>CM057454.1:994092500-995515000 GCA_016271365.2 Neoceratodus forsteri | reverse complement strand
GAGAGGATGAGAGGTGGGGAGGGAGAAAGGAGCAGGAAGGGTGATATGGAGGAGAGGGGAATGAGGGTGAGTGGCAGTGCAGCCTGGGGCCTTGTCATGAAATAGACAGGTAGAGGTACTGGGGGGGCAAAGATTGTTGTAAGTGCTATGTGCAGGGGCATGGGCAGTAGAAATGGGGGTAATGCTAGGCTGGGCAGTTGCAGGAGCTGGAGGCAAGCAGTGAGATGCACAGCTTGGACTTGAAAAGACCAAGTGTGGGAGCAGTGGCTATATTGCTGCTAAGGGAGCTGAGCCAGCTGGTTGCCCAATAGGTGAATGATCTTTGTCCTTGGGTTGTGTGACATTGGGGGATATGCAGGGAATGAAGTTTGGACCTCCTTGTAGTGACGTTACTGTGTCTTGGCGTAAGGAAGACACAGACTCTGGGTGGAGCAAGCCCCACTGTAATTTTCTTGGCTGTGATGCAGGTTTGGTATTTTATGTGACTGACAAGTCGTAGCCACCCAGTCTGGGATTAAAGGTCACGTGTGTGGGTGTGGCAATGGGAACCAGTGATGAGTCGACAGGCTTTATTCAGGGAGGTCGTGATATGTTTGAGAGAGGTAGTAGTGGCAGAGCCATATATGATAAGTCCATAGTCGATAATGCTTACAATGGAGCTTTGGATGGCCACTGATAGTGCTTCTGGGGTTAGGTGTTTCCTGTGCCGGAACAGTAGGCCTAACCGGGTTTTGGCAGGCTTTGCAGCATTGTTAATATGGACAGTGTAGGAGAGGTGTGGGGCAAGGGTGATGCTAAGGTACTTGAAAGATTGTGTTTGTTCTTAGGTGACTCCTTGTTTGGTTACAATGGAGAGGTGGTATTGCTTGTTTTTATTGTGGGGCTGCTGAAGACCATAGACTTGTTTTTTTTTTCTGATTGAGAAGCAGTTTATGACTTAGGAACCAGGATTCAATGGAGGGGAAAGCATGTAGGAGTTTATTTTGTAATTGTTTTGGGTCGTGGTGCGAGGCAAGGATTACAGCATCATCTGTGTAGAGCATTATTTGTTCAGGACAGCAGTCCGGTAATGAGTTTAGAAACAGGCTGAAGAGGAGGGGTCCCAGAATGGAGCCCTGGGGGATTCCCGAGCAGACTGGTCTTGGCTCAGAGAGCGTTTCATCAATTCTTACTGATTTGAACCGATCATCAACGTAGCTCTTAAACCAATCAATGAAGTCAGGAGAGAGCCCAGCATTTTGAAGCTGGATTAGCAAGAGGCAGTAATTGACGATGTGGAAGGCTTTTGTTAAGTCGATGAAAGTCGAGCCTAGTAGTTGGCCAGAGTCTAGTGAGATGTGGATTGCGCCAGTGAATTCGAGTAGAGCTGTGGAGGTGCTGTGACCCTTTCAGAACCCGTGTTGTTGTTTGCACAGAATGTTGGGCATATCCAGGTATTTGGTAAGCTGGTCTGAGACGATGAGTTCTAGTGTCTTGGAGAGTGGAGGTAGTAGGGAGATTAGTCTGAAATTTTCGTAGGCAGTTTTGTCACCACCTTTGTGAATAGGGGTGACAGTGACAGATTTCTACCTGTCCAGGAACTGGCTAAGGCTGAGGGAGAAGTTGAAGATTCTGGTCAGTGGCCTAAGCACCTCTTCTAGTGTGAGGGACAGGAGTTTGAGATCGAGGGAGTCATTGCTAAATCTAGATTTACCAATGGCTTTGGTGACACATTTACGTACCTGGTGAGCTTTGACTGCTTTGAAGTAGAAGCAGGGTTGGCTGGTAGGGGTAGTGTTTATTGAGAACATTAAGGCATCATCATCATCTTTGAAGTAATCCGGGGGTAGCACAGAGCTGAGGTAAGTAAAGGCTGTGTTAAAAGTATCAGCAATGGTTTTTGGGTTGAGTGTTGGAGTTCCATTGATGTTGAGTACTGATGGGGGAGTTTTGGATGGATTCCCAGTGATTTCTTTTATGATTTTCCAGAAATACCTGTTGTTGCCCCAGGAGTTCGTGAGTGCATGCTTATAGTAGGCTGACTTCATTTGCCGGATGGATTTGGTGCAGTCATTACGGGCACTTTTGTAGTTTAGGATGTCATTTTGCCTTCTGGAGTTTCTAGCCAGCTCCCATAGGTGGTCCCTTGCTTTTAGCATCTTAAGGAGGTCTACTGTGAGCTATGGGTTACAGAGTGATTTCACTTGGCGTTTTTTTTTTGCAGGAGCATACGTGTCACAGGCCTCAGTGAAGATGTTTATAAAGTGGTCCAAGGCAGTATTTACATTGGTTGCATTGAAGAATGGAGACCAGTCTTGATGGAGGAGGTGGGATTTGAGGTGTGGTAGGTGACCACAGGGTGGAACCCTGCTGGAGATAGTTTTGGGTAGAGGGTTAATGAATTTATTAGACTAAGTGCAGCTAACAGGGGAGTGGTCGCTGAGTGAGTCAGGAAGGACATCAGTATTTGAGATCAGTGAGGGGTGACTGGCAGGGATCCAGTCCAAGAGGGTGCTGGTACCTGTCCTGTAGTTTTTCCTGGTTGGTGAGTCTACCATTTGGGTGAGGTTCGCCGCTGCTGTAGAGTCCCTATGTGCACCAACTTCTGCCGCAGGCCAGTTGACATTGAAATCGCCTAAAAGGATGGATTCTGTATCCGGTGAAAGTGATTTTACAAAGTCAAGTACAGCAGTTAGACCAGTTCCCTGTTCTTTGGGAGGGATGTAGATAGTGGCCACTGTGAGAGTTTTGCTTCGGGCTCTGAGGAGAATTCTAACAGGAAGTATCTGAGCAGTTGTCGGCTGGATAGAGGTGTTGATGTGGTGTCCCTGGATGGAGTCTTTTAGGTATAGAGCACAGCCACTGCCCCTTTTGGAGAGCCAATCAAGCCTAAAGACATTGTAGCCAGGAAGGCTGACTGCCTGATCGTGGACCAATGGCGTGAGCCAGGTTTTGACAAGTGCCAGGATGTCTGGGCAGTGTTGGCTGGTAAAGGCCTGCAGGGCATCCATTTTAGGAAGGTGGCTGCAGATGTTGATTGATATGATTGAAAGGGCACCTGATGGCTTGCTGTGGTGCTCTAATGCAGATTGGGCCAGGGTTTGGGTGCACATTGCCTGACAGCAGTAGGAGGAGAAGTACTAGCCTCAAGGAGCTAAGGCATATTTCTCTAAGAAAGTGCTTTCGTCTGCTAGTAGTTCGGGAAATTGCTGAGCGTTGTCGATGGAGAGTGGGAAGGGCAAAAAATGCTTCGGCACACCCCCCCAGGACAATGGCCCACAACGACGTAAAGGGGTTACCAGTACGAAGCTTACTTATACTACGCTCCTTTTATAGGGTACCACAGTTGTGAAATTTCCTGTGGAATAGCAGGAAGGGGTGGATCAGTGGGGCATCCACAAGGTGAGCTCATTTACAGGGCCTCTAGTAATTTAACTTGTTATAACAAGTTATACGAAAACAAAACACAAAATCAAACCATTACTTGCATTTTCTTCCTTCTAATTACTCTGACCAGGTTATAAACCCAGCAACTCATCTGGAATGGATATCATTAACTGCAGGTACTGTGGAACACTTTTCAGAAGGACAGTCTTAGAGGATTTAGGACACTGTCCCACATGCTGGGCCATTGGAGATCTTAGGCTCAGCCCGGGCAGCATGGGCAGAGATTGCACACCTCAAATTTCATATTCAAGAGGAAATATATATAAGAACCACCCGCATTTCCCCAAAACCAACAGAAGAACCTCGACTGCAGAGGGTAGTTGGTCCAGGAAGTTGGCAGGTGGTTAGAAGGGGCAAATTGGGTGCCCCATCACTCTATGCTCTCCAACATATTACCTCCAAAAACCATATAAATATTTCAAACAGGTATCTGCCTCTACCTCTGAAATCAAACAAAAGGACAGAGGACACTGCAGAACAGGACACTACAGTACAGGAGCTAGCACAACAAAACTCACCCAAATCAGGAACCAAAACAAAAAAAGCAAAAAGGAAATCCAAATAACTTCTGATCATAGGAGACTTCATGATTCAGGGAGTTGATACCCATCTCCAGCCAGGGGTAATGGTCAGATGTCTCCCAGGTACATCAGAGTGGAGAGACACTGACCGCATTGCTAAAATTGTTCACAAATCAGGAGAAAACATTGATGTCCTGGTACACATAGCGAATAATGATCTCACCAGCCGGTCACTTGTGGAGACCAAGGAACACCTGACCAGGCTGGGTGACAAATTATCATCCATTTTTTCCAGCATCTCCTTCTCTGAGATCCTGCCAGTCTGGGAGAGGGGTGCAGATGGACGGAAGGTCAGAGAAGGGGAGATAGGGGAGCTAAACATGTGGCTCAAGGGCTGGTGCCAGGAAAAAGGACACAGATTTGTAGGGAATTGGCAACAGTTCTGGGAGTGAAAGTTCTTTAAATTTGATGGACTGCATCTGACTAAGGAGTTAGTCAGTGCATTGGGGCAGAAGTTTGATGTCCTTGCAGAATATTTAAATTAGCAAATGGGGAGAGGGGTTCAGCCCCCCATACGTCGACTGGGAAGAACACCCCTCCCCCCTCAGCTAGTGGTCAAAAAGGGATTCAGCATGTTTGCAGTTCATTTGCATCACCAGGTAAGAAAAAAGGTCCCTCTCCCCATACAACGCACAGGGGAAATGCCAAACTTTGCCCAACAACTAACACACCAAAATCTGGCCATTGGAAAATCATGTACACAAATGCTCACAGCCTGGGAAATAAGATCCCAGACATGCAGGCAATAATGTCAGAGGCTAAACTGGATGTAGTAGCAATTAGTGAGATGTGGTTTACCAGTAAACCACACTTGGGAGACTTCAGAACCTAGGAATGTACTATTCCGAAGTGACCGATGTGCAAATAGGGGGGGTGGAGTGGCCCTGTATGTCAATGAAAATATCAAAGCTACAGAAATTCAGAATACACATAAGGAGTCAGAAGAACTGTGGGTCACCCTGGAAATAGGAAATGGGACAGCCATAATAACTGGGGTTGTCTACAGGCTCCCAGACCAGGGGGAGGACATAGACATATTACTGTTAGAAGATATACAAAACATGACAGCTAAAGGGAGGTTCTGATAATGGGAGACTTCAACATGCCACATACAGATTGGTCAATACCAGCAGGAACATCTGCCAGAACTAGACACATAGTGGATTCCCTGCAGGGGAAGGGCCTCAAACAACTGGTACAACAACCCACAAGAGACAGGGCTATCCTAGATCTAGTACTGACTAACAGGGAAGGAATCACAGATCTCCAGGTAGAAGGTCACCTTGGGTCCAGTGACCATCACATGGTATGGTTTAATTTGGCCACTACATCTAAATCATCCCATTCCAAGGCAAAAATATGGGACTTCAGAGGAGCTGACTTTGATTAGATGGTCTACAGAGTTAAGCTAGCCCTGGCAAAAAGAAACACAGATGAGGGGGTGCAGGCAAAGTGGGCAAGCATTAAGGATGCAATACTAGAAGCAACATCCCATTGTGTTAGAAAAGGAAGTGCAAAAGAAGAAGGAAACCACTTTGGTTCTCAAATACAGTAGCAGAAAAGGATGGCCTTCAGGAAATATAAGGGAACACAGCGGGATGAAGATATGGAGGCATACCAAACTGCCCTAAGGGAAGCAGGGAAAGCAGTAAGGCAGGCAAAGTCCCAAACTGAGGAAACACTAGCACGAACAGTAAATGAAGGTGACAATACTTTCTATAGATACATTAGTGAAAGGAGAAAGTCCAGAGGGGGGGTATTGCTAAGCTCAAAGGAGAAAAGGGGGCATGTGAGGAGGAGGACCCTGTAAAAGCATTTATCCTAAATAAATACTTTTGCTCAGTATTTACTGAACAGAAGGTAGGGCAGGGCCCACAGCTCAGCACCATGGACACAGGGGGAAGGGAGGTGAGCACTACTCCCTTCACAAAAGAAAGGGTCCTACAAGAGCTCGCTAAGCTCAGGGCGGACAAGGCAATGGGACCTGATGGCATACATCTCAGGGTATTTAAGGAGCTAATGGTGGAACCAGCAGAGTCATTAGCAGAACTGTTTAGTGAGTCTCTGAGCATAGGAGAGGTCCCAGAAGACTGGAGAAGAGCTCATGTGATCCCACTCCACAAGAGTGGTAGCAGGGAGGAGGAAGGGAACTACAGACCAGTCAGTCTTACCTCAGTAGTGTGCAAGATTATGGAGGCACTTCTTAAGGAAAGGATAGTGCAACACCTGGAATCCATAGGGGCACAGGCTCCAAGACAGCATGGGTTTACAAAAGGAAGGTTCTGTCAAATTAATCTCATAGATTTCTTTGACTGGGTAACCAGAGTGGTGGTCCAAGGGGGAGAAGTTGATGTCCCCTATCTTGACTTCAGCAAAGCTTTCAACACTGTTCCACATAGAAGATTGATAAATAAGTTGGGTAGGCTCAGGGTGGGTTAGAAGTTGGTCAACTGGGTGGCAAACTGGTTGACGGGCAGAAAACAGAGAGTGGTGGTAAATGGTATACAGTCAGAAGAGATGCAAGTCACAAGTGGGGTACCTCGGGGATCAGTCCTGGGGCCAGTCCTCTTCAATATCTTCATTAGCGACATTGCAGATGGACTAGAGGGTAAGGCTTGTCTGTTTACAGATGACACCAAGATCTGCAACAGAGTAGATGATCTTGATGGAGTGGGCAGAATGAGAAGAGATCTGCATAAACTAGCAAAATGGTCAGAAGAGTGGCAACTGGGATTTAATGCAAAGAAGTGCAAGATCATGCACATAGGGAAGAGAAACCCTGAAGCCACCTATAGGCTGGGAGGGGAGTTGCTGGCAGTCACAAAGGAAGAAAGAGACTTGGGCATCATCATCACTGATGACCTGAAATCAACCAAGCAGACCTAGCAGTAGGTATGCTAGGGGATGTTAGGTGTATTAGTAGGGTATCACAAGTCATAAGAGGGAGGCAATAATCCCTCTTTACAAGACACTGGTTAGGCCCCATCTGGAGTACTGCATGCAGTACTGGAGGCCACACCTTCACAAGGACAATAACCAAATTGAGGCAGTCCACAGAAGGGCAACCAAAATGGTGCAGGGACTGCATCAGAAGACATATGAGGACAGATTAACAGAGCTCAATATGTATACCCTTGAGCAAAGGAGGGAGAGAGGTGATATGATAGAGACATTCAAACACCTTAAGGGCATTAACAAGGTGAAAGAGTCTAATATGTTTAAATATAAGAAAAATAGCAGGACAAAAGGACACAGCATGAGATCAGAGGGATGCCGATTAAGGGGGCATATGAGGAAATTCTTTTTCACAGAAAGGGTGGTGGATGAATGGAACGGCCTACCTTAGGAAGTGGTGGCTATGAATACAGTGCATGGCTTCAAACAGGCATGGGATAGGCATAAGGGAGCAATACTGATGAGTATGAATATATAGGCCACTGACAGAGCAAAGGCCGATGGCACATTTATAAGGTAGAAAAAGAAATGGGCAGACTGGATGGGCCTTGTGGTCCTTATCTGCCATCAACTTCTATGTTTCTATGTTTCTATGTTACTATTGCCACTCTAAGAAAACTTTTACTCCTTCTTCTCCTGTGCTCAGGAAATGTGGAGCTCAATCCGGGGCCACCAGCTGCAATCACATCACCCTCTGACCTTGCCACACGGAAAGGCATGAGTTTCCTCTACATTAATGTATGCAGTCTGTTAAAAAAAGTTCTCCATGATCCAGGCCTGGGTCCTCCATACTTGACCAGACATCCTAATGGTTTCAGAAACATGGCTTAAACTGGCCACCTCCGACAGGGAAGTCAATATCCCTAACTATTTACTATTTAGAGCAGACAGACACTCCAGGGGTGGAGGGGTTGCCATCTATGTCAATGATAGGTATACGGCATCCTGTCTGAGTGCTTTATCTGTTGCAAATGCTTATGAATGTCTGTCTCTTCAAGTCACCATCTCGCACACTTCAACATTATGTATTATAGGGTGCTATAGACCTCCTTCTGCCGATCTACAATTGTTACCTCATCTGAGTAATATCATTGAACAACAATCCTCAGAAATAATTATTCTTGGGGATCTTAATTTAGACTGGCTGTCTAAAACCACCACTCCTCTAGTAGTTTTCTGTGACACCCATGGATTATCACAACTCATTGTCGAATCAACACGAGTAAATAAAAAGAACGTGGATAATAGCTCCCTGCTAGATGTTATCCCAGTGAATAAACCACATCTCTTCTCCCTTGCCAGCACCTTCTTCAGTGATATCAGTGATCACTTATTTATTGCTTGCATAAGATCAAGCAACAAACCTACTACATCGCTGAAGTTTGCTGCCAAGAGATCTAGATGGAACTTTGATCTCACTGCCTACATAAACGAACTGAAACACTCCTTGTATTGGCAAGAGTTCTATTTGGCAAAAAACATGCAATCAGCATTCCACATATTCAGCAAAATTATCCTAGACGCCCTAAATAAATATGCCCCTATAGCTAAGGTGTGAATAGCAAAAAATGCATGTAGATGGTTCACACCATTATTAAAATCTGCATTGACTGAAAGAGATAACCTATGGAAAAAAGCACGCAAAACCCAGTCTGCTGCAAACTGGTGCAAGTTCAAAAGTGCACGAAACTCATATACTAGAATGGTTAGAGATACAAAAGCTGCATACTACCATTCTGAATTTCTCTCTGCCTTCATAAATCCTACAAAATTTTGGAAAACCTTCAAGGACTTGTCTGGTCACACGTCCGGTGGCTCACTACCTGATGAAATCTCCTTAAACAATAACACCATTAGTGCCAGACTGGAAATTCTGGATGCCTTCAATAATCACTTTGCAACTGCAGGCTTAGCCTTTGACAATTCCCTTGTGAATTTGATACACTCTCAGGTGGATAATGAAGGTGCAGATCCTAGCGTCACCAATTCAGTCTTCTTCTTGCATCCTACTACTCTGAAAGAAGTTGAAGACCTATTGCTAAAACTGGATGTAAAAAAAAAGTGCTGGTGCAGATACCATCGACCCATATTTCTTGAAGGTGGCCATCCATCTGTTAGCCATGCCCATAACTCGTTTATTTAACCTATCATTAACTCAAGGATCCATTCCTTCAATACAGAAAACAATGCATATCATACCCCTGTTCAAGTCCGGAAATCCCTGTGATCTAAATAATTACAGACCAATTTAGATTCTCCCGGTCTTGTCAAAATTACTGGAAAAAGTTGTAAGTAACCAGCTGAGGCAGTATTTAGATGCTAATAACCTGCTTAATCCTGTCCAATCAGGGTTTAGAGCTAAACATAGCACCATCACAGCACTTTCCAAAGTGACTAATGACTGGCAGAGAGCTAGACAACAGGAATTACACCTGCACCATATTCTTGGACCTGAGCAAGGCCTTTGACACTGTTGACCATTCTCTACTACTCTCTTCCCTCACCTCACTAGGTGCTGACCCATTATCTTTACAGTGGTTCAACAACTACCTCTCTGATTGTTTTCAGCAGGTGAAAGCAGAAGGAGATCTCTCAACTCTCAAAAACTCTCCTAAGAGGTGTTCCCCAGGGTTCTAGCTAAGGACCGATCTTATTTGCAATACACATCAATAATATTGATGAAAGCATAACTAAGGCCAACATTCATCTGTTTGCAGATGACACAGTTCTTTACATAAGCTGCCCGTCATTACAATCTGCATGTAATGACCTTCAATCTGAGTTCAACCAGCTGCAACACCAACTCCTAAACAAAAAACTATTACTTAATGCCAAGAAAACAAAAGCAATGCTCTTTTCTCCCTCTGCCCAAATGGTAAATTCAGCCCTATCAGATCCTGTGATACAGATTACTACAATTCTTGGCAAGAAGTTGGAATTTGTCCCTAAATTCAAATACCTGGGAGTATAGCTGGACCATAGGCTCTCCTTTATAGAGCACGTTGAAGAATTACTCAAAAAATTATGGCAGAGACTTGGCCTGTTCTTTAGGATAGCCCACTTCTTAACTAGAGATGCCAAACTACAGTTGGTACAATCAACCTTTATATCCTTGATAGATTCTGCTGATATCCTCTACAGTCACTGTCCCATTTTCTACCTCACCAAACTTGACACATTATATCACGGAGCTTTGAGGTTCATCACAGGCCTGCCATGTTCTGCTCACCACTGCTCCCTATATCAATCATTGGGGTGGAGTTCTCTTCAATTCAGACGTGATGAAAATGCAGCCTTATGGACCCTGAGAGCCATCTCCAAAAAACTGCCCCAATACATTACAGACTGTCTTCCTATAAAACCAATAGGCAATTACGCCCTGAGAAGTTGCAAATCTCTCCTGCTGATGGTTCTCAACGTTAACTCTCGCTTTGGCAGGGCTGCTATAAGCTTTACACTGTAACAGAGTAGACACACCAGAGGGTGTAGACGGAATGAGAAGGGACCTGCAGAAACCTGAAGAATGTTCAGGGGTTTGGCAGTTGAAATTCAGTGCAAAGAAGTGCAAGATAATGCATATGGGGCACAAAAACCCTGGCACAATATATCAGTTGGAGGGTGAGGATATAGCATGCACCAAGCAGGAAAGGGATCTTGGGATTATCATCTCTGATGACCTCAAGGTAGGGAAACAGTGTGACAAGGCAGCAGGTAAAGCAAATAGGATGCTAGGATGCATAGGAGGGCATCACCAGCAGGAAAAGGGAGGTCATAATTCCACTATACAAGACACTAGTGAGGCCCCACCTGGAGTACAGTGTACAGTTCTGGAGACCTTACCTACGTAAGGACATAGACAGGGTAGAGAAGGTTCAGAGGAGGGTAACAAAGATGGTACATGGATTGCATCACAAGTCCTATTAGGACAGGTTGAAGGAACTGAATATGTACTCCCTGGAGGAGAGGAGGGAGAGAGGGGATATGATAGAGACATACAAGTATCTTACAGGGAGGAACAGGGTGCAGGAATACACTATTTTTAAGCAAAAAGATGTTCCAGGACTAGAAGGCATGGGATGAAGTTGGAGGGAGGTGATTCAGAGGAAACATGAGGAAGAATTCTTCACAGAACGGTTGGGGGACAAGTGGAACACCCTGCCAGAGGAAGTGGTGGGGGATGAAACAATCACGGGATTTAAGAATGCATGGGATAGACATAAAGGAATTTTGGAGGTCAGGGGTAAGGGGCAACAGACTTCTAGGAAAACATGAACTGAACTTACAAGCTCAAATGGGCAGACTGGGAGGGCCATAGGCCCTTATCTGCCGACACTGTCTATGTATCTATGTATCTATGTCTCAGAAATGATCAGTGCAATTGTTTCCCATGACCATGAATTGTCATCATGCTAACCTGTACCATTTAACCACGAACAAATTACTTCTAGTGCTTGTCTCCTCCATGGCCCTGGTCTGTCATCATGCTTTAATGTAACACCTTGATGCCTCTGTCCTCCCTTTCATACCGGTCTATCTTCCCACTTTCTCCAGCCTTCTTTTCACAACTCTATACTGCACTCATCCACAATCTACATGCAATCATACTATAAAAGTCCTAACTCCCCTTTCCCTATCCCCGTAGGCCCCCACCGCCGCATCAATGCTACCGACCTATCCTTGGGACTTCACTTCTCACAATGTTTATCCTTCGCTTACATAACACATACCCCTCCTGGTACCCCATCTGCCATTAGTTGGTGGTTCTCTAAGCCATTTTCATGGCTAGTACTAGTGACTGCCCCTGGAAATGAACTAACTGGTACTTCAATACAGAGAACATGGTTTATATACAGTTGCATGGTTCAATGGTGGACCTGCCCCCTTGTATTTGAATCCTCCTCTATTATGTCTTGCCTTGTCTTCCTTTTATCATTTGACTCCCCTATTACTGCACCATTGTGTTTGTGTTTATATACTTATTTACATGTATTTATATGTTATATGTTTTTATGATGGATGTTACCCGACCCTGTTCTAACCAGGTCCATCTTGTAATGATGTTCGCCTGGATAAATAAAGATTTTGATTGACTGATTGATTCTTTGATTACTTTGCACTTCTTTGCATTGAATCTAAGCTGCCATACATTTGACTATTCCTCCACCCTTGCCAAGTCCCTTTCCATCCTTTCCACTCCACCTTGCATATCAACCCTGTTGCAGATCTTTGTGTCACCTGCAAAGAAACATACTTTCCCTTCCAGTCCCTCTGCAATGTCACTTATAAAGACATTAAAAAGGACCAGCCCCAGTACTGAACCCTGCGGTACCCCACTATTAACTCTCCTTTCTTCACTGTGGACTCCATTTACTATTACTCACTCTGTCCTGTTGTCCAGCCAATGTTTTACCCAGGCTACCACCCTGGGACCCACTCCCAGGCTGGCTAATTTGTTTATTAATCTTTTATGTGGGACTGTGTGACAAGTGACAAGAATAGCAGAGAAAATTTATCTGCACCGTACAAGGGCCCATAAGGCCTCAACACACATCACCCCTATAATTGAAGGCTTCCTGGCGGCCTGCCACAAGGTTTTGCCTGTGCACCACAACACTGCTCTATTCCTCTGCTGGCTGGTGCAGGTGCCTTATGCCACAGTGCCTTGGCTCCAGCCTCAGAACATTCAGCCTGCTCACTGAGGGAAGCACCACAGAATATCGATGGACATTCTGCTGACATCCCTCACAGCGACAGCACAATGCCAACACTTGGCATGGGGCCGTCAATGTTTCAAGTGTTTTTTGTGTTGGGCTGTGCCCCTCCACATTTAAATATAATTAACTCCAGGTTGGAGTTGTTTCGGAAAGGAGGCAGAACACCAGAACAAATTGCATTGGTGAAACCCGGGCCATTAGAGCAACTGTCACTATAATGGTCTCTTTATGGGTTTTGCTGTAGGGGCGTCAATCACTGAGCTCTCACCAAATCTCAGGTCACTACACAGGAAGGCAACATGGCCCCCACTTCACCAATGGCCTTACCTGCAAACAATAGTATGTCATACTTTTTTTTGTGACATTATGTTCTCAAAATTTCAACATAGTCTTTTTATGGCAATCCCACCCTCCCTTCTGAACATGGCAGGTGTCATTCAGAAAATATTACAGAAACATAATTTCACTCCACAACTGAGATAACACATTTGGCTGTGATTTAAAAAATGACACATGACACAGTCATGATGTGGTATGAAAAAAATGACTATGTTAAAAATTTGCTGTCAAAATACTGAAAATGATCAAGGTTTTGAGAAACTGTTCAAACATTATGCCATACCGTCATAACTTTCTTTCTCTTAATAGTTAAACCCCCAGTTTTCAACATAGTCTTCCTATGACCCAACTTATGACCCCAGTAGGTAAAATTGTCAAATCCAGGCTAAAATTTCATTTTGTGCCTCAAGTGCAAAAACACATTTTGGACAAAATTTAAAAAGCAACACCTGTCACATCCACAAGGTGCTGTGGAAAAATGGCTATGTTGAAAATTTGGGGACAAAATATTGAAAATTACCAAAGTTATGAGGGAGTGTTGCGAAATTTCAATGTACATTCAAAACTTTGTTGTCTTTTTAGTATTTCTATCCCATATTTTCATCTTATGACCACATCTAATTAACCCAGTAGTGAAAATCTTTCAAATTCTAGCCAAAACATAATTTTGTACCAGAAGTTTGAAAACACATTTTGGCCAGGATTTTAAAACTGATACTTGGCATGTTCATGATGTGGTGTAAAAAAATGTCTATATTAAATATTTGGGGTCGCAATATTGAAAATTACAAAAATTATGAGAAAACATTTAAATATTTCAATGTACATTCATAACTTTGTTGTTTTTAATATATTTATCCTAAATTTTCAACATAGTCTTTGTATGACGTCACCCTCATGAACCCAGTGGGTGAATATCTTCAAATCCCATTGGAAAGGTGATTTGGCAGAGCAATAATAATATGTGGATTATATGTTTTTCTTTAGGTTGTCTCTGTCAGTATACTCAGTAAAGGGCAACAAGACATACCCCTTCCTTCTTTCTCTGTAATTATCATGTATCTTTATTCAAAATTCTTTCAGCAGGCAATCTGCAGTTATTAAGCTGTGAAGTTATTTTTGTGGTGTTTGGGGCAATGTTAGTCTTTCAGCTACAGTAGTGTTTAATATCAATCAGTATTAGTTTAAATAAATTAAGGGGAATAACATACAATGAGTATTTTCACTATTCTGGCAAATGCATCCATTTAAATCTGTTCAGTCCTCTTCTTTATAACACTTTTCCACAATAGGATGAATATAAATATGTTTAGGCACTTTTGTTTTTAAGCTTGATCCAGTACATTTGGGCCATTGGCTCAGTGGTAGACCTACTGCTTGCAATGCCGGTGACCCAAGTTCAGTAGCAAGCGTGGGGCATTGGACAGCTGGCTAGGGGGAGGAGGATCAAGCATAGACTGCTCTCCTTCTCCAGGTGGGAGGGACTGCAGTGCCTAGTGCATGCCTGTCTCCTAGAGCAGGCTGGATGAAAGGAACCCGAGTCTGCCAAGAAGCTGGAAAGAAGGGTAGGCAAATAATGACGTTGAGCATGCAGGAGCCCAGGTTGCACATCCTGGCATCATTGCACACTATGCCTGATAGGGTGAAGAAAAAACTCTAGATAGCAGGATGATGCTCAGCCCCTCACAGGCCCCATACCTGACTAGCAAGCTCACGAGTCCAAATACTGGATCCAGTCTACAGCAAAGGATTGGGGGGTCACTGACCCTGTGGGGGTAAGTTCTGGAGGTTCTGCCTGGCAATAAGCCCTGGTGAGGGTTGGAGTGATGGGGCTGGAAGGCCTGAGCAGATGGGGGCTGACCATGAAGTAGGGGGAGTAAAAAGAGCAACAAAAAACATAAACTTGATCCTGTAGATGAACTTTACTCATTCTATCCCTTGCCAGTCTTGATACACTTATCTTCTCTTTATGAGGTTCACTTGCCTCTCTGGTGACAATGCCAGTGGGTCAGGTTCTCATTGCAGTCCGGTAGATGAGAGCATGCTTTCAGATAATTCTTGACATCATGACACCTGCCTCTGTTGTGCACACACCCAGTCTGGTGAAATATTGAATGCAGAAGGCTGATATGAATGCCAGAGTTCACAACCAAGGTAACTGTGTGTAGCAAGATAGCAGAAACAGTCACATCTTTGAGAAACTCTGTTAAGGTGAGAGAAATATTTTGGAGTATTGGGACACATATAAAAAAATAATTCTACAGTTTGATCAATTATAAGGTACTAAGACATCTATTCTTACTTGGTCCTGGACATACTAATGAATGATGGAAAACAGCAATAAATAACAAAGAGATAACTAAATTTATTACAGGGAGAAAAGCAAGCAATACAACATTAGTATCTGCATTATAAAGTAATCCAGCAAAAGGCAGCAAAAGAACCAAACTGCTTACTGAGCATTTTTTGTTAAGGGTTTATTTATATGTTTTTAGCAACAGATAAATAGAATAAATGCCCAAATTGATAAAGAAATATAATACTTCTTAAACAAGCAACTGCTTATGCAAAATGCAATTAATGGCCCTGCTCTGAGCCCAGGAGGGCTTTTGGCAGTTGCCACATGGTGTGACGATGGTCCAAGCCCATAGATTTCTATATGCATTTGCAAATGTGAAGGGCTGGCTGGGGCCTGTGTTTCTGCACCCACAAATATCTGTACATTTTTTGCTGTGTCAATGCATAGCTCTGCCTGCAGAAGCATTATTTCCACATGTGGATTCAGAATTACTGTAAAGTGAAACAAAGCAAGTGAGAGCATGACTTTAGTACATGAGACAGTGATGCAGAGAGGGTTACTATAGCAATGCTCATACATAATGGTCTGCAGTAAATAAATCAATTCCTTACTTTTAACAATACACATGCCAAATTGAATGTCTCTAGCTATAATATGGGCCAAGTTATACCCAATTAAAGAATTTTGGAAAATTCTGAAAAATGTTACACCATTTCACAAACTTTCATAGAATTCCATGTAAATTATGCAAAATCAGAATTTTCTGATTTCATTTAGACCTATCATGCTTTGTTATAAGCATGCTTTGGGTGGTTGCATGCACCTGGCCTGCAGACTTATGTCTCACAATGCACACTAAGGCATGCCTATTAAATAGCATGACAGTACACCCTGTAGAGGTTATTATTCATATATATATATATATATATATATATGTATATTAGAGGCAAAAACTCAGTTTAATGCATCAGATAGGGTTGTCCTCAGTGACAAAAGTGAAATTCTGATTAGGGTTGTATCCCCCTTGGACCCGGCTCACCCCCAACTGGCATCGGGTTCTTGGCGTTGGGGTTGTCGGTCCTAACTCTCACCCCATTCTCCTATACCTCTGCTTCTTTACACATGTGATGGGGTGAGAGTTAGGCCGATGACCCCAACGCGCATCCCAATGCCAGTTGGGGGGGTGGGCTGAGGGGTCCAAGGGGGATTTCAACCCTAATACTGAATTTCCTCACTCTTGTCGCTGTGGAACAACTCTAACTGATGCATTAAATGAAGTGATATGTATGTGTATATACATATATATATATATATATACACAATAGGGGTGAGTGGTAAATGAGTGAGATAAAACAGCGTATCATCCACTGCAGTGTGATATTTTTACCCTCTGCTCTACTGTGATGATATCAGACATTTACACACACAGGTCACAAAAGGTCACTGATATCATCACCCTAGGCAGCTTTACCCTTAGCATGCAAGAAACACCTGTGCTGTTACCATAGACACAAATGCAGAACTACCTGAGAGGTCTCACTGCTGCCTACAGCTAACTCAGTGAGCATTACAAAACACACCTATCCCCCCAACTTCCAGCTCATTACTGTGATGCTCTCAACTTGATGCAGCCAGAATTCCAAACAGCACAGCTTCACAGAATAGTCTAAACCTCTGCCTGCAGCTAACTCAACTACCATTGAAACACACTCTCACTTGTTCCTCAAACTCTGATTCTCACCCACTACAATTACTGTGACAATCTCAACTTCACTGCAACCAGAATCCTAAAGAGCACAATTTCACAGAACACTCTGCACTCTGCCTGCAGCTAACTTAATTACCATGGAAAACAGTATCAGCTGTTCTGACACTCTGCCTCTCAGCTCATTACAATTACTGTGATGCTCTTAACATCACTGCAGCAAGACTGCTGAACAATACAGCTTCACAAAAGTATGTTTCTCATTCCTATCTAAAACTAACTCATTTAGCATTGCAAAACACACTCATGTGTCTCTCAAAGTTTATAACACTGCCAGCCCATTCAGAAAGGCTCACACACAGAAGGAGCAAACACATAAACAGGAACAGAACACAAGACAGCATGATAAAACTTCTGAAACTCTTGGCCCTATTGTATATATCGAATACATAATGGGCAGATCGTGTGCTATGGCAAATATTGTCACTCCTGCATCATGAGCTTGGATATCTCACTCTGTAGGAGTGACAATATTTGCCATATCACACTCATGCCCATCAAGTATCCCCTATGTGTGTGTGTGTGTGTGTGTGTATATATATATATATATATATATATATATTAGAGGCAAAAAATCCATTTAATGCATCAGTTAGGGTTGTTTCATACTAAAAGTTAGAAATTAGTGTTAGGTTGAAAATCCCCTGACCATCACAATCCCCCAACCATCACCGGGTGCACATTGAGGTCATCAGCCCTAACCTCACCCCATCACATGTGTAAAGAAGCAGAGGTATAGGAGAATGGGGTGAGAGTTAGGACCAACAACCCCAACGCGCACTCCGATGCCAGTTGGGGGGTGAGCTGGGGGGTCCAAGGGGGGTTTTCAACCCTAACACCAAATTTCCACACTTTTGTCACTGTGGAACAACCCTAACCAATGCAGTAAACAGAGTTTTTTTCCTCTAATTTCCCTTCTTTTTAAGAATGATGACGAAAAGTAGTGAAAGTAATTCAGTGGCGGGAAAGGGCACCGCGCTCCCTCCACGTGATGTCTTGTTACATAGTAACAGGAACAGCAACACAAACAGAAGTGCCAACAGTGGCCCACATGGTAACAGAAGCATAAATGGTAAAGGAAACATTAACAGAAACGCAAGCGCAAAGTGACGCCAAAGTGAACAGTGACGCAAATGGACATTGAAGCGCATACGAAAACACAACTGGTAATACGAACAGTGATGACAGTGGTATTTGAAATGGAAATGTTAAGTGTCACAGCAAAAAAACATGAAAGGGAACAGAAACAAAACACGAACGCGAGTGCACACGTAAATGCAAACTGTAACGTGCACAGCCATGGTACCACAATAGCAAACACAAATGATAAAGTTAATATGAAGAACAATGCCAAAGGAAACAGAAATGGGAATGGAGGTGTATACGGAAAAGCAAACTGTAACGTGCATGGTCATGGAACCTCAACTGTTAACACAAATGGTAATGGTAACAGCAACAATAACTCCAGAGGAAAGAGAAATGCAAATGTAACGAATACAGAAATGCAAACCGTTATGTGCACGGTCATGGTACAGCAATTGTAAATGTAAATGGTAACAGAAACAGCAAAAATAATGCCAAAGGAAACAGAAACGAAACAGAAATGCAAGCGCGTATGAAAACACAAACCGTAACACACATGGATGGTACCACAACTGCAAATGAAACTGGTAATGGTAACAGCAACAATAATGCTAAACAACACAGAAACACAAACGCAAGCTAAAATGCAAACCGTAACGCACATGGTGGCATAGACAGTAATGGTGCCACAAACGGTAACGGAAACACAATTGGAAATGCTAACTGGCACAGTAATGAAAGAGCACACCCTTCTTTTTCCCAAAAAATGCATTGGTAAACACAGTGAAAACAAAGAATGTAAACATAACAATGGGCAGAAAATGAGGACTTGGAATATTAGAGCAGAAAATGAGGACTTGGAATATTAAATTGCTTATATCTCAGGAACCGTATGACAAAGAAACAAAAACATAAATTTCATATGAATTATGACTTTCCTGGCTAGTTTTGTACTTAGCCCCTGTTAGGGGTCTAAGCAATTTTGTGACAAAAAGTCTGTATCTTGCACCGTTTCCGAGATATGGGCCCCGAAAGGCACGACAGGCGCGGTAATCTTATCCAAAGGGAAAAAGCATTAAATTCGGAGTGCCATCACTGTGCCATCCTGTAATATTTTTTTCACCAAACCACCAAAAGGCACATCGGTGAGATGTTGGCTTTCTTTCCTCCAAATTTCAGCCCAAAAGACCAAACCGCTATTTTGCAGCAGGGTGGCAAAGGATTCCTGTAATGCAGCGGACGCCGTAATGTTATCCTATGGGAAAAAGTGTCAACTTTGGAGTGCTGTAACTTTGCTGCCCTGTAATATTTTTTTCACCAAAATACTGAAAGGCGCATCTGTGAGTTGTTGGCTGTGTTCCTTCCAAATTTCAGCCCAAAAGACCAAACCGTTCTTTTGTAGCAAGGTGGCAAAGAATTGCTGTCATTTTGCCATAGCCTGGAAAAGTAGTGTCGCAATTTGCGAAAGCTTTCGCAAAAATTTGCAACACTTTCGTGAGTGCGACACTACTTTGTGAAAGTACTTTTTCCAGAAACTTGAAAAACATATTTCTAGGTTGTTTAACCTCAAAATAAAGACATGTCTAGCATCCTCAGGGTCCGACTATGTAAACACAAAAAGAATTGTGTTGCTAGAGGGTCCCAAATTTAAATGCCAAGCATTTTTCTGATCACCAACTGAAAACAAAATGGTGGATTTGCAAAAGTAAAAGGGCCATTTGCAAAAGTAAAAACTGCATTTGCAAAAGTGTTGAACTTTTTGTTAACTTTCCCCTTTGGCTTATAATGGAAACTTGTTTTTTGAATAACTTTTGAACCGTTCAATATTTTTTCATGAAATCTTCAAAAGGCACATCGGGGACCCTGGCTGCATGTTCCCTAAAGTTTTCAGACCAGACGCACAAACCGTGCACCTGTAGGTGAGAGCAAAGAAATCTCAAAAAAGCATAATAGTGCAATCGGTTGTCGCTTAATAACTCTGCAGCCATATATCTGACTAGTACAAACCTTGGCATATCCTAAGATCTACCATGCCCAATTGTGCGTACCAAATTTCAGGCAAATCTTTTGAATGGTGGCAAAGTTATTAAGGTGCAAAATTTGACCCTTTAACCTTAAAAGTGCTACTCTACCATAATATATATATAAATATATTTATGTATACAGTATATATATATATATATATACGAAGCAGAGTTCTTATTAGCTGTATTTTAAAGTACACAAGAGAGCGGCTTGGTTTTTTTATCTTTTTTGCCTCTCTTTTTCTGCAAAATCAAGTGGATAGTTAAAGTGCAGATTGAAGGCATTAAGTGGACCTACAGTGTATCCACAGCTGGCTAAGATAAGATACACAGATCGAATAAAGCTTGCTGCTTGGTGATTTTCATAGCACTTTTGCACAGCGAGTCTATACCTGCTCTCACTAATTTATTTGGAAGGTTGTGCACTAATTCACAGCTGAAAAGTAAGTTATTTTTTTCTTAAAGTTTTCATTGTCTTTTTCATATTGATATTTTTGGGTCAACAGGAGAAGTAAATGATAGCGTAATTAAGAAAAAATTAAATAAGATAATTAAAATAACCAATTAATAACTCATGTAAAGGTGGTATTTTAACTTTAAATGAGAGTAATACAGCGTGTCTAATGTTGAGCTCCATCACATCATATTTATTAAATTTGTTGGGAGCACCTGAAAGAACTTGTACTTTCATTAATAATTCAGTTTAATAGTTTTAAGTAAAAGACATTTATTGGATATTATTCCTGGGTTATTAGCCAGTGTATTTATTTTCCCACACACAGTGACAACCAAGCAGATTGTTTAAACCCAGAAAGAGGGCAAACTTGGAGAGAAGAAAGCTCTATCATGCCATATTTGGACAGAGTGTTTATTTCCTTCCTATTTATTCCAACAAGAGGAAGGAATCAGGGAACTGTATAGAGGCGAGAAAAAGAAGCCCAAGAACTAAAAGAACATTAAATTCGTGTCATAAAAGATGAAAATCACAGGAAAATTGAAACTTAAAGAAGGGACGTAAAGGGAAACGAAGAACAGAACTGACAGAACAGACAGACTTGGAAAGCATCAAACACAAGGTTGCTGATTTGTAGAAAGTAAAGTATTTATTTAACAATAGGAGTAAAAAACAGTTTGACTTATAGATAGACATATATAAATACATAGCTATTCATTCATAGAATTCTGTTTATATTTTTTTCCTTTTAGTATAGTATCTCACAGGAACAAGGTTAGATATGGTGTTCTAAGCAGTGAGATTTCAAATCATTGTATAGTTGTGTTCTTAGTTTTGAATCTGTGTTTATCAGCTATTCATTAGGTATTTTTTTCTTTTCAAGCAATCTTGTGTTTAAAGCCAAAACAACTATGCCTGTTAGGACCAGAAAGGAAAAGATTACTAAAGACAATAAAAAATAATTTAGTAAGCTGGAAAAGAGGGATAGAGTCCTATAAGAGATAACTAATGAGGGAAACCCCAGGATCCCCTAGGGACAAAACAAAAAACTATACCAGGAGTTATGGAATCTCAGGAATTCGAATGAAATATATTAATAATTAAGGGGAAGTTGAAAGGGAAAATAATAGTATACTAGAATGTGAGGACTTATCAAATGTCTCTACAGAGAAATGAGAACTAAGCTCTGTGATTAGATCAAAAATGACCCAACCATTAATTTGGGAATTTTGTAAAATGAAGGAACAGATACTTCCCCACAGGAAACTAAAGGAAAGTATGTCAACTAATACAAATAATACTCCTAAAAGGGATCAACATAGCTCACAGGTGTCACTCATTCAGGATCCAAGGCTAATAGAACTGATAAATAATGAAGTGAGTAGAACAGCAGAGAGCATAAAAGAAATAATACAAACCAATAATAGAACTGAACAACAAATGAGAGACTTTAACAAGTTAAAAGTAGGAATGATTGACAAATGTAGTTCCCTCACATTTCTAACAAGAATTGAGGGTAATTCAAATAACTTTAGGGAACCTGTGAATGAGGCCTTTGATGCCTCATGGACTTCAGATGAAGCTACCTGTTTCATGAGTCTAATTGAAGTAACCACATCCCCCCCATTAGAAACAATTTCTAAAGGATGTGTAGATGCATTAATGGACCCTTTATTAGCTAATGCAATGATTTACAAACAAATGATCCAGAATTCTCCAAATTTATTGTTTATAAAGGGTATTTGTATGGGAAAAAAAAATGAATGGATGTTTGAGATAATGGTAAATAGCAAATCAGAAAATAATGATAACTTAACGATAATGACAGCAAATCAAAACAGAGAAGAGGGTTTAACATCTGAAGAGGTTCAAGACAAACAGTCCACTAATGAGAAGGAACCTGAGATGACAACCATAATAGACTATAGGATAATTCAATATGGAAATAATACTGAACAAGAATCTGAATTGGTCATGTTGCCTAGTGGACATGATTTACATAACAGTTTAATTGAGGAGCTAAGATCTAGGAACACTGAGTTTTGGGAAAAGGGACTAAAACAAGAACAAGACATAAGAAATGTGTCCAAAAGACAAAGGAAAATAAAGATACAGTTAAGGTAATAAAGAAGGACATACAAAAAAAGGAAGTGAATATACAATCAGGAACAAATGATGTAAAAACAGGGACATGCTGGAAGTACAAGAGAACAAAAACATTTCTGATAAGAAGTGGGTTCGGGGGTCACGTGATGGCAGCCTGAGAGTCGGCAGCAAACTACCGGAGCTCCGCCACCCGCTATCTAATTTAGGCTCTTGTAAAGCGCCATCGGATTCAAGTTTCCTTTATTTCAGGCGGTGTGGGTTCTCGCCATGTGGAAATCACTTTTAGACCCGCAACATGGAGGTCTAGGCAGCGAAAAAGGCGCCGCCGAAGCACTCGCCTCCGCAGACCCCAGAAAAAGAGAAGGCCGCAAAGCGGGCCAAGCAACAGGCTGCTAGCTTACCCAAGTCACCCACGGCGGATGTCCCGCTAACCGAAACCAGATTTCTTGAAATTATGCAGCCTCTCCAGTCCTCCGTGGCGACTATTGCAGAGGACATGCAATTAATTAAAAGTCAGTGGATACTCTTTCTAGGAAGGTCGGGGATGTGGAAGTGAAGTTAACCTCTCTGGAAAACAAACACCTCGGGCATGAAACAGAACTCGTCCTGGTTAAACAGAGATTAAAGAAGTTGGAGGAGAAATTAGAAGACCTAGAGGGACGCAGTCGAAGAAATAATCTTGTTGTGATTGGGATCCCTGAAAAAGAAGAAGGGAATATGCCGGTCACCTTTCTTCAGAAATTTTGCAGTAAAGTTGCGGGGGCTCCGGGGTGAATATGTAATAGAAAGAGCTCATTGCGCTTTGGCACCCCCGCCCGCCCAGGGGCAGCCACCCAGACCCTTGATCATGAGATTCCTGAACTTCTTGGATAAACAACACGTCCTCGCTAAGGCAAGAGAGATGAAAGAATTGCTATGGGAGGGACAGAGAATTCGAATTATTCAGGATTTGCCACACTCCATTAGGCTGAGAAGGCAGGAGCTGCATCCGATTGTTACCAAGCTTGTAGCGGCGTCTAAGCCATATAAAGTTAAGTATCCTGCTGTGTTAATGGTACAGCATGAAGAGAAGTGGCTATCGTTTGATTCTTACTCTCAGGCTCAACAGGAGCTGCAACGTCTCTTCCCAGATCTCTTTAAATGATATTTTCCCTGCATCTCAACTTTATTGGCTTTACTTCTGGGTTCATCAAGATATTATTTGATGATATAGAGTTGTCTATATAGTCCACTTGCAAATCTCCTGACTGTCTGCATGGAACTCTCACTTATATTATCCCGGTATTTCTCAGCCTCTCAATGACATGCGCCTCCTACTGGTGGTTAGCGGTTGCTTACACGATGAAACCGCTGAATTTTCCAACTGGGGACAACCACTGTAATCCTTTTTCTCTCCCTCCCTACATTTGGGTCTTCGAGTTACCTTCTCGGTGCATATGGCTTCCCTCATTTTCACTGACCGCTTCGACATTTGGGCTGACTCTAAGGAATGGTTTGAGTGGTTTATCTCTGCACGCAGCTTATTTCATGGCGTGAATAAAACTGGACCAGATGGCTTCTGCAGCTAATGGTCTGTTATGACCGGGACTCATTAATTTTTTGGCATACCATTGATGGTAGACCTTCCGAGCAGAGCTACTGATCTCCACCTGGGACAAGTTCTTCAGCCAATCCAGACTTTTCAGCAAGACTTCCGGTGGATGTACTCTGGACTTTTCAGCAGGACTTCCAGTGGATGTACTTTTTTCCCCCTCTCTCCTCTTCCCTCCCCCCCTTTTTTTTTTTTTATAATTTACATATCTTGGTGTGTATATAGTTATTAATTAACTTGATAGATAATCTTTAGTTCACCCGGAGAGGGCCTATTTTAAGTTGATCTGAGACTTAGACGACAATTGATTAGTAGTCTGTTGGCGCTATTTACATTTCTGGGCAATGATGTTGGAGCCTATCTTGTAATTAATTATTTTCTCCTTTTTCCTGGTGGGTGGGGGGGCTCCGGAGGGTAATGCGGGGCATATTGGGTTGTTTGGAAGTTAATCATGTGGCAGGTTTTCTTTAGGAGGGCAGTCTTCTGGGACTGGGGGATAGGTCTTGTTTTAGACTGGGGGGATTTTGGGTTAGTGTGTTCTTTGGGTACTAGGAGGGGGGGTTTGGGGATTGGCTGCTTTGTTGAGGGGTTGGGGTGGGATTATCAAGGTTACGAGCTAATTGTAGTACACACACATATCTGGTATCAGGGAGTTTATAGTCATGTTATTGATATCTCTGGCTTAACTCGCCAGGGCACATTTTACTTAGCTTGTCCTAACATCTGTTTTGTTTATAATGGCTTGCACTTATAAGCTCATCAGCTGGAATGTTAAAGGAGCCAAGGATAGGGTCAAGAGGCAAGTGGTACTAAAACATCTCTGCCATTTGGGAGCGCATATTGTCTTCCTTCAAGAGACACACTTAAAAAGAAGTGACCTTCACTATTTCAGAAGAGCGTGGGTTGCGCAGGTTTATGTGGCGGGTGAGTCAATGAAGAAGGGTGGAGTGGCTATCCTTATTGCTAGGCATATCCCTTTTAAACTGATAAATGAGTGTTGGGACCCCGAAGGCCGCTATGTAATTGTGCATGCACAATTGGCATCACAACCGATTTTATTAGGATCCATATATGGCCCTAACAGAGATCCTCCTTCCTTTTTCATGAACCTACTGCACTTAGTAGTGTCTGATATATATAACCCACATTTATTGGGGTGATTGGAATTGTACTCCAGAATGATTTAGATAGGTCAGGACTTGCGAGGAGGGTTTATCTCCCTGCACAGAGGGCCCTTAAGGACTTTATCAGTAAGGCGGCCCTGGCGGATGTCTGGCGCACACTTAATCCTGAGTTGCGGCAATACTCTTATTATTCACCAGTACATAACTCCCATTCACGAATTGATTATATTTTGATAAGTTCAGCGGTGATACCCGATGTGATGCAGGCAGAGATTTCTGCCAGGGTAATATCAGACCATGCTCCAGTTAGTGTGACATATAGGCCTACCTTAGGGGGTAAGTGCTCCCCACAATGGAGGTTAAACTGCCAAATTCTAAAAGATGAGTCCTCTTTGACGCATCTCAAGGATTTCATCAAGTATTTCCTAGAGGACAATCAGGACTCAGTAGACCAGAGAGACCTGGTTTGGGCTGCCATGAAGTGTTCCTTAAGGGGTGAGTTAATTAAGATTGCCTCCAGGAGGAAACGTGTTCAGAGGGACAAGTTAGATGCCTTGCTAGTTTCTATTAAACAAATTGAGAGTGTTTTATCCCGATCTTCATCTGAATCGGACTGGGTTAGGCTACGTCAGTTGCAGGCCCAGCACTCGGGTTTAGTGATGCAGCAAGCTGAGTTAGCACTCCGGGCGCTCGAGACTTCAATATTTGGATATAGGTGAGAAAGCTGGGAAACTGCTTGCTATGCGTATTCGGCATTTAGACTCGGATCATCATATCCCGGGTGTCCATGTTGCTCAGGGTGGACAGGTCTGCACGGATCCACAGGAAATGTCTAGTGAGTTTGGGGCATACTATCAGAGATTATATGTAGAAGATCCCGTATCTAAACCTTCAATGATAGAAATTACCTCATATCTGAATTCAATTGCTCTCCCAAAGTTATCGCCGGGCTATGCGGTCGAGATAGGTGCCCCAATATCACTTCTGGAGATCCGCCAAGCCATTCAGCAGATGCCCTCTGACAAATCCCCTGGGCTTGACGTGTTCCCCAGCAATTTTGTATAAGGTATTTTGCCCTGTCATATCTCCAATATTATTAGCCATTTTTCAATATTGGTTTGATCACGGTATCTCCGACCCCAATTTCCAAGAGGCCACTATCTCACTAATTCTGAAGTCGGGGGAAGGACCCTTACAACATGGACAGCTATCGCCCCATATCTCTCTTAAATACAGATATTAAAATACTGGCTAAAGTTCTGGCCAACAGGCTATCTAAAGTTATGGACACGTTGGTCAGCAGGGAGCAAGTGGGTTTTATGAGGGGGAGGTTACCCCAGGATCACCTTCAGAATTATTACACCTCATTGCAGAGGTCAGGAATCTAAAACCCCAGCAGTACTCCTTTCTTTGATGCCGAAAAGGCCTTCTCAATCGGTTGTTCTGGGATTTCCTATTCACCACCCTCTCGACATTTGGGCTGCCTGACGTTTTCTTAAGATGGGTTAAAATCTTGTATTCTTTTCCTCTGCTCGAGTGAAATGCAATGGGGTATTATCACCGCCTATTAAGTTAGGCGTGGTACAAGGCAAGGTTGCCCTTGTCCCCATTGCTATTTAATTTGTACCTGGAGCCTTTTTGCATAGATTAGCGCAGAATCCTCTTATAAAGGGGTATACAGGTAGGGAATTTAACTATGCGTTTCAGCTTATGCTGATGATGTGTTACTGCACATTGAGAATCTGGTAATCTCTATACCGGCCGCTTTGGAGGAAATAGCTGCCTTCTCCAAAGTATCCTATTATAAATTAAATCGTGCTACGACCAAAATTCTCCCTTTAAATCATAATGTCATAAAAGCAGATTTACAGACTTTTGGTCTTGGCTGGGAGGCTAAATCCCTTATATATTTGGGGATCAGCATTGGCACAAGCCTACCTTCAATGATTAAAGACAACCTGGGTACTCTGGTTCAAATTATTTCGGGAGATTTGAACAGATGGCGCTCGATCTCCTTATCTCTATGGGGCAGACTAAATCTCCTTAAGATGAATATTCTCCCTAGAATATTGTATCCTCTGGGGATGCTTGGAACTTATCTTCCCAAAAAATGGTTTATCAATCTACAGAAAATATTTAATTCCTTTTTGTGGCAGGGAAGAAAATACGTAGATCTTATATTAAATTGACCGCCTCAAAATCCAAGGGTGGACTGATGGCCCCCTCTCTGTTTTATATTATACAGCATAACACATTTCTAAGCTAACTTTATGGGTCAAAGGACATAGGCCCTCTGGCTATTCTCCTTATGGTTAGACATCGAGCGTGACCTGGCTAAAAGATTGAAGAGCTCTTTACGCGCTCTTATTTGTTCCCCAGTCCATCATTTCCTAAAACAGCGATGAACAATCCCATGGGCTGGTCCTTGAAAGCATATTTTCAGCTACAATGTTATCTCAGAGTCAAATGGTGGCTTTCGGGCAACCAGCCTATTTTTGAGAACCCCCAAATCAAAGTAGGAGGTGCTGCGGTACCCACTACTTTCTGGCCCCAGATAAGCCATTTTTCTGTATCGGATATCTGGGAGCAGGGCCGCCTATGTCCTTTTGACCTGCTGAAGAGACTCCATGGGATTTCTGATCATTATTTTTTTAAATGGCTACAGCTCAGCAAAGCGATAGCCCGGGTTTTTCATTCAACACCCTCTGCTAGTTATGTACCAGTCAATTTGGATGCTTTATTAACTGCTGCGGCCCAACCGCATGCAGTTTCTAAAGTTTATAAGCTACTTCAGGAATGGGATCACAGGCTTCCCTCAGGTGTTTGTTACTACTGGGTAAGGGTGCTGAATATTCAGGATACCCCATATCTCTGGAATAAACTTAGGTCCGCTATGTATAAATTTATCAAACAAGACAGGTTGAGGATGATACATTTCAATATTATGCATCATTTATATTTAACTCCTTCTCACTTATTTAGGCGTAGCATCTCCCACGTCTTTGTGTTAAATGCAAGAAAGAGGAGGAACTTTATACCACATGCTATGGTCTTGCCCGTTATACTTGGAATCGCCTGGAGTGCCATTTGCAGGCTTGTGGGCCCTGTCCTTGGCTCTCACAATATGTTCACGCTGGAGCTTTGTTTGTTATATTTTTTTCCCACAGGCTCTTCTAGGATCTGGAAAGCCTATGTTTCACTCATCTCAGCTGTAATGAAACTGTTAATTTTAAGGCATTGGTCGTCTGATAAATCTCCATCTTTGTTAGAATGGTACCAAGAATGTACTTTAGCTTTACAGCTTGAGAAGCACATTGCATATATGCGGGGCAAGCACAGGCACTATGCTTCTCTTTGGGGCCCTCTTGATGCTTTCCTTATGGCCTGGAAAGCCTAGATTTTATTATCTTAAGTTCTATGTGTGTATATTCGCTCCTTGTTGCTCGTAACCTTTGGGGTGGGGGGCAGGGGGGGAGGATGGACCTTGGGTTACTGCTTTTATTTAACTATCTTCTGAAGGCAATTTGTATGTACGTACAGCAATTTTATGTCTATGCCTTATGCTTTTAGTTTTACCTTCCATTGTCTGTCCGTTACCTTGGGTATGTTTGTAAAACAATAAAGATGGTTAATTACAAAAAAAAAAGAAGTGGATTCAAGGCATACCTTTGGATGATATTCAAGCAAGTAAAAGAGGGAGATCCAAAGGGCAAACAACAAAGACAGAAGGAAAGAGATCAAATATTATAGGAAAGAAAAGGAAAACAAATGGAAAAAAACTACCAAGGAATCTAGGGAAGAATAGCAAAATAGATCAGGGTGACAAAGAGAAATCACCCCCCCAAAAAAAGAATAGTAAAAATGAGATAAGAAAAAAGAAAGAAGAAAAATCAAATGATGATCAAGTAGAAGACTTGGGGAGAAAGGATAAGGAAAACTCACATAATAAAGAAAAGGAAACTAGGAAATAGATTAATGAGAAAGAAACTCAAAAGGAATAGGAACTGCAGAACTACTTAAGAGTTCTACTAAATAGAACTCTGGAGACCGACTTTGTCCTGCCATTATTTAAAGTTCCAATAATGCCGGAAGAAACTGATAAAATTGAATGATTACCTCAAACAATTAATGGGTTCAGTTTTAAAACTCAATAAAAACTGTGATAACTTAATGGCCAAATTTAGTGTTATTAGACCATTAATAGACACTGAACTGGTCCTTCTACTCTCGGACACATACTACACCGTAAAAGCCATTGAGAATCAAAAAGAAAAAATGAGAGAGCTAGGAACTGAAATAGACAGCGTGGTAGGTATGAAGTCAATTTTTCCATAGTTCTATAGAAATTTGGTTTGAATAATTTTGTATCTAAATAGATTTCATAGGTGTATTCAAGCAAACATGGACAAAAAGTCTGTGGTGCTTGCCAGTGTATTACCCAAAACAGAACTTCTCATCATCTGTGATAGCTAGGTCTAAACTTGATTTGAAAGAATCCATATCAGGGCAATTTACTACAGCAAGTGGGAGATTTTTCCATATTTGAACAACTCTGTTACTAAACCAATTTTTTTCTTCTCAGTATATTCCATTTAGCCAGGACTAATTGTTTGTTATGTTTTCTAGTACTAGTTCTGTATCCACTCAGTATAATCCTCAGATCATCCCAGAGAGTCGGATCAGCCATAGCTTTAAAAAGGAAGCAAATATCCCCTCTAAGTCTCCTGTAGGAAAGTGTATACATATTTAATGATGTATGTCTATCTTTATATGACTTATTATTCATCCCAACTATGCTCTTAGTGGCCCTACATTGGACCCCTCAAGCCTTATGATATCTTCTTTTATATAAGGTGTCCATACCTGGACGCAATACTTCAGGTGTGGTCTGACTAAGGCAGTGTATAGTGGGAGAATTACTTCCCTTTTTCTGCTAGAAATATGTCTGAGGATACCATTTAATATTTGATTGGCTTTTTTGATTTGAGTATTGCAGTGGGATCTAAATATCGAGTCAGGATATTAGCAGTGTCAGTGGCTCAGTAGGTAGCACACTCGCCTCTGAGGCTGGGAGATCAGAGGGCTGTGGGTTCAGTTCCCACATCTGGCACTTGGGTTAATATCCCAGTACTGACACTGTAGTGCAGCATGAGAGGGGTGTTGCACTTCTGAGGTGCCGTCTTTCGGATGAGATGTTAAACCGAGGTCCCATCTACCTGGATTGGTGGTAGTTCAGGTGGATGTTAAAGATCCCATGGCACTTATCGAAAAGAGTAGGGGAATTTCCCCGGTGTCCTGGCCAAATTTCCCTCATTCACTAAAAAAATACCACCAACAGCTTAATCTGGTTTACGGTCAGTTGACATTCATCTGCATCCCCCTCCCCCGGGTCGTGCTTGAAAATAGGCAGGATTTGTCTAGTGCACTTACCCAGTCAACAAAAACTAAAGAAAGAAAGAAAGGAGAGACAGTTATTCCCAAATCTTTTTCTTGGTGAGTCACTGTAAGATCATTATTCCCTAATTTATATACATAATGATTGTTATGTGTTCCCAGATGCATAACTTTGCATTTTGTAGTATTTAAAAGTAGTTTATTATGGCCTGTTAAATTGAAAATTCTATCGAGGTCTAGTTGGAGGGTGGTATAATTTTCAGTGCCATTAACCACAGCACCTAGCTGACAATCAGCCGCAAACTTCAACATCCATATATTGGGTATATCAATTTTAAGTGAAGAAATACAAATATTGAAGAGACAGGGGCCCAGAATGGACCCCTGAGGAGCCCCACTAGTGACCAAGGCCCAATCAGATAATACTCCATTGATGGATACCCTCTGTTTCCTTCCCTTAAGCCAACCAGTAATCCAGTTTAAGATGTTAGTATTAAGCTGGTAGGATGCAAGGGCATCGACAAGCTCTATATATGGGAGCTTATCAAAAGCCTTAGCAAAATCTAAGAGCGCAATGTCAATAAAGTTCCACTGGTCTATTTCTCTACTTGCAGAATCATAGAAAGTTAGCAAGTTGGTTTGACAGGATCTAGATTTAGTAAATCCATGTTTTAAGGGATCCGTTAGCTCAGAATGTTCTATGAGATTTAGAATGTAGTCTTTGATAATACTTCCTAGAATTTTACATAGGAGTGATGTTAAGCTTATTGGTCTAAGATTTGCAGGATTTGATTTTGGTCCTTTTCTCAGTATAGGTATAACTGTGTCAATTTTCCACTTTTGAGGAATTTTACCAGTGTCTATAGAATGTTGGAATACATTAGTTAAGGGTAGAAAAATGAACTAAGCTACCTCTTTAAGAGTCTTGGTATGGATCTCATCAGGCCCTGGTGATGTATTCACATCAAGTTTCATGAGTCTATCAAATACCTTTTTGGGTTTGATGATTATCTGTCCTGGAGATGATGTTAAATCTGTTTTTGAAAGACCAGCATTAACTTTGTTAAATACAGTGCAGAAGTATCTGTTCTGAATATCTGCAGCTTTTTTTTGTTAGCAATTTGTCCAGAATCATTTAAAAAAGGGACCTATGCTATTCTTTCTTCCCTTTAATTGGTTTATATGGGAGAAAAAGGCTTTTTTTTATTGTTTTTAACCTTACCATCCAATTTAAACTCATACTGTGATTTGGCATTTTTGATTGAAATTTTCACTTTTTTTACTAATTCTCTGTATTTAGCAAGAAATCGAGTTTTACCATGCTTTATGCACTGGAACATTTTATTTTCTTGTTAATTAGTTTCTTTATTGAGGGGCTTATCCAAACAGGAGTTTGTCTTTTGTTTCGATCCTACTTCTTTATGGTTGGAATGTGTGCTTTAATAAAAATGTTCAGTTTACTAAGCAATAAGTTCCATTTTGATTCAAGTGGAAGATTTGTAAATTCTTTAGCCCAATTACATCTCACCAGGCTAGATTTTATTTTGTCAAACTTTGATTTTCTGAAATTTAATATTTCAGTCAAACCAGTGGCCCTTTTCATTTGATTACCTAAAATTTTTAATTTAACTGTATTATGATCGGTGTTCCCCAAGAGTGCACTAATGGAAATATTAGATATGCAATATACTGTATTTTTGAATATAAAATCTAGAATTTTATCATTTCTGGTGGGTTGTAGGACCAACTGTTCTAAGCTGAGCTGATCAAAGGTTTCCATATACAGTATAATCTATCACTTTTAGAAGTGGTTGCTGCTAATGTCCAATCAGTGTTGGATAGATTAAAATCCCCAAAAATTGCTATATTAGATGGTTCAAGATTTGCAATGTAATTTAGTAGCTGCCTAGCTATATCAAAAGTTGTTGATGGGGGTCTATATACTAAGCCGATGGTAAGTGGGGGGTCTTCTAGGGGAGATAATTTTAACCAGATTGATTCAGTATCACCTGCATCAGATACAATCTCCTTACATATTATTGTTTCATGAAGGAAAATAGCTACTCCACCTCTGTTCCTATATCTCCAGCTTTTAGAGTAGATACTGTAACCCTGGACTGTTTTTTCTCAGGTATCAGCCTCATCCCACCAAGTTTCAGTAACTAGGGCTATCTGGATATCATCTGAGACTAATAAGTGTTTGAACTCATAAAATTTGCTGGTCTGACTATGAGCATTTATCAATACCCCATTCTAGCCATGATTCTTGAAATGTGTCCAGTTGGTGTCTTCCTTTCTGCAGTATTTGTTATCCCTGGCAGCCTTCCCCCCATCTTCCAGTTTAAATGAAATTGCAAAACATTATTTTTTTTACCAGAACTCAGGTCTCAAAGTGGTCTGGATGCAAACCATCCCCTTTAAAACAACTTGCATTATTAGACTGAATTGTCCATATATCCAATATTTTCAGATAGGCAAAGTTGTCTTAGCCAAGAATTTAACTTATGGATAGATGGATTTCTATGCAGTTGTCTCCCTTGGGTGGGTAAAACTCCAGATAATATAATGTCCCCATTTTTTTCTTTAATCTTATACACAAATTTTGCATAATCAGCCTGTAGATCATCCATATTGCATGTGCCAAGATCATTAGTTCCTACATGGAGCAGGACAATAGAATTAGATGTATTCTCCAATAGTCCATCCTAGAGGTATACAATATCACTAGTCTGAACCACAGGAAGTGTGCTTACTGTCACATGTGCTTTCCGCCCCTCACAGACGGCAGTGTCAACTCCCTTAATATTGAGTCACCAATTACTACAATATCCCTCATAGAACCAGGGTTTTTATGTACTGATTCAGACCTCATGTACTTTGGTGGAGGGGGGTTAGTTGTCTCTATATCCTTGGTAGGGGAAACAGTAGAGATGACCTCTTCCCTTGTAAGGCACTCAAATTTATTGGACAAGATTAATGGAGCTACAAGTTGTTTTATATGTTCTGTGGGGGGTGTATCTTCACAGGGGAGAACTGTTTAATAGGGGGTGATAATACATCATTTGAGGTGTTACTAATATAATCAGTCTGTTTAGTATTAGTTTCAAACACTGCCTCATCAATAAAGTTTTCAAGAAGCTTTATTTCTGCTTGGGTCTCAAGTCTCTTTCTTAACTGACAGATTTCTTCTTGAAGTTCACTGAACAACAAACATTTTTTCACAAACAAACTCCTGTGTTGGTGTATCTTTCAAAAACATGCTACATTAAGAGCACATTTTTTTTTATGTTTACCTCACTTCCCTTTGGCCTGAGTGATTTTGTTAGTGTCTTAGTACAATTATATAGAGATGCGATTACCTATGCAAACTTGTGCTGCTCCCATTATCTCCTTATTCTTAGGGTGTACCCACTACCACAGTGTCCCCAGCGGACACAGCAGACACGCGCAGACACACGTGTCTCTATGCGCATCACCACGTGTGCGATGCACATCCTGCTCTGCTCACCCCGCTCACAGCAGGGCTCTCTTAAATAGAGCTGTATGCCCCAGAAGTGCTCTGGTGGGGTCACACAATAGCGAGTGACAAATGTAGTAGATTAAAGGTACAAAATCAAATATAATATCCAGATTAAGGTTATTGAAATGCTGCAGAATCTGAGAAAGGATAATACGTTAAACAGAATGGTAAATAAAGTAAAAATATGGGAAAACAATGGTCAAATTGCAGTATGGGTAAAAAATGAAAGGGACTATAAACATATTTTGGCAAAAATGGAAATATTGGACACGGTTGAAATATAATTAAATTGAGAGATAGATGAAGTAGAAAGAAAAAGGAAAGTCCCAGAACAATGAACATTGGTTAAACTTGATTAAAACAACAAACAGATTCCAGACATTACAGAACATGAAAGACTGACATGTACTAGATCAAGATACAGTCTTAGGAAAAAAGAGGACATGAGCATGTACAGTATAATAAGATATTCTGGAGCATCGCTGGGATAAAGGATAAATTATCAGATCCTACATTTATTATTTATTGCAGTATAATTATATTTGTCTCCAGGAAACTTGGAGCAGGCAGGAATTAAAATTAAATGGTTATAAGGGATCTCAAAGAGGGGCAAAAAGTTTTAAAAAATGTGGCAGATTGTCGGGGGGGGACTTATCACATGGTGTAAAATAATGGAGAAGGTAGAGCATACGGAATTGCTCCTGGACTCAAAACACATCCTGCTAGTTCAAATGGTTATAAACAAGAAAAGAAACATCATTATAAATGTTTATCTACCTCCAAAGGAATTCTAATTATGCAGATCTAGGTGATATAGAGAAACTGGTAAAATCTGTAGAAATTTGTTTCATAAATGATCCGAACTGTGGAATAATTTTGCTGGATGATTTTAATGCCAGGGTGGGGCATAGCCTGTAGTTATGGGACAATCTAGCTGGTGCATGTGCGGCTCTAGATCAGCACACCCTGAACCCTGTAAGGAAGTGTAAAGACATAAAGAAGTGTGAAAGAGGGCTTGGGTTAGTTGGAGAATTGGAGAAAATTGAAATGATATTGATTAATAGTCTAACTAAGGATGATGACGAAGGGGCATACACTTATATGGGAATTAGAGGGGTTTCAACAATTGACCTTTGTTGGATATCAGTAAATTTAATCATAAAATTAGATAACTTTAGAATAAGTTCAAGAACTGATAGTGAACATAGTCCATTAGAAATAAAAATGGACCGATGGCAAATACCAAAAAAATGGTTCAAAAAACAAAGAGGAGATAATCAGGGTCAAAAAGGGGATTAAATGGGAAATAATACAGAATTTCAAATCAATCCAATTACTAATTGATTATGGAATAAGGGAAGAAATAATTAATACAGAACAACAAAAAAAGGAAGAGGAATATGTTTCAAAGTTTGTGGAAGTTATGAGTTATTTCTTCAGTGTTATGAAAAGTCACTATAAGCAAGGAAAAGAACGGGAGCAAATTGTTTGATGCAGAATGCAAAAAATATAAAAGAGAACTCAATAGATGTGCTAGATTTACCCACAAATGGTCAAAAAAGAATAATAAAATATGGTTGAATAAACAGAGGAAATAATATTAAAAAATAATGGGGAAAAAAGCAGTAGATATAGAATAAAGATGTGGGATCAGTTTGAAAAGGTTACAAGAGAGAGAATAACAACAAATAATTTTGGCAAATGGTTTCCAAAGGATGGGATGAGATACCAGAGCATATCAAAACTCATATAGATCCAACAACATGGGAAAATTACTTTAGGACACTATTCTATAATCATGAATTAAATCAGCCAAAAATGAAAGATGAATTGACCCCTTATACCCAAAAAAATCACAGAAGCAGAAGTAATAATAGCAATACAATTGACAAAAAAACACAAGTCACCAGTCCTGGATAGAATACCAATGGATAACATAGTAGATGATCCCCATTAATGGATTCCAATGTTCGTGGGTTTATTTAATATCATAATCCAAACAGGACGAATACCTCAGACTTGGAGGGAGAATGTAATTGTCCCCATATACAAAAGAGGATACCGATCAGACCCAAGCAATTACAGACCAATTAGTTTGTTAGATAATTCCCAAAACTGTTCACAAGAATTATATTCAATAGAATCATGGAGTGGCTTGTAAAAGAAAGGATACTTAATGAAGTACAAGCTGGCTTCATGCCATGCCATTCAACTTTGGACCAATGCTTCATATTGACCTACCTAAAACACAAATATATTAAAATAAAAAAAAATGATATTGTGTTTTTGTGGACCTAAGGGCAGCATTTGACAGAGTAAACAGAAAAACACTATGGAAATTTCTTGCTAGTTATGGTCTAGAAACACCAATGTTAAATCTAATAAAAATTCTATATGAGGATACTTGTACATCAGTCAGATCCAATGCTGAAGGAGATTGTACAGCCATGTTTCCAACTAATGTTTGCCTTAGACAGGGATGTGTCCTCTTTCCTATTTTATTTAACATCTTTTTGAATAGGGTACTTGAGGGATTTGGGGATCCAGAGCTGCACATGCCCAGGTTCGGCTCCAGGGAGTGTCCCTACCTGGCATACGCAGATGATATTGTAATAATTTCAACCAGCTATTTAGGAATTAAGAAGAGTCTGGACAAGTTTCAACTTGAGTGTGAAAAGCTCTCTTTAGAGATTAATTATAGCAAAACTAAATATATGATATTCAATAAGAACCCAATTAAATCTGACAGGATGTGTTCTTTGAATTATAATAATCATAAAATTGAACATGTAACAAAATGTTGTTACTTGGGTATCATATATACATATATTCTCAAATGGAAGGAACATACTGTATAAACACAATAACATCAAAGATAGGTGGGGTGTTACCAGCATTGGAAAGATTTAATTATAAATATGGAGGCAAGTCAGTCAAAGGACCGTTAAAGGTATTTAATGCAAAAGTCTGCTCTCTGATACTCTATGGGGCTGAGATTTGGGGGATGGAGAAATCAGATGGATTAGAAACCATAATGAATACATTTTATGAACGTATATTGGGTCTACCAAATGGGGAATCTTCTTGTTTGTCTAGATTGGAATTAGGACAATTCCCAAGCAGATGCAACATAGAGAAAAGATTACTGACATATTGGACCAAAGTATATAATATGCAGTAAAACAGGCTACCAAGAATGTGCATTGAAGAAATGCTATCTCAAATACAGAATGGTTTCACTTATACTAGTACACATATATTACAGAAAATAATAATGCCTTATGGTTTACTGGAACATTTGACTGAGAGCACAAGAACTTCAATTAGAGACATTAAAGAAATCATAAAGACAAGGATCAGCGATATCCACATACAAAAGGAAATGGAACTCGCTAAAAATTATAAATTATGTTCATGGTTGGCCTCAAATTCTAGGAAACAGTTTGGTATGCATCAATATTTAAGTTTACATTTTTATTTGGGGGAAATCCTGGTGAACCTAGAAATGAAACCATATATCAATTTAACTGTCTATTAAAAACAACTAATAGGTTCCATTTAGACAGAGTTTCATGATTTTGCAGAACCATTGAACCAAAGCTACATATACAGAAATAATGATGATGCAAGCAAAATATAAAGTAAAACAGATCAATAAAAAAGTGCAATATGAAGTGCCATGGAAATGTTTATAATAATGTTTTGTGTATAGGTTTTAAATCATTTAGATATAGTTGTATGAGGCTACTGAAATCTATTTATTGTGTCATGTGTATTTATTTGTGATAATTGTCTGTAGTTATTGTATTTTTCTTGTAATGACAATATTACTTGCCAAACAATAATATATATATATAACAGTATATATCTATATATATCTATATATATATATAGATATATATTTACTTTTCAAAAACTGCATTCATACACCAATTAGGGTTCAAGTCAATGCCACACAAGTGGGGAAATGAGACCTTAAGGTTTAACCTCCAAGCAGCAAAAGGACAAGACCACACAAGCAACCACAGACAGCTATCATCAGGCAAGACAAACACATACAGCTGTTTCCAAAGGACACAAATGCTGTAGCACCACTGTGCTACCTTTGTGGATTTATATTTGTGGTACATATACTGCAAGACATACACAGTCACCTCTGGCTGCATATAAAAATTCATGATACTAAAATCACAACACTGCTTCTGTGTGCAGAAGCACAGGTGCCTGTAGCCACAATTACAAATCCACAATCCCAAAATTACCCTATGGGGCCAATGCTTCTGTAGTCACAGGTACATCCATACTGTAAGACATGCACAAAGCTCTGTCTGAAGATGTGCTTGTCCCTGAGAGGCCTGTACTTCTGAAGCCACAAGTGTAAGACATACACAATGACCTCTGACTGCAGAAGCACAACAGACAAAAAATATATGGTACCAAAATCACAACAGTACTTCTGTCTGTGGAAGCTCAGGCCTCTGAGGGGCCTGCACCTCTTCAACCACAGGTATAAAACATAAACACTGACATCTGGCTGCAGAAGGGTAGGCCCCTGTGGGGGCTTCACTTACACAACTGCATATAGAAGACCATGCACTAGTAGATCCAGCAATGTAGCAAGGTAGTCCCTGCTACCCTCTGGCCAGCAAAGAAAAAAATCAGCTGTTTTAACCTAATCTGTGATTTCAAAGGTAACATTGTATGCTGGCCCACCAACGCAGCAGCAAAGCAATCACTTGCAATGCTGATGTCCAACTTTTGGGAATGGACCCAGGAGTCAGAGGGTCAGCTTCCCAGAGAAGGATGGAGCATCTGAGGGACGACTCTCCTCCAGGGGGAAGGGGGTGAGTGTCCAGCCAGTTGGCGACCTCTGGTGGAGGATGGGGGAACTGTGGGAGAGCTGGTGGCTCTTTGAGTGTGAGGTGAGACAGATGTTGGCATCATTGCATGACCCACCTTCCTGGGGATCAGTGCAAAAACCTCCAGTCCCCCAGGTATGATGCCCTGACCTGATGCCATTCTCACTGCCACCAGTGCCCAATCAGGGGTCTTGCTTCCATGGCCCCACTCTGGGGGGTAAGCCAGGGCTTGCCACTAGTGTCCTTTGGGGCTGGGGTGGTCACCTGGTGGCCCCAACCTAGAGGGTAAGGCTAGGCATGGTGGGACGGTATTCTGAGAAGAGGCTGAGCTCTCTCTCTTCAGTGGGAATTGGGAAGGGGGTGGAACAAAGAAAAAGGTAACATTGAAATTTTTCAGTGAAAAGTGCTACCCCTTTACAACACTTCTAACCCCTTGAAAAAGTTCTAGATCTGCTGCTGAAACCATGATACCCACATTACAACATTAATTCTGTCTGCAAAAGGGCAAGCACCAATGGGGCTTGCATTTCTGCAGCCACAGGTATTCATGCATGCTGTATGGCATACACACAGGTGTGGTTGCATAAGAACAGGCCCCGTGAGGCCTGTGCTTATGCAGCTGCAGATACAAATCCATAAAGTAGCATATCAGTGCTACTTCATTTTTGTCATCTAGAAACAGTTGTATGTTTTTTGTCTTATCTAATGATGACTGTCTTTGGTTCCTTGTGTGGTCTTGTCCGTTTGCTGCTTCGAGGGTGGGGAGCAAGGGTTGGAAACCCTAACACCACATTTCCCTACTTTTATGGGATTAATTTGAATCCTAAGTAGGCAACCCTGCACAATCTCTTCACAGGCTGGAGGTGGTGCCACATGACAGCGCAGTCCCTTCAGCCTTGGGCCAACCTGCTGGGTCACTGAGCTCACCCCCAGCCTTTGCTCACTGGTACAGGATCACAAAGCATAACAAGCTCAGGTAAAGGCTGGCACTATACACTACATTTCATTTTTTTTAATTTGGACCCCAAATTTTCAAGATAGTTGTTTCATGAATCCCCCTTGTAAACATGACAAATGGCATTCATAGAATACTGAGTGAAATGTGAAAAATTTGAAAAATGACACCAGTCATGTTCATGAAGTGGTGTGAAAAAAGGGTGATGTTGAAAGTTTGGAATCAAAAATTAGTGAAATTATGACTAAATGTTTCAAAATACTTAACCATTCACTCATAACTGGCTCATTTTTTTATATTTACATTACAAATTTTGAAGATGGGGTTCTTATGACTATATGTTATGCATTCAGTAAATGAAAATGTTCAAATTCCACCCAAAACATGATTTTGTAGAGCAACTGCAGAATCACCTTTCAGCCAAGATTTGAAGACTCTCATCTGCCTTGTTCATGAGAGGGGTCCCAAAAAGACTGTGTTAAAAGCAGGGTTGAAAAATATTGAAAATTAGCCAGGTTATGCGTGAATGCTGAACTATTTCATCATTCACTCATAGCTTGGTCATTTTACCATATTTTTCCACCGAATTTTCAATGTTGTCTTCTTATGACAGTACCTCATGAACCCAGTAGGTGAAAATTTTCAAAACACACTTAAAAGGTGATTGAATTTAGGGGCTGCAAAATCACATTGATTTGAAAAATTTCACTGACCTTGCCCATGAGGTGGGGTTCCAAAAAGGCCACATTGAAACTTTGGTGTACAAATAGAAAACATTTAGAAAGTTATGAGTAAAAGATCAAAACACACTGAAATATATTAACTGGACTCACCTTATTTCCTTATATCACAGTTGCTGATTCCAGCAACAAGATGTATTTTGTGTTTCATAGTGAATTTACATCATGGCATATGTTTAAGTGAGTGAGGGTGTGTGGTGATTATGTGGTGTTGGGTACTGTGCTGGGGTTGAGCAGGGTGGGTGGGGGTCTGGGGTGGGTCAGATCAGCAAGGGACCACATTCTTCTTTCTAGCCTTCAAAAAAAAGATGATGAGGGATGGTTTTCATTTTTTACAGGTGGATCCTAGCTGACACTGGGATTGGGAACCTCAGTGTTGGGATACTCTCCAGTGGCACCAGGGGTGGGATCCTCAGTGTCACCATCTATCTATAGGGAAGGGGCAGCTCTCTGGAGGGAAGGGGTTATAATTCAGTGGTACTGGGTGTGGGCACCCCACTCCACTTATAAATTATTATAGGTAGCTAGACAGCTAGAGAGAGAGCGAGAGAGAGAGATTGTTAGATGATCAGACAGACAGATAAACAGATATTAATGCTTCAAATGCCATGTCTTTCTTCGAAGAGGTTCCGTGCCACTGCTGTTTCTAATTCTTCACCTGTAGTATGTGGCCATATAAATCCATTTGTTCTGGGTGTAAAATCAAATGACTTTGATATCTTAGAAATAAATCTTTTTAGCATCTTTTAAAGAGACCCTAAATCACCCAAGTTCATGTATCCTAAATAACACGTCTCCTTTTATATTTCATATGTGCAGTATTACACATTTGAAGTAAACATTATGATCCATACAGTTAGCTTAATTTGGACCCCAATGAGGGATTCTGCTATTAGTATGATTTCTGATTTTAATTTAAAGAGCCGCTGACAGCATTGGCAAAACTTTGAAAAAAGTATGACTTATATTCAGCTCCATCCCATATTCTTTAGTACTTCATATATTTTCATTAACTATTTCCCCATTTTCTTTATTACTGAAAACAGTTGCATGAAAACAAGATCCCTGTTCCCTAGACTGTATCTACTCTGGCTGTTTCTACACATGACATCACAATCTCCTGTTTAAGACATCATAATTATTTCCACGGTGACATATTTTGGTGTCATAAACAGAATTATGATGTCAGGTGTAGGCAGACAGCCAGAGCTCAAACAGCAGGGATACTGTATTGATGCAAATACCCTTAGACTAAAGAAATAAGGATGAGAATGACAGAATAAAATACAAAATATAAGCTACAGTTATGTCTGAATATTAAATTATTTCAACGTTGTCTCAATTGTGTCAGAAGCTATTTAAACATTGTCACCGGCCCCTAGTCAAGGATGAAACCCGTTTTAAGTTTCTTGGAAAAGCCTGCAGTCACATATCCTGAGCAAAGAGGATATACCAGTGAAGTTAAACTCTGCCTGCATTGCAGTTCAGGTGCATCCGTTAGTTGCACACAAAAAAGTGCTAGGCACCTTTGTTTGTGTTTATGGTATAGGACGTTGACAGGTGAACATACAAAAGGAAATGTTGTAATTCAACCTGTTAGAAGCCAATAGTGTGGTAATGGAACAACCTAATAGCACAACTTTCATAATTCCTTTGCATGTTTTTGTTGTTCTTTTTTTGTCTGGGACCTAATATGTAGCTTTGTGCAGCTTATGAGCTGGTAATAACAGGGTATACCAATAACATACATACTAATATCACAACTTGTTCTCTGGATAATACAACAGCAAGTCAGTGATTTTAACCAATCAGTGGTCCAAGCACTGCAGGAAGCATGCACACTGATGTTCTTTTTGCTTCTGATCAGAATGATATACTCGTACAGTATGCTTAGGGATTTATCCATGCCACTTAATCAACATACCACTAATAAATTACTGTTTAATATACCCGGCAGCACACACACACACACACACACTAATTTTGCAGGCTTTTTGAAGCACTGCCACATTTTTTTATTCTCTAGAAATGATGTTGTCAGCAAATATTTTAACATTATCCCCCCTTCAGAGCACTTTACAGAATTGACCAGTCCCACTCTACCAACCTGGAAACAACAACATAAGGAGGTAGTGCAGCCTTGAATGATAGATTTCATAGAATTTTAGCTTTTACAACTTAAAGTGCCAGATTATTGCTGTAGATTTCAAGTGCAAAGACTGAAGGGGCAGAGAAGTTTACACCATGACATTTATGCTCTTACAATGCTGATCAATATACCCAATAACCCAGATATCAGATTTGAAACTATTTATATATACAGTACATATATATATATATATATATATATATATATATATATATATATATATATATATAGATAGATATATATTATAGTGGCATGGTAGTGCCACTATAGTTAGGGTTGAGGAGCCATTTACATGTTAAACCCAAAATTTGCACCTTAATAACTTTGTAACCATTTGACGGATTTGCCTGAAAATTGGAATACACGATCAAGACCTATACGCCTTGGGATCTGTCAAGTTTCGTACCAGTCACATAGATATGGCTGCGGAGTTATTAAGCGTGATCTGCGTGCGCTTTTACGCTTTTCTGGAATTTTACTGTCTTCTCTACAGGTCGCACGGTTTGCACGACTGGTCTGAAATATTCAGGGAATGTGCGGCCTGGGTCCCGGATGTGCCTTTTAAAGATTTCGTGAAAAAATATTAAACAGTTCAAAAGTTATTCAAAAAACAAGTTCCCATTATAAGTCAATGAGAAAAGTTAACAAAAAGTTCTACAGTGTCACAAATGCAGTTTTTACTTTCGCAAATGGCCCTTTTACTGTCGCAAGTCTGCCATTTTGTTTTCAGTTTGCGATCAGAAAAATGCTTGGCATTTAAAATTGGGAACTTCTAGCAACCTAATTCTTTTTGTATTCACCTAGTCGGACCATGAGGATGCTAGCCATGTCTTTATTTTGGGGTAAAACACCCCAGAAATCTGTTTTTCAAATTTCTGGAAAAAGTACTTTCGCAAAGTACTTCGGCAGTACTTTTCTAGGCTGTGGGAAAATGACAGCAATTCTTTGGCACCCTGCTGCAAAAGAACGGTTTGGTGTTTTGGCCTGAAATTTGGAGGGATCGCAGCTGACATCTCACAGATGTGCCTTTCAGTGTCACCTTGAAAAAATATTACATGGTGGTAAAGTTACGGCACTCCAAAGTTGACGCTTTTTGCCATAGGATAACATTACAGCCCCACGATTACAAGGAATCCTTTGGCGCCCTGCTGCAAAATAATGGTTTGGTCTTTTGGGCTGAAATTTGGAGGAAACACAGCCAACATCCCACAGATGTGTCTTTTGTGGTTTGGTGAAAATATTACAGGGTGCCAAAGTTATGGCACTCCAAACTTCTCTTTTTTCCCATAGGATAACATTATGGCATTCCGCCGCCTTTCAGGGCCCGTATCTCAGAAACGGTGCAAGATACAGACTTTTTGTCAGAAAAGTACTTAGCCCCCTGAAAAGGTCTAAGTACAAAACTAGCCAGGAAAGTCATAAATCATATGACTTTTAAATTTTTTTTCTACGTCGTACAGTTCCTGAGATATAAGCAATTTAGTATTCCAACCCCTCATTTTCTGCTCCGAGAACCATTATTATCCATACATTCTTTGTACTCACTTTCTCAATGCAGCTTTTGGGGAAAACCAGCCTGTGCACTTCTATTACTGTTACCATTACCGTTTCCGCTTGCTGTTCCGTTCCTGTTTCACTTAACGTTCACGTCTATGCCACCATGTGCGTTACCCTTTGCGTTTTCATTTGTGCTCTCTTTTGTGTTGTTTTTAACATTTCTGTCTACATTACTGTTTCTTTTTCTGTTTCACTTTGCGTCACCATGCGCATTACCATTTGGCATTGCTGGCACAATGTTACTATGTGACAAGACATCATGTGGCAGGATCGGGGGGCCCTTGTTCCCTCCGCCGCATTACATTCATTATTTCTCATTATCACTCTCAAAAAGAAGGGAAATTAGAGGCAAAAAAATGCATTTAATGCATTAGTTAGGATTGTTCCACACTGACAAAAGTGAGAAAATTCGGTGTTAGAGTTGAAAGCCCCCCTTGGACCCCCCCACACCCCCAACCAGCATTGGGATGTGCATTAGTGTTGTCGGTCCTAACTCTCACCCCATTCTCCTACACCTCTGCTTCTTTTCACATGTGATGAGATGAGAGTTATGGCCGACAACCCTAATGCGCATCCCGATGCCGGTTGGGGGTGTGGACGGGGGGTCAAGAGGGGCTTTCAACCCTAATACTGAATTTCCTCACTTTTGTCGGTGTGGAACAACCCTAACTAATGCATTAAATGGAGTTTTTTGCCTCTAATATATATATATAGAAACATAGGAACATAGAAACATAGAATTTGACGGCAGATAAGGACCGCTTGGCCCACCCAGTCTGCCCATTTCCCTACCTACTGGATAAGCTGCAGATCCTAGTTAACCAGCAGCCTACTTCTTCCTACCCCAACCCCCAGAATTGCCTTATGACTATCCCATGCATGCTTGAATTCCACCACTGATTTTGACTCCACAACCTCCTCCTTGGAAGGCCATTCCATGCATCCACAACCCTCTCTGTGAAAAAATACTTCCTTAAATTACCTCTGAGCCGCCCCCTCTATCTTCAAATTGTGCCTCTTGTTCTTGCACACCTCTTTTTTTGAAAGATGCTACCCTCTTGGACTTTGTTGATTCCCTTGAGGTACTTGAAAGTTTCTATCATGTCCCCCCTCTCCCTCCTTTCCTCGAGGCTATACATATTAAGCTCCTTAAGTCTCTCTTCATATGTCCTCCGGTGCAAACCCTGCACCATTTTAGTTGCCCTCCTCTGGACAGCTTCGATCCTGTCTATGTCTTTGCGGAGATTGGGTCTCCAGAACTGCACACAGTACTCCAGATGGGGTCTCACCAGCTGTCTGTACAGAGGGATAATAACTTCCTGTTTTCTACTGGTGATGCCTCTCCCTATGCATCCCAGTATCCCCCCAGCCCTCCTTGCTGCCCTCTCACATTGCTTGCCCACCTTTAGGTCATCTGATATGACTACCCCCAGGTCCCTTTCCATTTTTGTTGTTGTTAGTATCTCACCCCCCATTGTGTACTCTTCCCTGGGTTTTTGTTTCCCAGGTGCATTACCTTGCACTTCTTAGCATTGAATCTAAGCTGCCATACATTTGACCATTCCTCTAACCTTGCCAAGTCCCTTCTCATCCTTTCTACCCCACCCTGTGCATCAACTCTGTTGCAGATCTTAGTGTCATCTAATACATATATACAGTATATATATATATATATATATGTCTGTGTGTATATATATATATATATATATATATATATTATGGTAGCATGATAATGCTGCCATAGTTATGGTTGAGGAGCCATTTTAAGGTTAAAGGGTCAAACTTTGCACCTTAATAACTTTGCCACTGTTTGAACAGATTTTGCCTGAGGTTTGGTATGCATGATTGGGCATGGTAGATCTTGGGATCTGCCACGTTTCATACCAGTCAGATATATGGCTGCAGAGTTATTAAGCACCAAAGAAATGTGTGTTTACGCTTTTTTGCGAATTCTTTGCTCTCGCCTACAGGTCGCTCAGTTTGCACGACTGGTCTGAAAACTTCAGGGAGCATGCAGCTGGGGTCTGCGATGTGCCTTTTGAAGATTTCGTGAAAAAATATTAAATGGTTCAAAGGTTATTCAAAAAACAAGTTTCCATTGTAAGTCAATGGGAAAAGTTAACAAAAAGTTCAACAGTGTTGCAAATGCATTTTTTAGTGTCGCAAATGGCCCTAGTAGTGTCACAAATCTGCTATTTTGTTTTCAGTTGATGATCAGAAAAATGCTTGGCATTTAAATTTGGGATGCTCTATGGACACAATTCTTTCTGTGTTCACCTAGTCGGACCCTGAGGATGCTAGCCATGTCTTTATGTTGGGGTAAAGCACCCCAGAAATATCTTTTATTTAATTTCTGAAACCAGTAGTGTCACAAAGGAGTGTCGAAGGCATGACACTTTTGCAAAATGTTGTGAAAATTGTTGCAAATTGCGACACTACTTTTCAGACTTGGCCAAAATGACAGGAATTCTTTGCCATCCTGCTGTGAAAGAATGGTTTGGTCTTTTGAGCTGAAATTTGGAGGGAAGGCAGCCAACATCTCCTAGATGTGCCTTATGTTAGTTTGGTGAAAAAATATTGCACAACTGCCAAGTTATGGTACTCCAAATTTGCCATTTTTTCCCATAGACTAACATAGTGGTGTATGCCGCGTCTTTCGGGGCTTTTATCTTGAAAATGGTGCGAGATACAGATTTTTTGTCACAAGTTGCATAATCCTATGGGCTATGTAATGCAAAACAGTAGCCAGGAAAATAATGATTTCTATGAAATTTTAATTTTTTTTCAACGTTGTGCAGTTGCTGAGATATTACCAATTAAATACTTCCAATGCTCATTTTAAGCTTCCATCCCCATTTCAATGTATAAATTCTTTGTATACACTGTTTTTCTGTATGCACATGTTTGGAAACATAGGGTATGTGCTTCTGTTACTGTTACAATTAATGTTTCCACTTGCATTTATATCCCTCCTTGGCGTTACCATTCCCGTCTACGCCACCATGTGCGTTACCCTTTGTGTTCTCATTCGCACTTGCATTACCATGTGCACCACTGTTAGCACTTCTGTTTGCATTGCTATTCCTGTTACTATGTCACAAGAAATCACATGGCGGGAGAGCTGGGCCCTCCCGCCGCCGCATTACATTCACTATTTCTCATCATCATTCTCAAAAAGAAGGGAAATTAGAGGCAAAAAACTCTGTTTAATGCATTAATTAGGGTTGTTCCACAGCAACAAAAGCAAGGAAATTCGGTGTTAGGGTTGAAGGCCCCCCTTGGACCCCCCCACCCACACCCCAACCTGCATGGGGTGCGCATTGGGGTTGTCGGTCCTAACTCTCACCCCATTCTCCTATACCTTTGCTTCTTCACACATCTGTTGGGGTGAGAGTTAGGGCCGGTAACCCCAATGTGCACCCCGATTCTGGCTGGGGGTGTGGGCAGGGGTGGTCCAAGGGGGGCTTTCAACCCTAACACCGAATTTCCTCACTTTTGTTGCTGTGGAACAACCCTAACTAATGCATTAAATGGAGTTTTTTTGCCTCTAATATATATATATATATATATATATATATATATATATATAGATAGATATATACATAGATACAGTAAAAACAAACCATACTCAGAAATGAACCACTATGAAATTCAGTATGAGTGAGTGGAGATAGTCTTTTATGACACATCATTGACAACAACTGTATAACTTGATTCATTTGGGGGAATCAGCTGCAGCCTGGATAAATATCTTGGTCTATATGAAAACATTAGAATCTTGATAGCAAATAAATGTGTGTGTGTGTGTGTGTGTGTGTGTGTGTGATTTCAAACTCCTATACAATCCCTATCAGAAAGCAAACACAGAAGAGTTGTAGCATGCAGACCTGCACTGCTTTACAAAGTTAAAAAATGTAACTACAGAACAGTAACTGTTCAATATTGCTTTCTCCTAGCCAAGGACAAACAGGTAGGTAATAATTTACTGTAGCTCTTGAGGGCATTGCTATGCTGACTTGAAGAAACATTATCCTTCTTTGAAGTTTAATAGGCATTCCATCATTTTTTTCTAGCTCACATTATATCAGTTAAACAAATGAAGTACTGTAGTAGACATTTGTTGTGTGCCATCATTAAAAGTGGGACCCTATATGAAGTATTTCGGAAAAAGAGAAGTGATTTTATATGCTTACATTCCACCATTATTAAGCAAGGCAAGCACATAGTTCGGATTCAGAAACATGGACACAGCAACTTTTTTATCAGCCTATAATAATGGGGCAGTACATTTTTATGGACATTGTTATTAAAATGTGCCATAGCTCTGCAACATACTGCAATCATCCATGAGCTCTTCATATGGTGAATAAGCAACATAAAAGGTCAAAATAAATGGGTTCTTAATAGACTGTTCACCAGATTTCATGCCGTATACTATTTTAAACTATAGACATTGTTACAGTTTATAATGCCCACCTGAAAAAATGTCTTGCGCAAGATCTTCTTTGGGGAAGCATTCACCTCTGGGAAGGATTTATATTCTTGTTTTGCACAGAAAAAAAAATGCTGATAGAGGTCTGTTACAAATTTTAAAACTTTTGCATGCAAATAATCATAGATACATAAACACTGTTGACAGATAAGGGCCTATGGCCCACCCAGTCTGCCCATTTGAGCTTGTAAGATCACTTTAAGTTTTTCTAGAAGTCTGTTGCCCCTTACCCTTGACCTTCAGGGTTCCCTTATGTCTATCTCATGCATTCTTACATCCCATGATTGCTTCAGCCCCCACCACTTCCTCAGGCAGGGTGTTCCACTTGTCTCCCTCCCTTTCTGTGAATAAATTCTTCCTCATGCTTCCTTTGAATCACCCTCCCTATAACTGCATTCCATGCCCTCTAGTCCTGGAACATCTTTTCACTGGAAAATAGTGTTTTCCTGCACCCTGTTCCTCCTCATAAGGTATTTGTATGTCTCTATCATATCACCTCTCTCCCTGATCTCCTCCAGGGAGTACATATTCAAGTCCTTCAGCCTGTCCTCATAAGACATGTGATGCAATCCATGTACCATCTTTGCTGCCCTCCTCTAAACCTTCCCCACCCTGTCAATGTCCTTACCTAGGTAAGGTCTCCAAAACTGGACACTGTACTCCAACTGGTGCCTCACTAGTGTCTTGTATAGTGGAATTATGACCAACCTTTTCCTGCTGGTGATGCCCTTGCCTATGTATCCCAGCATCTTATTTGCTTTACCTGCTGCCTTGTCGCACTGTTTTCCTACCTTGAGGTCATCAGAGATGATAACCCCAAGGTCCCTTTCCTGCTTGGTGCATGCTATATCCTCACCCCACAACTGATATGTTGTTCCAGGGTTTTTGTGCCCCATATACATTATTTTGCCCTTTTTGTGCTAAATTTCAACTGCCAAACCCTTGACCATTCTTCTAGCTTCTGCAGATCCCTCCTCATTCTATCTACACCCTCTGGTATGTCCACTCTGTTACAGAGCTTCATGTCATCAGTGAACAGGGAAAGTCTGCCTTCTAGGTTGTATGCAATGTCGCCGATGAAGATGTTGAATAGGACCTGTCCCAGCACTGATCTCTGTGGCACCCCACTGATCACTCTTCTCTCTGTGGAGTGACAGCCATTTACCACCACCCCCCTCTGTGTCCTGCCACCCAGCCAATTACCCACCCACCGCACTACTGTCCTGCCCTCTCCCATATTTTGAGAAAGCTCCTAATTGAGTGAAACATGTCAGGTGATCCAGGACACTACCAAGAAGTAGGAAGTAACCTGTAGGGAATGGTGTGTGTGTGCTTTGTTGCAAAATCTCTCTGGATTATATCTTTTACCTTACTGTTTGCACTAATAAAAGGAATTATACTTTGCACAACAAGAAGAGTCTGGAGTTGGTGAGTTTTGCACTCAGATTTTGACTTTGACTATGGAGACATTCTCGAGTCTTAGCAAAGGTGCAGGTCCCTGTTTTACATGTCTGTATTTCATTATTGACCGCAGCATAGCTATCCTAGGTTCAGTTGCACTTGGTAACTCATTCCATTCCCATATTCCCCAGTTTGCTTAACAGCCTTCTATGTGGCACAGTGTCAAAGGCCTTGCTAAAGATCTTCCCCACTACTGAAGTCTGGCTGATTGGTCTGGAGTTCCCTGCTTTCTCTTTGTTCCAACTTTTTTATAAGGGGACTACATCTGCTGTCCTCCAGTCTTTGGGTACCTGCTTGTTTCCAGTGATTGGCTAAACAGGATTGCCAGACATTCAGCCACCACCTCATTTAATTCCTTTAGGACCCTGGGGTGCACCCCATTCAGTCCCATTGCTTTATTGACTCATTCCTTTCAATTCCTTCAGGACCCTTTCCCATGTAAAGGGACTTGTGTCCCATTTCTGTGCCCTTCCCACCACGATAATCCCTTCTAGCCCATTACCATCCCCTTCCTCAGTAAAGACTGACCAAAAATATCTGTTCAGTATGTCAGATTTACTGTTGTCATCCTCCATGCTGCCCCAGTCCTCCCCCTTCAGTCTCACTATCCCTCCCTTTGCCCTTCTTTTTCCACTTATGTACCTGTAAAAGGTTTTGTCCCCTCTAACCACTAATTTTGCAATGCACTCTTCTGTCTGAGATTTGGCTTCCCTTACTAACCTCCCTGCCTCCCTTTGCTTCTCCTGGTACTTCTCCTTATCCCCTTCTCCCTGTGTCTTTTTGTATTGCCTGAATCTTCATATGACTTGGGCATCTAACAGACACTATCAAGATGCAAGCATCATAATCTGCAACACCATAAATACCTCAGTTAGTTAATTGTACAAAACCACAAGCCTACAGAGAAACAACAAAGAGAGAGAGAGGGAGAGAGATCAAAACAGAGCACAGCTTTTTATTAATTTTACCTACGGTATCTTGATGTTGTACTATATATTTATTTATTTCAGTTTTCAACAGGAACATCTGAAACACATATTGAGTCAGCCTTCTTTCTTACTCAAGAGAAAGCACATGGACATCCATATAGTAGAGCATCCAGCACACAGACCACCATCTCACTGCTGGCTGTCAAGCCAGCAGAACGTCTCCATCTGTGGCATCAGCAGTGAAAAATATCCCACTTCTCTCATACAGAGAACACAGTTCCCTCACTGCTGTCTAATGCTGCCTTTGTGGTGCACAGAAAAGGTATTTTTGGGCATAATTGACAGAGTCCCTTTTAGCTAGGTTAAGGTGTTTGTTTTTTAAAAACACATTATTTTTAGGTATTTTCAATATTTTTTAGTTGAAAAAAAAACAAGATGATGGCTGTCACAGATGCAAAAACAAAATTTTCAGTTTGTGTGAACCGTAATCAGTTTATGACATCTAAGTGATGTGAACTGAAAATGCTCTCAAAAACTGAATTTTTTCAGTTCTTATCAGAGGGTTGGCAAGAAACCCTACTGAGCATGCTCAAAAAAAAACTTTAAGTCTCTATAACTGTAACTGAGTAATATTTTTTCACAAGACCTTGGAAAAGCATTACCTTGGCACAGGCCACTTCTACCCGAAAAGTTTTGGGAAATAATTCCATTCTATTTAGGATGTACATGATAGCAGCAGCAAACGTGTTAATTATAGGAAAAAAACACAGTACTTCATTAACGATCAGCATTTCGTATCTCAGAAACTGCTCAACATGCTCTCACTAAACATTTGACATCTTGAGACCCTACCAGCCAGACCACGCATGCCAAAGTTTGGTCTATTTTGTTGAATTCCCCCTAATTTATTAAGGAGCAAAAATGGGGGTTTAACATTAAACATCCACACCACTATAATTTATAATACTTGCAGCAAATGACACATAGCAAAATACTGCAGTAAAAAAAGGTTTACATGCCATTGAATTACACTGCTCCTTGAAGCATACTGCAGCATTTTGTGAAATACTGCAGCATTACTGCATTGCATCCTAGCTGGCACAACTATATACCTACATATATGTGTGTATATATATATAGATAGATAGATAGATAGATAGATAGATAGATATAGATAGATATAGAGATAGAGAAAGATATAGATATAGATATAGATATATTATCTGCAAAAACTATGTTAATACAGACGTTAGGGTTGTAAAAACTCAAAGTGCACAAAGACGGAAAATGAAAAAACATTGTAGATTTGGGTCTCTGGAGTATTGGTGAATCAGTGGTGGGGTCTTACTTGGGGTTGTTAAACCTAATGCACCCACCCAGCCCATAGCCTCCTGTCCAAAGCACAAGATACAGCTCCAACCTAATGTCTCATAGTGATACAATATGGCCAATATAATCTGTCACAGCTTTCTTCATGCAGGGCCCCTCATCTGATCAGGGGTAGGGTGGGTATTAAGGTTGACAACCCCAAGTAAGGCCCCACCAATACCAGAGACCAAAATCCTTAATGTTTTTTTCATTTCCTGTCTTTGTACGCTTTGCATTTTTACAACCCTAATGTCTTTTTGTGATAGTTGAACTGTATCCTCATTTGCACAGGTCCCTTCAAGACCTGCACAAAATGAGATAAATACCATACTGGAGACAGTCCTGGAATGGTATCCTCATTTGCACAGGTCCTTTTGGTACCTGCACAAAATGAGCTAAATACAGTATTGGAGACAGTCAAGATGCAGTGCATGGGCCCAGCAGACCCCAGCATGCATCTCAATACCTTGTGGGTGAGGTTCCCTGAACCACCACAGGGTGTAGTGTCTGCACCAAAACCTTGCTCCATCCCTACCCAGGCCATCACTGGTGCTGCATGCTGCAGCACCTTCCCCATCAGCCTTGTCCCAGGAAATAGGCTGACTGAATTCACATCTGAACTCAGTTCACTGTCACAAAAAGGCAGCGTGTTCCCCAGAGGTGCAACTGACATCCCTGCAATCAATGTTACTTAATAAATTCTTTTGTTGTTTAATAATTGGACCCCAAACTTTCAACTTATTCTTCTTCTTATGACCCCACCTCATCAACCCCATAGGTGAAAATGTTCAAATCCGTGCTGAAACGTCATTCCATGCCACAGGTGTGAAAACACATTTCGGCAGGATGTGAGAAATAAAAACTGTACTGTTCATGAGGTGGTTTGAAAAAATGGCTATGTTAAAAATCTGGAGTCAAAATATTGTAAATTACCAAAGTTATGCATCTGAGTAGAAACTGCACAGTGCATACTCATAATGCAGCCATTTTTAAGAATTGTTCACTAAATTTTCAATATGGGCCTTTCAGGACTCAACCTCATGAACTATGGCACTCTCTTTTCATTAATCGGTCCTGAAGGTGATTCCATGCAGTGACTACAAAATCACCTTCTGGGCCCAATTAATGAAATGGAAATGCCAGTGTTCATGAGGCAGGGTCCCAAAAAGCCCATGTTGAAAATTTGGTGAAACAATACTTAAAAATGGTGAAAATATCAACATAAGTTGAAAACACAATTGAAATACATTATATAGCACTTACCTTTACTCCTCAGTTTGCAGTTTGGCTTTGAAGAGTGCAGATGTGTCCCAGTCCATAGAGGATGACATCAGCCAACCTCCAGAGGTAAGTATAGGGTAAGGGAGGATGTGGGGTGCTAGGTGCTGGGTGGGAGGGTCAGAATGGGGAGGGGGAAGGTGGGGATGATGAGGGATGGTTTTCTTTCTTACAGGTTGAAAAAATAAACAAAGACATTGGGGAACTGTTTTCTTTTTTTTACAGGTACTATATGAACAGATCAATACTGGGACACTGAGGATGGGCTCCCCAGTGTCTCATAGTGATGAGCAGTTATATAATTAATTCTGACATGGGGATTGGGCCCCTCAATGTTGGTAAAGTGATATAAAACAAGGGGCTGCAGGGAAGAGGGGGGGTCCAACACTGGGGGTGGGCATCCCAGTGTCAGATTATATGAATTTTGAAAATAAACTATTTTGGGACACTGGGGGTGGGCTCCCCAGGTGTCCCACACCACAGAGGGGGGTGAGATCTAATAAATGCTGACACAGGGATTGGGGCCCCAAATGTCAGCAACCATTTATTTAAAAAACTGTCTTGGGGGGTATGACACCTTAATTTAGTGCCGTATAATGTATTTGGTGGATAGGAGCCAGTTGCACTATATGACACACCTGTCCGTTACTAAATGACAGCTGTGCCGTATAGTGCAACTGGCTCCTATCCACCAAATACATTATACAGCAGTTTTATTCCTCAGGTGGTGGTTCAGCTTTGAAGACTGCAGTCATGCCCAGGTCCTCAGAAGATGACATCAGCCGACCTCCTGAGGTAAGTATGGGGTAAGAGGTGGTGTTGGGTGTCGGTTGCTCAGTGAGAGGATCAGGATGGAGGAGGGGGATGGTGGGAATGATGAGGGATGGTTTTCTTTTTTTGCAGGTAAAAAAATTAAAAAAGACCCACTGGGGAGAATACTGTGTCAATCGGATTCCACAGGAAATAATGTACTTTACTGCAAGGTAAGGGAAAATCAGCTCAGAATTACAGGGCAAATGGCAAGCCATCTCTCCTAACCATTTGCCACTGTAATGTGGAACACTGGCATTTTAAATGGGGGAAATATGGGACACTGGCTCTCAAAATGTGGGACACATTATCAGATATAGGCATATAAGCTGAGAAGATTGGAAACTAGTAAATACTATACATTTGCACAAAGTTTAATTTGGATTTAGCATTGCAGGTATGAATTTCTGCTTTAATTAGTTTACAGTACCTTCTCTGGATAGGCAGCACAATGTGCACATGAGACTGACAGAGCAACTCTGAGGGCTAAAATGGGGGGCCTTCCCATAATATGGGAAACTTGAGAGATGTACGTGAGGGTATGTGACAAAGGAGGAAAATGGGGCACGTCAAAAAATGGGGCACTACAAAAAATGGGGTGGAGGTAGGACAGCCAAGCTTGCACTGAAAGATGGGCAAAGAGGAAAACTTGCCCAAGTGCACATGCTGTTTTTTTTGGGGGCTGATCGTAATGGTGATTTACACAGCACACTTGGAAAGCAGGGTTTTCCCTGACTCTATAGTTATAGAACTTACCCTAATCTCCCTGTAAACTGCATATAAATCTTCCTGCACTCTGAATCTATAAGCCCTCATACGTCAATACAGCTGCCTGGCACAGTAAGTGCTGTTAGTACCAGACTCCTTCTTACATTGCTACATTAGCTGTTTGATACCCATTTGGGACAATGGATGGATGCCACTGGTCACTGTCCCCCATCCATTTTTAGTATTCAATTCATCACTGGTGACGGCAGTTGTGTGGGGCTTCATGGGTTCATAACACTTTAGCTGTGGGCAGCCCTAACTGCCGTGCCTTGCTGCATCACTCACAGAATTCTCCAAGCAGAAGTAACAGTTTAGCAACAGCGAGAGGCAAGCCCAAGATGAGAGTAGCACTCAGGTGAGAGAGCGATAGAAGCTGGTGCACATGAGGTGAATGGGTGGGTTGGTCCACTGCAGGCTGTGGCATGCCTCAGCACTTCTCCAACCTGGACCATGGATTAGAAACATAATGCAACAGTTCAACTTAGTCACCTAAAAATGCAAAAACTACAATGAAAAGAAAATAATTAGGTGACGGGATGTGAGAATTTGAAATGTTGACTACGCCTCTTTAAACGAGCAGTTTTTTTTTCTTTTATGGCAGCTTTCTTAACCAAGTGTTCAAGGTCCAATGGGAGAGGGACACTAGGTCCATCATGTTCACTACCTTCTTCATGATCCTGAAGCAGAAGGTAAAATGAATGCAGATGCAACACACCTAAGCCATTTGCTTTCAGTTTTATACTGTGTTATTATGTACTGTTAGCACTGGAATTTCAGGCAATACACACACAAACACACACACACACACACACACAAACACACACACACAAAAAAAGACATTGGGGATGGTTTTCTTTTTTGCAGGTATAGCTATAAAATTTATCTATCTCGGTACATTGGGGTTGGGCTCCTCAGTGCCCCATTCTGCTGAGGGGGGTGAAAACAGTGGGCTGTATGGTTAGGGGCATCTGACACCAGGGGGTGGGCATCCCGGTGTTGGATTGTACAGATAAATTACTTTGTTTATTAATTAATATACTGCCACCGGGGATTGGGGCCCCTGATATGTTCAGATAAAGTTGAAGGCATAGCACAGTCAGGATGGTGGGGCTACAATGACAGCAGCCCTGTCCCTGACCTATGAGTGGCGACAACAGCAGGGGTTGCACTATAAGACACAGCTGTCATTAATTAAAGACAGCTTTGTCATATAGTGCAAACTGCTGCTTTGGCAAAGATTCAGTTGTGAATTGAACATGGATTTTTTTGAACTGCGCATGCTCAGAAATTGAAATTTTTTACTAAATAATTTAAAAACTACTTAGCAGTGAGACCTAAAAGCCACAAAAGCACATACCTTGGACCAACCTCTATAAAACCTGAAAATTTCAGGTTTCAAAACTTTTAATTTTTTTAGTTATCGGGTGGCAAAAACATGTCTTAAAAATTTCAAATGCGAAGACTTTTGAGGTTTTTTGCACCTCTGTAATTTTGCCTCCCATGAACTGATCTACATACAATTTACAGGATCAAGAGATCCTGCCACAGAGGCTGTGCTTTCCAAAGGTACCAGGTCAATATAGCATGGACAAAACTGTGCATGAAATATTGTGTTGTAAGAAGCGCGACTGGTTCTACAGCGAAAGGGGTTGTTTCAGCATGCAGTAAGAACCGCTACCCCTATTGATGTAGGCTGCAATTTTGAAAAAGGAACCACAGAAAAGGATTCTTTCTCACAATTTATGAGAAAGCATTTCAGCATCTGAAGAAATGTAATTTCTGTGTCTAAAAAATTGCATATTTCCCTTTAGTCTAGTGGTCAAGCCCCCCTCCCCTTTTCACCAATCCATATCCCCCTGTAAAAAAATCTATTTTGCTGGTAGTCTAGTTGTCCTTCCCTTCCCCCGATGTCTGATCACTGTCCCCTTATTGCAAAAAGTATTCCCTGGTGGTCTAGTGGTCCTGCCCCTTCCACCAATGTTCGATCAACATCCCCTTTTTGCCAAAAACATTTCCTGGTAGTCTAGTGGTCCCACCCCCCCAATAGCTGATCTCCCATCCAGTATTTAAAAAAATATTCCCTGGTAGTCTAGTGGTCCTTTCTCCTACCCAATGTACAATCACCATATCCTTATTCCCCAAAATATGTCTTGGTAGTCTAGAGGTCCCACACCCCTCCTAGATTGCCTATCACCCTCCTGGTTTTGTTTTAATTTTTTGAAGTTCCCTGGTAGTCTAGTGGTCTCTCCCCATCCATGATCCCTGTCCCATGAAGTAGGAAAAACATAACCATGCTGGTCTAGTGCACCCCCCCACTTTCTCTGATACTGACCATCCACCCTGCTCCCCCCAACTTGATCCTCAGCCAGTGACCATCACAACCCTTCTCTCACCACCACGGCTGGCTGCTGACTGTATACAGTATGCAGTCATTCACAGCTTAGTCAGCAGCCAGCCGTGGTCATGAGAGGAGGGCTGTACTGGTTGCCAGCTGGGAATCAGGTTATGGAGGAGTGTGGTGGTGGGTCAGTACCTAGGGGGTGGGGGGTCCTCTAGACCACCAGGGTTATGTTTTTTCTGTTTCATGGGACAAAGATCAGAGACACAGAGAGACCACTAGATTACCAGGGAACTTTAGAAAGAAAATAATACCAGGAAGGCAATTGGCGATCATGGAGGGGGTGGAACAACTAGACTACCAGGAAATATTTTTAGGAATAAAGAGATGGTGATCGGATATCGGGGAAGGGGGAAGGACCACTAGACTACTAGGGAATACTTTCTGAAATACCAGGATGGTGATCGGTAATCAGGGAGGAGGGTGGGACCACGGGACTACCGGGGCATATTTTTTACCATAAGGGGAAGGCAATCAGACATTGGGGGACAGGGAGGGACCACTAGACTACCAGGGAAATATATATTTTTATACAGGGACAGCAATTGCTGAATGGAGGGTGGGATGGGGAGAGACCACAACACTACCAGGGAAATGTATATTTTTATACAGGGACAGAGATGGGGGAGGGGTACCAATAGACTACCATGGAACTGAGAAACTAAGGTAATTGTGGTTCAATGTATTCTTTCTTTCTTTCTTTCTTTCTTTCTTTCTTTCTTTCTTTCTTCCTTTCTTTCTTTCTTTCTTTCTTTCTTTCTCTCTAGGATTACAATACCTTTGAGCCAAGGCTCTTTTACAAAGGTTCCACGTCAGCATGTGCAACAGTCATCATTTTTAGTTACAAACATATAGTCATTGACTTACAGACATGTAATAACCAGTAAAAAGACTTGAGCTATGAGCAAGACACAGGAAGGGGGTGGGTGGTGGGAAGTGACAATAGGAGATCGAGGGGAGGAAGGAGGTGCAGGAGGTAAGGGGGAGTATGGGAGGTGGTTGGGGTGGGCACAGGAGTAGAGATATGGGGGGATGTGGGGGATGGTGGGAAACAGTGCAGCCAGGGAGCCTTGTTGAGGGAATATGACACATAAGGTGCTAGGGGTGCAAAGACTGATTGTAAGTGCTGGGTGCTGGGGCATTTGCAGCTGAAACAGTGGAATTGTTAAGATGGTCAATCACAGGATACAAGCAGTGAGAGGTGCAGCTTGGACTTCAAGAGGCCAAGTGTTGGAGTGGTCGCTATGTCGCTGCCAAGAGATTTGAGCCAGTTGGATGCCCGCTAGGTGAATGATCTTTGTCCTTGGGTCGTGCAACATCGTGGGATATGTAGTAGATGGGAATTGGATCTCCTTGTAGTGACATTCCTATGTCTAGGCTTAAGGAAGGCACAGACACCAGGTGGGTCCAGACCCATTACAATTTTCTTGGCCGTGATGCAGGTTTGGTATTATATGCGTTTGTCCAGTTGAAGCCATCCAGATTGGGAATAAAGGTCACATGTGTAGGTACGGCAATGTGAGCCAGTGATGAGATGACAGACCTTATTCAGGGAGGTTGTGATACGTTTGAGAGCAGAGGTAGTTGTAGACCCATATATGATAAGACCATAGTCTATGATGCTGACGATGGAGCTTTGGACGGCCACTGCCAGTGCTTCTGGGGTTAGGTGTTTCCTGTGCTGGAATAATATGCCTAACCTCGCATTGGCAGACTTTGCAACATTGCTGATATGGACAGCGTATGAGAGGTGGGGCTCAAGGGTGATGCCAAGGTACTTGAACGATTGTGTTTGCTCTAGGGTGGCTCTTTGTTTGGTTGCAATGGAGAGGTGGAGTTGTTTGTTTTTGTTGTGGGGGCTGCAGAAGACCATAGACTTGTTTTTTTTTCTGATTGAGAAGCAGTTTATGATTTAGAAACCAGGATTCAATGGAGGAGAAGGCCTGCTGAAGTTTATTTTGTAATTGGATTGGATCAGGGTCTGAGGTGAGAATCACAGCATCGTTGACGTAGAGAGTTATTTGTTCTGGGCAGCTGTCCGGTAGTGAGTTTAAGAATAGGCTGAAGAGGAGGGGTCCCAGAATGGAACCCTGGGGAAAGCCCGAGCGGACCACTCTAGGGTCCAAGAGTGTATCAGCGATTCTTACTGTTTGGGACCGTTCTTCAAGGTAGCTCTTAAACCAGCCAATGGAGTCAGTTGACAGCCCAGTGTTCTGAAGCTGAACAAGCAGGAGGCAGTAATTGACGGTGTCGAAGGCTTTAGTTAAGTCAATGTAGATTGAGCCTAGTAGTTCACCGGAGTCAAGTGCATTGTGGATTGCGCCGGTGAATTCAAGTAGGGCTGTGGAGGTGCTGTGACCTTTGCGGAACCCATGTTGTTGCTTGCACAGGATGTTGTACGTATGCAGGTATTCTGTGAGCTGGTCTGAGATGATGCATTCTAGTGCCTTGGAGAGTGGGGTAGTAGGGAGCTAGGTCTGTAGTTATCGTGGGCAGTTTTGTCACCACTTTTATGGATTGGGGTGACAGTGGCAGACTTCCATCTGTCCAGGAACTGGCTAAGGCTGAGGGAGAGGTTGAAAATTCTGGTCAGAGGACTAAGCACTTCAAGTGTGAGAGACAGAATTTTGAGATCGAGGGAGTCATTACTGAATCTTGATTTACCAAGGGCTTTGGTTACATATTTGCGTACTTGGTGAGCCTTGACTGCTTTGAAGTAGAAGCGGGGGGAGCTGGAGGGAGTAGTGTTCATTGTGGATAGAGGGGCTTCACCATCTTTGAAGTAGTCCTGGCGTAGGACAGCGCTGAGGTCAGTAAAGGCTTTGTTAAAGGTATCCGCAATGGTTTTTGGGTTGAGGGTTGTGATTCTGTTGATGTTGAGTATTGATGGGGGGGTTTTGGGTGGATTCTCGGTGAGTTCCTTTATGTTCTTACAGAATTCCTGACCATTGCCCCAGAAGTTTGTGAGGGCATGCTTATAGTAGGCGTACTTCATTTGCTGGATGGTTTTGGTGCAGTCATTGTGGGCACGTTTGTAGTTTTGGATGTCATTTTGCCTTCCAGAGTTTCTGGCCAGCTCCCATAGGTGGTCTCTTGTCTTTAGCATCCTGAGGAGGTCACCTATGAGCCAAGGGTTACTGAGTGATTTGACTTTGCATTTTTTTAATAGGAGCATATGTGTCACAGGCCACAGTGAAGATGTTTATGAAGAGGTCAAGAGCAGGGTTTACATTGGTTGCATTGAAGATAGAGGACCAGTCTTGAAGGAGGAGGTGGGATTTGAGTTGAGAAAGGTGACCACTGGGTAAAACCCTGCTGGTGATAGTTTTTGGTGGTTGTTTGATGAATTTATTTGACCAGGTGCAGCTAACATGGGAGTGGTCACTGAGAGAGTCAGGGAGGACATTAGTGCTAGATATCCACGAAGGGTGACTGGTAAGGATCCAGTCCAAGAGTGTGCTTGTGCCGGTCCTGTAATTTTTCCTGGTCGGCGAGTCAACCGTTTGTGTGAGGTTTGCTGCAGCAACGATATCCCTGTGTGAACCAGCATCGGCCGCAGGTCAATTGATGTTGAAGTCGCCTAGGAGGATGGGATTCTGTGTCTGGTGGGAGTGACTTTACAAAGTCAAGAACAGCTGGTAGACCAGTTCCCTGTTCTTTGGGAGTGATGTAGATGGTGGCAACAGTGAGGGTTTTGTTTTGGGCTCTGAGGAGGATTCTCACTGGCACTATCTGAGCAGTTGTGGGTTGGAGTGAGGTAATGATGTGGTGCCCCTGTATGGAGTCTTTCAGGTACAGAGCGCAGTCAATGGGGTTTTCAACTTTAGTGCAAAACTTAGTCTTTTCTGAAAGATTTTGACACCAAATTGTCAACATACCCTTTTGAGACCCTTACTCATAATGTTTCTGTAATTTCACAAATCCTGGCGGAAAGGTACTTTGGCGGTTGGTTGTCAATATCACCTTTCAGGACAGATTTCAAAAATTTCACCATACTTGTTGATGAGGTGGGGTCATAAGAAGGGTATGTTGAAAATTTGGGGACAAAGTGTGTTCAAATGGCAAAGTTCTGTGCATCCATTGACATTTTGCTACGCTCACTCCTAACTTTCATAATTTTTTAATATTTTCACTCCAAATTTTCAACATAGCCATTTCTTTACATCATGTCATGAATGTGAAAGCTGTCTGTGACCTATTCCTGGCCAAAATGTGTTTTGTTACCTGTGGCATGGAATGACATTGCGGTGGTGCAGAATGACATTTTAGTGGACATTTGAAAATTCTCAGCCCAGTGTTCATGATGTGGGGTAATAAAAAGGCTATGCTGACAATGTGGTTGCTGTTTTGGCAGAAATGCTTGCTTGACAACATACATGTATGGATCTGTGGAGGGATGGGAGTGCTGGCCCCGACAAGCATAGTAGGCAATGATAATACTTTCTCAAAAAGTAACAAATTCTTGACAAAAAACTTCATTAATACATCAGTTAGGGTTCCAGCAACAAAATTTTAGAAATGCTGTGTTAGAGTTTCCAACACTAACACCCCAGCGTTAGGGCCAACAACCCCAAGTCACAATCCCCACACCTGTTGCTGCCTGCAGGGTGGGGGTAGGGTGTTATGGTTGGAAACCCTAACACCACATTTCCAAACCTTTGTCACTGGAAGCTTAACTCATGAATTAACAAAGTTTTTTTCAAGAATATATATAATATATATACTATATATATATATATATATACACACACACACACACATATATTGCAAAACTACATTAATGCATCAGTTAGAATTTTTATTAAGATGTAAAAGCTGTGAAATTTGTTAAGTTTGTATACCTACCCATCATCCAACCCTCCACACCAACAGGTGTTGGGTGTACTTGAGTTATTGGGCCTAACTCTCACCCCATTCCATGTGTAAACAAGATGAGATGGTACAGTATAGGAGAATGTGGTGATAGTTAGGCCCAATGACTCCAAGGCACACCCCAACACCTGTTGCTATGTGGAAGGTGGTGGGTGAAGGTAGGGTGGTAGGATTGGTAACCCTAACATTGAATTTCCCAGCTTTTTATGCTTTAATAAAGACCCTAACTGCTGCATTAATATAGTTTTTGGTAGTTAATTTCCCTCCATTTTGAGAAAGTGTAATGTAACTGGTATGTGGTTGTGGAAGCGCAGGCCCCTCCCTTCACGCTCCCTATTGTTGCATGATGATGTGCATAAGTGGCAGCATGGGCCCTCAGGGCCCTGCGCTCCCACTTACACATAAGTACGGACATACAGCAGCCCTATAGCCATGAAAAGTAACCCTTGTAACACTAATTTGGCAACATCTCAGTAACTGCAGCAACTATGGAAAAAATTCCACTGCAGCTGCAATCATGACATCAAAACCTCCACGGGTGCTAAAGGAATAAGCTGTGAAGAGTAAACAAACTGTATCTCAAATTGTTTTCAAGATACAGGCACTGAAAGGCACCACGGCACCACAATTCAACAACACACATAGCTAGGGCATTTTCAGGATTTTTTTCACCTAGTTTTCAACAAGGCATTTTGGGGACCCCCACCTCATGAACAATGCCACTGTCATTTCATTAATCTGTCCCGAAAGTTGACTTGGCACAGTGAATGCACCACAGGTGCAAAATCAAGTTTAGGGCAGGATGTGAAAAATGACAGCTGTATACTATTCATGAGGAGGTGTGGAAAATGGTAATGTTGAAAATCAGGAGTGAAAATATGAAATTGGCAGTTATGAGCACATGTAGAAACTGCACAATGCATGCTCGTAACATGTGCATTTATGGAAATTTTTTAACCAAATTTTCAACATAGGCTTTTTGGGAAATCCCCTCATGAACACTGGTGCTGTGATTTTGTTAATCCACCCCAAAAGTTGATTTCACACAGCGACCGTGCCATTATGCACCAAGTGTGTGAATACACATTTTGGGCAGGATGTGACAATGGACAGCTATACTGTTCATGAGGAGGTGTGTTAAAATGGCAATGTTGAAATTCTGGGGTGAAAATATTAAAAATTGATGAAGTTACAAGCTTGCGTAGAAACTGTGCAACGACACTTATTACTTGGCAGATTTTCAAGATGGATTTTTGTGACCTCCCTCATGAGCACTGGGGCTGTCATTTCATTACCTCATCTCGAAAGGTGATTCCACACAGTGACCACAAAATCACTTTTCGGAACTGAGTAACAAGATGACAGTGACATTGTTCATGAGGTGGGGTCTCAAAAATCCCACATTGAAAATGTGGTGCTAAAGTCTAAAAAAATGGCTGAGATATCAACATAAATTGAAAAAAAAACCACTGAGTGGCATTATACGGCTTACCTTTGATTCTTCAGTTTGCGGTTTGGCTTTGAAGAGTGCAGACACATCCTGGTCCAGAGAAGATCACTGCTCCTGACCTCCGGAGGTAAGTATGGGTAGGGGGGTGCAGGAGGTGGGTGCTAAGTGGGAGGGTGGGGATTGGGCTGGGGGACTGGGGAGACGACGAGGGACCATTTTCTTTTTTGGAGGTTTAAAAAGAAAAAAGGCATTGGGGATAATTTTATTTATTTACAGGTATTTTTGTAAATAATAAATATTTGGGCACACTGGGGTGGGCTCAAAGTGTGCCATATTAGTGTGTGAGGGGGGGCATACATGCCGACATGGGGATTGGGCACCCCATGTCAGCAATTGAAACCTATGGGCTTTGGCGGAGGGAGCACCATCTGATACAGGAAGTGGGCATCCCGGTGTTGGAGCATTAAAATTTAATATATTTGGCACCCAGTACTCAATGTGTGGGATATTCAAAGGGGTTGCAGATGGTGCAACAGTGTTGCACCATGCACAACCCACTGATGCGCCCCAGTGTGATATTCAGAGGGGTTTGTTGCTCTGTGCAATTCCCGATGCACCAGGGTGCACCAGTAATGAATGTGGCGCAAGTGCAGGGGGCATGCCCATGCATATGCGGCACATACCGATATTAAGCCCAATATGTGCACCGCATATGCAGGCACAAACCTGCCTTGCACCACACACTGGGGTGCAAAGATGTGCCTGTAAAAAGCAGGATCATGTCAGGGGACACCCACAGGCAGGCTGCCATATTGCTGGGCACAACACGGCAGCTGCCTGCTGTGGGTGGCCACCCAACCTCCCCAGACACAGGCTGGGCATCGTGCTCCCCCCACCTAATTTTGGGTATATAAATATAATATCCCTGGTGGTCCAGTGGACCTTAACACATTGCCTGATCGTGGGTATAGGTAACACAATCCCTGATGGTCCAGTGGACCCAAATCCCTGCCCAGTTGTGGGCATAGATTGTAATTAAATCCCTGGTGGTCCAGTGGATCCGATCCCCTGCTGATCATGGGCATTTGGATAGAAATTCCTGGTGGTCCAGTGGTACTCCTCCCCCACCCACCCACTGGAGACCCACCACCCTGCAACACCCCTGGTCAGTGGCGGGTAGCAGCTCCCCACTCTCAAGCCACCTGGTCACCCATAGACTGACAGCGTACAGTACGTCTGTACACCTATTGGTCACTGTGTGGGCAATGGGCGATGCAGACTACTGTACTACACAGTCCCAAAAAGTGAATGGTTCAGTCACATTTTGGGACTGTGTAGTACAGTACGGTCTGCACACCCATTGGCCCATGCAGTGGACCAATAGACATATAGCCGTACTGTACGCTGTCAGTCAGTGGGCAGCCGGGCAGCTTGCGGGTGGGGAGCTGCTGCCTGCAGCTGACCAGAGGGGGTGCAGAATGGCAGGTCTCAGTGAGCGGGTGGGGTGTGGGGGTACCACTGGACCACCAGAGATTCCTAACCATATGCCTGCAATCAGGCAGCTGATCATGTCCACTGGACCACCAGGGAATTTAATTCCATTCTATGCATGCGATCGGGCAGGGGATCGGGTCCACTGGACCACCAGGGATTGTTCTTATTATGTCCATGATCGGGTGATGCAGTAGGGTCCACTGGACCACCAGGGATATATGTATATTATGCCCATGATTGGGCAGGAGAGCAGGTCCACTGGACCTCCAGGGATATTTGTATATTATGCCCGCGATTGGGCAGGGGAGCAGGTCCACTGGACCACCAGGGATATGTGAATATTATGCCCGCGATCAGGCAGGGGAGCAGGTCCACTGGACCACCAGGATTTGTGTATATTATGCTCATGATCAGGCATGGGAGCAGGTCCACTGGACCACCAGGGATATATATGTATTTTTCCCACAATCGGGTGATGAGGTAGGGTCCACTGGACCACCAGAGATATGTTACTACTATGCCCATGATCAGGCGTTGGGGCACATTGCCCACCGACGGGCAGTGGGAGTCAGTCCCTGATGGCTACAGCCTGGCAGGGTACTAGGTGCAAGTCACTGGGGATTGACACACAGCATGCAAATGGGGCCATAATGACATGCAAATGGACCCATTTGTGCCTTGCATACATAATGGCCTCATATGCATCCTCACATCTGAATATCACTCTTGCTGCGCTTAGCACAACTGCACTTGTGCTGGTGCAGCCCCTTGCTCCTCACCTGCCACTTGCGCTGGCACAGTGCCACTGCACCGTGCACAGTGCAGGCACCCCCAGTGCCATATTCAATGGTGCTGGGTCATGGCATAGTGCTGTTGAATTTCACCCAGCCCATGCCCTGGCACATCCCAGTTGCACTGCACCCAGGCTTGCGTCCCTGCCTGGTGCAGTCTGAATATCCCACCCAATATCTCATACTGGTGAGGGGGGCTCTAGTGCTGACATGGGGATTGGGCACCCTATGTCGGCAAATGTGTTTTTTTTTTTTATCATTTTATCCTATTTTCAGCTCATGACCTAGGATCCTAGGTCATATCTCATGCATATGAACTAGGATCCTAGGTTGTATTACGCGGATGCAAAGTAGGATTTATTTATTTTTTTTTGTTATTATAATTTTATTCAGAAATTTTTATATAACTTGGGGTGCATAAGAAAAAAGGGAGGGAAAGCGGGTACAATAACAGTCACAATTCACAATTCATTGAGTACACAGATTGATTATGATTACAAGGTAAATCATTCAGCTTAACACTATAATTATACTTTGTTCAGCGTCATATCTGAGGTAAAGGATATAATAAAAAGAAAATAATCACAAATACATATAAGGAGAGATTTAAATAGTTAATAATAATAAATGCATTCATTAGGCACAGCTGTTGGAATGATTTATATAATGAGAACACAAAAGTTCAAGCTATAAGTTATTCACCTAATTAATTTATTTGGCTGAGCAAATCCCACTCTTAGTTAGCTGAGGAAGTGGTATTATAACCTAGGTTCTACTTAATCTGATTTTAAGGGCAAGGGATTCCTCTCTCTTGGCAGCCCCATTCCCCCTGACTCTCCTTTAGGAGACAAAGGAGGGATCCTTAGATATGATATAAAATATCCATCTGGCCCATTTCAGAGAACACAAGTCAGTTTTATCATTTAGTTGATAGGAGATTCTTTCTGATCTATAGATCTGAATAGTAATTTCTCTCCACTCTAAGATGGTAGGGGTGTTAGGGGTGAGCCAGTGATGGGTCAGTGCCTTTTTGGCTGCTAACAGCAACACCCCCAAGAGGTATCTTGTAAACGGATCCCTGAGCTCTGGGGAAAAAATATGTAGGATAAATAAGTCTGCAGTTAAGGTGAGAGAGATATCGAGGTGGGATCTTAGCTCCGACTGTAGTAGAGCCAGAAAAGTCTGTAACAGGGGACATGCCCAAAATATATGGGTATGGTGCACCCTGGGGTCACCACACTGTCGACAACATGCCCCTGAATGTACCTGTTTAAAATGCGCTGTGATTATGGGGGCTCAAAAGAACCTGGTAATTATCTGCCATGAAAACAACCTCCAACTATGTGAATATAAGTTTAGCTATCGAGAGACAGCCCTTGTACCAGTTTTCCTTTGGGATGTCAGAACCAAGCTCTTCCACCCATTTAGCACAGAGGCTATCAGTATTCATACCTAGAGTAGCTCCAAGTGCCTTGTAGAGGGTAGAAATAGAATGGGGGGTATTGCCAGCATGGACGAGTTGTTGAATACAGACAATCAGTGGGGAGGAGCTTTCAAATTGTCTTATCCGACTTGGAAGGGAATAAAGGAAGTGTCTTAACTGCAGGTAGTGGAAAAAAATCTTGTCACCTCAGGCCATTTGTCTGACTTAAGCTCATGAAGGATATAAACTCTCCCTCACTTTAAACAGAGTAAGATTGGTGAGCCCCAAATGCTCCCATGTAGCAAAAGTGTGATCATGTAATGCTGGTTAGAAGTTGTCCAGCAGAGAAGCTGGGCAAATGAGTGAAAGAAATGGGGACAAGAACAGCTGTCTGCATAAGACATTCCAGGTTTTCAATTGGTGAATAATCCAGGGATTTGTTAAGGCTGTGTCATATAGTCGGGAAGGGGGCATTTGGTGAGTCATGGATTTAATAAACTGCTTAAAGGGCAATAAGTCCTCCTCCATTTCCATCCACAACACAGGGTTGGATCTGGCCAGTCTGCAGACAATACAGGAGAGATGAGAGGCCCAGTTATAAAGCCTAAGATTAGGGAGGGCTAGCCCACCCTGTGTCCTGGGGAGGTACAAGATGGAGGTTCTCACTCTAGGCCGTTTGGCTGCCCATATGAATCTATTGATGAGTTTATTCCATGCCTTATATGTGTTGTTTGAAATACAAACTAGTACATTCTGAAAGAGATAGGGGGCCCGAGGCAGAGTCACCATGTGAATAACCTCAACCCTCTGAAGTAAATTTAAAGGAAGTATATTCCGGCTCTCTAGGTCTGTCTTAAGCTGCATCGTGAACACCTCATAATTGTATTTAATAGTATCAGCTGACTGTTGGGAAAAGAAAATTCTTAAGTATTTTAATTTCTCTAAGTCCCAGCGAAAGGGGAACCTTTGCTTAAATGACGTCGAGGGAAGAAAGTGAAAGGTTAGTGCTTCAGTTTTGGTAGTGTTAAGTCTATACCCTGAGCATTTGCCAAAATGGTCTAAGAGTTCAAACACTGATGGGACTAATTGTAGCAGATATGTTGAAAAATTAGGACATCATCCAAGTAGAGGCCAACAGGTGCTCACACTCTCCCAGTTGCAATTCCCTTGTCCCCGGAGACTCTCTAATGGCTTGTGCTAAGGGCTCAATAAAGATGGCAAAGAGACCAGGGGAAAGAAGACAACCTTGGCGGGTGCCTCTAAATAAGGAGAAATAAAGGGAATGATGTCCTGAGATTTTTACACAGGCCTGGGGGGAGGAATAAAGTGTTTTTATCAGGGAAATAAAGAGGGGGGACCAAACTTTGACATTACAGCGAATAAATAGGCCATGCAACTCTGTCGAATGCCTTCTCAGCATCTAGGCTGAGAAGAACAGAGGGAGTTAATGTAGTTTGCATTTCTTGTACTAAATGTAAGGCCCTTCTGGTGTTATCTGTAGTGGATCTACCACTGACAAACCCGGTTTAGTTTAGGTTAATTATTGTAGGACGGACCATATCCAGGCATTTTGCCAAAATTGACATCGTGTATTTATAGTCAATGTTTAGTACCAAAATTGGGTGGAAAGATGCACAATTTTGAGGATCCTTTCCTGGTTTGGGAATAAGGGATATTACAGCATAAGGCCAGCTGGAAGGGGGATTTGCTACTCCCTGGAGTATATCATTATAGGCCGTTAAGAGGGTAGGGGAGAGTGGTTGTTCTAACTGTTTATAAAACTCTGCCCCATAGCCATCAGGGACAGGGGCCTTCATGGTTTTGGAGCCGGAAATAGCTGCTTTCAATTCAAGGTATGTTATAGGGGAGACCAGGGAGGATCTTTCATCCTCATCTAATTTGGGAAGGTTCAAGGGTGAAAGAAAGGTACCAATGTCTCGGGGATCTGTCGGGTGGTCGGGCCTGTACAGTGATTTATAATAATCACAGAAAATTTTTGTAACCTGGTCAGTTTTAGAATAGATAATGCCCAATGAGGGGTCTTTTACAGATGATATAGTGGCAAGTTGACATTGCCTGTGGATCCTGTAGGCGAGTAGGCGGGAGGCCCTCAGTCCCACTTCCCCATATCTCTGCCTTAAAAAGGCTAGGGCAATCTCTGTATTCTGTTGGACAAGGGATTCCAGCTCATGCCTAGTCTGATTTAACTGAGCCATCACTGAATTGTCGCCTTGTTGATGCGCGGCATGTAGGAAGTGTAATGTTGCCTCCATCCGAGCTTGTTTTTCCCTTCGCTGCTTAGCCTCGTGAGAGGAATATTGAATGAGGTGACTCCATAAGACCACTTTCAACGTGTCCCACCTAATGGTGGAGGTGATCTCTGGGATGGAATTATCCCTAAGGATTTCCTGTATTTTTCCTTTGAGAAATTCTCGAAATTGTTTTTTTTTTTAAAGTGGACAGGGTTCATTCTCCACAGCGTATTTCACTTCTCAAGACCAAAATCCCATGTGGTGATAACTGGGGCATGATCAGTATGAACAATATCTCCAATTGTTGCTGCCCTAATGCTATCCAGACATTCCTTTTTCGTATAGCAATGGTCTATCCTGGAATAGGATCTATGCACAGCTGAATAAAAAGTATGTCTCTTGTCCCTAGGATGAAGGGAGCAACATACATCAACCCAACCCATCTCCTGTGAAAACCTCTTAAAGAATTTATGAGGTGCTTGTTGCCTACCTCTTATAATCCCTGTGGAGTCTACACTTGGATTGGGAGAGATATTGAAGTCTCCTGCCAGCACTAGGGTGCCCTTAGTAAATTGAACTATCTTATTCAAAAGGGAGTGGAGAGTATGCTGGTGGAGCCAGGGGGAATACGCATTGGCAAAAGTGGCCTTCTTCCCCTGTAATAAGCCCCGGACTATCACCATGCAGCCCTCAGGACCTGCCCATTCAGAGATGGCTTTAAAAGGAGTACGGTTAGAAATCAGTATGGCGACTCCCCTGCCTCTGTCTTCCACTATGGAAGGAGGAGGAAAAAACTTGAGAGAAACCTCCCCTGAAAAGCTTTCCATATTCAGCCTTGTTCATTTGTGTTTCTTGCACAAATATTATTCCCGCTTGTGTCTTTTTAAATAAAGAAAGCATTCTAGTTCTCTTCACCGAGCTGCCCAGCCCATTAACATTCAATGAAAAGATCTGTAAGGGTGCCCAAGACATTGCATATACTGTTGAATAACCTGACATGACTTCACCTGTATCAAACTCAGGATTATAGATTTACTAACACTGACACGAACATATGCTTCTACAAGGAATTGTGACTGGCTGAGCAAAATACAGCGAGGATGACTCTCCTCTAACTGTATCAAACACTTAACTGGCCAAAAGGGATTTAACTGGCCAAATTTAACAGTGAAGGCCAACTGGGCCAACAAAGTCAGACTGAACAGCTGACATAGAAGAAGTGCTTCCATCTTGTTGGTCATATATCATGACCTCGGTGCATGTTCGAGACACACACCTATGCTCTCGGTACTGCTGAAAGCATGTGACACCCTGGTGTCAGTGTAGGGGGGGGGATAGGTGTTGGTGACGTCATTACCCTCCCTGATCCTCACCTATGGTTTATAATAGTTTTTAGGGAGGAATGTGGGATTAAGAGGGGAACCAACATGTGAAGGGAAACGTTCTCGACCTTCGCTCGAAACCAAGTAAAGGTATACCATTTAAACTATTAGGGTCAAAGTCCTGAGTTTTACCCCCTGAAAAAGAATAAGGGGGAGGTCAGGCGTGGTGGTTCGCAAGGGGAACCATCTACTTGTATGCCCACTCCTTTCATTAATAATTTGTAGGCAATCATTACATCATCGTACAGCAAGCTTTCAGTAAAACATTATTTGGCCTAATCAGTGCTAAAGTTACCCTTCAGAGTAGGTAGTTAGTAAGTGTTAGGTATAGTTTCAGCCCCAGGGTTAATAGTAGAGGGTTATAGCATAGGTAGGAAATGGGGTTGGGAGAAGTAAATTCCACATCTCGCATTATTAAACAAGAATATTAGTATAGTTTTCATTGTAAAAGGGAGCGGGGATCAGAACAGCTATTCACTATAAGGAGCCGCTGGGCCCGCAGTTGTTAATAAAAGGCAAAAGTATGAAGCTTAGTGGACTAAGACTTATCGGATAATTCAGAGATGCTTCAATCTGCTATTGAAAGTTCTTAATGTTTGGGACTGAGCAACTCCAGATGCTCAGAAGGTAGGGAAAAGGGGGAAGCATTCACCAAGCGTTCTTATTCCCTCATGGCCTTGTAGGCCATAAGCTTTATCAGGTAGATCCTTTCCCCATTTTACTGGGGGCCTATAGTGGAGCTTCAGCTTGGTGGGCCTTTTTTATCAGGCCTTGCGGTGATCAGTTCAGTGTCCGAGTTCTGTGACTGCTGACGCAGTGAATCTGTGATTTGCTTGATAGCTTCCTGGCCCTGTCTTCTGCATGCATCCCTCGTTCCCGCGTTCCAAAGTCGCTGTGACAATTTAGAAGCTAAGGTAGGTTTCTGTGCTCTGCTGTACATCAATATGATGATTCTTGAGCTCTGCGCTAGCTGTCAGTGCCAATTCAAAAGTTTGAGGGCCATCTGAGAACTGGATTACAATTTTGGCAGGGTACGGAGTACGGATTCGCAGACCCGCGGCCTTGAGTGCCCGCATGATAGGTATGTACTGCCTCCTATGGCTCATGATTTCAAGGGCATAATCATTTTCTATATATATGCAGTTTGACTGGTAGAGAACCTCCCCTGTTTTCATGCAGCATGCAGGATTGCCTCTTTCTCTTGAAATCTAAGGAACCGGGCTAATATGGTATGGGGAGGGATGCCCTGTTTTTGTTTCGGGCCGAGTGTGCGGTGAGCTTGTTTCAGCTCCAAAGTCAGAGGCTCTGAGAGTTGTATGGAGTCTTGCAAAAATTGCCTTATAAATTTAAGCATATCGGAACCCTCGGCCCCCTCTGGTATGCCAGAAATGCTTAGATTATTTCTTTTGCTGTGACTTTCAGCATCTTCTGCCCTGGCCTGTAAGTCTTGAATTTCCTAGTGTAATTGGGAGATTGCTCGCTCTGTGAAGTTTACTCTGTCATCTGCCTTGGTGGTCTGTACCTTGAGGGCTTCTTGTCGGGTCTCCAGCTTTGAAATATCAGTACGTAAGGCCAATACTGTTGACCGTATCTCCTTGCGGAAATCCCGTAACTCGGAAAGGACCAGTGACATTTGCCTCTGAATTGTGGCCAGTGGTAACTGATTTTGTTTGGTGCTGGTTCTGCTGCGGTGGGAGGATGCCGAGGCCTGTGATCCCTTGCTGCCTGAGTCCTCGTCGGTTAATCTGCATTCATCTTTCCCCTCGTCAGGTAAAAAGAGTTTTTTTCTCCTCTTTTAGGCATCTTCAACTAGTCTCCTTGCAGATTCTGCTGGTTTCAGTGAGGAAGGCTCTGTTTGTAGGAGATTTTTGTCAGGGAGGATCAGGAGCCAAAATCACTAGGCTGCCATTTAGGGAGTGACGTCACCAGAAGTAGCAAAGTAGGATTTAAATGATTAAATAAACATATTTTATGGGCTTATTTCGTCCCATAACATGCAGAATGCACCAAAGGGGGTCCAAATAAGCAAGCTACATGTGTTGGTTCCTCCCAAGAATATCATTTTGGGAGGTTTCAAAAACATTTTTGGGGGCAAAATTGAAAACAAGATGGCAGCCATACAAAGTAGGAATTTCTCCATATGGAGGAGGATTCCTACTTCATTTCATGAGGCTATATTGAAGTGCTAACTGAGCATGCTCAGAAACAATGTTTTCACATTTATAAATTGCAATAACTTAAAAAATACATATTCTTTTTAAACCAGAGTGGCAAAAGGCACATATGTGGGGTAGTCCCTTTCTACCCTGCACATTTCATGCCAAACAACCAAACCATCTGAGCTGTAGGCAAGTTTAAAGAAAGATTCCATCAAAGTCAATGGGTAAAAACATGTTTTTTCACTTCTTTGTAACTCGAAGACCGCACATCCGACCAGAACAAAACTTGCCAGATCAAGAGATCTACCCCCACAGGAAGGCACATATCAAATGTCATGCATGTCTGTTCAGTGGTTTCAAAGTAATTAAAGTGCAAAATTGTAAGTTTAACATTGAAGTGCCTACTCAACCCTAACTAGGGGCACAACCATATATATATATAGATAGATAGTAATATATATATATATATCTATCTATCTATCTATCTATATATATATATATATATATATATATATATATATATATAGTTAGAGTTGAGCAGCATGTTTAATGTTAAACCTTAAATTTTGCACTTTAATAACTTTGTAGCTGATCAATGGATTTGCTTAACATTTTTTATCTCCCGTGGGTAGATCTCTTGATGAGGCAAGTTTTGTTCTGATTGGATGTGCAGCTTCTGATATCCGGACAGTGTAAAAAGTCAGAAAGTCACCACTTTTTGCAGTTTTTTACTCATTGCCTTGCATCCAGATGGTGTTGAATTTTGGTGTGATGTTTTGTGGTAGAACCAGCTTGGGTAACAGAACAGGCATACTTAGTTTTGTGAAAAAATATTAATCTGTTGGAAAGTTATAACATTTTTCATTTCACAATGTTTTTAGTGGGAAGATCACTATTCAGGATAGCGGGAGAAAGTTCAACCAAGGATTTGCTCTTGCATAAAAGGATTCATTCTCACAAGACTCATTTCTTTTTTGAGAGAATAAAACCTTTTTTTGTCAGAGAAAATACCTTTTTTCATGATCCGCCATCTTGTTTTCCATTTAAAAAAAAAAAAATTCAAACGCCACAAACATTATGTCCTGGAGAGAGACCACCTCGCCTAGCTGGCTGATCTGGACCCCCTTAGGTGCAATCTGCACCTCAGTGTTAGAGATATGACCCAGAAGTGTGTTTATTTCTTGCTAGAAATCCTTTTTCATGACCACATGATATGAAAAAAGAATCCTTTTTCATATCATGAGTAACAAAAAAGGATCCTTTACCGTGACTTCTGTGCCATTCCCCTGTGCTATACTTTATTTCCCTGGTGTCTAGTGGCACCACCCTTTCCTCCATGTTTTAAAAAATTTTAAATGACTATAATCCAACACTGAGATGCCTACCACCGGTGTTGGATGTCCTCCCCCAGCCCATTGTTTTATTTACATTAGCCAAAACTGGGGTGCCCAATCCCTGTGTTGGAATTTTGAAGCCCCTCTACCCAGCAATTTGGAACACTGGGAAGCCCACCCCCAGTGCCCTGAAATAGATTTATTTATGTGTACATGCAAAAAATAAAGACGTCCTCAACATCTTTTTCCTTTTGAAACCTGAAATAAAGAAATCCGTCCCTCTCCATTCTCGCTGTCTCCCTCCCACTGAACGCTCACCACCCCACACACCTCCCTTACCCTATACTTACCTCCAGAAGTCATATGCTTTCATCCTATGTGGAACTGGACACATCTGCACTCTTCAAAGCAAAACCGCAAACTGCGGAATAATGGTAAGTGCTATACTGTATAATGTATTTCAATGTAGAATAGAAAAATACATATTAAAAGAGTAACAGTCTGCCTCTCTCCTAGCCCCTTGGAACCTTAAGCAAAAATACAGCTAAATATAACTAAATCTTAAGTCTTGAAAAAAATGGGGAATGAGGGTAGTAGTGAGCACTAATACTCAGTTTATAAAATTAGTTGAAATTGATTATACAGTTTTAATTAGAATCAAAAGTTGACAAAAGGTTACAAATAGTCCAGGATACATTTTTTTGTGAAATTTGTGTTTAAGTGCAAGACTTGTACAACTTAATTAGTTAGCAGCTTGCTAGTTTTTAGTTAAAAAAATGTGATCTCTCAGCAGATTTGTAGTAGAGAGAAACTTCTTTTCTGTTTTTTTTTGGTGTGTTTATTTAGAAATCTGCAGGTTCTCAAAAGAATAAGCTAACAAGATTTTAAACACTTAAAAATATAGATAGCTTCTCAATGCGTTGACTCCCGAAGCAGGCAGAAAGCTTTAGTGTGTAATTCAGAATGACAATTTTTTCAAAGCTGGTCTGCTCATGTTATATAGGAATGCAGAAATAGGGTATAAAAAATATGGGAACATGGGCCATGAATGGTTAGCAGATGTAGGTGGATAATTGATTTAGCATAATTTTGTAGTTACGTATGAAAATAGGATAATATAGCCAATTTAGAATAGCAACAACTTAAAATAACCAGGTGACCTATATCTCTGATTTTTCCTTGTCTCTCAAATAGTCTAACCCCCATAAGCAACCACTGACTTGAAATAAAATTAAAAACCTTTCATAATAATAAACATTACAGAAACTAGTATGCTTATAGACTATTTACATCCTCCGTGTGCTCCACAGTTTCTTTTAAATGACTGATGAAAAAACAAATCCTATTTCAAGTTCTAACAGCCCTTTTGCATCCAAACAGCACTTTTGAAGTTCCAGCTGCCGTAGTTACTGAAGTCACTTGCTAAGCCCTCTTCTGGTTCTTCTTGAGTCCTGATGTGTCGCCCTCCTCCGCTAGCCAGCAGTTCTCTCTGTGAATGGGAGAGGGGGAGAGAACAACAGAAGGAAACTCTCTGGGATAAACATATTCTATTGTCAAAGTAGATTAGTTATATCATTTAGAAATACTGTGACAATGGTGGCTTACCTGCTATAAATATGAAAGAGCCGAAAAAGTTTCGAGAGAGGAGCTCCAAGTCCCAGTCCTGCAGCAGCTCTTCTCTTCTGCAGTCGAACATCTCTCTCTCTCTCTCTCTCACAAGTCAACTCTCCAATAACATATTGACAAATACTGATGATCTAACTGCAATAAAAGTACTTTCTGTTTTCATTCATACTGTCTTCATACTGTTTTGACATCAGCCAAACTGTTGATCTAGAAAACATCATGCTGCATTAAGCATAGCCTAAGCTGAAGTTCTGAGTGGGGGAAGGCCAGAAGTGGAACTGCTGTAAGAGAATTAAACTGAATATGAAGTTGCAGCAGTTCTGTGTCCCCCATTGATGACTTGTGCTGCCCCAATTACAGAAATTGACCAGGCAGCCCATGGAACTAGTATTAGTGTATTGCACTGCCAAGTGGAAAACCCAAGGTTTGAGCCTAGACATGAGACCTCCATGCTGGGTCAGAAGTTGAGGCTGATGCATTTGATTAGATGCCCTCCTTTTCCTGGTTAAGAAAGTGGAATGAATACTGTGTTGCTGCCCTGTGGTGACTCAAGGGTACAGACACAACAGCAAGAGTTGCAATTGGTTTATGGTACACCAGTAGGACGTATGTATATGCTGGATTCCATAAAGTCAGTATCCCAAGAGAAGGGGCTTATATGGGTGACATTCCTCCCAGCATGCATGTGTTAACCACAAGCCATCCCCAACACTCACACCCTAGCCTTAGATTGTCATGTTCTTTGCCAAGGATGGCACACTCACACAGAAAGGTAATCTTGTATACCAGCAGTACAGGGACAGTTGGATGCTTTGGACCTTGTGCTAGCTGGTGGGAGGGAGGTGGGCAGAGTGGATAAAAAATGGACCTGGACAGGGGTTGATGAAGTTGAGACTTAGATTCATGAAGGAAAAGTAGAAGGCTAATGGGATAAGCTGAAGGGCGAGGTGGTTGATTTGGGGGTTGAGTCCATGGTGAAGTTTGGGTGCTTTATTTAGCAGCAGGTGAGAAGAGCAGATAAATTATTTATTTATTTGTAATTATTCCAACAGCAAGCATGCCCAATCACGTGCACATCTGCTCACAGCAATCCCGATTAAAATAAATGCAGACTGTTAGTACATTAATGTCTGCGATCTTCGTGCTGGTGGATTGCTACAGGACAATATTATTGTCAAGAGAATTGTTACCTAACAAATTATAGGACAAGCCTGTCCCAGTTAGAAAAAACACATCCAGACCACCTGCTAACCCACTCCACACAGCAGCACTTGTGATCCAACTTAATGCAAACTGTTCTTATTGTCTGTAAAGGGCATGTCAATGAAGTGGCACATGTGAGCTGCTGTAAAGATATCTTTACCGACTGTTCTGATGTCAGACTAATAAGACTGATTGTCCTGCAGCAATTCACCAGTATGTAGACTGCAGACATTAGCAAACTAACAGTCTGCATTGATTTTGATCGGGATTGCTGTGAGCAGACGTGCAAGTGATCGGGCATACTTGCAATGGAGAAAGGAGAGAGGTTTTTTTTTTAAGATTGAAAAAAAGAAAGCTGTCCTCTTCATCATTGCCATCCCCTCCTCATTCCGACCCTCCACCACCCACACCCACCACCCCACACCCCCTTTACCTTATACTTACCACCGAGGTCGTAGGTTGTAATCTTCTGTAAGCCGATTATATGGATTAAAATTTCCCCACCTCACAGCACCAAAATCAGCATCGGAGTAGTGTATAGACCACCCTCAAGCTCCCATCTGGAGGATGCAGAAACTTTAGATTTCATTAATAAACTAACTGTGGTTGATAATGTAATACTGCTAGGTGATTTCAATCTATCAGGAATCGACTGGGATAATTTGAGGTCTAAAACAACCACTGAAGTATGTTTCATGGAAGCATTTAACCTGGCTGGAATGGAGCAGTTTGTGGAGGAAAACACCAGGGGTAATCATGTATTAGACTTGGTTCTGAGTAATATGATTAATGATATACAAGAATGCAGGAACAGCCTCCTTGTGGAGGTCATGGAGTCAAGAACAGTGGCGGAATTCAAGAATGCATGGGACAGACATAAGGCAGTCCTAGTGGGGGTTAGGAGGAAGTAAGCTGTTGGTTAACTAGGATCTGCAGCTTATCTGTTAGGTAGGAAAATGGGCAGACTAGGTGGGCCAAGTGGTCCTTATCTGCCATCAAATTCTATGTTTCCATTTTTCTATGTAGAATACTGGAGCCTTTGGGCTCTAGTGATAATTCCATGTTGGGATTCTGTAAAGGGGGAGCCAAGTGTATGCATTTAGGGGATACTGTTATTTTTAACTATGGGAAGGCAGACTTCCAGACAATCAAGAAAGAACTGGCTAATTGGAACTGGGGGCATGCTTTTGTAAAGCAGTCTTTGCATCAAATGTGGGATATTTTGGGCAACAAAATCATCATACTGGCTCAAAGGTATACACCATCTGGAAAAAAATACAACAAGGGAGCTAGAGACTCACCTGTATGGATGACATCCAGGGTCAAAAAAATACATGAAAAGGAAGAATAAAGAATATGCAAGGGTAAAGAAAAGAGCCATCAGGCATGTTGGGTTGCTTATAAGGATGCCTTGAAGATAATAAAATATACCATCAGGCAGGCCAAACATAACCATGAATTCAGATTGGCTAACAAAGTCAAAGATAATTGCAAATCCTTTTTTACGTATATTAACAACAAAAGAGGAGGGGCAAAAACAATTGGCCTTCTGAAAAGCAGTGATGGGTCGTTAGTAACAGATAATCATAAAATGGAGGAACACTATAACAATTATTTTACCTCAGTGTATAACAAAAAAACATATGGGGTCAGTACCCATTTAGATACTGCAGAAGAAGACAGACTGATATTAGAAACAGCAGATATTAAAAATAGATTGTTGAAGATCAGAACAAGGCCCAGTGTCCAGACGGGTTGCACCCCCGAGTTATTAGGGATCTGGCAGCTCTTCCTTCAGAAGTCTATTGACCAGGGGGAGGTGCTGGAAGTTTAGAGGGTGGCGGATGTGGTGCTGATACATAAAAAGGGAACAAGGCAGGATGTGAGCAACTACAGGCCAGTCAGCCTGACAGCTGTACTGGGCAAAATTCTTGAGGTGATTATCAAGGATCATATTACAGACTTTCTGCATCAGCTAGGGGACATCAAGTATTCACAGCATGGGTTCATAAAAGGGCATTCTTGCAATACCAATCTTTTGGACTTCTATGGCAAAGTCAGCAGGGCACTGGACAGAGGGCATTTGGTTGATGTCATTTTTTTTTTCTAAAGCATTTGACAAAGTCCCACATTGAGAACTGGTTGATGCCCTAATTGAGAACAAAATTCACAGGAACTAAACCCAATGGATTGCTTCATAGCTGACCAAAAGATGCAGAGAGTCTGCATCAGAGGTTCATACTCTGAATGGACAGATGTGACCAGTGGGGTTAGGTCCTTGTCTTTTCAACATATACAAGTCTCCTATGACCTCTAAATCAGAAGTATGGGAATCAAAATGTGCTGATGATACCATAATAGGACTGGTAGTCAATAACTCAGATGAGGCAAACATCTTACAAGCGGCACTGGGGGAGCTGGAGAATTGGGCCAGATGCTATAAATTAACATTTAATACTGATAAGTGTACTGTGATGCATCTTGGAAATAAAAAAAAAAATTGAAATATACACTGGATGGATCAACATTGAGAGAAGACATGGATAAAAGGGATCTTGGTATTAAAATCAATAATGACCTGAGCTTCAAACAGGATTGTAATCAGGTGGTTAAGAAGGCTAGTGATATTATGTACAGCATCAGTAGACATAATAAGTGTAGAAAAAGAGAGGTCATGCTCCCACTGTACACTTCATTGGTGAGACCACATATGGAGTATTGTGCCCAGTTCTGGTCATCAGGAGGCAAAAACCGAAGTTAAAGCACTCAGAAGAGTTCAGAAAATGGCTACACACATGATAAAGGATGTTAGGGGTAAGGAATATGAAGAAAAATTGGAGGCTCTGGGGTTGAATTTCCTGCAGTACTGGAGGCTAAGGAGCAACTTGTGTCTAATATTTAAGGCCTTAATAGATGCAGGTCTATGGGAACAGTGCAGGCTGTTTTTTACGGAGCAGAAATGCTGCACAAGGGCCCATCCATTACAGCTAGCAAAAGAAATATACCATACTAATAAAAGAAATCACTGGTTCAGTTTAAGAGTGGTGAAGGTGTGGAACAAACTCCCAGTAGAGGTTGTAGCCGGTAGTAAAATGTCTGACTTTAAAAGTAGACTTGACAAATATCTGATCGACAACAGGATACTTGGGAAGAGCTAAATCAACTGGCAAGCTATAAAGGACTTTAGTCTTTAAGAGCTCTGTACAAACCTATCAAACCTATGAAATTGCCAGCAGATAAGGACCACTAGGCCCATCCAGTCTGCCTGTAGGCCTTACACAGTGTATGTGACCACTTGCCCTATGTGATCAATGGCTTTTCATCACTCCCTCCCCTCTCAAGGTTCCCCTGTGCCTGTCCCAGGCATGCTTAAACCCCTCCACTGTGCTTGCCCCCACTACCTCTTGTGGCAGGCTATTCCAAGCATTAGCTACCATGCCTGTGTAGAAGAACTTCCTCATAGTACCCCTTAATCTACCCCCATCCAATTTCATATCGTGCCCCCTTGTTCTAGTACTTTCTCTCCCCCTTGGAAAAGGTCCCCCACCTGCACCTTGTTTATGCTCTTGTGGTATCTGAAAGTTTTTATCATGTCACCCCACTCTCTCCTCTCTTCCAGTGAGTACATATTGTGGTCCCCTAGTCTCTCCTCATATGTTTTGTGTTGTAAGCCCTGCATCTTCTTTGTCTTCCTTCTCTGGATAGCCTCTACCTTGTTTATGTCCTTGGACATGTGTGGCCTCCAGAACTGCACACAGTACTCCAGGTGAGTCCTTACTAATGTTTTATACAATGGCATAACCACCTCCCTCCTCCTGCTAGTGATACCCCTGCCTATGCACCCCAGGATGCCACTGGCCTTCCCTGCAGCATTTGCACAATGCTTTGATACTGTGAGGTCATCAGACATGATAACCCCTAGGTCCCTTTCCTCTTTGGTGACAGTCAGCTCCTCCATCCCACAACCTGTAGCTCTCCCCAGGATTCCCTCAAACAAGGTGCATTGTTTTGCACTTCTTTGCATTGAACCTCAGTTGCCACATCTACAACCATATTTCAAGCTTCTCCAGGTCTGTCTTCAATTTCTGAACCCTTTTGGAGTATCCACCCTATTGCAGGTCTTCGTATCATCTGCAAATAGGAAAACCTTTCTTTCCAGCCCCTATGCAATGTTACTAATGAACATAGCCTTCTTATTACCCCACCTCATGTATGTCATAGCTGTCATTTTTCAAATCCTGGCCAAAATTGTTTTTGCACCTGTGGCACAGAATGGCATTGCAGTTGTGCAGAATTATGTTTTGGCAGGGATTCAAAAACTTTTTATAACAGGCACATGAGGTGGGGAAATAAGAAGGCTATGCTGACAATTTTAGTCACTGTTGTCCTATAAATGGAAATGCAGGGCCCAGAGGGCCCTGTCCTTCCAAAGCTACACACACACGCACACACACACACACACACACACACATATATATGGCAAAAAATTCTGTTAATGCATCAGTTAGGGTTGTTCCACAGTGACAAAAGCAGACAAATTTGGTGTTAGGGTTACCACCCCTTGGACTGCACACCCACCCAACCCCCACCAAAAGGCATCAGTGTGTGCGTTGGGGCTGTCTGCCTAACTCTCACCCCATCCCATATGTAAAGAAGCTGATGTGGTGCAGTATAGGAGAATGGGGTGAGAGTTAGGCCTGATGACCCCAATGCACACCCTAATGCCTGTTGGTGAGGGCAGGGTGGGTGTGGGGTTCAAGGGGTGGTAACCCTAACAACAAATTTTGCTGCTTTTGTCACTGTGGAACCAAACAAAAATCAATCAAAATCTTTATTTATCCAGGCAAACACCATTGAGCATAGCTTATTTAAAAGATGGACCTGGTTATTACTTGGCATTACTTGGTATGAAAGAACAGAAGAAGGCCAGAGCCCATCGAGACTATTCCCCACACTATGTGGGATATTATTTATCTATTATCCCTCAACCAAACATCTAATTTGTTTTTAAAGACAGTGGCACTAGTTGCCTCTACCAATTTGTGTGGCAAGGTGTTCCATACAATGGATGCTCTTATTGGAAAAAAGCTTCCCATTTTGCTGTTTTATAAGTTTTTATTTCAAGCTGTTTATTATGCAGTCTCAGAACATGTCTCCTTTTGGAGAGTGTTAGACCACATTTTTCCATTAGATCTGGTGAATTTATTAAATTAAAAACCATAAGCATATCACCTCTTAATCTTCTAGTTTGAAGAGAGAAGAGACCAGTAGCTTTTAATCTGTTCTGATAATCCAAGTTTGTAAATGTTGAAATCATTCTAGTTACTCTCCTTTGAACCTGTTCAAGAATTGTTATGTCTTTTTTTTGGTTTGGATTCCAGAAAGGGGAGCCATAGTCTAGATACGGTCTAATGTATGCCCTATACAATGGAATAAGGCATTGTTCAGTGCGATTAACACAAGTGTGTTTTATTTGTCTCAAAAGTCTGCTGGTCATGCAAGCAGTTCTAACACAGTGATCATTTGATGTAAGTTTATTATTAACATATATCCCTAAATCTTTTTCACAATTTGATGAGTGAAGTGGTAGTCCATTTATATGATATATTGTTTTTGGATTATTTACACCGAAATGCACTACTAAACATTTGTCTTGATTAAACTGCATATGATTTTCATTTGCCCAAAGTGTTAATTTTTCCAAATCCTTCTTTAATGCAGAAATATTTTCTTGATTATTAACCTTTCCCCAATTTAGTATCATCTGTAAATTTAACTATGAAGTTATTTGGCTCTGTTTGTAAATCACTGATAAAGAGGTTAAACAATGTTGGTCCCAAGACCGACCCTATAAGTACACCACTTGTCACACTACCGAATCAGACAAGATATCATTAATTCTGACTCTCTGAGAACAATTTGTCAAACAGTTTAAAGTCAGTTGACAATATCAGGTGACAAACCTAGATTGTGCATTTTAGTAATGAGTTTTTCATGTGAGACTTTATCAAGCTCTACTAAAGTCCAAAAGAATTACATCAGTAGGGATACCACATCTAGTAGAGTACTTATATTATTGTAAAAAGATATCAGATTGGTGGTGCAGGAATACTTGGGAGTAAACCCATGCTGATTTGAATCATAAATTCCTAATTTTTTACAATCTTGATCTATTAGAGGCTTCATTACTCATTCCATTAATTTACCAGCCACTGAGGTCATGCTAATTGGATGATAATTTTGCACAGAACCTCTATTGCCTTTTTTAAATATGGGAGTAACTATTGCTGAATGCCAATCATTTGGTACAATGCTTTCTTATGTAAGATTTATTGAAAATAATTGACAAAGGTATAGAAATATTTATAGAGTTTCGATCAGAAACCATGGATGAATACTGTCTGGACCGGACTAGTATTTTTTTTTAGTTTTTTGATAGCCTGCATAATGTCAGTTAGATAGAACCTATGATAATCTACGTGGTGAACTTTAAATGTACTAATAGTGATTTTTGAGAGAAGACAGAACAAAAGTACATATTAAAGAGATTCGAGGTTTCTATATCAGATAGAGAAGAGCCATCAGTTATAATGGGACCACTGGTCCTTGATACACCTTTTTTACTATTTATATAGGAGAAAAGAGATTTGTGAGTCTTTTGTGTGAGCTAGTTTAAATTATAGCTTATTTTTTGCCAATTTAATAGAATTTTTTAAGTTTTTCACAGATAGTCTGCATTTATGTAACAGAGTAGTTTTAAATGGAACAGAACTATTCTTAAGTTTTCTAAAAAGTTTAATTTTTATTTTAATCTGATTTTTAACAGGGACACTGGTTTACTGGGATTGAGAAAGGGCATATTCCATTTTGCACATTGTAAAAAACGGTATTGTCACCGGTGTCTGCTAAACCAAAATCCGGTTTTACCGGTATTTGGTTCTGTGTACTTTATTTAACAATTTTTAACTCTGCTAACATGCATTTTAGCAATTTTGACCTCCACTATTGCACATCCTTCCATCCTTGTACCAGTTTGAGTTTTTTTAGGTACAAGATGTGATGGCAACAGTAGCTCTACAGCCCCCATCCCTAAGGTGTGATGGAAGCAGCACTACGGCCCCATCCCTCAGGTGCGATGGCAGCACCAACAGCACTATGGCCCCCATCCCTCTGGTGTGATGGCAGCAGCAACAGTACTATGACCTCCCTCCCTCAGGTGTGACAGAAGCAGCAGCACTGTGACCCCCATCCCTTAGGTGTGATGGCAGCAGTACTACATTTCCCATCAACCAGTGGTGATGGCAGAAGCACTACAGCCCCCACCCCTTCAGTGTGATGGCAGTAGCAACAATGCAGTCCACATCTCTCTGGGGTGATGGCAGTAGTGACAGCACTATGATCCCCTTTCTTCAACACCCACACCCCACATGCACAAGTTACAAATGACTTGCTCTCTTTGCTTGTTAGAACTCAGATGTGAATTAATCTGAACCATCACTGCTAAGGTGGACTACCTTTGTTTTTTCCTATCTATAACTTAACTGCCTGAATTGGATTTCTGCCTGTGACACCACTGACCAGGGTAAGGGGACAGACTTGATTTGAGTGTTGGAAGGCCAGCTGGTGGGTGAAGGCTTGAGTGTCAAACAACCACTCACCTTCTCCTGGGAGGGAGGGTGGGTTCATGGCTCAACATTTGCTGACCCCTGGTGGAGGCCAGAGGTGTGACAGCATGTTGGCCCTCACTACGGAAGGGAGCATGACAGATGTCGGCTTGTGCCTTGACATCATGTGGGCTGTCACACTCCCAAGAAAATGGGAAAACACCCGCTGGCCAACCAAAGGATGGCTGCTGGTCACTCCATAAGCTGAAAGCCCCAGACATGTGTCCATTCTGACCCCTGCCATGCCCAGGATACACAGGAAGCTCTTTGGGGCAAATCTCCTCCCCTGGTAGCCTCCCACAGGAGTAGGGGCCCACTCAATGAAGGGTTACTTTGGGTTACCTAGTAGCACAACATTAAGGGGCAGTGGATGGTGGTTGGGACTCAGCAGCGGTGCTAAGGGGCCTTGGCAGGCCTGAAGGAGTGGATGGCCAGGGGGTAGGAGGAGCAAAAAAAAAATGCTTGAATTGGCTTCTTTGAAATGAAGTGTCTTCAGCTAAAAAATCCACAAGTGGACCTTCAAATGGATTCATGCATCTTCCAGACATGTGGATGCTTTTTTATTACTTGGTGTCCATGAGAAGGGTGTCTCCCAGTTTTCATGTCTGAGCTCAGATGTGAATTGAGCACAACTCCACCCACCAGCATCATACAGCCCCTAGGGTCTTATCTTCTGTATGTCACTGAATGTGCTTTCAAAATCCATTGGCCAAACATAAGTACACTTAAAAACTTAACATTTGCTTTTTGTTGAAGCAGTCTATCAGAAACTTTTTGTTGTCACAGAGACTGAAACAGCAGATGGGAGAAAAGGTGCAAATGATGCAGTTCACCTAAATGGGGTGCTAACTGTGAAGTCTTTTCATAACTAGTAAGGCAGTTATTTCCTTGTGAACATACTTTCATTCAGACTTGTTTTCATTCAAACAGCTGAGGATTTTGAATGGCCCTGCTGATTATAAATTTGAATAAGCTAGTTGGTAACAGTGATCCTGCACTTAGCAATCTACAACCTAGATACTTATATGCAAAGAATACAATAAAAAACTGACTAAAATCTAAAAACAAGCTTATAAAACGCATAAAATGTATCTGAACATTTATCTTTAACTATACAAACTCATTGCAGCCCAAGTAAAGCTCAGGTAAATTACATGGTACCCTGACTACTATTCTGTGATGTAGTAAACATATATTGGCATTTTTGTTTCATTTTGTAAACCAGGTAAGGCCCACTAGGCTGAACTGCCTGTTTTCAGGGGTGACCTAGAAGCACTGGAGAGGTTAAGTGACTTGCTTGGAGTCACACAGTATGCAAGTGGAGGTTGTGGGAATCAAACCCAAGTCTGCTGGATGTACTCAGTTCAATCACTGTTTGTTACTCTAACCACTAGGCTATACTGCCAGCCGTAATAACACCGATATATAATGTTTTAATAAATGATTTTAATAATAGTGCACAGTATCTACAGTGCAAATTATGAACATGAAACGCTTTACATTTTACTAAAACTGAACGATTTGCCTCTCCATCTGCTTATTTTTTCTTACGTCAAAGTCTGTGAATAGTTGACAGAGCACTGTAAATAGCTTTTAATCAGGCTTCATTATTCTACATCCAGAAACAGATGAAATTTGTTTATTCAGGATTTATTTAATATTGATTTTCTGTGGCTCTCTAAATAGAATCTAGCACTGTATAAGGAAGATGTTTTTACATTTTGGAAGAGGCAACACATCTTATCTGTTTAGGATTCATGTTAGAAACTGAAATTTTTTTTTCATATTTAAAACATATTCAAGTGTCAGTCTATTCATTTAGTAGTTTATGTTGACTAATATATGCTGTAGAAAACAGTAAAGGATTTATTGTGAAGCACTCCGGATCTATAGTAGAACTCCCGCAATTTCCCAGCAAGTTTTACAAAAAATTTCTGCAATTTCAGGTTTCTTTTCCTGCAATTTTCCAGTGGCCCTGCCCATGTGTGCTGATACTTGTATTTTTTTTGTATCATACAGTGTAGTATAAATAGTAAAAGACTCTTAGGCACATACTACATAAAAACTGTGGTTTTTCAGGAAGGAAAGCAGTCCTCAGGTGATGGAGATGTTGGTGGGAAGCATGGGTGGTTAAACTGAATGGTTGGTTACAACAAAGCAGTGCGGGTGATTTCCTTACTGACTCAATACACTGCAAAGCACAGCAGCATTCATTTTAAGATGCTGAAATCTGGGTCGGCCCACTGGTGCTGCGGTAGCACTACTGCTTGCAATGCCAGCGACCCAGGGTCAGAAGCAAACTCGGGTTGCTGGAGGTCTGGCCAGGGGAGTAGGATTGAGCACCTGGGAGACTGCTCTCCTCCTCTGGGGAGGGTGGGCTGCAGGTCCTGTTGCTTTACCACCACCTGTGTGACCATGGGTGGTGGTGCAATGGTGCTGCAGAGTGATCAGGAGGAGAGGACGCTAGCCAGGATCTGGAGCAGTGGCATGTCTCTATGTGACCTACCTCCTTGGATCTCCTCTAGTGCTGGTGCCCTCAGGGACAGAGACCAGAAAACCAGGAACAATCACCCCACATCGGCCACTGGCAGAAGGGACCCAGGTGCCCCATTCTTCATAACCAGGCTCCATGAGGGACCCACTGGGCTGCCCGACACACACACTAAGGGAGTGTGGAGGGGGTGACCTTGGGTCCCTTCCCTTCCCACCTGGGGGGGTACAACCCAGGCAGGATAGGGGCAGGCCCACAGGAGCACCTGAGCATTACCTGGGGTGAAGCTAGGGGATACCCAGCCTAGGGATCTCTGAAAAGTGGAGACTGAAGCTGTGAGAAGGGGGCATAGAAAGAGAAATTAAAAAAAAATTTAAAAAGATGCTGAAATCTTAGAGATTCTGTGCAGTGACATGCAATTTCCGTGAGGCACCGGTACAAGATTTCAAAATCCGCAAACCAAGCAGGATTCCATGATTGTTACCGGTGTTACCGGTAAAAATGGAAAACCACGGTCCCTGATTTTTAATTGTCTTGTTGAACCAAGGGGGAATTTTTCCTTTATTATTAAATTTCCTCTTAGTTGGAATAAAGGTATTTTCCAAATAATGTACAATGTTTTTAAAAAAGTCCCAAGCTTGTTGTGTTGTACAATTAAGAAGATAACATTCCCAGTTTATGTTTTGTAAGTATTCCTTGATTTTAGAAAAATTTGCTTTGTTATAATTTTTTGTATATTATAACTTCCTTTGTGTAGTTTTAAACTGTTGAATTTCAAAAAGAATAGATGAATGATCACTGGCCCAAAGTTGATCCCAAATTTGTAAATTGCTAATTTGTTGCTCTAAGTTAGTAAATAATAGATCCAAAATATTAGGACCTCGAGTGGGTTCAGTAACAAGTTGTTGTAATCCAGTACTAACTACCACATCTATTAGTCCTTTCTCAGCATAGGACTGTCCTGAGAATGAGTCCCAGTTAATATGAGGGAGGTTAAAGTCACCAAATATTACAGTATCTTGAGATTCTGAAAAATGTATAATTTCTTTAAACATATCAGTTGTGTAATCTGAATTTGCAGATGGAGGTCGATAGATGTTATCAATAGTTATATGGGACTGCTCCTTCAATAAGATTTTAACCCATATACTTTCCAAAGGAAAGGGAGAACACACTTCAAAAGAAGGAATATAATTTTGTATGTACATACAAACTCCACCGCCTTGCTTATCTAATCTGTTTTTATGATATAATTTATAACCTGGAATTTCTCTGGACCAAATTGAGGATGTGTCCCACCAAGTTTCAGTTACTCCCAACACACCTGTATTGAAAGTTTTACATTTGGCTTGAAGTTCTGCTAATTTGAGTTGGTTTAAAGATCTTGCATTCAAAGCTAGGAATTTACATTTAGTTGTAATAATATTTTGGTAAGTATTCAGAGATTTGGGAATAGACCCATTCTCCCCCATTGTTTTTAGTTTAATCAATGATTTATGATTTTAGTAATACTTTTCCCCATAAGTGTACTACCCCTACGACTGAGATGTAAAACGTCCCAGCAAAACAAGGAAGAACAATCTGAAAATGATTCCCAGTGGATAATACAGGGTATATCCTGCTTAAAACATCACTTTCTCAGCCATTCATTTAGGGCTTTGATTTTATGTGTCATGGTAGATGTTGCTCTCGGGACAGGTAGAATTTCAGATATACATACACAGCATCCTCTATCAAGTAACAGGTTACATAACGTCACATAGTCCTGTTGTAACTGATTAAATGGGGTGTTGTTTATATCATTAACACCAGCATGTATGATAACCAGTGGATTTTCCCCCGCATTTTGTAAAATGTTAGGCATCATGGAGGCAATGTCAGATACCCTGGCCCATGGAAGCTAGAACAAGTGCGGTTGCTCTTGTCACTATTGCATACCGCCCTGTCAATATGCTTAATGATTGAATCTCCCAGGACTAACACTTGTTTTGTGACAGTAGGGGTACAAGAATCAGAAACAGGTGATTGTTTAACACACTGTGGCGTGATTAACTTAATAGGTATTGATTTGGTAGCTTGAGACTTACTAGGACAAGTATTCTTGGGCATTAACTCCTGATTGAAAAGTGTTTTTAAACCATTATTATCAACAGAGGGTGATGCATAGGATAAATCATATAGCACTTCATTATTTGATACAGTCAATTGCTCAAACCTATTACAAGTTTCAGTAGGGGCACTATTGTGTATTTGACCACCCCTCCTTTTTTTTTAAGAGGCTTTGTGACAATGGTCCCATCATCATTATCATGAGAAGAGGGCGGATAATCATCCACCTTATAAGAGGGGGCAGAGGCAACAGGTATACTAGTGCTAGTCATTACAATTGTTTCCTCATCAGGAGGCATATAAATGCTACCTAAATGTGAAGGAAATTGTTCATTAGAATGAAGTTGTTCATCCATAAGATCAATGTAACATTCCAATTCCCCTAATATCAGTAGAAACTGGTTTAATATTAAGCAGAAATGCTATCTCTGCTTCAAGAGTAGTAATCAGATGGCAATTAGCACATACATACTCGCTCCCATACTTTCCCTCACTATACATCAAACATTGCATACACTTACTAAGTTCTTTTTCCATTATTAAAGGTGTATATTTACTAAGTAGAGGATATGCTAAAATTCTCTTATCCAAGTTTGTCTAATGCCAGCAGTTTCAGCTTGCCCAGCGGACATAGCAGACACGCACAAACGCAAATGTAGCTTCTTTTAGTTAGCTGCTTTCTGATCTACATGCAAGACAAGCAAAAGAAAGTTGTAATTTGAGTCACCTGCTTTTATAGTGTCTAAGCCACACCCCAATTAAGCTCTCTCTCCTCCTACTGGTTTAGCAAAATAAGTTGATACAGTACCCTTCACAGCACAGAACACACACTGACTTTCTTTCTTTTCTTTCTTTTTTTAACCCTAAGTAAGACCCCTTCTACTTCTAATAACGTATTTGTCTTGCTTAATCTCAACAGACACTGACTGCTGCTGAGATATAAGTGTTAAATTAATAAGAAAATGTAGCTTTTTTTAGTTAGCTGCTTTCTGATCTACAAGAAAGGCAAGCAACAGGAAGTTGTAATTTGAGTCACCTGCTTTTATAGTGTCTAAGCTACACCACTAATTACACTCTCTCTCTCCTCCTACTGGTTTAGCAAAGTAAGTTGATATAGTACCCTTCACAGCACAGAACACACACTGACTTTCTTTCTTTTCTTTCTTTTTTAACCCTAAATAAGACCCCTTCTACATCTAATAAAGTATCTGTCTTGCTTAATCTCAACAGACACTGACTCCTGCTGAGATATAAGTGTTAAATTAATAACAAAATGTAGCTTCTTTTAGTTAGCTGCTTTCTGCTATACAAGCAAGGCTAGCAACAGGTTAGCATAGGAAGACAGGATATACAATTTATGAACAGTCACAAAATAATATCTCAGTAATATTATACAATACTGTGACACAATAGTTTAACAGAGACATAAGTTGAGAACAGGGAGGAACAGGGTGCAAGAATACACTATTTTTAAGTGAAAAAGATGCTCCAGGACTAGAGGCATGGGATGAAGTTGGAGGGAGGACAATTCAGAGGAAATGTGAGGAAGAATTTCTTCACAGAATGGGTGGTGGACAAGTGGAACACTCTGCCTGAGGAAGTGGTGGGGGCTGAAACAATCACGGGATTTAAGAATGCATGGGATAGACATAAAGGAATTCTGGAGGTCAGGGGTAAGGGGCAACAGAGTTCTAGGAAAACATAAACTGAAGTAACAAACTCAAATGGGCAGACTAGGTGGGCCATAGGCCCTTATCTGCTGACACTGTCTATGTAACAGTTGGGAAACAATGGTTCAATTTCTTCATGGTGTAGAATGTGTCTAGCAACAGTAGTTGGATGAACTAAAAGAGGACAATTTTTAGGTAATGGTATATTACATACAGTGCCTTGAGAAATAAGACAGACAGTGAGTTCAAAAATGGTGTAAACAGGGTAGAAGGGGGTGTGTGGCAGGCAGAGGCAAAGTAGAGTACAGGCAGGGGGATTTGAAGGTAAAAGGGGGACAGATAAAAGCCACAGAGAGGACACAGGACAGAAGGGTGGAGAGCACAATTTAGTACTAGAAGAAAAGTGAAGGAGTGGCCACAAGGCCAAGCATAGTGAAGAAGATAAACACCATCACGGTGCACCATAAGTGCAGGGGAAGCTTAGGATCGGGGGAAGCAGTTGCAAATTTCCTTGATCAAATATTTATATAGTGTCTTGAAGGAGGATAGACTGACAGGAGTACTAAGCTTTAGTGATTTTTGTATTTTGTTCCATAGAGATGGCAGCACAAAGCTTATAGCCATTCTCCCAAAGTGTGTTTTAAGCTTAGGTACCTTTAAGAAAATAAGGGAGTAGCTTCTTAGTGCATAATTCCCTAGCTCACATAGCAGAAGACAATCAGAGATATATAGAGGTAGTTTTTTGATAATAGCTCTAAACATCCAGAGTACAGCATTTCTGTTTCTCCTATACTGAAGGGAAGGCCACCATATGGCAGCATAAAGGGCACAATGATAAGTGGAAAAAGGTAGTCCGGTACTAAATCTCAGAGCCCAGTGATACAACATATCCAATTTAGCAAGATGAGAGACAGGGCAGTGACTATAAAGAAAGTCAGCATAGTCAACCAAGGAGAGAAACGTTGTTTGTACCAGCTGCCGCTTGGCATTACTAGTAAGGAAGTTATTAATCCTGAAAAGGAGTCCAAGCCTTTACCTCAGCAGATCCTTGATATGGTCCATAAAGGAAATTCTATGGTCGAGCCACACTCCCAAATACTTGAATTTATTGACAAATTCTCAGTTTTCTCCCAGGACTGTGGTGATCTGTGGAATGGAGCCAGCACTGACTGGGTTTGCAACATGAAGAAGTGGAGAAAACAGCATTGTCTTAGTTTTTTGGCATTTAATAAGAGCTTTTTATTTAGAATTTGGCTCTGAAGTAGATTGAATTCAGCTTGCAGGTCTCCATAGGCAGCTTCTGGCAATGGACAATGTAGATAAAGTACCGTGTCATCAGCAAACAGATGGATATTGGCTTTAGTTATGTTGGTGCCGATGTTGTTTATGTAAATTGCAAACAGTAGAACACCAAGAATCTAACACTGGGGGACCCTTCTTTGCAGGGGGTTTAAGGGGACAAAGTTCACCTTCTGCCTTAACTAGCTGCCACTGGTCAGAGAGGTAGTCAGTAAACCAATGCAAGGATAGTGGATCCAGGCCTATTGCCCTCAGGGAGGAGAGGAGCAGGCCATGGTCGACAGTGTAGAAAGCCTTACTTAAGTCTAAGAACACTGAACAGACAAAGTTTCTATTCTTCAGGTCTCGCTGCCAATCATTGGTAACTTTGGCTAGGGCCGCAACGGTGCTATGCTATGCTATGCTCTAAAGCCAAATTGCATTGGGTTTAGAAGGTTCATAGTTTCTACATAGGTTCTCAACTGTTTGCTTACAATTTTTTCAAACAGTTTGGACAGTATAGGGAGTAGAGACATTGGTCTGTAGTTGTTAAGATCATAGGAGTCCCCGATTTAAACAGAGGGATAACATGGGCTATTTTCCATAAGGGTGGAATGATTCCATGGGACAATGAGAGATTGAATAGATGGGTGATTGGTACAGCTAAAGCATGGTAGGTCACCTCTAGAAAGTATGGGTCAAGAAAGTCAGCACCTGCACTGTTTTTGGTATCCAACTGTAACAGGAGTTCTTCTACCTCTTTCAACGAATTACTCTGGAGGGAAAAGACTGAGTTGGTAAGAAGAGGTTCAGAATTTTGAGCACCCAATTGGGAACATAAGAAACATGCAGAGGAGTTGTCAAATGCTAGCCCTGCAGTGGAAAAGTGGTTGTTAAATGCTTCCAGGATATCCATTATGTCACAGATGATGGTACTGCCAGAGGTAATCTTTGCAGGCAGGGAGTTTCCCGGGATATGGCCGGACATATCCTTAATAGACTTCCAAACTTTAGAGGAGTTCCTGCCGGCAGAGTCCGGTTCCGAGCGGTAAAAGGAGGTCTTAGCTTCTCTTATCATCTTGGTGCATGTATTCCTAGCTTTCCTAAAGTGAAACCAGTCCATAGGGGCCTTAGTTGTTCATGCTTTTTTCCAGAGCTTGTCCCTGTCCAACAGTACTGTTTTGAGTTCTGAGGAGAACCAATGACAGGCTCTAATCCTTACCCTAACTTTTACAAGAGGGGCATACTTATTTAATGCCCCAATCACAATTTCAGAATAAATATCATATGCCAAGCAGACTGAGTGAGCTAGGTAAAAGCCCTGCCAATGCAGCGAGTAATTTAGCTCATCAAGGTAGGCAGATTGATCGAAGTAACGTCTGGACCTCTTAGTGGAGAAACTTGATGAGGATAGTGGATTCTGGACTGATCTTATGCCGGCGATGATGCTATGTTCACTAACATCAGAGAAGGTGGTTCCTGCATGGGAGAACAGGTGCGGTTTGTTTACTAAGATGACATCAAGCAGTGTACTATCAGCAGGGTTCTTCTTATTAGAGTGCTTAGGTTCACCAATAAGTTGTATCAGCCTGTGGGCATCACAGAACTACTCAAGTGGTACAGTGGCTTTGGACATCCAATCAAAGTTAAGATCCCCAAGAATAACTATTTCAAGGCAGCCATGCCCCATAATAGTAGTTAGATGGGTGAGGACTTGAGAGCCAGCAGACAGGGGTCTATAGCAACCTATGACACAAAGTGCAGTAGAGGAGGATATCTCAACCTTTAGTGACAGGCATTCAAATTGGTTTGCAATGGATAATGAGTCTAGGCATACAAACAAGTATTTATCCTTGACGTAGATGGCCTCTCCTCCACCTCTAGTGTGCCTGTCAGCTCTAAATAATGAATAGTCTGGGACGTTAATTTCCCTGTCAGGCATATAGGGTCTGAGCCATGATTCAGTGACCACTAGGACATCTGGTGTGGTATGATTAACCCAGGTCTGGATCAGGGTAAGCTTTTTTAACAGGCTGCATGCATTCACATGCATAAAATGCATTCCTTTTAGCTTTGCTAGGTCTGATGGAGAAGTCAGAACTTCTCAGCTGGACCAGGGTTAAGTTCAATGTCTCCTGAGCTCAACAGAAGGAAGCGTAAGAGCTTCCTTAGCACAGCAATAGTCTTTTTGTAATCCCTTGCCCATGTTCATCTACAAGGGGTGTCAGGCTGAGTATATCAGACCCCTGGTTTAGATCTAATCTGTCCTAAGACAGCAACTACTAAGACCTTGGCTGTAAGATGTAGGGAGAGGTAAGTGCATGGTTGCATGCTGGATGTGCCCTGTAGGGGCAGTTTGGCCCAAGTCCAACCACTAATAATAGTTAGAGTAAGAGGATGCGGGTGGGGGAGTCTAAGAGCACAGAGATAATAACAGGATGAGTTACGGTGCGCATGACAGCCCACCGGAAGGCCATGTTCCCCCCAGGCTAGAAGATTGGGAGAGCTTGTGTACTCTACATGGCACAAGGGAGAGAAGGAACAGATAGTGGAGCCAATGATCTGTCTGGTCCTTGCAGCCTATAAATTGAATTAGGAGCCTATGCCGCTGCCTCAGACTTCGTAAGTGTGTAGATGTAGAATACCATCAGCTGCTGCCTATTCACAGCACTACAGATCTTCTTCCTAAGTAAGACTGGTGCTTGAAGCCTATAAAATGAATTGGCAGCCTGAGCTGCAGCCACAGTATATGAAAGTGTGTAGGTGTGGTATACCATCAACTGCTGCTTATTCACCACACCTCAGATCTTCTTCCTAAGTAAGCCGAACAGACACCTTCCTGAGTTAATGAGTCAGGGATAAATTAGCACATTTGAGTTGTCCTAGGCTTCACTGATGCAGGGGGAGCTACGTAACCTGTCATAATGAAAGAGAAGTGGAGTGGGAATCAGTATACAGTACGGTGGGGCACAAGCATATTTAATAGGTGGTGGGGGAGTGGGATGAGAGGGTGGGTGAAAAAAAGCAGCTTTTGCCGTACCTTAGCGAGGAGAGTGTCAGGACTTGTGATCTTGGGCGACGGCTATGGAAGCACTGCCCTTCCGGTGGCTGAGTCTCCCTCAGCAGCTGAGCTGGGAGCCCTGGAGGGTTCTCGGCTGGGGAAAGAGGAGACAGGAGAAAGTTAAATATTGGCCAGAGTCAAAGGCCACACAGACCAGCAGCAAAAACAAATTTGCAAAATAAAGATGGCTGATTCCACTTGGCGCCCAGGAGTCTGGGGTCCAGGTGACAGAATCAAGGGAGGGCTGTGAACACTTTAAACTTTAGCTCTGTATATCACAAAATAAAAGTGAATTCAGGCTAACAGCAGTTGCTAACAATCAACATCAAACAGTATTGCAAAAATGGCAGTTACAGTCCTTTTCAGAAAGTTTTAAAGACAGAGAAGAAAAAATGGTCAATGGACCAATTGAAGTGAGGCCGAAAAAGGCGCTCATGTTTTGGTTAGCTGGCGGATTTTGCTGTACCTTAGTGAGGAGAGTGTCTGGACATGTGGTCTCGGGCGGCGGCTATGGAAGCGCCATCCACCCGGTGGCTGAGTCTCCCTCTGCAGCTGAGCTGGGAGTCCGGGGGGGGTTCTTGGCTTAGTGAGGAGAGTGTCCAGGCTTGTGGTCTCAGGCAGCAGCTATGGAAGCGCTGTCTGCCCAGTGGCCAAGTCTCCCTTTGCAGCTGAGCAACCATAACTGATGCATTAACAGAGTTTTTTGCCATGAATTTCCCTTCTTTTTGAGAATGTGCACTGTAAATAGTAAATGGTATGTGTTGGTAGAAGCACGGGGCCCTTTGAGCCCTGCACTCCCACCATGCTACCCATTTCTGCATAATAACCAAGACAGTAACGCTTACGGTAACAGTAATGGTAACTGTGACTGAAACGCAAACGCTAATAGTAAGTGTAACGGGAACACGAATGTGAAGTCAAATGCATACACTAACTGTTATAGCATGCAAACAGAAATGCAAATGGCAACACAAACGCTAATGGTAATGGTAACAGTGACAGAAACATAAACGCAAATGGTAATGGAAAAGCAAGCACAAATGCAAACCGTAACGCAAACAGTGACAGAAGTGCAAATGAAAACAAAAACAAGAATGACAATGCCAATGGTGATGCAAAAGGAAACAGTAATGCAAACGCAAGCGCAATGCAAACACAAATGGTAATGCAAATGTTAACAAAAATGCAAATGGTAATGGTAATGCCAACGGTGATGCACAAGGAAAAAGTAACATACACTATAACGGAAACACAAGCGCAAATGCAATAGCTAATGGTAACACAAATGCTAATGGTAACGCAAACAGTAAAGAAAATGAAAATGGTAATGGTAATGCAAATGGAAATGCAAACGGTAATGGTAATGCCAATGGTGATGCAAAAGGAAACAGTAATGCAAACGAAAACGCAAACACAAGCACAAACGCAAAGGGTAATGGTCACGGTGATGCAAATGGAAACGCTAACGAAAACAGTAATGGAAACGCAACGATAATGGTAACACAAACACAAACGGTAATGGTAACGCCAACGGTGACGCAAAACTTAACAGTAATGCAAATGGTAACACAAACACAAGTGCAAACACAAACACAAATGGTAATGCACACACTGACGCAAATGGAAACGCTAGCGCAAATGGTAATGGAAACACAAGCAGAAATGTAAACAGAAATGCTAATGGTAACAGTAACACAAATGCACATGCTTTGTGTCTCAAAAAGATGCATTCAGAAGCAAAGTGAATAGAAAGAATGTGGGCATAATAATGGCTCTTGGACCAGAAAATGAGCACTTGGAATACTAAATTGCTTATATCTCAGGAACTGTACATCATAGAAAAAAAATTAAACTCTCATATTATTTATGACTTTCCAGACTAGTTTTGGGGCTAAGCATTCTTGTGACGGAAAGTCCATATCTCGAACCGTTTTCGAGATACGGGACCCGAAAGATGTGGCGAACACTGTAATGTTATCCTATGGGAAAAATTGTCAACTTCGGAGTGCTGTAACTTTGCAGCCCAGTAATAATTTGGCACCAAACTACAAAAGGCACATCTGTGGGATGTTTGCTTTCCTCCCTGCAAATTTCAGCCCAAAAGACCAAACTGTTGTTTTGCAGCAGGGTGGCAAGGATTTCCTGTTATTTTAGCCACACTTTCACAAATTACTTTCGCAAATCAAGACACTTTCGCCAAAAAAATCACAAAAGTGTCGCATTTGCGAAAATACTTTGTGACACTACTTTTTACAAAAATTTTAAAGACATATTTCTGGGGGGTTAACCCCCCAAAAACACATGGCTAGCATCCTTAGGACTTGACTAGGTCAACACAACAAGAATTGTGTCCCTAAAGGGTCCCAAATTTAAATGCCAAGCATTTTTCTGGGCTGTAACTGAAAAAAAATGGCTGACTCACAAAAGTAAAAGGCTCATTTGTGACACTAAAAATAGTGTTTGCGACACTGTTGCAATTGTTAACTTTAACTATAATGGGATTCAATTTTATTTGAATAACCTTTGAACCGTTTAATATTTTTTCACAAACTCTTTTAAAGGCACACCGGGGCGTCCAGCTGCATGCTCCCTGAAGTGTTTGGGATGATCGCACAAACCCTGCATGCTGTAGGTGCGAGCAAAGACACAAGTAAAAATCCATAATTTATGCATTTTTTAGCGCACTGTAGCTCCACAACCGTACATCAGACTGAAACACAACTTACCAGACCCAGAGATCTATGGTATTAGACCATGCATTCCAACTTTCAGGCAAATCCGTTGTAAGGTTACAAAGTTATTAAGGTGCAAAATTTGAGATTTAATGTTAAATAGGCTGCTTAACCCTAACTATAGTGGCACTACCGTGCCACTATAATATATATGCATTTACAGAGGGAAGGGAGCGCAGGGTCCAAAGGACCCTTTGCTCCCACAGTAAATTAAGGATACTATTATACTGTCTCAAAAAGTAAGGAAATAAATTGCAAAAAATGTAATTAATGCATCAGTTAGAGTTAAGTGACAAATGTTTGGAAATGTGGTGTTAGGGTTTCCAACTCTAACACCCCACCCTACACAGACCAAGAGGAGCTGTGGGCAGGTATTGGGGTTGTCAGCCCTAACGCTCACCTCATTCTCCTATACTGTAACCACCCAGCTTATTTTCTAGTGGAATGAGGTGAGCAGTAGGGCTGACCACCCCAATGCGAGGGATCAATACCTCTTGGTCTGTGCAGGGTGGGGGTGGGGTGTTAGGGTTGGAAACCCTAATGCCACATTTTCCTACTTTTGTCACTTTAACGCTAACTGTCGCATTAATGAAGTTTTTTGCAATATATATATATATATATATATATATATATATATATTATGGTAGCACGGTAGTGCTACCATAGTTAGGGTTGAGGAGCCATTTCCATGTTAAACCCAAAATATTGCACCTTAATAACTTTGCAACCGTTTGATGGATTTGCCTGAAATTTGGAATGTATGATCAAGACCCATAGGCCTTGGGATCTGCCAAGTTTTGTACTGATTGGATATATGGTTGCGGAGTTATTAAGCATGATCTGTGCGCGCGTTTACGCTTTTCTGGAATTCTATGGTCACGCGTACAGGTCGTACGGTTTGCGTGACTGGCCTCAAATCTTCAGGGAATGTGCAGGCGGGGTCCCTGATGTGTCTTTCGAAGATTTGGTGAAAAAATATTAAACGGTTCAAAAGTTATTCAAAAAACAGTTTCCCATTATAAGTCAATGGGAAAAAGTTAAAAAGTTCGACAGTGTCGCAAATGCATTTTTACTTTCGCAAATGGGCCTGTTAATTTCGCAAATCCGCCATTTTGTTTTCAGTTGGTGATCAGAAAAATGGTTGGCATTTAAATTTGAGACCCTCTAGCAACGTAATTCTTTTTGTATTTAGCTATTCGGGCCCTGAGGATGCTTGCCATGTCTTTATTTTGTGGTAAAACACCCCAGAAATATGTTTTTCAAATTTCTGGAAAAAGTACTTCATAAATTACTTTCATGCTCACGAAAGTGTTAAAACTTTTAAGCTTAAAGTCAAGAAATAGTAGTAATTTTCTAGTCTGTGGGAAAATGACAGCAATTCTTTGGCACTGCACTGCAAAATAACAGTTGGGAGTTTTGGGCTGAAATTTGGAGGGAACACAGCCGACATCTCACAGATGTGCCTTTCAGTGTTGTATTGAAAAAATATTACACGGCGGCAAAGTTATGGCACTCCAAAGCTGACAGTTTTTCCCATAGGATAACATTACGGCCCCCGAAGCATTACAGGAATCCTTTGGCACCCTGCTGCAAAATAACGGTTTGGTCTTTTTTCCTGAAATTTGGAGGGAAGACAGCCAACAGTACACAGATGTGCCTTTCAGTAGTTTGGTGAAAAAATATCACATGGCGGCAAAGTTACGGCACTCCAAAATTGACAGTTTTTCCCATAGGATAACATTACGGCGCCCGACACTTAACAGAAATCATTTGGAGCCCTGCTGCAAAATAACGGTTTGGTCTTTTTTCCTGAAATTTGGAGGGAAGACAGCCAACAGCCCACAGATGTGCCTTTCAGTAGTTTGGTGAAAAAACATTACAGGAGGCAAAGTTATGGTGCTCGAACTTTTCTTTTTTCCCTTAGGACAACATTACAGCGTCACGCGCTTTTCAGGCCCGTATCTCGAAACGGTGCGAGATACGGACTTTTCGTCGGAAAATTTCTTAGCCCCCTAATGGGGCTAAGATACAAATTAGCCAGGACAGTTGTAAATAATATGACTTTTAAATTTTTTTTCTACGTTGTATGGTTCCTGAGATAAAATGTATTTAGTATTCCAAGATCTCATTTTCCTCGCCGATACTCATTATTTTGCATACATTATTTGTACTCACTGTCTTTCTCAATGCAGGTTTTGGGGAAAACCAGCCTGTGCGCTTACATTACTGTTACTGTTGCCCTTTCCGCTTGCGGATCCGTACCCGTTTCACTTACCATTGACGTCTGCGCCACCATGTGCGTTATCCTTTGCGTTTTCATTTGCGCTTGCGTTTCTGTTATTTTTTGCCATTTCTGTCTACAGTACTGTTTATCTTACTGTTTCACTTTACATCACCATGCCCATTGACATTTCTGTTTGCAGGCACCATGCTACTATGTGACAACACATCACGTGGCAGACCATTCCCGTCTACGCCACCATGTGCGTTACCCTTTCTGTTCTCATTCGTGCTTGTTTACCATATCGCCACTGTTAGCATTCTGTTTGCATTGCTGTCCCTGTTAGTATGCCACAACACATCATGGCAGGGGCGCAGAGCCCTCAGCGCATTATGCAGCGGGCGTGAGGCCCAAAGGGCCCGATGCTCCCGCCCGGCTACATACATTCACTATTTCGTTATCATTCTCAAAAGAAGGGAAATTAGGGCAAAAACTCCATTTTAATGCATTAGTTAGGGTTGTTCCACAGTGACAAAGTGAGGAAATTCCGCTGTTAGGTTGAAACCCCCCTTGGACCCCCGCCCACCCCAACTGGCATTGGGGTGTGCATTGAGATCGATGGGTCCTAACTCTCACCCATTCTCCTGTCGCCTGCTGGCACCACACATGTCATGGGAGTGAGTTAAGATGACGATCCCAATACTACCAATGCTAGTTAAGGGGTGTGAGGAGGAGAAATCAACCTGGCGTAATTTCAACAACAGTCACTAAAACCCATGGGTAAATGGGTTTGCCTCTGCACTATATATATATTTATACGGTAGGGGTGAGTGATAAATGGGTGAGATAAAACAGTGTGCCATCCACTGCAATGTGATATTTTCACCATCTGCTCTACGGTGATGATATCAGCCATTTACACACACAGGTCACACAAAGGTCACTGATATCATCACTGTAGGCAGCTTTCCCCTCAGCATGCAAGAAACATCTGTGCTGTTACCATAGACACAAATGCAGAACTACATGAGAGGTCTCACTGCTGCCTGCAGCTACCTCAGTTAGCATTACAAAACACATCTATTCCCCACTCTAACTTTCAGCTCATTACTGTGATACTCTCAACTTGACTGCAGCCAGAATTCTAAAGAACACAGGTTCACAGAACATATGAAGATACGAATGTGCCAGCAGAAACAGACCAGCTGGTCTAAGTCTGCTTGAGTGTGCAGCCAACACCCCTAGTTTGCAGCTGCCCCAACTCCCCCTCCCTTTTGTCATCCCACTGCCGTCTCACACCCTCACTCTCCCGTGTTCCCTGTCCCATGCTCTTTTGAAGCTGTTCACAGATTTACATGATACCACCCATTCTGGTAGGGCGTTCCATTTTGCTACCACCCTCTCTGTGAAATAGTGTCTCCTCATTTCCTTCCTAAATCTTCCCCCCTCCATTCTTAGCCCATGCCACCTGGTGACCCTTCCCCTCTTTAACTTAAAGACCCCATCTGCCCCATCCTTATTGATTCCCCTCAGATACTTGAATGTCTCTATCATGCCCCCCCATCCCTTCTATCCTCCAGGGTGTACATATTGAGGTCTCCCAGCCTGCTGTTGTAGTCTCTCCCCTCCATTCCACATATCATCTTTGTTGCCCTCCTCTGAAGCTAACTCAATTACCACTAAAAACAGCCTCAGCAGTTCTGACACTCTGACTCTCAGCCCATTACCATTACTGTGATACTCTCATCTTGACTGCAGCCAGACTTCTAAAGAATACAACTTCACAAAATAGTCTGTTTCTCACTCCTACCTAAAACTAACTCATTTAGCATTGCAAAACACACTCATCTATTACAGTTATTCATCAGTTTATAACACTGCCAGCCCATTCAGAAAAATTCATACACAGAATGAGCAAACACATAAACAGGAACAGAACACAAGGCAACATAACAATACTTCTGAAACTCCTAGCCCTATTGAATAAATTGCTATAGCAACAGTCGCTCGCGCTTACTTTCACTTCTCTGAAGCTGCCGACATGCCGAGTTGCTCGCTCTCTGTTCGCTTTTAACTGTACCCTATTTTTTACTTTGCAAGGACAAGAAAATTGATAAAAAGGGACTTCATTTCTATAATTTTAAAGAGGCAGTGGTTTGTTTTAGATGGGTGTGAGGTCCTCACAGTAAGGTACTGAAGCCGCTCGGTCACACTACAAATAAAGCACGTCTGGAATTAAACTGTTTTGATGAGACTAGGGAGAAATGGCAGGATCAACCAGATACATTTTTTTTATCAATCATGGTTTTAAACTAATGGCAGGGTCAACCAGATGTAAGAGTCACGTTGGTAGGGGGACGGGGGTCAGGTAATTAAGAGGCAGAGCGTTCTAACAGATGAGTTTCTTGAGGGGCCAATAGGATGTCTTACAAATTACGTATAGGAGTTTAAAAGATAACAGGATGATGTACAGGAGTGTGAAGATATCATGATGACGTATAGGAACATGAAGATAACAGTGTTATCTTCACTGGCTTCTACAGATACTACTTTTTATACTGGAATGTATCCCAGCACATAAGTTGTATAAATATATATATATATATATATATATATATATATATATATATAAAATGGGTAGGGAAATATTTGCTCTTTTATTGACTGATGACCACCACATAATCATGCGTATATCAGAGCACGACTGCACACCTGCACTTTTATCCCCCTAAAAAACAATTTTACCATTTTATAGGATAGATAACCCACTCTAGGATTGTGGTCGCGCTCTGATATATGCACACCTTGGGTGGTTGATGCACTCAGCCTGCGGGCCGTGCATACAACGCACACCAAGGTATGCATGTATCAGAGCATGACCACACACCTAAGAGTGGGTTATCCCACTAGGATTATCTTTTTTAAGTGTTTTAATCATTTTTCACCACTCACTAAGTTCCTTTTTTGCCATTTATTTTTCTTCATAGCGAAAAAGGATATCGGCTGGCGAAAAAGGATGTCCCTTTTTGATGATCAGATGGCACCGACTGCAATACTGTTTTAGCCAGCCGATTTCCATTTTCACCATGACAAAAAAGAATGGCGAAAATTGAAATCAGCTGGTAAAAAAGGATTACCAGCAGGGTCATCTGGTCGTCAAAAGGGGACAACCTTTTTCAGCTGCCAATTTCCTTATTCGCCATGATGAATAAGGGTGGCAAATAAGGATATCAGGTGGTGAAAAAGGATTGTGTCACAGTCATCTGGTCCAGAAAAAATTATTTTTGGGACGATCTGGTCCTGAAAAATATTGTCCTTTGCTAATCTGCTTGTGTCCTACTATCCCTAGTGTCTAGTGCCCCTCCACACCCTCAATCCCCATATTTTTGTTTTCATATGTTTATTCCATTTATTTTTCTTGATTTGTATTTTTAATGTTTTTTTGTTTGTTTGTTTGTTTTTTTGCAATTGTGGCTTTCTGCCACTTGTTATTTATCCTCCATGACTAGGGGTACCCATTCACTACCATAGAGTTTCTCCACCCACTTCACTGATGGTAGTGTCATCCCCATACCCTCCCAGGAGTATTTTTCTGCTGAACATAAGAAAACCATCACTTGTCTATGTTACTTTTTTTACCTGTAAAAATAGAATGGTCCATCGCCAATCACTCCCATGCAACCCACCAGACCACCCACTGTGCACCCACCTTCCCACACCCCCTTTGGCAACCCCACAGACTGTCATTCACCTCTGGAAATCCCAGGGTTGAGATCCACTCTCCTGATCGAAGACACATCTTGCTGCTACAACCAGCGACTGCAATATGAGAAGCTAAGGGAAATGGCTTCAGTGTATTGCAAAGTGGGTTTAAAATTCTATGCATAACTCAGCTGTTTTTTCAGATTTTGACCCCAAATTTTCAACATGGCCTTTTGGGGACCCCACCTGATGAACAATATGACTGTCATTAGGTGACTCCAATTGGAAAGGTGATTTTGCAGTCTGTTGGCAAAATCACCTTTCTGGTGGGATTTGTGTAACAACAGTCATATTGTTCATGAGGTGGGATCATAAGAAGGATATGTTGAAAATATGGGGTCAAAATTTTAAAAATTGACTGTTATGACCATTTGTTGCAATTTCACTATGCACGCTTGTAACTTTGAACATTTTCAATATTTTTACCCCATATTTTCAACACAGGCTTCTTATTAGCATGCCTCATGTATGTGATAGCTATTATTTTTCAAATTCTGGCCAAAATGTGTTTTAGCACCTGTGGCTCAGAGTGGTATTGCAGTTACGCAGATTTATGTTTTGGTGGGGATTTAAACATTTTCTGTACTGGGTACATGTGGTGAGGTCACAACAAGGCAGTATTGAAAATCTGGGGTCAAAATTATTAAACATGGCACAGTTATGACTATTTGTTGTGATTTTGGTATGCATACTTGTAACTTTGTGACTTTTAAATATTTTGAGCCCAAATGTTCAGCATAGCCTTCTCATTACACCACATCATGTATGTCACAGCTGTAATTTCTCAAATCATGTCCAAAATGGGTTTTTGCACCTGCATTTTGGATTGGTGTTGCACTTCCATGGAGTTACATTTTGGCAGGGATTAAAAGATTTTCTGCACGGGGTACATGACGTGGGGTAATAACATGGCTCTGGCGACAATTTTGTGAAAGTTATAATATAACTGGATGCGCAGGGGATGCTGGACTCTGTGCTTCCACAGCTAGATAAATATACCCATATATGGAGTGATGGGAGTTCAGGATATAAAGGTCCCTGCGCTCCCACAGTAAAATAAGGATACTATTATACTATCTCAAAAAACAAGGAAATAAATTGCAAAAAAACATTGCTAATGCATCAGTTAATGTTAAACTGACAAAAGTAGGAAAATGTGGCATTAGGGTTTCCAACTCTAACACACCATTCTGCACCCTGCACAGACCCACAGATGGGGGGCTGGGGGGCTGTGTTGGGACCATCAACCCAAGCGCTTACCCCATTCTCCTATGCTGTAGCCATGTCAGCTCATTTTTTAATGGAATGTGGTGAACATTAGGGTTGACAGCCCCGAGACAGTCCCCCTCCCCATGCCTCTTGGTCTATGCAAGGTGCGGTTGGGGTGTTAGAGTTGTCAAGATACTGCCCCAAGGGTGATAGCAGGAACAAAGTAGTTGAGCACTGCCTTGGGGGAAGTTCTCAGAAATCAAGCACCCAAGTGCTGGTCCAGGGGAAGTTATAGTACCCTATTATCATGGTACTGTCTGAGGGGCGGTGAAAAAGAACCAACTACAGAGGCACTGCCCAAAGGGCAGCTCATGGAAAACAATTACCTAGACACTGTTCCAGGAGCAATGCACAGGAATAAACTACCCAGGAACTGTGCTGGGGCAGTGATAAGAATCATCTTCTCAGGCACTTCTCAGGGACAGACAAGAGACAAGTACCCAAGAAGTGCCCCAGGAGCAGCCCATAGGACACAGCTACACAGGCACTGCTTCAGTCTGCCATGGGTTATCCTCCATGGCAGGGTAATGGGAATCCTTCTGCACAGGGGCCAGAGGTCCCTGTGCTTCCACAGCTAGATACATATATGCATCTATGGAGGGATGGGAGCGCAGGGCCTGAAGGACCCTGCGCTCCCACAGTAAAATAAGAATACCATTATACTATCTCAAAAAGTGAGGAAATACATTGCAAAAAAATAGTTAATGCATCAGTTAGGTTTAAACTGACAAAAGTAGGGAAATGTGGCATTAGGGTTTCCAACCCTAACACCCCATTACACACCCTGCACAGATCCACAGGTGGGTGGGGCTGTCTTGGGTCTGTTAACCATAACCCTCCCCCTTAAATGTTTGCCAAGTTTTTCCTATTGCCTTTTTGACATCTCTCTTCATGGTCAATGTTGCTGGAATTATGAATTTGTAGTCCCAGGCAAGTTTTATGATTGTTTGTGCCCTAGGCTCCCAGCGCTAAAAAAAGAAAAAAAAAAACAATTATGGATGCTGTGAGCACAGGATTCTTAGGTTCCTGCATTCTCATGGCTAAATATAAATAAGATAATATAAGGATAGTTGTGGAAAACTGTGATCATATTGTAAAATAATAGTTTAATAACTATAATGAAACTGTAGGTGCTGTCCTTCTACTGCTAAATAAGAAGTGTGGAGAGTGAGAGAGTAGAACTGAAAGTACTGTCTGTTGAAGCTAGTGCTTTGAACGTTGTAGATAAAAAAATATACAGTCTGATATCTATTTTGTTACCTTCCTCTCTTTTGTTATAGAGTTATACCTATGAATGAATGACTGAGATATTTTATTCAGATAACATTCTTTTCTCTTTAATTCAAATAAAAAATACAGTTTTACAGATACAAAGCTGTTATTCATAATAATAAATAATTTAGGAATAAAATAATTGAAAAACATATACAATTTGATTTTGAAAATAAACATTAAAACTTTTTTTTTCTTATTTGGGTGGGTGAAAGGATGAAGACGCATTTGCCTTTGGACATCATAATGAGGGTGAATTGGGTGACTGGGAGAAGGTGGAAGCAATGTGTATAGGAGGGGGCATCAGCTGGATTATTGCCCCTCCTTGGGAGGTGACATCTGAGGAGGATGGGCTTGTGGAGAATCCTCTTCTTCTTCAGGGAGGGCATAGCCCTGCTGCTACTGAAATTGGAGCTGAAGGAGGTGTTGCAAGCCTTTGTTGGCCTCTAGCTGATCCTCCACCACTTGAACCAGGACACTGTGAGTGGCCTCCTGGACAGCAGCCTGGTTCTCACTTTTTTTATGCAGTCCATGGATTGCATTAGTGAGCTCCTGGATGATGCCCTGGAGGCCATGGATGGCTACATATGACTGCCACTCTAAGAGTCCACACCAGTGCATGAGGTCCAGAATCTCCTACTGTTGTTCCAGCAAGAGCATCTGTTGCTCGAGCACCATTGTGGAGCTCTGAGTGACAGCACTGAAGCCCTCCCTCACAGTGCCCATATACTGGTGGAGGTCCTCCTGTAGCACTTTTCTTTCTGAAAGTTGTTCTGAAATAGAAAACAGAAAAAAAGAAATAAATAACTTATCTGTTTTGTTTTTCCCCTGAGCTGTGATTGTTTATTTTATATGGCCTTACAAGGTCTTGAAGATTAATATGTTGCCTTGTGGATAAAAATTTGTGTTAGATATGTGCTTGTCATTTGTGCAAAAGAAGTATTTATTTCATAGGTGTATTGTATTTGCTGTGGCTGTAATTAAACAGCAAAGTCACAAAATATGTAAATAATGCAAGAATTGTTTTTGTTTCTATGTATAGTAATGGCACTGTGTAGGAAGAATAACTACTATTAACATATTTTAATATATTCTGGGTGTGTATGCATTGAAATTAATTCAGACTCTGTAGATCAGTGTTCCTTTTTGGGCATAACACAATGCGATTCTTGTACTCATTGAGAAACATGTTGTTGTTAATGATAAACTACGCTTTTCTGAAATACGGTCAGATGGGTTATATATGCCAGCACGACAAAAAAGATCATGACCAGCATTTCAGTGATGGGCTCCATGTCGACCTCAAGTTGCAGTCAGCATGGAGCCACACAGGTCACCACTGTTTTTTACATAGCCCCCCGAACCCCCACATGGGGGGTTTCACACCCACACCACCTGAACTAAAGGATTCTAGCTCCAGGTTGGAGTTAGTTTGGGGAGGGGTTGCAGGTCGGGGGAAGTGGTTGCCCCCTTCCAGTGGCATTTCTATGGTGACATGGCACTATAGTCGATATTGATGCATGTCACCATAGAAATGTCGCTGTTAGGGTGTCATACCCAGTCAGACTGCTGATTGTTTGGCAATTTGAATGATCTTGTTCATACTTAGTCAGATGTAGCTGTATATATTCTCATAATGTGTTTGAGGATATATCTTGATTTTAGACAAGTTTTAGTACCATGTTACTAAAATGCGGTTTGCAGAACAGTGCTTGTGACAGTCATAGGACTTGGGTAGATTAGTACTTCGATATACATTTTGATTTTATGTTGTAAGTGTATAACTTACCTCCTGTGGACATGCACAGTTATTGTTCCTGGTTATCTTTTAATGCTATGGTTTTAAACTTGGGCAAAATTGAGTTATGTTGTTTGGCATGCCATTAATGCTTAAGGATAATCTAAGGCTTGATATATTGGATCAGCATGGTCTTCTGATTGAGCAGGTGCCTCAGTTTAAATATTTAGGTGTGATTCTAGATTCATGTTTATTTTTTTCTCTTCAAGTTCAACTGGTTGCTAAAACAATCAATAGGAAACTTGGTTTACTATATAAATGTATTTCTTATTTTTCGCCTGACACTAGGAGAGCTATTGCTGTTGGATCACTTTTACCTCACTTTGATTATGCATCTAGTCTTTAACTTAATATAGGGCATAACGAATTGCATGCCTTAACTGTTACCTATAACAATATATGTAGGTTTATATTAGTAGCCCCAAGTTGCGCCCATCATCCTTATCTATATTCTAAATTGGGTTGGCTTTCACCTAATCATAGGATTCAAGATTTTGTGGGATGTGCAATGTTTAAGAGCTTCTATTTTGGAATGTCTTTTCCTTTGTCAAAGTTAGTTTCCCTTAGAAATGTTTTACCAAGTCTGAGGTATGCTAATGGCCCTCTATTCAATATTCCTCGCTATAGATTAAAGAGTGGGATAAGAGCTTTCTCTGTGGGTGCACCGAAAAATTGGAATGCTTTTCCTCTTGATGTTAGATTGGCTATTTCTGTATCTAGTTTCAAATTTAGACTAAAGCAATGTTTATTGTCCATGTCAGATTGTAATTGTTTCTTGTAATTATTAATGCTTTGTATTGATTGTATGTGTTTTGTTGTATGTCCGGATTGGACTTGAAAAGGGACCTATGGTCCAGTGTCCTTACCCGGTTAACAAAGAATAAAATGAAAATGAAAAAAATGAAATTGTTGTACTCAGTGGTGTGAGATAAGATGTATTAAATCACAGATAGCATAACTGATTCTTTATAATGTTACTCATTGAGCGATTTGAACATAGGGTGATAGTGCGGTATTCTAAGATTTTTATAAAAGGAATATTATGGATATAACGCTATCTGCTATATATTAATTTAATGACTATGCTTGTACAGAATCAGTTCCATATTACTCTGCCTTGTTAAGAACTCAGTACTATCCTATGTAAAAAAAACATGTGTTTTGCATATTTAAATGAAATTATGAATAAAAACAAAGTATAAAAAAATAAGACTTTTATAAAAGGTACAGGCCATGCATGCGTACTACTGCTACTAAATTGTCATGCAAGGCACATTGTTCATGTTGCAGTATGGGGAGACATTTGCAGTGAAGGGTGGTACTAGGAAAGCATTGCATTTGGGTGGAAGCACTACTGTTCTGGTGTAGTATGCTGCTTTGTAAGTAGGCAACCATATAAACAGCATGATGTTGACATTTATGAAGGTGGGTACATCTTCTGATTCTTCAGGCTGACTGGTTCACTGTAATACATTGTGATGTTAAAAGAAAAGAAAGAATGGTTATGTGCAAAATATTACATAACTAGGTTGTCATTAAATTATGAAAATTGTACAAAAATATGTAGCTTGTCAGGTTTATCCCCCTTCTTTCCTTTTAAACTTTGAATTACCTGTTGCCACCCTACATAATGTTCCTGAAAAGCAGTAGTTCTTCATATGTGCAGTAAAATTTAATTTTCAAAGGACAGAAAACAGTATTCTACAACAACTGTACTATGCCATAGCTAGCATAAGTCTCTGGATGTTTGTCATTACATGGGTATCAGGAATGCTGAAATGTAATTGGTTGTCAGCATTGTAAGAGTCTTATGTTAATGTTGTACATGGTAAATCGCATGTAATTTATCAGGGCAGAGGGACTATTTATTGCTTACTTCACACCAAAATGAGCAAAATATATTAAAAAATATATTTAAGGTACAGTTACTCATAACCCAATTATAATAATAGTAATAATGAACTGTTGGGGGTTCATTAATGTTCAACTTAATCTCCTTCTTGGGGTAATATGGCACTCACCTGCATGTTGTGCAGCATTACAACCCTTGGGGGGGTGATTAAATAGAACATTATTGCAGCCTCCATCATTCATTATTGTTTAATTAATATGTGTTAATATTTTTATAATTTTGTTTGGTCAGGAGTAAATGTTTGTTTGCTGGTGAGTAGTAACTGTGTGTAGTTGACTGAGTCTGTTACCTTAAGTGCAGATCTCATATTTCAGGGAATTAGGGTGATTTGAAATTGAAGTCTTTTCCTAACTGCCATTCCCTGTGCTTTCCCATTGTGTGGGCAGGAGTGAAGGTTTGTTTGCTGGGGAGTTGTAACCGTGTGTAGTTGGCTGAGTCTGTTACCTTAAGTGCAGATCTCATATTTCAGGGGATTAGGGTGATTTGAAATTGAAGTCTTTTCCTAACTGCCATTCACTGTGTTCCCGATTTTGTTTGGATGGGAGTGAAGGTTTGTTTGCTGGTGAGTTGTAACTGTATGTAGTTGGCTGAGTCTGTTAATTTAACTTAAGTGTAGATCTCATATTTCAGGGTATTAGGGTGATTTGAAATTAAAGTCTTTTCCTAACTTCTGCATTCTTTTTTTTTCTTTCTTGTTCCACCCTCCCTCCTGCCTCTTGTTAATTTGCTTGTCTCTCCCTCTCTTCCCAAGGGATTCTGCCCTTTTGAGGGCAAAAGATTCTGCAGCATCAAACCACACCTTGTGGTTTGAATTTTCACACAGCTCAGCGATCTGTCACAACTGGCACCCCACTGGGCTAAGGGAATTCTGCTCATTCCAGGGTGAAAGATTCTGCAGCATCAAACTGCACTTTGCGGTTTGAATCCTCACACAGATCGGCGATCTGCCACCACCGGCTCCCCACTAACCCAAGGTAGAGTGAGCCTTGTTCAAATGTGGTGCTCCATGGATAGGCTGTACTAATTGGTGCTCCAGCCTCTGTAGCTTTCAGCTTCAACTGGCAAGCCTGCTGGCGGCGGCATCTAACCTAGACTGATTTTTCAATTTGGAGCCTGTTTAGAACTGTTTCTGTTCTCTTCTTAGAACCTATTTTTAAGCTAAGACTGTTATGAATTTCAGCCTGCTTAGAATTGTTTATGTACTTTGCTTAGAGCTTGTTTTATTATGAACAGGTATCTGCTCCTAATAGAGACTGTATTTAACTGCATGTTAACTACCAGCCAGGTCTCTCTAAGGATCCAGTTGCTAGCGTTTCCCTTCTTGCTGTGCCAAGTAATATTTGTGCTAAATTACTGTTTGAACTGGGCTCCAGTTTAATTGTGCTGAATTCTGTTTGAACTGGGCTCCAGTTTAATCCCGAGGTCCATCCATTTCCACGGCTGCACTTGCCACTCCCATTGTGCTGCAGCTCTGCCCTGTGTACCCCCCCCCTCCCCATTTTAAACTTCCCTGCTGTTATTCCTTTGTTTGTCCTTTGGTCCCTTTGGGCCAAACCTGCCCCAGACCATTTGCATTCTTTTTTTTTTCCTGTCTTTCTTGTTCCACCCTTCCCCCCGCTTCCTATTAATTTCCTTGTCTATCCCCCTCTTCCCAGGGGATTCTGCCATTTCCAGGGTGAAAGATCCTGCAGCATCAAATCGTACTTTGCAGTTTGAATCCTCATACAGCTCAGTGATCTGCCACCACCAGTTCCCAACTGATCCAAGGTACTGAGGAGAGGAAGCCTGGTTCAAATGTGGTGCTCCACAGATAGGCTTTACTGATTGATGCACCAGCCTCTGTAGCTTTCAGCTTTAACTGGGCAAGCCTGCTGGTGGCACCTAATCTAGACTTATTTTTCAGCCCACTCCCCCTTCCCCACCTTGCTCCTTAATTAAATAGGCCTCTTGGCCTCGGTCCCACCCCATTTCCAACCAGGCTCACATGCCCCTCTTAAAGAGGCATCAACACTGCATTCTCCTTAAAGGGGAAAGGACTAATATCAATACCAGGTCATAATCCCCTACTGCAAGCTTTCCCAGGGTTTCATTCCCAATCATTTTTCTGCCACTCCTCTGTCTGGACCTTGCTGCCTCCTAGGTAATGCTCATTAACCCCTGGTTCCCAGCATTCCCTGCCTCCATCTAATGATGCTGGCTATTTTGGACAGGGCACCTGCCTTGGTCCTTTCAATTCTTCTCTCTCTTTTCTCACTAGCAGGCCAGTGGCTGCTCCAAGCCCCTTACAATGACCCAGGGCATAGCACAAGTATTCCATGCACTGGATGGGTACATGCTGAAACACTATCCACTGGTCTTGGTGATATACCCTACACTGCACTACCGCCTCATGTTATCTTGGTTACTGCAAGTAGCAGTATCATTGTCCTGGCTCAGCTGGTATGTTCACTGAATAGGTATAGGATCTACTCTCCAAAACATGTTGGCTCACTCAGGAGGATTAAGTCAAAACTCTCTTTCCTTTATGCTGCCAGAACTTTATTCTTAATGCTACTCCCACTCTCTGGGGATTTGCAGTCCAATCCTGGAGCTTCTCCTTCAGGACTGTTGGATGGAAAAAAGACTTTTGGCATAACAATCGGGGTAATGAACATCTGTAGTCTTCTCCCTAAGTTGATGCAGTTTCAGGCATGGTCACAACTACATTGCCCTGATATTATTTGTCTGACTGAGACCTGGCTAAATTCCAAAATAAAGGACAATTCCATAACCATGCCCGGATATGGCATCTATAGGCTAGATAGAGCAGGGAAAAGGGGCGGAGGCTATCTCATGTATGTCAGAGAATCTATCTAGGTGAGTATGCTCCCCATCACAGGTGCTATTGGTGATTATGAGCTGCTGACTGTCAAACTCCTTATAGGTAGACAGAGGAAGCCACTCACTATTGCCACCACCTACTTGCCTCCCAGCAAGGCAAAGCTGGGGCTCAGGTCAGTCCTGAAGGCAATCTCGAAACTCCAGAGGAAAGCTGAAATCATCATTATGGGTGATTTCAACATTAACTGGCTCAGCAAGGACACTGACACCTTTAAGGACCAGGTAACAGGCATGTACCTCACGCAGATGGTACCGGAATTTACAAGTTTGAACTATAAGAATGGAAAGGGCACTCTTTCAGACTGGATCCTGTCCAATTGCCCTTCTAGGATCAAAAATGTTGCGGTTCTATTGGATTGCCTCAGCGATCACTCCCCTGTAATTTGTAGATGGGCAAACAACAATAAAAAAGACCTCCCAATCACCACCCATAGCCGTGTTCTTAAGAAAGGGCAATTAGCTGCGTTCAAAGTGGCCTTATCCCAAACTGACTGGTCCTCTATTGACAATGCGGAGGACATTGACCAAGCAACAAATTACTTCATGGAAAGGTTCAATGAAACATGTGACATCTATGCCCCAATAAGGAAAAGAAATGTCATGGGATCCTCCAATGGCTGGATCACTCATGACATACTAGGACAAATGAGGGCTAGGGATAACCTGTGGTGCAACCTTGCTAACTATCAGAATTACAGGGCAGCAAGGAGTAGGTGTACGAATCTGGCTAGGCTTGCCAAAGCAAAATTCTATAAAGAACAGATGGATAGGAACTGGGGAAATGGAAAAACATTCTGGGAGAACATTAAGGACCTACTTGGAAAGGATGAAAGGAAGCATCCCACAATGCTTAACTTGAATGGAACACCTACCCTGGACCCCCACAGCATTGCAGAATCCTTTAATTCTGCATTCTCGGACCTCAGCTCCGTTCTTCCCCTGAATATCTTACTCAAGCAGACCCAGCCCCCAAAAGCTCCACTTTCAACTCCAACCTGCCCAACTTCCACTTTAAGCATGTCACAGTCAATGAGGTCAGATCTTATATATGGAAGATCCTAGGTAAAACAAAACTTGGCAGTGATAATATAGATATGAAGCTGGTGACACTTGTACTTGATGAAATCATAGTCACAATAACCAAAAGCTTTAATAAATCGCTTTGCCTTGGCTAAATTTCCATCTGTCTGGAAGATGGCCTTGATGACCCCTGTGTACAAGAGTGGAGATCGCACCTCCACTTCCAATTACAGTCCAATATCTATGCTCTCCACACTCTCAAAAGCAATAGAGAGAATTGTTGCTGACCAGATCACAGAGTAGCTCCATAAGTACAATTTACAATGTCATCAGCAGTATGGCTTTCGGAAGAGCCATAGCACGACTACCGCCCTAATTGAATTCTCTGATTATGTGCATAAGGCTATGGATGGAGACATGTTAGTGGGATCTGGTTCAGGGACTACCTGTCCCACAGGTCCCAGTGTGTTAAAATAGGGACAACAACCTCCTCTGCTAGGGATGTCTCACTGGGAGTCCTGCAAGGATCCATCTTGAGTCCTCTGTTATTTCAGTCTGTTTCCAAATAGCCTCCCTGTGGCAAGCAATAGCAAAATGATCCTGTACCCAGATGATACTGTCCTCATAAGCAGCAGTGCCCAGCCCTCCCATCTACAAAAAGAATTACAGACCACCTTCCATCAATTGGAGGACTGGTTCAGAATGCAGAAACTACTTCTTAATTACAAGAAGACCAAAACTATGTTGATATCCAGCCATCAACATAAGAAACTGCACCCGGTCTTGTCCATTCTAAACAATAAGGTGCTATACTTGAACAGGTACAATCTTTCGAGTACCTTGGGGTTACTACTGATGATACCCTCTCCTTCACTCAACATATAGACTCTGTGGTCAAAGCAGTCAATGCTAAATTAGGAGTTCTCTACAGGAATAAACAATATCTGACCCCTCTGCCCTCTAACTCTCTGTATCAAGCTCAATATTGTCTCTCATAGACTATGGATTGGTGGTCTATGGAGCAGCAACAGACACTGCACTCAAGCATGTAGTGACAGCCCTCAATAAAGCCCACAGGCTCACCTTAGGAGCCAATAATCTGACACACTCTTGTTTGCTCTATGAGCAAACTGGCTGGCTGAACCTGTGTAACAGGATCAAGTACCAGATGTGCCTTCTGGGCAAAAAAGCACTCCTAGGTAAAGCTCCTCCTTGCATTAAAGATATTCTGCAAGCAAATCATTCCAGCTACCAGACTAGGAGCATGGCCAGGTGTCCCGTGATGGTACCCTTCGGAAAAACCTCCCTAGGTCAACGGCCCTTCACATACAGGGCTCCTCTCTGATTGAATGAGGTCCCTGAACATGTACTTAACACTGGGAGCCTCTAGCCCTTCAAAACAGATTTGAAGCACCTCCTTATGAATAGAGGTCCATGTGGGTGCAGGAAAGTGGACTGATCCACTACCTCCCCCTCCGTCTTGCTTAAGATCTGGTTTTTAGTCCACCTGGTACTGGCCTTCCCTTCTGCTCCCAGCCCAACAACCTCCTATTGCACTTACTGTATCTCTGATTGTAGCCATATTTCCACATCCCCATCCCTACTTCAGTCCCCCCCCCAGTGAGTCTTCTCTCCCTTAACACGGCATTCCCTTTGGTTCCCCCTATATTGGTACCACCCCACACCTTCTTGCCCTCTCATTACCTGTCTGCTATCCCTCCATGGCATGTAGTGTTACCTGATTATTATCCTCACTCTCCACCTCCCCCTTAATTGCTGCCTAGACAATACCACACCTCCTGGCTGCATAACTTGACAAAACCCCAGATGCTTCCCAGTTTTTATGGTTTCCTCTTAATTATATTGTACAGTAGATGTGCATCATGCAGGACCTTTGTACTCTGAGTAGCTACAACTGTTTTCAAATTTGTGCAAGTATGATATGCTACACCAGTTTGCATCGACTTGTGATTTGTGATATTCCTCTTTGTGGAACCTTTGAAAAAGAGCACTATGCTCACAGTTTTTTTCCGAATCAATAAATTAAAATTCATATTCAAACTGCCATTCATTTTGCTTTCCCATTTTGTTTGGGCAGGAGTGAAAGTTTGTTTGCTGGTGAGTTGTAATTGTGTGTAGTTGGCTGAGTTTGTTACTTTAAAGTGCACATCTCATATTTCAGGGGATTAGGGTGATTTGAAATTGAAGTCTTTTCCTAATTGCCATTCCCTGTGCTTTCCCATTTTGCTTGGGCAGGAGTGAAGGTTTGTTTGCTAGTGAGTTTTAACTGTGTGTAGTTGGTTGAGTCTGTTACCTTAAGTGCAGATCTCATATTTCAGGGGATTTGGGTGATTTGAAATTGAAGACTTTTCCTAACTGCCATTCATTGTGCTTCTCCTCTTTGTTTGGACAGGAGTGATTAGTGTTTGCTTGCCTTTAAAGTCTAACAGAGCCAGTAAACTAGGAAGACAGGAGAGAAGAAGAAAGGGAAGCCAAGGGCTTGGTCCCACCCACACATCCACACACCTCGCCCCAAGGACGTTGTTTCCTTTATACCAGGGGTTCTGACATCACTTCCCCTGAAAGGCAAAGGACATACACCTGTAATATCCTTAACAGCCGGCATGCTGTGTAGGGGTAAATGTATGCACACAGTCACACACATAGCAGATTGAGTGGAGAGGGAAAGAGTGAAGGGAAGGAAAGTAGCAGCAGGAAAGTGGAAGGGAAACAGTGAGTGAGTAAAACATATGCACACCAAAAAAAATCAGCAAAAGGGATCACCTTACTAAGGATTACAGGAGGGAATCAATAGAATGGCAATAAACAAACATGCAGGTAGTGGTGCAGTGCAGTCGATGCACAGCTGCAGTATTCAGGAAGACTTTCTGGGAATTACAGTGCTGTCCTATATGCTGCCACCTCTCTCTGAGTTGAGGCAGGAGGTTGCCAGACTCTAAGCTGAGCTGGCAGGAATGCTGGAGCCCTTCATCCCCACCCAGAGACCACCCTGTCCCCAGCCACTGCCTCATCAACCACCCAGGCAGAGGGTGGGGTGGATAACAGTGGGCTCAGGGAAGGGCAGAGTGGGGGGACAGAGGCACATCCCTCATCCAGTTGAGCTCAAGAACTCCCAGACAGTTCTGGAGGAGCAGAAGACCCCCAAAGGGAGCCCAGGGCTACAGTTGTGGGGGAGGTGAGGGTCCTCCAAGGTGGAGACCCAGGGGCAGGAGGTGGAGGACCCCGGAGGAGGAGGAGGAGGACGTTTCTCCTGGTGGGAGACTCAGTTATCTGGGGATTGGTTCTGGTAAAGGACAGCAGGGAGGAAAGGTAGGTCAAGTGTCTTCCTGGAGGCACAGCTCAAAGGCAGGGTGAGCGGATTCAGGGGATTGCTGAAGCAGTGGTAAGGAGGGGAGGGCTGGAAGTCATTGTCCACCTGGAAAGAAATTACCTATCCAGTACCAAGGCAAGCTTAGAACAGGTGAAAGAGGACTTCAGAGACCTGGGAGGGCACCTGGGGAAAGTAGAAAGCTTTGTGACATTTTTGGAGGTGCTGTCAGTCAAAGGTAGTGAGGGGGATAGGAATCTCTGCATCAGTACCTTCAAAGCATGGTTGAAGGGTTGGTGCAACAAGAAGGGATATGGCTTCATTGGGGACTGGGGAGCCACCTGGAACAATGTAACCCTGTACACAGGTGATGGACTACATCTGTCCAGGAAGGGGAAAGCAGTCCTCAGTGGACAGTTTAAATGCTTCATTGATGAATATTTAAACTAGCCTTCGGGGGGCCAGCAGGAGCAGGCTAACTTGAGCACCCCACCCCCACAAGATACAGCAGGCAAGACAGACATACAGAGAAGGGAGGTCATGAACAGAACAGTGGATACAGGACATAAGGGAGAAGCAGAGGAATCAAGGGCACAAAAGAAAGTCAACTGGGGAAGGAGCAGAAGGGCAGCAAAAATAGATGCAGAGAAAGGAGGTGCATCAGAACGTGGAAGGCCATCTTGAAAAATGCCAGAATCCTGGGAAACAAAATCCCAGACCTGGAGGCCTTGTAAGTGGAGGCAGACCTAGACATAGCAGCAGTAATGGAGATGTGATACACTGCAAGTCATGGGTGGGACATTAATGTACCAGGCTATGATCTGTTCAGAAGGAATCGGGGGGAAGGAGGAGGGGTGGCCCTATATGTCAGGGAAGGTATTAAGGCAACAGAGGTTCAAGGTAGACAGGGGGAGGCCGAGGTACTGTGGGTCACCCTTGAGCCAGGCAATGGCACAACAGTCTGCACAGGGGTGATTTAAAGACCTCCAGCACAGGGGGAGGAAGAGGATGGGGATCTAGTGGACCAGATTCATGAGATGGCATCAAAGGGTAAGGTATTACTTCTGGGGGATTTCAATATCCCAGACATGGATTGGACAATCCCAATAGCTACATCATCCAGGACCTGTGACATCTTGGATTCAATTCAGGGGGCAGGCCTCAGGCAGCTAGTGAGTATTCCCAGCAGAGACACAGTGATTCTGGACCTCATACTAACCAATGGGGACAGAGTCACAGACGTCCAGGTGGAAGGTCAGCTAGAATCCAGCGACCACCACATAGTGTGGTTCAGTGTGGGAACAGAGACAAAAGCTAGTCACACAAAGGTGAAGGTATTAGATTTCAGGAGGGCTGACTTCATTGAAATGGGTAGGTGTATCAGAGTAGCCATACAGAAGGGGGAGGCAAGAGGGATGTTTGAGGAGCGGGGGAACTAAAGGGCACCATAGTGGAAGTCATGACCCAATGCATCAGGTTGGTGTCCAAAGGGAAGAAAAGGAGGAAACCACTATGGTTCTCAAAAGAAGTAGCAGACAAAGTAAGAGTTAAAAGGGTGAGTTTCAGGAAGTATAAGGGGACCCAAAGGGCGGAAGACAGAGAGGTGTACCTTGAGTGTCTAAGGGAAGCAGGTAAGGCTGTTAGGAGTGCTAAGGCATGGACTGAGGAGGGACTAGTGCAGACAGTGAAGAAAGGGGACAAGACATTCTATAGGTACAGTACATCAGTGAAAGAAGAAAAACTAGGAGAGGGATAGTAAGGCTCAGTTGGGATAAAGGAGACTGTAAGGAGGGAGACCAGGAGAAGGCAGAAATACTGAACAAATAATTTTGTTCAGTATTCACTGAAGAGGGTGATGGTCAGGGACAACAGCTGGGCAACAGATATAAAGGGAAAGGAGACATAGACACCAGTCCATTCACAGTAGAAAGAGTCCTGGAGGAGCTCTCTAAGTTGAAGGTAGATAAAGCTGTGGGGCACAGATAGCATACACCCAAGGATACTGAGGGAGCTCCATAGTGAACCAGCAGCACCTCTGGCAGCTTTGTTCACAGAGTCACTCAACACAGGAGTGGTTCCAGAGGACTGGAAGAGGGTAAATGTAGTTCCTTTACACAAAATTGGAAGTAGGGAAGAGCCGGGGAACTACAGGCTGGTCAGCCTAACCTCAATGGTGGGGAAGATCATGGAGGTACTGCTGAAAGAAAGAACTGTGGTACACCTGGAAGCTAACAGTGCCCAGGATCCAAAGCAGCATGGATTCACAGAAGGAAGTCCATGTCAAATGAATCTTGTAGATTTTTTTTATTTGGTGATGAAGAAACTAAATTGGGGGGGTTGTGTTGATGTTGCCTACCTCAATTTCAGCAGAGCCTTCAACACTACCCCCATAAAAGGCTGCTTAACAAGATGGTTAGTATGTGCATGGAAAACAGGGTGTTAGACTGGGTTCGAAGTTGGCTAGCAGACAAGAGACAGAGGGTGGTGGTAAATGAGATCCAATCCAGGGAGAGAGGGTTGACCAGTGGGGTACCTCAGGAATCAGTCCTCTGACCAGTCCTGTTCAATGTCTACATCAGTGACATTACAGAAGGGCTGGAGGGAAAGATCTTCCTGTTTGCGGATGACACCAAGTCTATAACATGGTGGATGCTCTAGAAGGGGTAGAGAAAATGAAGAGGGACCTGAAGAAGTTTGAAAAATGGTCTGAGGTGTGTCAGCTGGGGTTCAATGCAAAGAAGATCAAAATAATGCACCTGGGAAGCGGGAACCCTGGGGAAACATACAGGATGGGGGGAGGTGTTGACAATCACCAAGGAAGAAAGGGACCTAGGGGTCATCATTTCAGATGATCTAAAGGTGTCCAAGCAGAGCGCAAAGGCTCTAAGGAGGGCCAGTGCCATGCTGGGATGCATTGGCAGAGGTATCACTAGCAGAAGGCGGGAGGTGGTAATGCCACTGTATAAAACACTAGTGAGACCTCACTTAGAGTACTGTGTGCAGTTCTGGAGGCCACACCTTCATAAATAGAGTAGCATGGTGGAAGAAGTCCAGAGAAGGGCAACCAAGATGGTACATGACTTACACCACAAAACGTATGAAGACAGATCAAAGGATCTCAATATCTACTCACTGGAAGATGGAGAGAATGGGGGAACATAATAGAAACATTCAAATACCTCAAGGGTATTAACACATTACAGGGGAGACATCTTCCCATGCAGAAGGAGTGCAAGAACAAGGGGGCATGATATAAAATTGAAGGGGTCAGGTGAAGGGGAAATGTGAGAAAGTTTTTCGTCACAGAGAGAGGGGTGGATAAATGGAATAGCCTGCCACAGGACGTGGTGGGAGCAAGCACAGTGGAGTGTTCTAAACATGCCTGGGATATGCACAAGGGAACCATGAGGAGGGAAGGAGTGATGGGAAACCACTGACCACTTAGGATCAGACTCCACAGACAAGTATATGGCTTAAGGGCAGACTAAATGTGCCTAGCAGTCCTTATCTGCTGACAATTTCTATGTTTCTATATTTCTATGTATTAACCTGTTGAGTTGTAATGTTTGCTTGCACGCACAGCTCACAAGAAACATACTGACATTGGAAGAGCATTGCAGAGGTGTGGCAATGTTGTGGCCAATGCAGGGGACGCCTTAACTCATTGCTTCCAGGAAATGCCTGTAGTTGGCAGCCAAATCATCCCCTTTGTCTCTCACAACGACGTCACTCGGCAGCTAAAGACTTCCTATTTGTCCTGGACACTTCTCAGGTTGTCAGCACTATTTCTTTGCATTACTTACAAACTGAATTGATTAGAATTGACTGCACAGCACTGTTAGAAAGGTACTTTTGTGCTGAACAACTTTGCCTCTGATACTTTGTGTGTATCACATATACTGTACTTTTGGAGTTATTTTCATTTGTTTATGGTATGCTGTGTATGGCTAACATTTGTCCCTCAAGCCTCACCTAAGCACCTTGAATAAAATGGGAAAAATACATGTTTTATATTAGAAAAAATTGCTTTTTAGTAAAAAATTACGTTTTGTACCTACAGGTACATCTAATGTATGGATGTTTAATTTGGTGTTGATATGTTACATATTTTTCTACCAAAAATAGTTTAAGTTGCCTTTTTTATTGCAAAAGAACCCCACTTTTTTGCTATTCCAACTAGTATACAAAAAAAAAAAGAAATTGCTTATAATTAATTGCATAGCACTGTTGGAAAGATAATTTTGTGCTGAACATCTTTGCCATTTATACTTTGTGTGTAGCACATACGGTTCATGAGGTTTTCGCATTTGTTTGTGGCATGCTGATTATGGTTTGATTTTGCTTCGAAAGGCCCAGGATGCAGTGTTAAGAGTACTGTATACAGGACACAAGTGGTGGAACTCTCAAAGAGCTCCTGTGGAGTGGATGAGTTAATGGGTGCATCCCTCAGCCACAAATCAACAGGGAAACTGCCGATGATGGCAGTTTCAGAGTGAATGCCACTCTTGAAAGAAATCTGCTGCTCTAATCAAGGACAGTTTCATCATTGCAGTGGCAGATATCCACCTCTCCCCATCCTGGCAACCAGGCACATTTCAAAACTCTTCCATTCCAATCAGGGGCAGTTTCGTTATTGCACTGGCAAACCCCACCCCCCTCCAGGCAACCAGGCACATTCTAGCCATGTGCATTACAGTGCACAGTAATGTGGATGGCTGGAGTAATGAGCAACTTATTTCTCAGTGTGCCTTTCCCAGTGAAACATATTAAATAAGTAAGCAAACATAATAAATGAGCCGTGCAGAAGCTTTGCTTAATTGGCGGCTCTTGCCACCCACCTCACACTCCCCCCAAAGTCGACATCGGGGTGCCCAATTCCCAAGTTGGCATGTATCTCCCCCCCATTAATGTGGCACATTATATTTCTGACACTGGTATGCTCAATCCTGGTGTTGGATGACTCCCCCAAGCCCGAACATATATTTTGCCAACAACAGGGTGCCCAATCCCTGTGTCGGCATGCCCTCCCACCCCAGCTATTGTGGCACACTGGGAGCCTACCCCAGTGTCCCGAAGTAATTCTTTATCTTTTTCAGACACTGGAACGCCCACTCCTGATGTAGGATGCTCCCCCATGTCCCCTTTTTTTCAGCTGACCTCGGGTGCCCAATTCCTGGGTTGGCATTGATCCCCATCCACTAGTCTGGCACACTGGGAGCCCACCCCAGTGTGCCAAAATTTATTTATCATACTGTTTCACTTGTAAAAAAGAAAACTGTCTCCAAAGGTCTTTTTTTTAAAACCAAAACAAAAAAGAAAACAGTCTTGTTGCCCTCTCTGCCCCTCCACCATCCCGACCCTCCCTCTGTGCATCCCCCCTGCACTCCCCCTCACCCATACTTACCTCCAGAGGTCCAGCACTGTGATCTTCTGTGGACTGGGAACACATTTGTGACTGCACTTTTCAAAAGCCAACCCCAAACTGAGGAACATCACGGTAAGCCATATAATGGCAATCAATTAGGGGTTTCAACTTAGGTTGATACCTCAGCCATTTTTCGGAGTTTTGGTCCCAAATTTTCAACATGGGGTTCTTTGGACCCCGCCACATGAACACTGGCACTATAATTTTATTTCTCGGTCCCGAAACATGATTTTGCTGTTGCTGTGTGGAATCACCTTTCAGGACTGATTAATGAAATGACAGTGCCACTGTTCATGAGGAGGTGTCCCTAAAAGCCCATGTTGCATGTTTGGCAAAAAAAAACTCAAAAATGACCATTTTTCGAGTGTGCATTGCACCTGTTCATACTCACGCTCATAATTTTTTTTTATTCTTAATATTTTTACTCCAAATTCCCAACATTGCAATTTTTTCACACCTCCTTATGAACAGTACAACTGTCATTTTTTGCATTCTGCCTAAAATGTGTTTTTGCACCTGTGGTGCAGAATGGTGCAGTTGCTGTGCAAAATCAACTTTTGGGACAGATTAATGAAATCACAGTGCCACTGTTCATGTTGGGAGGTCCTAAAAAGGCCATGTTGATAATCTGGTGGAAAAAAATGACTGCATTACGAGCATGCATTACGCAATACCTACTCGTGCTCGTAACTTCATCAATGTTTCATATTTTCACTCCAGATTTTCAACATTGCCATTTTTTCACACCTCCTCATGAACAATATAAATGTAATTTTTCACATCCAGCCCAAAATATCTTTTTGAACCTGTTGTGCTGAATGGCACATTCAATGTGTAAAATCACCTTTCGGGATTGAGTAACATAATGATAGTGCCACTGTTCATGAGGTGGGGTCCCAAAAAGCCCATGTTGAAAATCTGGAGCAAAACTACCAACTAACACCTGGGGCTTTAGGGTTTACAACCATAATGCCCCACCCTGTGCAGACTGGCAGGTGTCATGGGGGCGGCTTGGGGTAGTTGACTGTAATGCTCATGCCATTCCACCCCCATCCTGGAGCCACTGACTGGCATTAAGGTGCTCCTTGTGGTCTTTGGCCCTAAGGTTCACCCCATTCTATTATATTGCACCCATCTCAGCATATTTCCTTATGGAATGGAGTGAGCTTAAGGGCCAGAGACCCCAAGGCACACTGTGACACCTGTCAGTGTCTGCAGGGTGGGGTGAGGTGGAATGACATGAGTGTTATGGCCGATGACCCAATGGCACACCCCAACGCCTGTTAGTCTCAGTAGGGTGGGGGTGGGGGTTGCATTAGTTCAGTATTTCACTGTCATTCCTATTACGCATCTCTCTAACTCCTGCAGTAACAATGCCAATATCAGCAAGCAAACATCCTGCATTGACAGATGCATGTTTTTTATTATTTTTGTCTGCCATTGGTGGAAATTTCCCCTTACTTTTCTGTGCAGAAACAAGTTGCTGCCACTGGGGAGATAGATCTGTGAAAATAAAGAAAGAGTTATGTGGTTGATGTTTAACAGATTATTCATAGCAAACAATATCATTCTTTTTAACATAGGACATCTAAGATGGCAGGAGGGGTGTCTTTTGCATGAGAGAAAGGAAACGTTACTATTACTAAGATGCGAACAGTGGAGATCAGGCAGGGGGTGTCTGTTCTAGAAGGGAAGTTATAATTTATATTTTAAAAATATGGGTGGATATTGGGTATAGAGGGTGTGGTACAGTATCTGGGTGTAGAGTAGTGCTCTGGTATTCTATGGCTTGCAGCTAAGTCTCATCCTGTTCCCTGTGTGTATTGTATGACCAGGGTCACTGCAACTTGCTGGGCTTTGCTTCCAATAGCTTGCTAGATAGAGAATCTTGTACAGGGTCCCTGCCACAGCGGGCATTGATGCAAGTTGTCTGTGGAGGTAGCTTGTGTTATTAGATGAGTTTTTTGTGAACTGAGTCCTGAGTATTGCTGTGAATACCTTTTATAAATTATGTTGATAGATTAAAAAGTAAGGAAATTACTGCCTATTCGTTGAGACTTGATTGTAATTGTTAAGAGTTTTACACTAGATTGGGAAAGGGTAGGCTGTGCACTGATTGTGGGTGACTTTACATAGGGAAAAACAAGTCTTTGGCAATCATATGTAATCACACAATTAATAAGGTATCTCTTTCCTAGTTTGTGTTGGAAACATGGCAGCAAACTTTGTCCATGCATAGATTAAAAAGCTTACACTGGGTCATCATAACACTGAAATAGTGGCTTCACCAAAGAGGCACATGTGAGGTGTACACCTGATTCTATGGCTGTGTGGCTAGGTTTGTGCCAGGGCGGTAGGGGTGGATGTATGGGGATGTGTCAAAATAAACTTTTATTCAATATGATGTATTACTGCACACAGGTGTGTTTAGGAGGAGCTGGTTGCAGTACTAGGCACCTAGTTATAACTGCTTTACATGCCGAGCTCAGTGCACACTGATCAGTTGCACAGTGCTTGTAAGTGTCTGTAAACACTTGTCAGATGCAAAAGACTTGATTTCTGACTCAGCAACAGTATGTGTAACTCCTTCCCCCCCCACACACACACATAGGTGTGCTTTTTTCATCCTGATGGTTAGATGGCACCCTCTTGCTGAATACAAGTGTGCCTCATCTTGTCTCAATTGTGAGTAGACAACTCCCCCTAGCAGAGTCATGTCCACATATATGTTCGAATATACCCCTCCCTGCACCCACTTCCCTCAACATACAGTAGAGCCATATTCTCATATATGTTGCAAATTCCCTTCCCGTCATACAGTAGAGCACTGTCCCTACATATGTGTTCACCTCCCTGTGTTCTGCCACACAGCAGAGTCTATCCCTGTAATTGCTGACCACCTCCTCTTTGCACTTTTCTGTGCTCTATCCCCATATTTCATGACCACCCCGTCCCACTACAGCTGGTGCCCTGATGACAAGGTGTCTACCTTGTATATCTATGCCAGAGCACCTCTGGCCTCCATACCTGGATTCTAGCCAGGTGATTGGTGGACAGTTGACATGGTATGTCCTCTTGCACACCTCTTGTGTCACTGATAACATCTCTCAGCATACCCTATGCCTGTATGTGGTTGCTGTGGCAATGGATGCCTAGAGGCTCTTCCCTCTGCTTACCTTCTTAGCCATGAGCTGTTCAAGTGATGTTTGATGTCCTACTATAAATAAGTAGTGTGCTCCCAGTATGAGTTGAATGACTAGTGGCCAAGGAGGTATGTGGTGGGATGTGTCAGTGGCTGTGCATTGCCACAGCATTTATATGCAGGCATGAGGATGGGAGGTTGTATTGTTGGTGCTGCAAGGGGGGGGGGGCACTATGCTCCAATGAGTTGCTTGGGGATCTGTTTTTTTTGGGTGGTTAGGCATTGATGTGCATGGCTAGGATGTTCAAATTGGGTCTTTGGTTGTGTGAGGGATGGGGTTGCCATCAAATATTGGGATGAGCTTACTGGAGTGCAGGGGAGAGGGTAACAGTTACAGGAATGGGGTCTGCTGGGTTGCAGGGGAAGCACACAATATAATAAGATGGGGTCTGCTGCATGCTGTTGGGAGTACAACATACACAGGGATGGGACTTTGGTGTGTGGTGGAGGGGTGTTTATACACATATACTGTGACAGGGTACAGCTGTGGGGGGGGTAGATGTGTGCTGGTGGTGCCATGAGGGTGGGTATCAGGAAGAGGTGGAACAGGGAAGAACAGGTTTTTGTTGCATAGATGTGGGTGTCTGTGATAGCTATTCATGCAGGTGGACATCTGCTTTGAGGTGTAGGTGATGGAGTCTGGAACCTAGAATGGCCATCAAACTGGATGTTTGCATGGGTCTGCTATTGTGCCCCCCCGTCCACTCTGTGCAGTCCTAAAAACTTTGGTCATGCATGTATTAAAACCTTAAAGTAGGTCATAAGATCGAAAGGATGGCATTCACCAAAGGAACACTCATGAGCTGTGCACCTGGTTTCCAGGCTGTCTGTGTAAGTTTGTCCCAGGGTGGACTATGGGAAGGGATGGGGATGTTTTAGTAGAATGTGTTATTCACTATGCTGCATACTGCTGTGGACAGGGGTGTTTGGGAGGGTGCTGGTTACAAAAGTGGGGACCCAGCTGTAACTGCCTTATATGCCAAGCTGCATGAAGACAGATCATCCACCTAGTGCTGGCAATTGTAAACTGTTGTCACTCACAACAGACCTCTTTTCAGACCCAGAAACAGTATGTATGCTCCCTCCCTCACAAGTGCATACAGACATACACAGCCACAGACACAGAGGAGTACTGCTGTTCTGGTAGTTTTTTTTTTTTGTTTATTTGCTTAACGGGTATGCACACTGAAAATTAAATTCCTTTTACAGGTGCAATCCACAAAAATCAACCATAACAAGTACAAAAATGATAAAACATACACAATCCTGCCAAACATGTTTGTGCCCCCCCCCGCACACACTAGAGTCCTGTTACTGTATATGTTGCAAACCCTTCCTCCCTACTGCCACACAACAGAGTCCTATCCCTTCATCTGTTGGTACCCATGTCTGTTCTGCCACACAGCAGAACCTGTCTCTGTAAGTGCTAGCCACCCCACTCATTGTACTCCTCTGCACCTCATTCCTGTAGTTTATGGTAACCCCTCTCCTCCCCAAATACAATTGATGCCCTGATGTGAAGATCTCTACCTTGTACATCTATGCACAACAACTGTTGGCACCTGAAGTCGGGTCCCTAGCCATCTGATTGGTGGACAGTGGCCCTCCTATACCCTTTGCTGGCCATTGCAACAGCAGCTCACACCCCCTGTACTTGTGTGTTGGTGCTGTAGCAATGGATACAAAATTTTTCTTCAGTCGACTCACCTTCTCTGCTGTTAGCTGTTCAACCGATAGTGAGAGCATGATGCTATGAATAGGTAGTATGCTTCCAGCATCAGTTGGATGGCTGGTGGACGAGGAGGTGTACATAGAGAAGTGCTGGTGCTTGTTTATTGCCATGACACTGACATCAAGGTGGTACAAATCAGTCTGTGAGCTGGTGTCCAATTTGGACACTAGCTTTCAAAATTTGGTAGCCGAGCCAATATTTGTAGTGGTCATCATTTTAAATGGCTCAAAAATCACTTTATAGGCAGGTAGCCAAGTTGGCCAATAACTTTCAAAATCTGGTATCCAAAACAATTTTTCAAGTAGCCATTTTCCCACCCTGACTGACATACAGGCATGGGGGTTGGGGGTGTGTGTTGTTGGTGCTGTTGTGGGTGGAGGGAGCCACTGTGCTCCATGAGCTGTCTGGTGAGCTGGTTTTGTGAAGCACTTGGACATTGATGTGCATGGTTCGGACTTTTACACTGGAGCTTTGGCTGTGTGGGGGAGGGAGGTTGCCATCAAATATGGGGATGGGGTTAAAAGGAGCAGTTGCAATAAGTTTAGCTTTATGGAGTTACAATTTATGTATGTTGCTTGGCTAGAGGCCTGCTTCCAATTGCAGCTTTTCCGAGCACAGAAGGACAAGACTGGAGTTCCTCTTCTGGCTGTTGTTCAGAGGAACCACCAGCCGCTGGTGGTGCTACTCCCTGTTCCACAGAGGGGCCCTACTGTTGTAATGTAGCTCCCTCTGTGGTCCATTTTTCCACACCACCAGTGCCCTCCCTTACAGTCTCTTGACCTGTAAAACAGAAATTAAACAGAAGGGTAAAGTTTTGCATGTGTTTAAATATTTCTTAAGAGTGCAAAAGCTTATTTTTTCTGCAAACAGTGTTGTACTTGTTCATAATGGGGGGAATTCTTCAAGTGGCAGAATAACACACCAGAGGCATGTAACCCACCCGTGGAGTCCTGCACCCACTTATCAATGTGCGGTGGCTATATTCACATCCACTGGCCACCACGCGGCCCTCTTTCCTGGCCCCACCCCCACAACCTTCTGGTGTGTGGAGGCCCATTCATGGACACTGGTGGGCATCCAATGGGATGCCCAGACCTGGTCCAACACTGGATCACTTGCATCTACAGTGTGCCACAGCATTCAGGTCGCCACAGTATGGCCAAGGCACCAGGGCAGGCAGATGATCAGACAGCCACAACCGGCTTTCCCTGGGGTATCCGAGGGCCAGGGCAGCATGTAGGGGGGTACTGCATTCCTCAACATGATCGTCATGGCCGGCAGTGGCATCTGGGGGTGGCACACAGTGGCTATGTCTGCCCCAGGAATGTGTAGCCTGCACCCCTCTGTGCCTGGCACTCCGTGCTGCCAAGAATAGCATTAAGCATGAGCATGCCCCCTGCACTGCCCCCATACCACACAAGCGTGGACATCACTTGCAGGGCAGCACATAACAACCCTGTGCACCCTTGGAGAATTGAGTGCAGGCGGCACGGTGGCCATTGAGGGACTATGCGCCCCAGTTACATGGCACATAGTCTCTCAACACCTTAGAGAAAAGGGCCCAATATGAACACAGTCTGCAGACCTGATAATAAAATACTTACATATGGCTGTTACATTGATTATGCATAATTACGAAGCTGTGTTTCTGGAAGCATTTATGTTTTATGAAGTAATCCCTCCATGTTGTCTGGTTTTGATTGCTATATTTATTACTTTTACTAATAATTTATTGCACACGTTTTCTTCCCATATGCCTGAATAATCATCTAGTGTTATTCACATTATATTCAACATGTAAGTATCTCTTTTGTAAAATGGTTTGCATGCTGGGGAAGTACTAAGTGGAAATGAAAGCAGTAATCTGAACATAGAGCTTCTCTTTAGGATTAGAAATATAACAGTATGGTCTGTGTGAATTTGGAACAATTGTCTATTTATGATGCATTGAGCGGTGCTTCACTATCACTTTTGCCCCAAGTTTAACATTTTGTCTGGAGACAAATCTGGACAAGACAAGTTAAGTACAACTTTTGGCTGCAAATTCTAATTGTTATTTTGGCACCATAGAAATTGTGGAAGGTTCTTTATGTTGCTCCAAGTGCTATTGTGTACACAGCCTTCTGTATGAGACTACCAATGCCATTGTTTTACAGACTAGTGGACAATGGAAATTAAAATATTGGGAGATACGAAGTGAGAGGTAAACTGTGGTAGGTACACAAGAATGTGTACCATAATAACTTTTTTCGGTCCACAATTTCATGGCTTTGCTATTTGTGACACAGTTATACTGTGTCTCTGTCCTCTCACCTACCCCCTCCTATGCTAATTATTGAGCAGAGAACTGGATGCAACATGTTTAGAAGGTTAATTTGTAAGTTCTTGCTTCTGTTGTTAGAGATTAGTGTATTACTGTTGCCATCTTTAAGTGATTGTTGAAGTTTGAAGAAACCGTATAATGAAAAAAAAATATGTTATAAATCGCAAATTATACAATGGCTTGAAAAATCCTGCCCTCTGATTGGCTGACTGGCACAATTTACGTATTATAAATCCTGGCATGACCAATGGGTAAAAGTTTCAGCCAGCCACATGTGGGAACCCCCATTTGTAAACCACTCTGACCTCCCAAACCTGAAAGACCAGCACTGGCATATTGGGTGCTTGCTACGAATCTAAACCCCAGAACAGAATAAATATGCTATCTCACAAGTAGTTGTGTTAAAAAAAACAAAAGTGTAATTTCTATTTTCTTTAAAAAAAATAAATAAATTCTATCTCCTATTTCCCAATGTTGGACTCTCTTCACACTCTGGTCCCAAGAATTTTGAAGACAAGGATCAGTAGGACACCACTACAGCACTGACACCTTACTTCGATCATTTAAATACATGCCTATTGCTGCTTGATGGCCTCTGACCTCAGTCCCTGTCCACTGTTGTGGGGACCAAGGCACACGCACTAATATAAGCTGCTGCATATGCGCACAGTGTGCCAACAATGGAGCCAGTGCTTCAAAAACTAGCCAGTGCTCCAGACTGAAAATAATGCTGTCCACCAACTACAGAAGGTTGTCCTGACTGCTAATATCACAATGGAGCCAGGAAACATTGAACTGGACACATCAGTCACACTGGTAAAGCTCTCCAACCCTAGGGAAAGCATTGACTGAGAATACAGTATTGTGCATGTGCTCAACTGCAGCCCGGAACTATTTTGTTTTTTTGGAGGGCACAGCAATAATATGAGAAAAAATTAAAATACAAAAACAAACTATTTTTGTATATATTTTCTGTCACCTAAAAAATGGGTGGACATTGTAGAATCACAATACACCACTCCAGGGTGTGGATGATGCTAGGATTTACCCACTTGTGGTGTGGTTTACTCACTCAGCCTGTTGCCTTGTGAGCAACCCACACCAGGCGTTAGTAAATCCTAGCATCACCCACATCCTGTTGTGGTGTATTGCTTAAAGGTCCTTCTGATTTGGATATATAACTACTTTAATACATCATGCTTATGCTAGGGCTTCTATTTTCTTGTATTGTTTTCAGTGTGAACTTTGAGGGTTGAGCATGATGACCTGGTCAACAAGAAGATCCTCTTCCAGCTGATGCCTCAAGACTGGTACAAGCTGGATGCATTTCTTGCTTGTTGTAGGGAAGCCTTCATGTTCTTTTGAGACAGAAAAAGCAAAAACGTGGCATTAGTTGGTGTGATTTATTTGATTGTTTCACTTCTGCTGTATTCAATAAAAAACATTTTTTTAGTACAAATTTACATAACCACTATACAGTAATACATGCATTGTGACTATAAGTTGAGGTTCTTGATTACAGTTTTAAGTTTTTCATTAACATTTTTGTTATTATTAACTGACTTACAGAATTTTGTTAGGTAATTGTGCAGTGAATGCACTTTTCTCTCACTATGCATTAGACACATTTTTACAGACTATCACCATACTGTATATGTGATATATCTCATACACTTCAAATACATCGCATTATATGTGGGGCAGGGTTTTGTGAATAACGATGTAGGGGATGTGGCAGGTTGCACATGCTGTATGTCCTGCAGTGCCATGTGGCACCCAGTTTAGTGATGCATGGGTGGTGCAAGTCCTCTTTGGTGAATGCAGCCTGTGTTTAATGTAGGCTGTGTTTTTGAATTGCTCATAGGCCACAGGCTGATGCAACGCACCAGTTGCATTATCATCATTTATTGCAAGCAACTTGTATTACTTCTTGCACTGTATGGATTGGTACCTGTGTATCTCTGCCACATTTGCAGATAACATACTTTCACTTACAAAATTAGCTTCAAAATATGACAAATCTGATTGTCTGCCAGGGGCAGATTGACTTACAGTAAGAGCCCTGGTAAAACTGAGTGCCAAGCATGCCCCCTCAGCCAGTCAGGTATCCATGCCAATCTTGCTTTTTAATTGGCAGAAAATACTCAAATCAATTTTAAATCTCTGCCATTTTTTAATCTCACTTACTGAGAGGTACTGGCCCCCAATGATCTGTACTTCACCGGCAGTTGGCTGACGATAATGGCATACAATCTCAGGTGGGCTCTCTTTTTGTATGTAATTACACTAGGCTCCTTGAATCACTACAGCGCGGCTGTCTGAGAGCAGACAGGTGTCTACTGCCTTCATCCTACAGGGAGCTGCTCCTTTGCTCTGAAAACTGAAACTACTTCTCATCTGTAGCGAATGGCCGAGTGAGGCAGCTCCCCCAGCGAGAGAATTGTTCCCCTCAATCTCACTCAGATTTTTCATAATTTAAATTGCACAATACCCACACGTATAAAAATAGCACTACCAAACCTGAACCACCTCTCATCAGTGTGGTTTCCAAAAGTGCAGCAGCATGTGCTTGCCCCCTGCTTGCCATACCCATCTGACACCAAAACATACCACAATCAGTGATTGGGTGCTCCATTACTAGTAGCAGTACAGGTTTTCTTTCTCTGTCACGTCTAGTGACAGGAATTAAAAAAAAAAGTAACCAATGGAGTAGCACAAAGTAAGCAGAAAGTAGTGGACAGAGAATGGGGCGGGGGGACTGCACAGTACCACAGCTTTGAGGGACAACTTTACCCCAAAAGGGAAAAAATGGAACTGTTGTTATTTTTATACAATTACTTTAAATTTTAATTTGTAATCTTATAAAAAAATGACACAGTTAGCCCATTTTCTAAGTGCAATAATACCCTGCAGGGTGGGAGGCATGGGCAATACCAAACCTTGCAGTGGGTATAAGGCCCCCTGAAGTGTTGGACCTCATCACACCACTGGGTGGTCCAGTATTGCCCAATACTGCCCACCCTGTTGGGTATTACTGCTTACATGGATGCCATAGGATGTGTACCTTAGTGTTTCTTTACAACAGTAGTTAATACTTAAATAGGGATACTGTACTTACTGCTGTGGTGACGGTCATCAAATACAGGATTCCATGCTTATTGCCACATTTGCAGAGCCAGCTCATACCAGTCTTGGTCCCTCCTATGCACAGCTCTTGCAGCTTTTGATTTAAAAAATTTCTGCCAGATTTGCTTTCACTTTCTCCAGCATGCCAGTGGTGTTTTTTCGAGTCCTTGGTCACCCAAGGCTTCACTAATCCTCTTCCATGTTTTGGAGAGGGCTAGGTTTGTAGTCCTCATCAAGATATCTACTTTGCCAAGGTGTTGGACTACTTTGACCAGGGCAAATGCATCCTCATCCTTCCACAGTTTTGGCATCCTGATCATTTTCTGTTTGAAAAAAACAATAAAACAGATGTAGATATTTAGTGTCATGATGCAGTGTTGCTTACTTTGTTAACATTTATACACATTTTCATAACCCGTATCCTTCCCATTACTGTTATATGTAATGAAATGGAGAGTTAATCATTGTGCATGTGCTGTAGTATGTAACTGATGATGTTCTGTGCGTGCATTAATGTCTTACTAGTGTGCAGCACATGAGAAAAATTCTAAAGTGAATGCTTGCACTATTGTGTTTAAACTGTTTTAATAACTAAGAAGAAATGGGTAAAAAAAAATTAGTTACAGTGCTTAGAGTTACAGCCAGAGGCAGAACCTTTTACTTTGTAATTTACTTCAATTTATGACTGAGTAGGAGTAGGCAGTTATGAAGTACAACTTGTTTCAATCTTTGTTTGAAAATGGCCAGTATATCCTTACAAAATGTTTAATTCCTAATTTCTGTTAATTAATGACTATAACATTATAATCATAATTGGCTCAGTGCTTACTTAACTGGCTGGACACAATAAATCAGAATCACTGACTCCATTTCCTCTCCTCTCCCTATCAACACTGGTGTCCCTCAGGGGTCTGTGTTGGGCTCTGTCCTGTTCTCCATCTTCCTTAATGACCTCCCACCTGTCTGCAACTCATATTCCATACATATGTATGCAGATGATAAAGTCCTTTTCACCTCTGGCTGGTCCTCTTCTGATGTTGCAAACATACTTCAACTGGACTTCAATAATGTCTAGGACTGTTTTTGCACTCATCGACTCTTCCTTAAAGCCAAGAAGACAGTCTCCATGAACTTCGGCACTAGGCAGAGACTCACAAGGCTCCCTTCCCTGCCCTGCTTCCATACCATTGATTGGACAGCTATTGAGGACAGCTCCTCTTTCAGATATCTGGGTGTTTTCTTGATCAACATCTCACCTTCTCTGACCACGTAGATGCTATCCTGAAAAAGCTGTGCCCCAAGCTTGATGCTTTATACAGGAATTGGACCTCCCTCCCTCTCCTGGCAAGGCTCGAACTGGTCCAGAAGATGATCCTTCCTAACTTAAACTACTGTGATGTAGTTTAAGTGCTGCTCCTACAACTTACTTAGCCAGATTGGACACCCTTTTCAGCTCTTTCTGTCACTTTGCTCTTGGCTCTCCTCCTCTCACCCATCATTGTCAACTCTACCACTCCCTGGCATTTCCCTCTCTTGCAAACATGTGCTTACACCATTGTGCTAATTTTGTCTCAACATTCTGGTTTGGGACTTCCGGTGGTGTCATGCCTTGGGAAGCAGCTTGATTCCTCAGCTCTGTCTCCACCAAGGCCTTAATCCACTCAAAAATAAAAACTAGCCCTCAACTCTGCACAAACCAATCTTGCTATCTTGCAAGCATGCCTAAAAGAAAACCCGACTTCCAAAAATCAGCCGTAGAAACCACCTAAATAGACGGAGGCTGCTCAGACAGTGATGGCTCTCAGATCTCTCGTAAGAGCAAGTGCTCAAGAGAAGATGGCTCAAAAATGCCCAAATTTTAATAGGCAAATGGATATAGTCTTAGAAGAACTATGGGATTTTAGAAAAGAAACCCGCTCCACCTTTACTGCTCTATGCACAGACTTGGTGAAAATGGAGAAATGATTAGATGGCATAGAAGAACAGGCCACGATCACTGCCACTTGAGTAGATTGCACTGAGCGCGCCATAGTGCAAATACAACATGCACTGCAAGGCCTACAAGAAAGGGCCGATGATGCAGAGGCAAGGAGTAGAAGGAATAACTTGAGGGTTAATGGCTTTCCCGAAGGCTCTGAAGGCAACAATTCAGTCCAATTTATGCAGCACTTTTTCAAATCAAAGCTGGACTTATCAGACAACTGTTCATTAGAGATGGACAGAGTACATCATACTCTGTCCAAGCAATTGACCATGTGCCATCCTGATACGCTTTCTTCATTACCAGAAGAAGGAGTTAGTTCTACATAAGTAGTGGCAACAGGTGGACCTACCCTACCTAGAACATAGAATTTATGTGGATAATGCCTTCCCATTGAAAATTGCAGTTAAATGCAGAGTCTACACTCCTATACTCAAAAAGTTAAAAGAGGCAAAGCTTAAATTCAGGACCCCCTACACAGCAAAGTTTGTAGTCCAGCTAGAGGAAGGTACTAGGAATTTCAAAACAGCAGATGAGGCAGCCCGGGAGCTTTCTGAAATTGATATTGATGCCTCTCTAGCTCCCCGACTGAATGGCACTTCTTTAGCAGCAAAGTTGGCCCAGAGAGCTTGGACCAGGGTACCTCCAAGGGATCAGCGCTGCAAAGAGGGACCCTCAGCGATTCAGCAGATAATAGATGGACTGAGACAGCAGACCATGGCCATAACCAGGGCTTCCCAAGCCAACCAAGAAGTGAAATGAAGAAGCGCCTGGAACTTTTCATTACAGTTTTTGCCCCTTTTGCTCAGGTAGGCTGTCTTGACTATCCCTAATACTCCCTGATGTGACTACCCTACTGCCCATTCTCCCCAGAGTTTCCTCCCTTATCTACTGATCCTCACGAGATGGAAGATGGCTGGCTGGGGGTCCCCCCCTTTCTTGATTGGGGGGGCTTCTCCAGCGCCTCAAGCCACATAGCCTGAGAACTTATATGGAAATTCAGAGCATATGATTACACAGGTACTCTCCCTATATTTGAGTTAACATGTTAGAGGGCCTCAGAGTGGAGTGTGAGACATGGGTTGAGGATTTGAGCAAGGGTGGGTTACCAGGAAACTGGGATGGTCAAGTGGGACATTTGCTCCTAAGGGTCCCGAGGCCATGAGCACTGAAGAATTCTGGGCTAACCCAAGGACACCTCAGACTACTGCATGGATAAACACAGCTGTGCATTACTCTACTTTCCCTGAAATAATACCATATGCCCAGGATAATACCGGGTTACTGTTTGTGACTGGATGATTTGGGAATGGGTGCTGTGTTCTCGCTCTGGCATCCCTGGTTCTACCCTGCCACTTGCTGTTCCGATGGGGTGGGGGGTGGGGCTGGTGGTGCAGAGGTGAGACGCGGCTCTTCTGAGTCAAATAGTGCATGTCCAAAGGGATTTTTTGTGAACAGGCAACAAGCCTACTGCAAATATTATTAAAAATGCAACCCTCAGCTACGAGAGATTTACCTCTCATAATTATCAAGAGTTACAATGAGGTCTAAATAATACTTCTCTCTGCCTTGGTGGAGAACGAGGCATGACCACCCTCTCCCTACCCCCCTCCTCCTCCACAGAGACATGTCACATCTAGTCTACCATTTGGATAGACTCTGCCAAGACATTTGGCATCCCCTGGAGACTGGTGGGTCTGTAACCACCAGCCTCATGGAAGCCCATAGAAGTTTAGTACTACATGCCCAGTTGGTAATTACGAATTTTAGAAAGTTCCCTCAGTGAATGTTTAAATTTAGTTGTCCACAGTTTGAGGAAGTTTTCCCTCACTTTTCCCCTATACAGGCAGTCACACTTTCTATGAATAGAACCAGAGTTTTACGAATCTTATATTCTGGAGGCAATCCTGGAGCTTTTGTTCCATCTAAATTAGAACTTTACTAATACGTTCTAAATGGCTAATACACCTCTCCAGATTTTTTCTCTGAATGTTAATGGACTAGGTAGTCCATTAAAAGATCTAGAATGATTTCAATGTTTAAAAAGACACATGCAGGAATAGTGTATGTACAGGAGACACATATGAATGCTAACGAGCACAGAAAAATGATCAGGGGGTGTTACCCAAGATTTTTCATCCTCTTTTGTAAACAGATGAAGAGGAGGGGTCATCATATTGATATCCAGTCATACTCCCTTCCAGGCCACACAGGAATGGGCTGATTCAGAGGGAAACCTGATGATTGTCCAAGGTCTCCTACAGGATAAAGAAGTAACCCTTGCTAATGCATATTTCCCACCAGGGTCAACTGTCCAGACACTCCGATTTCTTTTGAATAAAATAGTTTGATTGACCAAGGGCACCCTTATATTAGTTGGCGACTTTAATATCACACCTAACCCCAGCCTGGATACCACTGGAGTTGGTAGAGGTGAACAGACTGCCCCACATACATTTTTTAAACGTTTTGTGCAGGAGGTGGGCTCGGTTGATGTATGGCATACCCTTCACCCTAGGGATAGAAGATATACTTTTTACTCTTCTGTACATGGTTCCTACTCTAGAACAGACCACTGCTATACACAAAAGGAATGCTTAGACATCTTTAAAGAGGTATCAATGGGGGACGTTGCACATTCAGATCATGCCCCAGTGGTCACAAAATGGGGCTTGGATCTTGAAAATCAAAATACAATTTGGAGATTCAACTCCATCTACCTTAAAAGTCCCCTTTTAAGGGAATTTTTGGAAGAGAAAATACAGGAAATCCAGCAGGACAACTCAAACTCGGAAGTTACTCCCTCAATTAAATGGGACACATTAAAAGTGGTACTTTGTGGCCACTTAATAAAACACTCGCCCAAGGTGGTAAAACAACATAGGGAAAAACAATCCTATCTGGAACAGACCCACAGTTTCCTCCAGATGGCACACCTGCAGGGGGATAGTTCTGCTCTAGATCAGTTTAAACAAACTAAGCAGGACCTGGATGCACTAGTCCTGCAAAATACAGAAATAGCCTTAGCATTCCTTAGGCAAAGGTATGGGTAAATAGGCCCTAGGGCCTCGTGCCTGCTGGCCTTTTGGCTGTGCAAGCCGAGATGCCTCTCAACAATAGCTGTTATTAGGGACCCTGACTCTGGAATCCCATAAACAAGGGTGAGCCATATTTCTCAAGCCTTTTGTGAATATCATAAAAAATTATATACCCCAGCTCTCCCCTCTGAACATGTAGATATTAATGCTTTCCTCACCCCTCGGGACTCCCAAGGCTAACTAGAGACCAGCAGACCTTATTGATCTCCCCAATACTACATACTGAATTAATAACTGCAGTTTCCCAATCTAAAACATGAAGACCCCTGGCCCAGATGGATATGGCACAGAATTTTACAAAAGCCCAGTGCAGTGGGTCACTCCACTCCTTCTACAGGTATATAATGAAGTACTGCAGGGGTAGGCAACCCCCCCTCTCCACCAGCTGGTCTTACGCAGTGATATCCCTCATTCCTAAACCAGACAAAGATCTCCAAAGTTGGACATCATACCGACCAATTTCAGTCTTAAATGTGGACTATAAATTTTTTATGCCCATTTTAGCCAAACGATTAGATACAGTGTTACCTTCTATAATTAATTTAGACCAGACTGGATTTGTCAGTGCAAGATCCACCACAGACAATACAAGAAGAGCACTACACTTGGTGCAAGAGATGCAGATGCATATGGCTGTCTCGGTCCTTCTCAGCCTAGATGCTGAGAAGGCATTTGATACAGTCTCTTGGCCCTTCCTGTTTTCCACCATGTCAAGGATCGGTTCCCACCTGCCCTTTATCACCCTGATTAAAATGCTGTATTCCTCTTCCCAAGCATGTGTTAAAGTTTCAGGACATCATTCCTTATATTTTCCCTTGCTTAGAGGAACCTGCCAGGGTTGCTCCCTTTCCCCAGACCTTCTTGCTATTTTTATTGAACCGTTAGCACAAGCCATCAGGAGCTCAACCTTAATAGAAGGAGTACAGACTGAGGGGATGGAACATCATATAGCTCTTTATGCGGACAATGTCCTCCTTTTTCTATCTAACCCCTCCCAGTCGATCCCAGCTGTTTTTAATATATTAGACCAATATGGTAGATACTCAGGATATAAATTAAATACCACTAAAATGGAAGCACTGACTTTTAACTTTACTCTCTCCCTACCAATGGCACAAAAGTACCCCTTCCGCTGGGATTTGACCAACTTGAAATACCCAGGCATCTATCTCTTGCATCGGGCAAGTGATGCAGAAAGAAATAACTATGTCCTCTTTTTCGCTCAGTTTCAGTCAGATTTAGCACAATGGAATATACTCCTTTTAAACCTCCTCCAGAGAGTTGAGGTCATTAGGATGGTGGTCTTACCCCAAGCCCTATACATAATTCAGAACATCTCTATTTTTATTCTGGCTAAAACATTCTGGTTGTGGAATAAAGCCATTAGCAGATTTATTTGGGTGGGGAGGCACCCTCAAATAAAAATCTCAGCCTTGTATTTACCAAGAAAAGTGGGAGGCTTGGCCCTCCCCAACCTTAAATATTACAACTGGGCATCTCATTTATCATTCTTGCTCTGCCAAATAATGAGGTCCAGCACCATCCTTTGGAGAGAAATCGAGGAGGGCCTTATGCCCTTTCAAAACTTGATAAGGACTACATTGTATTGCGCTGCTTTCTACCCACAGGAGCCGGAACCCAGCAGCCCATGGATCCTACACCAGTTGAAAACCTGGAAAGTGATACATTGACATTTCTCTCTCAACCCATATTTATTATTTCTAACTCCTATAGCCCTCCTTGAGAATTTTCTCCCGGCCACTTATGATCACACATTTGGTGCCTGGGAACACCTGCAGCTTCACAACCTCACACAACTCCTATCCAGTGGAGAATTGAAATCTTTCCATGAGGTGAGCCAATCCCATGGCCTAAGACAACAGGATTTCTACTGATTTCTGCAGCTGAAACACTTTTTATACTCCCTTCCACCAGAGGTATGTAGTACCAAGAATACCCCCCCTCCCCGATCACCTGCCTTCAGCAAAGTATTACTATTGGCAGGGCCCCACATATTATCTCAGTCCTATGTAGGGCTATGAGACAAACACAGGAGTTAACCAAGGAGAGGATACTTCTAAAATGGAATCAGGAATTCAGCTTTTATATCCGTCCACAACAGTGGGATAGGAGTTGCCTGTCAATAGCTAAACTTACTTATTCCCACAGCTGGAGATTGTTCTCCTGGCAAGTGTTGACTAGATTTTTTTGAACCCCAGCCATAACAGCCCACTTTACAACAGCAAAACTAGCTGACTGCTGATGTTAATGTGGTAAATCTATGACACATCACATGCATATATTTTGGCTATGCCCAAAGTTGCAATCTTTTAAAGATTCACTACAATCCGAACTAAGTGAACTGTTTAGTGCTCTGATTACCCTTACTGCAGATTTATTTATACTACATAACTAATCCCTGGGTTTCAGAGACACTCACAGAAGTTACTTATTGAGAATAGCCCTAACTGCAGCCAAATAGCACTGACTCACTGCTGACTAACTCCTAGAGTTCCCACATTAGTAAAATGGAGGGAAATAATGACCCACATTTATAGGTCAGAAAAGATTCCCTGTCACTTAAATGATAAGTCAGAGCTCTGTACTATGAAATGGTCGAGATGGATTTTTTACATTAGTTTAAAGGATGTTACCTTTGTCCCTTAGCTATTATTCTGGCATGTATATGGGAAGCTAACCCTGTATGGTGGATTAGGAGTGCAGGTTTGGCCTGTGGTCCTGGGAGTGGGAGATTACTCTGTGTCTCTTAAGAGATTATAATATAAAAAACTGAAAATTAACTGCTAATGTGACTATGCTACCAAGGTATATCAACATGGAGTGCCCTGCTATATGGCTCCAATTATAACTTATGATTTTTCAACCTCTGTATAAATGAACTTGTGACTGACTTACCTGTACCCCCCATTACCTGTGAAAACATGAATAAAAATTATAATAACAAAAAAAAAAAAATTCTGGTTTGGCTCACTCCCACCACATCTTACTTCCTCCGTAACCATTCCCCCTCCTCTTGCCCACTCACTCAGATCCCATGACCACAGAACTTTGGTAGTCCCCCTACATTCCACCACTGTAGGCCAGTCTGCCTTCTCATATCACTTTCCAAAACTATGGAATTCGCTTCCTCAACAGATTCGCCAAGCGTCCTCACCCTCCTCAGTAAGCGCTGCACTTCACAACTTCCTGTCTGTTAATTGTTCCTGCACCTAACTCCGTCATGCCTGCCCAGCCTCTAGATGGTATCAGCATATAATGTCATTGTAGTTACATGGGTTGATACTTCTACAGCACTTTAAGGATGCACTATGATTTCTGTAAATTGTATTCCCAGTACTGTTATTTCTTGCCAGATTATCCAACCTCTGTGTATTTTCTTGTCTATTGTATGTACATATAATCTTACTTCCATTAGTTCTCTACCTGTTTTTTCACAATGTTAAGTACCTTGTTTGCATCAGTGTTGTAGCTGGTTTATATTGTATGTATTATACTTCTTCAACTGTATCTCCCACTACCCCTTCCCCCAGGATGCACCGTGAGACTAGTAACTTGTTATTCAGTGTGCCTTTCCTGGTGAAACATTTCAATAAATAAATAAATAGTAGTTATAGTGAATTACTGTTGTAAATGGTATCATGCCTCTTGCTTTCCTAGTACAACCCCTCACCCTAAACTCAGAGAGATGTTATTAATGCTGTAAACATGCTACTTGGTGGTATGCTGTTTGTGAAGTAACAAATTTAAGAACATTTTTTAATGGCACATGTAATAAATAGAGACAGGGTGTCAAAGCGTTTGTTGTATTCTTTCAAGCCTGACTATGCACATTATCACTAAATGATCGTAGATCAAGCATATGGCATTATGTGTTATTACTCATTCATCACCTGGAGACACATGTTCAGCTATCTCCCACATACTGTTTGTGATGATGGTACATGTTATTTAGCATGAGTAGGAAGATTACTGTAAAATGTTCCTATGTGACACTACATCCCCTAAAGAGGAGTACATGCACTATGATGCTTAATGATCCCTTTTAGAGTCAACTATGTGCAACACTGATTTGTTTCCAAGAATAGGCTACTCATGTGTCAGCATGTTAAATGCCAATATCTACAATATTTATGCTACTGTGCTACCTGCTACAGTTTTTGTGTCAAGCAAGACTTACAGAAGTCACAAATTCAGACATATGCAATGATAATAAAAATGCAAAAAAGGGAAAAAATAGTACTGAGACATATAGAATGATATGTGATGTGTGACTAAAAATCCAACCAAAAAAAAAAAAATAATTAAATGTGTAATGTGTTATTTGTGTGTAGCTCTTCTATTTTTGACCAGAAATATATATGGCTCTGAAAAGAACCATTTTGGCAAGAGGCATTTTTGCACAGGAGGAACCTTCCGCAGACTTGACCTAGTGCAGAATGTGGCAGCCTGGTTACCGACGAGCCTTTCACTGTCCAGTCATGTGACCTCTGTCCTGTAGGCTCTGCAGTGGCTGACAGTCAGATGGAGGGTCCATTTCAAGGTGGGTTTTCTCACCGTTAAGGCCCTATACATACTGGTCCTGGTTACCTTTCAGAACTCCTGACACCGGTGACCTCTGCTCACTCCCTCTACCCCTCTTCGAGGGGCCTCCTGGATGTTCCCAGGGTTCAGCTCATGACCTCAGGAGATTGTGCATTTAGTATCTCTTGGCTGACCCTGTGGAACTTGTTACCATCTTCTGGGAGGCTCCCTCAGTTGAGGTGTTCAAGCAGAGGCTGAAGGCCCACCTCTTTGTCCTGGCTTTTCCAGATTTCTGAGTATATCCTGTTCTGGTCCCTTCTGTGACTGTCTGAAAGCCTTTTAAGTTATTTAACACTGTTATATTTATATTTATGCAACGTTATTGTTTTACTTAATTATGCTGTTATATTATGCCTTGTTATAACTCCTGTTAGGTGCCCAGAGCCTCTGGGATTGGGCACCCTACAAATAAAATTCCTTTGCCTAATAGTACATATAGCAACACATTCACAAATAATGCCAGAATTCCATCTCAGAGGTCACCAAGGAAAATCATATTGCCAGCTCCTGGGAGATGTACACCATCTTTTTAGATAGAGCCAATGTTTGTGGTGTTTAATTTATGGGTGACTCACAGCGTACATTCCCAGATCATGAAGTAAGCCTGATATTTGAATGTTAACTTTTCTTCGACATCATTCAAGTCCAGGAGCATATTCCTGTCCCATCCAGATCATCTACTCTGTAACATCTGAATACAGAGTTTTACAGGCAGGTAAAATTTATGTAAGAGCAGCCAAGTCAGATTTGGTAGCTTCAATCAAATCAATACCCCTTTTGTGGTCTAAATCATTTCCTCCATGATGGATCAGGAGTATGTCTGGCATAGAGTGAGTCTCCAGTAGTCAGTGCACAGCTGGCATGAGCTGCTCCCATCTAATGCCACCCTTACCAAACCATAGCACAGTTTGGCAGATATATTAGTTATTTCCAAAACATTTCCTTCTGATTAACTGAGCCACCCTATGGACAATTGAACTCCTGAGGATCCAGCCACTAGCTGTGGAGCTTTCTGCATGCTTTATCCTTTGACAGATTCTGAAAATTACAGCAAATTCAGGAATGTGTGTGTGTCTCAGCAGCCCTTTGCCAAGTGCTAAGAGTTTTCTATGGTTTCAAATTGGCAGGCAGCAAATTAGCTGAGTCACACAGCAACAGAGAATATAAACACATTTGACTGGGTACTTACTGTAACTGCTTCCCAATCATGTACATATTTAGTGTTATGTCTGTTGGGTCGATTGTTATTAGAGATGTGTTTATAAAACAGTTCTGTTTCGGAGAGAGAACATAGTTATTTGATTGGGTAGTTCATCTAACCTGACAACACTGGCATATTCTATTGGTGGCAACATATCAGGCTAAGCTATGACATAGCCTGGCTTTCTTCCTTTTTGAGCTGGCATTCTAGGAGGTAAGATCCATCTGTGGCTTCTACAGATACAATTTTTTTTTTTTTGGTGACAGCAAAACTATTTGAGCTTGAAGCAAGTTTGTGTTACTAAGTAATAATGTAAGGTTGTATTTGCTGCTTATGAATTTATGAGAAGTTGGAGTTTAGCATGGAAAAAAGAAAGAAAAACTGTGTCTCAGTAATAAATTTGCATGTGCCTGTCTGGAAACCTGACAGTGCACAGCCATATTGTAGTTTAGAATTTACTCAAATAATTAGATCTGTCTAGATGGCACTGCCTGATAAGGTTTATCTATACAATTCATTGTTTTCAGTATCAAAGTATTAGTTATGTAATTCTTTTATGGTTTATTAAGTGAAGTGTGTTTGGTGAAAAACATTAGTGTTTCATAGAAAACCTTTTAAATAGTATTTTCTTGTGAAAACCTTGTCAGACAGTGCATGTGCAAACATTTTCAAGTAGGTTACATTTTCTGATTGTAGAACATTGTTTATTTTTTCAAAATCTGATTGTTTTATATCATTTTTAAAATGTTATATTATTTCAATGTCTACTTACAGTGTTTTTTGGTGCTTCTGGCTGCTGAGGGTTGAGGAATCCAGGATGGCATGCTTCCTGCCATATTGGTAGGTTCTGATTGGCTTAAAAAGTTCAATCCCTGTTTAAATTTAAATCCTTTTTTGCCACTTTCTATTCCTTTTTCTCGAGTGTCTCATGAAAAAAGAATAGCAAGTGGTGAAAAAGGATTCTTTTTCTCCAGTGTCACATTGTTATCCAGCCCAAATGAGGCCGGTGATTGGTTACAATCCTTTTTTGCAACTCATTATTCATTTTCCTTGGATCCTTTGCTGCTACAAAACAGGAATAGTGAGCAGCAACAAATGATTGGAGAAAAAGAAATAGCAGGTGGTGGAAAAGGATTCTGACTAATCACCGACTATGTTCAGGCCAGATAATGACATGACACTGCCAAAAAAGGATCCTTTTAAGCCATGTGCTATTTTTTTTTCATGAGTGTCTCTTGAAAAAGGAATATCAAGTTGCTAAAAAGGATCCTTAGTGTCCCATTGTTATCCGACCCAAATGTGGCTGCTGATTGGTCAGAATCCTTTTTCACCACCTGCTATTCCTTTTTCCCAAGATGATCACAAAAAAGGAATAGCAAGTGGTGAAATTGGATCCTTTTCTGCATATGTCTCGAGTTTCATTAACTAGAATGCTGGTCACTGTGGCGTCGGGGGGGGGTGGAAAATGATTAATATGACCAAAATACTTTTTTTTAATTACAGTTAGAATCAATAAGGGATCCCTAAGATATCAACACTTTTACTGCATATTCCCATTCCATTCTTGGTTGAAGAGCTACTGAAGCCTCAAAGAAAACTTTAAAAAACATAATAATTAGGTACAATTCTGCATGCATCCCATTTATTTTTTATATGTTTCTCATTTCCATAATTTTTTACCAGAGAAATGTGTGCGAATATGTGATTGTTGTCCCTTACAATTCATTTTGAGCTCATCTGCCTCTTTAGATTACTCCCTACTTCAAGTCATAATCCTCTGTTGTGACATCACAATTGGTTGCCATGGGAGTAACTGTGATGTCACAAGCAGTGCTCTATGACTTCAGGTATGGAGAAAGCAGAAGGAATAGATGAATTCTTCAAGAGCAAAGATCATGTTTTCATCCAAAAGACCTCACTACTAAATAACGGGGAGGAGGAATACAGAACTAATGGAAAATACAAACTGGACCATGCCTAAATATTTTGTTTTGTTAATGCTTTGTTAACGCTCTCCTGAATGTGTCACCAGTTCTTTAAGATAGTTGGTGAGCACACTACCCAGGCAACAACTTTGCCCTGCACTCATTTTCACATGTAACAGCTTGGGACAATACAACCACCCTTCACCAGTTGTAGGTTCTGGCATCTGACTAATTTGAAGATATTTATTACAGTAGGATCCTATGTAAGGCTATATGCACATTTAACATTATAGAGTTGCAGATCATACACATTATGCAACTGAGTGTAAATTCTGATGTGGTAAGGAGTCGGATAACAAGACTTTTCCTGCATATTCCTATCTTTATCCAGTTCTTAGTTAAGAGAGCTGGAATTACAACCTTTGAGTCATAGACGTCTTTGCAAAGGCTCCATGTCAACAGTACAGAGGTAAGATGAGTACATAGTGGTACAGTGGGATGCACAACAACATATAACTGCAATAGCGATGAAACATTTACATGTTATGGAGAAGAAACAACAATCAATTAATCTTAGGTCAGGCAGACCTGGCTTTCACAGTTGTGCATTCAGTAGAACACAAACCAGGGTAGTTAATTTACCAATCATCAACAGGTGAGGTACCCTCTAGAGAGACTTTAACATAAGAGGTAAAGTGATACACTAGAATTAGGGCCAGTGGGGATTCAATGGTGTCTGGGCTGGGCTAAGGGCGGTCACAGGAAGTACTTTAAAACAGGTGACATTTGAGTGACAATTTAAAAGGGCCAAGCTTATATATAGCAGTTAACTGTGGTTCAGAGCTCAGTGCTTATGTTACATACTGTAGCTGGATGTTGTAGGTTGTGCTTGGATACAGAGGCCAGACCAGTAAGTAGGATAATGCTTGCAAGGTACTAGTAGTATGAAATGATTCATGCGTAGGTACTTAGCATAAACATGAGCAAGTCAGTGATTATAGTACTTATGAACTGGATAGTATATGCAAGCTGCTTAGATGCATGAACTGATGAGTCATTTGTTATGATTTGATAGTTTTATCCTTTCTCTGTATCCCACCATATGAAGGTTGCTTAGTCCAGTATTATGAGACCCCCCAAAAATAATGATATCAACAATTGTTCTGTATCTGACTGTCAAAGGAGTCAAGTAGGATGACACCCCCCAGAAAATGAGCAGCAGTATGATCATCTCCTTCAACTCTGGAGAGTGTGACCAGTATCATCCAGGAGAGGAAAACCCTCCTTGGGGGGAACCTCTGAGGACCCATGGCTATTGACCTGCCAGTCCTTCTGGGCATACTAAAGGAGAGTAATCCTAAATATTTTAATCAACTAATCTGAACCCCAAAGTTATAGAACCTAATCCAGAGAAATGGAGAACTGAAGACGTATTGAATCATGACATGAAGGTGAACAGAGCAAGCATCCATCCAGTAAACTCCACATTCAAGAATCCATGAGCAGGCCAGAATGATAGTAGAGTGGAATCCGTGGTTGATATGAACTTGAAATGACAAGTTGCAGTGGTGAAGCACTCCAGCAGATGAGGATGACTTCCCAGAGGAGAACCAGAAATTAAAAGCTCAGAATCCATGTCTAGAAGGAGGGACCAACATGCTAGTCATTGTTTGAACTGCCTGCACCATGCAGTTTAGCTGAATGGCAGACATCTGAGGCAGTTACACTGCAGAATGGCAATAAGAAGCATACCTGGGGCTTGAAGTCAAATGGCTCAATGCTAGCTAGTAACGGAAGGTCTCAGGCAGTGGATGTATTCACAACCAGTTGTAGTAGCCCCGGTGTTGTACAGCAGATGTCTCTGGCCACATAGTAAATACATGCAGTGGGGCGGCATTTCAAAATGGGCAGAAAACGCACAGAATAGGACATACGAGCTATTGGTGAAAGTCATCGGTAATAGCTGAAAATGCGTCTCCAGTTGTCTAGGGCCCGAGCAAACTGCAATGACTGGAATACCCAATACAAGCACAGCGATACTCAGACTGATGGATTGAGGAAATGGAAAGACAGTTGCTAAGGTGCTCAGGTAGTGAGGGTCATGTGCATGGTAGCAGAAGTGGTGTAGCCAAAAACAAAGTGTACACAGAGTGTGGCAGTATGCAAAACTTCCAAAGCGAGAGTAGGGTGGCCGGTCAGATGAAATCCACGGAGGAGAGAAAACAAGTGAAGGAAAGTGGAACAAACTGGAGCTGCAGCTAGAGGCAGGACAAGACCCCCCCCCCAAAGAAAGGGAAACAGCAAACAGAGAAGGAGGGAAGGGAAAACAAATGAGGTAAGAGGCAGCAGAAAGGCAGGGGAGAGAAATGGAGATGGAGGCAGCAAGGGGGGGCAAGGCAGGAGCCAGCCCCAGCACGCAGCATGGAGCGAGTGCAGTGAGTGCGACTCGATCTAAGCAGGGCAGTGCACAGCCTGCTAGTTTAAATAGGATGTGGAAGAGGAGCTCTTCCCCCACTTAACTATGGGCATGGCCCTAAATTTAGCGAGCAAAGTGATAGGAAAACGGGTCTCCCCTTCCCCCCCCGAAGAGATCCTCAAGATCTTTCCTTTTTAACCACAGGCACAGAATAATCCTTGATTTTCTACATGTCCCCTAAGCCAGCATTTAATGTGCCTCAAGACTTTAAAAGCTGGGTCTCTCTCTCTCTCTCTCTCTCTCTCTCTCTCTCTCCTTCCTCCCTCCCTCCCCTCTCTCTCTCTCTCTCTCCCTCTCCCCTAAACAGATCCAAAGATAGATTATTTTTTAAAAACATAGCTAGCTTTAATATGTGTCCCCAAGTTAAGCCAGCATGCAAGTGTATGCTCCAAGACTGAAAATAGTTAACCTGAGCAAATGGGAGTGATCATAATTTTTGGCCTTACTGAACACCAGGTTTTTCCAACATTGCCTTTCACAGGCTGCACACAGGGCCACTACATGGACCACTCCTGCTGAAAGATCATCCTACTATGCTTCCTCTTCTTTGTTGCAATGACCGGCCACGTCTAGCCAGTATCATTGTCCTCCTCAGTTTTGGATGTCATCACTACACTTAAAAATAACAGAAATTGATTTTTTTTTCCCCAATGCAATGACTTGATCCACACACAGAGAGAAGCCTTACAATCTGTGCTAGTATCTGGACCTGTAGTACGCAGGTGTGGATGTTCAGCAGCTACACACTGAGAGCCAGGCCAGGAATGAGTGTCATGAGTGTGCGCTCAGAGAACACTACTGTGCAGCTGGAGGACAGATGGACATTTTGTGGGTCTATCTGTGACTGTGTGGGTGACCAGAATTACTTGTGATTTTATGGGTCTGAGCCACAAAATGTGGGTTATTTGGAGCGTATGTTTTGTCAGAGAAAAGTATTTATGTAGCACTGATGTGACTTCAAATTTAACCTGATCCTTTTTTCACCAGATAGTACATTTTCATTGTTTGTTGGTACATACCTATGTACCTTCCAGGAATAAAAAGCATGCAACTGGACATTAAAATGTACAGCAAATGCTTAGAATGTGTTCATTTGCTTATCTTCAAAACTTATATATACAAGAATAGTGGCACCTATATATTTAGTTTTAAGGATTGTTTACATTAACTTTATTCAATGTTTCTATAGTTTGAGTCTCTACAAATAAATGTAACATTATGAGGAACATCAGTAAACTGCTGGACAAAGGTAAATGTTAATGTAAAAATGATACCAAAATGCAATGCTTATTCTGGTTGAGGAGTATGTTGCAGTTTTTCTTAATGCTTTGACATATTTTTCATTGCATTGTCACTAAATGTGTCATGGAATAAGAAATACTAATTGTGAGTTGGAAAAAGATTAATTTTGACAGGGAAATAAGTATTTCCTTAACATTTCTGGTGATTTAAGGCTGTCATTATACAGTACATTATTATCATTTTTTTTTATTCATTTTTTATATTGCATTGCTGTGATGTGTGGCCATTAGAACGAGTGTTACAGATTGGCTGATTTAATACAACATGTGGCATACATAAGAATATTCACTCAACACGGTAAGTGGTATGAAAATACAAATAAAAAAATAGTTGTGTTATATGGCAGATATAGTGCCACATAGTGTAAGAGCCACTTGTAGACATTGTTTATTTATTCTGCAGTAAGGAAGTGATCTGTTGATATCTTTTTTTCTTTGAATAGGATGATTCTGTCTTGTGCACTACTGTGCTGACTGATTTATTAAGAGGGTGTTGAGGGGTGAAGCTCTGAAGTGAAACCAGCAAAATTTTCAATAGTAGTTTAGTAAGATAGATTATTAGGGCCAGCCCGTCGGCGCAGCAGTGGGATTTCCGCTTGCGACGCCGGCGACCCGGGTTCGAAGCGGACCCGAGTTGTCAGAGGGCTGGCGGGGGAGAGATCGAGCATCCGACGGACTGCTCTCCTTCTCCGGGGAAGGAGTCGGGGGTAGCAACCAGTGCGGTAGGGGACCCCTAGCGGAAGCTGGGGACACTCACGCTGCGGCAGCTACGTCGGGGAGGCGGGGTGGATGCTGGCATCATTGCACGTCCCCGCCTCCTCGGGGTGGGAATAAAGGGGCGTAAAATTCCACGCCTAGCGTCTAGATGACGCTCTGCCCTGGGGATGCCCTGATTGGTCACCGGAGCCATTCCCCCAACCAGTTATTAGGCCCGTGGTTCGGTGTGGGGAGGGGTCTGAGCCGCGGCCCCGCTCTCTGGGGGGCAAGCCAGGGATGACCGGGGGAGTCTGCGATATCCGGTGACCAGGGGTCCTGGGGTCCGTGACCGGAGCAGAAGGGCAGACAAGAGGCGTGGAGGTAAAAAGCAAAATAAAAAAAAAAAAGATAGATTATTAGATGTGTCCCTCTGTTTGAGAAGAGGGGTCTGCCACTCATATACCTTGTGTGTCTGTTAACATATAGGGTGTCAGGTGAGGGGATGAAGGTCTGCAACTCAAAAAAACTAGAAAAAAAATATGAACTGAATTGTGCCTTGACAGAGTATGAGTTACGACATTAGGTGAAAAAGTAACTTTATAGTGCCACATAAGATTGTATATCAGTACAATTGCCAGAGTATGGTGCTATGGAAGAGGTGGTGATGTCATGCACTTCAGCAACAGCTGACATGTTTTATTACTTTACTGTGTTTTTCATATTTTTTTTTGCTTGTTTCTGGTGTGGCATTGTAAAGTATTAAGTGTTAATATTTATGGCATGACATGTTTTTTAATCATCATGCAGTACTGAAGCATTCCTCAATTTGATTGAAACACTGAAATTGTTGTCATACTGTGTCATAACACTGAGTATTTTAGTTATTTAAGTAATTTAAATACTGTACTAGTTTTTTAGTAATACTTCAATTTCTTGTATACTAAGCTTGTGTTTTTTTTACTTCTCTTTCTGTTACAGATTGATATCACAAATTGCAGAACTGCTAACTCAGTGATATAAAACATGGCAACCAAGGGACTGAAAAAGTCTGTTTTGACAAAGCAAAGGTATCTTGGTTAGACTGTTTCAGGGTATAAGTAGTAGTAGTAGTAGTCAAATTTTTATTTATACACAATTAGGGCTATGATATGCCCTTTTTACAAGGTGAACCTGTGTAAATAACAATTAACATCAAATACAAAACAAGTTGTCAAGTACAAACAATACAATACAAAACATAAGAACTAACTTACATTATAACATTACAATCAAATACCAATACTAAAAGTATCTATAACCCTTCCTAGAGGAGTTAAGGCTTATTACACCTCAATCTAATTAACATTATTGCACTCACATTAAAAAGAATATTCCTGTTTTATAGCAGCCTTAAACCTCTCCCTTGTAGTTACCTGATTCCTTAATTGTAGTGGAAGAGCATTCCAACTAGTTGTAGCTTTATATTCAAATGTAATTTTGCTAAAATTATTTGTGATTTTTGGTTGTATTAATTCCCTAGCCGTTTTTAATCTCAGGTTCAGTCCATGATTTGATCTATGTAACTTTTCCTTTAAATCCATCAGAACCTCATTTTTTATAATACCCCAGACTTGATTTATCAATACTTTCTTTCTTCTTAACTCAGGTGTACTCCAATTTAATGCACTATACATTACACAATGATGTGTACTGTACTTGCACTTAAACACATACCTTGCCAATCTATTATAGGTATGGTCCAATTTAAGTAGCTGTTTGTTATTAGCATGCCAATATATATGACTCCTATAGTCAATGATAGGCAAGATTAATTGATTTGCAATCATTGACCGTACAATCATTGTAGTGCAATTTTTAAACCGCCTCCTAGCATTTGTTTTTTTTATCAAGTCTGAGATATGATGGGCAAACATGAGATGTTGGTCTATATAAATCCCCAGATACTTATAAACCTCTGTTTGAATCATAATTTTCCCCTCTCTAGTACTAATCTTCATTTCCATTAATGTGTTTGTCTTGGATGGTTTGGAGCTGAAAAACATGGCTTGGGTCTTTTTGCTGTTTATCAAACCCAGGGAGGTGAGATGGTCCTGCGTCATCAAGAAATCATGTTGTAATTTATTTTCAACCTCTACCAGGGAACTACCATCAGTCACCAGTACTGTATCATCGGCATATAGCCAAATACTAGAAAGTGTAGTTTTATCTGGCAGACTATTTATATAAATATTAAACAGCAAAGGACCAAGGATAGATCCCTGGGGGACTCCTAGGGTGATAAACTGTATATCTGAGTTTAGTCCATTAACAGCTACTAACTGTGTTCTTTTAGTCAAATATGATTTGAAGCATCAACATGATTCATCTGTCCATCCCATACTTCTAAGGTTACCCAATAGGATTTTATGATCCACTAGATCAAATGCTTTTGACAGGTCCATGTACACAGCACCCATGGACCTTGCCATACTCAAAGGAGTGGCAACCAGATCTAAAAAGTCAGTGAGCGCTGTGTCCATGGACCTGCCATTCTTAAATCCTGACTAAAATGTTGTCAGTTTCTCATGCTTTTTGAGGTAACCAATTAGCTGTCCATAAGCTATTCTTTCTGCTATTTTTGAAATTGCTGAAATAAGGCTATGGGACAGTAGTTTGATGGATCAGTGGGATCCCCTCCTTTTGCAGTTGGAACAACCTTTGCCAACTTCCAGCTTTGTGGAAAGACCCCCTCTCTCAGACTCCAATTTATTAGGTCTCTGAGTATGGGGGATATCTCCGCAACTGAGTCCCTTAATCATCTACTCTCTATACCGTCTGCTCCACTAGCCTTTTTTATCTGAAGATTACTATCTTAATAACTTCAGCTACAGTAACTGGTCTAAATTGAAACATTGGTGGATTTTGTCTCACCACAACTTCTTCTTACAGTTAATCTTTTATTGTAATTATTGTGATTATACATACAAATACACTACATTCTCCAATATACACTTACATAAATTCTTAATAGGAGAAGGAAAAAACATGTTGTCTGAAGTATTATACAATGATATTAAAGGGGAAAACAAATGCTGAGAAAACAATATGTAGCAATACAATCTTTATAACAGGGAGAAAATATGGCAATTTATGCTTCAAGGGGTAAAAGGAGTAGATACAAACAAGAAATATGAGCAGTCGTGATTGTACTTCTCTTATGCTGTAATTTAATACAAGTTTGTGTAAGACTGTATAAAGGAAGAACATAAAAAAGAGAAAAATATCTAAGAAAATGAACAAGAATGAAGAGGGAAAGGGAAGAAGAAAAGGAGATAAAAAGATAGAAAGAGAGGAGATGAAAAAGGAATGAAAGAGCTAGAAGCGAGATTCCAATGTGAACATATAACTACCTATGGATTAAGTGACAATATGTATAGACGTGTTTAAATATTTAAAATAGTTCTGCCAGCATTTATTATATAAATTAAGTTGGTCAGAGGCTAAGTGTGACATGCGATCAAGGATGGCGTATTGAGATAGTTGTTTGAGAATATCCTTGAGGGTGGGAATGATGTTGGATCTCCAATGCATTAGTATAAGGTGTTTAACTTGAATGAATAGTAGGGATAACCACCTATTCTAAGAACGGGATATTTTGTATGCATGAGCATTGAAAATACCAAGTATGCAATGTTTTGGATCTAATGCAAAGGATAGGCCAATCACTTTCATTGCAAAGAAATGAATATGACACCAAAGATTGTGTATGGGAGGGCAATGCCATAAAATAGCAAATTGTCATTGGGAGAGTTACAGCGGCAACATTTAATGTTGTTCATTAAGCCCATGTTTTGAAAAATCTCAGGAGTTCTGTACCATAGATGCAGAATTTTGGTTCGTATGTGTGAACTCTGATTATCCTTGAAAGATTTATGACAGGATAGCCAGCAGTTATGCCATTGTGAATTGGTTATGTTATAATTTAAAAGGATACTCCATTTATTTTTTGCAGTGATAGACTGATCTGGAATTGTATTTCTGACATGTTTGTAAAAGTGATACTATTTAATTTAGAGTTTATTTTGATCCATTTAGAATAAAAGTATCATATATAGATTGATGACGAATAGTAGGAAGATAAAGGTTCCATGCCACGTGTAACTATAAATATTTCCAGAAATCGTGCTGGGGAAGATTCCATTGTTTGTGCAGGTCAGAAAAGAATTTTAGTTTGAAAGTCTGAAGTATAAGTATATCCTCCAAGAAAAAAATGCCCCTGTTTTTCCAATTACAACAAAAAAATTGGGTGATTATCAAGAGTGATGTTGTGGTTCCCCCAAACGGGGGCATATATGAGAGGGGTTGGGTTGGATTTAAGGTGTTTATGAATTATTTTCCAGTAGTATAGTAGGGTGAGATTTTAAATTGGGGGGGAGGGTTATAAATGAAGGAAGTGGTGACATTACCCAGACATAGAGATGATTCAATATTGACCCACAGTGGTGATTTATTGCTGGGTTTATTAAATCATTTTATAGTTTGGGCAGTGTGGAAGGCCCAAAAATATGCTTGCAACCAGGGGAGCCTGAAGCCCCATTGGGACCAGTGGGAATGCAGTTTGTTATCGCTAAATCTGGGAATTTTGCCTTCCCATAAAAAAATTCCAATTATATCATCAATTCTGACAAAAAAAAAGTAGGGAGGGGTAAAGAGATATTAGAAAATAGATACAGTATTTTGGGAGCTATTGACATCTTGATAGTGGAGATTTTCCCATTAAAAGAGAGGTTAAGCAGTTTCCATCTGTTGAGAGTGTTTTTAATATTTGCTAGTAATGGGGAAAGATTGGCATCCCAAATCTTGTCTAATTTACAGGTGATCTATATTCCAAGGTAAGAGATACCTTGAGGTGCCCAACGAAAACCAAATATTGTATTCATAGAAGGGTTACAAAATGTGTTCAATGGCATTGTTTCTGACTTGTTTAGATTCAGAGCAAGCCCAGAAAGTGAAGTAAAGTTGCTAAGTAACTTAATTAAGGGTGGTCCCGAAATTTCATGATTTTCGACTAGAATGAAGAGGTCATCAGCGTAGGATATTGAAGTTTAGCAGGCATTACCAATAGGGATACCTTGGATCATGGAGGATTGATGAAGAGCAGCTGATAGGGGTTCCATAGCTAGAATACAAAGAGTGGGGGATAAGGGGCACCCTTGCCTGGTACCTCTTGCCAGATGAAAGCATGAGGACAGAGTAGAGTTAATAAGAACCCAGGCAGGGGAAGGGGAGGGTGTATAGTAATTGAACCCATGTATAAAATTTATTAGTGACACCAAAGTGGGGTAGAACACTATACAAATAAGTCCAGTTGAGAGAATCGAATGTCTTTTCAAAGTCAATGGCTATAGCTCGGTAAGTGATTTAAGAGATTTAGCTTTGTAGATTAAATTAAATAATGAGTGGAGATGATCAGAACCAGTTCTATTTTTGAAAAATCCAGCTTGGGAGGTGTGGACAAGTTCAAATTATTGATTCTAAATGAGTATTTAATATTTTGGCAAAAATGTTCCCATCCATATTAAGTAATGATATCGGTCAGTAACTGGATGGGAGAGAAGGGTCTTTGTCTTTCTTTGGTAGGATGGTTATAATGGCTTCTGTAATAGAATAGGGAAGTTTACCTTGTGAAGATGCCTCCTTGAAGATCTTAAACAGTAAGGGACATTAGATGTCAGCAAGGGGGTTTTCTAAAAGTCTACAGAAAAAACATCACTCCCAGGAGCTTTACATGATTTAAGAGAATTTAGCGCTGCTTGTATCTCTTTTAGGGAAAGGGGTTCATCTAGCAAAGCCATATCTTATTGGGAGAGGTGTGGTAACTGTAAATTGGCTAGAAATTGTTGTATATATTCAGGTTGTGGGGGAGTGGGGTGAGAGTACAATTGTTGGTAGTAGGATTGCATAGTATGGTTAATTGAGGGATTATCTGTACGGATTTTGCCTGAAGGATCTTTTAAACTGGCAATATGTCTCTCCATCTGTTGATTCTTGAGTTGATGAGCAAGCAGCTTCCTGCATTTATCCCCTTGTTCCCAATAATGGTGTTTAAGCCTAAGGAGGGTGAGTTCAGCTTTCCTGGTTATTAATTTGTTGATTTTAATTCTAAGCTGAAGAATTTCAAGGTGAAGTTGTGAGTTATTATCTAGATTTTTTGTTTTATAATATTGAAATTCTTTTTCTTTAAGAGATTTCTCTAGATCAGCCAATTGCTGTTCCCTTAGTTTTTTTCTTGTGTGCTGCATAGCTTATAATTTTTCCTCTAATTGTTGCTTTAAGTGCTTCTCAGATGGTACCTTGAGATACATCAGGCGTGTTGTTAAAGGAAAGAAATTCTTGGATTTGGGATCTAATCCAAGGTAAGAAATCGGGGTCTTTCAATAAGTATGGGTCTAGACACCAGGAGGGGGATTTAAATGGGGGCAGGCCCCAAATAAGATGTAATTTTATAGGAGAATGGTCTGATATAGTAATCGGGAGGATAGTTGTGTCGATAATTTTTTCACTGATGAAAAGGGAAGAAAACCAATAGTCAGTTCTGCTATAAGATTTATGAAGCGGTGAGCAAAAAGTATAGTTGCGCTGTCTAGGATGGTGCAGTCTCCAAATGTTGGTGAGACTGAGGTCTTTCATTAGCATTGAGAGTGTAGAAATACTTCTGGGGTGGGAATCACACGAAGACTTACTTTTGTCTAAATGTGCTTCCAAAGCTAAATTGAAATCCCCACCTACAAGTATAGGAGAATTGTTAAATTTACTCTTCATATTTTGTTGGGCCATATTATGAAAGAATTCCGGTGAATCAGAGTTAGGGGCATAAATGTTGACCAACATGAGGGGGTCTGCAGGGTTATTTTAGTGGACTATAATCAATTTGCCATCTGAATCAGAGATGGATTTGTAAAGGGCCCAGTTAAGGGATTTATGTAATGGAATAGCAACCCCAGTTTTTTAGAAGTAGAGGAGGGTGGATATACTTGACCGACCCAATCCCTTCTGAGTCTGTCGACATCCTCTATTAAAAGTTTTGTTTCTTGTAAGAAAGCAATATGAGTTTTATGCTTTTTGAGGCAAGAAAGTATTTGCTTTTGTTTACAAGGTGAGTTGAGTCCCTTAACATTCCATGAATGTAGAATTAGATCATTCATGTTAATGGGGAAATGAGTATGAAAACACAAATAGGAAGTAAGGGACTCATATTGAAAGGGCTAGAGGATGTTACAGACTCAGAAGGGAGAGGGCTAGCACAGTCAAATGTGTGCAGGATATTTAGTTTGTGGAAATACTTAAATCCTGGCTGAATGTTTCCATTGAGTCTCACAAGGAAGAAAGGTAGTAAAAAGAATATAGAAGACATATATATATATATATATATATAGTTACTAAACAAAACCTATGCATGTTATACTAACACACTATGAAGTATTTAGGTAATATAGCAAGATATGAGTTGGTGAAATAGCCAAGACTCTCTTGCTATACTACAGAGCATGTAAATAGTAAGTAAATCTTGGGAGAAAATTATCTTAAGCCCAAGATAAAAACTGTAAACAATTATTTCTATCAAGTTATAACTGTGACTAGAACTAAAGTGAACATAATAATTCCCTTGGTGGGGGGGGGATCATGAACATCTTACCATATATGAAAAGGGGATTACAGAAAGTATATGCGATCCCAAACATAATAATACTTCTTGAACCTAAGTTAGACTGGAGAAAAGAACTGAGCTGAAACACTATTACGGCAATACAGACAGTATGCCATCATGGTTGGCTAATTCCTAAAATTATAAGAGCAGCTGTACTTGTACCATTTACTATGTACTTACTCACATAATCATAATGCTTAGACACAGAAGTGTTTCTGTAGGAGGAGTGTTCAGGTAAAATGGAAAGAGTAGGGTCCAAATAAGTATAAGGATTTATGGGGTGTTGAGGCATTACAAGATCCAAATTGTATGGGGGAGAGGTGTATCTGGTGAAAGTCTTGTATTGAACAGGAATACGTAGTCATTCTGGCTATATGACATTTATAAGAGTTGAGTTTGTTCAGGCTTCGAGGTACTGCATATATTATTGATAAGTACTAGGTATTCAGTAGTAGCACAGACCCAAAAATTGCCCCTAGGGAAGGAGTTGCTTTAACATAGTGAGATTTCAAAACCTGGAGAGGGTCAAGTGAGCTCAGTTATAAGATTACAACACAGGCTTAAAAAGCCATATCATAAGGGCTTCGAGTCAGACTGTGCTATCTATTATTGATTGCAGCACATTGAATAAAATAATTTTATTTATTTTATTTAGTTTTTGTTAACCGGGTAAGTGCACTAGCCAGCAGGTGACTATTTTCAGGCACGACCCGGGAGGTACAGTTACAGGACAGAGTGATACAGTATAACTTACACATACATGCAAGATACATTGGAACAGGAACATAGTGATACAGTGCAGTTTTATGCATACAAGTGAGAATCATTGGAACAAGAACAGACATGCATTCATTGTAGAAAAACTAAGGGGTGAGGTGCAGATGGGTAAGTGAAGCGGGAGAATGAAAAGGGGGGGGAGTAAAGCTCCCAGGGAAGTAATGGGCAAGGCAGGAGGGAAAAATTAATACAGAAGGGAGGCGGCGAATGCGGCTTTAGTGGATGAAGGTTACAACCTGCAACCGGGCTGGTGGAACCGAGAGTCGGCAGGAGAGAAGGAGAGGTCGGGAAGAGGGGGAATGTTACGGCAGGAGCATGAAAAGAGGAGAAAGGTGATAGGCAGGAGAAGGAAGGGGTAAAGACCGTACATAAAGGTAAAGAAGGACAGAGGGGGATGGAGGGATGGTTAAAAATGGGAAGGGGGTGGACGAGAGCAGTGTAAAGGGCAGTGAAGGGGTGAATCAGTTCGGGGGACGTGGGTAAGCCGGGGAGGCAGGGGGCATGGTCTAAGAGGAACGGGTGAGGGTAAAGCAGGGGAACACTCCTGGGTAGGAGCGAAAAAGGGCAAGAAAGGATGAGGAAAACTAACACAGAAGGGAGATACCTCGAAAATAGCCTACAATGCCTAATTGTAGGGTAAAACTGAGGACTAAGTGATAGATAAATAAAACAGTACAAGAAGTTGGTATACCATGGTTAAAGAAAAGGGGATTTAAAAGTTAGATAAAGGCGGGTTGGAGAGGGAAGGAGACTAGAGAAAAATATTAAAATGTTAAATGTTAGTCTGGGATGTAGTAGTGAACGAAGGGAATAACTAGTTGAGGACTTCATTAATATAACCCCATGATACTGTAAATTTATAATGTTTATATATGGTAACAAATGTGTGGGGTGATGTTAGATCACAAATTAGTTAACCAGGCAACCTCCCTTAATGGCTATGTGAGAAGGACAAGAAAAAGATGGTAGACACCTCTAACTGAATATAGAAAATCATTGAGCACATATGAATTAGTTTAATATTATATAAGAACTGTCCCTTTAAAAGAAGAACATACCCAACATTAGGGATACTCAAAAACTGACATTATGAGTAATATATGCAGAAATAACTGGATATAAAATGTAGCAGACATTACATTGAGATAGAAAACTCCAAGACTGTCACAGTGAGATGCCTAAATAATATGACATGCTATTAAACCAAAAAGCCTGTAACCACGATGTACAGCTTATCGCTTTCCAAACCAGCTGGGTGCGATAGTATGCACACACAAGGAATGCGATGCACGGTTGCAGGGCAGACAAATTCTGATAATGATCAGAGAGCTGAGGTTAATTAGGCACTAACCTCGAGAGGTACTAATATATACACATGCCCTGTTTTTGTGCTTCCCCTTCCGTTTCTTTGCTGATTTGAAAGGGGAGCTGGTAACCAATTCAGCCCAAGATTAATCAGAAGACCTGCTGCTCTGTAAAGCATTTCCAAGGTCATTGCCGACAGGATCCACAGCTGATTCCGGGAGGTCTTTCTGAGATGAGTTTAAGTCCTCTTGTAGTAAAGAAAACTTATTGGAGAGGGTTAGGGGTGTAGTGAAGCCAACATGTCACTCGTGTTGAGAGGTAGGCCTAGAAGGAGTAGTATCTGTACAACAGGCATGTTTAGAAGAAGGTGGATTTAAGTTCTTTTTGTCTAGCAAGCAGGCTGAGATTCGAATAGGAGGTGCTGCATCAGCCTGAAGAGATACTGGTTTCTCAGTGCGTTCATGATTTGAAGCCATAATGTGGGGGTGCCAGTCTGATTAGGAAGTTGCAGAGACAGTGGGAGAAAGGATCACATCAGTATTTCCAAACAGGGCAGCTGGAGGCTGGGGCTCACCAAGCAATGCAGCCAAGGCTTCAGGAGTGTTGAAATCTTTGGTTGAGTCACCCAGAAACAGGCACATGACAGCAGGATAGCGCAGAGCAAATTTGATCCCTCGTTGGTGTAGGGTAGTTTTAATAGGATTGAAAGCTCTGCATTTATTAGAAAGTTCCTTAGAGAAGTCTCTAAAAATAGAAATTCTATGATCTTTCCAAGTAAGGATTCCTGCTTGTTTTGCTCTCTTGATAATCAGTTCAGTGTGGGCATAGTTTAAGAATCTTGCAATGACAGGCCTAGGTTTCTGATCTGGACCAGGCTTAAAGTATGTTGTGATCTCTCAATAGTAAGGTCTTGACCAGGTGGGAGTTTGAGCAGGGCTGGCAGCACATGTAATAAAAACGCACTAGTGTCTCTGAGTTCTGCACCTTCAGGAAAACCCAAAAATCTCAGGTTATTGCATCTGTTTCTGTTTTCAATGTCATCAATTTTATCTTGTAGGCTTCTGATAACTCTGTCTTGCTCTCTGATCGTGACTTGCAGGATGTTAATAGAACATTCATTTTGAGCAACTTTAACTCCAGCATCATTGATTTTTTTGTCAAACACTTGCTTGTTAGTGATGTTTTGTTGAGACGTTATTTTTAAGTAGTTAATTTCACAGATGAGCTGTTGAAACATAGTTTCCACTCTGCTGAGGGAGCTGTTTTGCAGGAGTTGCTCAGCCATTGTAGTAGGCCTTCACAGAGAAGCAGTATAAATGCAGAAAAATTATAACTATAGAGTTATGATTTAGAGAAAATAATTTACCAGAGTTGTACTATGATATTAGTAAATTTATATTTCACTTGCTGGTAAACGCTGGCAATCTGGTATCAGGAGGATGGACGATGATAGATGGTGGTCCCAGAGAGGAGAAGCAGAATTAAGCAGCCATCTTCAGCACAGCAAGGCCATGCCCCCCCCCCACCAAAACTTCTTCTACCTTCTTTTTCAAAACTAAATTCCCTATTTTAAGATCTGGCAAATTTACAAAATAGCTATTTAACATGTCAGCAGCATCCTCTTTTTGTTGTAGTATGCCATTTTCTTTGATTCTTATTTCCAGATGGTTTCTAATAGGGTTCGTAAGATTTTTTATCAAAGTCCAATAATCTTTGGGGTCTGTTGTTGCTTTTATTTTTTGTTTATAATAGTAGGCTTTTGAATTCCTTATCTCTGTAGAAATCCTGTTTCCTAGTTGTTTATATTTTATCCATGATTCAGGGTCCAAAGTTTTATTTGCTTTTTTCCCAAACTGCTTCTTTTTTGTTATTATTTTTTTTTATTATTTTTATTCCAATCCATGGCAAACTTCTTTGTTTGCATTTCAGCCTTTTGATGGGTGCAAACCTGTTATATATATCTAAGTACAAGACCGTGAATTCTTCCATTGCCATGTTCAGATCAGGAATAAGAAACATCCCATGCCATGGAAATCTTGCCAGGTAGTCCTTGAAATATTGTTTATTATGCTTAGTATAGCTTCTTCTACATTGAGTTTCCTGTTTTGGCATAGGATTATATACTACAATGAATAACATTGTGATCACCTAAATTTGGACAACAGACCCTTACTTCATTTACCCTCAGGTCTGAGGAAACAAAAATCAAATCCAGTGTGCTGCCATTACTGTTTAAGGTGTTTTTTTCTGGTGGTGGAAGAGATTATTTGGGTTAGGTCCAAACTCTACATTAGGTTATCTAGTTTTTGCCCTCTAGCCCCAAACCCCCCATGCTGTGTTGAAGTTTCCCATAAAAACTGTTTTTCTGTGACCTATATACTTCACTAACATATGACAAAAACTATCAAAATGAATCATGTTTACTTTTGGCAGTGAATAAACAGCACCAATGACCAGGTTTTTCAACTCCAAACAAACCAATAAACACTTAATGCCCTCCATTTTTTCCAGAATACAGAAGCTCAGAATGACCTAATACATGTTTTAAGTAAACTACAATTCCACCTTCTCTTGGCCCTCTATCCTACCTATGATGGTAATAGCCATCCATGTCAATTTCTGCTTGATGTATCCCTTCATGGAGGCAGATTTCTGTCAGAACTATAACATCTGGGTTTTCAACAGAAACCCAGGCCCTGAAAGAATCCATTTTATTAATCAAACCCCTTGCATTATCATGTGCTAGGCTAATGGAATTTCCTTCAGGGCCTGGGTTTAGTTCAACATCCCCAAATAACACCAGGGATAACCAAGGTACATTTCTGGCTTCCAAGTATCTATACGGTCTAAATACAAAAGATACATTTTGTAACCTTAGTTTAACCAAATTGAATGTATTTCTCCCCTTTAAACTATCCATTTCTTTGTCATATTTCTGACTATTGATTCCAACATTCTGAAACACACAGATGCTTCCTAGGGGTCTACTGGTCCGGGTTGGGTTAACATGTTTAAAAATATCTTCACAGGTTTATAGATTTTAAAAACAAACAATTATATTAGTAATTTCAATATTACCTATATGTTAGTCTATTCCCTTCTAACTCAGAGATATACAAGATACACTGCAAGGTCTATCTTTCTCTGCTGAGTGTCGCTCGTGCTACTGCGTTAGCGCAGTAGCAGCGCAAGCCTTTTTGTACCTGTCTGCCCATCCTTCTCTGCTGACGCAAGCTCCAGATTCACCGCCCCTCTCACCTGGTGGTTGGTGCTACGGCAAACTGTTACTGGAAAGTTAACACCGGAATGAATGATGGAATAGGCAGAGTAGAGCAATGGCACAAACTAGAAATGTGTACAGTCAATGTTGGTAATGCAGTCACTGGCAGTTGTTATAGAATGTGCAGAGTACCTGTGTGGAAGTTCAAACTGCAGCGCAACCTTTTTGTAGTTGTCTGCCCCATCTCCTCTGCTGATGCAGGCTCCAGATTCACCGCCACTCTCACCTGGTGGCCGGGTGCTACAACAGTCATTACCAGAAAGTTAACACAAGAATGAATGATAGAATAGGCAGAGTAGAACAATGGCACAAACTAGAAACAGGTACAGTTAATGTTGGTAAAGCAGTCACTGACAGTTGTTATAGAATGCACAGAGTACCTGTGTGGAAGTTCAAACTGCAGTGCAAGCCTTTTTTGTAGTTGAGAAATGCTGTATTGAGTAACAGGAAACATCAGACTGTTGCACTTCTCATTACAAAGTGAATAAAAAAGTGACAAATACCAGGAAATGAGTGGGCACAAGTAAAGTAGCCAGACATAAAAAAAGGAAAGTTACAGTGTCATTGAAAAGAAAGTGCAATATGTAAATGCCATAAAATGGCCAGTAGCTCTTCATTGAAGCAGACAAGAAGGAACAGAAGTGATGGTGTGCCTAGCATGCACCACAAAAGTGTGCAATACTTTAAAATGCTGGCGCATAAAGTGAACATATCATATCATAAATAGTAAGATGTAGCAGTAAAAATGTCAAAAGATAACTTTCCTTACTGAAACTATGCCTGAAAGCAAGACAGTTTGTCGATATTTCAATGAATATATGGTCACAGCTGTGGACTAGTATGAGATGGTGGCCATTGACAAATTCACTGTAAAACTTGAGAATATGAAATCAAAATTACATGGCTGCGAACACTTAACCAGATACAACCTGTGTTGTGTGTTTGAAGGCAAAAGCATACACTCAGAGTTTTCAGAGGAATACTTTTGGGAAGAAACATATGTGCCTGGATATTCAAATGTGTGCCTAGACTATGTGCAACGGAATGGGCAGCGCAATGTGGTTGTGCCGTAGGAAACTGATTCCATATACAAAAGACGCACCACTGACATGTGCAGGTGCAAACCACACTGAATATAGCAAAGATGCACTGTTGCACAACCAGACATACTGTATGCTGGAGCAACCATGATTGTGCAGGAGCATGCAAGTATGCAGCAACCAGCAGACTGAGCAAGCACAACAGGCAAAGAGGAACACAGGCAGGGCAGCACAAGAGCAGAGTGCCAAGCCAGCCATAGCAGACCCACATCACAAGGGGATAGTGCCCAGGAGGCACAGTAGAGGCACATGACCATGGGGTAACAGAGCATGCCAGTCGCACAACACAAACACAGGTTGCAAAATACACCAAGTCACTCACCCTGATGGCACGGCTGCAGGCAGGCCCACGGCACCTCACCACCACAATCCTGACCGGTAACACCCTATGGGACATTGCCACAACCATGGTGCGAGGGCACCAGGCACGTACAATGATCTGATGTAAAGGAGACACATATGCACTGGGGAACAAGGGGCACAAGGCATGCCAATAGGCAAGGACACAGATCCCAGTACCACACAGCACACCAGCACTAGCAAGGGCAACATGGCAGCTGGAGGGCAGGCCAGCACAGGCAGACAGGGACACAAGGTGGTGGATTGCGCACATGGCAGGTGTACAGCCGAAGCCCATGGGCACATGAGACAGAGGGGCACAGCACACAGGACCCTGTGCACATAGCATCACAAACCAAAGGGCACAGCACTGAGACTGAAGGGAACAAGCCCAAGAGCACCACACAACAATGTCACTAAAGTGCAGCAGCCTGCATGCAAAGCAGACACAGACACAGATGTGCAAAAATATAACTGCTTTACTCAATAAAACACAAACAAGAACAGAGGGGAATCAGCAGGGCACGCAACAATACACTGAGAGGTGGAAACACAGGCAGGAGCAACGTGGGGTAAAGGGGAATGGGTCAAGAAGCAAACACACAGGTGAGAAAAGGGAAACAAACTAAGCTGAGGAGGGCGGGGGAAGTCCAAGGAACATCAGGAAGGGGGGAAGGGCTAGTGTCACTGACACCACAGCAATGGCATTAGCCGGATAACCTCCTGAACCAGTTCCTGGGTGGCCTCCAGATGGCGCCGGCCAATCCTGATCTGGACATTAGTGCACCCAATGTTCCACTGTACAAGATGGTGCAGGTGCAGCATACTCCTGCCAATCAGCCCTGGCCGTCGTCTTCGGGCCCGTGGCCCAGCCTGACCTAAGAGAAGGGACACAGAACAGGCAATAAGTGTCAGCCAACAAAAAGCCCAAGCCCCTCCCCATGTGTGAGCGTAAGACAGCTGATGCACCCACCGGTGGACAGAACCAGCAATGGCATGTGCACAGTGAACAGTAACAGCCATGCCCCTCAGCAAGACTGCATGGCCTCCTGGGAGTGACAGGCACCCACACCTCTGCAGTGTACCCCACAGTGCTGGTGCAAGGTCCCCCCAGGCAGGACAGTAGACCCCCAGCAGCATTCAGACACCATGGGGCACACGCCCACACCCCCACCCTACCATGGACAGTGACAGGGTGCCACCACACAGAGGCCACATGCACAGAGCTGCCACACACAGTGCAACCCAGCACAGGAGGTGAAGCCAGGAACCTCCCCAAGCAGTGACCACATATGGTGGTAGTGCCCTTGGCTGGACCACACCACCCAACCCAGTCCCAGCCATGCCCTGTACACCATGCCGCACACACTCACCTGCCTGTCTAGGCTCGGTGCAGAAGCAGCACCCCCATCACTTCACTGCCCAGCCCATTCTGCAGCCTCGCTTGCCCTCCTGCGGTCCTCTGATCCTGTGAATGGAACAGAGATAGAGAAACGGATATGAGTGTCATACCATGCACAGGCCCCCCCCAGCACCAACACGGTGCACATCCCTGGCACAGCACTGGCAAGGACACTGGCCCATGTGTGGGGTATGGCACCTGGGCCACCACACTGTGCAATGCACAGGTACACGGTGCAGCACCACAGGACATGCACCACCCTCCAGTGCTGTGTCCCCCCATGCAGCCGTACAGACAGAACACATGACAGCACAGGTATTGGACAATGGGAGAATGCACAGTGCAAGGGGACACCTATCTAGCTGCGGCACCAACCTTCTTCGTGCCCTGTCCTGCGACCTGTGGAGGCACACTGGATCCCACTTGTGGAGGTGCCTGTATTGGTGAAAGCACTGCTCCCTGGTCTGTGGCACCCCTGTTCTCCACTCCAGGCCCACTGCCACTCTGTCCCAGTCCTGGGACTGTGGCATCTGGAGATTGGCCATTCCAAACAGCTGATCCTCTACAGGCTCCACCAGAGCCACAAGACTGGTGATCTCAATGTCGCTCCACTTCAGAGCATGGTACATCTGGAACCCTGAGTGTGCCATTACTGCTGTCAACCGCAATGTGTCCGACCATGAGTATGGTGGCCTGCAAAGCATGCACGTGGAACTGTGCAGCGCACGATGAGCAATAGGGAACTATGGATCACAGCTGTGCAGCACGGAGATGCATGATAGACATACACAACAGAGACCTATCGCGTAGTACCGCACATGCGCAATGCAGCATGTTAAGGTGGGAGTACGGGGTCAAAGCCGTGACCCATGACTGTGCCCTGCATGACTCAGGCAAAGTCATGCATCGCAGGCTAATCGCGGCATTGCTATGCAATGCACGGTCATTGGCATGGCGCATCTGGCATGGATACATAGTGGGGACAGGCAGCGCATCAGGTCCGCATATGCGGCATGTGCATATGTGCTCATGCACAATAGGGGAATGCCACGCAGCACATACAATTGTGTGATGTGTCTCCTGACATGTTGCTGCCCATGGCGCACATGTGCGGGAGAATGCGCCAGCTAATTACTCCAGCACATTCGTATTGCGCAAGGTGCAATACTGCAATTTTTAACCAGCATATGGAAATAGCCTCATGGGCCAATGCCAGGTGCAGTCATGCACGTTGGCATATCATTACAATTGTGCTGCTGCTCATTTGCATGTGTTGAGCTATAAAAGCACCACAATACAGCACAGATCACTGACAGGTATTGCAGCCATTATGGTAAGGACCATCACACTGTGTTGTGTAATGATATTGCTGTGCATGTTGTCAGTGCTGCACTGTAATAGGTTGGGCTTCCAAGTTGCTAATCGGGCCAATGTCTGACTGTCCACAGGTAGCAACATGTCTGAGATGGACAGAGCTGAGGAGCAAGGGTCTGCACAAAAGCACAGGCCCAACTTCACTAAGGATGAACAGAATGCCCTGTTCAAGGCCTACCTTGACAGGGAGCCATTGCTGAGTGGGTCCACTGGCACTCCACAGTACCATGCCACCAGGTGGGAGGAAGTGGCAACACATGTGAGCACCCATGGCAGATATAACAGGAGTGCATAGGTGTGTAAGAAGAAGAAGATGGGGACAGACTGTAGGTTTATTAAGGAGAAGGTGGCCTCCATCAGGGCATCACACAGGAGGATGGGTGGGGGACTGGCCACCGCACAAGTACTGATGGCGGGTGAGGAGCTGATGGAGGCAACCATCACCTGTGCCACCATAGAGGGTGTCCCAGGAAATGGATTCCAGATGGGTGGCAGCTCATCACAGCACTGTGAGTCTGTTGTCATCATATGTGGGTGTGGGGGTATGTGTGCAGGTGAGCAGCATGCAAGCGTGACTGCAGCAGTGATGCAAGCCCATGGCTGGTGTGGCATGCAATTGCGCATGCTGCACATGGGGCCAATGAGTATGGCATTGGTCACCTGTGTGCAGTGGGACTGCAGCATGGGCACTGTACTGCAGCTGTGGGACGTGGTCCAGGGCATGTAGTACTGCATGGCTGCCACTCAGCACTGCCTGTGCAGCGCACGCTGGTGGCACAGCATGGTCCACAGGGACACACACAGCTACGCAGCACACCACTGATGTTGTGGCCCATGGGGGGGGGACCATGCATGTCGGCTGTGGGGTGATGCAACACCATATGCTGCATCTACTCACCATGGCTTGCCTGCCTTATGCACCATCTGTGACATGACCGCCCTGATGTGTGCTGCTGCACAGGCGTACCCCAGTGTGGGCAGACACGGTGTTGGTGTACATGCCCCATTCACACTGGCCATGGCACTGCATGCATATTGCCACTGTCAACACTGAAATAGCTATTCTGTCTTCTAGCACCATCATGCCTCAGGGGTGAGTTGCAGGATGCCACCGATGATGCTGGCTCCAATGATGCAATGCCATCAATGTCCACAGGCATCAGGAACACTGCCCGTTGGCAAGGGGGCAGTGTGGGGCTGCTGGAATTCCTGGGTCTGGGTGATGACAACCCCCAGTGGACCTCCTGCTAACAGAGGCCCTACTGGTACTCATACCAGGGACACATGAGGGTGCGTAGTTAGACACAGATGATGACGTTACACTGATTCTGGGTGGCTCAGGCCTCGACATGCCATCCATGGTACAGTGCTGTACACAGGCAGTGGTTTCCATCACTGGTGGTACAGCACCCACACAGCCGCCACCTCACCATGGCTGCACAGTGGAGTGTGGTGCCACTGCTGTTGCTGGCCAAGGGGGGCACTGGCGCAGTTGCTGGTGCCATGGGGCTGGCTCAGCAGGCAGATGGTCTATGGCAGCAGGATGCAATGGCCACCATGCAGCACACCACAGGGGCCACTGACAGGGCACCTGCACAATCCCCACCACCAGCATGGTCCCCTGTGCAGCATCCCCAGGTGAGGGATGTTGCACGGCATGCCACACCCCCAGCAGGTCAGCATCAGCCCCAGGATGTGCAAGGTGCTGACAGGCTAGATGAGCACACCAGGCTGCTGTGGTCATCTGTGGACAACCAGGCAGTGCTTGGGGCTGAGATCCGTACACTGTGGGTGGAGTTGCATCAACTGTCTGAACGTGGGGACATTGGACATGCCCAACTGATAGGTCAGCTCCGGCAGCTGCAGGAGGCCATGCCCACATTGCTGGACCACATTGCTGGTATCATTGCTGCTGGATTTGCATCGTTGACATCTACTGGGCACAGCAGGGCATGACTGACTCCACCTTAGTGCAACATCAACACCATGGTCTCGGTGTCTGGTGACCCCAGCACGGCTGATACCGGGCTCTGATGTGCCCATCCCTGACACATCTGGCAGTAATCTCTACATTGGTCTTTTCACACCTGCGAGGACCAATTGCGTTCTCAGGCCTCTACCCCGTGAGTGTGTTGGTTACACCTCCAGTGGCTGTTGAATGGCCTGTGGCTGCCACACAGCCTGGCCGTGGCCGACCACATGGCCATGGCAACCATGGCACCACACGGTAGGCCTGCTGGGTGTGCTGTCCTGTCCTGCTACCCACTGCTGTTGACTGGTGTGCACTTGGCTAGGCATGCCCATGTGTGTGTGCTGGCACATATGTGTGGCATGTGGCACATCCTCCATGTGTGCATGCAGTGCTGCTGGGCCTTGTTGCATGGGCACGTTGAGGGCAACACTGTGCCAGTCTTGCCTGTGTGCTGGTGCATTCACTTTGATTCATGCCATGTCCAGCTTCACCAGTGTGTGTGTTGCCACATCGCCCACCACTCCTGACTGTTCTACCCACATACCCCACTGTGCCCAACTGTGCGACGCATGAAGGTACTGGTGGTGCCTGTGCAGGTCAAGTTACGGGCAGCTCTGTGTCCAGCGCAGGGCCCACGTGTGTGTGCATGTGCCCATGCCTGTGCATTGTGTTGTGAGTGTGTGGCTGTGTGTTTGTGTGTTCCCTGTGCATGCTGTGTGTGTGCCAGTGTCCCTGCATGCATTCCTGTGTGGCCATGTGCCTCTATGCTGTGTGTGTGTGTGTGTGTGTGTGTGTGTGTGTGTGTGTGTGTGTGTGTGTGTGTGTGGTGTTCCATGCATGCATGGCTGTCATGTCTGGTACTCACCTGCGGTTTCTGAAGTGCTCCTGTATGATCGTGCCATGGTGCCTCCATGCATGTATGTATGGCCATCCTGGGGTCCATCCTCTGCATAGGTGACTGTTCACCCCATCCAGCCCGTCATCCCCATCCTCATTGCTGCTGTTGCCCTCATCCACCTGAACAACTATCATACAGTCAATGGCCATGTTGTGCAGCATGCAGCAGGCCAGAAATAGGCCACAGGTTTTTGCAGGGCTATACAGTAGGGCACCACCAGACCTGTCTAGGCATTGGAATTGCATCTTGAGCATGCCAACAACTCAGTCAATGATGTTGCCTGTAACTTTGTGTGCCTTGTTGTATCTCTCCTCTGCAGCATTGGATGGGCGCCGGATGGGTGTGAGCAGCCAAGCGTGCAGAGGATAGGTGCTGTCACCTGTGGGGGTAACACATGCTGGTTAGCACATGGCATTGCTTGTTCCATGTTTCACAAAATGGAACTCATAATCATTAATGAGATTAGCATGGTTTCAAATGTACTTCTTGCTTACATTCACCTACACCTGCAGGAAATAGTAAGCTGTGATGATGATGCACAATTTAGTGGCAACAAAGCAGTCATTTTTGGAGACCTTCTGCAACTCGCCCCAGTAAATGGGCAACATGTCTTTTCCACTCTGGCAATAGAATAAGCAAAAAAGTCAATTGGTGGCATAGATGCAGTTAATCTGTGGGAGTTCTTCTCTTACATGGAACTGTTCCAAAATATGCAACAGAGAGATGACATGCACTATACAACATTACTCGATGAAGCTCATATTGGAAACTTGTCAGCTTCTAATGTAGAACTGTTGAAAACATGAGTCATACAAAGAAAGGAGACTTCCATGCATGATGCATGTGACCTGTTTTCAACACTAGAGACTAATGGTGTATGAATTGCCTGTTTGTTGCTGAAGCTTGTCACACTGACTTCACTTGATCCAGTAGACGGTGTCTGCTTATCTCCTGGCATGGTCTCAAAGATGGTAGATCAACTCAGAGAACTGATATCAGATGTGTCATGTACTGCAGGATTAGAAGTAGTTTTGACAGTATGCATAAATGCATGCGTAGTGCTTCATCAGAATCTTGATGTGGACCATGGGCTTGTTAATGGTGCAATGGGCCATATTGTTGACTTCCACTACAATGTTCAGGAAACATTTGTGGAAATGGTTGTGGTTAAATTTGACAATCTTGAGAATCCAGTCTCCATTGACAGGTGCACTGTTAAGTTACAGATTGTGAAGGACATTTATGTCACACATAAACAGTTTCCACTGTGTCTGGCATACGTTGTGTCCATTCACAAGTCTCAGGATTTAAGTCTTGATGCTGCAAAGGTCAATATAGAAAGTGGAATCTTCAAAGATGGTATGTCCTATTTTGCATTGCCTCAAGTCCAAAGTCTGTACATAATCAATATTGTACCAAACAGGATTCGGGCTGATATGACGTGTATTCTGGAACACAATCACCTGCAGACTCTATGCCAACCCAATCAGGGTCTAATTCCTGTGCCTGGAAATGTACAGATGTGAAACATGTCCATGGATACAGGACACACACTAAAGAGGAAAAAGCCTAAAAGTCATCAGTGTCCTTCATCTGCTTCCCATGACAGAGAGACAAACAGTAAGAGATGAAATGAGGTCACCTCCGGAAGATGGCCGCTGCACTGGGTGTGCCTGAATGAGCAAAGCGCATGAGTTTTGGCTGAGCTACATAAAAAGCTAGTTTTAAGAGATATGTTTAGTTAGTTTTTAACTGTCTGGTTAAAGAGTGGAGTTTCGTTTGCTAGGCTAAAATTTACATAAAGAAACAGTTAGGGAATATAACTGAGTCAGTGAGTTCCTGAGCATTTTCGGGATGGCAGTACACCTTGTAGTGTACACTAGGGTTGTAATCCTACTCTGACAACACTCAGGTTGGACAACATTTTGGTTGAAAGGGCACTAGGGGAGACTTTAAAAAATTCCCTATATAACTAAGTGCAAAACAGCGGTAATTTAAAATCACAAGAAATTGTCAAATCTCTTACCATCTTAACCATCCAGCTAACTCGCCTGAGGAAACTTTACCATCCTGATAATCCAGCAGTGAGCAGAGTTATTGGGAGATTACAAAGACCCAGTGGAACAACAGATGGAGTGGTGGTTCCGATTGTGGTGAGAGACCAATCGGACTGATCGAGGAAGTTGTAGGGTAGTATTGCAGGGAGGACCAGTTAGAGGAAGAGGAAGCCCAGAGAGAGGGTGTACAGCAGGCAGCGCGAGTCCCTTGTTTAAGGGTCCCTGTATGAATTGGAGGGTTGGGTTCCTCGGCCGGGATGAAGGGATGGATGTTATTGTTGCTGAAGGGTGGTAATGTGGATCCAGTCCCTTTAAGTGGAACATGGAGACCACTGAAGGATGGTCTGGTCTGGGGCACTGGGGTGAAGGACCGGGTAAAGCCCAACCCCGGAAGCAAGTTTTAAAAGCTGCTGTTCACAACTATGAAGGTTCCCATGGAAGGATAAGAACTTCATCTAAAGAGAAACTTTGACTCTTTTGAATCAACTGCTGGTGGTGTACTCTTTATCTTATTTTTGGGTGAGTTCTCGGCAACACATGGAGTAAAAGATAAAACTGGGCTCAGAGGTTTATTTCATATCAGAATAAATGCTCCTTTTCCCCGCAGTGGTGAGAGCACTGTGGGAAAGGGGGCAGGAAAAACAAACTGGAACTTTTTAATTTTCTTTTCTTTTATTCTACCTGTCACAAAGAAATGTGGTCATGGATTTAATTAATTGACCGATTACTGGACTCGGAGGACTTTTCAGCATTTAAACTTAGCCTCGTGAGAGGGGGGCTAGGAATGTCTACAAAAAGCTTCTTTTTCTGCAGTGGTGAGAGCACTGTGGGGGGAGGGAATAAAACCAAAGTTATAAATTGGATGTTTGAAGGAATTTGGGGCATTATAGTATAACATTTTCTTGGTTGATAAGGGTTAATTTATTATATGTTTTAAGTAGGGGGTATATGTATGGTTAGATATATAAATTGTTGAAAGTCTAACTGAAGGGGAGGAGGTGTAGTGAACGAGTGGGGTGTGAGTGAGAATATTGGTGTGAGGAGTGTCTGAGATATGTTCTGGGGCATTAGGGACACGGTCAGGCAGCACTCCCCCTCAAGACTAAAGGATCTTCACCCATTTGAACATCCTCCACTCCCTTTCAAAGTTTATAATGCTGGGCTTTCAGCATCTTGAGGAAATGAGTGAGCAGAAGGAGTCAAGGATCCTGGAACTCTCAAGAAAGATGGGAAAGGAGCAGGTGGAAAGAGACAGTGAAAACGAGGAGATGCCCTGGGGTGAAATGGACACAGGAACGAGGTCATCCTTGCCTTCTGCCCGTAACCAAGGGCTCTGACTTTGTCAGACAGGAAGTGGGGCCATCCTTGGATTCCAGTTCATTTCGGGCAGTGTTAAGCAATGCCAGGTCAATTAGGAATAAGACCGCAATGGTTAGAGGATCTTATTGCTTCTGTTGACATGGCTTGCATCACTGAGACCTGGCTGGATGGAAGTGTGGGCCCTATTTTGGAGTCTGCAGTTCCAGATGGGTTCTCGGTGATTCACTGCCCGAGAGTGGATTGTAGGGTTGGGGGGTTGCTGTCTGCTTTAGACAAGAACTGGATCTCAGGGAAGTGCCAGTTAGAGGCACCAACTCCTTTGAGTGTATTGTGGGTGCAGCTGCAGGCTACAGGACCCTTCTCATTTACCATCCACCAGGAGATGGGAGGGAGTTCCTGAAGGAAGCTGCGGACTTCATCACCAAGATGGTATTGGAGTCCCCCAGGTGGTTAATTCTGGGGGACTTCAATGCCTGGGTTTACGATGAACTCTCACCATTTGGACATAACCTACTCCAACTGATGGATTCATTGGGCCTGACATGGGTTATTACCTCTGCAACTCATGAAGGAAGGCACACATTGGAGTTGGTGCTCCACCTGGAGATGGAGATCTCCAATGTGGAGGTGGAGCTGATCAGTTGGTCTGACCATCACACCCTGAGATTCAGTTTGTGGCCCTCCGAAATAGGCCTGCCCCAAAGGAGTTAGTGCAGTTCTGTCCTTTGAGAGGAGTTACCTCAGAAGGTCTAATGACGGAGCTGGACTTCTGAGGATTTCCAATGCAATGGAGGGCATGGTCCCAGTGCCCCTGATGTTGGCCTATAATAGGGCTGTCTTTCAGGATGACAGAGGCATGGGCGGGGAAACCCTCAGGTGTGCACCTTGGGGGGACCCCGCTTAAGGCCTTGGGCCAGGTGCATAACCTGGGCATGGTATTTGATGAGGGCCTAACTCTGAGGGTGCAGATTGTGGCTGTAGTCAAATCTTCCTTTTTCCACCTAAAGAACATAGCCTGGGTGAAGCACCTGGTCCCGCCCGAAGATCTTTCTACCTTGGTCCACGCCTTTGTCACCAGTCATTTTGATTACTGCAACACCCTCTATCTAGGGCTACCAGGGGTGGAGATCCGTTGCTTGCAGCTAGTGCAGAATGCGATGGCCAGGTTGTTGACTGGAACCCCTAGATCCAGTCAGATAATACCTGTGCTGCGTGAACTGCAATGTCTGCCAATACAGTGGCAGATAACCTTCAAGGTCGCATTGCTGACCTATTAGACCCTACAGGAGCTGGGACCTCACTACCTGAAAGAACTCCTGTCTTCTTACTGCCCCTCCTGCTCACTCTGATCCTCTGGTGAGGGATTGCTAGAGATTCCCAGGGTAATCCTGAAAACATCTGCAGGAAGATCTTTTGCTTTTATGGCACCTACCTGTGAAACTCTCTACCTTGCCAAATACGAGATAGCCTGACCATGGAAGGATTTAAAAAATCCTTAAAAATGTACATGTTTAACCAGGCATTCTCAGGGACTTATTGACTGACTGCTAATGTTTTATTGTTTTTAATTATAATATTGTTAATGTTATTGTATATGTAAAGGTACCCTGAGCTATGGAAGGGCACTTTATATAAATAAAATGTTACTTACTTGCATACTTACCTCCTGCAAAGAAGTATGATGGTGTGGCTCAACTGCCAATGCTTGACAACAGCACTGCAGTGAACTGTTATGCCAATGCTACAATGCAGGCACTGCTGCACATGCCAGAGTTTGCTGAAATGGTCAGCACTTACAAATCAATAACTCTTTCTGAAGCACTAAAGAGAGTAATACGTAAGAATGTTTGCTGAAATGTGCAGCAAGATGCTACTGAGTTTATGATGGGTGTTATTAACTGCTTGCATGTGAAGATATTCTACTGAGGTAGTACTTTTCAGTTAATTATGTCTGCAAGTATTCATGTCTGTCATGTGGCTACATTGAAAGATAAATCTCAAATGACATGTGATGGATCTCTGTCTACATCCCAGATGATGCATCCATAAAATTAGAGATGCAAAGTGTGGCTGGGATTGTCACAGATGTAGATGAAGTACATCATGCTGTTTGCGAATGACTCAGTGCAGTGCAACACATCCATTACAGAGTTCACAGCTGGAAAAGTTATGTTTTCTGGAGTACACTTTGACACCCATGCAATCATTTTCCATTACAGCCCTTCTGTGCAGTCTGGTCACTATGTGACATGGTGCAGATACAGAAGTAGATGGGTAGAGTACAACGACACAGTGCGTACTATGAAATAAAGATTGCCATAGAACCTGAAAGATGCTTATGTCATTATCCTCTGAAACATGGACCTTGTGTAACATGCAGAAGTGTAACTTCTACCAGTATGCCCCTCAGGTTTCATGCCTGACTTTGTTTTCTCCCTCTATCTATTGTTAGATTGTGATGGGATTCACTTTTTACAGCTGTGGGCAGAACCTACAGCCATCTTACTGTCTGTAGCTGGAAAAATGGGACACCGTGGCACACATTTTTTGAGTTTTCAGTGTACCCTTCCCCAACTGTAAATCACTATGTCAGTTAAATAAAATACTCCCTTGTCTCTGTTGAGTAGACCAATTCCAAACACTATTTTTTCACTTTGTTTATTATTGCAATGTGACTTGCTACCTTTGGAGACTAATAAATTACTGACATGATTTCCAACAGATACAGCATATAACTGCGGAGCAGTTTCAAATTACATTCTTGGTCATCTCTTCCAATGTGTGAAGCAGTGATTTACAGTATTTCTTCTGAAGAGCTGATTTATGTTAACCATTTCAGGACCTACCTAATTAGTGGTGTTGGAACTCTCATGGTGTTATATTTGTACGAAGGGTAAATGCAAGGTAGCTAATGTTTTAGGGGTTTGCAGAGGTTGCAAGGGGCTTCAAAGGAGAATTACAAAGAAATCCAAGTGGTGTCACCTGCAGTGTTCCCAGATTGAACAAAGCATTTCTCTGTAGGGCACCCTCCTTTTTCCTGTATTTTCCATGTAAAACTGGAACAAAACTCCTGTACATTTTCCTTTATGCTCTAATCAATACATGTACATAACTGACTTCATTATGTCTGTCAGTAACACCACTATAACAAATGTTAAGGCTGTTTTAAGTGTTATTCATTTTAAATGGTAAAACTCACCTGCAACATATTACAGAGGCTCTGGAAAAATGCTGGAATCTCTCAAGCTTTGCTTTCAAGGCTCACATGCCTCCAGAATGTCTTGATGGTATTATAGCCTTGTTTCAATGTACTGACATAGGATAGCCTGGCTGAGAAGTAGTATCTCATATTTAGTGGAGTGATACTTTTATCCATTTTGGCAATGTACTGGCATAGGATAGCTTTGCTGAGATGCAGTTTCTCATTTTCAGGAGGGTCTTAATTTTATCCATTTTTACAATGTACTGATACAGGTTAGCCTGGCTGAGATGCAGTATTTCATTTTCAGTGGGGTATTACTTTTACCTATGTTTACATCTGCATGCAATGTTCTGACACAGGATAGCTTTTCTGAGATACTGACGGCCGTCACGTGCAACATGGTGGTGCTGACTTAAACTATGCATAAGCAAGTATTGCACATATGTAGGTATGTCAGCGCTACCATGTTACACATGGTTGACTCCGAGGCAAACTGCACATGCACGAGTATCACGCATGCACAGTTCCGTAATCGCTGAAGTATCATTTTCATTTGACTCTGGTGTGGGGAGAGCACCACATATTCTTTTCAATGCTCTTGCCACTCCTAAATGCTCTCCACAGCTGTATTGGCTCTGACCAGAGTTTGTTCATGATGCTGTGAATGTCTGCACTGCATGACAGTGTAGGGCATAGTCTCTGTTTTGGCAATTGTTTATGTATATGATACAAGAATCAAGGACAGCAAATTAGATGGCACTTTAGACATAACAGCATTTAAAAGTAATATTCCTTTTATTGTTTTGTTGTACACGTGTTGCCTTGATTCGTTTGCTGACTATGTATGTACAGTTTAAGTGGTCTCATAAGGTGCTGAACTATATACAAATGTCAGCAAATGAAACATATCTCAGCCCATGTAGATCTGTGTGCTCAAATACTTCTGTAAAAGCTACTGAAACATGATTATGCTTTACAGAAATCTCTGGAATTAATTTTATCGACTGTGGCATAAAAAGCTAGTCCTACAACAAGGTAAAGGTATCCCTAAGCCACCTTTGAACAACCACAAAACTATGACTCAGAATTGTAAATATGACTGAAGCCATTGTTAGAGTGACATGCTTAATTTCTATTGTCAATGATAATGATTTAGAGAAAGATACATGCCATTTTTTGAATGTTGTTGTATATATGTTACATGATATAATTACAAACTAGTTCATGTTTGTCACTTGTTTAACAGTTCCTATTTTTCATTCAGTATTTATAGTATCTCTATATTTATGCAGTTTTTAATAGTAATAGAAATTGGCAGAGTTCAATCTGATGTAAAAGGTTATTGTGGTTCTGCATGTTACACCTAGTATGCTATTCATGGTGTATTCCTCCTTTCTTAGGGTTGCCTTCATTAAGGGTTGAGTGTAGAATTTTCCAAGTGCACACAAGTATGTATTTCACAGTAATACTGTTACTATCTCATGCCCAAATATTACAAATAGCCACATGACTGTGTGCTGCCCAAATAACCCCACGGTTTATCTCTCTCCCTGCCATTATAGCAAGCAGATAGGAGAGAGACAGAGCATTTATTTAAATAGACTGCTACTCTGGCATGCTGGCATAATTGACAGAGCGGCCACCAGGAGGTAGTGATGGCACTGGAAGAGAAAGTGCTAGTAAGCTCTGTTTAGTGAATGTTTTTTTTTTTTTCCGTTTGTGGGGTGGTATGCTGGAAAAAATTGCAGAATGGCTACCAATAGAGAGACAGCTAGAAGGCTGTGTTAGAGAAGGTATATTTTTTCTCTACTTATGGTAGCTGTTTTGTTTTTCTTGTGGAGCACTAACATATTAAAGAAAGACAAAAAGTGACTCAGTCGGTGAGGACAGTTACAGGGACTTCCTGAGTTTTAGCTACATATATACAGAGACACTGTTGGCAGATAAGGGCCTATGGCCCACCCAGTCTGCCCATTTGAGCTAGTAAGTTTGCTTTATATTTTTCTAGAAGTCCGTTGCCCCTGACCTCCAGAATTCCCTTATGTCTATCCAATGCATTCTTAAATCCCATGATTGTTTCAGAGACCACCACTTCCTCTGGCAGGACATTTCACTTGTCCATCACCCTTTCTGTGAAGAAATTCTTCCTCACATTTCCTCTGAATCACTTTCCCTCCAACTTCATCCCATGCCCTCTAGTCCTGGAACATTTTTTACACTGGAAAATAGTGTATTCCTGCACCCTGTTCCTCCCTGTAAGGTACTTGTATGTCTCTATCAAATCCCCTCTCTCACTCCTCTCCCCCAGCGAGTACATATTCAAGTCCTTCAGCCTGTTCTCATAGGACTTGTGATGCAATCCCATTACCATCTTTGTTGCCCACCTCTGAACCTTCTCTACCCTGTCTATGTCCTTACGTAAGTAAGGTTTCCAGAACTGTATAGTATACTCCAGGTGGGGCCTCACTAGTGTCTTGTATAGTGGAATCATGACCCCTCTTTTCCTGCTGGTGATGCCCCTGCCTATACATCCCAGCATCCTATTTGCTTTACCTGCTGCCTTGTCACACTACTTACCTACCTTGAGGTCATCAGAGATAATAACCCAAAGGTCCCTTTCCTGTTTGGTGAATACTATATCCTCACCCCCAACTGATATGTTGTTCCAAGATTTTTGTGCCCCATATGCATTATCTTGCACTTCTTTGAGTTGAATTTCAACTGCCAAACCCTTGACCATTCTTCAAGCTTCTGCAGGTCCCTCCTCATTCTGTCTAAACCCTCTGGCATGTCCACTCTGTTACATAGCTTCATGTCATCAGTGAACAGGGAAATTCTGCCTTCTAGGTCCTGCGCAATGTCACTGATGAAGTAGTTGAATAGGACCGGTCCTAGCACTGATCCCTGTGGTAACCCACTGGTCACTCTTCCCCTCTGTGGAGTGATAACCATTTATCACCACACTCTGTGTCCTGCTGCCCAGCCAATTACCCACCCACCACACTACTGTTCTACCCACTCCCATATTCCCCAGTTTGTTTAATAGCCTTCTATGTTGCACAGTGTCAAAGGCCTTGCTGAAGTCCAGATAGGCCATGTCTGCTGCCCTCCCCTGATCCAACTTCCTTGTCACCCAGTCAAAAAATTAAATGAGGTTGGTCTGGCATGACCTCCCCCCCAGTGAAACCATGCTGCATTGGGTCCTGTAGTCCACTGGAAACCAGATGTTCCATCAATTTCTCCTTTAGTAGTGCTTCCATGATCTTTCCCACTGCAGAGGTCAGGCTGACTGGTCTGTAGTTCCCTGCCTCCTCTTTGTTCCTGCTTTTGTATAAGGGGACGACATCTGTTGTCCTCCAATCTTCGGATCCCTCCCCTGTTTCCAGTGATTTGCTAAACAGAATTGCCAGAGGTTCAGCCACCACCTCTCTTAGTTCCTTTAGGACCCTGGGGTGCACCCCATCTGGCACCATTGCTTTATTGACTCTTATTCCTTCCAGTTCCTTTAGTACCCTTTCCTGTGTAAAGGGACTTGTGTCTATTTCTGTGGTGTTCCCACCCCTTGTACTCCATTCAGGCCCATTACCCTCCTCTTCCTCAGTAAAAACTGTGAAGAAATATCTATTCAGTATATCAGCTTTACTGTTGTCATCCTCCACGCAGCCCCCATCTTCCCCCTTCAGTCTCACTATCCTTCCCTTTGCTCTTCTTTTTTCACTATTGTACCTGTTAAAGGTTTTGCCCTCTCTACCCACTAATTTTGCGATGCGCTCTTCTGTCTGAGCTTTGATTTCCCTTACTGACCTCCCTGCCTCCCTTTGCTTCTCCTGGTACTTCTCCCTGTCCCCTTCTGCCTGTATCTTTTTGTTATGCCTTAATGCTATCTTTATAGCTTTCGCTTTCTCCGCTACCTCCTTGGAAAACCAGCTGTTATGATAGCGCCAGCAGGGATATCACAATCGAGTACAGCATCTCCTAAGACTATAATAATGGGAGATCTGAATATAAATTGGAATGTCCCTGAAGCAGCCCTGTTTAAAGATGCTTTCGCGTCCATTGGTGCCACCCAAATGGTTACCACCCTAACACAGTTTAACCCTATCTCTGGAACTAGCTTCTTATTGGACCTCATCCTCTCCACCCATCTGAGCAGAATTTCTAACATATGGATTCTTCCCAACTTTCTGAGTGACCACTACCCAGTCCTCTGCTGTTGGTCCAACAAAATCAGCAAACCACTAGCTAAAACTGCTTATCATATGGTCCTTAAGAAAGGTACCCTTAACCTTTTTAAATTCCACCTTTCCCAGTGTGTCTGGTCCCCCCTCAACCTCTTCAGAAATGTGGGTGATGCCCTCTCATACTTTATCTCCCAGTTCAACAAGGCCTGCAATCTCTTTTCCCCTCTAAGTAAAAAAAAGATCAAGGGCCACTCCAACCCATGGATCTCCACCCCCTTAATAAGTCTAATGAGGCAAAGAGATCATTTATGCCACTGGGTAAAGGCTTCAGGGAAACATAGTGAGATGCAGCACTACAGGGCTGCCAGAAATCATTGCACATATGAAATCCGTAAGGCTAAAAAAGAGTACTTTAAAAGGGAATTTACTAGTACTTGAGGTAACAGCCGCAAGTTCTGGGAGATGCTAAAGGACATTACGGGCAAGCCAAGCCAAGCTTCTCCTTCCCTCAGCTAGGTAAACGGTATAAACACACAGAACCGCAAACTTACAGCTGATGTGTTTAATCATGCTTTCACAGATTTAAGTGGTATACTCCCACCCAATTTCTTCGACACTCCTAGCCTTGCCTATGTAGCTACCTCAGCTACCACCTCTCTTGCTATCCCTCCCTTCTACTTTAGATGCATAACTCTCTCCAAATCCAAAAAATATCTACTCAGAGTCCTTGGCAAGTCCAGGTTCAGCGGGGACACCCTGGATCTCAAACTTCTTATCTAAGCTCTAGATGTAGTCATAGCTTCCCTCACCAGTATCCTCAATCTCTCCCTCTCTCTCAGGCAATTCGCTAGCCTCTGGAAAGCAGCTATTATCACCCCAATCCACAAAAGTGGTGACAGGATGTTATGTAATAACTACTAGCCTATATCCATCCTCCCACCCCTCTCCAAAGCCCTGGAATTCATTGTTGCTTACCAGCTTACAGAATACCTAGCCAAATACAACCTGCAATGCCCACAACAACACAGCTTTAGAAAGTCACACAGTACCACCATGGCCCTGCTTGTCTACACTAACTATATCCACAAGGCACTGGATGATGGCCACTTAGTTGGATCACTGTACATTGACCTAACTAAGGCCTTTGATACAGTGAAACACTCACTCTTGCTCCACACACCCTAGGGCTCTCCACAGAAGTCACTAAATTGTTCAAAAGTTACCTGGTTGTTCATACCCAGAAAGTCAAGATCTGCAATACTCCCTCAAACATCCTTCCTGTTTGGTCCCGTATTCTGCAGGGCTACATTCTTGGCCCATTACTCTTCAGTTTATTTATCAATAATCTCCCCTCTGCCTGCAATAGCAATATGGTCCTGATACATGGATGATGCGGTCCTCTTTACTCATATCCATTCAAACTATCGGCTGATTTACAGACTGACTTCAATGCAATTGAGACCCGGTTTGGGTAACACAAGCTTGTCACGGATTCCAAAAATACCAAGATCATGCTCTTTTCAAATCCACACAATACACACAGAGCTGCAGAATTATCAATCTGTAACAACCTAAGTCAATCCCTTGAACAGGTTCAATCATTCAAATACCTTGGCATAACTCTCAACTCGGCTCTCTCTCCTACACCCTCCATATCAATCAAATTGCCAAGGTCATCAATTCCAGGATCGGGATCCTCTATCATTTCTTCCACAACATGACCAATGAAGCCATGCGACTGGCGGTCACCAGCTCAGTCCTTTCTCCAGTTGATTATGGCATAACTATCTAGAATTCAACCTCAGACACCTCTCTTAAGCTTATCATGCTCACCCTCAACAAGACATGCAGACTAGTCTCAGGGGCTGATAGAAGGACCCACATGTACAAGCTACATGAAAGGACATGATGGCTCTCTCTCTCTCAAGGCTAGGGTCTCATATCAAACAGGTCGAATCACAAAAAAAAAATTATTCTAGACCTTATGCCCTCCTGTACAGAAACCCTAATCCTACCATCACAAAAAACAAGGTGTATGCGACGCTCATTCAGACCCTCATACCATGTCCCTTTCTTTAGGACCTCCCAGGCACAACATACCATCACGTATAGAGCACCCACTCTTCTAAACGGTCTCCCCCCGATATCATTGCTGAACCTAAGTACATTTAAACAAAAACTTTACCAACACCTCTTTACCCAAAGTTGTTATGACTGTGCTATCTAGCGCATGTATTCCCTCTCTCCCTCCCACTCTGCCCCTCAATCTCCTCTCTCACACACACCTTCTCCCACCTCATTATACCCATAAATTTCCCCACAATTTCCCTGCTTGCTCCTAATGCTGTCCCCCTTTTGTCCCACAAGCCGCCGATTGCCCATCTCCTCTCCCACCCTGCCCCTTTTCTTCCCATCTTTCTCCCCCTCTTTTCACAGCTCTCCTTCCCCTTCCCTCCACCTACCACCCTCTCTCTCTCCCTCTGTCCTTATTCCTCCAGTATCCTATCCAACCCTACTCCCTCCTCCACTCCCTCCTCTCTCCAGCCCCTCTCCCCTTACCTCCATGTTTGCCCTCAGTTTCCCCTCACTTGTTCTTATCTCTGACAAAGTCAATTCTGACTGCATCTCCTCTTGTGTATCCATGCTAAATCTATAATGTTTACCCACTGAATTTGTATTCCACTGGCCACCCCGCTGTTGTACGTAACACCATTGTATTTTATGACCTGTTTGTAAATATTTAAGCTGTGTCTTGTGGTTACTAGAACTGCCAGTATTTCTGGCCATTGTCTAGCAACATAGTTTCTTTGCTAATGCAACCTTCTTGTCTGTATCTTGATACAGAACCTTTGTAAAAGCACCTCTGGTTCAAAAGTTGTAATCCTAGTTCTCAATAATAAATAAAAATAAGCAAAACTGCTGAAATCTCTGTGCACTGAACTAAAAAAGGACTCATTTTATTTCCAGTTATGAGGTTCAGGATAGTGTCCTCAATAATCCCAGGGTTATTTTTCAGGATGCAGTGGCCATATAGTCATGGTAGAAGCAGATTATGGCCACTGTCTTGCAATTTGAGAAGGGAATGGGGAGAAGAGAGGTGAGTGCAAACAGGTGAGTCTCTAGACTACCCGGATATTTTAAATTAGGATACGTTTGCATAAAAGAAACAAATGTAAAAAAAAAAAAAACTTTAGAAAGATTTAAAAACATGACATGATCAGTGTCAAGAGTATCAGGAACTGAGTCAATTTCATTCGAGGAGTGCGTGTGGTGAAGAATGATTGACAGGTTGACTGATCACTAGTTCAAAAGACTATTGCCTGGTCTACTGAACTACTACAGAACAAAACAAAATAGCTTCCCTTCAGGTTTCAACAAAAAAGATCATTTCATTTGGACACAAAAAATGGAGAAGTAAAAACCTTTTTTAGTATTTAATCCATAAAAGGTACACAACAAACCATGAAATATTAAATAACACCCCTCCTGGCATCAATGTTTCATGGCCTAACCATCGGCTTTTCAAGATGTAATAGCTATATTATAGTGTATGGTGGAGTGCAGTTGTGTATGGAAATCCACACACCGTAAAAAGTTGTTCTGCTGCAGCAGTGATATCCTCACTAATGCAGAATGACTTTTCATTCTGCATTAGTGAGGACATCATAATACAAGGGGCTACAGCAGATGTCCTGATTCATCCCTTGCTGTATGAGAGGGGTGTGCGAGTGTGCTGGGCAGTGGCAGTTGTGAATCGATGGCCTTGGCAGAACCGAGTGAAAATATAGAACAGTGAGTCTCTTTTTGTCTTTTTTTCGGACACCTTACACACTATAAAGAACAGTGTGTGGTTACCCAAACACTACTTGGCTATTCTTTCACCTCATAGATACAATGCCGACTTGGAGACCTCTCGAGCTTCACTCTCGAGGTCATCAGTTGGCATTGTATCCACTCAGTGGAAGAACAGCCTTGTAGTGTTTGGGTAACGACACACTATCCTATATATCATTACTAGCTCTATAGATCAGCACCACCACAATGTGGTATAATTTCACCAATCAATTAAACAAGTTAAAAAAAGCACGCATTTTACAATCTACCTAATTCACACCACAATACATGGGTTAAATAAAAGGAAAAAAAATTGAAAAAACAATTACATATATATATATATATATATATACCTGTTCTGATAGCAAAAGCTACATTTTAATATTAAAAACAAAATTTAAAAGTTCACACTACTCCTACAGTACAAATCTTTATACTGAATTTTTAACATAGAATTACTTTTTTTACTTAGAAATTTAAATATGATCTTAACCACAATCTTAAATATCCACTAAAGTGGTATAATATTTCTATTGATAATTTAAAAAAAAGAGAAACTCATTTTACTAGTCACCTAGTTCACACCCTGCAGAAAAATATTAAGAATGAGAAAACCAAAAGATTCAATGTATATTATATATACAACCAATTGAGGCATCTTTTACAGCAAAGCTGCAATATGCCATTTTATAATGCAGAATCTTAGAGTCCATGCTAGTCATGAAGTACAGATCTTTACACAAAATTTCTATACCTGGAATACTATTTTACTAAACATTTAAAAATTACCACTAAATTTCTACTTGGCAGTACTGCTTACTAATCTCTGACATCACTCCATTTTTTGCGTTAAGATTTACACCTCTATAAATACTCAACGTCTCATTTTCAGAAATGGGGCTAATTGAAAATGCTCATTTAAACCTGGTAGATAAGAGGCTTTTAGTCTGTATTGCCAATATGTCTCCCAGCATAAAAGAGCACTATCCATATCTCCCCCTCTTTCATTCAATTTCACCTGCTCCAGTCCCATAAACATGTACATATGTTTCTGATCTTTACTTTCTTCTATGTGGGCTGCTAAAACATTGTTCAATTTGTCGTGTCTAACACTTCTTTGATGTTCTAGAATCCAGTCCTTAAATCTTCTCAAAGTTTTCACAACATAGTATTTACCACATGTGCAGACTGCTAAATATACCACTGCCTCTGTATAACATGCAATTAAAGTGGTTACCTCATGCATCCTTTGAGTCTGTGGCAAACAGAATTATTTTCCCACCTTAATATATTTACAGGCTGCACAGTTCTCACATCGATAATTTCCTCTCATGATTCGATCATTTCATTTCTCAGGTCTCTCAGAGCTCTGTGTTAATAAATCTGCCAGGTTTTTACCCTTTCTATAAGTGAACCTTCGTCCATTTGTAGCGATGTCATGCAGTTTCAATTCCACTCTCAAAATCTGCCAATCATGCTTTATCACTGCTTCCACCTTCTCTGCCTGTAAACTAAAAGTGGTAATAAAGTTAGGACCCTGATTTTTATTGTTGCTCCTTTCAGTTTTACAACTCCTCTTACTTTTTTCTTTCACTAAGGATACTCTGTCTAAATTCCTTGCCCTTGTTACTTCTTTTTCTAAATTCTCTCTTTAATATCCCCTACTTCGAAATCTTTCAGTCAGTTCCCTAGCTCTAAGTTCAAAATCATTGTCCTCACTGCAGTTACATCTTAATCTCAAATATTGTCTGAAAGGAATGTTTCTACTTACATGTTTTGTATGGCAGCTATCAGACCATAGAATGTTATTACAGTCAGTATGTTTCCTAAACAAATCAGTTCTGATGCTGCCATCCTGTTTTTTAGTGATCATTATATCTAAAAAAGGAATCTGTTTTTCACTCACATTTGCAGTAAATTTTAAATTCTTATTTGTTCCCTCCAGATATTCCATGAAGTCCTGCAATTCCTGCCTCATACCTTTCCAGATTAAAATGACATTGTCAATAAATCATTTGTACAGATCTAGTTTTCCTCAAAAAAGCATTTGTCTCCTGATTATACAAAAAACTCATTTTCCCACTCTGATAAATATATATTAGTGTAATTAGGGGCCGTAGCAGTCCCCATCGCCATCTCTTTTACTTGATGATATTTTTTTTCTTTGAATAAAAAAATATTCATAGCCAATACCATTTCTGTCATGCTGATTAAACATTCAATAAAGGGTGTAGTGTATTTTGTCTCTGTACACAACATGTTCCTTAATGCATCCAGACCCCCTTGGTGGGGAATATTTGTGTACAGAGATTGAATGTCAAGTGTCACTAACAGCCAATCCTGCTCCACCTCTAACTCTATTAATATCTCAAGCATTTGTTTCATATCTCTGAGATAAGCCCTGGTCTTTTTAGCAACGTCCTTAATGTATTCTTCCACATACTGTGCTAATTTTTCTGTCAATGAGCCAATACTGGAAACAATGGGCCATACAGGGGGATTTTCTAAATCTTTGTGTACCTTCAGTAGCCCATGTATGGCTGCTCTCACAGGAGCCTGCACAGTAAGGAAGTTGCATGTTTCATTTGTTATGGCACCTTGTAACACAATTTCCCTCAAAAAAATAATCTATTTTCTTTTTAAATTTTACAGTGGGATCAAAAATCAAGATTTTGTAGAACAATTTGTTAGACAAGTGCTCTAGCATACTGAACTACTGACCATTTCAAACTGAGTTAACAAATTTGAATAAATAAATAAACTATTGACTAGTTTCAGTTAGGGAGTGAGGGAGAGAAAGCTCAATCCACACATCCTCTCCATTATTTTTTCCACCGGTGCTTCTATTTATGTCTGAACTCCTACTCTACTTCCTTTCTAGCAATCTTTTTCCCTAGGGGCTTAAAAAAAACAACTATATATTACTATTTCCACAGGCACTTCTATTTTTGTCTGAACTCCTTCTCTACTCCCTTTCTAGTAACCTTCTTCAAAAAAAACTTAATAGTTTTTTTCCCTCTTAAGCAGGATTTATATTTTCATCCACACATCCTCCCTATTTCTACTACAGCCAGCTTGCACAGATGCTTTTTATTTTCGTCCACACTTCCACTTTTCCTTCCTGATAATTCAACCTGAGGAAGGCTGAGGTAGTTGTATCTTACAAGGGGGTTCACCTTGTGTACCATCCATCCTTAGATTTAAAGCAATTTTAATTTTTGTCTTACCCACACAACAATATGGACATCTTCAACTGCAGATATTGTGGGACCCTCATCACCAGAGCTTATGCAAGGCAGGTGGGGCATTGTCATACTTGCTCTGCTCTAAATGATCTATGCACTCAACTACCTGCCACTCATGCTGAAATATACTTTCTCACTGTACAATTCAACCATGATGAGCAGCACTCGGACTTAAGGCACCAACCACCAACACCACTTCCCCAGAGAGCTAGCAGACCAGCGGGCTGGCAGTTGGTAGGAAAACAGAAAGTACAGTGAAATAATTCCCATGAAATAACTCCAACACAAATCAAACTAACAAACAGATTTTCTCCACTTTCATCTAGGTCTACCGCCAGGGTAGACATGACAGTGGAGAGGACCCTCGCACAACGCATGGACAAACAAACCACAATAAAAAAAAAAAAACAAAACAAAAAGTGTGTCCTAATAATAGGTGATGCTATGATCTGTGGAGTAGAGTCGCACATCCATCAAAGTGGCCAAACAGAAATTGAGGTTAGATGCATCCCAGGAACATCAGCATGGAAGGACACAAACAGGATTGAGGAAATTGTGTGTAACACCAAGCGAGACATGCACATTCTCATCCATATAGATACAAACAACCTGGCCAGATGGTCAGTTGGAGAAACTAAGCAGCATCTAATGACTGTAGGAGAAAAACTCACTTCCCTTTCATCCAAAGTCTCCTCCTCAGACATTCTGCCTGTGTGGGGCAAGGGGGCTATCAGGCAGAAGATCATAGAAAGGGACATCATTGAACTAAATACCAGGCTCAAAAACTCATGTCAGGAAAAAGGTTATGGCTATGTAGGAAACTGGCAGAACTTTTGGGAGAGGGAGTTCTTTAGATTCAATGGCCTACACCTTACAAAAGAGGGAACATCTCCTCTTGGCCAAAAATGTGATGTCTTCATCAACCATTTAAATTAGAGGGAGGAGAAGGAGCATCAGCAACAGTTGCATCATATGAGCTTATGAATGCCCCTGTCCTATCTTAGGAAAATTGATCATAACCAAAACAGGGCATTACAATCACCACGTGCATCACAACTCCACACGGGTATTCCAAACATAATAGGGATGTTTAAAACATTAGGGACACAAACCACATGTGGAAAAATCATGCAGTAAGCAGGACAAACCAAGACTGGAAGGCAATGTGTGTCAATGCCCGTAACCTTCCAAACAAAATCACAAATCTCACAGCAATGATGGCTAAGGTCAGCCTCAACTGGGTTGCTGTCATGGAGATTTAGTTAACAGAGAACCATACCTGGGACGTCACCATCCCTGGTTATACTCACTTCAGGATAGACCGCATAGGTAATAAAGGAGGGGGGTTCACTATTTATACCAGGGAAGGGATAAATTATACTGAGACCCAGGGAACACAAGATAAGACAGAGGCCCTATGGATCACTCTGGGCACTGGAAACAGGAACCCTATCAGGATTTGAATTACCTATAGCTCCCCAAGTCAGGAGATCAAAAATGACAAGGTTCTTCTGGAAGACATAATGAGGGTAGCAGACAAAGGCAAGCTATTGCTAGTCGGGGACTTCAATCTACCAGATGTAGAATGGTCCACCTTCACAACCTCCTCAGAGAGGAGTAAAGACTTCCTCATAGCTTTGAGGGGGGCAGCACTGAATAAAATGGTGGTTTCTCCCACCAAAGAATCAGCTATCATGGACCTGGTACTCACTAACAGTGCCAGGGTATCAGACATACAAGCGGGAATCAATCTGGATACCAGTGACCACAGGTCAATCTGGCTGTCCATTAGCAAGACTGAGGACCCCTGCCACTCCAGAATCAGGGTGCTCGATTTCAGGAAAGCAGATTTCCCAAAAATGAGGGAAAAGATCAAGCCCCTGCTAGCAACAGATACCACATGTAATGTGGAGAACAAATGGACAAAGCTGAAAGATGCTATAGCATCAGTCAAGGCACTGTGCACTAAACAAATCAGCAAGTCCAAAAGGGCAAGGAACCCAATCTGGTTCTCCAAAGAGGTAGCTACTATAGTTAGGGAAAAGAGAAAAGATTTTAAGAAGTACAAGGAGACCAAGTCTGAAAAGGATAGAGAAGCCTACAAAGAGAAACTCAAGGAAGCCGGGAAAGTTATTAGAGTGGCAAAGGCCCAGACTGAAGAAAAACTGTCTCGAAAAGTGAAAAGGGGGGCAAAACATTTTATCAATATATTCAAGAAAAAAGAAAGAGCAAAGGAGGAATAACATGACTGGCAACCAAGGAAGGACACCCGGTGGAAAACGATAAAACACAAGGCAGAAGTTCTCAATGAATTTTTCTGATCAGTCTTCACACAGGGAGACATTGGTAATGGTCCAGCACCAGCCAGGACACTACCCCATACCAGGGGAGCTTACATATCCCCCTTTATGAAAGAAAGGGTCCTTGAGGAGTTGTCTGAAATAAGGGTGGACAAGGCAATGAGCCCAGACAGAATACACCCAAGAGTTCTAAAATAACTTAGGGATGAACTTGCTGCCCCACTTGCTGAACTGTTTAACAGTTCACTGGAATGGAAGATAGTACCACAGGACTGGAAAAGAACCACAATTGTGCCATTGCACAAGAGTGGTAGCAGGGAGGTAGCACGAAACAACTGCCAAGTAAGTCTGATCTCAGTGGTGGGTAAAATAATGGAGACATTGCTTAAGGAAAGCATAATGAGCTACTTGTAAGCAACTGGGTAACTAGACCCAAAGCAGCATGGCTTCACATCAGGATGCTCATGCAAAACAGATTTGATAGAATTCTTTGACTGGGTTACAAAAGAAGTAGATCGGGGCAGAAGTGGACTTGGTGTATCTGGACTTTACTAAAGCCTTTGACACAGTCCCACACAGAAGGCTAGCCAACAAAATGGAGCAAGCTGGCAGTGGTCACAAAGTAGTTAAATGGATCTCAAGCTGTCTGCAAGGCAGGATACAGCGGGTTATGGTAAATGGCACCTTGTCCCAAGAGGGGAAGGTGTCAAGTGGCATGCCGCAGGGATCAGTACTAGGCTCCATCCTTTTCAACATATTAATCAGTGACATCGCTGAAGAACTGAAAGGGAATGTCTGCTTCTTTGCAGATGATATGAAGCTCTGCAACAAGGTGGACATACAGGAAGGGATCGTAGAAATGGAGGCAGATCTTAGGATGCTAGAGGAATGGTCCAGGAACCGGCAGTTGAGATTCAATGCCAAAAAATGTAAAGTCATGCACTTGGCTAGAAAGAACCCATGCATGAAGTATGTACTGGAGGGACAACTACTAGAAGAAACAAAGCTGGAACAGGATCTTGGTGTCATGATCTCAAACCATTTAAATGTAGGGAAGCAATGTGAAAAAGTTGTACTAAAGGCAAGCAGCATCCTCAGATGCATTGGTAGGGGTATTACTAGTAGGAAGCATGATGTAATCCTCCCGCTGTTCAGGTGCCTCATGAGACCTCCCTTGGAGTACTGTGTGCGGTTATAGAGACCTCACCTAAAAAAGGACATAGACCATCTGGAAACTGTGCAGAGACTTGCCACAAAAATTTTGCAGGTTCTGCACCATGAAATGTACAAAGCTACGCTCAGCCAGCTAAATTTATTCAACCTCAAGCAGAGGAAGAACAGAGAGAAGACATGACTGAGACATTTAAATTTGTTAAAGGGATTAACATAGTACAAACCAGGAACCTCTTCTGGGAAAATAGGACTACATGTACTAGATGGCACAAAATGCACCTGGTGGGAGGTAAATTCAAAACAAATGTTAGGAAGTTGTTTTTCATGGAGAGGATGGTGGACCCTTGGAACAGCCTGCCACCGGAGGTAGTGGCAGCCAAGATGGTCACTGACTTGAAACAGGCATGGGATAGACAGTATAGTCACCTTAGCAAGACAAATTGATAGCGGGGGTTAGAAAACCAAGGCAGACTAGATGGACCACAAGGTCTCCTTCTGCCAGAAAAATTCTTATGTTCTTATGACAGAAGGGGGGGGGGGAGAGAGAGAGAGAGAGAGATATTTGGACATCAGGGTTGTAAACACAAAGCAAACAAAATAAAGAAATGAAAACTTAAGGGTTAAAAGTCTCAGGGAGTACTGGACAAATGGTGGTGTGGTGTTTCTTGGGTGTTCTCATCCTGAATGCCAACTATCTCAAACCAGCCCCTAGACTTCTGCCTGAAGCACAAGAAACTGGTGCAAGCATGTGTCTCATAGGTACTGTCTATAGTATGTGAAGACTGAGAAGAAACTGTTGTCCCATGTGACCAACAGACTCAGTCTGAACTTTCTGTACAGTGGGCCCTGCATGAAGAAAGACATTGTGTATAACAAAACATGACAGCAAGGTCATAAAACACTTTTTTTGCACAGGGCACTCAAGGCCCTGCACAAAGCATCAGCTTATGTTTCATTTTTAGAGGGCTTGGGTGATGGGCATTAGAGTAAAACTTATAAAGAAACATGATACCACCAATTTGCCACTACTCCCAAGACTCCAACTCTGATGTTTTAATTTTCTTACTTTACTCACTTTGTGTTCTTCAACCCTAATGTCTTTTTTAATGTTTTTTTTTTACAAATACAGTCAATTCCAGATGTGTGCACATGACTGGGGACTGCTAATTTCATGCATACATCCGAAAATGCACACAACCGAAAATACTTTAACAATGATCTCGGGACTGTTTTTGTGTGATCCCGATATTGCAGTTAATAAAGAGCACAGCATACTTGCTGATTGAGGTAGTAAAAGATAAGAGTTTACATTTTAGGTAAATAAGAGTTTATTACAGGAGCTTTAAAAAGAACAAATACACTATGTTTAATGTTGTAAAAATCCACAGTACTATAAATATTAAAAAGCATTTAAAAAGAATAAAAAACAATAAAATGTCACAGATATTCATAGGGCAAAGTGCTAGTGCTAGTTAGTGGTGCTGGAGTCACATTGATAAAAGTCAATAATGCTTGCCTGCTTTGTGGTGCGATTGCTTAGTGTCTCCAGTTTCTTTTTGAATAAATAAAACCACACAAAGTCCGACTGCTCTCTATGGTCCACATAATGCTGAATCTTTGTCACCATATGCCAGACTTCAGCAGGGGTGGGCACCTCAACCTCAGGGTCATCATCTTCCTCATTTTGGATGTTGCTGTCCCCAATACAGAAGCACAAATGTCTGCATTTGTTAATTCATCACTAGCAGGTTCATCGATGTCCACAACAACAAAATCATTGAACTGAGAGGCAAGCATCCTGGGGGGTGGGGGTCCTCATCATGGTGGTCTGGCTGTGCAGTGATGTTGGCTTTTTTAAAACAGTTATGAACTGTCTCTGGTGTGATATCACCCCAAGCAGCATGTAAAAGATGTATGGTATCTAGAATATTGATTGTTTTTGCCACAACATTAAACTCAAATGCATCTTGTGAGTCTAGCTCCAGCAGAATTTTGTTCACAATTTTTTTTCTGTAATGCTGCTTCAGACAGTTTATGACACCTTGGTCCATCAACTGAATCAAGGGAGTGCAATTAGAGGGTAGCAAGACAAACTGGATGTTTCAGAGCATGATGGGCTTGTGAGCAGGACAATTGTCAAAGATGACCAAACTTTTCCTTCACTGCCTCCTCATCTTCCTTTTGGGTTCACTGTGTATTGCACTAGTAATGCCTTCACATTAACACCTTTAAAACACTGAGGCTTTTTTGATGTGCCGATAACCAAAAGTAGAAGTTTTTCGATTCCCGTGCTGTTAGTACAAACCATCACTGACACCCTCTCCTTTGCTTTTTTGTGGCCTGAAATCACCTCCTTGCTCTTTTATCAGCATTAAAAACGTCCTGTGGGGGCAAAGGCAGAAGTGATTATTGGTAACACCTCCCTTAGTCACCTCTTCAATGTTTCAGCATCATTCTCTGCCTTTTCACCATGAACACATTTATAACTAATGTTATTGCACTCCTTCCAGCAAAATAACCATCTGGCCGAGGGCTCAGTTTTTATTCCCAAGTTAATAGCCAGGCCTTTTGCCTTTTCCTGCAGTATCTAACCAGACAGTGGCACTCCGTGATTTCAGGCTGCGGTAAACCACTGCAAAAGGACATCTTCGACCAGGGCATCTTTGCCTTCTAGCTTTCTTTTTCTGTTCTTGTTTCCCCCTGCACTCCACTCTGCTAGTATTGATTCTCTTTTTTTAACAATGCAGCCGACACTCCACTGCAAGCTCCTTTCAAGTAACCCTGGGGACAAACGCCTTATCCAGAAGCTGCACTTTCTGCTCCAGTGTGAGAACCATGTGTGTCAGTTTCTCCATTGTAATATATAATTCTGAATGGATAACTGACAGATTTAAATTGCAGGATAAGAACCAATGGGATCAATGTAATTTTCTTCTTTGTGTGGTAGTGGAATTATATCCTCATTAACGCAGTTCCCTTTGAGACCTACATGAAATGGAACAAATACAACAGTGGAGAAATTTAAGCCCTGTGTCACCAACCATCTAACAAGTGAAATACAACAGTGTCTTAATACTAGTAATTGCACCATTACAGCTTATCATTCCACTATGAATAATAATAGATTTCTTACATTTTTCCTGGGGAGTCTGGGATGTGGAGTCTTGAAGGAACATCCAGTCATATCTATAAAATGAGAAAACCTGCAGTCACAAAGGATCAGTAGCTCTTTAGGAACTAGCTAGGACGAACAATATAGGATAAAGAAAAACAGTACTTAACTGATACACATTACCAGTGTTCTTCCACACCTGGTTCAGTGTCCTGTCACAGCGTTTTCAGTGCCCCATCTGACCTGAAGACATCAAGTGGAAAATGGTTAGTGTGAAGAATAGAAATACTAAACAAATGCATGTTTGTTTTAATAGGAGGGTTTAGCAGGAGGGGAGATACCAGCACCACACCACTGACAAGGGTTTCTCAGGTGTGAGTATAGGGATGGGAGAGGATTTAGCATCCCGGGGACCACTTTCCTGTCCCTGGGGGAAATGGGTTAGTATGAAAAATAAAAATACTGATCAGCTGAGTCAGGTGTAAAGGGCTTGTAGATTTCTTTTTTAGAATAATTGGGTTGGGAGGAGGGGAGAAATACTTGTAACATGAGAACAACCCAAGTTTGAGAACACACTCAGGTCACTCAGTGGCCATAGTGAGGGTAGAGTGGTGGAGAGGATTCAGTGTCATTGAGACCAATCTCTCAAGGGGAACCATCATTCTCTAATCATTGACTGCCACCCCAGCATGATGAAACCACCATCTGTTGTGTGCCATGCACTACCAACCAGGTGCCAGACCTCTGAAGTGGTTGAGAGTCTCAGGGGGATTGGATGGCCCTCCACCTCCTGCCCCACAACCCCCTGATGGAGGGACTCAATGGATGTACTGAAGGTCTGAGGTAATTCCCTGGGATGGTGAGTGACAGGGATGGGCTGCTTGCAGCAGTAGGGGGCCTGTCAATGGCCTGGGGCAGTGCAACAACCAGAGCTTCACTCTGCCAGTTGCTGGTTTTCCTATTTTTCATCCCTATTTCTCACAATGCAGTGTGTATCCCTGTCAGACCTCCAGCCAGACATCAACCCCTTGTGAAGCAATGCTCTTCAGCCAACCAAAAGGTGTGTTTCCCTTGCATCAGAATACTGATCCATCAGTCCACATGCTGGGAACAATGCTCCATGAGCAGCATCTCCCATCCTTCTGCTGCCCAGCCAGCTCCCCAAGTCCTTCCTCTATCTTAAGCAGCTGGCAAGGGAAAATAATAAGCTACATAGTGGGCCAATGGGTGACCCTGAACACAGTTTTTGTGAACAGCTCAGATGGTTTGTGAAATCTTGACCCCATATTTTCAACATAATCTTCTTATGACCCCACCTTTTGAACATGACCAAGGTCATTTATCAAATCCAGTCAGAAACATTATTTTGCAGCATGAGCACTGAAAGATGCTTTGGGTGTGATTTGTAAAATAACACCATTCATGTTAATGAAATGGAGAAGAAAAGAGCTATGTTGAAAATTTGGGGTCAAAATACTGAAAAATAGCAAAGTTATGATTAGGCATTCAAAAATGTCAAATTTTCTTCAGAACGTTTTAGTTTTTTTGTGATTTTTACACACAATTTTCAACATAGTCTTTTTATGACCTCTTCTTGTGATCAAGACATGAGAAATCTTGTAACTTTTGCCCAAAAGGTGATTTATGTAGTGCCTGCACCTATGGTGTTCATGAGGTGGGGTGAAAAATAGGCTGCATTGAACATTTGGGACAAAAATTTTTAAAAATGACAAAGGTATGAGTAAAAGTTCAAAATGCATTAAAAAGCCTTTAACCACACTTACCTTGTTTTCAGTCAGTTTCTGGTCACCATAGGTAGCAGCATATCAGTCTCCAGTCAAGAAGGGGATTAGGGATGTGAAGCATGTGAGGTGTGTGGGGGCTATGTGGCATGGTGGGTGCTGAGTAGACTTGCCACAGTGGGCTAGGGTGGTATGAGGGTCTGGGGGGAAAGAAGATGGAACTAGACAGCTTCATTTTTTCAGGATATCAAAAGATAAAAGAAAATGATCAGAGACTGTTTTTTTCCTTTCAGGTATGAGCACTGGAGACTGGGCAACATAATGTTGGTATGGTGACACTGAGGATGGGCACTCTGGTGTAACATGGTATTGGCTGGGGGAAGCTGATGAGAGGGGCATTATTAAACATGGGTGGCCAAGAGGATTTAGCGAGGCAGACAGAGAGTCATTCAGACAAGAAAGAAAGAAGGAAAGAATGAGTAGATATGCTGGCACAGGGATTAGGCACTCCCTGTGCAGCATGCCAGTTACAGTGTCTCCCTACACCCCCACTCTGTAACAATAAAGACTGGGGGTGTAATACCAGCAGTGGGATTGGTTACCTGCCACCAGTTTGCAGTGAATCCTAATTCAGGTGAGAGGAAGGATACCAGCAGTAGTGTTCAGCACTTGCCACTGGTTTTAACAAATAGCTGGGTTGAGTGGGAGGAGGACAGAGATGGCAGGACTGAGCACTAGCTGACAGTTTTTTTTTTATAATAACATTTTTATTAAGGATACATTTAATAATCACCAAAAACAGTAAGCATTATATACCAAATTCATCACAATCAAAATTAGAAAATTTACAATAACATTACTTCAAGAATTTTTCCATGATTTTACCCAACATTTGTTGTAGCACTAAGAAAAATAAGTTGTAGACTAATATATATTGTTCCATAGAGCAAAACTACAATATTTTTGCTTGAATACTGTACCAATCTGACATAAAAGACATGACAAATTATCTATAAGACAGTTCAACAAAAAATAATTTTCCCCATTAGAAGGTAGGACATGGCCTCTTAGCTTATTAATAAATAGTTAAGTTGTTAAAAAATAGTATAACATTAATGTCAGATGGGTAAATATTAAAATCAGACATTATTTATTTTTGTATTAGGGTATGAAACTGGAATCTGTTTGGAGTTTACATAGAACCCATTGGCTCCAAATCTCTTCAAAGGTTTGAAGATAATTAAAATTTTTATAATTACCCTTTCTGAGCTGGTAAATAGAATCTACAATTCCATGAAATAACAGCGATGATTAAATCATGCGTGACACAACAGTGAGTGCTAATCACCAAAAACACAATCAGAGATCAGCACTACACTGAACACCATGAACAGCGACATCAGATTACCTTCTATATGGGGGAGAGCAAATGAACTTACTATTTATGCAGGGGACTATGCCTCCCTGCCCCACCAAATAAAAATAATCAACCCTAGGGGGGGTGCACACTTGGGGAAGGAGGTAAACATGGGAGGGGTGTGGGAGGGGGCAACGGTTGAGGGAGGGACAACCCGTAGGTGGGGGGAACAAACCTGAGGGAATGGGTAGTCATCACAACAAAAAAAAAAATTAATGCAACAACCAGAATAAAAAATAAAATAATTTCCTTACACACAGCCCAGAAACCAGGACCATTTGCTATAGGGGTGGTGACTATAACCACCATGCCAGGCAACCAGCTTGGCAGTTGCTCGATCAATTCATCCATTTACCCTACTACTTGTACACTTGCTACTCCTTCCCTTCATTATTCTGTCCCTCCAAAGTCGCTATTCATGCTCCCTTACTATGCTGTCATGATCGCTGTACTTAGCCTTTGGTAAAAAGCAGTCCCGGAAAACATCAGATCAGAGATTATAACACTCTAACGTGTGCTGCAGGCTATTTCATCTACCACTGCTTCCTACTGCTCTGATGTCAACTGCAGGGGATGCACTTACAACCCCCCCACCAAAAAGAAACTAAATAAATTCTAGTCAGATCCACCACGGCTGCATACTGAAGTTAGTGAAGTTGTGTGGAACTGTTAAGGAGGTATGGAGAAACAACACAATGATTTATAAGTAATAAGATTTGTTTTAGTTTCTGTTCTAAAGAAGACATACAAATTCTTAGAAAAATATATGTAGGTGTACATTTTAATGAGAGGAATAGGAAGCAATATAGCCTTACAAAAGAACCCCAGAACAAATGCTACTGAGGTATGTGTTATCCCGGATGATATTGGCTGGACAGCCACATTTTAAAGAAAACACAATTGCACATACCCCAATAATGCAAAGCATTGTGGGAAACATATGCAAATCCCCATATTGGTACAGAAGGCGGCAGTACATGAAAAAGTAATGGCTGGCATATGTTCAGCCTTAGGGTTATTTATACAGTTTTTTTTTGTTTTTTTGTTTTTAGAGAAACATGGTTTTTTGTCCATGAGGTGATGTCAGTTATATTTAAGCAATGTGTTGATGTCAGGAAGTCAGGTGTAATGATGGACTGTTAGCAGAGAAAATGTGATAGTAACTATCAGAGGGGGTCAGTTTTGATAAGAGTAAGGTAGTTATGCTTGTGATAATGGGGATATTAGGAAAGTATGAGGTCCATGCAGAAGTGGAGTACAAATATGCACAGTTTCATAAGTATGTGGTCAGAGTGCAGGCAAATGTGATATGCAGGTTTGGTTTAGAAATAGGTAAGAATAGTGATATGTGCAATTGTTAGAAAGATATATAATTACATAGACATATAGATAGAGAGAGACAGACAGACAGACAGGCAGGCAGAATAGGAATGGCAGTGAAGTATTAAAGTGACGCCAGCCCCACCCCCACCGTTCAGAGATGGACAGGCATTGGGGTGTGCCTTTGGGTCATTGCCCATAACTCTCACGCCATTTCACCTCACCCTATCCTGCAGACACAGACAAGTGTCAAGGTGTGCCTTGGGGTGTTCAAGCTATATACTCACCCCATTCCATAAGGAAATATGCTAAAATGGGTACAGTACTGTATAAGAAAATGGAGTGAAGTTTGGGGCTGAAGGGGCAAAGGCACACCTCGATACCTGTCACTGGCTGCAGGGTGGGAATGGGGGTGGAATGGAATGAGCATTACTGTTGACAATCCCAAGTCACACCCCTGATGCCTCTCAGTCCCTACAGAGCAGGGTGTTATGGTCAGAAACCCTAATGCCCTAGGTGTTGTTATGTGACTTTTTAACCTAGCAACAGCTTTTAATGCATTACATTATAAAGACAAATAAATGTTTTTAATACATTTACAGACAGTTATATAAACTTAATTTTCTTCAAAGAATAATTTAAATTTAGTAACAGTGCTAGTACAAAGCAAATACCCAGACAACTTGAAAAGTATAACTACTTTATATTGTACATTGACACCTCATAAGGACCTCCTTGAAATTGAGATGCAAATATCACACATTTATCAGTTTTCTAACAGGAACATTTTACTATCCTAAATACATTTCTTGCTTCAGTAACTGCTCAGCACATCTATTGCATGACCAACTTATTGACATTTTACACCTGCTATGCAATGTACTGCTGCTTACTACACCGACATCATGAACATAAAACAGATGACTGCCATCACTAGGGAGGCAGTAAAGCACAGTGGTTTAAGGCTCTGAGCTGGAGATCTGGGTTTAAATCCCACAGCCCCCACTTGCATACTGGATGACCATGAGCAAGTCACTTAACTTCCATGTGCTCCCAGGTTGTCCCTGTAAACAAGCTTTCAGCTTAGTGTGCCACTCCTGGTAAAACAAATGAAGGAAAAAAAACACAATGTATTATTTTTTCTTGCTTTATTTTGCTACTACAAACTTTGACTAATACAGTCATCCTTAAATGTATTTTTTATAGCTTATGTGTCTATGACCTAGGCAGAACTACACTTAAACTCTTACACATAAATAAATAAATCATCAGAATAACATTTATTTCAGTAGTATCTCCTTCCTTTTCAGGTGCCCATGACACTATGTATATATATATATTTATATCTTTTAACTTCAAAGCACTAAGCCTATTCAAATGCAAAAAACACAAGACTTTATTCTCTTCACACATTACTGCTAAACTTCAGGTCCCAGAGAGATAAAAATATAGAGCTTCCCCTAGCTATTTGGGTGGGTGCTGCAGCTGTGTGTGTGTGTGCTTGTGTGTGTGTGGGGGGGGTTATAAAAAGCTTTTTAGAAACAGACACTCTAGTATCCAATATGGGATAGTCTTCTTTGGGTGACATATTTTACTCCTTTGTGGGCTTATACCTTAATTGTCATTCTTGTGTTGCAAGTGCTTGCTTTCCTCAAGTGTTGTAATTTCAGGATGCAGTTTTTCAAGTGTTGTATAAGGATGCAATTTCAGGCACTCCTTAATTACTTTTTCTTTCCTTCTGAACCTTAAGCTCTGATGCCCCAGGCAGCTCTGATAGTCAGTTGTTCCAACATGATAGATCCACCTCATGTCCCTCCCACATGAATCAAAAAAAAAAGGAGGGAGTGGATCTTTAGGAGCTTCTCAGGTGGTGCAGGGTCTGCACTGGAAGACATATGAAGGGAGACAAAAGGAGCTTAATATGTATAGCCTCGAGGAAAGGAGGGAGAGGGAGGACATGATAGAAATGTTCAAGTACCTCAAGGGAATCAACAAAGTCCAAGAGGGTAGCATCTTTCAAAAAAAGAGGTGTGCAAGAACAAGAGGGCACAATTTGAAGATAGAGGGGAGGCGGCTCAGAGGTAGTTTAAGGAAGTATTTTTTCACAGAGAGGGGTTGTGGATGCATGGAACTGCCTTCCGGAGGAGGTTGTGGAGTCAAAATCAGTGGTGGAATTCAAGCATGCATGGGACAGTCATAAGGCAATTCTAGGGGGCGGGAGTAGGAAGAAGTAGGCTGCTGGTTAACTAGGATCTGCAGCTTATCCAGTAGGTAGGGGAAATGAGCAGACTGGGTGGGCCAAGCGGTCCTTATCTGCCATCAAATTCTATGTTTCTATGGTGGAGGTGGATCTTACAAAAAAAAAAAAAAAAAAAACTAATGCTGTTTTCCACTACTCAGGCTCCAGTTTTTGTACCTCCCATTTAAGAAAGAAAGTAGTGCCCTGCAACCATTGACTAACATGAAAGCCTATTTATTTGAGGGCAGAAAGCATTTCTTGGAGGAGGATAAGGAAGAGGAGACTATTTGCACCTTCAGCCAGTTCCACGGACAGAAAACATGACATCAGCCCTTTTGTACATGCAACACATCTGTAGGCTCTGCCCACTGCAGCCATAAAAACATCACTACAACAACTGGCATTAATCTTCATCAACCATCCACTCCAAAAGGATAAAGAACATCATCTACAGTACATTTTTTCTTTACCTGACTGTTGTGGCATTCCACTGTTGTGTGCTGGCTACAGTCTCTCATACTCTGTTGCTTCTGTGTAGTAGGATCAACATGAACAGAGCTAGTTGAACCAGCACACAGTGTGGTATAGTGATTAGAGCACTGGCTTTGGAGATGGGAAATTACTGGTTCGAATATCAGCAGAGGCAAACAACTCACTGGGTTACCTTGGGTGAGTCACTTTATGTTCCAGTGATCTAGTGTACGCAGGTGTGAACGTGGGTAGAGCAGGATCCCACTGCAGATGATATGTTGCATTTTAGCTGAGCAATCCTGGGAAAACAGAGGAAAATAAAAATATTGAAACTCACCTCCACCCAGTCCATTAATAAATTACACTCCCTACCCTACCATCTTCACGTACCTACCACCATCCTCCTCCAGTCACCCCAAAAAAGGATACAAGTGGTTTCCTGGTGGGTGACTTGCAAAGTCCTCCTCCACCTCGACTGGCCACCATCTAATGAATGAAACAAAGCCTGGGAAATTGTCATACCATTTTCATTTATTAGATCAATTCTGGCTGAGATATTGGCAGGATTGTGCCAGTTCTCCACCGAGGGATCACTTTTACCTTTTTTTTTGAATGAGTGTGGTGGAGCACGGTAGTGGTGCCAAAGGATGGTGTTATTTTTAAAGGGGGTGGGTGTGGGAGGGGATAAACATGGTGATGACAATACTACGGGCTGCCAGGATGTGCTCACAGCTACTGATAATTCAAACAAATAACTGCACAGTGGCTTTTGCAGGGCTAGGGGGGGATAATTGGCAACTACATAAATTGGTGCTGGGGGTGGGGATGAGCTCATGCAACAGGGGAAATGGCTGCTGAGCAGCTTTTAGAGTTGGAGGAGTAGTTGATCAGTGCCAGCTATGGGGATGGGCTCCTGGCAGCCAGCAATGTAAATAAAAGGCCACAGAGTGGCTTCAGGAGGGAAGGGGGAAAAGAAGGGTCAGGTGCCTGATGCTGTGACTTAACTTCCTGGCTCACCCACCTGGCATCTGTAACACAGCTCAGTTTTTGTTATGGGGTGTATCATTTTGTGACACATCATAAAAAACAGCCTTCTCCTGTCACAAAAACTGCCACCCTGTTTTGGGAATAAACACAATATATACAGTATTGCACTCATATATAAAAATAGAATCTAATTTGGTTAATAATAAAAAAATAGCTAAGAAAAAGCCATGGTCATAAACTTCATTTATCAGAAATGTTTGGGTTTTTATTTGTCAATTTTTTTTTTGTTATCTGTGAGGAAAAAACAGATCTTAATAGGCATACATTTTCATATTTCAACTATCTAGAAATTTCATTCTGAAAGAGCAACTCTTACAAAACTTTCAGGATCCTGAGATCCTTGAACAGAAAAACACATGACAAATTTCCAGTTACATAGAAACATAGCAGCACTGACAATAATGGCAGAAAAAGACCAACTGTCCAATTAGTCTGCCTGGAGTTCCCTATCTGCCATGGGATCTATTGTCATTATTCTTTTTATCTCTCCCACTCCACCCCCTTGCTCCTCTCGCTACTGCTACTGACATGAGTGACCACCACACTCTTCACTCGGTTTCTTGCTTCAGACAATTTACTGTCTTGGTGTCCACCACCTCCACTGGAAGACTGTTCCACAGCTCCACTACCCTTTCTGTAAAACAGAACTTCTTCACATCCCTCTTAAACCTTCCCTCCACCAGTTTTCACTTGGGATCTCAGGTTCTTGACTCTGTACTCCTGCTAAATAGTTCACTGCAGTTCATCTTTTTTATTCCCTTCAGGAACTTGAAGGTCTCCATCATATCTACCCCTCTCACCTGGTCTTCAGTGAGTACATGTTCAGTGCCTTAAGACAATCTTTGTAAGATCTGATGTGAAGGCCCTGAATCATCTTGGTCACGCTGTGTTGCACCGGTTCCAGTCTGTCCCTATCCTTTCTTAGGTGTGGACTCCAGACTAAGCACACTATTTCAGGTGCATCCTCACCAGTTAGTTTTAGAGGTAGCAGTACCTCCTTTTTCCTGTGTCAATACACCTTACCATCGCCCCAGCATTCTATTACCTTTGCTATAGGCCTTGTTACACTGGCTTGACTGTTAGAGGGAGTCACTTATGATGACTCCCAGGTCCCATTCCTCTGTTGTAGTGCTCAGTTTAAACCCTCCCATCCAGTACTTCATTCTGGGTTTTTTCTTTCCTAGGTACATAAACTTGCATTTTTTGGCAATGGATTTCAACTGTCAAACCTTAGACCACCTCTCTAGTGACTGTAGATCCCTTAGTATCTCCCTACATACAAATATACTGATATGCCAGCAAATAAATGTTTTACAGTCTATCTATTCTGCTTGAATGAGCAGTTCCCACTGTGATTAGAGAGGGAACTTCCCCCCCTTATCTCCCTTGACCCCTTTCCAAGAGCCCTTTCCCCCATGTGAAACCTTCCCCCTAATGCTATCCCAACTTCTCTTGAAGCTGTCCACTGTTTTTATGGATGCTACCTACTCTTGCAACTCATTCCACTTAGCTACCACCCTCCTGGTGAATAAGTGCCCGCTCATTTCCCCTCTGAATCTTCCCCTACCAGTTTCAGGCTGTTACACCTAGTAATATTGTTTCCACTAAGGTTCAAGATGCCTTCAGTACTCTGCCTATTTATAGCCTTAATGTACATGGAGGTCACAGTAATGACCCCCTATCTCCCTTCTGTCCTCAAGAAAGTACATGTGGAGCCCTCTGAGCCTCTCTTTGTAGGTGCTGCCTTGCTGGCCATGGACCATCTTTGCTGCCATTCTTTGGACTGTTTCCAGCAAGTGGCTATCCTTCTTGAGAGAAGGGCCCAAAACAGCTCACTGTACTCCAGGTGTGGTCTCATTAGAGACCTGTACAGTGGCAAAACGACCTCTGCCTACCTACTGATGATTTCCTTGGCTATGCAGCCCAACATTCAATTTGCTTTGTCTACAGTCTTCCTGCATTGTGCCAAGTGTTTCAGGTCACTCCTAATAATTACACCCAGGTCTGTTTCCTCCTCTGACCTGGTTACCTGTACTTCACCAAACCAGTAATTGTTCCCTGGATTTTACACCCCCAATTGAATATATTTCCTCTTTTTAGCATTGAACCCAAGTTACCAAATGCCAGACCACTTTTCTAGCCTAGTCATCCCTTCCCTCTGTTTGTGTCTCCCTACTTCCAAGTCCACCCTCCCACAGAGCTTTGTGTCATCTGTAAACAGGCATATCTTACCCCAATCCCATTCACAATGTCATTTATGAATATGTTAAAAAACACAGAGCAGAGCACTGAACCCTGTGGGACCCCACTGGTCATGGATCTACCTTCTGAGAATGCTCCCCGTTACCACATTTGGCTTCTGTTGCCCTGATCCTTTTGTCACTACCTACCCAGTGCAAAGGAGGGCAACTAACATTTTGTTTGGGTTGCATAAAAAAAGCCCTATGAGGAGAGACTAAGGCATCTCAATATGTACACCATGGAAGAAAGGAGACCAAAAGGGGACATGATAGAAACATACCAGCACCTCATGGGGGTGAACAGGTGCAGAAGAGGACTTTATGTCAAATTAGGAAGAGCACACAGACCAGGGGGCATGTGAGGAAGCTGGAGGGGGAAGTTTAAGAGTGATGTGAGGAAGCACAACTTCACTGAAAGAGTACTAAATGCCTAGAATTGGCTGCCAGACGAAGTGCTGAAGGCAGAAACAGTAGAAAGCATTAAGCAGGCAAGAGATAGACATAAGGCACTATTAGTAAGTAGGCAGGGAGGGTCTCTTCAGAGCAATTAGGGTCTGTGGTCACAGACTAGGCAGGGACCATCTGGGCAGACTGGGTGCACCAAGCAGTCCTTTTCTGTCAAAAACTTCTATGTGTCTATGTTTCTACCTTAATGCAGAGCTTTGTGTCATCTTTGAAGAGACACAACTTGCCCTGGATGCCCTCTCCAATGTTGCCAATGAATATATTGAAGAGTACAGGACCCAGGACAGATCCCTGAGGCACCCCACTCATGGCATCCATCACTTCCCATTTGACCCCATTTATCAGAACTCTCTGCTGTCTCTCCCTCAACTAGTTTCCTACCCATCAAAGTATGTCCCTAGCCATGCCCAGGTCCTCCAGCTTCTTCAGCAATCTTCTGTGTGGCACCAAGTTAATTGTTCATGCTGTTTAATATCCTGTAGATCATTGCCTTCTAGGACGTTCACAAGGTCATCTTTGATCAGTGTCTCCATCTCTTTACCCACCAGTGAAGCAAGGCTGACAGCTCTGAAACTCCCTGGCTGCTCCTTGTCCTCCCTTCATGTAGTGGGACTATAGCCCCTACCCCCCAATCTTTCAGAGCTATTGCTGTCTGAACTGAGCTATTGAAAAGCCCTGCTAGGGATTCATCTAGTTCTGTAGCTAGTTCTTTGTGCACCTTTGGGTGCATTCCATCCAGCTCTGGGGCTTAACTTACCTTTATGGCTTCACCCTTTTTCTGGTGAATACTGTCTACTTCATTTCAGGAATGCTCTTGACAGCCACCCTGATAACACTTTCAGGCACTGACCCTCTGTCTTTCCTAGTGAAGACAGAGGAAAAATAATAATGAAGGATGGCTGCTTTTTGATCATCTTCCTCTAGTACCCTCCCCCACTTGTAGGCTAACATTACCCCTTGCTTCCTTCTTTTATTAATATATCTGAAGGATTGTTTTTCCCCAACCTTGACCACCTCTGCAATGCGTTGATCTGGGTCTGCCTTTGCCTACCTGACTATCCTCTTTGCTACTTTTAGTTTTTATTTAGTATTGTTCAGTTCCTCCTCTGCCTCTTTTTCCTTGCTCCTAGTGAAATCCTTTTTCTTGGTCTATATGTGCTCAGTACAACCTATGTTACCTATCATGACAGAGTTTAAAACCAAGCTTGATAACTTTCTTATTAGTAAAGGCATTCAGGGTTATTCTTTATCTTGAGCAAGTTTAATGGACTAATGTCTTTATATGCTCAGTACAACCTATGTTACCTATGTTGGCCCTCATTGTCTCTTTGACCCTTTCTGAGAACCATATTGGTCTATTGTACCATTTTATTTTGCAACAATCATTGTGCATGACTTTGTTCCCTAGAGAATGGTCCCCTTGATTGCCCCTTCCCCCATCATTCCTCTTCAATTCCAATGCTGGGGACCAGCTCCCTCATCCAGTTGAAGTCTGCTCTTCTGAAATCTAAGACTTAAAGGGCAGCTCACACCTTTTTGAAACTTTGGAAAACATAATATTTAGACACAATTCTGCATGTATTTTGTTTGTCTTCTACACATTTCTCATCTCCATTACGTATTACTGGAGAAATGCCCACAAAAACACGATGTTTATACCTTGCAGTTCATCTGATTCTGTAGCTTATTCCCTACTTGAAATTAATAACGCTTTGTTGTGACATCAGTCTTTTGCCATGGGAATGATTGTGATGTCACAAGCAGAGTATTATGAGGTCATTTTGGGAAGAAGCAATAGAAGCTAATGGATCCTCAAAGAACAACTATCCTGTTTTCATGCAAAGGATCTTAGTAATAAAAAAATGGGACTATGAAATGCCCAGGTAAGAGAAATATTAACTGCTTTGTGTCTAAATATTATGTTTTTTAATGCTCCTCTCAAGGTGTTGGGTCTTTAAGTTTTTGAAAGAGCACTCTGGTACTGAGAGCCAGCCTGAACCAAATGGAGTTATGGTCATTGGACCCAAGTGGCTCCCCTACCCTCACTTCATCCGCCATCTTCAAGTTGGTGAGCACTAAGTTGAGAATGATGGCTTGTTCAGTGGGTTCCTTAACCAGCTGCACCAGCGGGCAGTCCTACACTGTAGCCAACAGGTTTGAATTCTGATGCACTTTGGCACTTGGATGTCCTAGTCAATATCTGGCAGGTTTAGATCACCCACTATCACTTCCCCCTTCAACACTCCCCTTGCCAGTTCTTCCTGAGCTCCTTATCTTTCTCTTCCTCTTGTCCTCAACGTTTATAGATAACGCTAACCCATATTTTCTTGCCTGAGGCTGCCAAGAGGTGAATCCACAGAGACTCTGTTTCCCTTTTCTTTCCCTGATGTGTCCATCCTCCACATGCTCTTTGCCCTTTCTGACATACTGTATAGGGCTAGACACACATGCTCCCTTTGTCTTTCCTTCTATTGTGACTAAACATTGTGTAACATGAGACTGACAAGTCCCAGTCAGTATTCTCTGTGACCCAAATTCCTGTGATGGCTACGAGGTTTGACTCAGGGTCTGCTACCTATGCCTCAAGCTCACTGAATTAATTACCCAGCCTCCTGGCATGAAGCCAGATTCTCTTCTATCTAGCACCAGACCATCTGTTGCTGTTTAGTGATCCTACACCTGCATTCCTTCCTATTCTCATCACCTTCTTATTTTTCTTATTCCTTTCAGACCCTAAAAGCCTTCACCCATTTGTCTCTTATGCTATTCATTTTTTAACCTCAGCCTTGCTTTTAACCACCTTAAGGCTACAAGTCCCCTGTGTAGGAGAAGCACTAGCTAGGTACCACTCCCTCACTAAATTTACCAAGGTTTCCCTAACATCAGTGTCCCTCAGGTCAGATTAACTGTCTAATGTAGACATCAAACTTGTGTCCATGTGCTGTCATCCTCTCTCTTGTCAGATTAAGGCTGTCACCTCTGAAGATCCTTCTGTCCCAGAAGTCCCCCCAATCCCCCATAATTAGTACCCTTTCTCCTAACACCATCCCTTTAACCACCCATTCAGTTCCTCTATCTCTTTCCTCCTTAATCTCTCTTTCCTTCCCCCTACTCTACACAGGAGGACCTCGGAAAAATCCAGGTTGGCCAAGTGTGGCTGCAATCTATCCCCCAGAGTCTGAAAGATCTACTTCCCTTGCTCCACAGGCTAGTTCCCCAGATCAGTGGTATCCAAGTGCAAAAGCACCTCCAGCTGCATGCTCCTCTGCTATCCTCCCAATGATATCTAGGTCCCAAATGGCTCATGCCCCGGGAAGTCACCTTACCATCCCCCATCCATCCTCACGCCACACATTACTCTCTCTGCTTCATTGACCTAGAATCCCTGACCACTAAGATTCTCCAATCTGCCTTCTTCTTACTCTCATCCCAGGGTTCCACAAGGTTGTTACTCCCATTTCCATTCACAGACCCAGAGTCACCCCCCTGGTGGAGTCAGATACCCGAGTCTCCTCCAGGGGTGCAAAGTTATTTGTTGTTGGAATGGTGTAAGGTTGGCTGATGGCCATGTGACTGCACCCACAACTCTTCTCCCTCTCCCCAGTCTCCACCTCTCCAGACCAGTGGGCCTCTGGTGGAGTGGGGGAGTGGTCTGGGCTCCAAATGAGCAGGTGCTGCAGGAGATATATCTCTTATCTCACAGCTACCAGTTGAACATGGAGCTCTGGAAAGATTCTGAAGAAAGGTCAGTGATCCCTCCTACAGAGCATAACACTGGGGAACAGTGCCACACAGTCTCTGTAGCTGACTCACTCTCAATAAACCTCATCCCTCTACTGATACTTATGATAACGATTAGACTTCTGATTGAAATGTTCTAACAGAAATGTTCTATATGCCTCAATCAGCTGCCTCCTCTCTCTGGTAGCAAGAGCTAAATATGGGATATACAATGGTGAGCTGTCAGATAAATGATTTATCTACACAAGTGCTGTTAGACCTCTGGTAACTTCACGAGTAGCATAAGCCATGAGTGAGGTGTCCAAGGTCAAACAGCACAAGTGTAAATAAATCATTTATCTGACAGCTCACAATTGTATATTTCATTTATGCAATAGGGATACTTTTTATCAGTGCAGGAACACTTGGTTTTGACTGTTTATCTTCTTTTTTTAAATGATCATTTCTGGGACTTTCAGTTAACTTTCCTAGTGTATGTCTGCCTAGCGTGGTGGTTGCTATTAAATGAAAAACCACTCATTTTGTATAGAACGTCTTGCTGAACAAATATCATGATCACAGTATCAAGCTACCTTTTTTGTTTTAAAGTTATTCACATTTGTTTGTCGAAAAAGTGAAACAAAAATTGAATTTTATGCTGTTTCTTGCTAATTATAAAAAAACTAAAATGTATTTATTAATGAAACACCACTCATTTTGTAAATATTTTTGTGCTGAACATTTTTTGTGCTCATAGTACCATGTTATCATTTTTAGTTTTAAAGTGATTCACATTTGTTTGTTGAAAAAGTGAAAAGAAAATTTAATTTTATGCTGTTTTTTGTTAGTTATGAAAAAACTAAAAGGTATCTATGAATGACACACCACTCATTTTGTAGATATTTTTGTGCAGAACATTTTTTGTGCTCACAGTACCATGCTATAATTTTTCATTTTAAAGTTATTTACATTTGTTTGTCTGAAAAGTGAAAAGAAAATTGGATTTTATGCTGATTTGTGCTAATTATAAAAAAATCTAAAATGTATCTATAAATGAAACACCACTCATGTTGTGGATATTTTTGTCTTGAACATTTTACGTTCTCGCAGTACTATGCTATCATTTTACGTTTTAAAGTTATTCCCATTTATTTGACAAAAAAGTGAACAAAAAAGCTTTGATTGACAGTTTGCATTTATCCCACATATGTGGGCTAAATCTAGGGTGGTTAGATTTATCCCACATATGTGGAAATAAATGGATTTATTCAATTGCTTTTGATTCCGCACCCATTGCATAAATAAAATATCTTCCATAAAAGGACAACCATGGCATTAACATGCAAAAATCAGTGTTTAAAATTGAAGTGCCTTCTAAACCATAACTATTGTAGTGCTACCACAACACTATAATATATTGTGTAATATTTGCAAAAATGTACTTTAATGCATTAGTCAGAGTTCAAGCACAAATTGTAAAAATTAAGGAAATGCACCATTGGGGAAAAACTTTCCTTTTGTTATGGGGCATCCATAGTATGGTATTTTTAGGAGTTTTAAAGAGCGACTGACACCATCTAACCAAAAGTGCTAAATTGCAGAATTACAACAAGCATACCTCCCAATAAATCTCATATCAAAAACTAGATTTCTTCATTACTTCATTTTAAAGTAATGAACTATTTTGTAACCCTGATTTTGCTACCTGTGCAGAAAAGCCTGTTTCAGTAAAGAGCTGCTGGTGATGTCATCTAAGGGACTCACAGTCTAGTACTCCCTGTCAGCAAGCTCATAGGAACTACTTCTCCAAAGTTGTAAAGATCATGTGCAATGGTTTTCACAAGTAAAACAGGCAGCACCAGTCAGTAAACATTACTTTAAAAACTATGTGTGTTTCAGGTTTTGTAACAAAGCTGACAACATTTTGTTTGAGTACCTTTTTGTTGTGGTCCTTTTTGCCAAGGTTGCTGGATTTTGTTGTGGTCCTTTTTTCCAGGTTTGCTGGATGCTGGGTCATAGCACACCGTTGTGAGGTTTGCAGACTGAATAAGTGTCTGATGTGATGAAAAGCTGAGATTATTCACACCTATCATTCAACTGAGGTGATTTCTAAGAATGGCACTTTAAAACAATTATTTCATCTCCTTGTAAATGGGGGTGGGAGAGGTAATGTTGTTTTGAAACCTTACTAGTAGTTTCTTAATTAGCCAGCACATTTTTTTGTCTCCTTGTCAAGCTGTTTTAAGCTACATTCAGGCTCATCTGTGTTCTACTCTAAATTAAAATGTTAATTTTACTAGAGCTAACACTTCCACCCCTAGTAGGAAGTAACACATATAATGCCCCTGTTAAAACATATTGTAAAGCAGACACCGACAAAGAGCAGTGAAGTTTCTAATATTACAGTACTAGCAGCAACACAAATTCCTAACAGGCATAGTAGAGTAGCACTCAAAATGGCTTCAGTAGCCTGGAGGCATGCTGACTCAGCATCCAGCCACCCTGGAGAAATGGACCACACCAAAAAGGCATTAAACAGTACAATTTTGTCAACTTTGTTACAAAACCTGAAGTACATATAGTTTTTATAAAATGTTTTGTGCATGGTGCTGCCTGTTTTACTTTTGACTGCTATTTCACATGATATTTACAACTTTGGAGAAACAGATCCTATAAGCTTGCTGACAGAGAGTACTAGACTGTGAGTCCCCTAGATGCCATCACCAGAAGCTCTTCACTGAAACAGGCTGTTTTGAATAGGTAGTGAAATCAGGGTTACAAAATGGCTAATAACTTTAAAATGTAGTAACACAGAAATCACATTTTTGGTATGAGATTTATGGGGGGGTATGCTTATTTGGATTCTGCAATGTAGCACTTTTTTCACGTCAGTGGCTCTTTAAGAATCATATGATGCACGGTTTGTGTTTTCCTAACTGTGGTAACGTCTGTCCAGACACAGAAAAAAGATATATAAATAACACATGACCTGTCTTAGTGCTCCAGGCAGCAAGAGTACTTTGCAAATGCATGCATGGGCAATTTGCAAAGCACCTAACCAATAATACCATCCTATATTTATGGCATGCTATGATACGATGCATACAGCTCTATTGACCCAGTGCTGATTCCATAATATATCCCCACCAGGCTGCCTAGTACCATTGATACCACTTGCAGATCACCAGTAAAGAAAGTTTCTTCTGTTAAGCAACTTTGTCACTGGTGATGTAGACAGCCTCACCCCAAACCCAATAGCTAATCCATCAATTACATCTAGAGGTACTCTTCTATCTGTCCCCAGTCCACTACAAGACATGATGTCATATCCAGTCCCACAGGCAACTCACATGAGCCACGTTGCTGGTTTGTGACACCTGTACCACTTGCCTTTATGAGTCCTACAGGCAGAAGTTGTTGCAAACTAGATGACTGAATTTGATACAGTAACGATGCTTTGAGCATGAGCCTGTAAAGCCTTTGCAAGGCAAGCCTAGCCCATTTTCCTGTATGGCTGCAGTGTACTATGGTATATGTTTATATGTACAGTTGCTATGTCTCTTATGAATATAAGAGTGCATTCTCGAGTTCTTTGCTGAGAGAACTGCAAAGCAAAGCTGAGATGTTGTGGCATACAAAGGACTTGAGAAGAAGAGGCATGGCACCATGCACTAACATACTGCAAAATGAAATGATGTCTTATGGACTTTCTAGAAGCCAACAATAGTTTGTAAATCATTTTATAATATGACTAAATGTCGCAGTTTTTATTTTTGTATATAATGTCTTAAGTAATAAACCAAATTTCATATTTTAAACCAATGCACTTACTATTAAAATTAAGATGATTGCTCACTTGTGCTGCCATGCAACCAACCAGTCATTTATATTAGCTTAAGAAAAGAAAAAAACATTATCTACAGTACATAATATTAGAAACTGTTTTTTTTTTCTGTTAGCAAAAGAGAGTTTTTCTTTAAAACTAGTATTGAAGCATTATAAGTTGTAACCTATGTCACTGAGGACAAAGAACTAAAACTTTTTTTTTTAAATAACTTTACTGTGCAATTTCTAGATACTACGATTTTTGCAATACTTCCATTCAATACAGGGCAGGTTTTGAAAAACTGCTGAAAGCAGCATTAAGAGCTTAGTATATCTATTTAGTGCTATAGTTTTAAATCAATATGTCCTAGTAAATAAATAAGCAGTGGCAAACAACAGTTGCCAACACTTTTGAAACTGCCTGTATCACGCAGACACTTCAGAACTTCAGGAAATAAAATACATTTTAGTGCAGTGCAGACAATACTTCACTCTCTTTGCTCTTCTCAGTTGTGTTTCCATGGAAAAAGCTAATAAAAAATAATCAGAAAAATAATACTTTGCTGAAGTTCCTTACCAGCTTATTTTACACAGGCAGTATCTCACCTTTCCAAGGGCTATCTGGATGTGATTCAGACTTAAATGGAGAGTACTGTAGGAAGGGTATAGCTTTAGCCCAACTAGATGTATGTGATTCTGGGTTTAGGTTAAGTAAGGCCAGTGATCATAGATCTACCAATCAGTCATGAGATTGCCCTGGGCAGAGCCAAGAGGTTTCACAACCTTGGTGTGATTCTGGGTTGCTTTCCAACCTAAAGTGCTGGGAGATAATGCCTTAACCTGTACATGATATGGCTGACTCCTAAATTATCTGGAAAGTAATTGTACCAAATGCATAGCCTCTCCAAGTCAGATTATAATCAAAATTTGAATTATCCAGTGTTTTTGAAGTGACAATATTCAGTTATCTGGAGCATACAAAGGAGTAACCAGCTAATATGACTAATTAAAAATCTGAGTTTTAAGGCTGAGGCATTCAGTCAACTACAATTATTCCAAGTATACTCCAGCTAACTGACTATAACTGGGGAGTGTTTTCTCCCCTAGGCAAACCCAGTTATAATTTGCCATTATAGCCAGTGGGTTATATCAGTAAACACATATCATGTTTCCCTTGCTCTGAGCATGCACAGACTACCAACAGATGAACTCCCTCATCGCCTCTGATGCCACTGGAAGAAGACATCGCCTGAGGACACTTTATTACCTACCAACACGTAAGCCCAGTTCAGTTTTCTTCCTCGCTACACACTGTACTGTAGTCCTCCCACTTCAGCATTCAAAGAAAAAAAAAGTGAAAGCAAAATGACCCAACGGTGACTGGACTACCAGTGCCACTGCAGTTTGCCTAGCAACACACTGGGTGAGAAGCGTTGAGAGAAAGAGAGAGAGAGAGAGAGAGAGAGAGAGAGAGAGAGTGAGAGAGAATGGGGGTTAGTAATCATGCATTACAAAAACTTCAGCTGTGAAAGGGTTTTACACAGCACCATCAGTGCTCCATGGCTGACAATCTGTCTTATTTTCCATTGCAATTCCTCAGTTGTCACCCTAATTGTCTGAAATTCCTTGGTTGTGACCCTAATTGTCTGTACCAGACCAGGCTCCTCTTGAACTAGTGAATGTCTGTTGTGTTAACTGTCATTTGTCCCATATTGGAACCTTTGGAATACAGCATAGAAACATAGAAATTGTTGGCAGATAAGGACCGCCAGGCCTATCCAGTATGCCTGTAGGCCCTACACATTGTATGTGGCCACTGACTACATGTGATCAATGGCTTTTCATCACTCCCTCCCTTCTCAAGGTTTTCTTGTGCCTGTTGCAGGCATGCTTAAACCCCTCCACTGAGTTTGCCACCACTACCTTCTGTGGCAGACTGTTCCAAGCGTCAACTACCCTTTATGTGTAGAAAAACTCCCTCACATTACCTCTTAATCGATCCCCCTCCAATTTTATGTTGTGACCCCTTGTTCTAGTACTTTTTCTGCATTGGAAAAGGTCCCCCACCTGCACACTGTTTATGCCCTTGAGGTACTTGAAAGTTTCAATCATGTCCCCCTGCTGTCGTCTCTCCTCCAGTGAGTACATATTAAGGTCCCTTAGTCTCTCCTTATATGTTTTGTGATGCAAGCACTGCACCATCTATGTCATACTTCTCTGGATAAACTCAACCTTGTATATGTCCTGCAGGTGTGGCCTCCAGAACTGCATGCAGTACTCCAGGTGAGGCCTTACCAATGTTTTATACAATGGCATCATCACCTCCCGCCTCCTGCTAGTGGTACCCCTGCCTATGCATCCCAACATGCCAATGGCTCTCCCCACAACCTTTGCACTCTGCTTTGATACCTTAAGGTCATCAGAGATGATAAACCCTAGGTTCCTTTCCTTCTTGGTGACAGTCAGCTCCTCCCCCCAACCTGTAGCTCTCAGTGTTCCCTCTATCTAAGGGCATTATTTTGCACTATTTTGCATTGAACATCAGTTGCCACATCTCTGACCGTCTTTCAAGCTTCTCCAGGTCCCTCTTTATTTTCTGCACCCCTTTTGTAGTATCCACCCTATTGCAGATCTTGGCGTCATCTGCAAACAAGCAGACCTTTCCTTCCAGCCCCTCTGCAATGTCACCAATGAAGACATTGAACAGGACTTGTCCCAGTACTGATCCCTGCGGTACCCCACTGATCACCCCCTCTCCCCAGATTGTACCCCATTTACCACCACCTTCCATCTCCTGTCTGTTAAACAATTCCTAACCCAGTTCACTACCTTGTCTCCTATGCCCAAACTACCCATCGTGTTTACCAGCCTTCTATGTGGGACAGTGTTGAAGGCTTTGCTGAAATCTAGGTAGGCAATATCTACTGCGCCTCCCTGATTTACTTTCCTAGTCACCCAATCAAACAAATCTAACAGATTTGTTTGACATAACCTTCCTGCTGTGAATCCTAGTTGCCTCTGATCCTGGGCACCCCTGGATTCCAGGGGTGCCACTATCCTTTATATCAGCAGTGTCTCCATGATATTTCCCACCACTGAGGTGAGGCTGACTGGCCTGTAGTTCCCCACCTCCTCCCTACTGCCATTTTTATGCAGTGGGACCACATGTGCCCTCCTCCAGTCCTCTGGAACCACACCCTTGTTGAGATACTCTGTGAACAGGGCTGCCAGAGGCACTGTCAGTTCCCTTCGCAGCTTCCTTAATATCCTCGGATGATCACCGTATGGCCCCATGGCCTTATCCACCTTCAGCTTTGTCAGTTCTTCAAGAACTCTCTCCACTGTGAATGGTCTGGTGTCCACTTCTCCCCCCCCAATTGCCTCTGCCACCCATCTGTGGTCCATGACCCTCCCCCTCCCTAGTGAATACTGAGCAGAAGTATTTGTTCAGTATTTCTGCATTGTCCAGATCCCCCTCCTTACACTCTCCCTTCTCACCTTTGAGCCTCACAATCCCCCCCATTTTCCTTCTTTCGCTGATGTACCTATAAAATGTCTTGTCCCCTTTTTTCACAGACTGTGCTAAACCCTCCTCTGTCTATGCCTTAGCTCTCCTAGCAGCCTTCCCTGCTTCCCTTAGACATTCAAGTTATAACTCCCTGTCCTCCTACCTTTGGGTCCCCTTCTATTTCCTGAAACTCAGTCTTTTAGCCCTGCCTTTGTACCCCTTCCTCCTTAGAGAACCATAATGGTTTCCTTCTTCTTTTCCTTTGGCCACTATCCTAACACATTGGTTTATTATCCCCACTACGGCTCCTTTCAATTTCTCCCATTGTTCCTCCACCCCCTCTATTGCCTCTCTCTTCCCCAGAACAGCTTGTATACATCTACCCATATCTGTGATATTCGCCCTCCTAAAATCTAAAACTTTTGCCCTTGTGTGGCTTACTTGAGTGCATGTTGCCATGCTGAACAACACCATGCGGTGGTCACTGGACCCCAGCTGCCCTTCAACCTGTATTTATTTGACTCTGTGTCCATTAGGCCATACCAGGCCCAGGATCGACTTGTCCCCGGGTGGTTCATGCACAAGCTGCCTGAGTCCAAATACCTGCAGGGATTCTAGGATGGCTGTGCTTCTGGCTGAAGCAGCCACCTGGGTGGTCCAATCCATGTCCGGCATATTGAAATCCCCCAGAAGCAGGATTTTTCCTTTATTTATTTATTTATTTATTTATTTATTTAAACAGCAGTTTGGAAAACCTTTGAGCCATAGGCTCATTTACAAAGGTACCTTGTCACAGTAAGACAAACCAAAATACACAGTTTAGCAGTACAACACATAAGTATAACAGTAAAATTAAGAAATAGATACAAACAAGCTGGTACAGGTAGGATGGATGCAAACAATACCAGAGTTATGTCGTCCTTAGCAGCTTAGTAATAAGCTTTGTCATAAGTATTGAGTACAGCTTTGACTAGTGGCAGTTACAGCATCGGGTGTTAATAAGGTGGTTACGTGAGAAGTTTGAAGCCGCGATATAGTTGGAGCTTCGGAGATGGAGGGGCAGTGTGTTGAACCAGGAGGGGCCCTAAAGCTGAAGGCTCTTTGGCGTGAGAGGTCCTAGCTATAGGGATAACAAGAGGTTTTCCCAGAGGTCTGAGTATGAACTAGTGGGACAGAGGCGTATGGTGGTGGTCAATCCTGGTGGGAAAGCCCAGGAGGGTCTTTTTGTAAGGGTACAGGTAAGATATTTGAGGCGCTCATCGAGATCAAGTACCAGTGCTTAAGCATACAGCAGACAGGTGTGTGTCATCCTAGGTGCTCCAGTAATTAACCTGCAGGCCTTATTCAGAGTAGTGCGAATTTTATGGAGTGCGGTCTGATCAGCAGCACCATACACCGGCAGTCCATAGTCCACTAGGGACAGGATAGAGGAGGTGACTGCGAGTCGAAGAGCCTCCGGGGGGAGGCAGTGTTTATACCGATGTAAGATGCCCAATCGGATATTAGTGGCAGTGGCTAGGGCAGCGATGTGTCCATGGAAGGAGAGGGAGGGGTCAAAATGGATCCCTAGGTATTTATAGGAGCAAACTTGTTCGAGTGGGAATGAGGACCCAGAGTGCACCCAACTAAGGATCTAGGTTCGAGCAGACTTGATAGACCATAAGGCCTAATCTGCTGGCAAATAGTATGTTAGTATGAATGAGGAGTTTGAAGCTCAGCTTTAGCTGCCATGTTGTGTATGTCCTCCACTAGTTTCCTGTCAACTTCCTCCCTCTGTGTCAGAGGTCTGTAGATCACCCTTGTGAGTACTTCTGTTCCATTCCCTGGCTCCAGGGTGATCCACATTGCCTTGTCCTCTCTCTGCCTTCCCTGAACTCCTATAGCCTTTATGCCATCTCTGATGTACATGGTCACCCCCCTCCCACCTATTTTACCCTCTCTGTCCCTCCAGAACAATGTATAGCCTGGTACATTGACTTCCCAGCCATGATTAGCAGAGCACCATGTCTCTGTTATTGCTACAATGTCAAGGTCTGCATCCACCAACAAGGCTTCCAGGTCTGATACCTTATTTCCTAGGCTAAAGGCATTTGTTAACATGACCTTCCATGTTTTATAGACTGACCTCCCTCTGCTCCTGTCCTCCCTCTCCAGCATCTTCCCCCACCCCAGTTTCCTTTCCTATGTGCTCCTCCCCATGTATCACTTGTTATACACTCAGTGCCTACTTGCCCCTCCCTGCCTGCTTCAGATGTACCTGTTGGCAACTGATGTGCCTGCATGTTCCCATGGGGGGGTTCCTAAGCCTCCTGCCCTTTCTGGCTCTCTCCCCTTGGCCAGTTTAATTGCTTGCAGCTGAAGCATTTCAACTTCTCACTAAGGGCCAAGGTACCCTTCTTGGACAGATGCAGGCCATCCTCCTTATATAAGCTCACATCTGTCCAGGTCAGGGCCCCAGTACCCTATGAAGCCAAAACTCTCCCTTCTACACCAATCCTTCAACCAGGAGTTGAAGGTATGGATGTGGAGTGCTCTATCCTCCCCTCTGCCATGGACAGGTAGCACCTGAGAATGAAATGGAGCATGCTATCTGTTTCAGGCTTCCCTCCAGCTTCCTGAAATTCTCCTGGACTCTGGCTAACTCCATCCTTCTCCCTGCCAGGTCATTGGTCCCCAGGAGGACAATGAAATCCAGCTGCTCTCTCCTAACTATTGCCCTAGCGATCCTATGGATCAGCTCCCATCCCTCCATGCAGTGCTTCCTGGGATGCACTTGACCTCCCTCACTGAATCAATCAATCAACCAAAATCTTTATTTATCCAGGTGGGCACCATTGAGCAAGGCTCATTTGCAAGGTGGACCTGGTTATGAATACATTAAAGTACAGTACAGAAGCAGGTATACAAAAAGCAATAATATACAAGGAAGAAAAAGTATATACAGTGTATACAATACAGTACAAAGTTGAAATAAATAAAAATAAAACAGCACTGTTTTACAATTGAAGAAGTCAGCAGATGTACAATCAACCATTGGCATATAGGGGTTATAAGCAGAGATCTTCTGAGTGAGGCAGCCGGCAATTACATATATTGGGGAAAGTCTATCCCCTGCTAGGTGTCCCTAACGCCACTCCTGGACAATAGAGTCCCCCACTAGAAGAAGTTTCACCCCTCCCGGGGTCCCCTGCCTTCCTTCCTTCCCTGGGACTCCATCCTGGGGATCCACCAATCCTCCCTGGTCTCAGCCTCGGGCTCCTGAGTGGGGCTTTCCTGTACCTCCAAAACAGTGTAGGAGTTACTAAGTTGGGTCAGTTGGGGGATGTGCTTTTGACCACCTCCCTCACCCTCCCCGAGACCACTGTGGTCCAATTACTCTTCTTCCTGGGCATCCTTTGAGGTTCAGGCTGTGGACTCGGTGGTCTATGGGTGGGGGAACACTTGTGCTCAAAAGTGTTTTTGGAATTACAAATTACAAATAAATTGTTTGTTTGTTTGTTTTATTTTTAATCAGGAAGAGGACTGGGCACAGCCCTTTTTCAACCATGCCTGACATGTAGCATACAATGCTGCTTTACCGCTATGCAGTTCAATTTCAATTCAATTTAATTGCAAGCCCTCACTTCCTATTCTTCCCCTCCTATTCTTTCCAGTGCTTGGTCCCTCTGGGCAATTAGCTTCCTTTGTCCTCCCCTCCTTATGTTAACCCACCCTTCTCTCTCTCTGCAGGCTACTTTCCCTAACAGGGCGATAGCCTCCTCCTTCCAATGGGAGCAGCTCCTCCTCCTCCAGCAGCTCCTCCAAGCAGACTTGCCCTGCTGCCTTGCAGCAACTACCCAGGTACAGGCTCCAAAACACAGCACAGCTCCCCAGAGACTTTTTTTTTCTCAGAATTGGCACTTTTTTCTCTTACCAGATAATTGGCTCTAGTGCCTCCTCTCCTTTTAGAAACATAGAAACATAGAAGTTGATGGCAGATAAGGACCACAAGGCCCATCCAGTCTGCCCATTTCTTTTTCTGCCTTATGAATGTGCCATTGGACTTTGCTCTGTCAATGGCGTATCTATTCATACTCATCTGTATTGCTCCCTTATGCCTATCCCATGCCTGTTTGAAGCCCTGCACCGTATTCATATCCACCACTTCCTGAGGTAGGCCATTCCATGTATCCATCACCCTTTCTGTGAGAAAGAACTTCCTCACATTACCCCTTAATCGGCCTCCCTCTAATGTCATGCTGTGTCCTCTTGTCCTGCTATTTTTCTTGTATTGAAACATGTTTGACTCTTTCACCTTGTTAATGCCGTCAAGGTGTTTGAATGTTTCTACCATATCACCTCTCTCCCTCCTTTGTTCTAGGGTATACATATTGAGTTCAGTTAATCTGTCCTCATATGTTTTCTGATTCAGTCCCTGCACCATTTTGGTTGCCCTTCTCTGGATTGCCTCAGTTTGGTTAATGTCCTTGTGAAGGTGTGACCTCCAGTACAGCATGCAGTACTCCAGAAGGGACCTAACCAGTGTCTTGTAAAAAGAGATTATTACCTCCCTCTTCCGACTTGTGAAACCCCTACTAATACATCCCAACATCCCTCTACCCTTATCTACTGCTTTAATGGTCTGCTTGGATGATTTCAGGTCATCGGTGATGATGACTCCCAAGTCTCTTTCTTCCCTTGTGACTGCCAGCAACTCCTCTCCCAGCCTATAGGTGGTTTCAGGGTTTCTCTTCCCTATGTGCATGATCTTGCACTTCTTTGCGTTAAACCCCAGTTGCCACTCTTCCGACCATTTTACTAGTTTATCCAGATCTATTCTCATTCTGCACACCCCATCTGGATCTTCTATTCTGTTGCAGATCTTGGTGTCATCTGCAAACAGACAAACCTTACCCTCCAGTCCATCTGCAATGTCACTGATGAAGATATTGACGAGAACTGGCCCCAGGACTGATCCCTGCGGTACCCCACTTGTGACTTGCATCTCTTCTGACTGTATACCATTTACCACCGCTCTCTGTTTTCTGCCCATCAACCAGTTTGCCACCCAGTTGACCAACATCTGACCCACCCCGAGCCTACCCAGCTTATTAATCAATCTTCTATGTGGAACAGTATCAAAAGCTTTGCTGAAGTCAAGACAGGCAACATCAACTGCTCCCCCTTGGTCCACCACTCTGGTTACCCAGTCAAAGAAATCTATGAGATTAGTTTGACAGGACCTTCCTTTTGTAAACCCATGCTGTCTTGGATCCTGTGCTCCTATGGATTCCAGGTGTTGCACTATCCTTTCCTTAAGGAGCGGCTCCATAATCTTGCCCACTACTGAGGCAAGACTGACTGGTCTGTAGTTCCCTGCCTCCCCCTTGTTATCACTCTTGTGGAGTGGGATCACATGAGCCCTTCTCCAGTCTTCTGGAACCTCTCCTGTGCTCAGAGACTCACTAAACAGTTCTGATAATGGCTCTGCTAGTTCCACCCTTAGCTCCTTTAGTACCCTGGGGTGTATGCCATCAGGTCCCATTGCCTTGTCCACCCTGAGCTTATTGAGCTCTTGTAGGACCCTTTCTTTTGTGAAGGGACTAGTGCACACCTCCCTCCCCCCTGTGTTCATGGTGCTGAGCTGTGAGCTCTGCCCTACCTTCTCTTCAGTAAATACTGAGCAGAAGTATCTATTTAGTATAGATGCTTTTACATGGTCCTCCTCCCCATGCACACCCTTATCCCCTTTGATCTTAGCAATACCCCCTCTGGACTTTCTCCTTTCACCAATGTATCTATAGAACGTCGTGTCACCTTCTTTTACTGTTTGTGCTAGTGTTTCCTCGGTTTGGGCCTTTCCCTGCCTAACTGCCTCCCTGCTTCCCTTAGGGAAGATTGGTATGCCTCCCTATCTTCATCCTGCTGCTTTCCCTTATATTTTTTGAAGGACAGCCTTTTGGCTCTGACCATTTCTTCTGCTGTGTTTGAGAACCAAAGTGGTTTCCTTCTTCTTTTGCACTTCCTTTTCTCACTAACACAATGGGATGTTGCTTCAAGTATTGCATCTTTAATGCTTGCCCACTTTGCCTGTACCCCCTGACCTGTATTTCTTTTTGCCAGGGCTAGCTTAACTTTGTTGGCCATCTTATCAAAGTCAGCTCCTCTGAAGTCCCATATTTTTGCCTTGAAATAGGATGATTTTGTTCTAGTGGCCAAATTTAACAATACCACGTGATGGTCACTGGCACCCAGATGACCTTCTACCTGGAGATCTGTGATCCTTTCCCCGTTAGTCAGTACTAGATCTATGATAGCCCTGTTTCTTATGGATTGTTGTACCAGTTTTTTGGGGCCCTCCTCCTGCAGGGAATCCACCATGTGTCTAATTCTGGCAGATGTCCCTGCTGGTATTGACCAATCTGTATCTGGCATGTTGAAGTCTCCCATTATCCGAACCTCACCTTTAGCTGTCATGTTTTGTATATCTTCTAACAGTAACGTGTCTATGCTCTCCCCCTGGTCTGGAGGCCTGTACACAACCCCAGTTTGTATGGCTGTCCCATTTCCTGTTTCCAGGGTGACCCACAGTTCTTCTGGCTCCTTATATGTATTCTGAATTTCTGTAGCTTTGATATTTTCATTGACATAAAGGGCCACTCCACACCCCCTTTTTGCACCTCGGTCTCTTCTGAACAGTACATAGCCAGGTACTGAAGTCTCCCAAGTGTGGTTACTGGTAAACCATGTCTCGCTAATGGCTAGTATGTTCAGTTTAGCCTCTATCATTATTTCCTGCAGGTCTGGGATCTTGTTTTCCAGACTGCGAGCATTATGTACATGATTTTCCATTGACCAGATTTCGGTGTGTTAGTTGTTGGGCGAGGTCCGGCATTCCCCCTGTGTGTCGTATGGGAAGCCAGACCTTTTTCTTTACCTGGTGATGCAAATGAACTACAAACATGTTGAACTCCTGTTTGACCACTAGCTGAGGGGGGAGGGGTGTTCTTCCCATTCGACATAAGGGATGCTGCACCCCTCTCCCCATTTGCTAGTTTAAATATTCTGCAAAGATGTCAAACTTCTGCCCCAATGCACTGACTCCTTACTTAGTCAGATGCAGTCCATCAAATTTAAAAAACTTTTGCTCCCAAAACTGTTGCCAGTTACCTACAAATTTGTGTCCTTTTTCCTGGCACCAGCCCTTGAGCCACATGTTTAGCTCCCCTAGCTCCCCTTCTCTGACTTTCTGCCTATCTGTCCCCCTCTCCCAGACTCGCAGGATCTCAGAGAAGGAGACGCCAGATGAAATGGATGATAATTTGTCACCCAGCCTGGTCAGGTGTTCCTTGGTCTCCACAACTGACCTGCTGACGAGATCGTTAGTCCCTATGTGTACCAGGACTTCAATGTTTTCTCCTGCTTCCTGAACAATTTTAGCAATGTGGCCAGTGTCTCTCCATGCTGATGTACCTGGGAGACATCTAACCATTACCCCTTGCTGGAGATATGTATCAACTCCCCGAATCATGGAGTCTCCTATGATCAAAAGTTTTTTGGATTTCCTTTTAGGTTTTTTTGTTTTGGTTCCTGTTTTGCGTGAGTTACATAGAAACATAGACTTTGTCGGCAGATAAGGATGACTTGGCCGGCCCGACCCAGTCCGCCCATTTCCCTGCCTATTGGATAAGCTGCAGATTCTAGTTAACCAACAGCCTACTTCCTGCAACCCCCCACTATAATTGCCTTATGTCTGTCCCATGCATGTTTGAATTCCCCCACTGAGTTTTGTTGTGCTAGCTCCTGTGCTGCAGTGTCCTGCTCTGCAGTGTCCTTTCCCCTTTGATTTCAGAGATAGAGGCAGATACCTGTTTGTAGTTTTTATATGGTTTGTGGACATGATATGTTGGAGAGCACCAAGCAATGGGGCACCTGATTTGCCCTTCCTAACCACCTGCCAACCTCCAGGACCAACTTGATCTGATTGGCTCCCCTACTTTTTCTGTTTTATCTGATTGACTCCTGCTCATCCCTACCTCTACAACAACTACTGAATGCCGGATTTTTTAGATGTTTTGTTAGTCTGAATTTTACAGCTATTTATGTACTTTATTTTATGCCTGTCTTATTTTGAAGATTTGCAAATGCTTATATTATACGTGGTGTGTCTACCTATCGTTGAAACCTTTGCCTGATCTTACACGTGTAGCCTTTAATACTTATTTGTGCTTAATTTGACTTTTAATCTGAGTTTTCTCTTTTTACTTTCTGTGTCTGCCCCTCGCTCTTGTAAGCCCCCTCCTCCCTCCTTCCCCAAAGTGTTACAGCTCTTTTGGGATAAGGGTTTTGAAAGACATCCCCCTTACTAGCTAAATGACTAAGCTCCTTTTGCTTAACCAGTTTTCTTTGTGTAGCTCTTGCACTGTAAGCCCTCTTCTCTTATTCGTTCCAGTGCTCAGTACCTCTGGGCAATTAGATTCCTTTGTCCTCCATTCCTTAAGTTAACCCACCCTTCTCTCTCTTCGCAGGCTACTTGCCCTGACCAGGTGACTGCTTCCTCCTTCCAGCGGGACCCGAACCTCCTCCAGCTGCTCCTCCAAGCAGACCTACCCACCTGCCTTGCAGCAACTACCTAGGTACATCCTGCCAGCTCTTCATGATGGCTCCCCACTCACCCTATCAGGTGGATTACCTATATAGTATCAGGCTGTCACATGATAGCTCCCATCTGACTGAACATAACTTAAGTGTCCACTTTCCCATTATCTTTTTATATTATTCATCCACTAGAGAGTGGCAGGTCCCCCTTCTACTGAGCTTATACCTTGGTGGATTCCTCTTACAACTTTATTTCTGTAAGAATCCTTTGCCAAATCTCATCGATTTACAATCCTGTGAGGTTGCTTTTTTTACATATTATATTATTCATCGTAATCTTCTTACTACTGCCCTTCATTTTTTAATATACAATATGAATCCCGTCTCCTCAAGCTATTCTTTTCTTTCTTGCCTTATCCTGCTAGGTGCCATTGATCCCAGTATGGGCCCCAAACCCTTAGGGAACCTCCTGGTGACAGTTCTGGCAAAACTCCACCACCTCAGTTCTACTGCCCTACCTTTCTTCCTAGATTAGACATGCTAACATCCCTGCAGTACCATTCTTCTCCTGGCACTACTTATCTGGACATTCTGAGTTTTTTCAGCTTATCATGCCCTCACCCTGCAATCAAGAGCCGATAAGCATATCTGCCCGAGTGGCACTCTATGCGCTGTCACTCTTTCACCTCTACACCACCCCATACTCTCCTTCACCTAGGAATATCCTTCCTAAATAGGGCCAGCTACTGCTCACTCAAATTCTAATCAATGGTCTTAAAAACTGTTCCTATTATTACCACTCTGTTCTGGTAACATAGAACTAAACCTTGGACCTCCTGTGCTTATTGCCGCACCCTCCAACCTATCCCAGCTAAAAGGTATCAGCTTCCTACACATTAAAGCCTGCAGCTTACTTAAAAAGCAGGATATGATTCAGGCCTGGGTCCTTCATACATCTCCAAACATGTTGGTGATCACGGAATCCTGGCTTTGAGCTACCACTGATCACACCATTAACATCCCTCTTATAATGTGTTTACGGCAGATGGGCCTTCCAGGGGAGGGGGGTTGCAATTTATGTCCTAGATAAGCTCACAGTTTCAGTATTTGACTCTACTTCCTCATCTAAGGAGTTTGAAAACCTCATCCTAAAGACCTAAAGATCTCGATATCTTCCAAAGAAACCATTTGTATATCAGGTTGCTACAGACCCCCGTCAGGGGGACTTGGGATACTCCTTCATCTTTGTAGGATACTGGATGCCACTGACTCAGAATCTCTAATTATGGGGAACCTCAATCTAGACTGGCACTCCCCTTGTTCCAAACCTTTAAAAGATTTGTGTGATGCCTATGGTCTTACTCATCTAATTTGTGTAGTCACCCACCCCAATATCAAGTACCCAGAACACAGCAGCCTCCTAGACTTGATCGCCACTAACAAAGACCACAAAATTGCTTATACCTGGGTATTTCACAATGTCTTTAGTGACCACAAGGCCATAGCTTGTGTAAGGCTTTTACCCAAACCTATCTCTACCTCCAACTTCATATTCAAATGGAGTTTCTGCAAATTTACTAGCTCCGACATGCTGGCTGATTTAAGTATGACTAAATGTCAAAACTTCTACTTTGCCCCACAGTCTCAGAGTCCTGCCTCCTGTTACAGAATCTTGTCTTGGAAGTGATTAATAAGCATGCTCCAATTGTAAAAATTAGAACAAGGAAGAGATATTGTCCTTGGTTTACCAGTGCACTGAAAACAACTTTACACTACAGAGCCAGTCTCTGGAAGAGAGCATGAAAGACCAAACTATATTCTGATTGGGTTGCCTTTAGAGCTGCAAGGAACCGTTGTACTAGGCTCATAAGAGCCAAAAAAGCTAAATATTTCCAAGCATCTTTGGACTCATCTAAAAACAATGTTGCCAAATTCTGGAAAATCCTATGAGAAATCAAAGGGCACAGGCCAACGTCATCCCTTCCTGCAAAAATAGTCTCAGGGCCAACACCTTCACAAGTAATCATGATGTACTAGAGCAACTCAATAATCACTTTGCCACCGCTGAACTTGCTTTTGACTCCTGTCCTGCTAGTAAGCTACTCCATCAGTCTTGTACTAGTGATACTTTTTGTCCACCTCCAAGGACTGGCATCTCTCCACTCAATTAGCTTTAGCCCAATTACCCTCAAAAAATTTGAAGATCTCCTAATTGCTCTGGATGACAAGAAAAGTGCTGGAGCTGACCAACTTGAACCCTTCTTCCTAAAAGCAGGCTATAACTTCTTTGCACCACCCATCACTCACCTCTTCAACCTGTCCGTCACTCAAGTGGTCCTTCCCCCTGCCTGGAAAATAGCACATGTCATCCCAGTCTTTAAATCTGGTGATTCAAGCAACCTTAACAATTACTGGGCAATTTCCCTGTTACCTAACTTATCAAAATTACTCAAAAAGCTAGTTAACACTCAAATAAGAGAACACCTGGAAACCTCACACTTACTGAACCCCTCACAGTCTGGGTTCAGGCCCAAATATAGCACAGTATCTGCTCTGGCTAAGGTCACAAATGACTGGCAAATCTCCCCTGATGCCAAAAACCATGTCTTAACTCTCTTTTTGGACTTGAGCAAGACATTCAGTACTGTTGATCATGAATTACCTGTATTATTGTGTATGCTAAATAGCCTTGGGCTAGTCAACACTGCTTTGAAATGGTTTTCCTGATACTTCGTAGGTAGACAACAATGGGTTAAAGCCCCTTAAAAACCTATGAAGAGGAGTTCCTCGGGGTCTATTCTTGGGTCCTTATTATTTGCAATATACATTAATGATATTGACCACAAAATCAGCACTGCAAGTGTCCAACTCTTTGTGGATGACACTGTGCTCTATGTTGTTAATCCCTCCCTAGAACTTGCCTGCCTAGAACTTCAGTGAGAATTCAACCAACTACAACAAAACCTGCTCCACTTGAAATTATTGCTCAGTGCCAAAAAACAAAAGTCATGCTCCTTTCACTACATACTAAAGATATAACCCCTAATCCCTCAAATATTAAACTCCAGATCATGACCATCCTGGGGGAACCACTTGAAATAGTAGACACATTTAAATATCTAGGTTTGTGGCTTGACTGCAAACTTTCCTTTGACATTCATATTAAGGAATTATCAAAAAAATTACATCAAAGTCTCGGTCTCTTCTTCCACATCAAGCATCCGCTTACTTAAGAGGCAAAACTAAGACTGGCACAGATGACATTCCTCCATCTAATCGACTATGTGGATTTCCTCTTCAGCCATTGCTCCAAATCACCCTTATCCAAACTGGACACATTATACCACAGAGCTTTAAGAGTTATCACAAATGTCCCATTTAGAACACACCATTGTTCTCTTTATTCATAGATAGGTTGGATTTTGCTTACTACCAGGAGGTGGAGAAATGCCTTCCTCTGGGCTTACAGATTCATCACCAAGAAACTTCCCCCTTACATCTCTGCCCTCTTCAAATGTTCCCCCTGCATGTATGCACTCAGAAAACATACATACATCATGCTTGACATCCCTAGAATAAGATCCCACTTTGGCTCTTCATTCATAAGCCACACTAAACCTACTCTATGGAACATGCAACAAAGGACACTTAAACTTATAGAAATTGTCAGGATGTTCACCTTCAAGTCACTGCTTAGGATCTCACTGAAGGATAAGTGCAATTACTACTCATAACCTTGTCCTCAGCTTCAATGAACCCCTCCTTTGCTCTGCCTCCATGGCACTTACATTCCACCCTGGTTGGCAGTCCTTTTCTGCAACTGCCCCCAATCTGTCCTCCATCCATGAGGATCTCCTCTGGACCTCCTAGCTAGCATTTCCATCTAACCCAGCAGGCCTGCTTCCTTGCAGCTGCCACTTTCCCATGTATTGCTTTAGCCCAATTAATTATGTGCCTCCTTCCACCTTTCCTTATCTCTTTATCCTATTATTTCCGGTGTTTGCCTTGCTTCCTCAAAATCACTTCTGACCTCCAATGCACTTCATTGCAAGCTAGCATTATTTCCTTTTGTTATTGTTCCTGTATTATGTATTAGATCCTCTTGTTAGATGCCCTCACTGTTGATATGTATTGTATTCCATTTGTTGGTGATTCCTCCACCTGTAACTGCCTTATTGCTTATTGTGTTTATTCTGCAATTGTGTCCTCCCAGGACCTCCTCGCAAATGAGTTTTTCTCAATGGTGTTTTCCTGGTAAAATAAAAACTGAATTGAATTGAACTGAATGTAACATCCAACACCTTGGGCATGTGTAACACTCTCATTATACACACCACCCCATGCACTATTCTATATGTTATCACCATTTCAGTCCCCACCTAGAAGTTAAACTTGGATTTTAAATGGTTAGTTGTAGGTATAATGGGCAGAGTCAGTGATGCATTGTTTTTTTTTTTCTTCTTTGTGTGGACTAGATATGGATAAACTATTTGTGGAACTTCTTAAATGCAGATAAACTATCCTGGGTATGTCTTAAATGTATAGGGTGCCTAAAATGTGATTACTCAGCTAAGAGAGTGGTTGTAGTAGTTTGTATAAAATGAAATGATAGCTTTCCTCAATTCTTACTGGCTTATAATAGATAACAGTTTTATAATGTCTGATATCCACGATTTGTCTGTGCCAGCCATATAGGCCACAAATAGACTAGAGATAGATAAACAGATAGACAGATAGATAGATAGATAGATAGATAGATAGATAGATAGATAGATAGATAGATAGATAGGAGAGCTAGATAAAAATGTTATTTTTATACAGGATAAATGTGTTGTTAGGGTTATACAACCCAGTTCACAAGACAGTCCTGTTTGTACCTTATAAGTTACACTAAATACAAATACCATATGTAGACATTACACATAAGCAATTTACATACAAATTACTTAAATAACAAAGTACAGCTAGGACATAATATCATCTAATATTGCCACTATTTAGAATTATATATAAGTGGATACAATTCCTTCACTGTGTGAATAAATGCCCAAGGAGAAGCTAAAGGTCTTACTGTAAAAGGTAAATAATTCCATACTTTTGTTGCTTGGGAACACATGGTTTTATCTCCATATTTATTTTTGGTTTTAGTAAGATGAATTTTATTTACATGCACCAATCTCTTTAGTTCTCGAAGAACTTTACTTTCTCTACCAAATACGGTTTGTGAGATACAGTGATTGGGATAAAATGACTGGTATTTTCGAAAAATGTTTATCTAGGTTTTAGCATGACCAGCCTCTAAAGGCTGCCAGCTTAATCTAGAAAGCATTGTACAATGGTGAATGTTGAAGTTGCAATGTAGAACAAATCTGGCAATTTTATACTGCACTCAATCTAGTTTACGTAACAACTGTTTATTGGCCATTCAATAAATTAAGACCCCATAGGTTAAAATTGGCATAATGAGTTTTTCAGCCACATTTTTCCTAGCCTCCTTATTCAAGCATTTTGTTGTATGTCTTAAGGCTCCTATTTTCTTGTTGACCTTTACTACTGTTATAGTGATATGGTCAGTAAAAGTTAGTTGGGCATCAAAAGCTACGCCCAAGTAACAATTTCGATTGACCTGTTCAAGTTGTTCTTTTTATGTTTTCTTGCACACATGTGCAAGAAACATAGTGACACCATATCAGTTTCCATAGGTGTGGCACCCCTGCTTCCAATGCCCTGATCGTTTTTGCAGGCGGGGCAGCAGGGCACCAATGAATGTCCGAGCTGTCTGTGACAGCGGTTCAGATGCAGTGGCGTACAGTTGAAAGAGAAAGATCTCTACAATCAGTGGTGATAACATGTAGGCAATTTGCATGCTTCCGTGCTGTCAGCGGTATGCAAAATTGCCTGCATCACCATAACCAGCAGGCGTTCTCTTTCAGCTGCATGCCACTGCATCTCCAACGTCTGCCCCCATTTGTTGTGTGCTGAGGGTTCAATCCCTTGGCACATAGCACACTTCCCATCACAACACTGTATGGGGTTTGATGGGGTGCCCAATCCCATCATCCCAGTCCCCCGAAAAGCAAACTTCAAGGTGCCACACTGGGATCCCAGACCAGAATGGCAAAAGTCCTGCGTCATCATGTGCTCCCCTCACACTGTATGGACAATGGGGGTGCCCAATCCCCCATTGGCTCCACTGCCCCTCAAACAAACTTCCAGGTGCCACACTGGGAGTCCACCCCAGTGTGGCAAAAGTCCTGCGTCATCTTTTAAAAAAAAAAAAAACAGTAACAAAAGAAAACGGTCCCTCGTTAACTCTCTTACCCCAACCCCACCCACCCTCTCCCACCTACCTCCCACACACCCTCACCCCATACTTACCTTCAGAGCCTGGTGTGATGATCTTTGGTGGATGGGAAACATGTCTGCACTCTTAAAAGCTGACCCTGAAGTGAAGAAATGCCGTTAAGCTGTATAATGGCATAAATAGGGTTTTTTCAACTTTGGTTCATATCTCAGTCATTTTTTTGAATTTTCGCACCGCATTTTCAACATGGGGTTCTTGGGACCCCATCTCATGAATTCAGTCACTGTCATCTGGTTATTCAGTCCTGAAAGGTGATTTTGCAGTCACTGCGTGGAACCACCTTTCGGGACCAATTAACAAAAAGACAGTGTCACGGTTAATGAGGTAGGCCCCCAAATACCCTATGTTGAAAATTTGGTGAAAAAATTCCCCAAAATAACTGTTTTAGGAGCATGCATTGCACAGTTCCTATGCACGCTCATAACTTTGAGAATTTTTAATATTTTCACTCCAGATTTTCGACATTGCCATTTTACCACACCTCCTTATAGACAGTACAGCTGTCATTGTTCACATTTCACCCAAAATGTGTTTTCGCACATGTAGCACACAATGGCATGGTCAGTGTGCAAAATCAATGTTTGGAACAGGTTAAGAAAATCACAGTGACACTGTTCATGAGCAGAGGTCTTAAAATGGCTATGTTGAAAATTTGGTGACAAAAGTCCATAAAATGACTGCGTTACGAGCATGCATTGTGCAGTTTCCATGCATCCTTGTAAGTTCACAAATTTGTAATATTTTGAGTCCAGATTTTCAACATTGGCATTTTTCCACACATCCTTATGAACAGTACAGCTGTAATTTTTCACACCCTGGCTGAAATGTGTTTTCACACTTCTGGCATAGAATAGCTCAGTCACTGTGGGAAATCAGGGTTTGGGACACATTAAGAAAACCACTGTGACACTGTTCATGAGCATAGGTCCCAAAATGCCTGTGTTAAAAATCTGCTGTAAAAAATCCCCAAACAAATTACATTACGGGTGTGCTTTGTGCAGTTTCTATGCACACTTGTACCTTCACCAGTTTTTTATATTTTCACTCCAGATTTTCAACATTGCCATTTTTTACACCTCCTCATGAGCAGTACAGCTGTCATTTTTCACATCCTGTTTGAAATGTATTTTCACACCTGTGGTGCCAAATTGCGCAGTCACTGTGCAAAATCACCATTCAGCTAATGAACTGATAGTGTCACTGTTCATGCGGTGGGATCACAAAAAGCCCATGTTGAAAACTTGGAGTAAAAATACCAAGAAATGCCCAGGGCATTAGAGTTTTTGACCATGAAACCCTACCCTGTAGGGACTGACAGGTGTCAGGGGTGTGACTTGAGACTGTCTACAGTAATGCTCATGCCATTCCACCCCCACCCTCGCCCTGCAGTCAGTGACAGGCATCAAGGTGCACCTTGGACCCTTTGGCCCCACAGTTCACCCCATTCTCCTACACTGCACCCATTTCAGCATGTTTCCTTATAGAATGAGGTGGATGTAAAGCCCAATCACCCCAAGGCACACCTAAACACTTGTCAGTGTCTTCGGGGTAGGGTGAGATGAAATTTAATTACCGTTATGGGTGACGACCCAAAGCCACACCCCAATGCCTGTCCATCTCTGCAGGGTGGTGGTGGAGTTGGTGTCAGTTCAGTACTTCACTGCCATTCCTATACTGCATCTGTCTAACTCTGGCACTTCCACTGCTAATGCTAGCAAGCAAACATTCGGCATTGACAAATGCTTGTTTATTTGTTAAAATTTAAATCTAAGTAGTTTTTTTTTTATGCAAAATGTAACAATTTGGGCCCCCAATATTCAAAAGTTCCTTGCAAAATCACACAAATGCCTGCATGGCACATCTGAGATGCGCTGACCCAAACAAATGAGATATTTAGAAGATGCGCCATGAGATGCACTCACACATGTCCAGTTGAATATCCCAAAGATGTGCGATCGTGCAGTGGGAGATGCATGACACAGCCGGTGACCTGAGCCCTCTGCGGAGCATGGAGAAATGCACGATGCAAAGCCACTTGTGTGGTGCGCAACATTGCAATAGTCAGCTGGGATAGGCAAATTACCTCATTGCACATTCCAAGCCTATCGCCCACATTTGCATCTCATTACTGGAAAGTATTCAGGCCATTTTCATACTCCGGGAATGCTCAATTCCAGCTTTGCAGGGCTGTCCAACCACTCCACAAAGGTGAACAGGAGGAACTACAGCCTAGCAGGCAGGTGTGATGGCATGTTTGTGTGTGAGAGGGTGAAATGCAATGGCCTAGGTACAGTGCTATACCCCATAGCCATATATAGGGTTGGATAGGGGTACTGGGGACCCACCTGGACAGTGGCCACAGTGGCCACCTGGACATATAAAAGGGGTGGGCACAGGGTGACACAGGCTGCTCAGGCTACCACATGCATGTGATACACCAGCTCCATATGCTGCATGCAATCACCTGCAGTGCCCCACACACCCCAGTATGGTAGGTACCTGTTGGGCACTGAATGGGATGGCAGTATGCAGACAATGACTGGGTACCCAGGTGGATGGGTCCCACCTGTGTGCACCCATGAGGTACCACTGTGGGTGTGTGCCACTGGATGGCCCCTGGTCCATGCCATGTGGCCACTAATACCACCGGACAACATTGGCACCACTGCCACAGATGTCATCCTGGGTGCATGCCACCACCAGGTGGCACCCTGCAGGCCACATAGGGCTGGCCATGGTCCCTGGTACCTGTGCTACAGTGTGGCTGTCTGGCCCCATGGTGCACCTGGGGGTCACAAGGCAGCACTGGCATGTGGTTTCTGGATGTCTATGTCTAGGGTGCAGTGTGGAGTGTTGCTCCCTGGACAGTGCTGGTGGTGACACGGCACCTGTGGCTCAGTGTTCATCCATCCTGGCATGACTGCTGTATGTGGGTGCCTGGAGCATGTCCTGGTGCACCTCCAAGGGCTGTCTTTGGATGTCTTGCCTGCAGTTCTGCAGCCTGCCTGTGGGTAGCTGGCCATTTGGGCATGTTTTTTCTGTGTCTAACTTTGGTCAGCTCATCTCTGAGATGCGCAAAAGATGCGCCGCACATTTTGGCTGAATATAGGGATGTGCAGTACATTCATGGGAATGCCCCCTCTACATATCCCTCATACATTATAGATGCACGCTGGTGTATACAGAGATGCGCAATGCAACCCTCCCTTTTGAATATCATGGTTCTGCTCATTTTCTGGGATGTGCGGCCCATCTCCAATTTGTACCGCACATCTCCTTGGAAAATGTGGCCTTGGTCTTTTTGACATTTATTATAAGTCTGACTGACAGACTGAGGAATGCAGCGATGGATTGGATGTTCAGTGTAGGCCCAGGCAACATAATAAGTCAACCTACATTTATGAATAATTTGAAAATTATGAAATAGGTACCCTTTCAGCTGTTAAATCTGTGACACAAGCAGGCCCAGGAAGCAGGGAGAATCAGCTCAATTTCATGAATAATCCAATGTGCCAAATTATTGAACTGGCAGCCAGGCTACAAAGGATAATGTGATGAGTTAAATTGGATACAATACTTCAGGACCAAGGCAGTGTAGAAGTTAGCTCATTGTTGTTTGTCATGACATAAATGATACAAGACAAAAGCTATTTTAGTAATCAGTCAGGTGACTGAACAAAATGCTATGCTGGGGTAGTGGATATGCAGGATCAGGACAGTATTAAAGATACAATAGCTTGTTGGTGGGCCCCATGTAACTAATAAATGGAGTATATTATTATGAAATATGTATTATGATTAAGTATATATAAATGTGGGTGCCTTAGCACTTCTTGCCTTACTCCCTTGGGAGCCAAATAAATGCAACCCCCCCATCTGCTCATTTCCCTGAGTGGCCATTTACTTGTACTGTATTAAAGGTACCAGTTATGTTCCTGCTGCTACCTTTTGTGCACTGATCTAGTGTGTGGCTATCAGCTCTGTCTCTGCCTCCACCAACTGCAACCTCCCCCCCCAAAGACTTATCTGACTGAATGAATCTCCCACAGATTGCCTCTCATAGCAGGGCCAGGAGAGGAAGCACCATTCTCCCCTCTGGAGACACACATCCAAATATTTGATCAGCATACCCAGGTGATTTTTTAGGTTGTGGGCTGGTAGGCAGAGTTTCATGCCTAATCAACCATTTTCTGGTTTCCTTCCCAATCCCCTTCATAGTTATCACTACGTGTTGTATGACGGCTCACACATGACGCATTAAGCCAGCAGCTCCAATCCTTCACATGCTCCTCCTTGCACTACCACCACCAGGCCTCCACTTTGTGGCAGTTGACAGTGGAGAGGTGAACCCTCCATCCCTTAGAGAGGAGAGCAGTCCTTCAGATGCTCAGTCCTCTCCCCCAGTCAGACCCCCACCAACCCGAGTCCAGTATGGAACCAGATCACTGGCATGATGAGCAGTAGTGTTGCCACCGAGCCACTGGATTGGTTCCTGTTTAATTATTTAAATTTTTAATATGCCCATCTGGGGTATCCACACTCTCAGTGGGTGCAGTGTTCCTACCAGTGGTCTTGATCACTCAACTGCCTTTTTTCCTATCCATCTGACCCCTAGCAGTACAAGTCCACTCTCAAACCTTGATTGCCAGTGTGGTGGGCAGCAGTACTACCACTGAACCACTGGCCCAGTTCCTGTTTAATTATTTTAATTAATAATATGCCCACCTGTCATATTCACACACTCCATGTGTGTACTGTACCTTTTGGCAGTCTTTGTCAACAAACTACACCTTTTCCCACCCTCGACCCTGACAGAGATCTATAGGGCTTACAAACTACTAAAACAGCCCTCCTTGGTTTACACCACAGTTGTAGGTGTAGCACCTCCTCTTGGATGCCTCTTCCACACTCCACTCTCTTGGCAGGAGCTAATGCTAAAACTAGCTCCTTGGAGCTTTTCAGATTAAACAAGACCACTCCTGGGCTACAACACCTTGCCAAGTGTGTGGCCTCCATTGGCAGTATCTACCATCTGACTGCAGTTCCTTGTCAGGAGCTAATCCTATGGCCCTCTGGACTTTACAATTATAGAAGAACCCTCCTGAGCTATTACACCAAGTTTCAGGAATCGGGTACAGCACACTTTTCATACCCGAAAGTCAGTGGAGAACTTCATCTGGAGATCCTGCCCAGAGGCCTAGCTCCTCAATCCATCCCAGCTTGACAAAGCACTGAAGATGGATTTGGCCCTGGCCCCCTCTGCATGCAGCTCTGAGGAATGAGTGGGCCCCCCACCACAATACGATGACCCTCTGGAGGATGACCTGTAGCTACCCACCTAGCATAGAAAAGGATGAAGTTCCACCAAAAAGAAGACCAAGAACTGGAAAAATACATTTTCTCCTTCATCCAAACTTAGAAACTGCAACCAAAGCAAGTACAATGAGGCCTTATCAGAAAGCTTGAAGGAAAAGGCTGCTGGGAGCTGCTATGCTCCCCTATGCAAATTGCAACCTACAGAACTTCACGATCCAAAACCTTAACATGGAAAAGCTACTGAACTGGCTAAAACCTCTGCTCCTCTCACTACTGGGCTACAACCTGAACTTCCCCACTCCGGTTCAGTATATCACCCAGCTCAGATGTAGACCCACCTTTGTGTTTATGCTGCCGCTGCAGCTGCTTCTTCATCTGCACCATTACCATATCAGGGCTGAAATGCTGGATTTTTAATTTGCTTAAAATGGCAGATTTTATATTTATAAATTCTTCCCCTCCCACTGTCTTGTTCTCTGAATTGTACAATCATGACCCTCTACCAATTAATCCCTGCATCCTGCTGTCTTGTGGACAACACACAATTCCTTTCTGGCAATTTACTTTGTTATGGGTTTCAGGGTCCCTTTAATCTGTGTTGCATTAACCTTCTTTTTATTGCAGGTCTTGCCTCTCTCTATCAAAAAATTATATAGCTCTAATGTTCCTTAATGCTGTTGCACCATACCAAGGGGACTGGGTGATGGGGGTGGGGGGTAGCTTCACTACTCAGAGTTTGAATTTAAGAAGTAGCCAACTACAACTCTTACATAGGCAGACTGCTTAATTCTGTGTTGCCTCCCCTTGTCTCCTCCACTCAGCTAATATCACTTCCCTAGTATTTGCACAAGGTGGACATACCTTCCAACCTTACCACAACAGCTATAGGTAATCCCCAGGCTTTTTTGATTACCTCATATGACTGACATCATACTGACTCTTTGACCACCACTTCCTACACCTGGAGATAAGTACAAATGGGCTTATATCCTTACACCCCTCTAAGAGATGCCCTGCCTACTCGATAAAACATCTGTCAACAAGACAATTTCTACAGAGAAGCACCTTTGTAATGTTCCACTTTAGTAGTATTGACCATTATTTTGCACTTTAAAATGTTGTTTCAATTTTTTGTTTTATTTTCACTGAGATTGTATTAGGGGGCAGGGAATCATGCCTTGAACCTAATCCAGCCATTTGGGATGTCAACCTGGGCCACCCATGGCTTATATGACATTGGTTCTAGAAAGAGGCAGTGGATTTCTTGTTCATTCATGTTGTTACTACTGCTGCAGTTCACTGTCATGTACATAGTTATAGTTTCCCCTGTTGGGATTTGGTTTGTTTACTTAACTTTTGCCACACATTTACAGTCAAACTTATTAAATGCGGTTCAGTCATGGATACAGCTTGGTTTCTGCACAGTGCCTTCCACCATATATATCTACTTGATGGTACCCCCCTTTTGTTGAGGTGCATTCATTAATTGGGAGCCCCTCACAATGGCCCCCGGTCATTACTCCCTACCTTTACCCCTATCAATTATAGACATCAAACTCATTTCCTGAAATGTGACAGAGCTCAGTTCTCTCATTAAACACAAGAAGTGCTTGCACACTTGAAGAACTCTGCACTATTACTGCCTTACAGGAAACTAAGCTGTCAGTTTTGAAGCAAGCAAATCAAGATGAGAGTGGGTGAGCCTAGAAATTCATTAAATACACAACTCTGCTAAGAGAAGGGTATCTATTTTGATTCATAAATATGTAAAATGACAATGCACTGCCTCTGCCACAGATACAGAACGTAGAAAGATAATGGCTTTCACATCCATTCGAGATGGTACCCTACTGTTAGCAAATAAATATGTTTCCAACCATCATATCCCTCTTTTTTCCCTCACCATTGTGAGGAGCTTTCTAAATTGAATTCCCTCTCAGCTCCCATTAGAGCAGGGGGAGATATAAACCTCAACCTCGACACCCTACAAGGTCGATCCTTCACAAATGTTGAATTTCGCCACATTGAACAAGCTGCACTCAAGGATTTGATTCATGAGCACTCCCTGACAGATATGTTATGCATTATGCACCCTGACACCAGTCACTACTCTTTCTACTCTCTGGTGCATCTATCCTTAAGTAGAATAGATGCCTGATTTTTGTTTCCACATGTCACTCACAATACCATTGATGCACACATTCACCTCTTGATCTTCTCAAGCCATTGCCCAATCTAATTGACACTATTATGTGGTCCCCCGTCCACCAAGTCCTCACCTTGGAGACTTGACTCCTCCTTCTTAAAGACCATAACATCAATCCATAGGAATTAATAAAATTAACTTTTGGGAATTATTTAACTTGAACACTAGTTCATGGTCACATGGACATGACTGGAAACTGTGGGAGGGAGGTTCAGGAGGGGCCTGAGATAGTATTATTAGAAAGGGTGGTGTAGCCATGGATCAGTCTACCGGCCGAAATGAAAAGTGCAAAAACATTGTTGGTTTCAAGCATGGTTGGGACAGAAAAGAAGGCTATACTGCTTGTTTGGGGCAGTAGATACTAGGAGGGAGGGGTTGAGGAGGGCTAGGACTCTGGTGGAGCAGTAGATTTCAAGGCTAAATGGGGAACTTGGACAGACTGGATTGACCAATGGGTCTTTTTCTGCTGTTATTGTCTATGATTCTATGCTGGTTAAAACTGAAATTCAGCACTTACTGTCTTTGAATCACAATGGGGAAGGAACAACCACATCCTGTGTGATTAGCCTAAGGCTTTCCTCTGTGGATGTTTTATGTTTTACACAGCACATTGGCATAAAAGCAGGGAATTAGAGACTAACTCTGGAAAAACCACTTAAGACACTTGAAGATCATTGCAAGTCTAATCCCCTCAAGATCCTTCTGAGATGATTAAGGTGAGAGTGCAACTCAACTCACACTACTCTGGGAAGGCAGAACTAGCCCTCCTTTGCACCCAGCATAAATATTGGGAAGGGGTAAGCACTCCAGTAAGATCTTAGCTAATAGGCAGAAAAGATGCAAGCCAACAGACATCTACCAGGACTAAGAGACCCTTCTGTGACTTTGCACAAAGGCCCTCTTGAAATTAATTCTGTCATGAAAGACTTTTACACACAGCTTTATAACTCTCAGGTAAACCCTACCTCTGAACAAATTAATGCCTTTCTTGACCCTCTTCTCCTCACTATCACACCCTAACAATCTGCAGCCTTAAAGGCTCCTATCCCCTTGTTGGAGCTGACTCAGACTATATCTTCCATAAATACACTTACTGTAAACCACTTAGTGGTGACTGCTTTCTCATTAATTTTTAGCAAGCCTTGCAAGATGTAATGTCCCCACTGTTACTGTGAGTCTTTCATTATTCCCTTCATGCCCAATCCCTGCTACGCACCACCTGGGAAGCTGTGATTACAGTCTTTCCAAAAAAGAGCAAGGACCCCACCTCCCCTGCAAGTTACCACCTGTAGCCCTTATCAATTCAGATGCTAAGATATTTGCAAAAATCTGGATTTCCAGGCTCGAACAAAATCCTTCACACTCTAATACACTTGTCCCAGGCATATTCTGTGAAAGGTCACCTTAGCTCTGACCATCTTCACACCCTCTTAAATGTGCACCATTTGACCTAACCCCTTCCTGCCCCCTCCGCAGCACCTACTTTGAAAAGGCCTTTGACTCAATTGAATGGCTTTTTATCTTTGCAGCTACTGTATGTGCAAAGCTGGTCTGGACCACCACTTGTTAGTTGCTATTCACACTCTGTACATGGACCCTAAGGCCAAACTCCTAACTAATAGCCTGCTCGCTGAAACATTTTCCCTTTTCTGAGGCACTTGGCAATTCTGCCCCTTATGTCCTCTATTATTTCTCCTACTTATTAAGCCCCTGGCACTTGCATTTAAAAATAATCCTGATATCAAGGCTATTCAGGCTAATAAGATGGAATGCCGCTCACTGCTGTATGCAGATGACTTGTTGAGCATCATGCAGGACACTCCTAAAATTCTTCCCTTGCAATCGCTCCTACACTTGTATGCTCTAGTCTCTGACCTTAGGGTTAATCACTCTAAATCTGAAATACCACCTTTTAATGACCACTGTATGCTGTCTCTTTTCTATAACACCCAATGGAAATGGGCTGATCAGGGGATCTCATACCCAAGAATCAGCATCACTCAGACCCAGGTTGATTTATATTCCATTAATTTCAAGCCTTTACTTGACAATCCTTGCACTGACACTGAGCGTTGGAAGGACTTGAATGTGTTCCTCACAGGGGAAACTAGTAGCCCATAAATTAATGCTGACCATTTTGCATATATTCTTGTTTTCTATATCAGACACTTAGTTTGCCAAACTTGACTGGATAATTGGGCAATTTTTCTTGGATAATAAACCCCCTCATGTTTCAGTTGATTAAGAAACACTGGTTGCAGGGTAGGTGGGGCCCTGCCACATTTCAAAGACTATCATATGACCTTGATGCCCTCCCAGGTGATTTACTCATTCATCCCATCTGGTCTTTAATTCTCCTTATGGGCCCATATTGAAAAATCTGATCCTCCCTCATCTTACTCAGTGCTTCTGTTCTACTCAAAAAATATTTCTCTCCAGCCATCCAGAGGGCACTGAGGGTTGAGATGCTGGATGCCACAACTAGCATCATGCTGTCAACCCAGATTTGGGAATGAGCCTGGGTCATTGGGGGTCTAGTCTACCAGAGGGGAGGGTAGAAGCTGGATTGAGTGGCCATGAGGCAGCTCTCCTTTCCCGGAGAGGGACACTGTTACTCCCACTGGGCAGCTGCCACCAGGTAGAAGTCTGGTGGCAGCACAAGATGGAAGGTGGAATGAAGGAAAGGTGTTGCAGAACCACAGCATTTGCTTGCCTCCATGCGTGTACATGTGGCTGCAACAAGAGGCAAGGAAAAAACCAGGACGAATGAACTGGAAGGCTCCATGAAGATCTTCACTGTGATCCAGTGATGGGGTCATGGGCCATGGATGGATAAACGCCCTTCCCAAAGGGGGGGAGGGTGGAGCCCTGCCTGCCAGCTCCAGGGATAAAAAGAATATGAAAAAATACTTCTCTCCCTAAACAATACCCCATTGCAGACCCCTCAGAAAAATATTGGAAAAAGCTCACTACCTCTTTAGGTATGTTTCCAGCACCTCTTCTTCTTCCCCTTTATGGCATAACCCTATGGTTACAATTCACACTACACATATTTCCTTGCCAACGTGGAACAAGTGTGGCATCCATTAAGTAGTGGACCTGTGCCCCTATAACTAACTCTCTCAAATACCTATGCAAAAATAAAAGAAAAATGTTACCTTCCATAACAGGACTTTTGGCACTTTCTCCAAAATCACATCTGCCATAATGCCCTACCATAAACCCAAAACTTCCACCCCACAAGCCCTCCCATCTCCATGGTTATCCTAACCTAATGGTAGAGTGGGTATGCTCTGTAAGCTTCACAGAGACAGGGACCCTGACATGACCAACTCTTACAGAGAAAAATGGTAATCAGAACTTTGCACTAATATTCAAGATGATGTATCAAACAAGTGCTGGTTCATAGCCCGTGTTGCCTACATGGATGTGAAAGCTCATTTAATTCAACAACTCAAATTCTCCACCATTGGTACAGGACCCCCTAAGCTCTTCAGTCTATGGGTTTAATGCCACATGACAGATGCTGGAGGTGTAGCTACTCCCCTGGTTCACTAGCCCATATTCTACAGTATGGGACTGTCAGCTAATGAACTCCTTTTAGCCCCACATACTCTCCTATTGTGACCAAATATTCTCCCACAGGATAATACTAAATGCCTCCCTGGAACTCCTGGGCATCCCTTCTCCTTCGACTCAAACAATCTTCTCCTTCTCTCTGTCACAGTGTGTGGGAATAGACTTCAGAGGAGGCAAATTTACATGTTTAAAACACACCTTGGTGTGATATTTATTTTCCAAAAGTTAGAAAAATAATAAATGAAACCAAAAAAATTGCAAAGCAAATCACTACTTAACATCAGTAGTTTCTCACATAATATAGTCCTAGATCTTAGAACTCCTAAGACCCTTCTCATCTGCAGTCAACAGCTTGTCTACAGTAGCACCTCTCCTTCACTCTCAAGACTGAACTCAACTGCACTGAACTGAAGTGAACTCAGTGAAGAAGTTTTGCATCTTTTGGTGGGGTCACCTGACTGAGCCCTTTCTATTTACATGTCTGCACATGTTGTTCCAAAACCAAGTTTTTTTTTTTTGTTTCAGGAGACTTCCTGGTTCAGTTAAAGGTACAGTGTATGTCTCCACAGATATTGACTCTATATCTCTGATCCACAGTGACTAAGCACTTTTATAAAGCATACCACATTCTTTTGTTCAGCCTCATACATAGAACCTTATACAGGAACAGGTTTATAGTGTGAATTTATTAAATTACCTTAAGGATTTCTTATAACTATGCTAATCATGAAATTAGTATTGTTTTATATGGCTTCTGAATCCTTTTTATTTCAAAAAGGTCTTATTAACTGTATTTATTCCTATTTAAAATAGCCTTCATGCTTTCTGTACACAAAATGCATTTATGCACTTTACACAATACCTCTCTGGGTGTTTGGCATCATTCCAGGGACTGAATGGATGGAAATGGAAAAAGAAAGAAAAGAGAGAGCTAGTAGGATGTTTAGTAGGGATAGTAAAGAGCTATGCTATGCTAGGTTGCCAACATAGGGTAGGGGGGAAAAAAGAAAAGCAAAGAGAAAAGTATTAATGTTGCTCAACAGAAGTTTTGGTAGCTAGGAAATAAGGAGATAGAAAAGTGGTCCATCAGTCACAGCCGAGGGTGTAGCCTAACTCCGCCACACACCTCCCTCCTTAAGAAAAAAATCAGTTCTCAAAACTATACTGTTTTTTCAAGAATGCCCTCTCCCTCATAAATATTCTACCAAAACAGTGGAATGGGGGTTGTTTGAAGCTTTCTCTCACCCACTATGAAAGCTTCACCCCAGGGCCCCTTAATTCAGCTATTTTTAATATTGTCCACCATACCAAGTTACTACAATATGACAATACTTTTACAACATTACCCTGGTGTTGTCATACAGTTCAGCATAGGACCCATCTATGCTCTCAGAGAACTTCAGTCTATAGTGACTGTCCACCCACTATTTCACTCTGGCTACTATAAATCAAACATGTCATATGTAATATCAGGTACCATCACTTGGCATTGTTTCAGCACCCATCACTTGGCATCATTTCAGAACCCATCACTTGGCATCATTTCAGCCCTGTTCACCCACTATTGTACCTTCATCAGTATCCTGGAGGTATGCCATTCTGCTCTTCGCCCCCATGTCTGGATACCAGGGCTGGTATCTGGGTACTAGTTTCCCCCTTGTTTCTCTGGACAACCAGTACTATCCCACTCTGACACCAAGTTTGTCACAGCATGTAGGAATAAACTTCAGATGAGGCACATTTACTGGTTTAAAACACATCGTGGTGTGATATTTATTTTTCAAAAGTTAGAAAAATAATAAATGAAAACCAAAAACTTGCAAAGAAAATCACTATTTAACATCAGTAGTTTCTCACATAATACAGTCCTGGATCTTAGAGCTCCTAAGACCTTTCTCATCTGCATTCAACAGTTTGCCAACAGTAGCACCTTTCTCCTTCACTCTCAAGACTGAACGCAACTGGATTGAACTGAAGTGAACTCAGTGAAGAAGTTTTATATCTTTTGGTGGTGTCACCAGACTGAGCCCTTTCTAATTACATGTCTGGACATTTTTTTGGTTTCAGGGGATTTCCTGGTTCAGTTAAAGGTACAGTGTACAGTATATCCTCACAGATATTGACTCTATATCTCTGATCCACAGTGACTAAGCATTTTTATAAAGCATGCCACATTATTTTGTTCAGTCTAGTATATAGAACTTTATACAGTAACAGGTTTATAGTGTGGATTTAGGAAAATACCATAAGGCTTTCTTATAACTGTTCTAATCATGAAATTGTTATTGTTTTATATGGCTTCTGAATCCTTCTTATTTAAAAAGGTTTTGTTAACTGTATTTATTCTTATCTAAAATAGCCTTCATGCTTTTTGTACACAAAATGCACTTATGCATTTTACATAACACCTCTCCGGGTGTTTGGCATCATTCTAGGGACTGAATAGATGGGAAAGAAAAAAGAATGAAAAGAGAGAATTAGTAGGAAGTTTAGCAGGAATAGTAAAGAGCTACCCTAGGTGGCCAACCTAGGGTAGGGGGGAAAGGAGAAGAGCAAAGAGAAAAGCATTGACTGTTTCACAACAGAAGTTTTGGTAGCTAGGAAATAAGGAGATTGAAAAGTGGTTCATCAGTCACAGCCGAGGGTATAGCCTAACTCCACCACACTCTCCCTCTCTCTAACGCCAGGATAGAGTGGGTGATCTCAGCTACATTTCTAGGTAAGTGCTAGGCTGGGTGTCTAGGAGGACAGAACACCAGTGCACAATAGGTCCCGGGATACCTTGCTTGGCAGACTTGATGAACCACAGGTCCTTTTCTGCCATAATCTTCTATGTTTCTATGTTTCCAACTACCCTTCTAACTAAAATGCTTTTGCTTTGAAAGTAGAGAACCACTGACATTCCCACTTTTAATGAATAGCTGCAAACTGTTGGCCACTTGGCCACCCTGGAACGCCTGCCTCATTTGGCACTACATGTCTGAATATGATAAAGTCTTAGATCTTAGGTCTTAGTCCTTATTTTACATACTCATCTCAGGTTCCCACTACCTAGAACTCCCATACTTTGGATAAATATAACACAGAGAAGATATGAACCAAATGTTGTGGCATCTTAGGGCACACCCTGTAACTGTATAGACTATTAAAGAGCTGCTGATGCCTTAAAAATAACTTTGAAAAACATAATAATTAGGTACAATTCAGCTTCCATTCTATATATATTCTAAAGACTCCTCCTCCCCATTATTAATTACTATGGACATGTGCATGAATGCATGATCGTTATCCCTCAGGGTTCATCTACCTCTACAGTTGACTCCCTACTTCAAGTCATAATCCTCTGTTGTGACATCACAGTTTGTTGCCATGGGAGCATCTGTGATGTCACAAGGCATGCATTATGACCTCAAGTAGGGAGACAGCAACAGGAATAGACAAACTCTTTAGCAGCAAATATCCTGTTTTCATGCAAATGACCTCAGTAATAAATAATAGGGAGGAGGGATACAGAACTAATGTAAAATACAAGCTGGACTGCATCTAAATATTATGTTTTGGTAAAGTTCTCCTGAAGGCATCAGCTGTGTTTTAATGAATGCATTAATTATCCTGATGATGGTATCTATTGGCTGAATCTTATCTGTATCCAACTTTTACAATTCATTATTTTTTGTTTTGGTTGTAAATATGTACTGTACTTGCTGTTATTTGTTTTGTTTGTATAAACTTCAATGAAAACTTATTTTTTTAAATGCAAAGGATATTGTTTTTAGCCATAGAACTCAGGTGCATTACAGAAAGTATTGATTTATGGTCACACATTATCAAGACACCTGAGCTTGGTAACCTCACTGATATAAATTAGTCTCCTGGGAATGTAAATCTAATGCAATATTGAAAACTTCAGTGTGGTGGGGGGGTGGGTTACTTTATTGAGAGGTATGGAGTGGGAGAGCGGGCCTGGTCTTGGGGTATCCCAGTGGGTCTGGCAGTACTCTGAGTAGAGGTATGCTCCCCAGATGTCTGCAAAGGTTCAAGCATCTAGTACTTAACTAACTCTCAAGCATCCTGTCCATGCAAAGAACCATACCCGCCAAGGACATTGTCTGGCTCGAGTCTGCTGGAGTCAGCCGGTAGCCAGCCTGCTACATCTGCTTCTGAATGCTGTATGACTGTCAGAGCAGAGAAAGGAGGAAAGTTGGGAGGAGAGGGGGGGGGGCCTGAACACTGTAGGAAGATAAACCATGTAAATCGAAAGCAAAGGACAAATTATACTGTTATACTGTTCTATTTTGTTGTAATTTATGTTTTAATATTGTTATTCTATTGTGGGTGGGCAACAGGAGGGAAGGAGTGAGAAAGAAAGCTTCAGAGGGTGTATTGAGGTAGGATTGGTGTTGGATTTAAATAATGTTGTTTTTACTGATTACTACTGCTTGTGTACTCTGCTTAAATGTGGGTGTGTGGATGTATGCTTCCTTTAAAATAGGAGCACATTTTGTGTAGTGAAGTTATTCAAAATATGGAAAGCTAGTTCTTTTTGGATAGGGTATGGGGTACAGGAAGTATAAGGTAAACACAATTTAGGAATAAGGGAAATACCCTGTCTAGGGTAAGAGTTATTTTTGGTTCATAGAAAGCAAAACAAAACTAGGCAGGGTAGAAAATAGATATGCTGGGAGTGGTGCAATGCAGTTGCTGTGGAGCACTAGTTTTCAGGGAAACTTTCTGGAGACTGCAGTGCTGCCCCATCTATGTGCTCCTCTCTGGACTGAGAGGTGAGATTGCTTGACTCAAGGTTGAGTTGGCTGGGATTCAGGTGGCTTTCTCTCCCACCCAGGGACTGCCAAATCTGCCACCAATACTTCAAAGGTTGCCAAGAAGGAGGGGTGGCTGGATTATGGTGGGCTCAGGAGGTGTAAGGGCGGTGGATCAGAAGCACATCCCCCATATGGTACAACTGTATGATTCCTACGCTGCTGTGGTGAGGAGTGACTGTATCATGGAGGCACCCACAGTGGGGGCAAAGGAGGATCTGGGGGTTATGAGAGTGCAAATACCATTTCCTGAATATTCGGCCGAATATTAAGTATTTGGGTCCCTAGTATTCATTATTCTTTATTCAGTATTCTTGATTCAGCCAGATAAGTGGCCTTAATGGAGAACTGCTATAGAACTCCTTTAAATGGCTTTAAGAGGAGGTAGATGAGTGTTAACAGCACTTTGGCTTGCACACTGGTACCAGAGGCTATCTTCTGTTGCTGGTGCTGCCAGAGGAGGATGTAGAGGTCATTGCACTTTGGCTTGTGCAGTGATGCCAGAGGCTGTTTTGTGCTGCTGCTGCTTCAGGAGGAGGATACAGAGGTCATGGCACTTTGCCTTGTACACTGGTGCCAGAGGCTGTCTTCTGCCACTGGTGCTTCAGGATGAGGAGGATGAAGAGGTCACAGCACTTTGGCTTGTGCAGTAGTGCCAGAGGATGATTTGTGCTGCTGGTGCTGCAGGAGGAGGATGCAGAGGTCATGGCACTTTGACTTGCACACTGGTGCCAGAGGCTGTCTTGTACTGCTGGTGCTTCATGAGGAGGATACAGAGGTCATGGCACTTTGGTGTGTACACTGGTTCCAGAAGCTGATTTGTGGCGATGGTGCTTCAGGAGGAAGATGCTGAGGAAAAGAGTTCATCATGGGCCTGCAGTTTCCTATAGGATAGCACTGGAATTATAAGAAGCCATAATTCTGTCAATATTTGTACTTAAGTGACAATCTATATATGGTCACAAAGGTTTCAATGGGCACTACAAAAAGAACATATGCTGGACCCTTAAATAGTCGTGGCCATTAAGAAAAGAAAGTAATAAACCATAATTAAGCATACAGATTAACACTGTAACTTCAACAGGCCATAACTCTGGCAATAATTGGAGTTAAGTGACAATTTACATATGCTCACAAAGGTCTCCTCAGACACTACCGGAATAATATATGCCAGATTCTCAAATATTTGTGGCCATTAAGAAAAACAAATAATAAATATAATTAAGCCTATAGGATAACACTGTAACTTCAACAGGCCAACATACAAATTCACATCTTACCTTCAGAGCCGAGAGAGATGGCTATGAGGCTATCACTGAAGCATAACACCCATTCTGCCTATGATGTGCTACCTCAAAAAGGCATTTTGATTGGATGCTACCTGTGATGGAGACATAATGAAATAAAGTGCTTTTCCAAAATGGCCAACACACACATCCAGGCAGTTTTCTTGTTCTAGTTCAATAAGCCACACCCCCACACCCCAAAACAGAAAGAAAACAATCAATAGATTGAATATTTTACTTACCTTTGCTGGTCATACCCAATGTTTTACCGAGAGCACCTGGTGCTAAAGTAACTGCAAACAAAAAAAAACAAAAAAACTGGAGAAAAACATGATTAGAGATACACTGTTCAATCAGAATTTACCTCCCCTCCCCCCCCCACACAAAACCCCCAAAATAAAACAAATAAAAGATTGTATACTTCAATTACTTTTGCTGGTAGGACACAATATGTTACTCGAAGACGAGAAACATCAGACTCTGGCTTTGGCAGTCATCGGTCATCATTAATGTATCCTAGACTTCTTCTTCATAATTATTGCTGATTGGACATGGTAAATGAAATGGTAATAATGGTACTGGTTTGGACCACAGTGAGACACCATCAGCAGCAGCAGCAACAGCAGCAGCAGCAACAACTTATTGCAGGACTGCACTTAAATCAATGGTACAAACTGCTGGTAGTCAGGCAACTGGTTCATTTCATGCATTTAAATACTCAAGACTGTTGATGCCACACTGGTAACTTGCTGGCTTATTTCAGGCACATGAAATACCTGAGACTAGTGATGCCACACTGGTAACTGGCATATTTCAGACATGAGAAATACTTGAGACTGGTGATGCCACACTGGTAACTGCCTGGCATATTTCAGGCACGTGAACTACTTGAGACTGGTGATGCCACATAGGTACATAGCATTTGGAAAGCTGTTAAAGTGAAGACTGGAATATAGGCACCAGCTACATAGGGGATGAGAGAAGTAGCAACTCCAGTGGAGGATTTTTTAATTAGGAATATCAGTCAATGGGTGGGTGGCAGTTTTGGGAACTGGACACTTCAGGGCATGCACTTTCAAAAGAATACACCATGACAGTGTAAGTATTAAAGAACAAGTGTGCAGGCCACAGATGTGTGTTAGTATGACTATGAATATGAACATGTTTGACTAAATGTTAACATGTTGTGCTTATTTGCTTAACTGAATAATGATGGTTAACACAGAATGGAATGTGTATGGGTCCATGCTACAACACACAAATGTTGTATCCAGTACAAGAAGATTATTAAATGCATTTTTACTGGTCATATGTCTACCCAAGCTGAGGTAGGTTTATTTTTATAAATACAAGTTGTTCCACATGTGCTGGGTCATGTGAGGATTGGTAAGGTTCCACCACATTCCCAGCAGTGCTGAACATTCATTCAGGTGGTATGCTGGTAGGGGGGGGCAACAGATATATTTAAGGGCCAGCTGGTCCAAGTGAGGAGATGCTTTCATCCTTTTGATCAGTACTCCACTGGATTTATGGAGAATGACTCCAGAGGTTCACTGAAATAACTGTTCAGCAGATTGGGGGCCAACAGTGGCTGCTGTTCTGTTCTCTTCCATTGCTCAGTCTGTAGTGATGAGCTGAGCTCAGCCCAACAGTCAGCCTCCTTCTCAAAGTCTTCAGGACTGCTTTCAGGTTGTGATTCAGACGCTGGCTCATCGATAGGGTTAACTGCTGGTCTCACCAACCCAGGCATGCAGAAGCTAATTTCTGAGCACATCTGCTTCTGAAATTCTGGAACCCTGTGTGTGGGCATTATAAGGTGCAGTACCTTGCACTTGAAATGTGGGTCCAACATATTGGCAAATATGTGCTTTTTATTGGAACAGAGATCAGAGAATGTAACTTCAAGTTCTGTAGTGAGGTTTTCCTCAAGGGATATCACTGGTCATGGGATCTGGTTTGGCTCTTTCTTAGCATTTTCACTGAATCTACCCATGTTTTTTTTCAGGATTTGTATAGCAGGAATTATCTGACTTAGCAGTGCAGAATCAGAGCTAAAGTCAGGAGTGCTCCTTTCAAATGGGGATAAAAACTTTACCAAGCCCTTAATCACAGCTCAGTCCTGATGTCCGAGGACACCCCCTACAGTATGTCAGTTTCCATGCTCCTCTGTTGAAGGGCCTGTTTCTTCTCCAGAAGCCTTTGCAACATGTAGTAGATGGAATTTCACTGGGTCTGTACATCCTGGATGAAATGATTCTGCGGCATTTGATGATGCTCTTGTAGCTGATGCAGACAGTTTGTGGCTTTCACAGAGTGATTGAAGTGACAACATGTGCTTCTCCTAAGAAAATTGAACATAGTGTTATGCACTATCAGGGTGATATGGTTGAAGAAGGATATGTGGGGGGGGTCCAAATTGAAGGATATTATTTGTTCAGAAGAGATACAGATGACAGAATTGGAGGTGGGGTGGCATTATATGTTAGGAATTATATAAATGCTTATGAAATACACACTCCACTTGAACCAGATACAGAACAACTCTGGGTGCAAGTAAACCCCCCTCAAGAGAAACAAATTATTATTGGATACTGTAATAGAATGCCCTCTCTAACCAGTTCAAAGATCACAGAATTTATTAGACATATAGGAGGCCAGGATCCTGGAAAAAGGCTTCTGGTTATGGGTGACTTTGACATCCTAGGAATAAATTGGGAAGCATGGACCACAACTACTTTAGCTGAGGCTGAATTCCTGGAGGAACTTGACAGTCTAAGTACTGAAGGTCATGTGTTTGGCCATACTAGAGTAGACCACACAATTGACATTGTTATAAGTAATCTGGAGGATGTATTGGAAAGGTACCACATCAGGGAACCGTTATCAGGTAGTGAACACAACATGGTGCGATTTTTCATTAAAATAAGGAAGGAAAACCAGAATGGAGTCAGTAAAATAAAGAGATATGATTTAGCAAATTATAAGACATTGAGAAACCTAGTAAACAAATGGGATTGGGACCAAATATTCGGGAGCACGACAATGCGCTCCCGACAATTCGCTCCATGACATTTCGCTCCTGACAGTTCATCCCCAAGTCAATTCACTCCGTTAGCAACCCGCTCCTGTCAAATTCGCTCCCTGTTGTGTGCACAACAAAACAAAGCAGTAAACCAAACTAAACGAACAAAATTGAATGAATGAAACAAAATGTATTGTTAGCAGCAGCTCACTTCTAACCAGCAGCAGTAAATTAAACGAAATAAAACAAATCTATAAAGCACCTGTCAAATACGCTTCCTGTTGTGTGTGCAACAAAACAAAGCAGTAAACTAAATGAAATGAATGAAAATTAAATGAATGAAATGAAATGAAATGTATTATTAGCAGCAGCTCACTTCTAACCAGCAGCAGTAAATTAAACAAAATGGGGATGGGGTGGTGTCCTCAGCACCCCACACTAAGAATGGCAATAATTAAATTGCTGAAACAGTACAAGTCCTACTGGACTAGAGATTATGATTTGGCTGCAGGGCCCTGAAGACACTGGGCTTGGGAGCTCTGTTCATGGGCGACATTACTTTTGTCATGTGGATAACCTTGTGACCCGCTTACCCAAAAGATCAGTTGAAAGAGTCAAATTAGCTTCCACTGCTTGTTGGGAACAGAGAAATGAAACTGAAAGACACATTTGCATAGTATAAAGCTGCACAGAGGAGCTCTGTAAAATTATGCAAAAATTAATAACTGACTCTGCTGCTAGTATAATGTGAAATACAATCGCCCCAGGCTTCTCTGCATTTTTATCCTGCCTGTGAAATGTAAATGTCTACTCCAAACTTTTCTACCATGAACAGGAATTCCCAAGCTGTGTTTGGTATCAAGGCACCTTCCTTCACTGGGTTTAGACCTTGAGGTGTAAACACTTGATCCTAAAAGACTTTGAGCAAACTGTTCTGTCAACATGATGAAGGTACAGCGGCCAATTTGCGAAACCTCCCTGATTCCTTCCTTCCTTATGCAATTGCACTGGCATACTTGTTACTGTACTGGCTCTGGTGCAGTCATGGTTCCTGTGCTTAAAGACAAAAAGCAAAAAATACATTAAAGCCTCAGTTAGGCACCGAGAGGCTGCATGTAATGCATGGACTGTCACAGCGGGAGCGAATTAGTGAAGGAGTGAGTTGGAATGGGTGCGAGTTTAACGGGAGCGAGTTGTCGGGAGCAAATCTGGAGGGAGCGAATTGACGGGAGCGAGTTGTCATGTACCCCAAGTATTCAAAGGTCTAGAAGTGCCCCAAAAGTGGGGAGAGCTCAAAATCTTTCTCCTAGAGTAAGTGGACAAATACATACCCACTAAAAATATATTTAATTATAAAGGGAGGATCCTGTCTTAGTTCAGTCACAAAATACACAAACTTATTAAAGATAAAAATAGATTTTATAAAAGGGCAAAAATAGAGGGGACCACAATATATAGAGAGATGTACAAGTCCAAACTGAAAGAAGTTAAAAAAAGAAATAAAAAGGCAAAAAAACATGTTGGAGGTAAATTTGGTAAATAAGGTGGGGAATAACAAAAAGGCCTTCTTTAATTATGTGGGAAGTCTAAAAGATAATAACAACAATATAGGCCCACTCAAAAAAGGAGACAAAATAATAACTAACTGTCAACAAATGGCCAAGGAATTCAGTAGCTACTTCGAGAGCATATACTTGCCAAGTGATATTCAGGCTAATGATGATGAGGGAAACATGGAAAGGAATATTATAATCATGCCCCCAATGATTAGGAGCAAACTAGAGAAACTGAATCCCACCAGATCAGCTGGCCCATATAAATTGCATCCCAGGCTCCTAAAAGAATGAGTGTCAGTACTATGTGATCCCATACACGCTATGTTTCAGAAGTCACGGAAGGAGGGAGTGATACCAGAAGATGGAACAACTGCCAATATTGTGCCAATCCATAAAACGGGACCCAAAACAATTTGTTCTAATTATAGACTAATTAGCCTCACTAGCATAATAGGCAAGGTATTAGAGGGGTTCATAAAGGAAAGAATCAACCAACATCTCCAGGATGAGGGCCAGGGGGATATAGACCAACATGAGTTCAAAAGGGGTAGGTCTTGCCTCAAAAATCTGATTCATTTCTTTGACCCTGTTAGTGAAGCATTGGATAAAGACATCTCAGTGGCTATATCATATGTGGATTTCAAAAAGGGCTTTGACAGTATCTCCCATTTTGAAGTGATAAAATCTTCAGAAGAAATAAACTTGAGCAAATGTATTATAAGGTGGATCACTGCCTGGTTAGCAAATAGGAAACAAAGAGTGGTAATAAAGGGACACCTGTCAGATTGGGCTCCAGTGACCACTGGGGTCCCTGAGGGATCTTTACTGGGACCTACGCTTTTCAACATTTTGGTATCAACTATAACAAGTACTAATAAGGCCTGGATGGAGAAATTTGCAGACAATATAAAAATGGGAGCACTGGTTACAAATTTGCATGATGCCAAACTATTCCAGTACAACAGCAATGCACTGGCAGACACTGCAGAGAGGAAACAAACTGAGATTCAATCTAAACAAGTGTAAGATTATGCATCTGGGAAAAAAAAAACTAAATTTATTTACCACATAAATGGGATTGAGTTACAAACTATTGACTCAGAGAGAGAGAGAGAGATCTGGGAGTGCAGATCTCTGGTGCTTTTTATTTCTCTGACAACTGCACTAGGGTGATCTAAAAAGGGTATGAAATACTTGCATGTATTAAAAGGAATATTAGGAGTAGGGCTGGAGCAGTGGTGGTGATGCCATTGTATACATCCCTGGTGTGGCTACATCTCTAGTATTGTGAGCAGTTCTGGGTGCTGCACCTGAAGAGGGCTGTAAGAAGAATTGAGGGGGTCCAGAGGTGGGCTACAAGGATGGTTGAAGGAGTGTGGGGGAGAACATACGAGAAGAGGCTAGCGGCACTGGGGGAGTACTCACTCCAATATCAGAGATATAGAGGAGATATGTGGCTGGTGTTTATGGCATCTCAAGATAATGACTTGTAGAAATGTGTGGGACTTAAAAAGAGATCAGCACTGATGATAATTGGAGATTATCAGTATCAGTTAAAAGGGGACATTATAATAAGAAACAGAGAAGGAATTGTTTTCCTCAGAGAGTTGTTATGAAATGGAATGCATTACCAACAACAGTAGTGACTAGTGATAGTATGAACAAATTTAAGAATGCACTGGACACATACCATGATAACTATTATTTTCAATTAGAAACATAAATCTGTACAGGTTCAAAATGGCTAATGCTACATGACCAGACATACATCCTATGAATCCCTGTATGCTTCTGGTTACTTTGACTGTGTGATCTGCCTCCGCCATTTTTGCCAAAACCTTTGTCACCACCAAATTTAGTGTATGAGCAAAGCAGCATATCCTCTCAATATTCTCTAAGTGCTTTTATCATATTTGCGGCATTGTCTGTGACCACAAACCCTACCTGCAAATTGTTGCCATCAGTCCATGAGCTCAACATCTCTTGCAAGAATGATAGTATGTTTACCACCCGGTGATCCTTTTCTATAATACTGACATTTAGTAAAGCAGACCTGCAGGGGAGAGGGGGACGAGACAGAACCAGCGCCAGTACCACCATCACCACTAGTGACTACCACATCTGCAACACACCAGTGTGTTGTCAGTGACATATATGCATGATTTGAATTCATGCTGGTCCATATGTCAGTTGTGCAGTGGAAAACTCCAACAACAGCCTGTGCTAGTAGTCTGCCAACTTTCATTCTGAAATCATGATAAATGTTGGGTACTACAGTATGTGAAAATGAGGTCAGTGATGGTATATTATACCTGGGGTGCAGATGCTGCAGCAACCTATAGAAACCTGTGTTTTTCTCAATGGAAAATGGCTGGAGATCCAAGGCCATCATCTGGCCAATTAAACTGGAGATCTTCTGTGCTGTAGGGTGTGACGCCTGGTATTTGGTGCAGGCATGGAAGGCTTGCATGATGGGTGTAGTCAAAGCGATACCACATAGCATTGATTTTGACTTTGAACCCATGATGGATGGTGTTACAGTAATAGACAATTGAGCAGAAGAAGGCGCAATGGGTGATGCTCCTGTACAGGGATGCACTATAAATGGTGTAGGGATAGTAGCGGGCACACTGTCTATCTCAGTCACAGAATCACTTCCAATACTTTCTGCATCTACTGGACCTAGTAGCAGAAGAGGGGCTGACAGGCACATGTTGTGGAGGGAGAGGAACCACTGTGGATCTTTGATGCACACGGGGACATTTCATTCGGAGATGGTTCATCATTGCTGTTGTGAGATTTGAAAGGTTTTACTGTTACTTATGGTACAGTTGCACACAGAATATAATGTCTTTGTTGCATCATGTTTCACAACACTAAAGTACAGCTACACAATATGTTTCCTCCCACTGACAGTCAAAGTGTTGGCCCCAATAGGGCAACCATGGTCATGTTTAACCCCTTTCCCCTTATCAGACCTGTGTGCAGTGGAAGCAGTTGTTGTGCCACTTTCTTTCACCGCAACCAATGTATTTGTAGAACTACTTTGTGTTTCTGGTGGTGTTGACACAACTCTTTGAAAGCACAGTGTGGACTGTTTGTTTTGCTTAGGAGGAGGAGGAGGGTGACCATGACCAGCTTGCTTGCCATGAGGAGCAGCAGTGCATTTTTTGGCAGATCCACGTTCATGCTTCTCACTCTGATATGCTGCATATTAGGCCTCATCGTTAAATTCGCTTAGGTGGGTATCACTGTCAGATGATGCAATGAGCAACTCTTGTGGCTCTGGTAAATATTCAGAACCAGAAGAATGCTCTTCCTCTGAATCATCCACAGGTATGGAGTTCAGGCCAAGTCTAGGCAGGCCTCTACTAGGAGCGTGGAAGTTGGAAGCCCCGCCGTCCCACCACCTCCTTTGTTGAGCACTGTATTATATAGTATCAATCACGTGCTCAGCAAAATCCTATCAGCCTGTTTCTCCATAAGCAGCTTATCTGCTACTGCCACTAGTGGCCGCTGTAACAATACACAAGGTAATTTAACCCTGCAAGTCAGACTACCATGTTGCCATGTATAATAATAATAATAATAATAATCTCTCTTTTGGCCCCGCTGGTGTCACTCCCCCCCATCCACATGCCCCAAACTCCAGAAATGCCTGCTGGCATCCATTACCCTGGCTACTTCTGCACCTCCCCAGACCACCACTCATATAGGCCTACTTTCTGCAGGTTAGCTCCACTGCAGCCTAACAGGCCCCACCATTCTTCCACCGTTCTCTCAAGCAGGATTGTTATTTCTGCAATAACCCTGCACATGCCTCCTCACTGGCTACCAAACCCTCTCCCACCCCTCTCCACAAGCTACCGTGGGTCCAATCCAGCACAAAACTTATGGTCAGCCTCCTACTTCTATTATCGGGGAACATTGAGCCTAACCCAGGCCCAACCCTTACCCCAGATCAAACCCCCATCCTTCATTTACAGCTCCCTGAAGGCCTAAAACTGGTACACTTAAACATTTGTAGCTTCCTACACAAACTAGCGTTACTACAACCGCTTACTCTGTCCTTATGCCCTGAATTCTTAATTATCTCAGAGACCTGGCTAAAACCTCACATTAAGGATGAAGAAGTCACCATTTCTGGTTACACAGTCATCTGCCATGACCTCCCTGGGAGAAAATATGAAGGTGGTGTAGCCATGTACATTGGGTCCACATTTAAATTCACCCAAGTCTCGTTACCTGCACCTATGCAGTCTATTGATGCCTTATTGTTGAAAGTAATGCTCCCCCACACCATACCCATATTCATTGCTGGATCTTACTGCTCACCGGACGCTACCACGCCTGACAACCTAGCTCACCTCGACAACCTAAAATCTCAGGCGGGGGGAACTTTACATCCTCAGGGATTTCAACTGGAACTGGCTCTCCAGTGCCAGCTCTAAACTACATAACAGGGCAGCCACCTTCAACCTGTCCCAAATGATCTCTGAGCACCAAATCCCTTAACCATTCTCTCCTTGATTGGTCCCTGACCTCCCACCCACAACATATTCTAGCCTCTGGTCTGTTACCAGACTCCATTAGTGATCATCACATGATATTCTTGGTACAAAAAGTCTTCAGGCCAAAGGCTCCTCCCCCTAAAACCCTCCTGACCAGGTCCTATAAATCCCTGAACCTTGCCACACTACTAAAAGACCTGCCCAACACAGACTGGTCTCACATCCCTCGGGCTACCTCCATCGACTCGGCCCTGGAATTTTTCAAGACCAAGTTCTTTGTTGTCTGGGACCACTATGCCCCTCTTAGATGATCCAGGGTGCGTGGTGCTCACTTACCCTGGATCTCAGCTGACATCATGGCCCATCTCTAAGCTCGTGATCTGGCCTGGCAAACATACAAAATCTCTGGCCTACCCTCATATCATTTATTTATTTATTTCATTAAGATCTCAGATTAACCTTCTTGTACAGGCTCGTTACATAGGTTCCATGTCAGGGTCATTACAGTAACAAACAAAATTGCAGCTTATGGGAGGCCATAAGAGGACAACAACAATTAAGGCAAATTAGGCAAGAGGTTACATGTGTGCCTGAAATAAGCAAACACTATAGACAATGGAACTTGCCAACACAAAAGGAAAAAAAGGAGGGCGAGAGAGTGAACAAGAGGAGGGGTTGGCTCAGGAAGAGAGGGGTAATAGTGAGAAGACAAACTGGAGAGAGAGAGAGACTATATACTGAATATCAGCCCAGAAGGTGGGCCTCATCACTGGTGATGGAGGCTTATGCTAAGCATACTAGCAGTACCAGTAGCAGGAAGTGTTAAGAGAGGATGCCAGGTGAGAGGGTGAGGGGGCAGTGCAGGATATCAGAGTAAGAAGGGGAAGAGGGAATGGGAGCAGAAGGGGTGGGGAGGGAATATGGGGAGGTAGGGTAGAAGGTGTGGAGAGGAGGTTGGGTCAGTTAGGGAGGGAAGTAGTAGGGGGTGGAGAGGCACCCAGCGGTGCAGGGGGTAGATGCAAAGGGAGGAGGGTGGCACAGCTTAGGGAAGGAAGAAATGGGGGTGTAGACGGAGCCAGGAGGTACTTAGGTTGACAAACTTCCAGGGGCTGGAGGCCTTAGTGGAAACAGTCACAACTTGCTTTGGTAGCCAGATATGATCATAGCCAATGTTTTAAAGGGCCTAGTGTTGGAATAGTAAAGAGGCTTGGTGGCAGGTTGTTAGTCCATTTAGGTGCCTGGTGGGCAAAGGCCCTTTGTCCTAGATTTGTGAGACATGTTGGAACCTTGAAGACCGTACTTCCAGAGCTTCTTATGGTGCAGCTGCATTTAAAGGGGGTGAGCAGGTTCTGCACGCCTATGGGTAGCATGCCTAGACTTTCTTTTTTGGCCAGCAGGCAGGTCTGATACTGAAGCCTGCTACTGAACAGGTGTGGGTTTGACATTCTGAACCAGTGGAGAGGTGGCATGCCTTATTTAAGGTGACTTTGATATGGTGGAGGGCTGTATTTGTTGTAGATCCATAGACTGCAAAACCATACTCCACAAGAGAGATGACTGAGCTGTGGATGGCAAGGTTTAGTGCTTCATGGATGAGACTGTGCTTATGCCTGTGTAGGAGGCCGATGCATATGTTGAGTGATTTTACTATATTGTCTATATGGTAGACAAACAACATGGTACTGTCAAGTGTAACCCCCAAGTACTTAAAGTGCTGTACATGTTCAAGTGATGCACCTTCATCATTGGTAATGGTAAGTGGGTGCGATCAATGTCGATTCTCCAGTATAGGGCTTTACGTAATGACTGTATGCATCTAATCAGGAGGGATCAAGCCAGCTATTTCAAATCCTACTTCTCTACAAACTTAAATCAACCAGCAAAATTTCTGGAAGGTGGTAAAATCTTTATTCTCCCCACCACCCTAGCCTCACCCCTACTTTAGACATAGGTGGCTCCACCATCACAGATCCACTTGCAGTGACTTCTGAATTCAACTCGCACTTCACAAGCTGCACAGCATTGCTGCTGTCTGCTCTCCCGCCTGCCCCCAAATCCACCCAATCCTATTCCAACCCTGCACAAGCCTTCTCACACACACCCTACTACTTATTCCACCTGGTTACCACAGAAGAAGTATTATATGCGCTGCTCGCCCTAAACCCAGCCAAAGGTAAATGGCCCACTCTGCTACACTCAAAAATGTTGTACCTGTCAGTTCCTGCCATTGCCTCCCTTCTGGCCGCACTACTCAATCTTTCTTTCTCTCTAGCCTCCATCCCATCTGAATGGAAGCATGCCACTGTCATCCCACTTCTGAAAGGTGGCAACCCATCAATCACTGGAAACTACCATTCTATCTCCCTTCTCCCCATACTGGCTAAGCTGCAGGAACACCTTGTCCTCTCAAACACTCCTCCTTCCTTGACTCTACATCGTTTTTCACACCTTGCCAATTTGGTTTTAGGAAAACCCATTCCACTGCAACCTCCCTGCTGAGGCTCACTGATTTCATCCACTCTGGTATGGACAATGGCCACATCACCTCAGCAATCTCAGTCGACTTAGCAAAAATGTTCAACACTGTCTCCCACCAACTCCTCCAGGCCAAACGCACACTAGCAGGACTATCCAGTGATGCATTAAACTTGTTCCAGTCCTACCTAATTGGTAGATCCCAAGCGATCTGAATCGGTAACTCCATCTCAGCCCCCCTCACTGTCACTACTGGCGTGTCTCAGGGATCTATCCTTGGGATGCTCTTGTTCTCAATATTTCTAAATGACTTGCCCTGTGCTTGCCCTCACACATCCATTCACAAGTACATGGGTGACACAGTGCTGTATACTTCTGGCCCCACAACCGCTGATGTGATGACCAAACTTCAGCTGGACTTCAACAATGTTCAGCACTGGATTCATGCAAATCAGCTCCCACTCAATGCCAAGAAAGCAGTCTCTTTGACTTTTTGCACTAGGCAGAGACTCTCACGGCTTACCTCCACCCCAGCTTTCCACATCCTGGACGGGTCTCCTCTGGAGGACTGCTCTCCCTTCGGATATCTCAGGGTTTGCCTCGACCAGCACTTTGACCTTTCTGTACATATCAATGCCATCCAAACAAGCTGCACCCCAGGCTGGGTGCTCTGTAGCATAATCGTGGATGCATCCTGTTGTTGGCCCACTGTGCCATTGTACAGAAAATGATCCTACCCATTTGGAGATGTACAGTAGTCTACAGTGCCACACCCAAATCCACCCTAGCCAGACTGGACCCACTATTCCACTCCTTCTGTTGCTTCACTCTTGACTGTCCTTCTACCTCACATCACTGTGTCCTCTACCAGTCCCTGGACTTCCCCTCCCTCCAGTCCCATAGGCTTACCCACTGCACTAACACCATGGCCAAGTACTGGACCCAGTCACTTTCCACCTACCTCACATCTGTCCTATCTGTCCCTACCAATCCAGCGTATTCACTGACAAACAATGATAGCAGGCTTCTAGCAGTACTACACATCTCCACCACTGCCGGCCAACAAGCTTTCAATTATTGCATGCCTGCACTGTGGAACTCCCTCCCCAGGGGAGTTAGATATGCTTCTTTGCTCCAGCACCTCAACTACCTCCTCAAAGATCATTTTGTCTCCCCCTGCACCTGCAACTAATTTACGCAGACCACACTCCGAGTCCAGTTCATTCTCCTTGTTCTAATTATGCTGGTATTGTGTGCTGTCCCAAGTTCTGTAGTACTTACATATTGCAGCTTAAGTTCCACATGATGTGTACCTTCCTGCTGCTGCATGGTTCTGCACTGTAATTTATATTGTACTGTTGTTGTTGTTATTGGACTAGTGTAACCCCCATTGTTTTGAATGTCTACTTTCTCTAGCCTGTATTTTCAAGGTTTTTTTTTTTTTTATGTTTTTGATGTTTTTCCTGTAATCGGCTCATATAATGGCTATGTACTCCTTTCCCACTCCCCCAGGACACATCTGGAACCGAGCAGTAGTCTGCTCAGTATGCTTTTCTGGTAAAACTTGTAAATAAATAAAATAAACATCGGCAAAAGGAAATGTGGTGAGAGGAAACCTATGAGGCTGAGTAACAGTACGTTTTGGCAACACATTTGGTGCGGTCATTGTAACAGTCTTGGGGTCAGTACTAGGCACAGTACTTATGGTCATGGACACAGTTGACAAGGTGGTAGCAGTGTCAAGAGTAGTCCTGCTGCCAGAATTACTATCAGGACTTGAAGTTGCAGTCGAAGACATTGGCATAATATAACAGTTAGTTGTAATACTGGCAGCAGTAGTCCTGGTAACAGCAGTACAATCAGGTCAACCAGTGGAGGAAAAGGTTGAGGTGACAGTGGATGTGCAAGGAGCACAAATAGCAGTGCACACTGCTATGGCAGTGGTGGTGTCAACAGTACATAAACGATTTGCTGTGGTTACTGAAATCATGGTACCGATGGTGGTGAGGAGGCGCATGTAGCCTCTATGGTAGCAGTTGTGTAAATAGCACTACCACTGGTAGTGGGGGTGGGTTCTTGTTCTTATATGACTGGAGATGTCAGCTGTAAAGCCCTCCTACTTTTATAAAATGATGGTGCTGCAAATGCAGTACTTGTAGTAGTAGTAGTAGTGGTTGTAGTAGCACTAGTAAAACTACCCCAATCTTATTGACAGCAGCACCTGAAGGCTTATCAGGGGAGAAAACTATTTCAGAGCGGTGAATATGAACAGACCTTCTCTCACTCTGTCCCTCACCACTTATGACTGGTGGTGAAGATGGCTTGCTGGGGCTGGACCCCGCACATTTATGAGATACATGCGACATGGTCTGTAACATACTGTGTATTTGTGATTAGTGTTTTTGTTTATGTTGGTGCTTCTTGTAAAAAATAATAATAATCCCCACACCACTGAAGTTGCAGCTAAAAAAGACAGGCTAATGGAGTCAGCAAACAACTTGTTAGTCGTACAGTGTCAGTCATACAGTACAATAAATAAAGCTTTGAATGGTACGCCACACACGTTACAACACACAGAACCCAGTGAGTCAAGCCTGACACACACAAAAAATAGTGAAGCAGTTTACTGAACATTTTCAAGTATACCACTGTTTATACACAGCGGGCAAAGACTAACAAAAAAGAAAAATCTCACATGCACGGGCCACTCAGGTGCAGTGAGCTGCAGAGGGAGGAGTTACTTGCGACACCCTCCTCACTCAGTCATACAGGGAACTGAGCCAAGAACCAGACCACAGTCAGCAACAATTCAATGGGCCAAGCCTGACCAATGAGAAAAAATACAATGCCTTTTGAAGCACAACAGAAAGCGTGCAGACAACCGTGCATGCTCTTGTAGGATGCATATTACAAGAACAATACAACTCGTGCACAGACAATGTATGCACTGCGGTGAGCTGCAACACAAACAAGAGGAAGTCAGATGACAATCACACCTCAGTCATGCAGAGAACCGAGCCCAGAACCTGATGACAGCAAAATACAAATTTGCTTCACAAAAGAAATAGAAAATCACACTGGGGCATTGCGTGAATTTTGAATAAAAAGCTAGCACAGCAGTGCGGATAGGGCAGTCAGCAAAAACCTGAACCACTCACTGTTACTGAGCCCAGTAACAGTTACTCACTACGTACAAAAGGCAAGCTTGACTTTGCTGACAAAAAAAGATCCTGATAAGAAATAAGTATGAAACAGAAAGGTACTTCTGCAAAAAATCAAATCACGCTGCTTTGGCTGAGCTGTGAAATTGTAAGCAGTGGGTGAGGGAAGTCAGCATCACATACACACACACACACAATCTCCTTTTCCTTGTCGCTGAGCCCAGTTTCAAGGCTACAAACCAAAACTGTAGTCAGATAATGATCAGATGTCAAAACTGGATCACACAAAAAATGTTTTTTAAGCAGTTATACAAGTAACAAGTTGTAAACTAAACAGAGCTAGTTCTTTCAGAAAACGGCTGTCTCCTCTCATCTACACACTCAGAGTGAGGAGATCACATAGTGTTCCTGGCTGTGAGCTCCAAAAACAGCCTCTGACTGGCCAGCGAAGATCTGTGAGATTTTGAAATCTCACCCACCGAATAGTATGTCTCAAATAGCATCCAAATAGTGGACTATCTGGGACATCCATCAGAATATTTGGCAAGCCCACTATTCATAGTATACGGGAAATACTATTTGGTCCATGTACAGCCCTAGTGGGGGGTCCTTCATAGTGGAGACCCCAAGGAGGGTACAGAGAGGAGGGATTCAGATTCTTTGGGGATTGGGGCCCCACCTGGAGGGATAAAGTCCTGCACAGGGGCGATGGCATGCATCCATCCAGGAGGGAGTCCTCAGTGAACTGTTTAAATGCTACATGGGCAAGCATTTAAATTAGCTTGTGGGGGGGGGGAGAATGAGGTAGGGAGACATAAAATGTCCCTACCACAGTCTTACAAGGTCAGTAGTAGGAATCCGGAATGAGTAAAATCCCAAAAGGAACCAATTAACATAAGAATCCAGGGGGCAGAGGAAAGGGAGATAGAAAGAAGAATAGTGGAGGAAATAGGGAAGGGCAAATGGGAAAAAGGTGGGGGGGTGGCAGTACAACCCGGAGAGCCATGTATGCAAATGCTTGAAGTCTGTGCAATAAGATTACGAACTTAGAGGCCACCATGCCAGAAGTCGACCTGGACATAGTAGCAATTTCCGAGTCCTTGTGCAATGAAAATCAGGACTGGGATGTAGTCATATCTGGTTATACACTATTCAGAAGGGACAGGGTAGGTAAAAAGTGGGGAGGATTGCCTCTGTATGTGACAGAAAATATAAAAGCTGTGGAAATACAGTGGGAGCAGGGAAGAGCAGAGGTACTGTGTTTCACCATGGAGACACAGAATGGGGTCGCTATTTGCTCAGGAGTGATCTATACATCTCCAGCACAGGGGGAAGAGGTGGATAAGGATATGTTAGAAGCAATACAAAGGATGGCAAGCAAGGGGGAGGTATTGCTGGTGGGGACTTTAATCTACCAGACATGGATTGTATCCTCCCAGTTGTGATGACAGTAAGAAGTAGGGACATCCTGGACTCCCAGCAGGGGGTGTTCCACAGGCAACTAGTTAAGGAACCCACTTGTTGGAGTCGGCAATACTGGACCAGGTACTGAGAAATGGGGACAGTGTTGCTGACGTCCTATTGGGTAGTCACCTGGAGACCAGTGATCAGCGTATGGTGTGGTTCAATATAAGAACTGGGCAAGTATCAAACCATACTAAAACGAGTGGGCTGCAATTCAGGAGGGCCAATTTTAAGAAAATGGGAGAATGCCTCAGGGATGCCATAGCAGGGATAGGGAAACTGGGTGGAGTTGAGGACCAGTGGGCAAAAATAAAAGAGGACATTGTGAAGGCAACAAACCTCTGTGTCAGGTAAGTTAACAAGAACAAAAGAAAAACAGACCATTATGGTTCTCTAAAAATGTATCAGAGAAAGAAAGGGCAAAGATGCTAGCATTTAGTATGTACAAGACAATACAGAAGGAGGAAGATAAGGAGATATATAAAGAGAAACAATGGGAGGCATGGAAATCAGTTAGGAGCATAATGGTGCAAACAGAGGAGAATATTGTCAAGTCATTAAAAAAAGGGGGATAAAACATTCTTTAGGAATACAGTATAAGTGAAAAGAGGAAGACCAAAGGAGGGATAGTAAGACTAAAAGGGGCCTGAGAGATTTGTGTGGAAGAGAACCCAAAAAAAAAAGCAGACATATTGAACAAACACTTTTACTCAGTATTCACAGATGAAGGGGTAAGTGATGGGACACAAATAAGGGACAAGAGCATTAAACAAAAGGAGGTGAACACTAGTCATTTTACAGAGGAGAGAGACCTCAAGGAACTAGCACAACTAAAAGTGGACAAGGCAATCGGAGGTGACAAGGTACACCCTAGGATACTGAGGGAGTTCAAGGAGGTGCTGGCTGTACCTCTGACAGCACTGTTCAATATATCATATGATATGGAGGAAGTTCTGGGGGACTGGAGGAGTGAGTGACAGGGATGAATAAAGCCCTGATCCATTTGTTATGTAGAAAGAGTTTAAATGCAAGGGTCTGTTCTGTCCTATCCTTTTCTGTCTTTTCTCTCTCTGGTTGCGCAACCAAGTTTTCCTGTGAGACAAAGCAGTAGATCAGGAAGGGGCTGTGGACATGGCCTACCTAGACTTTAGTAAGGCATTTGACACTGTCCCACACAAAAGATTAATATACAAGTTAGCCAGCCTGGGAGTGGGTCCCAAGATGACAGCCTGGGTAAGAATTGGCTGGAGAATAGGACACAGAGAGTAATAGTAAATGGAGTCCACTCAGAAGAAAGGAGGGTTACTAGCGGGGTACCGCAGGGTTCAGTATTAGGACCAGTCCTCTTCAATGTTTTTATAAGCGACATTGCAGAAGGACTGGTAGGAAAAGTATGTCTCTTTGCAGATGACACTAAGATCTGCAACAGAGTTGATTCACAGGGTGGGGTGGAAAGGATGAGAAGGGACTTGGCAAGGTTAGAGGAATGGCCAAATGTATGGCAGCTTAGATTCAATGCTAAGAAGTGCAAGGTAATGCACCTGGGAAACAAAAACCCAGGGGAAGAGTACACAATGGGGGGTGAGATACTAACAACAACAAAAATGGAAAGGGACCTGGGGTAGTCATATCAGATGACCTAAAGGTGGACAAGCAATGTGAGAAGGCAGCAAGGAGGGTTGGGAGGATACTGGGATGCATAGGAGAGGCATCACCAGTAGAAAACAGGAAGTTATTATCCCTCTGTACAGACAGCTGGTGAGACCCCATCTGGAGTACTTGTGTGCAGTTCTGGAGACCCAATCTCGCAAAGACATAGACAGGATGGAAGCTGTCCAGAGGAGGGCAACTAAAATGGTGCAGGGTCTGCACCGGAGGACATATGAAGAGACTTAAGGAGCTTAATATGTTAGTCGAGGAAAGGAGGGAGAGGGGACATGATAGAAACTTTCAAGTACCTCAAGGAATCAACAAAGTCCAAGAGGGTAGCATCTTTCAAAAAGAGGTGTGCAAGAACAAGAGGGCACAATTTGAAGATGGGGGGCAGCCGAGGTAATTTAAGAGTATTTTTCACAGAGAGGGTTGTGGATGCATGGAATGGCCTTCCGGAGGAGGTTGTGGAGTCAAAATCAGTGGTGGAATTCAAGCATGCATGGGATAGTCATAAGGCAGTTCTGGGGGTGGGGTAGGAAGAAGTAGGCTGCTGGTTAACTAGGATCTGCAGCTTATCCATTAGGTAGGGAAATGGGCAGACTGGGTGGGCCAAGCGGTCCTTATCTGTCAAATTCTATGTTTCTATGTTTCTATGTTTTTATGACCCAGAAACTGATCACTCTGATGGTTTCACAGTTCTCTGCTTCTTGATATCTCTCTGCCTTCATTTGCTGTTCTGTCTTTTCTTCTCCCTTGCATATCTGAGGGTATAAAAATGTATGTGAATCTCTGTGTAAAGTTGTATGTGAAACTGGAATCATTTTGTTTAAAACTGTATATACAGTAGTTTTACTGTTAAAATGGTTGCAAAAAGCAATTTGGAACTCGGGGTTAACCTGAAATGCAGTTTTTAAGCCTTTTGCAGAGATGTAAACAAGAGGTCAGTTCTGGTCACAATGTTCTTTTTGCTGCATCTACTCAAACTGACAAGAACACTGTGTTAGAAGCTAACGAGTTCCTGCAAAGACTTGTTATAAAAAGAGCTACAATGTTTTGCAAGAGGGAGAGACAGAGATTGAGATACTGAGACTGGAAACTGAGAAGAAAAACTCAGAAGAAGGACTTTGTTTTCTAAGTTTGTACTGCCATTGTAAATAGTTATACTGAACAATTTTTATTTTTTATTTTGCTGATATTAATAATAAAATGTTTGCAAATTTTACAACTGCTCCTGGTTTTCGTATGCATCCTGACCTGTGCCTTGATGACAGAGGGCAGATGTTGTCCCACTTCACAAAACTGGTAATAGGGAGGTGGCAGGAAAATTACAGACCTGTCAACCTGTCTTCAGTGTTGGGTAAAGTAATGGAATCACTACTGAAGAAAACGACTGGGGAATACCTTGTGGCCAGTGCATTACAGGATCCGAGGCAGCATGGTTTTACAGGGGGAAGATCTTGCCAGACAAACTTGATTGAGTTCTTTGACTGGGAGACCAGGGAAGTGGATCAGGACAGAGTGGTAGATGTGGCCTACCTGGATTTCAGTAAGGTCTTCAACACTGTTCCACACAGAAGACTGGTGGGAAAGCTGGGCAGCCTAGGAGAAGGTCCAAAAGCAGTAAAATGGGTAAGATTTGGCTTAGCAAGAGGAGTTAGAATATGGTGGTAAATGGTTTTCACTCTGAAGAATGCAAGGTGATTAGCGGGGTGCTGCAGGGGTCAGTAATAGTCCCGATCCTCTTCATTGTCTTTATTAGTGACATTGCAGGAGGGCTGGAGTGGAAAATATGCCTGTTCCCGCATGACACAAAAATCTGCAATGGAGTGGACACACTGGGGGTTGGGGGGGTGGAAAAAATAAGAGCCAATCTGAAAAAGCTGGAAGACTGGTGAAGGGTTTGGTAACTGGATTTCAATGCAAAAAAGTGCAAAATCATACACTAAGGGCACAGAAATCCAGGGGCAACATACCAATACAGCAGGGTGGTATTGGCAACCACAAAACAGGGAGGGACTTGGGGTAATCATTTCTGATGACCTGAAGGTAGCAAAACAGTGTAATGAGGCAGTGGAGAAAGACAGCAAAATGCTCAGCTGCATAGATAGGGTTGTCACCAGCAGAAAGAGGCAGGTAGTGTATTCCCAAAATAGATAGATGGTGAGGCCCCACCTCAAGTACTTTGTCCAGTTTTGGATGCCCCAACTCTGGAAGGACATAGATAGAGTGGAGGCAGTACAGAAACGGGTAACCAAAATGGTGCAGGGTCTGCATCAAAATCCCTACGAGGAAAGACTCAAGGTATTAAATATGTACTCTTTAGAGGAACTGAGGGAAAGGGTGGACATTATAGAAATGTTCAAATACCTCACAGGTATTAATAAGGTACATGAAGGTAATATTTTATATAAAAAAAGATGCTCAAGGGCTAGGGGTCACGTTATGAAACTGGAGGGGGAGGAGATTTAGTGAAGATGTGAGGAAATACTTTTTCACAGAAAGGGTGGTGGACTCCTTAAACAGTCTCCCAGTGGAGGTGGGTGGGTGCTAAAATGGTAGCAGAATTCAACATGAATGGGATAGACACAAGGGAACCTTAGAAATAAGAAAATGGGGGGAAGACCAGAGATCAAGTAGGGTCTTCGGTGGCACAGCTGGTAGGGAAAATAGGGCAGACTAGGTGGTCCAATAGGTCCTACTCTGCCAACAACTTTTATATTTCTATGAGGGTGGAAAAGGGCCCAAGAGAAGGAGGAGGAAACAACTTCTAGTGGGGGACTCCATTGTGAGGTGGATAGATTTGGGGACAGGAAGGGAGAGTGAGAGGGATGTTAGGTGCCTACCCATTGTCAGGGTTCGGAGGGAAAGGAAGTGGATCCAAGGGATCACTGAGGCAGCAGGAAAAGAGGAAGAGCTAGATGTCATTGTCCACCTAGGGACTAATGACCTGGATAGGGATGAGGATACTGTAGTTCTGGAGGAGTTCAGGCAATTGAGGACGGTTGTTAGACAGGTAGCTGACTCAGTGGCCTTTTCTGGGGTATTGCCTGACTATGACAGGGGGGACGAGGTATTTCATACAAGAAAGTTCAACTCAGGGTTGAAGGAGTGGTGCAGAGAGGAGGGTTTCAGATACATTGGGGACTGGGGTCACTCCTGAAGGGACAAGGGCATGTACAAGGGTGATGGACTGGATCCATCCAGGAGGGGAACTGCAATTCTTAGTAAACAGTTTAAGTGCTACTTTGAAGAGCATTTAAACTAGCCGAGGGGAGGGGGTGGCAGAAGGAAACAGGGTGATATAAACTGCCCCCCCAAGCTGTAGTAGTTAATAGGGAGAACCCTGAGGGAGGGAAATCCCTATGGATACTGTACTAAATAACAATAAGAACAAAGTGGTAGAACTGAGGAGGGATGGGAATGAAGAGAGAGGGGATGAGGAGAGTTGGCAAAAGAGAAAAGGGGGGCTGACAGGAGGGGTGGCAATAGGACTTAGAAGTAGGCTGTTGGTTAACTAGGATCTGCAGCTTATCCGGTAAGTAGGAAAATGGGCAGACTAGGTGGGAAAAGCAATCTTTATCTGCCATCAAATTCTACATTTCTGTGTTTCAAATGCTAGAAGTCAAGGGTAATATGATCTTGGGCCAGATGGCCATGATGTCAGAGTCAGACCTGTACATTGTGGCCATTTACGAGTCATGGTTTAGTGAGAATCATGACTGGTCATATGGTCATAACAGATTATACTCTGTTGAGGAAGGATAGAGTGGGTAAGAAAGGGGGAAGAGCGGCTCTTTATGGGAGGGATAGCATTGCATTAATATATACAGGGAATACAGGGTGGGGCAGAGGTGCTGTGGGTAACACTAGAGAAGGAAAATTGAGTGGCTATCTGAAGTGGTATGATCTACAGACCTCCAGCATAAGGATGAGAGATGGATAAAATTCTGATGGGAGACATCCAAAAATTGGCAAATAAGGGGAAGAGGCTTTGATGCCGGACTTCAGTCTGTCAGATATAGACTGGAGCATCACAGCTACAACTTTGACTGTAGGACAAGGCATATCTTGGACTTCCTACGGGGGGCATTCATCAAGCAACTAGTAGGAGATCCTACTTGTGGAGGAGCAATATTGGACCTTCCTCTCACCAAAAGGGACAGTGTTTCAGACATCACAGTTGGTGGCCACCTGGGGACCAGCAATCACTGTATGGTGTAGTTCAATAGAAGAACTGTAGCGGAATCAAACTGCACAAAGGCAGGGGTCCTAGGCTTCAAGATGGTCAACTTTGCAAAGATGAGTGTATGCCTCAGAAGTGCCCTGAACGAGGGGGATGATTTGGGTGGAGTGGACGAACAGTGGGCAGAAACAAAAAAGACCATAGAGAGGGCAGCAAAACCCTGCATCAGGCAAGTTCACAAAAGTAAAAGGAAAAAGAGGTCACTATGGTTCTCAAAAGAGGTGGCTAGAAAGGTATGGGCAAAAAAGTTAGCCTTCACAAGGCATAAGGAGTCACAGTGGGAACACAGAGGATGGCAGGGAAAGCAGCCAGGTGTATAAAAGTGCAAATGGAAGAGAAATAGCCCAGGCAGTAAAGAGAGGAAACAAGATATGTTTTAGGTACTGTATGTAAGCAAAAGGAGAAGACCAGAAGATAGATACTAAGATTGGGGAGGGAAGGTGGGGAGTATGTGGAAGGGGATCAACAGAAAGCAGACATCCTGAACAAATACTTTTGTTCAGTGTTCACAGTGGAAGAGGAAGGTGAGTTTCCACAGATTAGGGGCAAGTGCATCGAGGGAAGGGAGGTGGACGCAAGTCCATTAACAGTGGAGGTAGTCGTGAAGGAACTTGCAAGTCAGGAAGTGGTCAAGGCAATGGGGCCAGATGGGATACATCCAAGGATATTGAAGGAGCTCAGGGAGGTGCTGGCCACACCTCTGATTGTCCTGTTCAACCAGTCACTGGACATGTTAGTGGTTCTGGAGGACTGGAGGAGAGCAGATGTAGTCCCAGTTCACGAACGTGGTAGCAGGGAGGAGACTGGAAATTACAGGCCAATGAGCCTGACTTCAGTGGTCGGAAAATAATGGAACCACTACTGAAGGAAAGGATTGTAAAATATCTTGAAACCAGGAACATACATCATGTAATCCTATGCAACATAGATTCACATCAGGGAGATCATGCTACACAAATCTGATGGATATCTTTGACTGTGTGACCAGGGGAGTGGTTCAGTGTCGAGTCGTGGATGTGGCCTACCTGAATTTTAGTAAGGCCTTAGTCACCATTCCACATAGGGGACTTGGAAGTGGGTCCAAAGGTGGTAAATTAGGTAAGAAATTGGTTGCTTGATAGGAGACACAGGGTGGGGCTAAACAGAGTTCACTCCAAGGAAGGCAAAGTGACCAGCGGGGTGCCACAATGGTCAGTACTGGGTCTGGTCCTCTTTAATGTCTTTATTAGTGACATTGCTGAGGTGCTAGAAGGGAAGGTATGCCTTTTTGCAGATGACACCAAGACCTGCAATAGGTTAGACATTTTTAGGGTGGGTGTGTGTGGAACAAATGAATAGTGATCTAAGAAAGCTTGAGGAGTGGTCAAAAGTGTGGCAACTGAGATTTAATACGAAGAAGTGCAAGGTTATGCACTTGGGGCACAGAAACCCAGGAACAGATTACAAGATGGGGGGAGTGGTACTGTTCACCACCAAGCAGGAAAGGAACCTGGAGGTAATCATTTCTGATGACCTAAAGGTGACCAAACAGTGTGACAAGGCAGTAGGGAGAGCTAGAGGGACGTGAAGGTACATAGGGAGGGGTATCATCAGCAGAAAGAGGGAGGTACTTATACCACTGTATAAAACAGTGTTAAGACCAGACCTGGAGTACTGTGTTCACTTCTGGAGACCTGATCTCAGAAAGGACATAGACAGAGTAGAGGCGGTCCAGAGGACAGCAACCTAAAATGGCTCTGGGCCTGCATCAAAAGCCCTATGAGGAGAGACTAAAGGACATCAATATGTATACTCTGGAGGAAAGAAGGGAGAACAGCGATATGACAGAGACTTTCAAATACCTCAAGGGTATACTGTAAATAGGGTACAAGTGGAAAGCATTTTTCAGAAAAAAAGATGCTCAATAACAAGGGGATATGCTATGAAGCTGGAGGGGGGTAGATTCAGGGGAAATGTTACAAAGTACTTCTTCACAGAAAGAGTGGTGGATGCCTGGAACTACCACCCAGCAGAAGTGATCGAAGCAAAAACAGTAACAAGTTTCAAGAATGCATGGGCTAGATATAAGGGAATTTTATTAGTTTGTTCTGGGGGATGGTGGGGTAAAGCCACAGACCAAGCAGGTTTGTAGTATTACAGTAGGTATGGGAAAATGGGCAGACTGGGTGTGCCAAGCGGTCCTTAACTGATGACAATTTCTATGTTATCTATGTAAAGATATTCAACCTGCCTGGTACTGAGTAGTGAACATGCTCATAACAGGCCATTTTCCCTCAGTAAAAACTTTAAAGTTAAAAAAAGGACAGGATTGAGGACTATATCAAAGACAACCTAAGTTTTAACTGACCTGCAGGGGACAGCTATATAGCAGAAAACCATAGTTTTCAAAAGCAAAGGGCTTGCAGGCCTCCCCCGGGTAAAGGGCGTATAGGGTAATGGAAACTTGTTGGGAAGGATGGGGAGGGTGGGAGGAAATGTGAAGGGAGTATGAAAACAGCAGTGAGGTGAGAAATGAAAGGAGTAAAATGGAGGGCAAGGGAAGAACAGGTCAGTGGAAGGGGCAGGGAGAGTTCAGTGGGGCAGCAGAAAAGGTGAGAGAACAATGGAAAATGGGGGAGGGAAAAGACAGGTGACATGGAGGGTGGTGAATATAAATCCCAGGGGCCCGGAGAACAATATGGGTGACCTACAGGCCATGGAGACAGAGGACCAAATGGATCTGTTTGCAGTCACCAAGACATGGGCAACCCCGAACCATGACTGGGATCTCTCTATTCTGTGATTCTCCTATTACAGGATGGACAGAGCAAGGGGAAAGGCAGTAAGGGTAGCACTTTATATAAAGGCTACAAGGGGGGACATGAAGGAGAGGAAGCCAAGTCAATCTGGTTGTGGATTGAAACAGGGGCAGGGAGAAGAATAAAGGTGGCCATGGTGTACTGGCCACCAAATCAGAGTGAAACTACTGACCAGGAGTTGGGTGATGCGATCAGGAAGGCTGCAGAGAAAGGAGGAGGCAGTGATAGTGGGAGACTTTAACCCACCTGATGTGGATTGGAGTATCCCACATACAAGCTCCTGGATGCAGTCCAAGATGTGTTCTTAACCCAGGGGGTGAATGAGCTGACTAGTCATCAACTTGTTTTGGACTTAGTGATAAACTGTGATGCCATCAGAGTCATCAGCATAGCTGAGCCTTTTGGGAACAGCAATCACAAGTCAGTGTGGTTTCAACTTAATATGGGAAGTAAGGAACTGAAAGCAAAAACGTGTGTTCTGAACTTCAATAGGGCAGATTTCACTAAAAGGGAGTAAATCCAGGAGAGTGCCTGACAAAACTCAGAGTGAACATTGGAGCTACTGTAAGAAGAGGCCAGAGTGGAGGAGGATAGCAGGAAAGGCAGAGATATTAGCACCCCGGGTGCTGATTTAGCAGCAATTCTTGCAGACACCCTTGGCTGACCTGTTCAACTGCTCCCTAGGTACAGGCATGGTGCAAAGAGAGTGGAAGAATGCTGATGTAGTACCCATTCTCAACACAGAAACATAGAAACATAGAATCTGTCAGCAGATAAGGACCATATGGCCCACCTATTCAGCCCATTTCCCTAGTCACAACTGAAGCCCCAGATCCTATCTGATCTGCAGCTCTCCTACTCTGTACATCTTTAGGGTACCCAAATGTCTACCCCATGCACTCTTGAACCCCCATATTGTTTTTGCCACCACCACTTCTACTGGAAGGATGTTCCATGGCTCCACCACCCTTTCAGTGAAAATTACTTCCTAACATTACCCCTGAGCCTTCCACCCTTCAACCTCATATCCTGCCCCCTTGTTCTTGTGCAGTTTTCTCTGAAATATGTCTTCCACCTGTGCCTTGTTTATTTCCCTAAGGTACTTGAAAGTATATCATATCTCCCCTCTCCCTTCTTTCCTCCAGTGAATAAATATTAAGGTCCTTAAGTCTTTCCTCGTAGGACTTCTGGTGCAGTTCATGTTCCATCTTCTTTGACCTACCATGGACTGCCTCTATTTTGTCAATGTCCTTATGAAGATGTGGTTTCCAGAACTGGACACAGTACTCAAGCTGAGGCCTCAGCAGCGATCTGTACAGTGGCATCACCACCTCTTTTCTCCTGCTTGTTATGCCCCTCCCTATGCAACCCAACATTCTGTTTGTTCTCCGCACCATCTTTTCAAACTGTTTGGTCACCTTCAGGTTGTCAGATATGATAACCCCCAGGTCTCTCTCTCCTGACCTGTGGTTGCCAGAATTTCCCCACCCATCCTGTTCTCCTCCTTTGGATTCCTGTGACCCAGGTGTATAATCTTACACTTTTTAGCATTGAAACTCAACTGCCAGTCACTTGGCCACTCCTCTAGTAGGCTTAGGTCCTTTCTCATTTTTTCCACCCCCTCTGGTGTGTCCTCTGTGTTGCAGATCTTGGTGTCATCTGTAAATGAGCACACCTTTCCCTCCAGACACTCTGCAATATTGCTAATGAAGACATTGAATAACACTGGTCCCTGCACTGACCCCTGTGGCACCCTACTGTTCACCTCCCTCTTCTCAGATTTCATGCCATTTACCACCACCTTCTGAGTCCTGTCCCTTAGCCAGCTCCCAACCCACTGTATCATCATAGGACCCACTCCCAGGCTCCCAAAACTATTTAGCAATCTCCTGAGCGTACAGTGTCAAAGGCCTTGCTGAAATTGAGGTGGGCGGCATCCATAGTCCCTCCCTGATCCACCATCCTGGTTACCCTGTCAAAGAAATCTATAAAATTCATTTGACAGGACATTCCCACTGAGAATCCATGCTGCCTTGGATCCTGTGCCCTGCTGTCCTCCAGAAACTAACAATTCTCTCCTTAAGTAAGGACTCCATTAGTTTCCCACTACTGTTGTCAGGCTTACTGGTCTGCAATTACCTGCCTCCTCTCTGCTTCCATGTTTGAGGAGAGGGACCACATCTGCCCACTCCAGTCCTCAGGTATCTCCCCCCATCTCTAGTGATGCATTGAAAAGGGCAGCCAGTGGTTCCGTCAGCACTGCTCTGAGTTCCTTTAGTACTCTTGGGTGGATCCCATCTGGCCCCATTGCCTTATCTGCTTTTATTTTCCTGAGTTCTTTCAGGACTCTTTACACTATGAATGGGCTGGAGTCTACCTCCCTCCCCTGAATACCCCTCTTAGTGAGTCTCAGTCCCTTATCCTCCCTTCCCTGGTGAATACTGATGTAACCCCCCCTACAAATGGGAGTTCCCGAAAAGCCTTCATTGAGCTTGCCTAAATGCTCACTGCCAGGCTGGTGTCCTGCTCTTTAGCAGTTTAAATGTGATTCCCAGAGAGTGCCTGTATAACCTCTGTGCACTGTCTCTTTAAGAGCTGCCTGGATTGCAGTCATAAGTAATCTGAGAAGAAGCTCTGTTAAAAGATGGAACTATTTGCTGAAAATCATTTAGAGTGATAATGATACTGTAGTTTGTCTAACATGCCTTCTTTGCAGCAAGGACTGTTTTGTTTATCTCCACTGTCTTGGTCCTGGACTGCCGAATTGGACCAATCATTCCTAGTGGGACCTAAAATGGAGCCGGACTACAGGAGCTGTCTGAAGTCAAAATCTGTAGGAATTGTAGTTTGGGGCTTTTGGTGCCTTTTTGAACCTGAAGGGGGAGCCTTTGTTGTGACTGACAGACAGATCAGCCAACCAAACCTTTTGGATTCTGGGGAAAGTCCCAAGTTTGCTGGCAGTTGAGTCAGATCTAAGTTGGGAGCTGAAGAGACAACAGCTTGAGACAGTCAAGCAGCCATCTGAGTAGTTTCGCATGGGAGAACTGTGGAAAGGCCTGAGTTGTGGCCTGCATGTCTGCCTGCTGCCCCGAGAGTGAGAGAAGAGAATTATTTTGGACTAAATCCAAGTTTGTGAGAACAAAGTAAGCCACTGATTTTTTACCAGGCTCATACCTGAAGAAGACTAAAGATTTTGCTGAATGCAATCAGCCTGTTAGGATTTCCAGCTGCTTTTGAATCCCTGGTTTGTGCCAAGACGCTGCGATCATAACCGGAGAGCAGTTTGCTGGTACAGTAGAATTTCCTTACATGTAAATGTGCTATGAGTCGTTAGTGGGTCGTGATTTGGTTCCCCACTATGTGAACTGTGTTCTGCTTGCTGGAAGCTGTATCCAGCCCAAAATAGACTGTAACCGAATTTGTCTCCATTTGGCTGGGGCCTTGCCACACTGGCCCAGCCAGACTACCCGCTGCACAGAGAAAGCCATCAATAAGAGACCTGCCTGGGGATCAGCCCCCTGCTCCACGCTTGAACAGGAATGACGCCTCGGCGATTTGTGTGGGCCCTGCTTCTCCTTGCACTCCAGATTAACCACCTGCTGTCTGAATTTTCGTCCAGCCTGTGTTCAGTCTTGGGTACCATGAGTAATCATCAGGGTAATTCCCTGCAACAACAGCCTAATCTAAAAGTGTGTCATCTGATTGTCTTCTTGTTTTCTTTTCATGAACTGAGCCCTCTGGCTCCAGATTACAAATAGTGTGTGTTGTGCATGTTGTTTTCTTCCATCACAGGGCGCCAACCAGCTGCAAAGTTCCTGGATAGCTCACCATTCTCCATCTGGGTACCTAGAGTATGTGGCTGTTTAAGGACCCTAAAGTGCATGCATAACTGTTTGATTGATACATCCTTTAAACCAATTAACTTGATTATGCCCCTCCCTTGTTCAAGTCCCTTAAATAAATCAGATCTAACTCTTTTTTGCATTTACCCTGACTGTGGTTCCAGTTTGTGCAAGAGTACTATACTGCTGTTATTTGCTGTGTATAACCTTGCTTTACAGGGGGTGCCCAGGGCCAGGCCTGAGGAAAGCCCTGGTGGTAAGTGCAACAGTGTGGGTACTTGTGTGGTATATCAGGGGTATTTTGAAAGTGATTATTGTGTATTGTTCTGGCCACTAGAAGGACAGAGGGGGGTTACAGTGTCCCGGAGGGCTGTGCCCAGGTTAGCTTGACCACTACCAACCCTGATCTCCTGGTGGAGGCACCCGTTTCAGAATTCAGGCCCCTTAACCTGCTACTAGCCAAGCAGGTAGGGGTAGTAGCCCTTGGGATAGCGCCACCTAGGGGTTACACTCAGCACAAGAGTGGGATAAGGGATGAACCAAGAAACTACAGATCAGTCAGCTTGACATCAACAGTTGGCAAGCTAATGGAAACCATTTTCAAGGAATATTGGTCAAATTCCTTGAACTGGTTACAAAGGAGGTTGACAGGGGCCACATAGTAGACATACTGTACCTGGATTTCGGCAAGAGCTTTGGCTCGGTCCCCCACAGAAGACTGATCAAGAAGTTGGAGGACCTGGGGATGGGTGAAACATTGGCTAGGTGAAGTCAAACTGGCTAAGGGGGAGAACCAAAAAGGTGGTGGTAGGAGGAGCACTCAGGGATGATGGAGCTCACCAGCATGGTTTCAAAGGGGTTGGAGCTCAGTCTGGTAGAGTTTAACATATTCATGAATGACAATGGTGTGTGTTACAGCAAGCTCTGTTGTAGGTTGGACATGGAGGAGGAGGAAGTCAGGAATGTAAAGCTGGACCTGGCATGGTTAGAAAGATGGTCCGTAATCTGGTAACTTGGGTTCAATGGAAAAAAGTGCAAGAAACATAGAAACACAGAATTTATCTGCAGAGAAGAATTGGTAGGCCCAACCAGTCTGAACAATTGTTCCCTTATTACTACACGTTGGACTATATTTGATAGTCGATTTCCCTGCCCCCTCCATTTCCTCTACTGATTTTGCCCATGTGCCTGTCCCATGCATGCTTGAAGTTCTCCTCTGTCTTCACCCACACAACCTCTTCTGGCAGGCTTTTCCAGGTGTTCACCACCATTTCTGTGAAGAAGTATTGCCTCACATTCCTCTTAAACTCCCACCCCCCCCAAAAGCTTCATTGCATACCCCTGTGTTCCGGTGCTCCTCCTATTCTGAAATAGACTCCCCTCCTGCACCTTGTTCTTCCCCATGAGGTACTTATAGGTCTTAATCATGGTCCTTCTTACTCACTTTTCCTCCAGGGAGTACACATTGAGCTCCTACAGCCTCTCTTTGTATGGTTTCTCATGCAACCCCCACACCATTTTGGTATCCATTCTCTGGACCACCTCCCCTCTGTCAATGTCTTTGCAGGGGTGTGGCCTCCAGAATTGGACACAGTACTCTTTATGAGTTCTCACTAGTGAGCAATACAGTGGCAACACCACCTCCCTTCTTCTACTAGAAATCTCCCTCCCTATGCACCCTCAGCACCCTACTAGTTTTCCCCTGCTGCCTCATCACACTACCCTGTCACCTTGAGATTATCAGATATGAGTACCCAAGGTCCCTTTCTTGCTTGGTGACTGCAAGTTCCTCCCCAATCTTATGCACAGCCTAATGGTTTCCTCACCCCAGGTGCATAACTTTACACTTTTTGGCATTGAAACCCAGCTGTCACACCCTAGACCACCCCTATAGTTTTCCCAGATCCCTTTGTATTTTCTTCATCCTACCTGGGTGTGCACCCTTTTGCAGATTTTTGTGTCATCTGCAAAGAGACACAGCTTCCCCTGTAGTTCCTCAGCAACATCACTTATGGAGACATTGAAGAGGACTGGTCAAAATACTGATCTCTGTGGCATTCAGCTGGTCACTCTCCCATCCCCTGAATAACTGTTGTTTACCACCACCCTCTGCCACCTGTTCCTCAAAAGGTTTGATGCCCTATTCTCCCCAATGCCAAGGTTGCTAAGATTTTTTTATTAGTCTATTGTGCGTCACTGTGTCACAGGCCTAACTGAAGTCCAGATAGGCCACATCCACTGCCCTCCCCTGATCTGCTCCCTAATCACTGTCAAAAAAATCAATGAGGTTTGCTTGACATGACCTCCTGCCTGTGAAATCATACTGCTGATGGTTCTACAGTCCATTAGCCTCCAGGCACTCCATCAGCCTCTCCTTTAGGATGGTCTCCATTAATTTCCCAACCACTGATGTGAGACTGATTGGCCTGTAAGTTCTAGCCTCCTTTGTGCTGCCACTCTTGAGCAGCAGGACCACTTCAGTCCTCCCACAGTCCTATAGAATTATATCTGTCTCCAATGAGGTGCTGAATAGTGTTACCAGAGGGACAGCTAGCACCCTGCTCAGTTCTTTTACAACTCTTGGGTGAATCCCATCAGGTCTTATTGCCTGGTTTTCCTTTATGCTTCCAACCCCCTTTGGACACTGTCCTCCGAAAATGGTTTTGTGTCCACTCTCCCCTCCCTCCCAGGTTTGCTAATACATATTGGTCCTTCCTCCCACTCTATTGTGAAGACCAAACAGAAGTACTCATTAAAAGTTTAGATTTTTCTTGATCTTCTTCTGCAGAGTCACCCCCCAATGTTCACTATCCTTCCCCCTGATTTCTGCCTTTCACTCATGTACCTAAAGAAAGTCTTATCTCCTTTCTTGACCTATTTGGTGGTCCTCTCCTCTCTTTGTGCTTTAGCTGCCCTCATTCTCCTTCCTTCCTTCCTCTCTTTATTTGTCCAGATATACTTTCATTATCCCCTTCCATCTGGGTCTCTTTGTACTTCCAAAAACCTGTTTGTTTTTTCTCCCTTACTGCCTTAGCAACCTTCTTTGAGAACCATCGTGGCCTATTCTAGGGCTGGGAGAACTTGGTGAAGTTCTGACCCTTATTAAATAAGAATTGGAACATGGTGAAGTTCTGATTTGTTCTGATTAGTTCTGATTTATTAACAAATATTTGAAAAAATGCAAAAAATGATGAAAGTGGCTAAAGTCGGTCACATATGAGACAGAGGACCAAAGGAAACAATTTAATGGATTATTTGTACAAAAATTAATGTAAAACTGCTAAATAAAAAAGCAATCCCTCACTACTAGCCCCTTCATGACTGGCCTGTAATGGTGGCATATCCTGCTTAGGTCCATGACATGAGTGTGCTGGGAGAGACAGAGAGATGAACAGGGAGGGAGAGAGAGAGAGAGACAGACAGACAGACAGACAGACAGACAGACAGATGCAAATACCCATATCATTAATATTCTAACCTGTAAAAAAACTAAGATCCCTCTAACTAACGTAATGTCCTTCTGATGACTCCCACCCACACCTTCAGGCCAGGGACAAATTTACTGTTGTGACTCGTGACTGCACACAGCACACTGACAGCACAGCAGTCTACCACCACTTCCTTCTAAGATTACCTGATTGAGTCCTACAGAACAGTTACTGTTAAGTGACCAAATTCAGCAACTGTTAAGTGTGCCTCAGAATTTGAATTGGAGATGCAGACACATCTGCTGCATAGCCCCATGCAGCATAATCCCACACTGGGGTTGGTTAATGCTTATGTGTAATGTAACGTGATATACTATAAAATTAATGGTAATAAGGAGGAATAATGGGGAATGAGTGATGATGATGATGATGATGACATTTGTGTGTAGTTGTACTTTACTTGTGTTGTAGTGTAAACAGCCTGCTATGAGTCACAAAGTCAAATTTCATCCTTTGGGCCACACAAAGCCAGCAGCACAGGCGTATCAACTTGTATTTTGTTTGTTCAAACAGTATTTTGTTTTTAATACATGAAATCATGAATAAAGATTAACAAGTGATCGTGATTGGATGGCACAAGTCAAAGATTTATTTTGCCAGGATTCTGCCCTTTCCTTGTACACATAGCCATACTGAAGCCAAGGAAAAAAAAATATTTGGGATTTCTGGGACCTTTACATTTCTTGTGGGCCCCCCAGCAGTCTCCCTCTCTGCCTCTGGATGTCACAAGTCAAATATTTATTTTGCCACCCTGCTGCCCTTGCCCTGTACACACAGCCACACTGAAGCAAGGAAAAAATGTTATTTGGGATTTCTGGGACTGTTACATTTCTCGTGGGCCCTCCTACAGTCTCTTTCTCTCTCTACCCTCTGGACAGTACAACTCAATGTTTTATTTTGCCACCCTGCTGCCCTTGCCCTGTACACACAGCCACACTGAAGCCAGAAAAAAAAAATATTTAGCATTTCTGGGACTGTTACATTTCTCATGGGCCCCCCTGCAGTCTCACTCTCTCTTCCCTCTGGATGGCACAAGTCAGAGATTTATTTTGCCAGCCTGCTGCACGTGCCCTGTACACATAGCCAAACTGAAACCAGGAAAAAAAATATTTGGGATTTCTGGGATGGTTACATTTATTGTGGGCTACCCTGCAGTTTCTCTCTCTCCCCTCTGGATGTCACAAGTCAAAGATGTATTTTGCCACCATGCTGCCCTTGCTCTGTACACACAGCCACACTGAAGCCAGGAAAAAACATATTTGGGATTTCTGGGACTGTTACATTTATCATGGGCCATCCTGCAGTCTCTCTCTCTCTCTCCCCTCAGGACATCATAAGCAAGGCCACTGATTTACGGTGATTAAAATAATGAAATTCCATTTTCAAGACTTCAGATTCCGGAATTACACCGGTGATTGTTACTCTAATTTCGGGATTTTACCGGGATTCTGCTATCATTCTTTTAGTATGTGCATAAGTAATCACAATTAAAGAAGGCTTAATATACAGAGCATTAAATAGAGCAAATTGAAAATAGTACAGGAAGGAATTAAAAGAAAAACACAAGTTTTGTAGATCTACTCATCTGATATAAAATGCCAGATTCCATGAAATCTTTGTTTTTACCGGTCTTCAGGCAGCCCTAATTCTGAAATTTTACCGGATTTTCCGGTAAAAACGAAAAACAGTGGCCTTGATCATAAGTCAAAGATTTATTTTGCCACCCTGCTGCCCTTGCCCTGTACACAGAGCCACACGGAAACCAGAAAAATAAATTTTATTTGGGATTTCTGGGACTGTTACATTTGTCGTTAACTCCCCCCCCCAGTCTCTCTCTCTCCCCTCTGGATAAGATTGTGGATGAATAGTAACAAGTGATTATGATTCGTAATTGGATGGTGCAAGTCATAGTTTTATTTTGCCACCCTGCTGCACTTGCCCTATCCACACAGCCACACTGAAGCCACAAAAACAAAATTGGGATTTTATGTAACTGTAACATTTCTCTAGGATTCCCAGTAGTCTCTCCCTCTCACCTCTGGATCTGGAATGGTACAAGTCAAAGCTTTTGCCAGCCTGCCCTTTCTCATGTACACATAGCTACACTGTCTGAGGCCAAGAAAAGAAAAAAATAGCATTCATTTGTGATGTTTGTAATTGTAAAATCTCTCTTGGGCCACCACAGAGGTCAACCCCTCTCTCCTCTGGATCTGGAATGGCACAAGTCAAAGATTTTGCCAGCCTTCCCTTGCTCATGAACATACAGTCACACTGCCACACTGTCTGCCTTTTGCATCCCCCATCAGCACCACCTAGGCTACCGCTATCTCCCCAGTCCCTCCAGAATTCTCATTTCTCTGGCTCTGCCAAGTCCCAACTCCCAACCCACTGTCACCCTCCCCCGATGATCAGTTATTTCCCCCTGGCCCCTGTGAGTCTCATTTCTCTGACTCTCCCTAGTTTCTCTTCCCTCCCTTAATATATATTTTTTTTATATTTGTGGGTTTTTTGGATTTGTTTAGCAACTTTTTTCTGGCAGCATCTCTGCTGAGGTGCTCCAACTCCTTCAACTGTGCTGATCTCTCATCTGGGATGTGTTGCACACTCATCACGGTTATATACCATGAGTGTCCCATGTGACTGTCTGTTGCCTGATTGGATGCCACCAACCACCTGTACATGAAGCAAGCATGCCGATGGCATCCCCATAGCAACAGTAAACAAAATGTCAGAAATTGTATTTCCACAGACTCAGAACTGGACATCTGAGATGAAGTCTGTATTTATCAGGATCCATGGATTGTGGGTTCGATTCAGGGGTCTGGTCTCCTGCAGAACAGTCCACCCAGCTCTGACCTGTTCCTCCTCTTACCCCTGTTTACCTCCTTACTTCATACAGCTTGCCATTGCCTTAGCTATCCACAGCTTTATCTTTTTTCACTGGTCCTCTGATCCCCCGCCATCCCCTCACTCAAGGTAGTTACTAAGGCAGTTTTCTATTTCTTTAATGTCTGCACTACTGAAGAGCAGTACTCTCATCCTAGTGTGTTGTTTCTCTTACCCAATCAGTATGCCATACTACACCATAGAGTGATTGCTTGTAGCCAGGGTACTACCTATGGTGATGTTTGCAGTACTGCCCCTGTTCATAAGTACCAGGTCCAGCACTGCCCCTTCTCTAGTGAATTCTGTAATCAGCTGCATAAGAAAGTCCCATTGTAGGGAGTTGAGGATGGCCCTGCTTCTTGTTGTAGCTGCAGTCAGAATGATCCAGTCTACATCCCACAGATTAATGTCCCTCATGATCAATACCTCCCCTTTTCTTGTTGTTCTGCCAAGGGTCTCCCCAAAACCATGTCTATCTCCTCCCTCTCTGTTGATGGTCTGTACATGACTGACATGTGGATAAAGGCCCCAAACTCTATTTCTAAGCTGACCCCAGAAAGCTCCAGCCCTTTCTTATTCCATTGGTGTCTTTGTATTTCTATGACCTTTGTGTCTTCCCTCACATATAAAACAACCCCTTTCCTCTCTGCCCTTTCCTTCTGGAACATGGTGTAACCTGGGATGGCCACATCTCAGTTGTGTTTGTCGGTGCTCCATGACTCTGTTACAGCCACCAGAACCAGGTCTTTCTCCGCAATGTTTGCCTCAAGGTCAGGAATTTTATTTCCTATACTCCTTGTGTTGGTGCACATAGATTTCCACTCCTTTTGTCCTTACATCCCCCTACTATGCCCTCCTTTCTTAGTTCCATCCTTTGCCCTTCCTGTTTCCCCAATGCTGTCTCCCCTTTTCATTCTCCCTCTGCCCACTCTCCTTAACTCTTCTCTCAACCTTAGATCCACCTCCTGAACCTACCTTCTTTCCTTCCCCCTTGTCCTTATGCCCCTCTACTGCTGGGAAATGTATTTCACCTGGGCTTCTCTTCTCTGCAGCTACCTTTTCCTGGGTGTGGAGGGGCAATCTCCACCACCCACATATTTTATGTTACCTACTTGGCTAGCTTAAATGCACATTGAAGTAGCATCTAAGCTGTCAACCTAGAACTGCTGTTCCCCCTTGAATGGATGAAGGTGATCTTTGTTCATGCCTATATCCCCTCATGTAGGATCCCAATATAACCAAAATTCTCCTCTCTGCATCATGCCTTCAACCAGTTGATGAATGCCCTGGTGTACTGGTCCCTAGTCTACCCACATGGCCATATGGAGGTTGCACCTTAATGAAGGCAACCATGAAAGCTACCTGCTCCAGGCCCCACCCCAGCATCCTACACCTTTCCTGCACCACCGCTGCTTCATCCTTTGCCAGGATATTCAGCTCCACTTCCTGCCATTCTTCCCTAGCAATCCTAAGAATTAACTCTCTATCCCTCTGTGCTAAAGGGGCAGGTAGGCACCTCACATCCTGACACCAAAAACAAGCTTGCACTCCTCAGTGTTAGGTGGTGTACTGACTAGGCAGTAAGCCGAAGTCCAGCAAAGCAATTCAAAGAAGTCAGCACTCCAAAACAGGCACTCCTCACCAAATTGATGCAAAAATAAGTATTTTAATGTAGAGTATCAAAGCTAAGACCACGGACAAAAACTCTACCAGATCCCTCTGCACTTCAGCCATTAGGTCTTCCTTAGGGGGCAGGCACTGGTATCAAATGAGACACAATTTAAATAGAGGAACCCATGGTAACATCACAGGCAATGAATTAAGTATTTAAAGTCACATTACTATATACTCTTACGTGATGTCACTACAGGGAACCTACACAAGTAACATAAATAATACAGGCACATTCATGAATTTCATATGTTTAACATTGTAAACTCATAGAAAAATCAACTGCCCAGTGATCATTGCTAAACTATTAACTTTTAAACAAATCCTTGTGAATTTACAAATTTTCTATATACAGATGCAAACAAAAGAAGCAACAATAATATTACTCAGGAACAACTCATTCTGTTACATATATTATGAGAGTCTTATTAAACTAATAAGTCCTGAGTCTGAATTATAAAGACTAAAGTTAGGACAGAGCCTGACACTTCTTTCAGAAAGAAAAAAAGTATACAACCGTTTAGTAGATTCCAAAGAAAAATGAGAGAAAGAGGGGATGTACTGGGGGGATCAATTATATTAGCTTCTTAGCAAGCATATTATAGAGCTTGACACAAGACATTTCTTAAACATCATATTTTTAAAATTGCAGACAAATCCTGAGGAGAAAACAGGAGGCAAAAATACTAGCAATAGCACATATGTTTTTAGTTCTGGAGGTCTAAGCTAAGAAGAAACACTAAGGAAGTTTTTAGTATTTAGAGATTTTAAGTGTGAGAAAGCCCACAATGGCAAAAACTGACTAAAATACCAGTAGAGTTGGGGGAAGGGGGACAAAGACAGATCCAAGTGGAAACAATTGAAAAACAAGGGAGCTATCCAAAGCCAAAATCAAAGCCAAATGGAAAGCGATCAGTTAAATATTAAACCAATTTCCTCTATTCAGAAAAATGGTCACAATATATATGACACGTCTGAATTATCAGAACTCTTTAATGAGTACTTTAGATCAGCATTTATTAGTGATGATACAAGTAATCAGTGTCCACATCTACCTCCATATTATTATGAACTTATCTCACATGATGAAATAAAAATAGCTATATGTTCATTAAAATCTAACACTTCTCCTGGCCCAGATAACATAAATAACTATCTATTCAAAGAAATCAATGACCAATTGGTAACTCTGTTATCTGTCATTTTTAATAAATCATTGATGACTGGGGAAGTCCCTGATGATTGGAAGAAAGCATATGTGGTCCCAATCTTCAAAAAGAGAATAAAAAACTCACAAGTAATTTTAGACCAATTAGTCTAACATCAGTTGGAAGTAAATTAATAGAAAAAATACTAAAAGATAAAATAGACAATGAAATCAAAACCCTAGGTTTAATAGATACTACACAACATGGCTTTCAATTAGGAAGATCATGCACAACTAATCTGATTGTTTTTCATGAAAAGGTTAGTATCAGCTTAGATGATAGCACCCCAGTGGATGTAGTATATATCTCGATTTCAAAAAGGCCTTTGACCTAGTCCCCCATCTCTCTCTAGTAAATAAAATTATCTCTCTGGGGTTCAGCGATTATTTGACCAGTTGGGTAGCAAACTGGTTAATTAATAGATCACAAAGCATTAAAATAGGCACCATTATGTCCTCAAGCATCAAGGTGGCCAGTGGAGTACCACAGGGATCCGTGCTGGGCCCTATCCTGTTTGGCATAAGTATTAGTGATCTCCACCATGGAGTGTACAATGACATCTTTAAACTTGCCAATGGTACTAAACATTCAGCACAGGACAACACCCCTGACAAGGCTCTTTCATTACAAAAGGATTTATATATTATAGAAACATGGGCACAGAATGATAACATGTTGTTTAACACTGAAAAGTGTGTTGCAATACATCTTGGTACAAAAACTGTGTCCTTGACTATTACCAAAATGAAACAAAATGACATCATGTAAAAGCAGAAAGGGATCTAGGGATTATCATAAATAGCTCATTTACCTCCACTGATTACTGTAGAAAAAAATGCTCAAATAGGAAACACTATACTATCTGCTATAAAAAGAACTTTTGTTAATAGGAATGACTGCTGTATATTACTTCTGTACAAATCATATATACGCCCATGTACTGATATGCAGCTTCTTTCTGGGCTCTTCAATATAAAAAAGATCAAAAACTAATAGAGAGTATGCAAAGAAGGACAACAGAACTCATTTCCAGAGTTAAACATCTGCCATATGAATAAAGACTTCAAAAACTGGGTTTGTATGATTTCAAGCTTAGAAGAGATCATGGTGACATGTTACTGCTGTATAATATCTTGAAATTTAACACACTTATGAAAAATAACAACATTGAGATGGCACTAAAACCAGATAGACTTAGATGTCATAATAGACAGATTAAGATGCCAATGGTCATTACATCTAAAAGACAGTATTTTTTACCATAAGAGCTGCTATATTATGGAATTCATTACCTAATCATGTGGTCAATATGAACTCTTCTGAGTCATTTAAAGCTGAATTGGACAGATTCCTTTGGGGTTAAGAAATTAAATACACCCTGCATGTGCAGGGAGGGTGGTCATGGTGGGCCAAGTGTCTCCTTTCACCCCTTTTCTACCGAGTAATACCGAGTACTACATTTGAGCACTCTACAAGAAAATAGAAAAGAAAACAAAAATAATTAATACATTGTATTCAGGGGATTCATCTTATAAATAAGGTTTGAAATCTATCTCCTGATTCAGTCCAATTGGATTCCTATTCCTTCATATAAAAATCCAAAAGGTTTCCCTCTGTTGAAGTTTTAACTGTCTATCCCCTCCTCATTTGTCAACACACACCTGTTCTAATCCATGAACTTAAGTAAAGATGGATTCTTATTGTGTTCTTTCAAAAAATGTTCTGCTATGTGACTTGAAATATCATTCTTCCTTATATCGCGGACATGTTCTTGTATCCTTAATTTAAGTAGCCTTGTAGTCATTCCCACACAAACTTCACTACATGAACACCATAGTACATAAACCAAATGTGTGGTAACTCATGAGATAAACTGTTTGATGTGTACAGTTTTATCCATGTGCTGTATTGAGAATGTGTTTCCATGCACACAAAATTGGCAAACATTACAGTTGCTACACTTACTGTTATGAGGCGGTCTAATAGGTAGTCAGGTGTCAATTGTGGTGCTTATGGTCTTAAATTCACTGGAGATAAGTTTATCTTTTAAATTCTGCCCTCTCTTAAAGCTTGCATGGGTTATATGCCCTATATATATTATTTATTTATTTATTTTTATTTATTATGTCTAGGATTACAAATACCTTTGAGCCAAGGCTCTTTTACAAAGGTTCCACATCAGATACAGTACAATACAGAAAAAATATGGAATAGAACATATTAAGAATGGGAGAAAAAAAAACAATGCTGCAATCAGAATAAGCTGTACTAGAGTGAGATGACATAGAAGAAGACCAGAGAAAAATACAGGTTTGGAGGGTAGTGGTGGGAAAAAAAGGGACACAGGGGGAGAGGGGTACACAAAGGGAGGTAGAAACAGCCAGAGGCATTGTCAACATCATGGGGGGGGCACAGAAAGTGTCAGAGTCAATATAATGGGGGGAAGTGCTATTGGATGGAAGGGTAGTGGGGGAGATAGGCAAGGAAAGGGGAGTTAAGTGGGAGAAGAGGGAAGATAGGTTATAAGTGCTAGTGTAGAAGAGCATAGAGAGACTATGTTGATGATGGGTAGGGCTGGTTATATCTAGCAGTCACGGGAGCTAGCAGCAGTGAGATGAAGGCGGAGCTTGGATTTGAATGGGTCAAGCTTAGGAGTGGAGGAGATGTCAGGGCTGAGACCATTTAGCCAGCTAGGCCCCCTGTGGGCAAAGGATCTTGGACCCTGAGAGGTGTGATAGCAGGGAACCTGGAGGAGCTGAGTTTCAGATTCCCTTTGTGTTATGAGGATTCAGGCATGGTCGCAGTAGTGCTTGGTCTCCAGGTGGGGTGAGGTCCATGGTTACTTTCTTTGCCATTATGCAGGTTAGATACTTAAGGCAGTTGGAGAGTTGAAGCCATCCAGTTTGGGCATAAAGGTCACATGCATGTGTGAGACAGTGAGCACCAGAGATGAGCGACAGGCCTTATTGAGGGATGTCGATATTCGTCTGAGTGCAGTAGCTGATGCAGAGCCATAGAAGATCAGGCCGTAGTCAATGATGGAGACCACTGAGCTCTGGACACTGATCCTCAAGGCTTCCGATGTAAGATGTTGTCTGTGCTGATATAGTAAGCCTAAACATGTATTTGCAGCTTTGGCAACACAGTCAATGTGACCACCATAGGATTGATTTGAGTCCAGAGATATCCTAAGGTATTTAAATGACTGCACCTGCTCGATGGTGTTTCCAAGGCTAGTTGTAATGGTGAGGGGGTGATGCCTACGCTTATTGTGAGGGTTGTTAAAAAGCTTAACTTTGTTTTTTTTTATGGTTTAGGACCACCAGCTTATGCATACTAAACCAGTTTTACATAGAGACAAAACCTTGCTGAAGATTGCATTGTACAGGTTCAGGGTCCTTGTGGGAGGTGAAGATTACTGTGTCGTCCCCATATAGAATGAGTTGTTTGGGGCAGGATTATGGAAGCGTTTTCAGGAACAGGCGGAATAGTAGAGGGCCCAGTTTAGATCCATGTGGGACTCCAGAGCGGACCTGTCTGGCATCAGAGAGAACACCCATGATTTTTACTCTTTGTGACCAATTTTCCAAGTGGCTATTGAACCAAGCTGCAGCATCAGGAGACAGCCCAGAAGACTGGAGCTGTTCAATCAACAGACGATGGTAGACAGTGTTGAACGCCTTAGTCAAATCGACAAATACAGCCCCGGTTAGATGACCTTTATCCAAGGTGCTGTGTAGCACTCCAGTGAATTCCAGCAAGGCAGATGACGTCCTATGGCCTTTTCTGAAGCCATGTTGTTGTGTACACAGAATATTTTATTTATCCAGGTTGTCCGTAAGTTGGTCGGCCTCTATGCATTCCAGGGCCTTGGAGAGAGGAGGCAGTATAGAGATGGGTCAGTAGTTCCCGTGGGTGGCCTTATCCCCACTTTTGTGGACTGGTGTAACTGTAGCAGCTTTCTATATGTCAGGAAACTGACTGAGGCTAAGGGAGAGGTTGAAAATGTGAGTTAATGGACCTAGGACCTCATCAAGGTTGAGAGATAGCAGTTTAAGGTCCAGCAAGTCGCCACTACTTCTTGACTTGAAGATTGCTTTGGATATGTATTTGCAGGCTTCGTGCTTCTTGACAGTTTTGAAATAGAAAGGCAGGTGATTGGAAGGAGTGGGAGAGCTACAGGGAGTAGTGGAGTCATAGCCCAGGAAAAAATCCATGGGAAGAACACTACTTAGGTCAGTGAATGCATCATCAAAGGTGGCAATGACCGGAGGATCAAGAGTGATAGATCCATCAACATTTAGCATCATTGGGGGGATATGGGCTGCTTCCCCTAGACTTCTTTGATGTTCTTCCAAAACTCACTCCCATTACCCCAGGTGTTCAAGAGAGCTTCTCTGTAGTACATGCTTTTCTTTAGTTGAATAGATTTTGTGCAGTTGTTGTGGGCATGTTTGTAATTCTGTATGTTGGATTGAGCACCGGAGGCCCTAGACAGTGCCAAAAGGTGGTCCCTTGATTTTAGCTGTGCCAGAAGCTCACCAGTTAGCCATGGGTTGCATAGAGCCTTGACTTTATGCTTTTTGAGTGGGACGTAGGAGTCACAGGCCACATTGAAGAAAGAGACAAAATAGTTAAGGACTGAGTCAACATCCATGGATTTGTAAATGGGAGACCATTCATGCTGAGTGAGGTAGGATTTAAGGTGACCCAGCTGACCACGGGGGAGAACTCTGCTGATGATGACATTAGGCAGGGGGTTGCAAAGTTTGTTAGACCATTCACAGATAACAGGGGAATGGTCGCTAAGTGAGTTAGGGAGTACGGAGGTGTTGGAGATACGGGAAGGATGACTGGTCAGAACCCAGTCCAGCAGGGTACTAGTACCAGTTTTGTAGTTTTTTCTTGTGGTGGAGACAACCATTTGTGAGAGGTTTGCTGCTGATATAGCATCCCTATAAAGAGCTTCATCAGACGCATGCCAGTTTATATTAAAGTTGCCTAGGATGATTGTTTCAGTACCTATAGGTTGGGTTCTGGTAAAGTCCAGAGTGGTATTGAGGCTTTTCCCTTGGTCTTTTGGTGGGATGTATACAGAGACAATAGTGAGGGCTCTGTTGTGTGCCCCTAGGAGTAATTTAATGGGGAGAATCTGTGCTGCACAGTCATGGAGGGAGGTAGAGATGGGGCACCCCATGAGATAGCTAATGTTGTATTACATTGTAAAATAGGTCAATATTTGTGCAAAACGCTGCCGATTCTGCCAGCAGTGTTATTGCATTCAGTAACAAATGTGACATTAGCAAAGTCTTGCTTGCCTGTTTCAGAGTGCTGACTTCTTTGAATTGCTTTGAGGCACCTCACATCCCTCTTCTCCCTTTCCTACTCCCAGATCTATCCCCTTAACAATTGAGTACCCCACCAGAAGACATTTCCTATTCTATTGTATCCTCTGCCTCATGCCTTGGGGCTTCCCCTATGGAGGACCCTCACATCCTCCCTAGTCACTGCCACCAGTGCCTCCTCTTGGCAGTCCCATCTGGAAGAATGGTAAAAAAGAGTATATTGACTCCAGCTGAGGCATGTGCTGTTGACCCACAACCCCCACCCTCCTGGAGCCCACCGCAGTCCATTTGACCCTCCTCGGCATCATCTGAAGTGCTGTTCATAGACTTGGTGGCCCGAGTGGTGGAAGAATTCCCCCAAATCCTGTCCAACTCAGTCCTGAGCCTAGTGACCTCCTCCTTCAACCCAGAGAGGTGCATGGTCATGCATATGGGGGCCTATGCACTATATAGTGTGTCAGGAACACAAGGCAGGCTTGTACCAAACCCACACCTACCTGCACCTCCAGACATGTGGGCACAGATTGCCAATCACAATTCCACATGTCCACAGCCTACCTGACCAGAGTGTAAGCACATGGAGGGGACAGGAGCAGGGGTGGTGGGCAATAACAGTCATCCAATCAGATTTCTGCCATGTCACTAGAGTGTATCCCCTGCTCTGTGTGGAGTAGGAAATCCACTGCATTGGCAAGTGCAAACTGAATTATTATATACTGTATTCTTTTTATTGCTCATCTTCCAAAGCATTTCACTGAATAGCACAAAGAAATAAAGTACAAGCTTTTGCAATAACGTATATAACAGCTGTGTATGTACTGAGGTTTTCAAACAAGCAAACAGCCTGGCACTTCACCTTATAACAAAGGCTTTGTCAAGGAGTGCTGTTTGCAACAGAGTTTCAGCTTAATTACTTTTTCTAGGCCAACCAGCATGGCCAATCAGATACTGCCCTGCCACCAGAGTGGATCCCTTGCTCTGTGTGGTGCAGGAGATTTTTGGTATATGGCAGGTCCCAAAGTTCCTTAAAGGGACACAGTTTCAGGAATGTGCCCCGATGGTCAATCCCAACCTTTGCTGCATGTCTGGAGGGTTGGGGCAGCTGGAGAGGAGGGGTCACTTGCATCACTGCAACAAGTCACAGTGGAACTGCAGGTGTGTGTAGAAGCTATGACAGGGTCCCTGTCTCTGTAGCCTGCACATCCCTCCTCCTGCACTCTGCACCACTCCCCAGCTACTCCCCTGGTCTGTTCATGTATGCAGAGCCATGGACAGAAGGGGATCAGGTTGGCAAGGGGTGTAAACCCCATTAGTGAATGCTGCAGTGGTACCCGAGACCCTGATGCATGGCAGCTGGTCGTAGTTAAGCCTAGATGCTTACTATATGCCATAGAATGTGTTAATAGTGGCCAAAGGGAGCAAGAATCCCAGTGCTGAGTTCAGGCTAGGGATGAATGTCATGGTGTCTGAGGAACAGAAAGACTAGTGGATGGTATTCATGAGCAATCTGAAACGTTCTATGCAATTCATCATGGCAGCAGCAAGGACAAATGGGATGCCAGACTGCATGACAAGGGGGTTCTCAAGCACATGCAAGGAGGTGATACTACTGCTGTACAGATATGGTACAACTGCACCCAGAGTATTGTGTACTGAAGTACTACCACAAAAAGGACATCAACCAGCTGGAGGAGGTACACAGAAGAACCTCAATGATGATTTAAGGTCAGCAGGAACTCTCATATGTACAAAGGCTGGATAATCTTAACAAGTACACACTTGTAGACAGAAGAGAGCAAGGGGATATGATAGAGACCTTCAAGTACCTCTAGGCTATAAACAAGGTTGATTTGGGTGACCGTTGTAGGTTCAGCAAAAATGATAACAAGAAAGGGAAGTTGTAGATTGGCAAGAGGAAGTTGCAGAAGGAGGACAGAATACACTTTTTCATGAGGAGCGTGCTGGCTGGGTGGAGGAGGCTGTAAATAAGAAAGTGGTTGGGGTATTTAAGAGGGTGTGTCATAAAGTCAAGGAAAAGGTAAGAGTGTTAAGGTGGATCAGAATGCCATGTTACACCAGATATATGGGTCCTGCATCAAGCAGACTCAATATACTGTAATGTAATGACCTTTTTTACTGCAACTATCAGAGGCAGGTCTACTAGGAGCCTAGGGGAACACAGGATGGTGAACACATGTTGAATGTCAACAACTGTCCACATATCTTCTGGGTGGGGTCAACAACAGATGTTTTTTGACTGATGGCTCTTTGGCAAGGTCAATCATCAGATAAATTCTTGATTGGTAAAAATTATCTTTGGTTATCTTTTAAATGATCTAGCTTACAGAAAGAAAAAGCTTACTAGAGTCAGCAGACTTGCCAAAAAAATCAATCACTCAGATGCAGTGTGTCAAGATGAGAGTACTGTGTAGCATAGAAACAGTTGGAGTCTACAGAAAATATACTCTGAAGGATTTTTATTTTGCTTTTATGCAAGAAAAACAAAATAAGTGGTGCTAAAACAGAGCTGGGAGACAGCAAGGGCTGCAGAAGTCCACAGAATAAGCTTACCTTATTGCATGCACATAGAATTTAAATGTGAGATAAAAAAGGCTATTTATTTATTTTTTATTTTCAACATACATCAGTAGGTATTGTACTGGTTAATGGTGTCATGCAGCAACAGCTGGAATGAAAGTTTACAATATTCAGCTGGCATGTAAATAAAGCAAACACTCAGTCACAATGTGCCATGAAAAGGGTACCATGTACTGTAGTGTACAGACTTCAGGACTCGGGTAAAACATAAAATATTTATATTATGATTTTTATGCAAAAGCTATAGAATATGTGGCACTAAAACAATGCTGGAAAGCAGCTGTTGCTACAGATGTCCATAGCAAAAACTTGCCCTACATTGGACACAGGTTTTAAGGAACTCATTTGCCTCTCCCTCCAATGTGTACTGAGACCTGTGTCCCAAGCATAACATTATTTGTAGTTTGTATTTCTGTTTGTTTTATCAGGAGAAAAAGTTGCATTGAGCTATGCTCATTTATAAGGAGGTCACAGAACAGTCTAGACATACAGTATTTTAAAATTTAGCATAGCAGAAAAAACATAGGCAACAATGCGTGGTAGTAGGTGCATTGCACAGGTATAAAACAATGATACATGACAGCACATAAAACAATAGATATACAACACTGGCATTCAAACATAGTAAAACATCAAATATAAACAATGGTTACAGAATATAGGTTTAAAATCATGATGTAAAGAACAATTGCAGAAATAAAAGTCAAATCCTGGTAAAAGCATATGCTGTATTATTGAAGCAACCAATGATTACTAGTCAAATACTACAACACAGGGATGCTAAACAACAATCTAGTAGCAGTTAGAAGAATACTGACAAATACACTTGTATATGCAGAGACTTTTAAGTAATGTCCTAAATGAGATGAAATTAACTAGGGAACAAAGTTTAAGGATATGTTGTAATTTATTCCAGAGTGCAGAGGTAAGCCAGCTGAATGCTACTTTGCCATAGGGCCCTATGCACTAAAAGGAGGGTTATACGCACCTGAGGTGCATACCCCACCCACATACCTATGTGGCCCCAGACAGGTGCAGGGCGCATGGCATGCACAACCACATTCATCCACAGGGCACCTCTCCGTGGCCATGTCCCATCAGCATGCAGGGTCATGCGGGTGGTCAGGGGTGAAGCCGTGGACCCAGGCAGGCATCTAATCGGAGGCTCGTACCGGGTCTTTCAGTGGATCTCTTGCATCTTTGCACCAGATAGTAGCCAGCTGCATAAGGCGGCATCTTGTGGACAACTGCTGGGCACATGCCTGAGATGCTGTCCCAGCCCTCCCCTACAGCATAGTGGGCTGGGGCAGCATGGAGGTCCATATCATGGTGCCACTACATCACACTTGGTGGTCGGAGAACATGGGGGTGTGTACCGGGTTATGCCTGGTCTTGGCAAGTGTACTCAGTGCCCCCTGAGCTTGGCACTATGTGGCTTTGTGCATGCTGTGTAATGCAGGCACTCCCCTGACATAGTCCCAGCATGGTGTTCCTCGGGCTTGGGCAGCAGGCACATAAGTGCCTTGCATGCCCTTGGTGAATGCCGCCGGGGGTCTGTGGGACCCCCACTGTGTGGCATTCACATTTACAGTTGCCTACGCACCTCAGATATGCGGTGCATAGGCAACTTCTCTGTTAGTTCATAGGGCAAATTAAGAATAAGTTACCTTGTGACCTTGAGAAACAAGCATTTGTCAATGCCGAATGTTGATTGCGTTGGCGTGTTGAGCACGCTCACTGGTCCTTTGTCAGTCACTTAGTCTGTTTCGTCCAGTGCTGCAGGCTGTTGTTTTGTACTGGGCTCCTGCCTGCATTGGCACCTTGTTCTGCCCACTAAGAGTTCTGCAGCTGTCCTGACAGAACTCCGTTGAGGTGGCTCACTCCCCCTCTCTCACTCATGCATTCTGTTTCTCTTGGTGCTGCAGGCTGCCCTTTTGTATGGGCTCCTACCTCTGTTGGTGGCTTTTTCTGCCCACAAAGAAATCTGCAGCAGTCCCGACACAGGTCTGTTGAGCCTGCTGACTTCCCCTCTCACTCACTCGTTCCATTTCTGCCGGCGCTGCAGGGTGGCCTTTTGTACTGGGCTCCTACCTGCATTGGCACCTTTTCCTGCCAACAAAGAAATCTGCAGCAGTCACGACAGTGCTCCGTTGAGGTCACTCACTTCCCCTGTGTCACTCACTCATTCTGTCTGTCCTGGAGCTGCAGGTTTCCCTTTTGTACTGGGCTCCTGCCTCTGTTGGCACCTTTGTCTGCCCATAAAGAAATCTGCAGCAGTCCCGACAAAGCTCCATTTACCTCACTCACTCACTCCCCTTCTCTCACTCACTCATTCTGTTTCTGCCGGCGCTGCAGGCTGCCCTTTTTTATTGGACTCCTGCCTGTGTTGCTGCCTTCTTCTGCCCACAAAGAAATTTGCAGCACTTACAATACAGCTCTGTTGAGCTCGCTCACTCCCCCTCTCTCACTCGCTCATTCTGGTTTCCCCGCCAGTGCAGGCTGCCCATTTGTACTGGGCTCCTGCATGCACTGGCACCTTTGTCTGCCCACAAACAAATCCACAGCTGTCCCAACAGAGCTCTGTTTAGGTCACTCAGTCTCCCTGTCTCACACGCTCATTCTGTTTGTCCTGGCTCTGCAAGTGACCCTTTTGTATGGGACTCCTGCCTGCATTGGAGCCTTTTTCTGCCCACAAAGAAATCCACAGCAGTCCTGGCAGAGCTCCGTTGAGCTCACTCAGTCCCCCGTCTCACTTGCTCATACTGTTTCTCCCACCGCTGCAGGCTGGCCTTTTGTACTGGGCCCCTGCCTGCATTGATGCCTTCTTCTGCCCACAAAGAAATCTGCAGCAGTCCTGAAAGAGCTCCAGTGAATTTTCTCACTTCCCCTCCGTCACTAGCTCTCTCGTTCTGCTCTCCCAGTGCTGCAGGCTGCCCTTTTGTACTGGGCTCTTGTGTTGGGCCCTTTCTCTGCCCACAAACAAATCCGCAGCAGTCCCGACAGAGCTCAGTTGAGCGCGGTCACCCCCCCCCCACACTCGTTCGATCTTAATGTGTCCCACACAGTGATTTCCCACAGTGACCATGCTATTCTGCGGCAGGAGTGCAAAAACACATTTTAGCGACGATGTGAAAAATGGCAGCTGTACTGTTCATAAGGAGGTGTGGAAAAATGCCACTGTTGAAAATGTGGGGTGAAAATATCACAAAATTACGAAGTTAAAAGGGTGCATGGAAACAGGTCAACGCACGCTTGTAACACAGTCATGTTATGGAGTTTCGTCACCCAATTTTCAGCATAGACATTTTAGGACCTCTGCTCATGAACAGTGCCACTGTCATTTTCTTAATCTGTCCCGAACAATGATTTCCCACAGCGACTGCATTATTCTGCGCCGGAACTGTGAAAACACATTTCGGTCAGGATGTGGAAAATGACACCTGTACTGCTCATAAGGAGGTGGGGAAAAATTCCACTGGTGAAAATGTGGCGTGCCAATATTACAAATCTGCGAAGTTACAAGGGTGCGTGGAAAATGTGCAATGCACACTTGTAACACAGTCATTCGATGGGGTATTATCACCAAATTTTCAACATAGGCATTTTAGGACCTCTGCTCATGAACAGTATCACTCTCATTTTCTTAATCTGTCCCAGACAGTGATTCCCCACAGCGGCCGCTCTATTCTGCACCGGAAGTGCGAAAACACATTTCAGCCAGGATGGGAAAAATGACAGCTTTACTGTTCATAAATAGGTGTGGAAAAATGACAATGTTGGAAACCTGGAATGAAAATATTATAAATTCGCGAACTTACGAGCATCCATGCAAACTGCGCAATGCACGCTCATAACACAGTCATTTTATGAAGTATCATTACCAAATCATAGCCCACCTCACGAACACTGGCACTGTCATTTGTTAACTGGTCCAGAAAGGTGATTCTGTGCAGTGACCGCAAAATCACCTTTCCGGGCCGATTAAAGCCATGACAGTTCAAGAATTAATGAGGAGGGGTCCCAAAAACGCCATGTTGAAAATTTGGTGAAAAAATTCCCAAAAATGCCCGAGATATGCAGTAAAGTTGAAAAAACCCTATGTATTACATTATACATCTTACCGGCATTTCCTCAGTTCATGGTCAGCTTTGAAGAGTGCAGACGTGTTCCCGGTCCACCAAAGATCGTCGCGCCAAGCTCCTGAGGTAAGTATGGGGTGGGGGAGGAGGCAGGGCGTGCAGTGGGTGGGTGTGGGTTGCAGGTGGGAGGCAGGGCGACCGCCGAGGGACAGTTTCCTTTTTTCCAGGGGAAAACAAACAAAAAAAAAAAACAGACGTCGCGGGACCGTTTTGTACTTTGCAGGGGCCTCTGGCACAGTGAGGTGGGCTCCCAGTGTGCCAGCAGAGGCTTTCTTGTTTGGGGGCAGCAGTAGCTGACGGGGGATTGGGCACCCCCGTCGGTGAAGGAGCAGGGTGGGGTATCATTATGCTGACGGGGATTGTGCACCCGTCAGCAGGAACAAAAGGGGGGAGCAGAATGCCGACGGGAGTGGGCTCCCGTCTGGCAACAAAACAAACAGGGGGCACTACAGTCAACGGGATTGGGCACCCCATTGTCATGAACAAAAACGGGTAACAGAATGCCGGCAGGGGACGGGGCCCGTTGGCACAATAACTATGGTGGGGGGAAGGGTTATATTGTTTGTGAACAGGGTGGCAAGCCGCCGCCATGTTCACAAACAATCTCACTGGTTTTACATCCTGCCCTGCAATGACGGGTCATTCCCTCATTGCAGCAGATGGCTGACGCTGCAATGACAAGGTGGCCCCTGATTGCAGCAGCTGATTTTTTAGAAAGTTGTGGCACGCTGGCTGAACTAGTGTCAGCAGTAGCGTGCCATGGTATTGGGGGAACCAGGGCAAGCCTTTGCAGACTGTGGGGGCATTGGCCACAACAGTGCCACGCCTCCACAACCTGCTTCTGGAGAAACCTGTCACAACATGTTTCTTGTGCATGAGTGCAATCAACATAAAAATAACATTATTTCTACTCAGGTTATACCGGCATGAGGATCTTTGGAAAAAAAATGGTCATATATGGTGATAGGTCATTGTGTAGGGCCTTATAAAATAACAAATAGAGGTTTTTAACCTTCTAGTACAGTAGCTATGACTACAGCTGAATACAGCATGCAGTGATGGTCCTTGGAGTTTAACAAATGGTTATAAAAAGGAGGGTTCTGTGGTATAGTACATGAAGTTTGGTTAGGTCAGAAACGGTAGTACATCCATGTAACAGGTCACCATAATCATATTGCAGAAAGAACAAGTCTTACATTAACCTTTTCCTTGCCTCAGCAGTGAATCAGAACTTATTCCTAACATACAATCCCAGTCTAGAACATTATTTTCAACATAGGTTGCCAGTGTGTATGCAGAAGCCTTGTTTACTACTCTCCTTACATTCGTGTGTATCCAAAGGCTCAGGTACTTATATGTACCCACCAGCCCTAAGTTTCCCCATTTAGGGTACAGATGCTGAAGGGAGGAACATTTAGGGACCATTCAAAACACAGAAACAGAATTTGATGGGAGTTAAAGACTGCTTGGCCCATCCATTCTGTCTGTGTCTCCCTACCTAAATAATTACTGCAGACCATGCCTGATCTCTTGCTTTTTCTTCCTACCCCCCCCATTTCTTTCCACTATGACTCCCTTGTGCTTATCCCATGTGTTCTTGAATCCCACCACCTCTACCAGAAGGCTGTTCCAGGAATCCATCACTCTTTCTGTTATAAACTTAGAGAAACCCTAGAGTTTAGTGAGTAATGACACTGTAAAAGACACAACCCAGCATAACAAGCTTTTACTATCAACAATGCAAAAAAATTGCAGTAACATGTATTATCTTCTCTCCTGGAAGAAGATACTAGAGTGCAGACTCCCACCTGCAGTTTGGGCTCTGACTCATCTTAGATCCCCTCAAAGACCATCTTCATACAGTTTTCATGACTAGGGTTATTGTTTCAGTGTCCCTTATCTATCCACAGAATAAGCACATTCTTAGTACAGAACCAACATTTTCTGGTTATATACTGTACCACTGCTACATATCTCTGTACCTTATCTTGAACATTCTTAGTACCAGCACAAAAAACTGTCTTATGTGAGTATGCATTTTGGCTCTGACAATCTAAATATGGTCAACCACAGCTTTTCTCTGTATTCAGCAGCTTCGAACAAAATGCAGGGCTAGTAACTTTCTATCAGTGAGCTTCACTAAAAACCTAAACTACGGCAACCAGTACATTTACAGTACGTTAGAAATGTACAGGATGTATACATATATGTGAAGTTCACAGATCCCAAAAGCTATGTCTATGTGCTTACACTGTGAAGAAGTACTTCCTCACATCTCTCCTGAATCTACCGCCCTCCAGTTTCATAGAATGATCTCTTGTTCCTGAGCACCTTTTCTTCTGAAAAATACTTCCCTCCTGTACGTTATTTACATCCATGAGGTATTTAAAGGTCTCTATCAGACCTCCTTTCCTCTGTCTCTGGGTGTACAAATTGACATCGTTTAGTCTCTGTTCATAGGACTATTGATGCAGATCCTGCATCATTTTAGTTGCCCTCCTCTGGATGTCCTCCACTCTGTCTATGTCCTTCTGGAGATGGGGTCTCCAGAACTATACACAGTACTCTAAGTGGGGTCTTACTAACAATTTATACAGATGCAATACCACCTCCCTCTTTCTGCTGGTGATACCCCTCCCTATGCACCTCAGCATCCCACTAGCCTTCCATACTGTCTTGTTATATGCCTGGCCACCTTTAGGCCATCCAATATGATTACCCCAGGTCTATTTCCTGCTTGGTAGTCTTCAGTACTATCCAACCCATTTTAAACCCTGCCACTGGGTTTCTGTGCACTAAGTGCATTATTTTGCAATTTTTCACATTGAAACCCAGCAGCCATATCCTTGAATACTTCTCTAGTTTTCTCAGGTCTCTGCTCATCCTTTCCACCCCCAGCCCAGGAGTGTCCACCCTACTGCAGATTTTGTTACTATTCACAAAAAGGCAAACCTTCTCTTCTAGCTTCTCTGCAATGTCACATATAAAGACATTAAAAATGACTGGTTCTAGCACTGATCTCTTAGGCACCCTTCTGGTCACCCTCCCTTCCTTGGAGGGAGCTCTGTTTACCATCACCCTCTGTCACCTAGCCCCTAACCAATTTGTTATCCAGTTTACCACCTTCAGACCCACTCCTAAGTTACCCAGCTTGTTTACTAATCTCCTACATGGAATGATTTTGAAAGTCTTACTGAAATCTTAGTAGGCCACAACCCCCACTTCACCCTGATCTAGCTCTTTGGTCACCTATTCAGTATGATTCACTAAGAGATGGAGAAATAGCAAAGGGTGGAAGCTGATATAGAGCTCCTGTCTATCACCCATAATAATGCAAGGGAATATCAGAAAGCATGTACTCATCTAATCTGTTTTTAAAAGTATCCTTTGTGTCACTAACAATCGCGTACGGGGGGACAGTTCCATTTTTATTATTTTTTGAAAGAAGTAATATGCTTTTTCTTTGAATAACAGTAATCTCGTTTTAACTGTAAAGGGCATCCTTGTGTGTTAATATTAATTTGTTGGAAATCTAAAGTGATTTTGGTCATAAAGTAACTGTCATTAACCTCTAGCTAATAGAAGGTCTCTCTCAATCTTCTTGTTTTCAAAGCCTTTGTTTACAATTTAAATCAATAGCTTACCGCACAAGTTTTGTAACTTTTCTTTGGATTTTTTCTGTATGCTTGATATCCTTTTTTCATATGGACACCATAATTGAGATCAGTAGTCTAGAAGATGACAGATGTATGCCCTGTATAAGGGAAGGATTACTGATTCATCCTTTGATATTATATTTCGCCTGAGGGACCACCAGACCTTGTTGGCTTTATTAATGATCTCAGTAATTTGATGATCAAAGGAGTCATTTTTATCTATAATGATCCCTAAGTCCTTCTCGGATTCAAATTTTTTTAGTTGTAGTCCATTTAACATATAGTTATATTCAGGGTTTCTAGCACCTAGATGTATAACTCTGCATTTACTGTTGTTAAAGAATAGACCCAATTTTTTGGACCAGGTTGTTCATTTCTCTAGATCTTGTTGAAGTTTAAGGTTATCCTCAGGATTTAAACAAGTTCCACTGATTTTACAATCATCTGCATACTTGATGATCCAGCTGCTGATGTTTGATGATAGGTCAGCTATAAAAATTTGAAATATTATTGGGGCCAGAACGGACCATTGAGGAATGGTTCCATGTCATAAAGGCAAATGAGTAACAGTGACTCAATAATCAGCAGGGAACATTGCCAAAAACAGAGTCAGCAAATATACACAACAGCGGACCCTCAATTAGCGAGGGTCGACAACACAAATCTGAGGTGCCCTGATAGTATATTTTTATGCTGGATGGCTCTGCCCCCACGCACCCTTTATCTCTTTATAACCAACTCCATGATAGGTCTTACACTGGGGCAGTGGACTCACTCCACAGGGGGCTACTTGCAGGACGGGGGACACGGAACTGGAAATCAACACAACAAAAAAATGCTAAGTCCAAATGGAACAAAAAAAAACAATTACTGCCCCCTAGTCAGCCCCAAATCCAGTACCTTTCCATCTTCACATGAGCACCCTCCCCACTACACCAGAAAGCTGGCTGCAAAATCCCCCAGCAAGCTCTCACACTTATACCCACTTCCTGTTCCTCCCTCCTCCGGTCTCTCTCCTGCTTAGTGGTGGGTGAAGTGGGCGGAATTCACGTCGCAGAGAAATCCATGAAATTCCACCAATTTGACGTAATGAAATGTGAAATTTCGCCTGGCAGAGAGGCAAAACTTTACTGGGAGAAATGGTTAAATTTTGCCTTCCTGATTGAAGTTCACCTTCCAAGCTGAAATTTTGGCTTCCGTCCATGGGAGAAATTTCACTTAGACTAGGGGTATAAGTTAAATAAGTAAATCCCGGGTGGCCAGTGTTCCCTCTTGCCACCTGTCTCACATCACAGAAAAATCCCTGGTGGCTAGCAGTCCCTCCCCCCACCTGTCCCACATGTAATTGTCATTAAATTATCCATGGTGTCTAGTGGTCCCTCCCCTCCATCCGGTAATAACCCACCCAACCGCCCGCCTTGGAAATGTACAGTAACCCCCCCCACCCACTCACATCCCTCTGTATCTCCTCTGACATTTAGTCCTTATCCTGTAAAATAAAATCTCTGGTGGTTTAGTGGGCTAAGGGTGTTTGTAAATTTTAAACCCCCTCCCAAGTCCTGAAGTCCTGATCCATAGTTCTCATACATCCTGATTCCCTGGTGATCCAGTGTCCCCCCACCCAGCCTCCCCAGCAGCCAGGTGTCCCTGCCACAACCCTGCTCCCACCCCCATCCTCAATCCCAGCAGCAGCAGACTGGCAGAGCACTCCTCTCTCCTCCAAGGCCAGCCTGCTGACTGAGCTGTCTCAATGAAGCTCATTCATTGACAGCTCAGTCGGTGGGCCAGCTGTGGAGGAGAGAGGAGGGCTGTGCCGGTCTACACGACTACTCACTGCTGGGATTGAGAATGAGAGGTGGGAGTGGGTGTGGTGGAGACACCTGGCTGCTAGGAAAGCTGAGTGAGGCACTGGATCACCGAAAATGAGATGGATGGGACCTGGGGATTGGGACTTCGGGACTCGGAGGGGTTAAATACAAAACACCACTAGACTACCAGAGATTTTTTTTAGCAGGATAAGAACTAAAGGTCAGAGGGAGACACAGAGGGATGTGGTGGGGGGTTACTGTACATTTTTGTATGGGCAGGTGAATACTGGGTGGAGGGACCACTGGCCACCATGGATAATTTAATCACAATGTGGACGGGTGAAGGGGACCACTAGTCACCAGGGATTTTTCTGTGATGAGGGACAGATGGGGAGGGACAGCTAGCCACCAGGGATCTACTTATTTAACTTATACCCTAGTCTAGGGTGAAATTTCACCCATGGAGGGAAGGTAACATTTCTCCTCGGGAGGTGAAATTTTTACTAGGCAAAATTCTGTCTTCTGCGGGAAAATTTCGCGAAGTGCTCCATGATGCAAATGTACCCACTTCACCAGCACTCCATGAGTGAAATTTAAATTTTCTGTATCACTACATAGCATCACAGTACAATCATGGGTTGTGCCTGAAAATCGTCCCTGGGATCAGTGCACTTACCTGGTTACCAAAGTCATAAATAAATATCTAGATGACCAACTGCAGAAGTAATAAAATGACAATAGATGTACTCCTGATACCTTCTGTTATTTAGACTTACAGCTCCTTCTTGTGTATATGTTAATTGCTGGAAGTAGGTAGCACTATCTAGTATCTATTATTTTTGTAGAAATTGTCATCTCCTGAAGGACTATGAGTAAGCCAGAAGTCTTGTGTACTGAAACGTTTATGTTGTTCCAGTAAAAGGTATCAAATCAGCTAGCCCAGGGGCACAGAATGTTGAGGTGCTACAAGCTTCACCTCCTGCCGCACCAGGACCTTGGTTCAGGAATAGATCAGGGTCATTCAAGGACCAGCCAGGGGAAGGATGATTGAGAGTACATTGACAGGTTTCCTCCTTTGGGGTAGGGGACAACATTTTATACCACTTAGTTACCATCTAATGGAGGTTAGATGAAGCAGTAGCGGTCAGCAGAACTGAAAGTCAAGGTTGACATTAAGAGTGTACAATGTCTTAATGTTTTTCATGCACACCATTACACACTGCCAGCTCCAACTCCAGGGAGGAACACCAAAGAAACCCCCCATAATGTGTCTGGGTTAAGGCAAATAGACCCATTCACTAGACTAACAGTTCTTTATATTAAATTATATTTATATAGTAAGTAAGACGCCCCAGTAGCTAGGAAGCCATTCTTTACACCAAAAGCACTGCTCAAAACACTGCCATGTTTCAAGGAACAATCCTCTTCCTCAGAACAAAAGCATATGAACTGCACAAAATATATAAAGTGATCCAAAATTATAATATTATCATAAAAAGTAATGATATGAATTTCTCTACACAAAGGAGCACCTTATGATCATCTCTTCTGGCTTTTATGCCCCCCTAGTCTACTCAATAAAATCAAACCAACATCTTTATTTTCTATTCTTGGTCTATATAATATTTGAAAACATATATGAATATATATATATATAAACATATAATGGGGCAAAATTGATTCTGACACATACCTTATATAGCATTAATATCAGCTCCCAAACCTCCAGTCATAGCCAAAGTATTGACAGTCTGCTGTAATAAATAAAACAAGTAAAAAAAATATATTTTAGTTAATTAATGTCCATATAATGGCAATGTGTTGACAAAATATCCATTCTATAATAATACATGCTGGCTGAAGAATATACAGTCGGTTAAATAAATATACTTGTGAGCTACTACAGCATGTAACTTACTCTTACAATTATATGATAAACTGACTTCCAAATCCTTATCAAGTTGGAAAATGTAAACTGCAAATTAAAACATTAAAACCATTAGTTTTTTACTTTCACTTAATAAATTATATTCATTTCTTTACAATGCTTATGGTTTCAACAATGCTCAGTCAATGCTACTCTGCAATAGAAATTTCCAGGAAAAAAAAACAAAACTGTTTGAAATTTCCACTAATTGATTCAGTAAACAGTAAAAAAATCCCATCTCAGCATTACAGTTTAAAGGTGTTTGCCAGATAATATATGAGCAGCATCCTCTGCTCTGTGTGCATGTTCACAGGTGAGTGGGAGTGTTCCAAATCTGGCTGTTTGATACTTGAGAATTTGCCACGCTGGGGGTGTGAACAATAAACAGCATTTCAAAAGAATCATTTTCTATGTGATGTGTTAGCATCATCAGACTCCATACTGTGAGGCTTTAGAAAGAATTGAAAAGATTGTTAAACATCTCACGTTACACATAGTTCTTAATTTAAACAATGTCAGTGGCTTAGCAGGTTGCACACTCACCTCTGAGGCTAGAAGAACAGAAGGATGTGGGTTCCATTCCCATACCAGGCACTTGGGTTAAATCCCAATACTAGCACTGTGGTGCAGCATGAGGGGGTTGCTGCACTACTGAGGTGTCATTTTTCAGATAAGATGTTAAACTGAAGTCCCATCTGCCAGTTCTGGTGTTAGTTCAGGTGGATGTTAAAGATCCCACGGCACGTCTCGAAAGGAGCAGGAGACTTTTTGTATTATAACTGCAAAAAAAAGTCAAATAATATCACAATACTTATAATAAATCATATGAAATGAAAATACAAATTATAAGCAGAAAAGGCAAAATAAGTATTTCAGCATACTCCCTGCCCTGCTTTCAAAATCAAAAAATTAAATACAAACATTTTAAACTCACATTCAAAGCAATCTACAAATCAAATAATGAGAAATCAAACATTACAGTAATACCCCACCCTCTTACTACACTAAGAAATTCAAGCAGTAAATGTAAACCAGAAATCAAATATTTTATTGAAATACTACCAAGATTTGGGGAAATGGTTTCTTCCCAGCATAGTACTTAATTAATCCAACCAATCAATATGTTTCCACCAGAGCTGAAAAATCCTTGATAAAACGTTTTATTTCTCTTGACATTTTTAATGAGAAATAGCATTATAAATGTTCCACAAAAGTTGTTCCTGGGAAACATATTGTTGTTTTAAAGTGAGCTGACATTTCATGTGCCTTATATAATATTTAAATAGTAACAACATAGGATGTATTGCACTATGTTCATACCTCACCATGCTTTAGGAAGTATTCCCAAAAACAAAATATCTGTTGTTATGAAATGAAAAGGAGATTGTTTCCAATGTTGTAATAATATTATCCCAAAAAAATTATATAAGGACAAGTTAAATAAAGATGTTGCATTGTTTCGTATGATTCTGTACACAAATCTGACAGTGGACACAATCTTTCTCAATGGTCTTTGTGTTTTAGATTATACTTAACATTAAGCTTTTCATGCAAGCACAACCACAGGACGTCCTACATATAAGCAGGCATCTGGGGATGCCTATCTTATCTGTTTCTGTTCTAATTGTGTTCTTCCCATAAAAGCTGAGAGTTCCAAAAATAAACTGGATAAAATATGGTTATATATCTCTCTTTTTGTAGCATGTTTTGTTTAGTGAGAAACCAGAGTTCTAATTTCCCAAAACAACATTGTAAATAAGAGGGTAGCCCAGAAAGTGATTTTTGTTTCGGGATTGCTTTAAACAGTTCCCAGGACTGCAGCCAGGGATGCATCTGGTTCAACAACTAAGGTGACCATGATTTGTTTGAGCATCTTAATAAAGGCTTAATGTTACAATAAAGAAATAAACAAAAGAAAAAGACTACAGGATTAACCATCCCTAAACTTCCATCTGGAAATGGCAAATATGTAGCACCTCCTCTAATGGAATTAAGTCTATTACCCCAGAGACGTTGAAAAATACACTATATATTGTAGTTTCTAACTGCTTTGGATGAGGAAAAACAGCATGTAAATGTAAAAACATGCTAAGAAGAAATGTCTTTGCCACATGCACTCTTTTCTTCTTAGACATATGTCATTTATTCCATCTAGCCACTTTCAGTTTTGCATCCCACAATAGAAGGTCCCAGTTAAAAAATACGTATCCCCTTTACCAAAGTAAATGCCCAGAATTTTCAGAAAACCCTCACAAAAAAGGAATCCCATTGAGGTGAGTTAGTGAAACAAATCCCAGCACCACTTCACAGGTCTGTGCCCACTGATCAATAACTAGGGCCCCGATACCAACCATCTGAAGTTGCTTGAGTTTCTTACAAGGAATGAAGTCTAGTTTCTTGTAGAAATATGGTGTCACAGCAATAGTTTGAAAAAATCGAAAAGGTGGCTAGTCATTTTTTTCAGATGGAATGCAGTTGACATTAAGACTAGCAATTGTAACATCGTATAATGCTGCATGAGGAGTTAAGTGTTCAATTAGGCAGTTTTAGAGAATCTTTTCTTAATCCAGAGCGTAATCCCATTCTCCTCTTTTTTTAACTTTACTATGGCTCTCTTCAGGTTGGCTACTTCTGAGGGTATTTCCATCTGAGAGGAGGCAAAAGAGGTCATGTCTGAGTCCATTTTTGTTGATTCCCTTGAGGTACTTGAAAGTTTCTATCATGTCCCCCTCCTCCTTTCCTTGAGGGTTTACACATCAGGATGTACAGATATCAGTGAGGGTCCAGAACTCCTAGTCCAGGCCTATAATATGGCTGTGGCAGATGCCCTGGATTCTATCGCTCCTGTCCATGTTCGCCACCTCACTCTCTGCCCTCAGTCCCCATGGTTTGATGGGGCCTTGAGGGAGTTGAGGCATGTGGGGTGAAGGCTAGAAAGATGCTGGTGGAGATCTGCCCTTGATGCCAATCACCTTAGATTGATGGAACATTATAAAGTCTATCAATCAGCAATCTCCCATCAGTAAGCAGAGTTGCTGCACAGGGAGATTGCTGTGACTCAGAATTGACCGGCTCAGTTTTTCCAAACCATGGACAGACTGTGCAGTCCAGCCTGTCTTCTGGTTCAGAAGGCATTTTTACAAGAGAAGTGTGATGAGTTTGCCCAATTCTTTGCCAATAAGATGGCTGACATCAGGGCTGAGATTCACTTAGCACATTCGATGGTGGTTGGCAGTGGTCGGTGTATGGTCACTACACCTCGGCCCTCCTGGGATCACTTTGACCAGCCTGCAATCAATGATGTCATGCAGATTGCCCGAAGTATGCGAGCTACTTCCTGTAGTCTTGACCCAGGCCCTACACATTTAATTTTGGGGTGAGTAGAAGTCATTGGCCCTGTCCTGGCAGAAACTGTCTGGTGTTCTTTAAAGTCAGATGAGTTTCTGAACTCCCTAAAAGAAAGCAGTGGTTATACCACTCCTTAAAAAGTCTTCTTTGGACTCAGACTGTTCTGCCAGCTACAGGCCAGTCTCTAACCTTCCCTTTCTTGGGAATTTGATAGAGAAAGTAGTTGCTCTTCAGCTGGACAATCATCTGACCATCCATGACATCTATCATTCTCTCCAGTCTGGTTTTCAGAAGAGGCATAGTATGGAGACTGCCCTGGTGCGGGTGCTCAATGATCTCCTGATTGCTAGAGATCGGAAGTGTCATTCAATTTTGGTCCTTTTGATCTCTCTTCAGCCTTTGACACCATGGACAATGGGGGGCTGCTTGAGTGCCTGAGTGAGATCTGTGGCCTATCAGGTACAGTTCGCAGCTGGTTTAGATCTTTCCTCACTGTCAGAACTCAGAGAGTGGTTTTTGGGATTTATTCCTTGGCCTCATTCTCGGTGCCATGATGGGTTCCTAAGGGCTCTGTGCTGTCCCCTATACTGTTTGCAGTGTATTTGCTGCCATTGGGAGACATTGTAAGATGGTATGGGCTGCGGTTTCACTGTTATGCATATGATAACCAGCTCTACCTGTCATTTGCCCCCGACCAGGATAATGCGGTCTCTGTCTTTAATAGCTGCCTCGTGGAGTTCCAGGAATGGATGCAGGCTAGCTGGCAAAGACTGAAGCCTGGAAAGACTGAGGTGTTGGTGGTTGCGGGTAGCCCGCTCTTGCCCTCTGTTCAGGTGTGGAATCTGGGCGTGATATTTGGTGAAGAGCTGACACTTCATTCGCAGGTGTCAGCTGTAGTCAAATCCTCTTTTTACAATCTGAGGAATATCGCCTGGATTAAGAACCTTGTTCCATCCCATGATCTTCCAATGTTGATCCACACCTTTGTGACCTCTCACCTTGACTACTGTAACTCCCTATACCTAGGGCTTCCAGGAATTGATATCTGCCACTTGCAGCTGGCACAGAATGCTGCAGCCAGGTTACTGGTCGGTGTTTCCTGGACCAGTCATATTACTCCTGTACTGCATGAACTGCACTGGCTGCCAGTTCAGTGGAGGATCACCTTTAAGGTCAGTTTACTGACCTTTAATGCCCTTCACAGTCAGGGTCCTGGCTACCTGCAAGAGCTCCTGGTCCCCTACTTCCCCCTCTGACCCCTCCGCTCAGCCGACAAGAGATTGCTAGAGGCTCCCAGGGTTCGATCAAGGATATCTAGTGCAAGAGCTTTTAGTTACGCAGCTCTGACCCTGTGGAATTCTCTACCTCGTCAGATTAGAGAGTGTCCGACCCTGGAGATCTTCAAGATGGCATTAAAAACATATTTATTTAACCTTGCTTTCGGTGATTAGTATTTTATGATTCACTGTTGTATTTTATTGTTTTATCTGTTTTAATTCAGTACAGGGCTCTGATACATGTTGAATTGTGCTTTATAAATCATTATTATTATTATTATTATATTAAGCTCCATTAGTCTCTGTTTGTACGTCTTCTGGTGCAGACCCTGCACCATTTTAGTTGCCCTCCTCTGGACTGCCTCTATCCTGCCTATGTCCTTGTGGAGATGAGGTCTCCAGAACTGCACGCAGTACTCCAGATAGGGTCTCACCAGCTGTCTGTACAGAGGGATAACAACTTCCTGTTTTCTACTGGTGATGCTTCTCCCTATGCATCCCAGTATCCCCTCAGCCCTCCTTACTGCCTTCTCAAATTGCTTGTCCACTTTTAGGTCATCTGATATGACTACTCCCAGGTCCCTTTCCATTTTTTTTGTTATTAGTATTTCACCCCCATTGTGTACTTCTCCCCTGGATTTTTGTTTCCCAGGTGCATTACTTTGCACTTCTTTGTGTTGAATCTAAGCTGCCATACATTTTACTATTCCTCCAACCTTGCCATGTCCCTTCCCATCCTTTCCACCCCACCTTGTGTATCAACTCTTTTGCAAATTTTTGTGTCATATGCAAAGAGACATACTTTTCCTTCCAGTCCCTCTGCAATGTCACTTATAAAGACATTAAAGAGGACCAGCCCCAGTACTGAACCCTGCAGTACCCCACTAGTAACCTCCCTTCTTCAGAGTGGACTCTGTTTACCATTTTTCTCTGTGTCCTGTTGTCATGAGAGGTGGTAGACACGGGGTGGAGGCATAACTTTGGGAGAAGGTGTAAGTTCTATAGAGGGTGCCTGTGTTGCCTGTGGACATGTAACTACCACTAAAGGTGGAAAATCTGAAGTACTTAATGGAGCTGGCCTAGGCATGTCTGAAGGCCTCGGCAAGGGTGATCAGTTCACAAATCCAGCTGTGGATTTTGCAGCCTTAAAAATGTAGAAGTCTTGAATCCCAAAGTCTGCATTAGCTTCATTATAAGAAGCATCAGGGCAATCAGAAAAAAGTGTGACAAGTTTGCTCACATAAAGAACATTTGTTGAGATTGTGACAATGATAACCAGAGTGTCCTATTTCCCCACAATGAGTACATTTGAAAACCTCACAAGCTTTGCTGATGTGACTGGGAGATCCACGTTTAAAACATCTCCTGGGCTGTCTTGGGCAAAAAAGAAAACCTTTGCCCCTCCCAATGTAAAAACAATTGGGGAGATGCAGTAAATGATTATTGCCATCCCACATTTTCACCCTGAACCTCCAACCCCATTCCAAAAGCCCTCTGTATCCAAAATAGGGTCTGATAAACCTTCTATTGTACACCTTTTTTCTAACCAAAAGATGGTGCCTGTAACATTTACCTTTTCAGAATGTAAGATTACAGTTATAGTTCTGATGACCGACTGTGTCAGGAGAATAACATGAAAAGGAGACCAAATGGGGTTTGTTTTCAGTGTCAAATATTTGGTCCAGAAGCGCTCCAAAATTTCAGGTGTCCTGAAACTGATGTCAGAAGTATGCTGTCCAGGAACATGGATAAGAGCATAAACCTCTTTAGGAGAGAAAGCCAAAGATTGTTTCAATAAATATTTGCACACATAGTCCCTATCTGAGGGAACATGTAAACCACCCAAATATCTAAGTCTAATTGAGTTACAACATTTTTCCAGATCAATGGGCTTCTGAAACCAGCTGACATAACTTTTTGCTTCCTCTGGTTCAGGGGTCTCGGAGTTAGCAGGCCCAGTAGCATGTTCCTCAGAAGAGTTTTCACCTAAAGTAGTGTTAACTGTAGCCCCCGGCCTTGTCTCTGTAGAGACAGGTTTTAAACTGACAGACTGTGGAACATCATAGAAAAACTTTACTGGAAGATTCAGTAGGGGAATAAGAAATAGTACTTTCCTGAATATTCAGTGGTGTTGTTTCCATACTGTAGCTGCACTCCCTGTGACCGTACTTTGTCATTCAGTCATTGAAGGGGCCATGGAAATATTCTATGGTTGAGGACATTCATCTGGTATCCACAATCCATCCATGTGCTGTGTCCAGCCAGTGACCTTCAAGGCTTTTTCCACCATCCAGTCGGTGTTATGCTGCAACTCTGTAGTGACTCCTGCCACCTCCTGTGCTCTAGATAGTACTTCGGACTCCATAGGGTGAAAGAGTAGTCCGAAAATGAATACCTTTTTCTTCATGGGGGTATAGCTATGAGGTAAGTGTCCCACAATTCTTTTTCATTTATGCTCCTCTTCCAATTTATGTTTTGCATCCAAAAAGGCCAGTTCTGCTTGGCATAAACTCTCATACCTATCGTCTTGCTTATTTTTTAAAGTGCTCTGCAATGTGTGTTCTGCTTCCAGAAAAACACTCTGGGAAGAACTCATAGCATTGTTATCTGTTGGTCGGAACTCCGTTGTGGTTTCTCCCGCACTTTCAGTAGTTTGCAGCTCACCTCCATCATGTTCAGGCACCAGCCCTGAACTGGATACAGCCATGATTCGCCGACACACATACAGTGCTCCCTACAAAAATGCAGGATAATTTTTTTATTAAAAGATCAAAAGGTCAAAAAGCAACAAAAAATACAATAATAAGAACAGCACATAAAATGCAAAAGTATAAATCTGTACAATGAGAAAAAACATCCAACACTGCCTTCTCCTAGCAAAGGAGCAGAAAACGTTCTTATTCAGTTAATGAAAACACATAATAAATAAAGAAAGGAAGAACTCAAATAAAAAAACTAAGTCCAACATTTCTCGAAATATGTGTTCCAAAAGAAGGACTAATCCTTAAAGCTCTACATTGTAACAAAAGAAAACAACAAAAAAACTGAAGAAGTGTCACCTGTTCTGAATCCCACCAAAAAGTAAAAGCTAAAGAGAAATACATTGACTTTTTTTTTAGTGTTTAAGTAGAAACAGCCTAAATCCATCCAAAATGTTCCCAGTATTGTTTTATTTTAGTTTTAAGATAGGTGGCTTGTTCTGCTTTAAAAATATTCGGCATATTCCCAACCACATCGTACCAGTACCTGGGAAGTTGTATATTATTCTCTTTGCTGCAGAACCAGAGCACATCTAGCCTGCCATAAATATAATTTACAAAGAGAAAAAAAATAATCTTAATGCGCTAGGAGAATATTTAGACAATGGGTGGGATATTCAGAAATGCACCTGGCAGGGGCGCAAGCAGGGCGCAGCGCAACTGGGATGTGCCAGGGCATGGACTGGGCGATATTCAACGGAGCTGCGCCATGGCTCAGCACTATTGAATATTGCAACATGGCCTCCCACATTGCACATGGCACAGTGGCAGTGCGCCAGCGCAAGTGGAAAGAGTGGAGAAGGGGTATGCGCCAGCGCAAGTGCAGTTGCGCTAAGCGCAGGAGCCACGATATTCAGCAGTGGATATGCAAATGGGGTCATAATGCATGCAAGGCACAACTGGGAACATTAGCATGTCATTATGACCCCATTTGCATACAGGTGAGCCAATCCCCTGTGACTTTCGCCTGGCACCCTGCCAGGCTGCAGCCATTGGGACTGACACCCCCTGCACATCGTGGCAAAGTGCCCCAATGCCCGATCATGGGCATGTGTATATGTAAGAACAAGTCCAATATTCCTGGTGATCCAGTGGACCGCTTGCAGCTCCATCACAGCAGTAGTATATTTAAATTCATATTACGCTATCACTGGTGGTTCTGTGGACGCTTGCAGCCCGATAACGGGCATCAGTGTATTTAAAATCATGGGATGGGAGGCGGTGGCGGGGCTCAGTGGGTGGGTGGGGAGGGGGTACCGCTGGACATCCAGGGATACAGTAAACTGTTTGTAAATATACTTATGCCCCCGATCGGGCTGGAAGTGGTCCACTGGACCACCACGGATAGAGTTAAAGGTACATAAATATACTTATGCCCACGATTGCACTGCAAGCAGTGCACTGGACCACCAGGGAAAAATTAATATGATTTTAAATATACTTATGCCCGCGATCGGGCTGCAAGAGGTTCACTGGACCACCAGGGATAAGGTAATATGATTTTAAATATACTACTGCCCGCGATCGGACTGCAAGTGGTACACTGGACCACCAGAGATAAAGTAATATGATTTTAAATATACTTATGCCCACGATCGCACTGCAAGCGGTGCACTGGACCACCAGGGATAAAGTAATATGATTTTAAATGTACTTATGCCCGCGATCAGGCTGCATGCAGTCCACTGGACCACCAGGGATATTGGACGTGTTTTTGTGTAACCCCTAACTGGTATGCCGTTTGTATCTGACAGCTCTACCAGGTGGGCTGGGTTCGGGGAGGATTAGGTCACTCGGCACAAAGGCTAGGTTTGGCTACTTTGCACAGGGGCACGCAAGTAACTCCAAGCACAGGAAGCAATAACTCTAATGTCCAATACCAGAAGTGGGATTCTAAAGTGTGACTTTTATTCACATCCAACAGAATAAACAAAGCATAGATGGACCCCCATGGGGCTACACTCCTGGTAATGCAGATTAAAGGAGACCAGAACACATCCTCATCACTTTAGCCCTCAGGCTCTACAACACACTGGGCACACTACCCAGACTTGTATGCTACTTTGGGTTACACAGCCTGAACTTTTACACTACTTTGGGTTTTCCCTGGCTCGGCTCCCTTGCCAGCCACTTGGACACCTTCCATACTTCATGGAAACATTTCCTGGTGGCTCCCTAAACCACCTAAGAGCACCTCAGCTCCATCAGGGAATCCTCCTTTTTAATCCCACGTCTGGGTACTTTCCTCAGGCACTGGCCAAGTACCTGAGGGAAAGCAAAAGGTGTCTCAGAGCAAAATCCATAGAGGTGAAATTGGTTACTATTGATAGGGGGTCTCCCACCTCTCGCTCCCACAATTCATACCCAGCCATTTCTCTGGACTGTATACACCTCATCCTTTAGCACTTTGCTGGGTAGATTCTTGCTAAATGTATTTCACATTCAATCTACTTGTCTTGCTTCCCATTTGTGCTGGACTTGATCATACTTAAAAATTAGTGGCATTGTCCATTACTCTAGAACCCCCACAGGTTAAGCAGTCCAATCCCCACATTCTTTCTTTCCATTTTGTGCTGGCCTTGAACATACTTAAAAATAAGTGGCATTGTCCATTACTCTAGACCCCCCAACAGGTTAAGCATTCCAATCCCCACATTCTTTCAACTGTACTTGGCTGTCTTTTCCTGACCCCACAGTAACAGTCCCTTTAGTTTCCTTCTGTTTCAGGTGAAAACACTTGGCTCTTTTACAGAGTGAACTCACATTTTGGTTGCAGGTGCCCCACAGGTGTTTCCTCCAAAGGAATCTCTCACAGAGCTTCTGGTGCCACAGCACAACTCATACAGGCAGCTTCTTTCTCTTAGCCAGACCCAGGGGGGTTGCCCCTGGAAAACAGGCAGACACCTTCCCCCCAACCAGTCAGGGATGGGGCTCTGAACCATTGAAAGCGGTCTCCACCACTTCAATTACCAGTTCCTGTGTTCCTCTTCAGGTGGAAACACACACCTTGAACAAATGTCGCTCTGAAACAGAGCTTAAAGCTCTGACAGCCTGCACACACTCTGCTGCACTACAGTCTCTCTCTAAAATTGCAACAGACTCCTTCAAATTTTCCCCAACGTTCTACTCTAACCTCCACCTGCAACATTCCAGTGTGGCTTATGCAGCTGCCACAGTTCTAAAATGATGTCATCCCTCAGTCTCAGCTGAGACCGAGAACAGTGAGACAGTGTGAGATCCATTTAACTGGAATTTCACAAGCTGCCTTCCCTGCCTACCACTAGGTCTTACTGGGATTCTAGTAACCCTGGGTAACAGAGGGGTTACACTCACCCTGGGCCAGGAAAATGACTGTCCGCAGTCATTAATCACCTGGCTTAGGCCATCTCGCCCCATGTGTTGACTACGGGGAGGTAGCGCTACCTTCTCCCCTACCATGTGCTAGCACAGGCAGGCAACACTAAGGGCCTAGAGGCCTTTGGCTGACATATCAGCCTCTACTCTACCCGCTAACTATGGGTACCTAGTGGCTGTGGTAGAACTGTCCAGAGCATAACCTTAATAGATCAGCACTGCTGCCCCTACGGCCATTCAGGACTACAGCCTGTCTATCCCCCTAGCCCTCTAGGGAACTCCTGTCTGCCTCTAACTCAAATTTCCCAAAACAAAACAAACAGGGAACCTCCCTGACCCTGGACGCCATGCAACCACACACCAGGAGCTAATGCCTTACACTGTGCATTACTCCCACACTCCCCCACAACCATACCTGTGGAAGAAAAAGTTACACACAGTAACAACAACAACAGTACTTTAAACACTACACTCTAAAGTACTAGTGAGGGACTCTGCTGAGTTCCTCCTCCTCTTCTTGTCTTCTCTTCTATCTTCTTCAGGAACACCTGCAAGAGAAAAGAAAGACAACACACACACTCCTAATCTGCATACACAGTCTATCTAAACCCCTACTATCAAACACTGGAGAATCCCAAAAAGATTTTTTCTTTTGAAAAGTAGAAAAAACAGTATAAACATTAGAAAACAGTAGAATACAATGACATTATTTACAATACACAATATTTGGGGGATGGAGTGCCCTTAAAGTCACATCTAGTGACCACAGTGCCCGAAGGCAAGTCCATTAAAGAGTCTGTCCTGTGCTGGAGCCCAGTGAAGCACAGTTCTAGCAGGCCTAAGTCCTGAAGGGGAGAGTCTTTGAGGACAGTTAAAACATCTGGAGTCTGCTAGTGTATTGTGTGTACAGCAATGTCATAAGAATAGAAAAGTCTGGACTTACCTGTCCATTGTAGAATGAACACGGCACAAAATCTGGTCCTCAGCTGAAGACTCTCCCTGGTAGCATTCTTCTGATACAGCTGGGCAGACATCTTCTGGGAATGACAGGAGGACACATCTGGAAACTGCTGGGTTGATGTCATCTCTGGAGATGGAACCTTGGAACAGGAACAAAAAGGAAAACAGCTGGTCTGAAGTCATCCGATTACCAGGCGATGAATCAGGATACAGCTGGGCTGGTGTCCTCTCTGGATCTGAAGTCATCTGGTGGGCCAGTCGATGGATTCTGGGAAGCCAGTACACTGAAGAACTGATGAATGTGGGGCATCTGAGTCCTGGACATCCATACTGGCGGAACAACATAGGTACTGCAATGGCTGGAGTGGCAGCACTGTCTACCACTGCTCTGCTTTCCATTTAGTAGGCATGGGCACATTCGCAGGAAGGTCTCTGCATTTTGGCCAATAGCACAATGGGTCAGGTGCTTGAAATTTTACCCCATCTGGGCACTCATAATTCACACTGTGAAAGCTTTCACGTTCCTTTTCATCCACAATTCGAACAGTATCCATTAACAGAGCCCTGCCTCTTTTTCACTGGTTGTATTTGTCGTGAAACATTCTGTGCTTGACATGCTTGTTTGCACCAGGATGCACACATTTCATTGCTTCTGCCCAAATCCAGGACTTCCTGTTTTGTTCAATCTCCTCCCAGACTCTCCAAGGAAAGGTAGGAAAGGACATCCCATAGATTTCATTCACCTTCCTACGAACCAGTGTTTCCTCTTTACTAGCTATGGTCAACCTGAGACCTCTGGCCTGGCTTGGGGGTGGCCAGTCCTCATTCTGCCAGCTACGCATTCTCAAAGAGAGAAAAAATGGACCCTTAGCTGCTTCTTGCACAGCCAGGGCAGTGGCATCACCACTCTCTTCCATGCATTCCTCTGAGGCAAGATCTTGAGGCTGTATACCAGTTCCTTTTTCACAAGGCCACATAGGTTCCCCCTCTTCTTCTTCCTCACTGAGAATCTGTGCCCAGGAGTGAGCAGTCGTCCTCACTCCTGAGACTATCCACTATTCACTGGGTGTGGAGGTTAGAACCTCCATTCAAAGGCCTCCCTCATCTCGCTCTTCTGCTATGAGACTTTGGCTAGGCCCCGCTCTCCATGGGTCTACTGATGCTCTTCCTGATATGTCTCTCTGTGACTCAGAATCCAAAACATCAGCACATTGTTCTATCTGTAAATCTGCACCCTCTAGCTTTGTGCCACACTCCCCTGAGGGGCCTTCTCCAACAGGCTCCGTCTGGTGCTGTGTGCTGCCAACTACAGATTCTTGAACTTTTGTCCATGTGGGAGTCAAATAAATCTGGGTCACTTTAAATAAACTGAATCTTGGGCACTTTAAATAAACCATATTTCTCTCTGCACCCAGAACAGTGAGGTACCATGAAGACGTCCCTTCCAGCATTTAAGCACATCAAACATACTTGCACTGGATATCCAGGAATCACCACATGAGGAGGCAGTCATCCTCCATAGTAACATCTCTCAGTGTCCCTTAACTTGTTTACTTCTACTTCTACCACAGCCCGGGCATGATCCGGGTAGCGGGCTGGTCCTGAAGCCACTGCAGAGAAAAACAAACACATGCTCACTGTTATTTCAAGTCCCATTTCACTAAAAACTTTCTCTCTCTCTCTTTCAAAATGGCTCCTCTGCTGCTGTGTTTAAATTACTACCCCACCCTGTAATGGTGGCGGCAGCACTCCTACGCATCAACATTCTGTAATTGGGTCAAGCCACTGCTCATCCGGTTTACACACTCTGGCCCGGATATTCAAAAGGGTTGCACCATGCGCAACAGGGTTGCGCATGCTCAAGTCCAAAAATGCGCCATTTAGCGATATTCAGAAGGAGGCAGTTGCGCCCCCGAAAAGATGCTGAGCAACAGCGCAATGAAAATGAAGGCATGCGCAACCGAAGGGGGTGGATCCATGCATTAAGACCGCAATGCGATATTCAAAGACTTGCGCGATGCGCAATAGCGGCACAGCTGGAAATTGCGCACTAGCGGAAATGAGCCAAAATAAAAAGGCTCAAGGAAGCGGCGCAAGAATGCTACAAGGCTGCCAAGTGGGGGAGAGAGAGAGAGAGACACAGACAGACAGACAGACAGACAGGCTAGGGCAGGCAAGGAAAGTGTGGGCCATAGGCTGTAGAGGCCAGCGGGGTTCCGGTGCAGTGGAAGTAGCAGTGAGGACAGCGGGTAACACAGCAACACCAGCCGGGGGCAGAAGCCAGGAGATGGACAGTGCCAGCTTCCACATGGAAGCTGTAATGGGGGGGTGAGAATGCATGCTGCAGGGGGACGTGGCCGTGGAAGGGCCCGTCGGCGGTATGCCCCCAACAGGCAGTACCGTGCCCGCATCAGCTTTGAGCTGTACACAGATGTAGAGATCGTGGGCCGGTACCACTTGAACAGGGCAATACTGAGACAGCTCTGTGAGCTGTGCAGTGATGTGATGCAGGCACCCTCACGACGGAGTCACGCTCTGTCGGTGGAGACCAAAGTGACAGCCTGCATGTGCCTGCTCACCATGGGCACCTTCCAGAGGCCGACAGGGGACACCACAGGCATTACACAGTCGGCCACGTCATGCATCCTCACCCAATTCCTCAGCGCACTGCTGCCACATGCTGCGGAGTACATCCATTTCCCCAGCACCGCGGCAGAGTGTACAGCAAACATGCAGGAGTTCCACAGGGTAGCACATATGCCTGGTGTGCTAGGGGCCATAGACTGCACCCATGTGGCCATTCACATGCCACCTGGCCCCAATGGGCTCGAATATCGGAACAGAAAGGGATTCTCGAGTGTCAACTGCTAGGTGGTGTGTGATGCCACTGGGTGCATAATCAATGTCTGTGCCACACACCCTGGTGGAGCACATGATGCCTTCATATGGTATCAGTCCGAGCTGTGCCATCGATTCGAGAGTGGGGACATCCCCACAGGCCATCTAGTTGGTGAGTACACATGTATGGAATGCAAACTCGGGGCAAGGGTGGGAATGCCACAGGTGCCATGGTAGTGGCACACAGGGATATGGCCAATATTGACCTGAACATGAGACTGATCCACTATCTCCCACACAGGTGACAGTGGATACCCACTCCATCCCTGGCTGCTCACACCGTACCAGCACCCCATAACCCCATCGCAGCAACGCTATAATGAGGCACATGTTTCCACACGCAACATCATAGAGTGGGTGTTTGGGATGCTCAAGGCACGCTTCCGATGCCTAGACACCTCCGGCGGTGCCCTACAGTACAGCCCCCAAAAGGCCTGTGGGATATTCCTGGCCTGTTGCATCCTGCACAACATGGCCAAAGACTATGGGATAGCCATACAGGTTGAAGAGGGGGACAGCGATGGGGACGCCAGTGGCGCCGGTGTTGATGGTGATGAGCAGCCCCCCCTAACACGGCAGGACCCCCGACTGATCCGGCAGGCCCAGCTGCACCGGGACACCATCACAGAGGAGCACTATGCACAACAGGTAAGTCAAGGGGACATGTGCAACCAACACTGTCCATGCGCAAACCACAGGCACACAGGGGAACACACCAGGGGTGCATGACAGTCTGGGGAGTGGAAGGCTCCAGGCATACAAACACACCATCAGGGAGGGGTGAGCACTCATATGGACACACACACACCAGGCACAGACCATACATGGGCAGATGCACAGCACAGCAGAACCGACATTGCTAACACACAGCACCACCGACCACCCCCACCACCTGTACTGTCCAAATCATGTGTCAGATGCTGGGCACTTACCTTGGTGTACAGTACAATGCAGGCATCATCATGCACGCGCCTGTGGACAGCAGTTGGGAGGGTGTGCAGGTGGTCCGTGTGTTGGCATGGTGAGCAGAGCACCCAGCAGTGCACTGCCCACCACGACACACATTGCACACATGGCAGCACCAGACAGGGCCCGCACTGGGAGACAGCTCAGTCATGTAGCACTGTCCCACGGCCACCGCGGATGCGTGGGCGGCCCCGCCGTGACCCAACAGCACTGGCAGGCTGAGCAGGGGCCACATGGGGTGGCACTGTTGTACCACCAGGGGGGTCCCACTGCGTGAACGCGACCTTGCCCGCACAGGGGTCTGCAGCATGCCGAACAAACCTGCACCAGGGTGCTCGGATGGCCACAGCAGAACCCGGCATTGACAGGCCTGGTGCCATGCGATGCTGGAATGGGGGTGGAGAGTGAACTGTGGGTGTGCAGTACAGGGGCACCTGACTGTGTGCCCAATCGTCCATGAGAGACCACTGCCTGGGTCAGTCTGTCAATGGCGGCGGTCACATCCGTCCGTATACGAACCAGCTCGGCATGGTCCAGATCACACTCCCTGCTGTGCTGCTCCACAGGCACAGACAGTGCCTCCATGGACATTGCAACCCGCCTCTGCAGATGTACTGATTCCAGCAGCAGGTGGGTGTGCTCATCCAATGGGTACTGTGCCCCAACGGCATCCTGTCCCCCAGGGTGTGGAAGGTCCTGATGCACTACACCCCTTGAGGGTGGGTGCTGTTCGCCAGGACCAGGAATGGGCAGATCAAAGGGCGGCAGACACGTGCCACCGCTTGACACTGTACCCCCAGACCTGGTGGGTGACTGCTGCTGCTGCCCCTCCAACCGCTGTGCCCCAGGGTCCACTCGTTCCACTGCTGTGCTGGCAACAGTGTCAGACACCTGCACAGCCACGGGTGTTGCCCCACCGGTGCTGACAGGCACAGCCTGGGACTGTGCCAGCATGCTGGTACACAAGTTGGAACCAGAAAGGCCCAGGGGCACGTGCTGGCCTGCTGTGTGTCCGTCATGGGACACACACCTATCACTGCCCATTGCAGTCCTTGCATCATCAATGGTGCAGGTACGTGCTACAGCCATAGTCACAGCGTGCTGGCATGCTTGCATGCCAGACTGCTGAGACACAGGCTGTGCATCCCCTGCACCTGAATCTCACCGACACCAGAGTTGGCGGCCCAATGCATGCTGCAGCAGTGCCTGCTGGCTGGTGATAGAGGTGGATGGACCCTCCTCCATGTCCAGCAGGTCATCATCCCTGCCTGGACCCACCACCACCGTCTCCTGAAAATGAACAGGATCTGTAACAGAAAGAGAGTACGTGTGAGTGCATGTGAACAACCTTCCCCCCAACCCCCCAACACCACCACCATGTCATACCGTGCAGTGATGGGCTTCCACCTGTCTGGAATCCACCTCCTGGTTCGCCCTCAACAGCACTGTGCTGCACTGATGTGACCAGTGTCTCCTCAGTTGGGATCAGCTCCAACACCACTGGCGGGCCCCCACCAGTGCCAGCATGTGCCGCCCTGAAGGTTGCCACCTTCTCCTTCAACCTCCTGCGGTCTGTCCCCATCTTCTTCTTGCATTCCTGCACGGAGCGCTGGTGGCTTCTGTGCAGGTTAACGGCCCGAGCTACCCCCTCCCATGCAGCCGCATGGGACTGAGGGGTGCCCCTCTGTCCACTCAGTACTCACTCCTCATCCAGGTAGGCCTGGAAGAGGGCCTCTGTCTCTGCTGCTGTAAAGTTGGGCCTCCTCCTACGCCCACTGTCCTCACCCTAAACTTGGCTCTGCTCGGTCATGGCGATCTGTATGGGGGGAAGTGGACACCTGTCACTGTGCAGTCTACAGCATTTTCCCATGACCATTGTCTAGAACATCACACAGCATGCAACTCACCTCTCACCTGCAGTAACCGAATCTGGCCAGGGCAGCCCAATGTCGCACATTTATAGCGCAATGCATGCAAATGAGGAGTGGAGCAACTATAATGACATGCAAATCGCGCCACTGTGCCTTTGAATGGCTGATCAGATGATTTGCATGTGTCGGCTGAATATCGCGAATATGCGCTTTGCGCGATACGGTTGAGTCGGCTGAGCCAATGGCGCAGATCTGTGACTGTGTGGTACACTGCATTGCGCATGCCCAGATAGCTTACGCAGGCGTCTGCCGTGCTACTGACGTGCTGTGCGCGATCGGCAATTCAGGCCATGGCCACCATTGTGCCAGTGGCGCTACAGCAATGGGCACTATATGGCGCTGTGGCAGTACTGCACAATAGTCCACTGTGGCACTGGTACGCAGCTGGTCAGTGCGCAGGATGCCTATACGTCAGATGGCACTGTGCGTAGCCTTGCGTCATTGCCCATGACCTTGTGTCTGACCTTTTCCCCCTGGCGCTTTTCGCCTGCCATGTTTATGTCCCTATTGAGCTGTCTGTTGACAGCGCTATGTGAAGTGACAGCGCTGTTCGAACAGCGCGATTGGAGCCTGTGGTGGTCTATTGCGCAACATCTCCACGTGGGATTACGGGGCAGCAGGCCGCCATATTGCCTGCTGTAAAGTTGGTACCATGGCTAGGAGGAGAGCTGTGTCCTGGAGCCAACTGGAACTGGCCAACTTGGTGGCCCTAGTAGAGCCCCACTATGGGGCACTTTATGGTGAGGCGCCCCTCACCATTGCCCGCACACAGGTGTGGCATCAAGTGGCCACTGACCTGGTGGGGGTCACTGGACAGTGCCGGTCTGCTGAGCAGTGCTGGCACCGGTACGGTGACCTCCGCTGGAGGGATCCAGACCTATTGGAGAGGCTGCAGTCACGTGCCAGGTGGGGTGTGGTTCCTAGGCCAGGTGGGTGTACCATCTATGCACCTGTATTCTCTGTGGGGGTGTGTGTGTGTTTTGGTGGCTGTGCATAGATGATGGCTCAGCCATGGTTGGCTGTCTCAGTGTGTGCAGCTGTGAGGTGAATGGGTATGGCTGTGTGGGCAGGCACTCTCACTGGGGCAGTGGGCAGTCTGCTTTTGAGTCACACTGATGTTTGTCTCAACATATGTCTCCCACAGGCCGAGATGTGAGGATGCAGGCCCGGGTTGAGGAGGGCCGTGCCAGGGCCCCGGTGCCAGCAGGTGTTGCACCCCAGCAACAGCATCAGCAGCAGCAACAGCAGCAGACACAGCTGCTTGAGCAGTGTGAGTATCATGACTTCATGGATGCTATTGCATGCTGGGGAGACCACTAGCCCTGCACAATACAACCATGCAGGAAAGGGGAGGTCATAATTCCACTATACAAGACACTAGTGAGGCCCCACCTGGAGTACAGTGTACATTTCTGGAGACCATATCTACATATCTAGAGTGGGCAGAGAAGGTTCAGAGGAGGGCAACAAAGATGGTGCATGGCTTGCATCACAAGTCCTATGAAGACAGGTTGAAGGAACTGAACATGTACTCCCTGGAGGAGAGGAGGGAGAGAGGTGATATGATAGAGACATACAAGTATCTTACAGGGAGGAACAGGGTGCAGGAAAACACTATTTTGAAGTGAAAAACATGTTCCAGGACTAGAGGGCATGGGATGAAGTTGGAGGGAGGATGATTCAGAGGAAACATGAGAAAGAATTTCTTCACAGAACGGGTGGTGGACAAGTGGAACACCCTGCCAGAGGAAGTGGTGGGGGCTGAAACAATCACGGGATTTCAGGATGCACGGGATAGACATAAAGGACTTGTGGAGGTCAGGAGTAAGGGGCAACAGACTTCTAGGAAAACAAAGTGAACTTACAAGCTCAAATGGACAGACTGGGTTGGCCATAGGCCCTTATCTGCCGACACTGTCTATGTATCTATGTATGTATGCACAACACAGGTGACATGCATCACTGTCCAGTATCACAGCACGTCTGTGTATGCGTCACTGGTGGTCCAGGCATGCACTGGGCACATAGCTGTGTAACTGGCATCGCACCATGTTGCCACGTCACTTGACAGCCTTGTTTGTGCTGTGATGGACATGGGCAGTGTGTGTGTGCAGTGGTGCGCATAGCTGGTGCCACCTGTTTGTGATGGCCATGTGCATGTTCACTGTGGGTGGGTGCATGCCTTCACAGGTGCGGGACATTGGGCTATATGGCTTGCAGGTTGGGTGGTGTTCAGGGTTGTGGTCAGTCACAGCCATTGACTGTGTTCCCCTTTTCCTAGGTCTCGAGGTTCTTAGGAGGATTGGTCGGGATGTTCGGGGCCTCAGACAACTGTTGGTGGACAACCAGGCCATCCTGCAGTCCATCTGGCGCCATGGCCTTCGGAGGAGGCGGCATAGGATGGGGCACCACCAGGCAGAGGACGAGCAGCCAGCTGGCCCATAGATTATATTACCCTTCCCACTTCTCCCATCCCTACCACCCTGCCTTCCCTCTCCAAGTTTTTCATCCCTACCCCTTGAACACCCCTACCTTGTACCCGTTCTCCCCACCTTGTAAATAGTTTTTCTTGTTTTGGTTCTGTACTATATTTAAATATACATTTCTATTTTGATATGAATACTGTGTTGGTCTCTGATTTGCAGCTGGCTATGGGTGCTCATTTGCAGGGGTGTACATGCCATCTGAGGTGGTATGGTCCTGGGTGTGTGTGTGTGTGCGTGTGTGTGCGTGTGTGTGTGTGTGCGTGTGTGTGCGTGTGTGTGCATGGGGAGGTATCTCCAGCATCGCAGTGACTTTCTGTTGGTCTTGCTGTCTGCTGCCACCCACTGCTGGGTGCACAGGGTGTGTCTGGCTTGTAGGCTTCTGTGCTGCACGGGGTTGACGTGTGCTGGGGGGGATGCATGGTTTCCTGCAGTGCCAGTCACTGCACATAGGTGGTGTCTTGGGGTCACAGTGCAGGGTGTGCTGTGCGTACTGGGGGCTGATGTGCACTGTGGTTGTCAACCCCCTGTGTGCGGCACTCAGCCTGCCAGTGGTTGTGCTGCAGTGTCATGGCTCTGCTATGCTTTGTTGGCTTGTCCCCATGGGCCAGTAGATCATCCGTCACACCCCCAGTGATGCTGTGCTTGGGGTGTGCAGGTGTGGTGTTGGTTCTGCAGTGTGTTCCTGTGCCCATGTGTGGCATGGCTGGCAGTGGGCCCCAGCCTGCCTCCCTGGATGTGCAGTTCCATTGCTCTGGGGGGGGGCTCTGCTTGCGCTATGGCACCTCTGGACTGTTCAGCTGGGCTGCCCTGGTTGCGCCATAGCGCAACATTTCTGCTCAGCTTCTCCTTCCTGGTTGCGCTATGGCGCAGGATGTGCGATATTCAGACGTTGGTTGCTTGCGCAATTTGTTCTGCTCCATGTTTGAATATCGCGCCTGTTGCACATATGCGCAATCGGTTTGTGCTTGCTCCTGCTGTTGCGCTCATTTTGGGCGCAGTTTGAATATCTGGGCCTCTACTGCTAACTTTTGCTCAAACTGCACAAATTTGCCCTGTTCTTTATTCTAGCACATTTATATGATTTACCACAGAATTTTCACTTGCTGAAGGCATTGCTCTAGCTTACAGTCCCTTAAAGCCTCAGTATTTCAAGCACAGGATTGCCTGTAACTCTTGCTGCATATCGGATACAACTCACAGTCTCTCTCATGGCTCTGAAACTTACACTGATGGTGAACCCATAATTATGCTAGCACTCGATGACTTAAAATGCTTGCTTTTGCTGGTAAAACTTAACACAGTCCTTATTTGCAAAGCAATTTCACTGCTACACACAGATTCAGCTGGCTTTTGGCAAAATCACTTAGTTTGAGAAATTATTTTTGTTGGTACTCATTGTTATCAGTAGCTGTTTGCTGCAATGGAAAACAGCCTGCAGCCAGTCTTGGAGGCCTCTGGAAAGAGGCAGGTTAGCAGCCCTGCCGATTGTCCCTCTGAACACCATACTCACAGTCCAGTCGATTGAGATGCAGGTTGAACCCGAATTTAAACAGAAAAGTCAGTTTTTTGAACTTTTTACAGTGCTTTCAGTCACCACGACACTCCTCCTCTTAAGCCAGTTCGCACACTCCACTCACTCTCCCTCTCGAATGCTGTGAAGTTGCTCTAGAGCTGGCTTGGGGGCGGGACTGATTGCAGTCTCACCAATCACGCGACACCATGCAAATGAGCCTTTTTCCTCTCGCGTGCTCTTCTCCTCACAGCGATCGTTGAGCAGGCAAATTTAAACTGCAAAACTACACTTTTTTGTTTCTCAACTGACTCCACGATGGGAGCATATTTCAACCATTTTTCATGGCCATTAACACAACAAGTCTCTCAGCTCACAAGAAAGCATTTCCAACATCTAGGGCACAATTTTCCTTTTGCTACCCACAGTTTTCCACACTTTTCTTTGTCACAAACAGTTTTAAAAGCAGGTAAACACTGTAATTTGATGCAGGACAAGGGCATACACTCTCAGGCTTTACTGCTCCTTGGAAAACAGTTGGCATTTTAACAGCAGCACATGGACAACAGCACACAGTGGCACATTAGTTAACATTGGCTCAGATATTTGGGCTACCCACTGCCAAATAACCAAAACTCTAGCCCTTTGCCCAAATGACCTTTCTTACACCTCCCTTAATTCCAAACCCAAATCCTCAGTGGTGCCTCCATTTTTGTAACAACTACCTGGTATGCCATTTGTATCTGACAGCTCTACCTGGTGGGCTGGGTTTGGGGAGGAATAGGTCACTCGGCACAAAGGCTAGGTTTGGCTACTCTGCAGAGGGGCACCCAAGTGACTCCGAACACAGGAAGCAATAACTGTAATGTCCAATAACAGAAGTAAGATTCTAAAGTGTGGCTTTTATTCACATCCAACAGAATAAACAAAGCATAGATGGACCTCCATGGGGCTACACTCCTGGGAATGCAGATTAAAGGAGACCAGAACACATCCTCATCACTTTAGCCCTCAGGCTCTACAACACACTGGGCACACCGCCCGGACTTGTATGCTGCTTTGGGTTACACAGCCCGAACTTGTACACTACTTTGGGTTTTCCCTGGCTCAGCTCCCTTGCCAGCCACTTGGACACCCATACTTCATGGAAACATGTCCTTGTGGCTTCCTAAACCACCTAAGAGCACCTCAGCTCCATCAGGGAATCCTTCTCTTTAATCCCACATCTGGGTACTTTCCTCAGGCACTGGCCAAGTACCTGAGGGAGAGCAAAAGGTGTCTCAGAGCAAAACCGTAGAGATGAATTTGGTTACTACTGATGGGGAGGGTCTCCCACCTCTCGCTCCCACAATTCATACCCGGACATTTCTCTGGACTGTAAACACCTCATCCTTTAGCACTTTGCTGGGTAGTTTCTTGCTAAATGTATTTCACATTCAGTCTACTTGTCTTGCTTCCCATTTGTGCTGGACTTGAACATACTTAAAAATAAGTGGCATTGTCCATTACTCTAGACCACCCACAGGTTAAGCAGTCCAATCCCCACATTCCTTCAACTGTACTTGGCTGTCTTTTTCTGACCCCACTGTAACAGTCCCTTTAGTTTCCTTCTGTTTCAGGTGAAAACACTTGGCCCTTTTTCAGAGCGAACTCACCCTTTGGTTGCAGGTGCCCCACAGGTGTTTCCTCCTCACATAATCTCTCACAGAGCTTCTGGTGCCTCAGCACAACTCAGACAGGCAGCTTCTTTCCCTTAGCCGGACCCAGGAGGGTTGCCCCTGGAAAACAGGCCGATACCTTCCCCCCATCCAGTCAGGGATGGGGCTCTGAACCATTGAGAGCGGTCTCCACCACTTCAATTACCAGTTCCTGTATTCCTCTTCAGGTGGAAACACACACCTTGAAAAAATGTAGCTCTGAAACAGAGCTTAAAGATCTGAGAGCCTGCACACACTCTGCTACACTACAGTCTGTCTCTAAAATTGCACACAGACTCCTTCAAATTTTCCCCAACATTCTACTCTAACCTCCACCTGCAACATTCCAGTGTGGCTTATGCAGCTGTGATAGTTCTAAAATGATGTCATCTCTCAGTCTCAGCTGAGACTGAGAACAGTGTGAGGCAGTGTGAAATCCATTTAACTGGAGTTTCACAAACTGCCTTCCCTGCCTACCTCTAGGTCTTACTGGGATTCTAGTAACCCTGTGTAATAGGGGGGTTACATTTACATATACACACATGCCTGCGGTCGGGCATGGGGGGTGCAACGCTGACAGACCCTGGCCCTGGAGCTTGGGTGGTCACCCACAGCTGGCAGCTACCATGTTGCACCCTGCAATATGGCAGCTCACCTGTGGGTGGCCAGCCCCTGCTCCTATTTCCTTTTGGCTCAACCTTGAGCACCAGTGTGCGGTGCAAGTAGGGGTTGCACCAGCATATGCACTGTACATCCCAGGCTGAATATCAGGATGTGCAGAATATGCATGGGCACACCCACTGCCCTTGTGCTGCATACATTACTGGTGCACCCCGGTGCATCGGGATCTGCGTGGCTCAACATCCCCTTTTGAACATCACACCGGGGCACATCAGTGAGTTGCGCATGATGCAACACTGTTATGCTATGTGCAACCCCTTTGAATATCCCACCCAATGTATTTGGAAATATCCCTAACACCAGTATCTCATATGTAACACATGTAAGATTCTTATCACCCCAGGTTTTAAGTACCAAAGTCCAAAATTGGTGTGCAAAGGGGCACTGAAAATAAAAATGCTATTGGGTTTCTAAGGTTCCTCCACAGGTAATTCTAGGGCACATGTGTTCTTCCCAATTTTTTTTTTTTTTTGAAATTCAGCATCTTTATTAGTTTTACAAAATTAACACAGCAATATTTATACAAGGTAAAGTACAACAGTGTGACAATTCAGAAAAAGAAAAACTATCCCTCCCTCCCTCAACCTACTCCCCCTGCCCCAGAGTGTGTCATTAGGGGAATATAAAAAGCTTAAATACATTATGAAGTACAGATGGGGAGTCCACAGGTTAATAGCCATCATTGTCAATATAAGGCATACAGTTTGCCCCATTTTTTGTGCTGTTGTCCATGTGCTGCTGTTAAAACCAGCAATCAAATGTTCAACCCTAAAACAGGCTGAGAGGTCATTTAGCCATTCATTATAAGATATAGGTAATTGGTCCATCCAATGTTTAAGCACCAGTTTTTTGACCACCATGATAATTAAAACCATATGATATTTAAGTTCCTTAACTTGGATATTAGTACATATTCCTAAAATACAGAACTCTACAGTAAAGAGGTCTCCTAGGCCAAGTAAGGAATCCAACCGGGATTGAATTGACTGCCATAAGTGGGCTATTTTGTCACAATACCAAAAAATGTGCAGCAAGTTCCTTTCTTCCGTGCCCCATCTAGAGCAAGTTGAGTTAGATGGTTGGCCAATTTTAGCTAATTTGACAGTGTATGGTATAAGTTATGCAGGATATGGTACTGGGTAAGTCGGAGCGTATCCTGGGAAAGATATGTATACAGATCTTGACAAATTCTGGACCAATCAATGGCTGTTTGCCCATATTTTGGAGCCAGGTATGGGATCTGGATGGCCAACAGAGAGGAGATAAATATATCAGAGGGATAAACAGTGGGGTTTGGAGGATAGGTCATGGAAGCTGTCTAGGATAGGTTGTAACCAGGAATCTTGAGGAAATGTGGAGAAAATTGGGCCAATTGAATGCCTCAACTGGAAGACTTTAAAAGTATGAATAGAGGTTAATCTATATTTCTCTAGGATATCGGGAAAGGAAAGAAGAGAATCAGGGGAGTAAAGATCTGCTACTTTAGCATTCTGTAGTGGGGGCACCCAATTGAGTGTAAGGTGAATGATATCTATCCTAATGTTGGGATTGGAAACAAGAGGTTGAGCAAAATCTTGATGTGGGGAGAGTTTAATTCAGGAACAAAACTGAGAAAAAACTTTTAGAGAGGTCCCAATTACTGAGTGACAAAATTGATCAGGGAACTACTTTGGTGTGATACAGTAAATGACAGGGGAGTGGAGATGGTGTTGTTTTAACCTTTGAGTTTCCAGTTGTAGCCAAATGGGTATATAGTCATCTATGGAGTGGCGAGCCATCTGCCAATCCTGGAAAAGTGGCCCACCCAGTGATACAGAAGAAAAATGGGAAGACGAAGACCACCTGCTGTTTTAGGTAGGCTCAGTTTGATGAAGGATTTCCTAGGTTGCTTAAGCATCCGTATAAAACATGAAATAAGGGAATGGACATTCTGAAAAAAAGAGAGGGGAAGCCAAGTGTTCAACATAAATAAAGGATAGAAAAGCCGAGAAAGGATATTCATTTTTATAATGTTAATATGTCCCCAAAGAGATAGTGGAAGAGACTCCCATCTTTCAAGGTCTTGTTGAAGGGTAGCCACTAAGTCATCAAGGTTCAGTTTCTTGGTGAGGGAAGGGTCTGTGGTTAGGTAGATGTCCAAATATTTGAGTGAGTGAGGAGACCACTTAATATCATAACTGCTGAAGTCAGCTCTATGGGTGAAGTGGTTTAAAGGGAAAATTTCAATTTTGGTAAGATTAAGTTTATAATTGGATAGACAGCTATATTCATTACAACATCTAGTAAGTGTTTCAGAGAAGTAACGGGGCTCTCTAAGTGAAGAGGATATCATCTGCATATGCAGAGAGGGCAAGGGTATGGTTGAGTACTGAGATCCCATATATTTGGGGTGACAGTTTGATGTGTTGTAGAAGGGCTGTAAGTAAAGATTAATCAAGAAGGGTGAGAGGGGGTATCCCCGTCTAGTGCCTGAGTAAAGGGGGAACTGAGAGGAGAAAACTTTGTTGCAGTAAACCTTTGCTGGGGGAGAGGAGTATATGGCCTGAATCCACTGGAAGAAGAGGGGAGGGAAGCCCATCTTGTGCACTGTCAACCAAAGGAATTCCCAGTCCACTCTGTCAAAAGTCTTCTTGGCATCCATTAAGATTAGGGCCATGGGAGTTTGAGACGAGTGGGCTGACTGGAAAATATGGCTGAGTTTCTGGAGATGATCGGCAGAGGACCATCCTGGGACAAACCCCACTTGCTCTAGTATCAGAAGCTGGGACCATACAGTCTGTATACATAGAGCGAGCATTTTGGTCAAAATCTTAATATCACAATTTAAAAGAGAAATCGGACAATAACTAGTCGGGAGCAAGTGGGGCTTGTCAGGTTTTAAAAGGAGGGTTATGATCTCTTCTAATAGGGATGGGTCAAGGAGTTCAGTATTAAGCAAGTGTTGGAATAGTTTGAGCAATAGAGGTGCCAGTTCTTTGACAAATGTTTTATAAAAGTTAGAGGGAAAGCCATCAGGGCCGGGTGCTTTGTCTAAGGCTAGGTCTTGTATTGTGTCCACCACTTCTTTCAAGGTGATTGGTGCCATAAAGGAGAGTTGGTGGTAGTCAGGCAGAAAGGGGAGGGAAAAAGAATCTAGGTAGGTTTCAATATCTTGAGAAGATGCGGGGGAGGATCTTTTACTATATAGGGAGTGATAAAAGTTTTCAAATATCAGAGCAATGTCCTTAGGAGCAGTTTTGATGGAACCGTCTGAAGCCTGAATGGAAGGTATTAGTCTTGAGCTTTCTAATTTGTGAAGCCAGAGAGCTAAGTGTCTACCAGCCTTTTTTCCTTGGTCTATGTAGGTGGATTTAGTTTTCAAGAGGGCATATTCTGCTTTCTCTCTCAAGAGGTCTGCATATTTATTTCTGAGCTCCAGAAGTTCTGAAATGGAATCAGGAGCCATTGAGGATGATAAGGAAAGTTCAACCACCCTTATTTGAGCTAAAAGATGTAAGGCTTTCTCTCACTTTCTTCCTTCTAGAGGCTAACTTTATGAACTCACCACAAAGATAGCATTTGAGTGTGAACCATATCAGGTCTTCCCTTGGGATTGTGCCCATGTTTGTATCCATAAAAGTTTGAATACCAGTTTGGATCATGGTAATAGTGTTTTTGTCTTTTAAAAGTTAGGTGTTCAGCTTCCATGACCTATCCTTGTGTTTGTCTGGGATAGGGGAGAGGTCCACCCAAACCAACGTGTGGTCTGAGAGTACTATTGGCTCAATACCTGCTTGACATAAACCAGACAGGAGACGGATACTGATTAACACATAATCCAGTCTGGACCAGGATTGGTAGACAGTAGAATAAAAGGAGAATAAACTGTGTGATGGATTAAGTAAGCATCATGGATCACAAAGCCCAAACATGTCCATTAAATCATTTAGTGCTTGTTGGACACAGAAGGGGGTTTTAAAGGCTGGTGTGTCTTATTCAGATCCTGTGTGGGGAGAACATTCCAGTCTCCCCCCAGGATCAGAGAAATAGGAAGGAAGGGGGGCAATTTTACTGGCAAGCTCCATGAAAAATGATGGCTCACCACCAGGTGGCCCATATATTGAACCCAACACTACTGCAGTGCCCAGTAGGGAGCCTTTAACAAGGACATATCTACCATTGGACTCCACTACTGTGGAGTCTGCTTGAAAGGGAATTGTGTTTTTAATTAGAATGGCCACTCTCTTACTTGAGGAGGAAACCCCTGAGGCAAAAAATTTAGATATCCCAAGTCTACACAGCCAAACAGCCTCTCTTGCCAGTAGGTGAGTTCTTGTAACAGAATAATATCAGTATTAAGTAGGGCAAAATGTTTTAGCACCTGATATCTCTTTGTAGGGTCTCTGACTCCTCTAACATTCCATGTAACACTTTTATAGGAATTGCTAGTCATATCTAAAAATAAAGTAAACAGACATTCTAAGGGAGTAAGGAATAAGTAGAAATAACTGATCATTTCACACACTCCAACCCCCCCCCAATCCATCCCCAACAGCATTGATATCCGAGGAAATTAGGAACATCAGGTATATTTTGAGTAAAAAAGCATCTTTTCTAGGATAAAACATGGTAACCATTGAGCTAACTCCCCTACAACCTTCCCCTAATCCATAAACTTTGATTTACCCCACCAAAATACTAATGAGCCCAGGACTCAAAACCAGTCCACCAAAAAAATTCCACTGCACATTAAGAGGAAAGTGCCCCTTGCCCCCTCTTAAAAAAACCCAGCAACTATATACAATAGCCTCTCTCAGTAAGAAATTACCAAAATTAGAGGTAGGCAAACCCCAATAAGGGAGACCCTCCAAAAGGCTCCTAGACACAAAACCCAAGGAGGTAAATGGTGGAAAGTTGCTAGGGTCTGCGGGCTCTGCTCAGACTGAAAAACTACTAGCTGAAGAAGCCAAATCCACCAGACCTCACATGGTGGGATTGTGAAGGAGCCAAACCCCCATATGCTGGTGCATTGTGCAGTTTAACCACTAGCTTTCATGAGCCAGGGCAAGCTCATCCCCATCTTACCACACTGTCATTCGGGGATGTAAACAGATAATGGCACCTTGAAACTAGGTGTTTTTAAACAACAACCTGTCCCAAAATATGTCCTGGAGGAGGAGGAGAAAAAAATAGAGATACTAGTTCAAACAAATGCACCAGGACAGGTCTATAAGTCATCAACTATATAAATTTAACAACAGAATCCCCAGGAAAGACTAGGTGGCCTGGTGAGTCTAATGACCAAAAGTTCAGGCCATGAATCTCCTTGAGATAAAAGACAGTAATGAGTAAAGTTATCATGCCTCCTCCCCTCGATGACTACAATTCCTCATCGTAGCCACAGAGAAATCATGAACCAGCAGGAGAAATACAATATGTAATGGAAAAAAAAGGGGGAACAGTACTTGAAATGGTTAGAATCTTGGCAATTCCTCGAGGCTGGGATAGGGAAGTGAGGGGGGGAAACAAAAAACACACGGACCAACATCGGTCCCAGCCAAAAATTATCCTCTCTCCCTCCCTTCCCACACCCTCAATTAGGCAGTTCCTTCCTGGTCCTATGAGTCCATGCACTCGACTGCCTTCCATGTTAGAAAGCAGGTATTACCACAGGAAAGATCAGTCCTATCCACCAAAAGCATGTCTAATCATGGATAGGGAAGCAGATCATCGATGGGTGAGTAAAATGATAATGCCCACAAAGACTTTGCTTAGAGAAATTACTCTCTCACAGGGATCTGGGTGCAGCCAAGAAAACTCAGCCATCCTTGAACAATTCTAGCAGCCTAATCTTTAGGTCAGCCGTGGCTAGGGTCAATGAATCATAGGAGATCCAGAAGCCAGATATTGACACTTGAAGTTTGATAGGATATAACATCTTGAAAGGGATACTCACAGCTATGAGCTTACTGACTGTGGGGTGGAAGGCCGAGTGCATCTGCCATGTTTCAAATGGCAAATCCTGAGTAAAGCAGAGCTTGGAGCCTTCCCACATGATTGCTTGAAGCTCCATCAATTTATTTAAGACGTGTTGCCTTTCCACATAACTCAGGAATTTTAAGATTAGAGATCTTGGAGGAGAACCAGGCTGAGGTAGGGGCTGAAGTGACTGGTGAGCTCTCTCAATTTGATAGCTATTGCCAAGGGAGGAAAGGCCTACAATCTTCTGCAATAGTTTCTGTACAGATGTGATGACATTGGGGCCCTCCTCTGACTCAGGGAGCCCCATAATAAGAATGTTGTTCTGCCTGCTCCTTCCTTCAAGATCCTCCATTTTAAGCAGAAATGTATGTATTTGTTGATGGAGTTGAGTTATCTCTGGACCCATTTTGTCCCTCCACTTTTCCAGTGAGGAGGATCTGGCTTCCATGTTGCTGACTCTTAGCCAAGTCAGACATATCGCTCTGAATGGATTTAATCTCTGTTGAGATTTTTGGTAAGGGCTCACAAAATGGTAGCAGTTCCTGCAGAAACTGATCCTCTGTGAGTGGAACCGATTGTGCAGTTGTAGGGCCTTTAGAGGTGGAGGCTTCCCCTTGAGGTCTAGCATTCTTGGGCATCTTTTCAGGTGAGGGAGGTGGTGTGTGTTTAAGCTGGGCTGTCTTCATATCTGTATCCATCACAGAAGAACTCCCTATAGCGATGCAATTTCTGGTAAGAACGAATGCTGAAGGTGCCCTTTCTTCATTGCTTTGGATAGTTGAGAAATTCCAGTTGAAAACAAGTAGAAAAAGACAGTAATGAGAGAATAATGATAGGAGCCCTGAATCTCTGCTGCCACTAGGTTGTCTGCATCACATGACCCCCGTGTTCTTACAACATTTAGTGTTTGTGTGTATTATGGACACCCACTCTATTATGACAGGACAACCAGACTATATCCCAAACTTTCAGGGGAGCCTTTTATTTGTGAGTTGTAGAAATATGACTGAAAGTTGTGTCTCATAATTAGCCAGCACTTGTGGCACTTCATAGAAATGTTGTTGAAGCACTAAGGCATAAAAAGGACATCTAGTATTTGTTGTGAGACTTTGTGGTATTATCTGCCACTGTCTTACTTTCTGAAAAATAGAAAAAAAGATATGTAGGAAGTTTAAATTGTTTTAAATTCCTAGGAAGAAGGAAAGGAGCTGTCTGCCATATTTGAAATAAATCCCTCAAAATATTAAGCAACACATTATACCAATTATCAAGAGAAGGTCTTAAATATGGTAAAATATTTTGATAAAAAAAATTACTAAAGAAAAATAAAAGGGGGTGTACCATCCATGCCCCTCCTAATCCATAATCATGAAATGTATGCATTCTCTTGATTGGGTTGAGCCTGCTTCCCCAAAATCCATGAAAAAATATGTTCATAACCTTTGCTTCCAAAAAGATGGGGGGGGGGGAGACATGGGCTGTGGGTAAAAATATAGGAATTATTAGTGTATCCAATAAAGACACATGTTTCAGCTTGAAAATTGTTTTCCCTTTCCAAGAAAGAATTACACCTCTGCTTCATGAATTGCTTGTGCCCAGTTCATCATGGCATCATCCAGATTTCCAAATTGGATGCCTAAAGTCTTTATCGGGTGTCATGTAATATGTATGACTGACATTGATGTACCCCCTGGATCTTCCACCTGTGAGAGGGGAGGACTATGCCCTGACTTTTTTCATAATTTAAGCATGCACCTGAAGCCGATTCATATTCTTTAATAACTTATTGCAAAGCCACCTCCTGAATGTTTTTTGTAGTGCAGATGCATACATCATCTGCATATGCACGTATATTTGGAACTGTACTGTTATCGGAAAAAGATATATGAGGTATCCCTGGGTGTGTGGTGATTTTCCTTAGAAAAAGATGGAGCTGAAAGACATATAACAGGGTACTGAGGGGACATCCCTGACTGACACCTCTCAGCCCTTTAAATGTGGTACCTAAAATCCCATTAATGACAGGTGTGATAAGTGCGGATTTGTACAGAAGAGCTACCCATTGTATAAATAAATCTGGAATATGATAGACTTTTAATACTTGCCATAAGTACCCATGACCGACCCAATCAAAAGCCTTTTCTTGATCCAAGGCTAAAATCATTCTTTTACCCATGATTGTGTCCTTCTGAGAAAATAGATTTCTCAAAAAAATAAGATTATAAAATAAAGATCATTGTGGGACTGCACATGACTGTGTAGGACTAATTAACTTATCTGAGTCCTTTGATAGCCTAGCTAGAATGATGGCCACTAGTATTTTATAATCTGCATTAAGCAAATTTATGGGCCTCCAATTTCTTAAAACTTTTTTGTCTGCTTTTTTAAATAATAAAATAACTAAAGCTTGAGACATGCCTCCAGGGTAATTATTGGTAGAAAGAATGTCAGAAAAAAACATCAGCTAAGATTGGCCCAAACCATCTTGAAAATGTGGAGTAAAACTCTATTGTCAGCCCATCAGCTCCTGGGGATGTATTCTTTAGTAATTTTCTTAACACTGCCTGTACTTCTGTAGGTTGAATAGGTGCAACCATGACATTCCTATCATCTGCACTAAGTGGTGATATATGTAAATCTTCCAAAATAGTTTAGTCTTCTTTTGCTGAAGAAGGTACCCCAAACATACTTTGTAAATAAGTCTGGGAAATTTTTTGAATTTGGTCAGATTCAGAATGGCAATTTCTCATAAGAGGGTCTATTACTTGGTCTAATTGGGTATGCTGCACTCCATTTTGACAGCTTTTAAATATATCCAATGACGTCTTAAAGCCTTGAGTTCTGAATTGAGCTTTTAATATCAAAGATTCCACCCTATTATATTGTTAAGTTACCATTTCAGCCTTTATTGCATTAATTTCTTTCCCCAAGTCCTTTTTCTGTTTGGATGCCTGTGGGATCAATAAAAACAATTGTTATCTTAATCTAAGATATTTTAAATAAGCAGAATGCAAGTTATCCTTAGCTAGCCTGATGAAGAAATTCCAAAATTCTAATTTAGAGTCCATCCACCAGTCTGCTAGTGATGTATAGGCTTCCAGGACTAAAACCTAGCATGCGGTAAAGAGGGGAATTTCTGCTGTGTGACTGGATGTGATAAGAGAGAGTCATTTAATTTCCACCTATTACTCTGATGTGTAAGGGATTCCTCTGTGTTCCAAAAAGTACAGACCAAGGCTACCACAAAATGGTCTGAAGTCTCACATGGAACTGTGTGGGCCTGTACTACCTGGATTTGAACTGAAAGAAACAAATAATATATGTGGGTCACCAAGGGGGTGTTTGGAAAAGGTCTTTCCACCTGTGGCATGTTTCACTTTATAACCATCAATTAAACCTGCCATGGATATAATGGAATTTAGACAGCTGGTGTCGCCAAACAGTTTTATATTCTGCCCCCATGGTCAGTTAACGTAAGAGGGCAGTTAAAATCCCCACCAAACAAAATATGTCTACTGGTATGTAAATATGTTTGGCTTGTTTTAGCTAAATCAGTTCTGGATGCAATGCTTTGGGGCACATAAATATTGATACACCTAAAAGAGACGTTTTTGTAACAAAAATCCAGCATCAGATCCCATCCTGGATATATGTCTACCACCCTACTTACAGTGAAATCAAATCCACTTAGTAAAATTGCCACTCTGTCACATATTTCTGTGCCTTGGGACAAAAATGAGGGCACCAGAGACCATAAATGCTTTACTTGCCGTATCTCATGCTGAGTTTTAATCCTTGTATCCTGTAATAACATTATATCATTAGGTAAATCTTTGAAGAATTGAAGGGTAGTCAGACGTTTCTTAAATGACTTCATACTGCAGACATTTAGAGTTAGAGGAGAGAATTTTAGACTACCCCGCATGACTGACTAAAGAAAATGTAACCTGTGCAGTGATACATGCACCTCAAGAAACCTTACTAGATGATTTTGCCCCTTTGTTCTTCACTGCATCTGACTGAGAATCAGAAGAAAATTCCATTTTGGAAGATGCAGTGGAGGATTCTGAATCCCCATCATCCGAGTCCCCCCACTGTTTGCGTTTTGCAAAGGCCTGAAACCTGTTTCTGGTGACCATCTGTTTCTGTGGGGGTATCTGCTCTGTCTTTCTTTTCTCTTTTTTCTATTTTTGTTCAACTGTTATAAAATTTTGATGATCAAAAGCAGGAGGACGAGGGGGAGGCTTGGAAACTGAAACCTCTGTTTGATCATGTGCTAAGTATTGCTCGTTATAACAGTCACCTCTAAACCAGAGAGTCATATATAGGCGTGAAAGATACTGTGTCAGTTGCATCTATAGTAGTAATGTTTGTAAGGTGTTTATTTGGGGCCTGGAACTGAAATTTTTCAGTCAAATGAACTGGATCCTGCTGTGCTCTGTCCAGAAGATTTTTGTCCTCCCAGGGGTAGTTTCTGTAAGAGTGCCCTTCTTCTTCACATAAATTACATTAAAATGGATTTGGGCATCCTAAACTAACATGCCCACAATCCAGACAAAAATTGCATTTGGGTTTCTCACAAACTGAGCTAAGGTGAGTTCGAGCCCCACACTTATGACAGGTCGTCAGCTGTCCAAGATGGAAACACAAGCCCCTATCTCTGCCTATATAAAAACTAATTGGAAGGTGCATAATACCTGTATCCATTTGTTTCAATTGAACTTTTACCTTCCAATTACCAGTCCAGACATAATCATTGTCCAGTATTGGAGAGGGTGCTTTTAACAACTTACATCTCTGCCTCAACCAATACTACACATCTGCAATATTCACACCTTTGTTTCTGAATAACAAAGTAATGGTCTTAATGGTAAGTTTAGTCAGAGGTATGGGGAAGAAAGGTTGCCATAAAACAATATTCTGTACCTGTGGGTATTTTGCCCAGAATGTCTCTAATGACTGACGAGTTTTAAAACTGACATCATAAGTAACCTCCCCTTTCACATGTATCACAGCAAATAGTTCCTGTGGGGTAATGCCTTGGTATTTTTTAACATTGAATGCAACAAAGTGTTTTCTGTCTGGAGCAATGTCAGGATTCCCATTAAATTTCATCCTTATGGTATTGTTTTTAAATAGGTCAGACATGTGAAGTCTCTTTGGGTGCTGTGAGTCTGAGTCTCTTTGTAATCAGTCTGCTTCTTCTTTTCCTGGGACAGTATGTTCGTTGTCCATGCTGACCTGATTGATTCCCGTATGTGGAGTCTGCTCCCTAGTAACAGGGAGAGTTTTGTCAACAGGTCCCTGAGTAACAACAATAATTCGCTGAGGTGATTCATTCTGTGCACTGTCTGTGAGCCCTGTCATATTTGAGCAAGTTGCCATTATTTCATCTGCAGCAACCTTGCCCAGAGATTTTCTCCCGCAATTGTTTGAATCCAGTTGCCAACCCGCTGCTTGCAGTGCAGCCTCTGGTGTCCATCCCGCTTGCACTCTGGTGCTGTCATCCCACCGGCCGGCTCATAAGTTAACTGTTAGTACTGACTGTCTGGTAATGGAAGGTATTGGACCAGTATCCACTTTGCATGCCTGAGTAATTTGTGAAGGTAATGAGAAGGTGCTGGAGTCCATGTTGGGGACCGAAGAAATATTATCCTGGCTTTGTGAGGTCTCATCCTCATGCAATAAAGTAAGTAACAAGTCCTTAAAAGTTTTTAAGGCTTGCCTAATCAATTCTTCTTACTCATAATCCATCTGACTTGAATTAGCAGAAGGAACATGCTCATGTCCTGTAATGGGGCTATGGGTTCAACTCTGACTCTGGGAAAGAAATATGTTGCACACCCATAGGTTCACTGATCATGTGCTAGGGTACACTCTCTTCCATTCATCATTGTTCCACGTATCTAGGTAGAGTCATAGAACTTTCCTCGGCATTCTGTCCATCTCTTCTTAGCAAGCCACCATCAGCCTGAACCAAAGCTCCTTCTCCCTTTTGATGGTCTGCTATGTTGTAAAGGCAGACAAGGGTTCCCCCTACTGAATGAGTAGGGGAGATTTTATTGAAAAACACATTCCAAACAAATACAGCTGAAACAAAAAAAATCATAACAAATAAACAAACAATACATCCAGGCAAATCACAGAGATAAGAATATTAGATATGCAGATGAGCTAGACGTGCTCTAGTAAGGACCCAACTCCCCTTATTTACATTTAATAAAATAAGTGAAACACCTCCACCAATTAAACACCTGTTGTGAGGAATATAATGAACAATCCATAACATAAACATTCCCAAGTTCATTTGAAACTAAAAGACTGAGCCATTCATATGACATCCTCTTTTGATGTAATACCCATTGACATCTTGCTTGCCACACATAAAACCTAATACAACAAAGGAAAACCAGTAGAGTGTCATGATGATAATGTGCCAGTACTGCACCATACTTTCCTAGAACCAATATATCACAAGTCAGATGCCAGAGCCGACCCATTTTCCATTTAAATGCCAGGGAATCCCATAATGCTGTAACATAGGAGCACTCCAGCAAAAAATGCCCCACGGTCTCCTTCACTGCAACACAATCCATATAAGGGCAATTTCTTTTTTCAACCACTTTATGTTTAGCATTCCCTCTTAAATTCAGTCTACCACAAATAGTAAGCAAAGATTCTCCTACATTTTCCAGAGAATCCTATGAAGGGTGAGTTGTCTGAGAATAAGACCATTATCTACTGAGGAACAATTCTTAAAATTAGGTTCTAATGGATAAACCCTGGTAAGGATATTAGGATATAGCAGTTTAGCAGATTCCATTTGAATGGTGACTTTTGTAACCCCCCATTTGTGTAATTTCTGGGCAGTTGATTTAAAATAAGGGGGAATATGTATATGGGAATGTAATTTAGGAGCTACATTGATCCAAACAGTAAGATATTTGTCTAAGGATTTCCTCAACCAGGCATTGTGAAACAATCCGGACCTTATAAGAGCACTGTGAACTGTATGTTTAAATAATAGAACATGTAAAAATACACAGGTTCAACCATCCCTAACCACCCCTCCTTAATCCCTTAAATAGGTGTGACACCATTTAATCAGATTCACTTTGTTACCCCACAACATCTGGAAGCAAAGGCTATAAAGTCGAGTTTCCAATTGGGCAGGTAAAGGGTAAAGCATAGCCACATAATGTAATAATGGGACGATGAACTTCTTAAGAATAATAATCCTCTTAAGTTTAGTAAGTCTCCACTGCTTCCATCTGTGCACCTTCAACTCTGCTTTATGCAATGACAGCTCCCAGTTGTCAACAGGAAGGTTTTGAGGCCCAAAAACTATTCCCAGAATTGTTATTGGATCATGAGAAACAGTCATTCCTTCCACCAGGCCCGGAGGATCCAGGGCTGTCTCTATTAAAAGACCCTTACTCTTAGTCATGTTAAGTTTAGCATTTGACACTAGCCGATATCTTTTCATTTCCTGTAAAAAGAACACAAACTGTTCTTTATAGGAAAAAAAACACTAATATCGTCCGCATACGCCTGAATGCGTAAAGCTTGTGAATCCCAAGTCCTGACAAACCCTTCCACTGTGGGTACATCCCAATGTATCTAAGCAATGGATCCAATAAAAAAATATACAAAAGGGGGCTTAAGTGGCACCCCTGATGAACCCCCAGATGAATATCAAAGCCTTGTCCAGCAAGCCCATTCAGAAATGGCTGTACAGTAAAGAAGGAATACAATAGCTGAAGTTGTTTAATACAAATCAAAGGTACTTTATACAATTCCAAAACTAAAAACAAATACAGATGATAAACTCTATTAAATGCCTTTTCCTGATCAGCCGCTACCACACATCTCGACAGTCCCGAAACATTACAATGATCAATCACATCCCTAAGTGTCATTAAAGCATGCTAAATTCTCCTATCCTGGAGCCCACAGTACTGTTGTGGAGAAATCACTAGGGAAGCATAAGATTTTAAACGATCATTCAAAACATGTACAAAAATGTTATAATCAGTGTTTAAAAAAACGATAGGCCTCCAATTACTGATGCGGGATCTATCTCCTTTCTTAAAAAGATATACTAGTAAATCTTCAGCAAAGGAAGGGTGTATTGTATCAGTATTAAACCAGTGTGCATTGATAGTAACCAAACCATCTGCAATCTGCTGAAAAAAGGTTTTATAGAATAAGTGTGGAATGCCATCCAAACCTGGCAAAGTATTACTGTTAAGAGCCATAATGGCCTGTATTATTTCAGCTTTAGTAACAGGGGCCTGTAACTGAAGTATTTCAGCAGGTAAATCAGGGATCAAAATCGGTTTTAAAAAATTCATAATGTCATGTTCCTGAATTGGTGAATGTGGTGTAAGTGTCTTATAATGCTGCTGTATTAACTCGACCAAACCCTGAGGTGAACTCACCCTTCGTCCATCTGAAGAGATCAAAAAATCCATAGTCATGCTCTCCTTAATAGTCTTACAGACCTCAAAGGGATCCCCCACAGGAGTGTTTTTAGTACCATTGCACAACATTGTCTGAATTATCTGTGCCCTATCATATTGAAACAATTTCATAGCATCTTTAACAGCAATAATCTGTGGTGAATAATCATAGGTAGAGAGATTAGCCAAGGAATATAACTTTTGTAACTGCTGCCTAAGAGATAAATACTTCAAGAAATTATTAGTTCCCAATGATTTGCCATATTTCATGAACCAAGTCCTTATATCATGTTTCACATCGAGCCACCATTCTCCTTTATCTGGGTATAAACATTCCACTGATAATATAGCTGTAAGCAAATCCCCCATATTCCGAATAACAATAGGGTTGGTCAAAATCGAGATGTTAAGTTTCCACCTACCACGCAAAGTGGACCTTACCACCACTTGATCCAAGGACAATATTAGTAGAAGATGGTCTGAAAATTCTACAGGGGTAATATCTAATGACCTCGTAGATAAGTTTGGGGAGATAAAAACATAATCAATAGTGAATGTATAAGAATTCTGCATATAGGTAAATTTAGGGCCTTTTTTGTGATACATGTGGCAGTCAATTAAACCCGCAGTAGTCACAAGTTGTGCCAATGCATTTGAATCACAATACATTTTTTTACCCTCATCCCACTTTCATTTTCTATCCCTCACAATACTGCAATTAAAACCCCCACATAAAAAAAATTATAGTTAGTGACCAAAAAAAGCTGGATAGACTTCATATGGCAGACTTCTCCACTTTTACTTGAGAATTATTGACAGAATAAACTGACAATCCATATCTTTCCAGAGGCCTTCTAAAATTAACACTCTGCCTGGGACCAAATCAATTAATTTACATAACATAAAAGAATAGGAGTGAAGCAGTATCCCCACACCATCTGCCTTATCTAGGCCAAATGACCAATAAGAGGGACTCCAAACCCAGTCTCTTTTAAACCTCCAAATATGGTCCTCCGTATACATCCGGGTCTCCTGACATAAAAAAAACAAAACATCCAAATTAATGTCATGTAAATACTGAAAAACAGTTTGGGCCAGATATTCAAAGCTTTGCTCCTGGGTAAAGTTAACACTGCCTGGCATGCAAACGTAGCCCGGAGCACAAAGCAAGCTATATTTAAAAAGAAAAGCCCGGGGCAAACAGCTTCTGAATATAGCATGGTAATGAGGCCGTGCAAACAGGTCTCGGAGTGCAGAGCAAACATAACCCTAGAATAAGGCAGCACTGAATATAGCAACCAGGAAGTGCAAACCACAACAATAACACAGTGCACAGCGACATGAGGGCAGGTAGAGATGAACTATGTGGCCAATGTGCATGCCAGCAGATGCATGGACCCAGTACAGCAGCAGGTAGCAGCAGATGTGAAAGAACAGTGATCAAAACTGTATACATATCCCCGAACCATTAGCCCCACGCTTTAGCATGGAGCTCAGCTGTTAGCCCGGTGTAATGTATTTGCCCAGTGCTAAGATTTTCCATATTCAAAAGTGACATGCAAATGAGCCTACTTAGGTGGTCTCTGTGCAAATGGCCTGATTAGCATCTCATCATTCCCTGATTTGCATGCAGTTTGCCCAGCCTTACTGCAGGATCCCACAACTCCACCTGTAGGTCAGTCTGGAAGTTCAGTGGCTGGCCAGATCTGGCCACAGCTCCATCTGTAGGTAAGTCTGACAGTGCATGATGGTTGCTGCAGGCTACATGTATGCAGTACAGCATATCATTGTGTGCCCCAGGGGAGAACACAGCATAGGCACAGGTGGTGGTGGTGCTGTATGCAACCATATACACTGTAGGCCATGCTACAGTGCACAGCAGATGCTACAGTAGCAAGGAGGCCGGTAGTGTGAGGGACACAGCAATGCCTATGGTATGTAGAGCAGTGATGACCATTGCACTGTACAGAGTGACAGGCCAAGCATGCAGGTGATTACTGATGGTGGACAGTACTGTTTCACCATTGTGTGCTCCACAGATGCTGTACCTGTGGCATGGGATGCTCACAGTGACATTTGCATGGCCAGCTGTGTGTGCTGTGGCTTCTGTACAGTTGTGCGGTATGTGACTGGGGGTGCATGTATGCTCCGACAGGCACTCAGGAGGTGGGGTATTCCCACTTCTGGCCCATGTGCACTGCATGATGTGTCCCATCCACGTGGCCACATCTGGGCTCTGGTGAGGTTTGGCTACCCATAAACCCTCTCCTCAATGGCCGCCATGCCCACAGTGCTGCATGTGTGTGCTGGCATCTGTTGGTCACCACAGACATATGGTCTGCAGGTGTGTGCTGTATGGCCACACTACCTAGTTGTCCCCTGTGGGTCGGATCCCCCCTTACTGTCTGTGCTTGGCTGGGACCAGTGGCAACTGTTGGCATCATGATGGTGCCAGCAGTGAGCAGCATGTGTCCTCCATGTCAAGCATATTCTATGTGTCATGCTCTTATGTTAGGGTTGCGCAAGCCATGCTAATCCCATGCAAACACCGTGCTATGCACCAATGATTTGCAAAGCTGTTTACCCAGGGTTAAGACCAGCTTTTCCTGGGCAGTAATTTGTTCCATGCTAAGAGTCACGCTATGTCTCGCTAAACACCTTAGTGCGGTGCTAGTCGCTGAATATCTCATAGCACCTGTTTTCATGTTCACTTTACCCCTTGCATATAGTTATGGCTTGCTCGGCGCTAATGCCCTTTGCCATACTATGTGGCCTTTTGAATATGGGAGTCCCATGCTAATCCCATGCTAAATCCATGCAAACTGTTTGCGGACCATGCAAAGCTTTGAATATCTGGCCCTTTGTCTCTTATCTGAATTCAATAAACTATGGAAATTAAGAGAACCTAAAGTACAAAAGGCCATTGAAATGAAGAAAAAAATAGCCTAAAGAAGGGTTAGCTAGTTTTTTTCCTTTTCTTCTTTTTCCCTTTATATGTTCCCTGATTTATAGCCCGCGAGTCCTGCTCTGTGAAAGATTTTTGTGAGTCAGAGTCCCCCACTTCTATCTCAGAATCCCCCCAAGTTGTAAAGAGGGCAGAATAAGAATTATTTGTTTCCACCAGTAGGGGAGGGGTGGGGGGGTTAGAAGATGCAGTTTTTACAGACCTTGAGGATCTTCTATGAGGTAAAGGATCCTGCAGAGGTGGGCCGGGGTCCCCAGCAGCTGTACTAACGGGGTCATCATAACAGAGGTGAGTCAAGGTTTCTGAAACAAGGGACTGATCCAAAGCGTCATGTGGTGGATCAGGGGTAACGGGGAACTGTCAGAAACAATTATGGGATCATCAGCCTGTGGCCCCGGGGGAGAAGAAGGGGGAGAGTCCTGAGGGAGGCCTTTGGATCAGCAAAATCAGCACTGGCAGTATCCCGTGCCTGTTGAATAAGTAACTCAGGGCTGATACAAGACACCTTATTGCACACAGCCCATGGGCATTCCCCAAAGACATGTCCAAACTCCTTGCAGATATCACACTGAGTGTGGTATGCACATTGAAATGTGATGTTGCCGACCTCCCCATAGTTATTGAATCTGGGCTTATCACAAGTACTGGAGAGATATGTCTGAGAGCCACATTTGTAGCATGCCTGTGGCTGCCCTGCATAAAAACACACCCCTCGGTTTCTTCTCAGTAAAAAGGAGTTAGGGATATGTTCAATACCATTGTCATTCTGGCCAGAAAAGTTCACTATCTAAAATGGCTTCAGGTTTCCCTAGAACCTCACATTTCTGAGATAACCAATAGGTAATGTCCTCTACATGGACCCCCTCTTTGCGAAACATAACCATAACATATTTAACAAGAGGTTTAGTCAAAGATATCACAACAAAGGGAGCTATGCAGGGGAAAACTTAACCTTCCCATACCTTTCCCAGAACAAGTCCAATGCATAAGCTGTATGGAAACTGACATCAAAATTATCCTCGCAGAGATATTGATAAATGCATAAACTTCCCTTGGAGAAAGGTGTAGGGAATCTTTTAAAAGAACCTTCCATACATGATACCTATCAGGCCTATCCTGCTACCCCACTTTGTATCTAATACGAATAGAATTCTTTTGGGGTGCTGCTTCCTTTTTAGTTTTAGAAAAAAGTTCGGACAGTAATGGTCTGTGCTCAGAGTCAGAACTTGTAGTAATATCCTGTAAGAGAAGAGGTCCAGTATCAATAGTATGACGAGATGCCAAGGGAGGGAAAGACTGTAAGTCATTTGCAATAGCAGTCTCCATCTGTGGGCCTTTAGCAGAATCAGAGGGAGGAGGTGTAACAGATGCTGCTAGAGCAGTAGGTAAAGAACAGCTTTGATCAGGCTGCATAGTTCTGTGAGGCTTCCACTCTAGAGAAGCTTGTGAAATGGGAAAGGGTGAGTCCCAGGCAGGGTCAGGGACCCAGATTCCCCCAGGAGACTGCTTCCACCCTGCTCCTGACAAGGCCTTCTGGGGAGACCATGGATCACTAGTGAGAGCTATTGCCAAATGAACAGTAGATGGTGCTGTAGTGAGTGTTTTGTCAGAGCAGTCAGCAAGGTTCTGATTAACAAGGAGAACAGCATCCCATTTAATTCTGACCTCGCTCATTTTCCCCTGCTTGAGCTCAGCTCTGGGAAACATAAAGTCAGTAAGTCCCTTTTGATCAGTATTACAGGTCTGAAAAACAACATCAGTCAATTCCCCCACAACCTGGGGCTGTTTAAAAATAAATCCAGCAGATTTAGACAAGGTAATGACAGTGGGGGTTATGACAGCAGTCAGACAATCGGGCGGGTCTAGACATGAGACTCGCTCGCCCATAATCACAGGCACAGCATTAGTTTGATCAGGAGAATCAATGTGAGGGAGTTCAGGCTTTAGGCACACACCATAAATGTCAGAATTGCCAGCCTGCGAGGAATTCTTAGGTAAACACCCTGAATCAGACTCACCTGGCCGCAGCAGGGCATTAGTAGTTGTAGCACTATCCAGTAGTTTGACAGGCCGGGCTTCTGAAATGACAGGGGAATCTTCAGAGGGCAGCAAAGTGAGTCATGCTGCTAGGCGGTCACTTTCCACTTTGTGGCGTTCTTTCTCAAAACATTCTAGAGCCAGAATTTCCTGCTGTTAAGATCCAAATTACAGGTTAAATTTTCCTCCTTTGTAATGGGAATCAGTGAGCTTAAATCTTCAGTTGAAACATAAACATCAGTGATGTCTTCATCTGATACAGTGTCAAATTGAGTAGATGTCACTTCTTCAGCCTCTGGAAGACCTAGGAAAGGAGAGGAGGCCAACTCAACCTTTCTCAAAAGCATCTGTACCCTCCAGTGCTCCGGCCTGAGTGGCCATCCTCCAGACGGACGGCGAGTCCCCCTGCAGCTCAGTAGGGGAATTTCCCTGGTGTCCTGGCCAAATTTCCCCCATTTACTAAAAATTCCACCAACAGCTTAATCTGGTTCAGTGTCATTTGGTAACCATCTGTATCCCTCTCCCCTGGGACAATGGCAGAAAACAAGCAGAACTGTCTAGTTCTCCTTTTCCGGTCAACAAAAACTAAAATAAAAAAATAAAAAATTATGAAACTTTGCCTCTTACATGCACCTTCCTGAAGTAACAGCTCTATGTCATTCTGATGTTAATCTTTTAAATAACAATCATGGTTTCTTAGCAACCCTGCCAACAACGCCGTGATGAAGCTGTCAGCTCTGCACTGTGATGGCACTTCAGGCTGTCTGTTTATCCTTCCACAGGAAATTAAAAACCTGGGGCCCATTTCTAAGATGTATGGCACAACTCACTGGAGAATGCAAGCTGTGACATTCTCCACTATGACGGGGAGCCTATGCCAGATTCCAGAACAGGCAGGGTCCCTGGCAACTATGACATGCAACTTGCAGCACCTCCAGCATTGTTCCACTGGAAGGGCACACCTGACCTGGGTGCTGCAAGCCACTGACATGCCCAATGACAGGGCAAAGCCACCCCCCAGTCCCAAGCCCCGAAACATGCCCACAAGCCCCGGTGTGCCATGGGGGGGTGTTCGCAGCAGGATACTGGCACCGGGGGGGGGTTGGCATTACTGCATCATGGTACTGGGAGCAGGTGGGTGGAATCCCAGTAGTGCTGGGGATAGGGGGGCTACTATGCGGTGGGAGGGTTGGTATGGAATGGTGGTGTGATGGTCAGGTCTGTGTGGGGAGTCATCTGGCTGTTGGGCATGGTGGAATCCCGCTACACCAGCATATAGATGGTCTAACCCCACAGAGCTGGAGGGCCTCCTGGAATGGTGTTGTGGGGTTACGGCAGCTGCCCTTTTGGAATAGGGTACAGATGCTGCCATAACCCCCCCCCTTCCGCTGTGCCATAGGGGCCTTAGGTGGCGTAGATCTTCCTGGGCACAGGTTGCCTCTTGGAATCCCAGCTGGCAGTACCCATGGTGCAAAGTGCGACTTACACCATATATGTTTGCACAAGTCACACTGCGCCACGGTGTAGTTGTCTTGGAATCAGGCCCATTGTTCCTAAGTTAGACATACTAGTCAAATGTGCTAGTAAGTAGTGTACTATTTGCAGTTCTTAATCCATGAAACCTTGCCTCTTAAATGTTTCACCTAGTAGTAATAGTTAAACACATGCTGCCTTTTCAAATCTTGATTGTGGTTGTTTAGCAGCCCTGCCACACAATCTAGAGTTGCATCTGTCAGCCCTGCACTGTCAAAGCACTTTAAACTGTCAATATGTATTTCCACAGCAATGTGAAAACCTTGCTGCTGACTAAGGTAAACATACCAGTTAGGTGAAATTGAAGAACACATAAAGATAACACTAACCACTATACAGAATATTTATAAATAAGGCTGCCCTGAAAATAACACATATAGTCCTCACAGACCAAGCCTGGATAGGGTCTTGGAATAGACTCATGTTGAACTACAAATTGGACCCGCATTATGTAAACCACACATTGGGGGAGGACTACACATAATAACTGATACCTCTCATACCGAAAGCATAAAACAAAAACAAACAATTTTGAATGGGATAGAAAAAAACTTTAAATGTGTTCTAGTATAAGATACAACCACAGTATAAAACCCATGTTAAATAAAAAGCCACATCTTTACATATGAGAACCAGAAATTAATACTATCATCATTTTTGAATTCCACGGGCATTCCAACTAGAGATGCAGCAAATTCAAATTCCACTGGCGATGTGGGCACTTCACGTTACCAATCCGCTACGCAGAGTGGGCAATGCAAAATGCTCACTCTGCCTTGTCATTACCACTTTACGTTAAGGTGGAATAGCAATGCAAAGTAAGGCAAAGTCATTGTTTTTAATGGACTTCGCCTTCCTCATTATGATTCTAAGTGATCCACTTGGTGTTTCAGATATGGCAGCCCATCCACGCATCACATGGCTTGTAGTACTGTAAGTCACCTGCTCTTTAACTAGGCAGGAAGAGAGTGAATCATACAAGCAGACACTTTTACTTTCTCCTGTGCAGATGGAGAGAGAGTAGTGTGTTTTGTGACTGCTGATACTTTGAGATCAGAGCGAGGAGGAGATTTAAACTTTGATTTAGACCCAACAGCTTTTTCAAAAGCTACATTTTTTTGTCTTTTCTGTACTCTTTTTTACTTAATCTGTTCTTTCTGTAAATTTTACTTTTCTTACCTTTATAAGTAGTTAGTTGTTTGTCTGTGTGACTGTGTGTGTGTGTGTTGTGTGACAGTGTGAGTAGTAATTGCTCGGTCTGAGGGAGCTCATCAGGAGATATGGACCAGGGTGAGGGAATGTCTGGGGCGGGGGCAGCTCTGGGAGAACGTGGTAGTGGTAAGCATTGTACCGTGTGCATGTGTGGAGGGCATGGGCACCCATTCCTGTTGGACCGTTCTATACTTGTGAGTGCCCCCCCCCACGGAAGTAGGACTAGCACCGCCTCCTGTCCTGACTCTGAGGCAGTTGAACCACCACCACCACCAAGTCCAGGTTCTCTGGAGCAGGATGTGCCTATTCCCCCAGGCCTAGGTGTGGATTCCATCCCTGTTCAGCACTGTGACAAGCCAGCTGCCAGTTCATCTGGCCATCCCCTGCCTGTGCCTGGTCCTCCCCGCACCTCCATTGTTTGGTAGTTTTTTTTACTGTGTGAGGGGACAGAAGTGTGGTCAAGTGCCAGCTATGTGAGGCGGAGGTGCGCCGTGGCCCCCGGGGGTCTCACCTGGGGACTAAGGGCCAGTGCACTCATATGCTCGATCACCAGCAGTTGGAGTGGCAGGCTGCCACAGAATGGACCATGCCTGCACCTGCTGGCCATTCTGTGGCAGAGGGTGCAGCTGTGCATTGAGGCTTCCCTAAGACGAGGAGGGCCACAGCAGCACCTGCTGCTCCACCAGCACTCCCATCCTCCCCATCACCACCACCACCACCAGTAGGTCAGCCTGTAGAATGTGTGGACCCCAGAGAACTGCATGTAACACAGGCTGACTTGGTAGTTCTCTGGAGTGCTGTTGAGGATAACAACAAGCGGTTGAGTGCTGTGGAGCAGCGGCTGGATCACATAGAGGAACATCAGTTGCAAATTATGTCCATGCTGGAACTGCTGCTGGATCACCATGGGATCCCACATTATTTTTTTTTCCTCACACCATGTGCCCCTCCACACCTTCCTTGCTGTGTTATAAAATGTATTTCTCCACCATCCCCAACCCTTGTATGTAATTATGACCTTTTTTGTTGTCTTCCGTATGCGTGACACTTTGTATTCCGAGCAGTGCAAGTGTACTGTACTAAACTGCATGTGTGCATTCAGTCTTCTTTCCAGTCTGTGTATGTACTTCAGACACTGTCCAACTCCCTGACTTAAAAACAAACATTAATGAGTACAATGGTGGGGTGGTGAAGCATGGAGAGATACTACAAAACAGGCTTACAATACATCCAAGTAAGTAGAAAAAAATTAATGTTGTGATTCGTAATGTGAATGATTGTGAATCATGATTTGTGACTGCATTTGTGACCGTGATGATGAAGAAACGTGAATGCCTACCGCCTATGGATGTACTTCCCCGATGAGCTGTAACGTAAAACTCCCAGACTTAAAAACACATATCAGTGAGTACAATGGTGGGGTGGTGAAGCCTGGAGAGATACTACAAAACAGGCATACAATACATCAAAGTAACTAGAAAAAAAATTAATGTTGTGATTCGTAATGTGAATGATCATGAATCATGATTTGTGACTGCATTTGTGACCGTGATGATGAAGAACATGATTTGTATCACGAGTTACTCATGATGATGGTCCTGACTTAAAAACGCATATTAATGAGTACAATGTTCATGCAGAATTAAGCACCACACATGTCCAGTACTCTGAAGGGAAGTCAAAGAAACAACTGTGGCTTAAGGTAAAGATGGAGATTGGGCCCTAAAGAGATGCACATGCACAGACAGATTAAGATTGTACTGTGCACTGAAGACATGCAGACACAAAGGAACAACACCTAACCAGTGCTCACCATCAGAAATTCAAATCTGGAAAAGAATACCTTTGCTGGTTGGGGTGGGTGTGGGGGGCAGTGTAATGCACTGCTGCAGTAACAGTCACTAGTACTAGTACCAGTAAAGATACCACAAAGAAGTACAAAAATCACACCGCTGCAGTGGATAGCAGCTTCACATTGTTGAAATTATTATGTGGCACAATAATAGGTGCCTGATTTGATGACATGCATCACACACATACTCACACACACACCAAGTAATGCATAGCAAATTGAAAACTTCAGTAATATAACCACATATTTTGAACAGACTAAAATTATGCACTACGGCAGTAACAGTCACTAGTACTAGTATCAGTAAAGATACCACAAAGAAATACAAAAATCACACAGCTGCAGTGAATAGCAGCTTCACATTGCTGAAATTATTATGTGGCACAATAAAAGGTGTCTGATTTAATGACACGCATCACGCACATATTCACACACACACTAAGTAATGCATGCAAATTAAAAACTACAGTAATATAACCACATATTTTAAACAAACTAAAATTATGCACTGCTGCACCACAACAATCATTAAAAAAAATGGCAGAAATATTGAAAATATTACTGTCTGTACATTAACACAGTTATACAAGAAAAATATCACCAAAACACAAATCACTGTCTTTTTCTCCATGTCAGTCTACCTACACCACAGATACACCCCTCCCCCAAAGCACACTTCCACTGTCTCTCAGTACACAGACTGAATATTGTGCATTAACATTCAAAATCAATACACAAACAATAAACGCTCGATGATATGAGCACAGGAGGGTTTGCTATAATCTATGAACTAAAGTTTCAGCAAAAAAAATGACTCAAAATGGCTTTTTTAACAGCTTTTTGAAGGTTTGAATCGCAGCGAGCTCTCAGAGCAGATTGTCTCTTATAGCTTCCTACACACACTACCCCAAACTGAGGCTGTGCAGAACAATCTAGAGCCCATGTGACCTGAAATCCCATGAAACACTGCAAAATTCGCCTTTGGAGCTTACAAACAAGGCAACGTACATTGTTTTCAGTGTACTTCACCTTAAAAATTGGTGGAGTAGTGATTTGGGAAGGTGGAGTAACACAAAGTAATTGTTTTCAATGGACTTTGTGTTACTCATTAATAACGCAAAGTACTCCACTTGGCATTGTGGAGCACTCCGCAAATTCGCCTTCACTCCGTGAATCACTCGCCGGAGTTTAACTGCGGCTGCTCGCCCATCACTAATCTCCAACCCAAAGTAAAAGTGAATCTTAATATCATCCCTTGATTAACATAGTAAAACCCCAGACTAAAAAGAATGCAATAGTCATTTGTAATGATGGTAAATAAGTAGATCATGACTAGTGGAGAACAGCCACTGTCACAGTCCATCCCCTTGGACAAAACACATCAGTCTGTAAAAAGGGTAGAAAGCAGGAGGAACCTGTACTGTCCAGAACAAAAAGAAATTATAATAGTAGAAAAGCCAGAGGAATATACAGCAGAGGTGTCCAGTCTTATTCCTCATTCATACCATACCAAGAGTCAGTTGCTCTGAACTTATTAATAAAGCATGATTCATGTAACAAACGTTTCTTTCTCTCTGTCTCCTTCTCTTTAAGAATGAGGAACATGTTCTATGTTAAACAACTGTAGTGAGCAGATACTATGAGACTGAAAGCCTTAAACAAGAATGAGGCAATGTGGCCAGATGGGATTCATCTAAGAGTCCTAAAGGAACTGAGCATGGTGCTGGATGTCCCTCTGGCAACACTATTTAACACCTCGTTGGAGATGGGGGAGAAAGTGACAAGTTGGGCATCAAATTGGTTAAGGGATAGGAGGCAAAGGGTGGTGATAAATAGTAGCTGCTCAAGCAGTAGGAGAGTGACTAATGGGGTGCCACATGGTTCAGAGCTGGGACTGGTCCTCTTTAGTGTTTTCATAATTGACATTATTGAGAAGCTTGAGGGTAAGGTGTGTCTCTTTGTGGGTGATACAAAAGTCTGCAATAAGGATGACACTCAGGAATGGGTGTAGAGAATGCAAAGCATCTGAGAAAACTAGAGAAATGGTCTAGAGGGCAGCATCTGGGTTTTAAAGGTTACACACTTAGGACTGCAGAACCCAAGGGCTGTGTATAGGATGGGGGGAGTGGAACATGCAGTTACAAAGCAAGAAAAAGACATAGGGATCATCATATCTCAAGACCTCAGGGAAGATGGGCAGTTTGACAAAGCAGAGGGAAAGTCAAGCAGGATGCTGGAGTGATTTGGTAAAGGGATTTCTAGCAAGAAGAGAAGGTGGTGCTGCCATTGTATCGCTCATTGGATCCACGCAGCATCATTATCTCAGTATTGCTGTGATGCAATAGGCACAAGCACAGAGGTATTAGGGTGCAGATGCCCCCATCTTTTAGATTAGAGGATAAGGAATACATAACAGGATGGAAACACATCCTGAATAAATATAGTCATGATCTAATTCTTTTGACTATTAAAAATCTAAAAAGAGGCTGATAAATCAGCTACAATGATTGCTGAGCTGAAACCAAATTTGATAGAGAAACTTTCAGCTGAAGGTTTTGCTGCTCTTAAGAACAAAACTGACACAATAATTTGGAAATACAGAAGTGACCTACTGAAATATAACTAAAATGACATCAGGCTCGATAGTGACTTCATGCAGTATCTTTATGATGTCATTTGTATCTTTAACATACATTTTAAGAAGAGAAACAGGTTTCTTAAAAAATGAGTCCACAAATTTAGATATGGAGTCACATGTGGCCCCTATTGAGAAAACGATGGGCCTTCCTGGAACAGAATTTTTTTCACTATAGGATGTAGATAGAGGTTACAGAGACAAGAGAGGAAGGCCACATTTGAGAGATTGACAGGAGTTGGGGGGGGGTGGTGGAGGTCCCCACAATTCAGAAACCTGAATTGGCAGTCCTGAACCTATCGAACCTCACTATTACATCTGATCAAAAAAAGGCATTAAGTAAAGGCCTTTCATTTGTACAGTACCAACAAAAAGGCCTCATGACTGCAACATCAAAGTTGACCTTTTCAAATTATTTTTGATACTTGCAACTTTCTGACTTTTTTGAAAATAATGTAAGCTCAGACCAGCAGTCGACTACAAATATGTTACCCTCAAAGAGAGAGAGAGCATATTAATCTCCATGGCCCCTAATCCTTCTGCACCCTGTCACAGATCTGACACTCACTACTTTCTGTAGCCTACTGTCTAAACAAACTGGAAGAAGAGAACCCCGGAATATGAGTAGTGGTGAGAAGAGGGTACTTACTGAACTGTCTCAAATGACAGATGCAGTGATAAAACTGGCTGATGGGGGGGGGGCAGTGGTAATATGGGGATGCACTAGTTATATTATCGAAGCCCAAAGACAGTTACAAGATCGAGAGTTCTACACCAAACTGAACCATGGCCCAACTGCAAAAATCTCCCAAAAGGCACAGCAGTTCATTGATTTAGGATTCCACAATGGCCGGATTACCCAAAAGGAAAGTGAGTTTATGACTGTGAAACGACCTAAAAAACAGCAATCTAGCTATATCCTAAAGTGAAAAAAAACAAGATTCCTGTTCCAGGAAGGCCTATCGTTTCCTTGATAGGGGCCACATGTGAACCCATATCTAAATATTTGGACTCATTTATTGAGAAACATGTTCCTTGTCTTAAATTGTATGTTAAGTGTATGTTAATAGTACAAATGACATCATATAGGTACTGCATGAGGTCACCATCAAGCCTGATGACATTTTAGTGGCTATTGACATACAGAGATTTTATTCAAATATTCCCCATGACGGGAGCTTGGAGATCATAAAAAGGGTACTATCACAAAGAGACCAGACATTACTCCTTCCAATACATTGCATTTTATATTTGACTAGATTTGTCTTGGAAGCCAATTATTTCATTTTTAAAATTTATTTTATGTTCAGAATAAAGGGATTGCAATGGACACAACCTTACCCCTAAGTTGGCCAACATCTACATGAGGACTTAGGAAGAGGTATTCTTTTTTGATAGCACATATAATATCTTCAGTGAACATATAAAAATCTGGAAGAGACATATTGATGATTGTCTCATGATCCGGACTTGTAATTGGGACAACCTAGACTTATTTATGGATTACATAAACAGCACTAATACCCACTTGAAATTCACCTACACAGCAAGCTCCTGTGAGATCCCTTTTTTAGACATACTTAATTTTCAAAGGTGCTGGAACTATTAATAAAAACAAAACTTGACTCTGCAGAAACCCCATGAAAGTAACATGCTATTGCTACATAATAGCTGTCAGGCTCGGAAACTGGTCCACAACATTCCTAAGGAACAATTCCTAAGGGCAAGAGGAACTTGCTATAAGATAGAAGATTTCCACAGAGCCAGAAGAGACATGGCACACAGATTTACTGAAAGAAGATATCCCAACGACAATATTTTGGATGCCTTTAACCATGCTAAAAATACTGACAGAGTTGAAATTATAAAGGGACACAACAGACATAGTGGAGAAGAAGCAGCTCCCTTACTTTTGTTAAACTTTTTGTTTAACCCTTTCGCACATAAATTTGGCATCATAATTAAAAACCATTGGGACACCCTCAAATCATATCCTAAACTGTCCAACTGGCTGGACAAAAGCCATGTATTACATTTTAGAGAGGCAGGAGCCTCTGGGATACTTTGGGCCATGCCACACTACCTTTGAAAGGGTATCACCTTACCACAGTGATGGGAAAACAGAGAAGACTACCACAGCAATATTTTCAACAGTTTGCTGTGATGGTCTGCTATGTTCCTAATGCTGATGCCTCTGGGGTGGTCACCCCTTCCCCGAACCAACTCAGACTCAGAGTTGGTTATCTTAAGTGCAGGGGATGTGAGGGGCAGAGCCCCCCACATAGGATATGGGGGGGGGCAAAGCTCCCAATAGAAAACACAATCTTCCCCAGTGACAGCACAATACCAATTGGGGTTGTTGTGGCATCGCTTTTCTGACAGTCATTGCAGTCCATGTCACTGTGGCATGGTGGAACCCTTTGAAAGAGACCAGACAAGATTGGCTTCCCAAGGAGCCTATAGGGAACTTTAAATGTGGACACACTACTCATTATACCCAAACAGTAAACAGTAAACACAAAAACCTTCAACCTTCAAATGGGCAGACTAGGTGGGCCAAGCAGTCCTTTTCTGCTGCTAAAGTCTATGTTTCTATGTTATCAATAAGTTGCATCAGAGAGAGGCCTTTTGTATTTCAAAACTCAAAACTTTGACACCATATGGCCTTAATGATGACCTACCTCTGCACTTGTTTCTTTAATCTCTGACTTGGCTCCACAGTCATTTGGTTAACCATGTGACTTGTTGTACCACAGGTCTATGATCATTTTAATAGAATGACTTGTTGCTCCATTGTTTTTAAGCTGTGTGTGTGTCCATAGTGTGGTCATCCCCTCCTTCAGCTCTTAGTGATCTGTTTGATCCTCTCAATTGTCTACGTGACCAGTACTGTTTTATTATAATATTCTAATAATGCTTTGCATTTTTCTCTCCTCTTTGCACTTTTTGCACTAGTCACTTAGATTTTTTGCATTCACTTAATATTTGTCTGTCTCATTAAGCACTTTAGCACATGCACTTCCATACTCTGATAATGAAGTCTATGGATGTTGATACGTAAGCACGCAGGTGCATTAGAATGCAGGCACATTCACCTGTACATGGGCTGGCATGCTGGAAGTTATAAGAGGAGCTTGGTTTTGTTTCTTTGGCATTGACATTTTGGATATCATATTGGTTTGTGATGCTAACAATGTTCAGCTAGCAGATAGCTTTGAACTTAAATCAGGAGCCTGATAGACCACACTCACAAGCTGAAGCTGAATTTTACAAACATTGTGTATGGTGAGCTTGCATTTGTGACGTTACTTCTCTTGTGACATACTTTGCACTGGTACTGCACTTTATCTTTAATAAATAAATTATATTAATGGACAGTCCACTTGTGTTTCATTAATTTTGAGCTCTACTGAATCCTTTTTCAAAGCAGAGAATTGTTTGTTCACTGTATGCCAATAAGACTGTTTGAGACAATTAAATGATGTCTCAAACTACTTGAGGGTTACTTATAATCCCACACCAGAGGTTAAAGAAAAATTAGTCACTTTTTTAAATCAAGAAGAGGAAATGGGTATCCTCACAGATTGGGAGAGAATAGCATTAGAAAATAAAAAAAAAAATAAAAAATGTGGCCAGAGCCGATACGACTGCATGTGAGGAATTTTGGATAAAAAATATTGAAAATTACCAAAGTTATGAGCCTGCATTAGAAAAATGTAGCATAGGCTCATAAATTTCTTGTTTTGTAATATTTGTACACCACATTTTCAACATAACCTTTTTATAACCCTGTCTCATGAAGAAGGGAAGAGAAAATGTTCGACTCCCGACCTAAAAATGATTTCATGCAAGGACTGCAAAATCACCTTTTGGGATGTGAAAAAAAAAATTGGCCAGGATTTGAAAAATGACAGCTGTCACATTCATGAGGTACTGTAAAGATATGGCTATGTTGTAAATTTGGGATAAAAATATTGAAACTTACAAAGTTACAAGCCTGCATTTGGAAAAGTCAACATATTCTCATAACTTGGATGTTATATATATATGTGTGTGTATATATATATATATATATATATATACATATTTTCAATATAGCCTTTTTATAACACCATCTCATGAACAAGGGACGAGAAAATTTTCAAATTCTTCCCAAAAGGTAATTTCACTCAAGGGCCACAAAATCACATTTTGGGATGTGAAAAAAAAAACACATTTTGGCCAGGATTTGAAAAATGACAGCTGTCACACTCATGAGATGCTGCAAAGATATGACTATGTTGTGAATTGGGGGGAAATACTGAAAATTACCAATGTTACTAGTCTGCGTTCAAAAAAATCAACATAGGCTCATAACTTTTTTTTTTATAGTTTTACATTCAGTTTTTAACACAGTCTTCTTCTTCTAACCCTACCTCATGAACAAGGGCCGAGAAAATTTTCAACTGCTGCTCCAAAGATAATTTTGTGCAGGGAGCAGGAAATCACCTTTTTGGAACAGCTCTGTCTAGTGATAGTACAATTGCTCATGAGGTGGGGTCCCAAAGAAGGCATGTTGAAAATTTGGGCCACAAATATGCAAAAATCCCCAAGTTATGCCACTAAGTTAAAGCCCCCCATTGAAATACATTGAACCACATATATGATTTCCTCAGTTCACAGTACAGCTTTGAAGTGTGAAGATGTGTCTGTGTTCCAGAGAGGATTATGGTGTTGGACCCCTGATTGGTAAGTAAGGGTTTGGGGGCTGCAGGGTGGTGAGTGATGAGTGGAAGGGTTGGCTGGGAGGGATCTGTAAGCTGCAAAAGACATTGATGGATGATTTCATTTTTACTGGTCTAAAACAAACAAACAAACAAAACATGAGGATTCCTGCACTTGGAGATTGGGCACCCCCAAGCGTCTGTATTACATTTCTTTTGGGGAAAGTGGGGTGGTGGGTGCTGAGAGGGAGGGTCAGGTGGGCAATTAAACAAATAAATAAATAAAACCTTTCATGCACGGTAGTTGACAGGAGGGTCACCCTCCAAAATAAAAGATTTATTGGGACACTGGGGGATTGGGCACTCTCAGTGTCACTCTTATGCTGCTTCTGGGGGTGGGGTTAGGTGGTGGATGCTGAGAGGGAGGGCCAGTGGGGGGGATATGTATAACCTGATTAAAAAAATGGCGGCGGTCTGATCACGACACTTGGGGATTGGGTACCCCCAATGTCAATCTTATGCTTCTGGGGGTGTGTGGGGTGCTGGGTGCTGAGAGGGAAGGTGGGGTGGGGGCGATATGTATAATTTAAAGGAAACAATATACTCAGGTCATGGCAGAACACGGCACACTCTGTCATGTCCAAGATGGCCACAACTACTAGCATATGTGCAGTACAGTGTGGCAGCCATCTTGAACATGGCAGAGTGTGCTATGTTCCGCCATGACCTGGAGAATTTTTTGTGTTTATCTGTGTGTGCCTTAAATGGAAATTCCAGACTTTAGCAGGAAGTGCTTACACATAGCTACTTATCAGCCAATAGCTTTGGTAACAGACCTGAGAACAATAGTATTATAAGCAAGTGTTTTATAGCAAACTCATCAGAACAGCTAATATTTTTCAAGTCAAACTACCTCTGGCTGGAAGCTGCGATACTGAACATAGAATTTGCAAGAAAGCGAGTTGTGCTCACAACAGAGGGAGGTGAACCTTACAATTGTCTTTGGTTTGTAGCAGATATTCTGCAGATGGAGGCTACTTCTAACTGAAAGGTGAAATAAGGAACTTAGAATTATCAGGAAAAGACAGTCTTTGTTACAATTCTTAAGAGTGTCGGTGCAGGAAGAGTTTAAAGCACAGCTGACTTATTTTGGGGCTGACTGCTTTCAGAGCACAAACCACTAGGCTGTTTTGGGGCTGGGGAGGTTTTACCTGTGTCTGACTTGGATGTCTGGATTTTTCTGTTTGATTAACAGGGTATTTTCTCGGTCAAATTGTTCTGTAGGGTATCTTGCTGACAGGAAGGCACTCATCGCAGCGGTGGGTCAGAGCTCTTAGCTGATTGTTTTGTGAGGGCACAGTTTAGGCCCAACCCCTTCCCACCCCTCACCCCACCCCCCCTGAAATAGTTCCTTTATACCTGGGTTCTGACTTCATTTCCTCAAGAGTGCAAAGTGCATATCACTGTCATATCCTCTCTAGCACACTGCACTAAATATAAGCATACACGTTGTATAATATATATATTTCTATATAACAAACCAATCACACACACAAACACACACAAAAAAAAAGTAGATAAACATGTGGGGAGTAGTGCAATGTAATGGCCGTGGGGCAGCAGTCTTCCAGGACTCTTTCTGGAGGCTGAGATGCTGCTCTATTTGCAGACAACTCTCTGCCCTGAGGGAGGAAGTTGCCCATCTTCAGGCCACACTAGACAGTAGGAAGGGAACCTCCCCCATCCAGGGAGCACCAGAGCCACCACCACTACCTCAGAGGTTGTGAAGAAAGCACAGCAGTTGGACCACAGTGGGCTCAGGAAGGGTGAGGATGGTGGAACAGAGGCACACCCAGTCAGTTGTTCCACTCCACAATCCATACACCATTCTGGGGGAGCATAGCTCCCCTATGGATGCACCCACAGAGGAGACTAAGGAGGCTGAGGACAACTGTCACAAGGAAGGCCCACAGGAAGGAGGCAGAGGACACCACAGGGAAAGGAAGCAGCTCCTGGTGGGGGACTCAGTTATTAGGGGGATAGAACTGGGGGGAGCAGGGAAAACTGAAGTAAGGTGCCTGCCTGGTGCCATGGCTTTGAGGGAGAGGAAGTGCATCCTCAGGATCACGAGAACAGCTGTCCGGGAGTCTGAGCTGGATGTCATTGTCCACCTAGGGACAAATGACTTGGCTCAACATGAGATTAGAGCAGTGCAGAAGGACTTTGTAGAATTGGGGAGGGGCCTAAGACAAGTAGCACACACAGTATCCTTCTCAGAGGTGCTGCCTATCAATGGCATGAGTGAGGCGAGGGGTACTTTGCACCATGCAGTTTAATGAATGGTTGAAAAAATGGTGTGGAGCACAGGGGTTTGGCTTCATTGGGGACTGGGGTTCCACCTGGAGGGACACCAGCCTATACTGGCAGGATGGTCTGCATCTGTCCAGGAAGGGAACAAGTCTTTTGAGCAATCAGTTTAAGTGCTTCATTGGCAAGCTTTTAAACTAGTCAAGGGGGGAGGCACTGATAAGCAGCAGGAAAATCCCAGCCTCTCCCTACAAAACAGGGTACTAAATGAGAAAAATACTGAGGTAGAAAGGTCAGTGGGGGATGCTGCAACAGAAGGTAAAGCCATCAAAAAAATGGAGAGCAATGAGTACCAATGCCCGTAGTCTGAGTAACAAGCTTCCTGAATTAGTGGCCTTGATGGAGGAGGAACATCTGGATATCATGGCAGTCACAGAAACATGGTACACACAAAACCATGACTGGGACGTAAACATACCAGGATACACTATCTACAGGAGGGACCGGAGGGGTAAAGAAGGAGGAGGAGTAGCTCTTTACATGAGGAAGGAATCAAAGCAACAGAACAAAAGGGAAAACAGTGAGAGAAGAAGCACTGTGGGTAAATTTGGGGAGCCGGCAATGGAACCACAATCCGCACAGGGTTGTATACGAACTCCCTCCTCAGGGGAGAAATGGACAAGGAAATAATAGAAAGTATACTTAGAATGATAGAAAAAGGGGAGATATTGCAGATGGGTGATCTGAATATGCCAGATGTTAACTGGAGTGCAGTTGCAGCAGCCACTTCGAAGAGTGGGGTTATTCTAGATGCCCTACAGGGGGCATGCCTTAGACAACTAGTATTGGAGCCCACTCAAGAGGGAGCAATCTTAGACCTGGTTCTCTCAAATGGAGATGAAGAGAGGATCACAGATGTAGAAGTGGGTAGCCATTTGGGAACTAGCAACCATCGAACAGTATGGTTCACAATAAACACAGCAATAGAGTCAAGTCATACAAAGGCAAAAGTACTGGACTTTAGGAGGGCTGACTTTGCCAAAATGGATGAGTGCCTAAGGAATACACCAGCAAATGGGCAGGAAGGAGGGGTGGAAGAACAATGGGGAATAATAAAAACTGCCATCACAGAGGTAACAAGCCTTTGTGTGAAGCAAATAAACAAAATGAAATGATGTAAGAAACCAATATGGTTCTCAAAGGAAATGGCAGTGAAGGTTCAAGAGAAAAAGAAAGCATTCAGGAAGTACAAGGAATCACAGAAGGAGCAGGACAGAGAACTGTATCAGTTAAAGCAAAAGGAAGCTGGGAAGGCAGTCAGAACAGCAAAGGCCCCAATCGAGGAAAAGATAGCCAACTCGGTTAAGAAGGGGGATTAAACCTTTTATAGGTACATCAGGGAGCAAAGGAAGACCAAGGGAGGGATAGTGGGGCTTAATAAAGGGGAGGAAGGGTGGGCAGAGGGTGACTGTGAAAAGGCAGAGATATTAAACAAATATTTTTGCTCAGTATTTACAAAGGAAGAGGGGGAGGTACCTAAAACAAACAGTAGAAACACTCTGGATACAGAAGTTGATACCAGCCAATTTACAGAAGAAAGGGTTCTGAAAGAACTCTTAAAACTGAAGGTGGACAAAGCAATGGGGCCTGATGGGATTCATCCCAGAATTCTAACAGAGCTAAGGGTAGAACTAGTGACACCACTGACTACCCTCTTTAACAAATCATGGGAGGATAGGTGGTACCCGAGGACTGGAGGAGGAAGATGTGATTCCCTTCACAAAGTGGGAGCACGGCAGAAGAGAAACTACAGACCTGTTAGTTTAACCTCAGTGGTAGGGAAAATGATGGAATCACTTCTGAAGGAAAGAATTGTTGAGTATCTAGAGGCCAGAGGGCCAGGACCCAAGACAGCATGGATTCACAGTGGGAAGGTCATGCCAGACAGATCTGATAGATTTCTTTGACTGGGTGACCAAAGTAGTAGATCAGGGAGGGCTATGGACATGGCCTACCTAGACTTTAACAAGGCATTTGACACAGTCCCACACAAAAGATTAATATACAAGTTAGCCAGCCTGGGAGTGGGTCCCAAGATGACAGCCTGGGTAAAGAATTGGCTGGAGAATAGGACACAGAGAGTAATAGTAAATGGAGTCCACTCTGAAGAAAGGGGGGTTACTAGTGGGGTACCACAGGGTTCAGTATTAGGACTGGTCCTCTTCAATGACTTTATAAGCGACATTGCAGAGGGACTGGAAGGAAAAGTATGTCTCTTTGCAGATGACACAAAGATCTGCAACAGAGTTGATGCACAAGGTGGGGTGGAAAGGATGAGAAGGGACTTGGCAAGGTTAGAGGAATGGTCAAATGTATGGCAGCTTACATTCAATGCTAAGAAGTGCAAGGTAATGCACCTGGGAAACAAAAACCCAGGGGAAGAGTACACAATGGGGGGTGAGATACTAACAACAACAAAAATGGAAAGGGACCTGGGGGTAGTCATATCAGATGACCTAAAGGTGGGCAAGCAATGTGAGAGGGCAGCAAGGTGGGCTGGGGGGATACTGGGATGCATAGGGAGAGGCATCACCAGTAGAAAACAGGAAGTTATTATCCCTCTGTACAGACAGCTGGTCAAATCCCATCTGGAGTACTATGTGCAGTTCTGGAGACCCAATCTCCGCAAAGACATAGACAGAATGGATGCTGTCCAGAGGAGGGCAACTAAAATGGTGCAGGGTCTGCACCGGAAGACATATGAAGAGAGACTTAAGGAGCTTAATATGTATAACCTCGAGGAAAGGGGGGGGGACATGATAGAAACTTTCAAGTACCTCAAGGGAATCAACAAAGTCCAAGAGGGTAGCATCTTTCAAAAAAAGAGGTGTGCAAGAACAAGAGGGCACAATTGAAGATAGAGGGGGGCGGCTCAGAGGTAATTTAAGGAAGTATTTTTTCACATAGAGGGTTGTGGATGCATGGAACGGCCTTCCAGAGGAGGTTGTGGAGTCAAAAACAGTGGCAGAATTCAAGCATGCATGGGACAGACATAAGGCAATTCTATAGGGTGGGGACAGGAAGAAGTAGGCTGCTGGTTAACTAGGATCTGCAGCTTATCCATTAGGTAGGGAAATGGGCAGACTGGGTGGGCCAAGCGGTCCTTATCTGCCATCACATTCTGTTTCTATGTTTCTTTTAAATAGTACATATCCCCCACCTGACCTTCCCTCTCTGCTCCCACCACAACTACACCCCCAGAACCATAAGAGTGACACTGGCAGTGCCCAGTCACCAGTGTCATGATCAGCTGAAAAAAGGAGAAGTGCTACTGGAGACAACAATCAGAGTGCTCAATGAATGCAGAGGTGACTGTGGAGCAACTCCAACATGTTCTTTAGTTGAAAGGAATGTCCTGAGTCCAGTTCTCACAGCAAGAGGTCTGCAGGGCTCTGCTCACTGCAGCCCTAATTAAAAGAAAAATAGTGTCACTGTATTTCACACTCCGCTAAAAGTTCATAAATCCCTGACCAAACCACCTGGTAACCCTACCACAGCAGCCATCAGTTACATTTTGGAACCACTCTCTGTATATGTTGACTATCATATAAAGGGATTGGTTGCAGGGGGTTCTACCTTAAGGACACAAGTCATGTCCTTACACTAATCAAGGACCTGAATAAGAAAACAAATGACAGATCATCTATTATTCTGACATCACTTGATATTAAAGAATTTTAGAAAATGGCAGATTAAATCCTGGCACTCTGATTGGCTGTTAGACTAAAATTAGTGAGTGGGTATTTTTTGATAGAGCCCACTAAATAACTAGATCCAGCTGTTCCCAGGTAATGATGCCCCATCACTCAAATGTATCACAGTGCCACGTAACACATATCAGGCAACAGCAGTACGAAGTATACAAAGCAGCAGAAGTGATGCTTCCTGTTACCAGACGACCAACTGAAGAAACCTCCCTCCCATTACAGAAATTCAAGTCAGCCCCACATCCTCGCAACTAAATTGCAGTGTTAAGCAAATGTATCCATTTCTTAAAAAAAAACATATCTTTCCCACATTCACCCTCACTCACACAGCTGTGCTGCTCCACCTTGCACCGCTCTGGCACCCCAACACAGATTCACAAACAAATATTTAAATCCACCACTTCCAACACTTCTTTACCTTTCTGCTCTCAAATCTCAGTGGGTGCCAGACCATAACCTGACTAATGATAAGCAATGTGCCAACTTCCACTACAGTGCAGATGAGCTCCCCAGTATAATCCTGCCTCACAAAAATGTTCTCTTCAAACAGCATGAATGGTGTGGGGGAGGGGGTGCTATGCTATGGGAGCAGACACAAACATTAAATATAAGTAGTAGTAGTAGTAAAAAGTTTATTCATTATAAATAATGAAATGGTTACTCAGCTCAGTCAAAACTCATTTTCAGTGAGATTCATAAAAATACATACAGTTGCATAATACAGTTCCAGTCATATTGTAATAAATACATACATATAAAATGTAGACAGATCCTATACAATAAAGAAACTACAAAATCATCAAGTAACAATCACTAAAGTACAAACTATATGTCATTAAGACAACACATAAGGCACTATTGCAGTTTCATTGAATTTATGTTTTTTATATTCCTAATCAAATGTTTATCCTATTTAGCCCACACCATTTCTTAATCTGATTTAATTTCCTTTCTCCATCATGGATTCTTAATTCTACTGGCAAAGAGTTCCATAGAGATGGACCATGATAAAAAAGTGACCCCTCCCCAAATTTGTATTACATTTTGGTGAAACATATTCTACTCCTTTTGCTTCTCTTAAACTAGGATTAATTCTTCTTTCTTGTAAACAGTCTGTTATGTACCCTGGTGTTCTCATAGAGAAGCAATTTTCCATGTACAGCAATATATGCAAGAATCTCCTATCCCCCAAAGTAAACCAACCTAGTACCTTGTATAATTCCTCCCTAAGTGTCCTTTTAGGTGCCATCGTAATAAACCAAGCCATTTTATTATATAAAATTTCCAGTTTGCTCAGTAATGTTAAATTTGCCCCTGAGTAAATCAAGTCACCAAAATCCAATAAGGGTAACATTGTGGTATTTATCAAGTGACTTCTAATTTCATATGTTGTGTACTGTTTAATCCTGTACAAAGCCCCCAGTCGACTATTCATTGTTTTGGAAATATGTTCTATATGCTTATCCCATTTTAATAGGGAATCAAGATCAACTCCTAGGTATTTGTAGTTATCCACTTGGTTTAAAATATGTCCCTCTAATGTTTTTATTTGCAAAGGCCACTTAAGTTTGTCACTACTGTTTTTTTATGGAAGAGCATAGATTGTGATTTTTTTACATTAAGTTTGAGTTTAGATAAAGTTAGAAAGTCCTGCAGTTCATCAAATGCCTTTAGTAGTTTATTCTCTATCTGATCCCGTTTATCCCCATATGTATAGATTATTGTATCATCAGCATACAAGTGACATTTTATTTCTGGATTAAAAAACTTTATATTATTGACATATATGTTGTAAAACAATAGGCCTAAAAGTGAACCCTGAGGGACACCCATTTTTATCGAACAAAGTTGAGATTTCCAGTTATCAATAACCACAAACTGTTTCCTATCATATAAATATGATTGGAACCAATCCACCACCTGAGTTGATAGCCCAATGTACCGAAGCCTGGACAGGAGGATATCATGGTGAATAGAATTGAACGCCTTTGAAAGATCAACGTAAATAGCTTCCACAGATAAACCCCTGTCCAGGCAATTAGATAGGGTTCCAGTTACTTGCAGAAGTGCAGAAGTAGTGCCATGCTTGGCTCTGAAGCCCGACTGATACTTATTCAAAATGTTACATTTTTCAAGAAAGCCCTGTATCTGCATTGCAACCATCCCCTCAAAGATCTTTGCAACAACTGGCAAAAGGGAAATAGGTCTGTAATTTCCTATTGCTTCCTTATTTCCAGCTTTAAAGATTGGTGCTACCTTATCAATTTTCTACATGCTTGGGAAATGAGACTGCGTTAATGACCTATTATATAGGTCAGTTAGTGGGTAAGCAATTATAGGTGCAGTGTATTTTAGTAACAAATTGAGCAGTTCATCAACTCCTCTTGCTTTGTGTAAGTCAATTTTCAACAGGGCTTCTACAACATCAGATACTTCAATTTTTGCAAATTCAAAAGCAGTTAACACAGTATCAGAGTCATATGTAGTATGTTTACATTCAGATATATTTAGAGCCATTCCTGAGTTTCCTAAAAATCCATCTAGCTGTGTATCACCTATTGTTCCGTTGTTATACAAAGTGTCCCATGATTCTGAACCCACCATTATAAAGAACTTTTTAAGTTCATCAACCACTTACGTTCCCAATGGTACACTAATCCCATTAATTTAAAAACTTTTTGGGAATTCAGTATGTGTTAAACCCTGAACGTTCTTAATTGTTTTCCAGAATTTATGGGGATTTTCACCCTAGTGTGGGAAAGTTGGGATCTATAATAGATGTTTTTTGCCTGTCTCAATTCTTTTGTGTACAAGTTTCTAAGTTGTCTATATTTTATCCAGGATTCGGGGTTTTGCAATTTTCGATAATTTGTCCCTCTGTCTTTTTATTTTATGTAGTTTATGATTAAACCATGGGGCAGTGTTCTTTCTGATTTTTATAACTTTTTGTGGAGCATGTTTATTACACAATGTTGTGAATTCAGTAAGTGTGAAATCCCATACTTCATTGATCTCAGGATTTATTTTCACTCTCTCCCAGTTTACATTATCCAGGTCTATCATATAATTTACATAGTCAAATGATTTATAGTCCCTAGAAACCAATATTTTCCCTGGCAGAAACTGTTTTTCCATTTTCCTAATACAGTAGATCAGTTGGTGGTCAGACAATGCATCTGGTGAAATACCAGAATTCAGGTAATTTTCTGGGTTAGTGACAAATATTAGATCCAAAACTGAAGAAGCCTCTGGTAATTTGTTATTTATTTGTGTTATGTCCTTAATTAACTGCGTTAGGCCAAGAGTGACCACCAAATTAATTATCTCAGGATATTTTTTCATTTTTCTCCAATTAACATTGAAGTCACCAATTAACATAAGTTTGTGAGCAGTAGTAAAATTTCTTAATATTTCCTCTATTTGTTCAAAAACCTGATAACTTGACTTTGGTGGCCGATACATTCCTAGGAGGATTAGTGGTTACTAAATTTAATTTTATGTTCCATCAATATTCCTTCTGCTCCATGCCAATTTACTTCCATAGCATACCTTTTAGCATCCAAAGTGTTATTTGTATAAATTATAACCCCCCCCCTTATTTCTATAGTGGGGCCATGAATTAAAGCCTTGTATGCCAATTTGTACATCCGATACTCTTTTATTCAGCCAAAATACTGTAATTATCACAATGTCTGGATTGTATTCTTGGATCCAATCTTTTAATGAATCAAATTTTGATAGCAAACTACGCATAGTAATATGAATTATTTTCAACCCATGATTTCCTAGGAGGGTACTTGTCTCATCTTTTTTTTTTATATAAATTCCTAATATCAGGGCCGGGGTTTAATAACAAAAAGAGATTCGTCAACAGCAGCGTCAGGATCAGGAATTGATATTAAATCATGGTTGAATAGAGGCAGGCCCCTGGACACAAAAACACAGCATAAAATAAATGTGACTGAAAGAGAGAGAATCGAAAACAGTAGCACCCTCTTCTGGCAAGCACTACAGGGACTACTTTAAACAAGATATAGTTTTATTCTGTTTTTAATATTTATTACACATTTTTTGTATCTTTTATTTAATTGTATTAAAATTGTTGGTAATAAGCCATTTTCTAAGCACAATAATACCCTCCAAGGTGGGCAGTATTGTGAAATACTGGACCTTCCAGGGGCTATAAGACCCTCCACCTGCAGCGTTGAACCTCATTACACCCCTGGGCAATCCAGTATTTCCCAATACTGCCCACCCTGTTGGGTATTATTCCTTATATAGACTTCAGTGCTTCGTGAGGATGGACTGTGCAGTCTACAGAAGACACTTAAGTCACTTCGTGAACTGTCTTCCTCCAAGAGAGAATGTATACTAGCAATAGCATCAGTTGTTCTGAGGTACAGTTACTTCAAGTTTGAAAACCAATTTTTGCATCAAGTTAAAGGTACATCAACATGGTCCATAATGGTGCCCTCATGCACTAACCTGCATGTTTCAAACTTTGAGCACCATTTTGTTCTCTCACCTACAGGTATGTGTAACACCTTCCATTAATAAATGCAATGGTGGGGGAATTACATAAATGAAATGTTACTTTTCTGTGACAGACCACGGAAGCACTTTTAATTTTTTGACTTTCTAAATGACATCATTGATCATTTAAGTATTACGTTAGAACATAGTGACACTAAGACTGGTTTCTTATACCTTGACATTTTTAAATTTTACAGCACACTTTGCACTTAATTCAGGAAACAGACAAAAATACATTAATACATTTTAAAAGTTTTCATCCCCATCCAAACAATTAGCTATCCCAGTTGGACAATATGTTACAGCTGAAAAAACAGCCCACATGAGGAAGTTTGGCAGGATAGTCAAGGGCATTTAGATCAGAGGTTTCTAGCCAGAGGCTATAAATCAGCTCAGTTAGATTGGGTTGAAGAATGTTGTAAGTCAATAGACTGAAACATTCTTATACATGGACAACAGAGGACTGAAGAGTAGTCCAGAATAATCTTTATAACATAATTTTTTGATACGTTTGACAACATTAAGGGGATAATTTAAAAAAATAAATCTTGGATGGCTTATGTAGACCACCTAATTGTGCCACCTAACTGCTGTACTAGCCACTGTGCCACCTGACTCTTCTTCTGAATACACACACTACTTCATATTTCTATTGCATATGGTATGATTTTCAGCATGACACAGCAGTGTACGATCTACACACACACACACACACACACACACATACACATACACATACACACACACAAACTCTGTTCTCTGTGTGTCCTTGAATGTACTGCTGCAATTATCCCACCATAGTCAATTTCTGCTATACTGACTCCTTTGTTAGAATAAGGTTATTAGAAGGCAAAACTAACTGTCCTTTTGCAGTCCAAACTGGCTTGCTGTGGTTAGTGGGTCCAGCCTGCAAGATAGAGCATAAGAGAAACATCAAAATGTTATTACCAATGAAACCATGTGTGAAATCATGTATTTTGCCTTATCTGGTAGCATAACTAATAAGTGCATGTTTGTACAGTATGGCCTAGATATTCAAAGGGGATGCTCCCAGCGCAACTGATTTGCACCCCCACATCCCTGAATTGTGCACTTGGGCCATAATCAAAAGGACGGGATGCACCATGCAATTCCAAATGTGCCACAGCACAAAGAAAATGTATGCAGCACATCTGGAGGGGCTGTTCCCATGAATGTGTGGCACATCACAATATTCAGCCAAGATGTGCGGTGCAGCTGCCTGCATATCTCAGAAATGTGCTCCGCAAAGTTAGGCATGGAAGAAACATGCCTAACTCCTAGCCACCAACCAGCAGGCTGCTGTACTGCACAGCACAACACAGCAGCTGCCAGCCCCTGGGTGGCTAGCCACACCCCCATCCCTGATCTCAAAGTGAAATACATAAAAAAAAATGTCCTTCATGGTCAAGTGGTGCCTCCCCCCATCCCCGATCGTAATATCAAATATATCAAAACCCCATTCCCTGGTAGTCCAGTGGTGCCACCCCACCCATGATCACAATATGAAATATCTTAAAACCCCCATTCCCTAGTTGTCCAGTGGTGCCTCCATCCCCAATCGTAATATCAAATAAATCAAGCCCCTGTCCTCTGTCTCCTTTCATACTCTAAATCACCTCTAATCCCTGGTCTGACTAACCAGGGGAAAAAGAAAGCTTCTGCTTCTATTTTTCTTTCCACCACTCTCTCCACACATACAGCTAAGTGTTAGGTCATAGACTGCTGTGTCACTGGCCACTGAGCTGTTTGCCCTATGGATAAAGGGGATATAGCACTCTGCCTCTTTTGTACATAGCCAGTGGGACAACAATTTACCAGACTATTCTTATGCTTCCCAATAAGGCTGATTAAGCTGAAAAAGGGCATATTCTATATGATACTGGAAGTGGGTTTCTACTTCAGCCTTTGTCTCAGAAATGTGTTTTTTAAGGAGGTAGTTTTGGCCTGGGTGGGGGGCTTTCTCATTTTCCATTTGTTTAAGTGTGCCTTCCAACCATCTATGGCTATGATCTTTTTTTTTTTTTTTGCAATTTATAGATATGGGCAATGCATTTATCTCTAACAGTAACTTTCATGGCTTCCCATTGTGTAATGGCATTTACGTCAGGGGTTTCATTATACATAACGTAGTTAAGAAGCTCTTGTCAAAATCAGTCAATAAAACTAGGCTGTTGAAGTAAAGCAGTATTCAATTTCTCTTTGTTATGTTGTGTTTCACACCAGCCCCATGACAGGGATAAGATAAAAGGGGCATAGTCAGATACTAACATGTTACCCAATTATATAAAAATGACATCTATACTTCTGTAGGCCTCATGAGCAAGTAAACAGAAGGTAAAGTCCTTCAAATTTTGGTGGATAGTATGCCAGATAGCATGGAGTCCTGCCCCAAGATATGAGTGTAAGACTTGAGCATCAACCACTTCTTCTGCCCTCCCCTCCAGACCAGTTCTATCAATTGAGGGCTAAAGTGCTAGATTTATATCTCCCCCCAAAATAATACTGCCTGGTAACCCTGGGAGGGAACATAAAACAGAGTTAAAAAATGAGACATCAGGCATGTTTGGAGCATAAATACTGCCCAGAACAATGAGTTCCTGCTGGAATGTCCCAGTGGCTAAAATCATACATCCCTCTTTGTCCGATACCTAGTTGTGGATCACTATTTGGAGTCCCTTCCAACATAGTATGGCCATCCCTCTGTACTAAGTGGATAGTGAGTTAGCATATACAGTATGTGCCCCACTCAGGTACAATGAAAACAGGAGATATCTCCCACTGCACACTGCAAGGTGTGTCTTGTAGAGAAATGCAACATCACAGTTCATATATTTCTATTTGAGTAACATTTCCCAACATTTAAGGGGGCTATTAAGGCCCTTGACATCCAAGGGAATAATTTTGAGGGTATCATAGTAGGCTGTATTGCAAAAACCACACTGTTCCCAATCCCTAAGGTAAAATTCGAGCAAGCCGCCCCCCAACCCCACCTTTCCCAAACCCCCCCCACACGGACAACAACAATATATGAAAAATATACAGAAACATATAAAACTATATAAGACAACAGTGCCCCACACATATCTAACAAACTCCGATAAAGTTGAGAGGAAACCACTTTTATGAAAACAGAAATCACAACACAAAAAAACACTCTGTATTAACAAGTACCACTGGTTCAGGCACACTGGATGCTGACACTATTTGACAACAAGGTGGCTATTAAGACCTCACTAGCAGGCCTGACTCTTCTCAAACCCTCCCCGCCCTATATGAATAGTATGCCAACCTACATTTAACAGCAGAGGTGTCTAAGAAACATAGTAAAAGAAGAGGTAAGATAGGCATGGATACATAAGTCCCCATCCATTGAAGATTCCTCCCCCTGTTCGAGTATTACTAGAAAGGAACCTTTTAAACCAGCGACCCATGAAGATTCTGTGCCCCACTGTAATCTTCAAGACAGCCTATCCCAGAGAGGCCTGGATGACCAGACACAACCAAATATCAGTGAACTACTGTAGGTTACATAAATGACTGTAAAGAAATGTAAAGAAAGTCCCCGTGTTCCACATCCCAGAAAAAGTAAAGGGGTGGGGGATGGCAACCAATATGCATACAAGCTAAGTGTACTAGGCAATGATAAACAGGAAACTACCCACTAAGTAAAGCTAGTGATAACAGGATGAATGTCCACAGCAAGGAGGCTGTTACCTGGGCACTACAATGCAACATGAGTGAATGCTGGAACACTGGGAATGAAAGGTCCCAACAGCCTGGGGCAACATCCTGAGTGTGTAAACCAATTTTTGCCCAACTTCTGTATCCCCTGATGGTTCAAAACATTATACCAGGAGTTAAAAATAGTAGCAAAGTATACCACTGTTCTGGATATGGGGTTGCATGTGGAAGGGAGGGAGGGAAGTAGCAGAAAAGCCAGGCGAAGACAGTAAAGTTTCAGAGGGGTAGTACCAGCAGAAGTAAAGTAAGTTAAAGAAAAGTAAAATGTAGTCATCCAGACTATAAAGGGGACTGAAAACACAAGTCACATAAAAACAAGGAACACCCACCAAAAAGATACAAGTTGTTCTTCTCGGACAAAAGCACTGATGCCCTGCTCTCCTCACCCCCAACTCATTAAAAAATATAGGCCCCTTATGTACTTATGATTCTCTGGACCTCTTGGAAATTTCCAAGGTGGGTGCTGGCTCTCTGAAGTCAAGTCTTCTTGATCCATATTGCCTTATGGAGATTCAAGCTGTCTAATGGTCTGTGCTGGTCTGAGTTGAGCTTGGGAAAAAATTATCTGCTTCCTCTGGGGTGCGGAAAGTTAACTGGTGGCAGTGGAACTGTACTGAAATGGTGGCTGGATAGGGAGGGGAGTACTTTAATCCCCTTTTCCACAGACCTTGCTTGACATTACCAAAGGCCTGTCTGGTATACAGTACCATAGCTGTATACCAGGGGTAAATGGACATTCTCTGGTCAGCAACCATGACATTCTGCAGCTCACGAGACTGGTTTTAAGATAACTTCTTTATCCTTTAAGTGGAGTAGATGGAAAATGAAGGATCAGGGTTTAGTGGAAGCAGCAGCTGAGGAATCATGTCTGATTAGGTGGAAACAATCAATTTCAATGCCATAGAGGTATGGATCCAAATGCAGCCAGATAGGAAACTAAGTATTGAACCAAGTCTGTGCCTTTTAAGCCTTCCTGAAGCCCCCAAATCCAGAGATTATTCCATCTACCTCTTCTATCTAAATCTTCTGGCTTAGATGTAAGCCATAGGATCTGCTCCTCAGCCACTTGGAGTTGGGCTGAGTGGTTATCTTGAACCACAGCAAGTTCAGCTACCCATGACTAAGTCTGAGTCACCCTCCCAGGCAAAGCTCCTAAAGTTTCTTTAGCGTCCAGCAAAGCAATTTTAATCTACTCTATACAGAGAGCCATTTGTTCCAGCAGGATAGACAGACCAATCGAGGGTTCAAAAGAGGAGATCGGAGAGCAAGGACTTGGGGATACTGCCATCTTGGCTACTGGAGGAGCCACCACTGGGGGAGAAGTCTCTAACATTTTCCACATTTCCCCAAGGGGGTCAAGGCACCAAAAGTTGATCTGTCTGTAGCCATCAGTGTCCTATATGCAGTCGCAGTGAAAAGGCACCAATAGGTTGTAGTAGAATCAACTGGTATATCCCCCGACTGTGACACTGACACAGCAACCTATGTCGCTGTCCACTAAATCGACAATTCACTGGCAGGTTGCTGTGTTGGTGTGCCTGATACAGGGGCGCACTGTCTTCAATTCCTGCACCCCCTCACCAAATCAACTCTGACTTGGAGTTGATTATAATTAATACAGGGTGTTTAGTTGCAAAGCCCCCCCCCGATAGCAAAATGGACCAAGAGACAATTGGGATCTATGTCGACTGCAACTTGTGGTTGACATAAATCTCATTGCTGTGATGCTGGTCGATGAAATTGATGTCAAATTGGCATTGGAGAGCCGAATCAACTGATGACCAGGGATTTACCGGAGAGGCTCTGAGCAAACAAATTAGGCAGCCATTACTTGCAGGCACACACGTGACAACTCCCACTCATAAACAAGAAAACCTATGTGCACTGGGCCCCCGGTTAGAGACAATTTTTCATGTGGACATTGTTCAGCATGCTCAGCTACTCATAGAGCAAAAGTTGTCCACAATACTGCAGAGAATGAGAATCTAGAGATTATACAACTGATCACATGTCATTCTTAGAGACTCTCCTCTCCTCCCTTTGCCTCATTTCCCCCAGACACACACTACACCTTGATAAAGCATACCCTTGCTGCCTTCCTTTCTACCGCATTTATTCCTGACATTTTTGTACTGCCTAAATTGTTGTGCATTATTTTGTTATTAGTAACACCCTACAGCTTGACTGAAATTTGTTGTAATTCATGATATCTGTTAATACCACCGTATGCTCTGCTAAGTTTACTGATCTATTGACATACGCTTACACAGCAACCTGTGTTACTGCCCTGTTAATATATGTTTGTTCTCCTCAACCCACTGATGTGGACCTTTGTAAATAAGCTAATAGCTCAAAGGTATACAACTTCTTTTGGAAACAGGCACAGAAACCAGCATTCCTTCTCCATGGACATCAGGCTTAAATTAATTTTAAAAGACTTTTTGCTGCACAAAAATTATTAAAACTGCAGCAAACATATGTGTGCTCAAAGGTACTTTGTAATTCTGAAATAGTATAAATAAATAAATAATTAAAATAAACAACATGGCCCAGATATTCAAAAGGGTTGCACATGGCGCAACAGTGTTGCACCATGCACAAACCACTGATGCTCCCCAGCGTGATATTCAAAAGGGAAAAGTGAGCCGCACAAATCCCAATGTGCCGGAGTGCATCAGTAATGTATGCAGGCACAGATGGGGGGGCGTGCCCGTGCATAACCTACACAGCCCGATATTCAGCCCGAGATGTGCAGAGTCATGCATGCACAACCCCTACCTGCGCCTGCACAAAGTTAAGCCAAAAAAAAAAAGGAACAAGTGATGGCCACCCACAGGTGAGCTGCCGCATTGCAGGGCACAACACAGCAGCTGCCACCTGTGGGTGGCCACCCGAGTTCCTGCCGCACCTGACGGCACCCCCCCATGCCCCATCACGGGCATCCCTGGAGCAAAATCCCCCCGTCCAATATCCCTGGTGGTCCAGTGGACCGATCACTGCCTGATCAAACACATAAAATACCCCTACTACCCTGGTGGTCTAGTGTACCTCCCTCCCCACCCGCCCACTGGACCCACGCCCGCTTCCCCTGTCAGCCAGCGGGCGGCAGCACCCACCGCCTGCCACCCTGCCGTCCGCCCGACTGACAGCTCGGTAAGGCTTACGCCCATTGGTTCACAGCATGAGCCAATGGACATGCAACCCATACTATACTACTCAGTCCAGATATGTGAATGATTCATTCACATATCTGGACTCGAAAGTCCCGTATGAGCTACGCCCCATGGTACATGCTGCGACAATGGGCATCTGGCTGAGCTGTCGTCGCTGCTGCAGGGTGGCAGGCGGGTGGGGTGCCTGCCGCCCGCCAGCTGACAGGGGAGAAGCGGGGTGGTGGGGCTCAGTGGGCGGGTGGTGAGGGGGGTACACTAGACCACCAGGGTAGTAGAGGTATTTTATGTGTTACAGATGCCCACGATCGGGCGGCAATCGGTCCACTGGACCACCAGGGATATTGGACGTGGGGGTGGGATACTATACCGATGCCTGCGATTGGGCACATTTATTTATTTATTTATTTATTAGAACATCAGTTAACAACCTTTGAGCCAGAGGATCATTTACAAAGGTACCTCGTCATAGTGAGGACAAAACAGTGCAAGAAACAAACATCAAGGCAGACAAAAAATCAGAGTACATTTAGGAATCAGCCAAAAATACATGCATATGTCAAACACAGTATACAACAGGCTTACATGTGCGCTTTACAGAGTAGACAATATACAGTAGTTACATGGAGATTGATTCAGTGGGCAGATAAAGGTAAGGCTGGGTGGAAGACATCAGAAGAGGACTGTGGGGAAGATAGTAGCAAGTAAAGGTAGAGCTGGACAAAAGGTCAGAGAGCGGCTCAGTGAGCTTTGTCTGGAAGGATAGGAGGAGGCTTAAAGGCAGGTACAGCTGCGTGTTGAGAGCAGGTGATTTCTAAGGCTAGTTTTAAAATAAGAAAATGAGGTGGCATCAGTGATTCCGGCGGGGAGGGCGTTATACCAACAGCGGTCCACTGGACCACCAGGGATATTGGACGGGTTTTTTTTCTTTTACACGAATGCCCGCGATCAGGCTGCAGGGGTCGTCGGTCCATGACGGCTGCTGCCTGGCAGGGCGCCAGGCACAAGTCGTCGGGGATCAGTGCACCTGCATGCTAATGGCATGCAAATGGGTCCGTAGTGAGATGCAAATGGCCCCCTGTGCGCCTTGCATAAATTATGGCCCCATTTGCATGTCCCCTTTTGAATATCGCAGGTGCTGTGCATGGCGCAATGGCACTTGCACTAGCACATCTCCATGCTCCACTCTGGCCACTTACGCTGGCTCAGTGCCACTGCGCCATGTACAGTGGGGGTGGCCAGGGTGCGATATTCAAAGCTGCTGCGCCATAGCGCAGCTCCATTGAATATCGCCCAGGCCACACCCCTGCGCAACAAAGTTGAGCTGTGCCCAGGCTTGCGCCACAGCCTGGCACAGTTTGAATATCCAGGCCCATATGTTGTGTATATATTGAAATGTAGCAACAAAATGAGTGTACACTGGGATGTGGTGCACTGAAATCACACCGTCAAAGCAAAAGAAATAGTTTCAGGAACACACAAACTCAAAAGAGGGACGCACAAAAATTCAAGGCAAAGTCCTTACTTCAAAACTTCCATTTTTTATTTCACCAAAGACAACCTTGTCCAGCCTGATATGTTTTGGACTGACCACAATCCTTTTTCAAAAGCTGGGGCATACATACAAACCATGCTTATATAGGTAAAAAACCCCACCATGAATGAAATGAAAACCCCTTCCTCATTGGAGGGGCTATTATAGGTGTTAACCTATAACATGCCAGTGCTCAAAAGAAATATATAAAAAATCTAATTCTAAACTTTATTGAAGATAAATTAAAAAAGGGCTATTGGTGCCTCAAATCAAGTGAAGACATATCTAATAAATAACAATTAAAAATACACAAACAATTAAAAATAGCTCAGAAGAGTCTATTAAACTAATATTAATGTATGTATATGCAGGACAAGCCAAAACCGTTAAATACTGTGGTGACTAATTATATGGAAACATAAATAAATATACACAATTCACAAATTTCTTACAAAACTTCTAAAATCACTAACACATCAACTGGAACTATACTGCTGTTCAAAAGACAGATACTGAAAGATAAGGCCATCTCAGCATTTTTTAAGATATGGATGCAGTTCTAGTTGAGTATTTCGACCAGGGCAAGTAGTAGCCCGTCAGGTTAGAATCCAGAAGTTTTCTCTGAGTAGAACCAGGTTATCGAAATCTCTGCCCCTAGGGTTCTGGCAAACCTTGTCCATTGCTATAAATCCAAAGAAATGGTAGGCACTGTCTGTTACCCCAGTAATACGGGCTGCTGTAGTATAAGTGAGGTCTCTTTTCTGGATAGCTCTAATGTGCTCTCCACCCCTGACCTTAAAACTTCTAGTGGTTTTCCCCACATAGAAGGCTTGGCAGCTACAGGTATAAATTTATTCTGGGACAGTAAATATTTTTTCAGACAAGTTACTGTTATGGAAACATTATATGGATGATGTATTTATCCTGTAGAAAGGAGATGTTTCTAGCCTGAATGATTTTATTACTTTCTTGCATGGCACCAATCAGAACCTTAGATTCACCTCCACTAGTAGTAAAGAGGTGATCACTTAATTAGATTTGAAGATTGCAAAGGGCCCTGGTGGCTAATTGAAAACTAATATTTTTCACAAGGAAGTGGATGGAAATACCATCCTGGTGGCTAATAGCTGCCACCCACCACATGTGGTAAAGAACATTCCCTATGGCCAGTTTTTGAGGACCAGACAGAATTGCTCCACCATGGAGGGTTTTGAGGAAGGAACCGTCATTTTGACAGACAGGCTAATTCAGAGTGGCTATTACAAAGGTTTGATACAGAATGCATATGAAAGAGCTAAACTTTCAGATAGGGTTGCCGTATAAGCTGAAAAATGTTTTGAGGAAGAGACAGATGGCAGACTCAATTTTGTGACAGAATCTTCTGCACAGGCCAGGGAGTTAGAAGCCATTATAAAAAAAAACACTGGCATGTACTCAGGGTAGAACCAGGGCTTAAGGACTTGTCACAAGAACCAGTGAGAATGTGCTACAAAAAAAGCACCTGCCCGAAGAGATCTTGTGACACACAACCATTTTAGGACTAGCCAACCAGAAATGTGGCTTAACATAGCCAAATAGAGTTTTAAATGCAGAAAATATGTTCACTGTGAGTTTGTCATACAAGGCAGGAGCTTTTCCAGCTGCAATAGTGAAAACATTTGAAATTAGGCAGTGTATCACATGTAGCACTGAGGGGGTTATTTACCTAGCCACCTGTAGCTGCCAAGCCCTTTTTTTAATTTATCTTCAATAAAGTTTAAAATTTGTTTTTTTATGTATTTCTTTTGAGCACTGGCACTTTATAGGTTAGCACCTATAATAGCCCCTCCAGTGAGGAAGGGGTTCTCATTTAGGTCACTTGGTGTTTTTTACTTGTATAAGCATGGTTTGTATGTATGTCCCTAGCCTTTGAAAAAGGATTGTGGTCAGTCCGAAATATATCAGGCCAACAAGGTTGTCTTTGGTGAAATAAAAAATGGAAGTTTTGAAGTTAGGACTTTGCTTTGAATGTTTGTGCATCCCTCTTTTGATTTTGTGTGTGCCTGAAACCTTTTCTTTTGCCATATGTTGAAATGTCTGTGTGATAAAGCATATCTTGTACAGACCACAAGAGTATTTAAGGACAGATTCTTGAAACATAAGTGTTACATCAGCAGAAAGAATCTGAGATCACCTGTGGCTCAGCATTTCATTTCAGATGGACATAACATCTCCTCGCTACATATAAACATACAAAACTGCCAGCAGATACAGGCCATATGGTCTATCAAGTCTGCTCGAGTGTGCAGCTAGCAATCCCTTATACTGCAGCTGCCCTTCCCTCCTCTCACTCTGTCACTGTGACCCTCCTCCTCATTTTGTCTCATTCCCTTTTAAAACTGCTCACAGGGTTAAAGGACACCACTTCTTTGGGCAGCACGTTCCACAAAGACACCACCCTTTCCATGAAAAAATGCCTCCTCATTTCTCTCTTGAATCTTCCTCCCTACAATCTAAGACCATGCCCCCTCATGTCCCTCTGCCCCTCTACTTAAAAATCATCTCTGGACCAGTCTTGTTTATACCCTTCATGTATTTAAAGGTCTCAATCATATCTCCCCCATCCAACCGCTGCTCCAGGGAGTACATTTTAAGCTCCCTCAGGCTCCCCTCATAGGGTTTGTCTTCCAATCACATGATCATCCTTGTTGCTCTTTGCTAGACCACCCTCCAGTAATCTAACATCTTTGTTCAAGTATTGACACCAATACTGCATGCAATATTCCAGGTGCGGCCTCACAAATGATCTGTACAAAGGCAGGATCACCTCCTCCCTCCTGGAGGTGATTCTTCTAGCAATATACCCCAGCATCTTGTTGGCTTTAGCTGTTGCCTTCCTGCACTGTGCTGAGTGGTTCAATTGCCATGTTATTATCACCCCAAGATCCTTCTCCTCCTCTGTAGCAGCTATCTGTACCCTTCCCGACTAATAACAACCCCTTGCGTTCCTTGCTCAGAAAAATGCATGACTTTGCACTTCTTAGGATTGAACCCCAGCTGCCATGTGTCTGACCAGTCCTCAAGTTTTGTCAGAGCATCCTGCAGCACCTCCTAACCTACTGTATCATCCACCACTGCACCAATCACGGTGTCTTCCTCAAAAAGAGTAATCTTGTTCTTAATGCCATGCGAGATGTTGGCTATGAAAATATCATACAACACTGGGTCCAGTTCTGAGCCTTGTTGTACCCTGCTCCTTACAGCCCTTGGAACTGAGAGTTCCCCTCCCACCACTAACCTCTGTTGCCTCAATTGCAGCCAGTTCTTGATCCAATTCACCATCTTGGTCCCTGCTCCCTGGTATCCCTACTTGCTAATTAGCCTCCCATGTGGAACTGAATTGAATGCCTTGCTGAAATCCAGATACAGGACATCCGCCACATGGCCCTTGTCCAGTTCCCTAGTCACCCAGTCATAATAGTCAACCAGGTTGGTCTGACAGGATCTGCCAGAGACAAACACGTGTTGCTTCCTGTCCTGGAGACCATTACCTTCTAGAAAGGTATTAACCTCTCTTTCAGGATTGTCTCCATTAACTTTCCCGCAATGGATGTAAGATTTACTGGTCAATAGTTGCCTGGTTCATCCTTGGGTCTGCTTTTGTTGAGGGGCACCGCATGAGCCATACTCAAGTCCTGGGGTATGCACCCTGTTTCTACAGAGGTATTGAAAAAGTCTACCAATGGCTCTGCAAGGACTTCTACAATTTCCTTCAGAACCCTGGGGCATATGCCATCTGGTCCTGGTGCCTTAGCCACCCTCAGTGCCCTTATATCTTCTAGTACCCTGGCCATTGTGATTTCCCTATCAGTCACCTCCCCCCCTGTGCCTACACTACCTATCCTCTGAGGCATTGGCCCATCATTTTCCTTAGTCTTGGTCAATACCAAGATTGGTGTCCTGTACAGGCACAGGCAACACCTCTCTCCAGAGGCTCTTGCCTCTCAGTCCACAGTTCAATTATATCTACTATCAACTATGTACTAGTGGTCTATGGGGCAGCTACTGATACAGTGCTCAAGAGGGTTCAGACTGCACTCAACAAAGCCTGTAGACTCACCCTGGATGCTGAACGTGGCACTCACAACTGTACTCTGTACAAACGCGCAGACTGGCTGTCATTAAGAAACAGGATCAAATTCCAGACTTGCATCCTAGGGAATAAGACTCTATTTGGTAAAACAGCACCTTGTGTAGGCAATTTTATCAAGGTGGCCAACTCATTACAGGTCACCAGAGGGAGGACTAGAGGGGCCTTGGCTATCCCCTTCTGTCGCACCTCACTTGGGCAATGTGCATTTGCCTTCCGGGCCCCCCTGTGGATGAATGAACTCCCTGGGCACCTCTTGGCCACCAATTGTCTGGCACAATTCAAAACTGACCTCAAACAGCACATAATGACACTCTCTAAGTGCACTTGCCCCTGAGTCTAGCCACACTGGCTCTCTGTGCCCCCCAGCAAGCACTAGGCAAGCCTCAAGGTAGCCCCTCTGTCTGTTTCTTCTCATGACTTGCCTCAGCAATCAGTCTGCATCATGCTACTTCTGCACCCGCCACCCACCTCCTCCAACTCACAGTCCCATGAGTTTCCCTAACAGTCACTACTAATGCAGACTGCCTGACCATACCCCCTCGCACCCTGCCATTTACTTTAGCATGTCTTCTCCACTCAGCCACCCTTCACCCCACCATTAATCCCTATACCTTATCACCCTTCTTCCCCCACCCGTCACCTCCACTGCATTACATACCTCTCTCTTACCTCCTTTCTTCACCCCACTGCCAGCTATCCCCATCCCTCTGAACTACTGACAGGGCACTCTGTGGCTGCTTATTCCTCCCACCCTCAAAAAGTGTTTTTCTTTTTATTTTAACTTGCACCTATGTTTTGAGTTATTCTGTAAGTTCTAAATCCAAGCTGTATCATTCATTGTAATGTACCTTTGCTTTCTCCTACTGTTCTTTGTTTTGCAATCTATGACATGGAACCTTTGTAAAAGATCTTGCACTCAAAGGTCTTTTCTGAATCACTAAATAAATAAATAGTAAATACAGAAGTATTCATTTAGTGCTTCTGTCTGCTCTGCCCCTTTCTCTGCCCACCCCAACATTACTGATCCTTACTATTTGATCTTTGCAGATCCTTCTCTCTCTTATGTACCTGAAGAAGTCCTTTTCCCCATCCTTGATGCCCTGTGCCAGCTTACACTCTCTGGAAGTCTTGGCTGCCCTAACTGCTCTGGTCAGCTCTCTAGATTTCTTCAGGTACTCCTCTCTATCCTTCCCCCACCTGGATCTACTGAATCTCTTGAAGGCTTCCTTTTTGCTCTCACCTTTTCCAACACCTCCCTGCTTAATCAACTAGGTTTTCTGGCTTTAGTCTTTTTGCTTTGTGTCTTTGTAGAGGATCTAGTGGCCAAGGTGAGTCCTAGCTTGATGACTACCCATTTCTGGCCAGCATTCATGTGTGGGTGGATTGCAGCTAGTTGCCTGACCACTATTTCCCCTCATCCTCCCAAAGTCAGCTAACCTGAAGTCCAACATCTTTGGTCCCTGTCCCCACAGTCTCTTTGCCCATGGTCCGTGAAAACCACACTCTGAGGCAGTCACTCCCTGCCAGCGGATTCTCCACCCCCAGCTAAGAGCTGTGTGAACTGGTGCAGATTTGCAGAGTGGCTTTGGCCCTGCACCATGGGAAGACTCCATCTGTCTACAGAAGTGCAGGGTCCAGAGCATTCGCTTTTTACACATTCATTCTTTACACATTCACACTTTACTCATTCACTCTTCACACGTTCACTCTTTAATCAATCAATCAATCAAAATCTTTATTTAACCAGGCAGAACACCATTGAGAAAAACTCATTTTCGAGGTGGATCTGGACAAAATACATACTGAGTACACATACAAACATTCATAATCATACAAATTCAATACACGTAGTAAACAATTTAAATAAGGTATATACATGTTCATATTCAGTTAATATTGTAATGTTACACAGTCACTCTTTATTGTTTTATTTAATTTTGACCCCAAATGTTCAAGATAGTCATTTTATGACTTCTCTTCTAAACATGACATGTAGCATTTATAGTATACTGGCCGAAATCGCCAAGCAGGTGACCTAGAAGGGAGAGTGGAGAAAGAACTGGTACCGGGCGTGGGTATCCCAGGCCACTTAAAGGAGAACTACTTTGATTTCAGGGGATCTATGTGCTTGTAGCTAAGAAGAATAGTATATGTGACTAATACTGTACTAACAATACCACAAGTGTTCACCCCTTTTTCTTAGTTTAGAACTATGGACAAAGTACACTGGCAATGTTCATTTCAGTTTCACCCCATGTAGGTAATGACATGCATCTTGACCTGCTGTGAAATACAGTAATTAAGAAGTGCAGTAAGCTATTAATCCTGACCCATTCATAATTTTCAAAAGTGTGAAACACAAATTCATTTTCATTCACATCAATGTCTGAGTATTATTCATACAAGTTCAGCCTCTTATTCCAAGTTGCAAGCAGCACAGTAAGCACTACACTAAAGTAAACATTAAACTGTAAGTTATCTTCCTGATTTCTCCAAATTGCGATCAGTCACAGTAATGACATATTTTATACTTACACTATTTCAATCAATGTTTCTATTTTCATTCATAGCACAGTGATGGTGGTTCGTCAGTTTCGATTTTAGTGACAGTCAGGGTGGTTCTGCAATAGAGACTCATATAATCAGCTCACAAATCATGTTCTGCTTCAGATAACAAATGCCAAAATGCAGCATTTTTTTCATCTATTTTGTAGCCACACTCTCATTTCACATTGTGTGGTCTTCAGCAATAATATTATCTTTAAAGGATTGTTCACTGAAGTTACCATTTAAGATGAGTGTCAGTGTGTGACACAGTTTGTGTGCATGTGTTGGAGGTGATGTAAATTTCTTGTTACTAGATTATTATTGTGACTGCTGCTATTGCACAGATTGTGCATACTCGATATTTGCAGCCTGTTATGATATGTCACACATCTTGAGATAATTAGCAAAAATAAGATTTATTTTTTAGTGTTCTTATACCAGTAGCCACTGATCATCTTCTGGATTAATTTGAGTTAAATTTAACTTAATTGAATGAAATTTCAGTTCTGAGCATGCTCAGTAGGGTATCAAATGTCTATCCAAAACACCCGAAGTAAGCATGTTCAGAACTGAGATTTCAAATCCTTGTAACATGAAAATAGATTCATATTTTGTCACCAAACCAATGATAAGCACCAGTCTGGGGAAAGTCCTTTCTAGCCTGAAAATTTCAGAGCAAAATTCCAAACTGTCTCTGCTGGAGATGATGACAAAAAACAGCCAAAAAAAGATTATTTCTAAAAACGCACTATCCAGATCTGGAAATGTGCACTTCTGACTGGAACAAAACTTTGCAGATCAAGAGATCTTTCCCCCGAGACTGCACATGCAACATTTTGTACAATTCCATTGAATGTGGGCAAAGATACCAAGGTGCAGAGATAGGGGTTTAACATTAACCTGCCAACTCAACACAAACTATCATGGCACTACTGCACCACTATAATACTGTATGTAGATATGTGTACTGTACATAAATATATTGACAGCATTGCCCCTGTTCAATGGAATTGTATGAATGTTTGCAAGCCCAGTCGGTGGGGGAGGGGGCGGGGATGGCAGGATGCCTTGATTTGCCAAGTTTCATTTTAGTTAAAATTGTGGATTTCAAGATCCAGATAGTGTATTTCTAGGAAAAAATCAAGACATTTTTCCTTTTTTTTTCTGGTCATCACATACAGCCCAGATAATTTGAAATTTTGGTCTGACATTTTCAGAGTAGAAAGGGCTTGACCTAGAATAATGTCTTTTGTTAGGTTGGTGAAAAAAATATTAGTCTGTTCCTAAGTTATATGGATGTGAAATTTTGGTTCTGAGCATGCTCAGTAGGGTATCAAATGTCTATCCAGAAGACCTTGCTGAGCATGCTCAGAATGGAAATTCAAACCCTTCTAACTTGGGAATGGATTAATATAGTTCACCAAACCAAGAAAATGCACCATTCTGAGGCAACCCTATTCTGCTCTAAAAATTTCAGATGAAAATTCCAAACTGTCTGGGCTGTAGACAATGACAAAAAACAAACAGCAAAACCCCCTGATTTAAAAAAAAAAAAAAAAAACATTGTCTGGATCTTGCAATTTGCACATTTGATTGGAATGAGACTTGGCAAATCATGAGACCTTCCCCCCAGACTTCACATGCAACATTTTAATTCCTTTGAACAGGTGCAAATCTGTTAGGGTGCAAAGTTAGGGGTTTATCATTAAACAACCTACTCAACCTTAACTATAGAGATGTTACCAAAACACTATACAGTGTATTTACTTTATATTTATATTTTAATTTTGAATTGTTTTATATATTTGTTGAAGTTCACATGCATTTGCCTATAGGAAGAAGATTGCTCTTCAATACATCTGCAGTGTTTTGAGCAGTGCTTATAGGGAAAAGAATTGGTTCTTAGCTGCTGTATATAGCTAATAAAATATAAAGAACTGTACTTCTGGTGAGGGGGTGTTTCTGTCGTAATCTAGACATGTGTTATGTAGGCTTGTTAGGACCAGACACCTTTAGGTTTTCTTTCTTTTCCACAGGGGACCACCTGGGAAGTACCACTGTGAAAAAAAAAAACATCAGCAGGATGATGCTGCAACCACACAAGCACTATGCTCACAATCCATGGCATGCACTCACTCATTTAGTAAAGGAAGCAGATGGGGTAAGTCATGCAGGAGGGGTGAAGGAGCTGGGGTTCACAGCAGAAGGGGATCAACAAGGACTGTGCAGAAGGATAAAGTATAGATGATAAATGAAAGAGAAAAGGAAAAAAGTAGCAAATCCCTTTCATCGTTTCCCTGTATGGACAAAGTCCAATATGTCTACAGAGTATACCATTTTATATGAAGGCAGAGCTTTTGTATTTCTAAAGAATGTGTCAGATTTGCATTTTCAACCAACTGTAGCCATGTTTGGTATTATGATGGTTTCAGGGATAACATGGAAATTGCTGGATATCTAACAAATAAACAAAAAGAATATCAATATGAACTGACATGGCAGGCTTGGAAGAAAACATATTTCTTTCCAAAAAGCCAGTTTCGGTTGAAATTAATAAATAATTTTAGCATACCTGGCAAATCTTCTATTTTTTTGGTACATCCAATGTGGCAAACAATGAGGTTTTTGTTTGTTTGTTTTGTTTTGTTTTTTTCCTTGGTCCTAACCTTTGCCTGGTTTTCAAATGTTTTAAGTCACATAGGACTGTCATCCTTTTTTCTTAAAAAATATATGTAATTAAAACATTTGTGAAATATGCAAATGTTAAATTTAATTAAACCATTTATAAAATACTGAAATATTAAATGTAACTAGAATATTTATAAAATATTCAAATGTTTGTGGAACTGGAACAAATTACCATCAAATAATACTTTGAGATGTGTAGAGACTTTGATGAAAAAAGAAAGGTATAGTCAAATGTTTTGCCCAGTTTCATTGCACTACTGCTTTAAGCAAAGTCCACAAATGTGTGGCAGATCCAAGATTAAGTAATATTAGATCAGCAAGAGCTAAAATATATTTTTCAAACCATTAGGACTTTACACAGTCACAACGGTTAGTGAAAACTAGCCTTAAAAGTACATAAATGTTTCTTAGCATTAATAATAAATCAGGTTATGCAGAACCTTTAAAGTCAAGTCCTGCAAATAAAGTAATTGTAACTAAACTTTATATCAAAACTCCTCTAAAGAGAAAGCATGCTGTTGTGCTAAAATAAGATACGTCCTTCAGGCCATTTCTGCCAGTATAACTTATTTCAAAACAATGTAATTATCCAATGTTTCAAGTTGATAAACTTTTATTCAGGGTTGGATTGATTGTCATCTGAAAAATTGTTTTACAGTCAGCCTCTTCTGCTCTTTCTTCACTTTTTAGTTACAATAATGTCATTATATTGGTTGGGTTATACAATATAATTTTTTTAGTCTTGAAATATACCAGGCATTTGGCAGGAAACAGAAATGAAAAGTTGCTCCCATCTTTTTCATCTCATCAGCAAATTGAAACAAATGTTTTCTTGTCATTTTAGTAGAGGCAGCATTATCAGGATAAAGACAAAATTTTAGTTTCTTATAAAAAAATGCTTCCCGTTGTCCTGCTTTTTGTATAGCTAAGTCTCAGTTCCTGTCAGATACAAAACTAGCAGTGGGCCCTATGCACTAAAATGCAGATTGCATGCACACCACGTATCTGAGGCACATAAACAACCCTATTCAGAGAGGCAGAGACTGGAACAGTTCTGGCTGGACCACCTGAAAAAACATGTTCTGTTATGCTCCTGTCTCCTGCATCTTTTTAGGTGCTTTGGTGAAATTTGTCTCTGATTTGCTGTGTTACCCCATCTGCCCACTTATGCTTCCCTTGTGGGTGATATTCATGCCTATCCTGTTACGCAGGGTCACCACTGCTGTCCCTACATGTGGCTGTGGCTGTGTGTACACCTGTACTGGGTTTTGGGATTGGCAGGGGTGTTGTCCTGTTAGCGGACATGTTCTCTTCCCAGTGTGTCCCTCTGCACATCTCCTGTGTGTGTCAACCACCATCTGGGTTGTGGCTGTTCCTTGTCCTGGGATGGTTGCTGTACTTTGTGCATCTTCCCTACTGCATTGAAAGGCAGGGTGGCCTCTGTCTGTGACCTGTCTGTGGCTGTGTCTTTGTTGGCATAGTTGTCTTCCATCCCCCTGTGTCCTTGTGCTGTGTGCCGTTTAGTGTGCTCTCACCTGCTCCATTTTAGAGTCCCATGTGTCCTCTCCCTGTACACATTCAGGACTAGTTTTAGACCTACTGGCACCCCATGCAGAAATATGTGTGGTGGCCCCTTCACCAGTCTAACTCCCCTGTATCCACCCATCTTCCCCACTGCACATCCAAAATGTGGTACTACATTTATAAACACGTGTGTTTTGACAATACTTTGGTTTTTTCTATGTTATATTTTTGCATTTCTACCTGAACCCTGCCTATATTTTCTACTTTACTCTGTCCATTCTGTGCTGGTGCCCCCAGTAGCCACTTGCTTTGCTTATGCCTATCATTGCCTATGTATGCACTGGGCTGATGTATCTATTTGCACTGCCAATTTCCCACATTCAGATCTGTCTTCAGTGCTGGTCAATCTTTGCACTGCACTCTGGGCTTGACTTTGCACACCTTCATGTCCACGCTATATTCAGCAGTGTTTGACAATGGGCAATTCCTTTGAATATGGTGTGCAATGGGTTGTGGGCTAATGCTAACTGCTGGGCAGTGCAAATTTTGCCCATTCTTGAAATGTTGCCCCAGGTGCTTCTATTATTGGGCCCTATGCACTAAAGAGGTAGAAAGAATGCATGATTGGCAGGTACCCCATTGATTCAGCTCCGCACCCGCTGACAGGTGTGCATTGGCTGGAATTCACCATTATCAGACACCAGTCTGTGGTCCCACCCTCTGGCATGCAGCCACACATTGCTGGATTGGGGCTGCATGGGGGCAACATGCAAGACACAGGCAGGCATACAATCAGATGCCTGCCCTGGGACCCTAAGTAGGTCCCTTACATGCCCATGCTGGGGCACATGGGAAGGTGTGGAACCCCACAGAGTGCATGGGACATCGACGGCACCAGCTGACCTTGTATACTCAAGTCACACAATGCAGGGATATGGTGTAACCATATCAGGGGCAAGGACTCAACAGCAGGAACACACCAGTTATATTAGTAACATGCCTGCAGACAGCCAGCTGCAGAATACTTAGTGAATGATGCATGATCTGAACAAGTACATGTCTGTGCCATGCATGCCCAATAGCACTGAGTTCCTACAGTCTGACTGGGCATGTAGATATACACAACTGCAATGAGGAGCAGAGGAATGGTGTGTGACAATAGTGGGGACATCCCTGCCACTCAGGGATAGGTAAGAGGTATGGGCTTCTGACTGTTGTATTGATATTCAGAAGGTCATTGTCATTGGGGTGTCCACTACCATAACTGACACCATACAGCCCAGAACATCAGACTCTAGGGGCACTAGTCAGTGCAGTGGAGATGTTCCCATCTATGCCCCACATACCATGCCAGTTAATATCTGCTCTACCCATTGTCCACCTGACATATCCTCTTCCTTCCATCCTAACACAATGTCTTGCTGCACAGCTGGTATGCAAATAAATGCTACTCACATGAATGTTGTGAATGACTAGAGCAGGCATTCCCAAGGTGAACAGGTTCTCTGGAACAGACATGGGATTGGCAGAGCTTTATGACTTGAACCAGGTTCATCTGGGTTTGCAACAGGGTAATATGCATATTTAGAAAATGGGCTTTTAATTTGGAGGCATCTGATTGGCTGGTACCCATTCCACAGGGGTACATTAACTTTCAATAGATGCCCACCAAATAAAAAGACCCAATCCAAATGTGCCTAATGCCAACGCAGATATTCTTGTGCCCAGCCTGCTTCGCCATTGGCTGTAGCACTGGGCACACAATTTCAAACTGATGCCATTTTTTTGAACTGGTTACGGAGACAGAAAGTGAGAGCCCTACCTCCCACCCCCCCACACACACACAAACAAACACAATCCTTAAACGATACAACACCCTGTAATTTAAAATAAAATCTTGCCACTGTACCTACAAAACAAATAAAAACAATGTTTTTTTTTTAATTGTTTACTTTTGCTTCTCTTCACATGCGGACCGAGCATAAAGCGTGACAGTTCCAATAGTCCTCAATTGCACTAGTATGTCCCTGTAGAAAAAGCTGCTTTGTATTTTAAATTACAGCTCTTTTAAAGTCTGTCGCCACATGTTACGCATACTCAAAAATCTGCCACTCTGTCTATAACGGAGACCATGCTCATAACTCCTCACTGCATCCTATGTCTTTCGTGGCAGCAAAGCGAGCTTTCAAGTCTCCTGAGTGTCAGCAGAGGATCCCGTAGTACGTCATTGCTGGGAGTCACTTCCACCCTGTAACTGAAAAAAGAAAGTCCCCTGCCTGCTTATCACGCTTCTGCTGCCCAGATGAAGAAAAAAAATCAAATCCCCTCACTTGCGATCACACTGACAGCCATTTGGAGAAAAAAACAGAAAGCACCCTGCCTGCTTATCATGCTTCTGCTGCCCAGATGAAGAAAAAAAATCAAATCCCCTCACTTGCGATTGCACTGACAGCCGTTTGGGGGGAAAAAAAACAGAAAGTCCACTGCCTGCTTATCATGCTCCTGCTGCCCAGATGAAGAAAAAAAAATCAAGTCCCCTGACTTGAGATTGCTCTTTTACTGCGGTCCAGTAAACAGGAGGAAAAAAAAAGACAGAAAGTCCCCATATTTGCAATCGCGTTCACTCTGCCATATGTCTAAACAAGTATGCTATTTCCAAAAGTTAGGGGAGAGAGTGTGTGTGTGTGTGTGTCTGTCTGTCTGTTTGTCTGTGTGTCTCAAATAACACAAAAGTCTATAGTTTAAAAAAAATATATATTCTCATGCAGGCAGAGGAACTATTTTATCACAAAAACACATTTTAAATGTTTTTAATGAACCATTTTTTATTAAACTTATTTATCTTTACAGTGCCCATTTTCTAAGTGCAATAATACCCTCCAAGGTGGGTGGTATGGGCTATACCGGACCTTCCAGGAGCTATAAGGCCCTCCGCCTGCAGCGTCGGGCCTCATTACACCCTGGGCAGTCTGGTATAGCCCAATACTGCCCACTCTGTTGGGTATTATTGCTTACATACACACACACATATATATATATATTTATAAAATGGGTAGCAAAAATTATGTCTGCTGATTTGTTGGATTCCATCACATGAGTGTGCGTATATCAGAGCATGACCAAACACCTGCATTTTTACTCCAACTAAAAAAAAAATTTGCCATTTTATAAGATAGATAACCCAGTCTACAGTGTGCGGTCGTGTTCTGATATATCATACATGCATATATCAGAGTGCAACCACACACCTACGAGTCGGTTATCTATTACATATATATATAGACACATATACACACACACACATATACATATCTATCTATCTATCTATATATATATATATATATATTCATGGCAAAAAAAATGCATTTAATGCATCAGTTAGGGTTAAAGCAACAAAAGTGAGGAAATGAAACATTAGGGTTGAGCCCCTAACCCCCCCACAACCCATCCAACCCATCCTCCACAGACTGACAGATGCTGGGTTGTGCCATGGTGTTGTGTGGCCCAACTCTCAACCCATTCCATGTGTAAGCAGGTTGACATGCTACAGTAAAGGAGAATGGGGTGAGAATTAGGCCTTACAACCCCATGGCACACCCCGGTGTCTCTCAGTCTGTGGAGGATGGGGGGTGTGGTGGGGGGTTTGGGGCTCAACCCTAACATTTCATTTCCTCACTTTTGTTGCTTTAACTCTAACTGATGTATTAAATACAGTTTTTTTCCATGGATTTCCTTATTTTTGGAAAAAGTGTAATATAACTAGTAAATAGCGTGTTGGTGGGACCGTGGGGCCAAACCAAGTTGCCCATTTCTCCATAACAATTTGCTTCTGTTTGAGTGCAGGCCCTCTAGGCCCTGTGCTCCCATTTACACATAGCATACAGCAGCTCTATAGGGCGTAGAACTATTGTAACAATAATTTGCTGATATCTCGGGAACTGTAGCAGCTAGAAAAAAAATAAATTGTCATTGTAACTGTGACAATGAGCTCTGCTCATAAAATAATTTACTGAATCCATATCTTGCATCGTTTATGATATGGGTGTCGAAAAGCAAAATAGGTGCCACAATGTTATCCTATGTGGAAAATCTCAACTTCATGATAGCATATCTATAGAACCATTGAATTCCTCAACACCTAAGCAGCATAATTGACATCTGTAGGGCATCCCCTCAGTACCATGAAAATTTCAAGTAAAATGACAAAACTATTCGTTAGCAATGCAATAGTAAAGTTTTTTAAAATCCTAGTCTGTGAGGTAGCAAAATCATTGACTGTGAGCTTGTGGACTAGGATTTTGACAGCTCATGGACTAGGATCGTTAGCGAGGTAAGGTCAAAGAATTTTTTAATTTTAAAAAACTATTTTTTTGACTAAAATGAGCCAAACCAAAAGCAAGGCTTTGTAGAGTGGGGTACCCTGAACAAAACCCATGCCTCATTTGGCCCAAAAGTCAACAGTGGAGAAAGCTACAACATTTTTGGGGGGGAAAAAACTGTAAAACAAGATGGTGGCTAGCAGACAAGGAATTTTCTGGTGGACCAGGATCCTAGTCCCAGAGCTACAAAATCCTTGACTGTGAGCCAAACCTTTGTCTGAAAAATAACCATATAAATCTTGGCGTGAACTAAGCATGATCAGAACCCGACAATTAAAAGTGTAATAACTTTGCAACAGATTAATTTTTTTTTTACCAAACCCACTCTGGATTGTTCCTTGACCCACCCTCTGTCTATGTTCCAAATTTCAGACCAAAAGGTCACATGGTGTGGTCGCAGCACCATGGGCAGTAAACATGTCAAAATTTGTGAAAAACACATTTTTTGCATTTTGCTGCACAAAAACCATATGTCTGACCAAATCGCAACTTGGTAAATTAAGAGATCTACCATATCAGATCATGCATTCCAAATTTTTTTGAAAATCCATTGAACAGTTGCAAAATTATTAATGTGCAAACATTGAGGTTTAACATTAAAGTGCCTACTCAACCTTAACAATAGGGTCGCAGTTGCACCATATTATATATATATATATATATATATATATATATATATATATATATTAGAGGCAAAAGCTCCATTTAATGCATCAGTTAGGGTTGTTCCACAGTGACAAAGTGAGTAAATTCGGTGTTAGGGTTGAAAACCCCATTGGACACCCAGCTGACCCCCAATCTGCATTGGGGTCATTGGCCCTAACTCTCACCCCATCACATTGGTAAAGAAGCAAAGTATAGAAAGAATGGGGTGAGAGTTAGTACTGATGACTTCATCGCTTCCCAATGCTGGGTGGGGGGGGTGGGCGAGGTGTAAGAGGGTTTTTAACCTAACACCAAATTCTACTCACTTTTGTCACTGTGGAACAACCCTAACTGATGCATTAAACTGATTTTTGCCTCTAATTTCCCTTCTTTTTGAGAATGATGATGACAAATAGTGAAAGTAATGCAGTGGCGGAAGCGCAGGGCCCTTTGAGCCCCGTGCTCCCACCACATGATGTCTTGTTACATAGTAACAGGAACTGCAACACAAACAGAAGTGCCAACAGTGGAGCACATGGTAACGGAAATGTAAATGGTAAAGGAAACATTAGTAGAAATGCAAGTGCAAAGTGACGCCAAAGCGAACAATGATGCAAACGGACATTCACGCATGTACAAAAACACAACTGGTAATGCGAACAGTGATGGCAGTGGTATTTTAAATGGAAATGTTAAGTGTCACAGCAAAAAGAATGTGAAAGGGAACTGAAACAGAAACGTGAATGCAAGCGCTCACGTAAACACAAACTGTAACACACACAGCCACGGTACTGCAATAGTAAATGCAAATTGTAAAGTTGACATGAAGAATAATGCCAAAGGAAACAGAAATGGAAACGAAGATGAATGGCAGCAATGCGGAAATACAAACTGTAATATGCATGGTCCACGGAACACATGTTATTAACAAATAGTAACTGTAACAGCAACAATAAAGTCAAGGGAAAGGGAAATGCAAATGCAAATGCAAACGAGTACAGAAACGCAAACGGTTACGTGCACAGTCATGGTACCGCAATTGTAAACGCAAATGGTAACAGTAACAGCAAAAATAACCCCAAAGGAAACAGAAACAAAACAGAAATGCAAGCACGTATGAAAACGCAAACCGTAACGAACATGGACGATACCGCATTTGCAAATGAAAATGGTAATGGTAACAGCAACAATAACGCCAAACGACACAGAAACGCAAACGCAAGCGAAAACACAAACCGTAATGCACACGGTGTCGTAGGCAGTAATGGTGCCACAAACAGTAATGGAAATGCAACTGGAAATGCTAACTGGCACAGTAACAAAAGGGCACACCCTTCTTTTCCCCAAAGAATGCATTGGAAAACACATTGAAAACAAAGAATGTATACATAACAATGAGCCGTGGAGCAGAAAAGGAGGACTTGTAATATTAAATTGCTTATATCTCAGGAACCGTATGACGTAGAAAAAAAATGTAAATGTCATATGAATTAGGACTTTCCTGGCTATTTTTATACTTAGTCTCTGTTGGGGGCTAAGCATTTCTGGGACGAAAAGTCAGTATCTCACACCGTTTATGAGATACGGGCCCTGAAAAGCACGACTGGAGCCGTAATGCTATCCAAAGGGAAAAAGCGTTAAATTTGGAGTGCCGTCACTGTGCCGCCCTGTAATATTTTTTCACCAAACTACCAAAAGGCACATAAGTGGGATGTTGGCTTTCTTCCCTCCAAATTTCAGCCCAAAAGACCAAACTATTATTTTGCAGCAGGGCGGCAAAAGATTCCTGTAATGCGGTGGATGCTGTAATGTTATCCTATGGGAAAAAGTGTCAACTTTGGAGTGCCATAACTTTTCCGCCCTGTAATATTTTTTCACCAAAATACTGAAAGGCACATCTGTGAAATATTGGCTGCGTTCCTTCCAAATTTCAGCCCAAAAGATCAAATCGTTCTTTTGCAGAAGGGTGGCAAAGAATTGCTGTCATTTTGCCATAACCTGGAAAAGTAGTGTCGCAATTTGCCAAAGCTTTCACAAAAATTTGCGACACTTTTGTGAGTGCAACACTACTTTGTGAAAGTACTTTTTCCAGAAACTTGAAAAACTTATTTCTAGGGTGTTTAACCTCAAAATAAAGACATGCCTAGCATCCTCAGGGTCCTACTAGGTAAACACAGAAAGAATTGTGTTGCTAGAGGGTCCCAAATTCAAATGGCAAGCATTTTTCTGATCACCAACTGAAAACAAAATGGTGGATTTGTGAAAGTAAAAGGGTCATTTGCAAAAGTAAAAACTGCATTTGCCAAAGTGTTGAGCTTTTTGTTAACTTTTGCCATTGACTTATAATGGGAAATTGTTTTTTGAATAACTTTTGAACCGTTCAATATTTTTTCACCAAATCTTCAAAAGACACATTGGGGACCCTGGCTTCATGTTCCCTCCTGAAGTTTTTGGTCCAGTCGCACAAACCGTGTGACCTGTAGATGAGACCAAAGAAATCGCAAAAAATTGTAATTACGCAATTGGCTGTTGCTTGATAACGCCACAGCCAGATATCCAACCAGTACAAAACTTGGCATGTCCCAAGATCTACCATGTCCAATTGTGTACACCAAATGTCAGGCAAATCTGTTGAACGGTGGCAAAGTTATTAAGGTGCAAAATGTGACCCTTTAACCTTAAAAGTGCTACTCAACCCTAACTATGGTAGCACTACTACCGTATACTATATATATATATATATATATATATATATATATATATATGATAAATAATCCACTCTAAGTTGTGCCATCATGCTATGATATATGCACGCCTTGGTGTGCTTTGTTACACATGAGGCTGCAGGCGAGTGTGTCAACCACCAAGGCGTGCGTTTATCAGAGGCCAACTGCACACCCTAGAGTGGGTTATATCTCTTATAAAATGGAAAAATTGTTTTAGAGACAAGTAAAAGTACAGGTGTCTGATCGTGCTCTGATATATGCATGGTCATGTGATGTGTTTCAACCAACCAGCAGAGATAACTTTTCCTACCCATTTTATAAATATATATATATACAGATATATATATATATATGTAATAGATAACGCACTCTATAGTGTGCGGTCATGCTCTGATATACCCATGCCTTGGTGCGGCCGAGTGCATCAACCACCCAAGGTGTGCGTATATCAGAGCACAACAGCACACACCGTAGAGTGGGTTATCTACCTTATAAAATGGCAAAATCATTTAAGGGGGGTAAAAGGATTATAATACATGGCTGCACACTAGGAAAATCAACAAAAAAACTGTAGTTTAAAAAAATCAAGAATAAATTCAAATGTGTAAAACTAAATAACAGGAAGATCAAATATATGTGACCTTGATCATCTGATAGCAAAAAAATGAAAGATCCTGATTGGCCAAGCACTATCTTCACCATTGTTGCAGCCCCCAGTTTGAAACACATGGCATATGACTGGTTCTCGGAAGTATCCCCAGAAGACAAATCATGCAAACAAAAGAAAAATAAAAGAGAAACCACAGAGCTGATGCACCAAACAAGAAACACATAGCCAGTTTTGCGAAAACCCGATTACACCAGAGGTGCATAAGTATACAGTTGCTAGGCAACCGTAATTATGCAACTAAGGTACGCTGCTTTTAAGTTAAAAAAGGAGATCAAGCCGAAAATGGTGGCATTTAATTTTTGTTTCTCAAGTGCAACAGCACTGTGGTAAATAAACTGTTAAGAAGTTTTTTTTTAAAATATATCGTTTCAGGGTTAAAAGACTTTGAAGAAATGTAAGCTGGACCTTGAATGAAAACTTAAAAAAACAAGGTTGTAGCAGTAAACTATTTGTTGGCATGTGTATATGTCGAGACTATAAAAAATATATGTATGATGAAAACTAGAAACCAGACTAACATGAAAATGTATATTTACAGATAAAATGACAAAAAAGTAACCCTGTGAACAAGATCTAATTGGAAGCGAAACAGAGGGGAAATGAATTAAAGAAACTTTGAAAATTTACAAGTCAAAGAGTATTACTTCAACGGGCCCCCTACATGTATTTATTTCCTTGGTAAAGTTTTGAAGCCTTGACTGGGGGCTGAAGACCAGAAAAAAGACATCACCATTACCCATTATTACCCCTTGTAGTTGCAAGTTATTAAAGTTGCCTGCAAAAAAGCTCTTTTTTAATTTTTACAGGTGCAGCACAATTCATACAAAATTGAAGTGGGTGGGAGGCTAGGAGAAGGGAGGGCTTTATGTGTGGTCTTGGGGGCAGAAGTCAGCCTCTCCTTGCAGGGCATTTAGAAGGAAGTCAGGATCACACTGCCACCTAGCACCAATCAGACACTAGGAACATGGCATCTGTGGGTTTGTGGGAAGCTCTGTAAGCAAGAAATGGGCTGGGTGAACAGAACAGGGGTAAAAAGAATCAACCAAAAGAAGGCGCGAAGGAAAATGAGGTAAGGTCCAGCTAAAATGGATATCAAATGCCTGCAGTACAGTATCTGGAATTGGCCTATGTGGAAAGTTAGAGGGAGAGGCAAATAGCAAATGGCCACAACCTTCTATACGTGGTAGGCTGCTGTACAAAGCCAGAGGAAGAAGTAAATCACAAATGGTCACAACACCCTATCTGTGGTATGCCTAGGTGCAAGGTTAGGGAAGGGGTAAGAATGAATGGCCACAACACTGTATCTGTTGCATGCCTGTGTGCAAAGGTAGAGGGTGACAAGACTAGCTAAACATTACCTAAACTAGGTGAGACAGGCTTAACAAGGGGCTCCAGAGTAAAGAACACCTGACAGCGAGTATTTCACCCCAGCTAAAAAAATCTCATTAACAGATCTTGGGCAAGGGGTTAGCAGACATAGTCTGCAAGAACCTGAGGGAAGAAGTGCCAAGAACAGAGAAGGTGGAAAATCATAGCCTGCAGGCTGTGTGCAATGGTAGTGTTCTAGAGGGTGCCTTTAGGAGACAGGGGGTGCATAGTTTACAGGAGGCTGTGTCTCCTAAATGAAGGGGTGATTTGACTCATTGATTTATAAATCAGTCTAAGGGGGGCCAATGCACAATGGAGCCCAATGACCAGGACAACTCTTCCCTGAAGGCATTGGGCCCCAAGACCAAGGTGATGCACATGTGTGTGGAGGGGGGGGTGAGGGCAATGGAGCTCACTCAGAGCTAGAGACCACAGGCAAGGAAAAGATACCAGATACTAGGTTCACCAGAAAAGGCCAATGCCCATGGGTCCAGGGCTGCTGAATCACAGAATGAACAGTTATAGACCACAGGGAGAAGTTATTCCTTTAAGATTGATTCACAGAGAGGGCAGGTTAGGGTAACAGGTGAGCAAGTCTAGGGTGGAAAGAGTAGTTAAAGTGGTCACAAGAGACCAGTAAGGGCCAGGAAGAGGAAGAGTAACCAGGAGTATTAGGAGGAAGTTAGAAAGACAACAGAACTGGATGAAGAGACAAAGGGAGATCCAGAGGCAAGTCTAGAATTTATTAGTGAAATGGGAACACAGTCAGATAAGTGCATAAAGACAATGGGGGAGGAGGGAGGGAGCACAAGTCTGGGTCTGAGGGGTCACTAGTGGCTAAGAATAAAAGTGCAGACAGAAAAAATCAATCCATAGCAGCAGATGGAGGGCATATGGTGGAAGATTCAATTATTCAGAGGTGGGAAGTGTTAGGGAAGGGAGACGAGGGAATGCAGATTACTCTAGGAGAAGTTCAGAAGGGTAAAAATAAGATGGAGACCCAGCAGGAGATGGGCAGGGCATGGGGGGGGCAATAGGACGTTGAAGAGATGGGTGAGAGTCAAAGGGCAGTAGAGTGTCCTGACAATTGGGCACTCCATTGTCTGGGGAACATTTAGTCCAGTAAAGTGAAGGGAGCCACATGGAAGGAGTATGATGTACCTCCCAGGTATGACAGTTAAGAGAATTATGTCTAGGCTGCAATCCCTGTTAGGAGATGCAGAGAGGAAGTCATATGGTTGGGTTCATTTAGGCACAAATGACCTGGCAGCCTGGCAGTGTGTTGGGGTAGAGGTGGTACAGGGAAGTTTAGATTGCTGGCAAAGAAGATTAAGGAGTGGGGGGACACTGATGCCTTCTAGGAAGTGCTACCAATGCTGAGAGCCAGTCAGGCAAGAAAGATCAGGATCAAAGACCTCAACACATGTTTCTAGGGGTGGTGCAAGCAGCAGGGCTATAGCTGTCTTGGGAGGTTCACCCATGACAGTGTGTGGCAATTGTGGACAACATCATTTAGGGTGCAGGAAATATGTTGCTCGGAATTACCGATGGTGACATTGCAGCATCCAATAGTTGCACAGGCAAAGCCCCATCCAGGGAAACACTTAGGTTTTGCAGGGAGCTTCACCCCACCCCCAAAAAAATCAATATACCATCCTCCAGGGCAGGCATAATGTGAGGGGCAGAGAAATTTCTGGGACGCCCAACAGGGTGTGAGTGTGAGATTATCTAAAATCCAGATCGCCCCTGTTGCACATGCTCTTGGTGCAGCATCCACATTATGGATGCCCTAATCATGGTGCCCTAACAATGGCATACCATCTTGAGGACTGAGGAGCAGATATGAGGACAATGTCCTGTACTTAGAGGATCATCTGCATTTAAGCTAGGAATGTATAAGGATCATGGGTGAGGATGACTGAGTATATCACCATAAATTGAAACTAGAAGGGTGGGCTTCATAAGAATACCAGCCAGAATTTACTGTGGCAATGGAGCACAGGGCCATCCAGGAAACAAGAAGAGGGAAGTGAGGTAACACTGGGGGAAAGAGCAGAAAGTGGCACAGGAGATGTAAAACAAAAAAGGACAAAAGGGTAAATCACTGAGAGGCTAAGGCCTCCAGAATGGAGGGTTTGGATGGGCAAACAGTCAAGCAGAGGATGGGACATCTGAAACAGAACACAGCAAGGAGGCAACCAGATAGCTAGAGGGTCAACATGGAGCCAAAGAGACAGCAGGTATCCTTGAAGTTGCATGCATGAATGCCTGAAGCCAGAAATGCAAAATGGTGGACCTCCAAGCCCAAGTGTTAGACAGACAGTTCGATTTAAGATCTGAGCATCCCTGAACCTTAAGTGTGACTTAAATATTCCTGAATACATCATCTACAGAAGAGGATAGAGCAGGGAAAAGGGATGGGAGAGTTGCACTGTAGATCAGGGAAGGGATCCAAACCATAAGAGATGAGGTAGAGGTCATAGAGGCCAAGACACTAAAGATCTTGGTTGAATCAAAAACAAGCAGGAAGATGACACTGCGAGTTGTCCATAGATCACCAAACAGAAACATAGAAACATAGAAATCTGAACAGGAAACTGGAAAAGACCATGAAGGGGAGATCTGGCAGTTCATAAAGCAGGCTGAACTGGTCATAATGGGAGACACTGATCTACTGGATATAGAATCAAACACCCCTGTAGCCAGCAGCAAAATAATTCAATCTGCAGTATCTTTTAGACATTCCAGGATGACTTTTTAGTGCAGATAGTGATGGAATTTACAGGGTACTATGCCACACTGGATCTGGTACTGCCTAACTGCAATTACATCAGGGATCTCAATATGGTGGAGTCCCCAAGTAATAGTGACCACCTTATGGTCTGGTCGAGGTCAAAACCTAAGAACACCTGAATACCAGGGCTCAATGACTAACTTCCAAAGGCTAGATTTTAACACTATAAGGGTTAAACTCCAGGCACACCTAGTAGAACAAATAAGAGAAGTGTGGAAAGGAAGAGCAGTAATACTAAGGACAGCCTTCGGGACATCAGCAGCACATGTCGAAGACGGGTACTATAGGCAAGAGAAAAAAAAGAGAAAACCAATGTTGTTCTCTGAGGAAATTAAGTCTGCAGTAAGACATAAGAGAGCAGCCCTCAGAAAATATAAAGTGAGTAGCAAGGAAGAGGAGAAGAGAGACTACCTTGAAAAGTAGAAGGTGGCCAGCAAATTACTAAGGAAATGCAAGACTGGCATGGACCTGAAAATAGCAAAAGGCATTAAGAAATAGGACAAGGCCATGTTTCATTTCATCAGGGAAACAACAACTGAGGAATGAGGGCATAGTCAAAGTCATGAAGTGGGAAGTTCTGTAAAAGATGGTAAGAGAAAATCTGAAACATTGACAGAATATTTCTTTTTGGTGTTTAGCTAGGAGAATGTGGTGCTGTTACCACGGGAGGGGAGGAAGGCAGTGGAAAGGAAGCAGGGCCATTAATATGGGCATAATGTATTACCACAGAGATGGTGCTAAAGGGGCTATTAGCCCTGAAGATGGACACGTCTCTAGGACTGGATGGATCTCACACTAGGGTGCCAAGACCGATGGTAGGGTTGCTGACAGCACCCCAAGCTGACCTGTTTCAATGAGTCCTTGGAAACTAGCAAGGTACCAGGGTATTGGAGATCAGCAGATATGGTTCCTGCCCATGAAACTGGTGCCAAAGATGATCCAAGGAATTACATGCCAATCAGTTTTCCTCCATAGTACGTACATGTAACATCATACACACCCTCATTCAACAGCACATTTAAATGACAGTAATATACTTGGCAGACTGTATTCATAGAAATCATTTGGTATTCTTTTTATTTACAGATTTCATCTATAACTTCATGGCTCAGAGCAAAGTGTAGTCACAAGGTGTTGAGTTATGTAGTAATAAAGCTAAACTATTTAGCCTTACTACTGCACTTCCATCAACTCTTTGAGGCCCTGGGTGCAACCAAGTGCATAGTCAGTTGGGTAAGTAATTGGCTTAGTAACAGGAAACAGAGAGTAGTGATCAATGGGGTGAGGTCTGATGAAAGTGGGGTCACTAGTGGTGTGCACCATGGCTCAGTGTTGGGGCCAGTTCTGTTTAATGCCTTTATCAGTGACATCGGCATAGGTATTCAGGGCAAAATTGCACTATTTGCAAACGATACCAAGCTAGGATGAAGGGTTGACAGTGAGGAGGAGATTAAGGACCTATAAAAAGGCCTGCAGTGGCTGGAAAGATGGTCCAATGTTTGGCAGTTGAAGTTCAATGCAAAGATATGTAAGGTGATGAATTTGGGTAATGAGAACCCATGGACTGAGTACCACCTCAATGGAGTACAGCTTAGTGCCACACAGGAGGAATGGGACCTAGGTGTCATCATAAGCAGCACCCTTAAACAGACAAGCCAATGCAACAAAGCTTACAGTAAGGCCAACAAAATGCTTGGGTGCATAAGAAGGGGATTAGACCGCAGGAGGAAGGAGGCCATACTGCCACTATACAGGTCCCTGGTACAACCCCAGCTGGAGTACTGTGTCCAGTTTTGGAGTCCACATCTAAAAAAGGATATAAACAGGTTGGAGGCTGTTCAGAGAAGAGCAACCAAAACAATCAGGGGCCTTCAAGGGCACTCATACAAGTAGCATCTGAAAGCATTAAATATGTTCTCAGTGGAGACAAGGAGGAAGGGGAGGTATGATTGAAACATACAAGTTCATGAGAGGAATAAATAAGGTGCCATCCTTGGACCTGTTCAACAGAGTCTCTGACTTTAAAACTAGAAGGGACAAGTGGAAGTTGAGGGGGGAGCTTCAAGAGGGAGCTTAGGAAATGCTATTTTACAGAAAAAGTCATGCAGCCATGGAATAAACTGCCAGCCCTTAGTAGCTGGGTACAGCAGGGCTCTCCACCATGGGAGGAAGCCAGGTTTTTTTTAAACCTTTTAGGACCATGGGCTGAGGTCTAGAGGGGTACATTTAGTAACTGTGCTCCACTCAACAAATGCAAATGTTTACATATTATTTAGAAACAAGGACAAGTAGTAGTGGTTATTCAAACGTAAGGCTGTTGGTTAACTAGGATCTGCAGGTTATCCTGTAGGTAGGGAAATGAACAGACTAGGTGGGCCAAGTGGTCCTTATCTGCCATCAAAGTCTATGTTTCTATGTTTCTATCAGAACTCCTTGAGCAGATTCTCTTTCAGGTAGCTTCCACAGGAAAGAACACAATTTAAACTGCAGGGGCTTCAGATTTAACTTTTCCTTTCATCCAGCCCAAAACACATAGCACACCACAGGGGTTACTGGTATTCAGTCCCCACTCTTCTCATGTTAGGGCAGATTTCATTGTTACCCATGACATGATCATTACCATACTCTACCCTCAGTTGCCTGCCTTCCCATCAGACAAGTTTGTGGGACATCCCTGGGTAGCAACAATAGCCAGTCACTGGACCTCAGCAGGCATGTGCCCCCCCCACACACCTAGATGGACATGACATTTTGCTGGATGATTTCTCCTTGATTCCTTCTCTGCTTTTTACAGTACCCCGTAGAGCACTACCTCCTCATCCCATGGAGCAGCAGGTGTTAAAAGCCAATGGGCTTGTAACTTTAATTCAGTTTTGGAGGATCCAGTGGGGTAATCAAATTGCACACTCACATGCTCCTTGCAGATTTCTTTCCCATTGTTTATAGGCTCCATGATTACTCTGGGGAACAAACACCTTTTTGGTGACAGAGCAGTTGCAGATGTTCTGACAGGAAAAGTCACAATTTATTCAATGACCAAATAAACATAGAAACACAGAATATGATGAAAGAGGGAGACTGAGGGTCCATCAAGTCTGTCGAGATGACAAAGTGTCTATTATAGCTACACAATAGCCGGGGTCACTGTAACAGTCATGGTACAACTGTCTCCCAAGAAAGTAAACTGGGTACTTTATTTTCTAGGGCAAGGTTTTTCAAACGGTGAGGTCAGCCTCCCTTGGGAGGTTGTAACATGTTCCAGGGGAGGCTCAAGAAAGTCTGAAAAAGTATTTTATTTACATTCTGAGTTTTAGCTATTCTGTGCAAAGGAATGAGGCAAACTGAAAGAGTGTAATAGTAGGTGAATTTACATATTTATTTAGAAAACTGGGACCAGGAAAGATACACTCAGCCAAGGCTCATTTCAGGTGTACCCATGTAAGAGTAGGGTCTGAATACAGTTCAAAATGAAACAGCAAAACAGTCAAGCAATAGAAAATGAACAATAGAGCAAATAAATAGAAACAACGAACAAATAATGTGAGGTAACAATTGACCTATTATACTGATGTCAGAACAGACCAAATATAATGGTGATGCAAAGATGTACTAGCAGAAAAGAGCAGGAGTGAGCAAAAGGATCCCTGAGAAGTTGCATAAGAGCAAGGTAAGAGGTGGAGAGGCAGAGGTGTGTAGGAAGGTTAATCGAGATACAGGGGAAACAGACAGAAAATTCAGCTTGACCCATGAAGGTACGTATTGCAACAAGACGTTACAATGGTTTGAGGTCAAAGTAGCAGAGCAAACAGGCTTGCTGGAAGGGGGGTATAAAGGGAGGGGGGTTACAATAAGCTGAATAAAATGAGAGCCAATTACTCTAAAGAGTTTCTTTTTATTACTGATGACTTTGCAAAGAATGTTATTTTTCTATGATATGGCCCAACATTATTTCTATATTTGGGGAAAGCTCAAGATGTTTTCCATGGCTTTGGAGAGAGTCACCGTAACAAAGTCTGAGAAATAATGTTCTAAGGGGGGGTCACCTGTTGGGAAAGCCAGAGCTGGGAATCTGCCAGTAGGAAGGTCAGACCCTGTGTAAGTAAAAGAGAGGATATGTGCATATGCATATTATTAATGTACTGGTAGGATAAAGTTAAGGGGGGAGTGATTGTCTACACCCCTCAAACAGAGGTTAGAATAGATCAGGAAGTAAAAAAAGAGTAGCAAAATCTCTTACAGGTACATACATGAAAAAAGGAAGACCAAATGGGTCATTGTTAGAATTACAAAAAAAGATGAACAAACCACAGAGCAAGATGGGGAGAAGGCAGAGACACTCAATGAGTACTTCTGCTAAGTCTTCACACAGGAAGCAGATAGTAATGGACCAACAATAGGCATGAAGAAGTGTCCTATTAAAGGAATAGACATGGTTCCCTTCACAGAGGAAAGGGTCCTGGAGGAAATAGACAAGTTAAAGGTAGACAAAGCAATGGGGCCAGTTGAGATACACCCAAGAATACTGAAAGAACTAGAGAGGGAATTGGAAGACCCCTTAGCAGTGCTCTTCAACAAATCATTAAGGAGCAAGGAGGTGCTGAAAGATTGGAAGAGTGCAACAGTAGTACAACTCCATAAGAGTGGAAGCAAGAAACAGCCAGGTAACTATCGTCCGGTTAGTCTAACATCACTGGTGGGAAAACAGATGGATTCCCTGCTGAAGGAAAGAATCACAGCTTTTTTGGTGCAAAGTGGTCAAGCTCGACACAACTCAACATGGTTTCATGGCAAGGAGGTTCTGCCAGACAAATCTGGTTGATTTTTTCAATTGGGTCACCAAAACAGTGGGTCAGGGTGGGGCAGTGGATGTGGTTTATCTAGACTTCAGCAAAGCTTTTGACTCTGTTCCACATAGGAGACTAGTCAAAAAACTGTAGAACATGGGAATTGGGCATGAGGTTACAAACTGGGTCAGAAATGGGTTACATGAGAGAACTGAGAGAGTATTAATAAACTGCACTCTGTCTATGGAGGGAAGGTGACTAGCAGGGTCCCACAGGGCTCAGTTCTGGAGCCAATCCTCTTCAACATATTCATGAGCGACATTGCGGATGAACTGGAGGGAAATGTGTGCCTGTTTGCAGATGACACCAAAATTGGCAAAAGGGTAGAGACAACAGAGGGGCAGCAAAGCATGGAAGCCGATCTCAAAAAACTAGAGGCGTAGTTCAAGACTTGGCAATTGAAATTCAATGGCAAAAAATGCAAGGTCATGCACCTGAGAAAGCATAACCCAGGGAAACTGTACTCAATGGGAGAGGAGCAGCTGGTGGCTATCAGGCAGGAGCAAAACCTATGAGTGATCATATCAGACGACCTCAACGTCAGTAGATAATATGAAAAAAGCAGCACTAAAGGCAAGTGGTATCCTGGGATGTATAAGGAGGGGCATCACAAGCAGAAGGCATAAAGTAATCATACCCCTGTATTGGTCCCTGGTCAGGCCTCACCTGGAGTACTGTGTCCAGTTCTGGAGGCCACACCTCAGGAAGGACATAGATAGGCTGGAAACAGTACAGAGAAGAGCAACAAAGATGGTGCAGGGCTTGCATCAGAAAACGTACAAGGCAAGACTGGATGTCCTCAAATTATGCTCCCTAGAACAATGCAGGAATCATGGGGACATGCTAGAAACATTCAAATACCTTAAAGGCAACAACAAGGTGCATGTGCAGAACCTCTTTCAGGTAAAGGACTACAGCACAACCTTTGAATTAAGGGAGCAAAGATCAGAAGCAATATGAGGAAATTCTTCTTCACAGAGTGTGTTGTGGAACCTTGGAATAGCCTGCTGGGGGAGGTGGTGGGAGTCAAGACAGTGGGGGAATTCAAGCGGGCATGGTTCAGACACTGTGGGATACACAAGCAGGTAGCTAAGTAGGGGGGTAGAAAGCCAAGGGCAGACTTGATGGCTCATATGATCCCCATCTGCTGACAACTTCTATGTTTCTAAGTTTCTACGTTAAACAAAGCACACATATATAAACTGATGTTTTATGCATATTGCCTGTCATCCTTTTGTAGAAGAAATAATGGGTGCAGCAATCTGCTAGCTAAGAGCTAGTAAGCTGGTTGCACTGCCTTACCTTGTTTTGCTCTGGCTGGTAAAAACTAGCCCTGGTGGTTAAGTGATATTTTGGGCCAGCCTGGGGAAGAGGCAGCAAAGTGTCTTTTTATAATACATTTTGTGTCCTGTTTTTAATAATATCTCCAGTTGCTGTAGTTGTTTAATGCAGAGTGGTGAGAGAGGAGTAGTGTTTCATGTGTTAATATTGCAGATCAAAATATCATAGGATAAAACATCATGAACAAAACGTGGAAAAAAATAAAGTGTGGTAAAAACATTGCAGGACAAAACAGTGCATGGAGTAGTTAGTACAAGCTGTAAGGTGGCAAAAGAGTACAGGACACTGCAGGGTTCATTGGGAGGGCCTAACTTTGTGCAGCTACCCCTCAGCCACTTTGCTACCATGCATCACAGTCCTGCAATGGTGGTGGGGGGGCCTAACTTTGCAAAGACAATGCAATGTTAGCTCCCCCCCAATGCAGGGCTGTGATGCACAGCAATAGTGAAATGGCTGAGAGGAGGCTGTGTGAAGTTAGCCACCCTCTAATGAACCCTCCAGTGTCCTGTGCTCTTTTGCCACCTTGTGGCTTGTACTGCCTGCTCCCTGCACTGTTCTGTCCTGCAATGTTTTTTCCACACTTTTATTTTTTTCTGTAATGTTTTGATCACAATATTTTATCCTGCAATATTTTTTCTGTGATATTAACACACAGGACTTAGTGACGGAGAGAGCCAAACCACGGCTCCATAGTATAACGCTACTGCCTGAAGGGGATTCCTTCTTGAACAGCTCAGGAGTAGTGCTATGCGGAATACAAAATTCCACTGGCAGAATTAGTGTGGAATGATTTCCACTAGAATTTCACTAGTTCTTCTTCGGAATTCCACCTGCTGTAATCCACGGAATTTCATTCCGCGGAACAGCATTTTTTCCGCAGAAAATAATTCCACAACTATTTCTGCAGAAATTATTGAGATTCCACAGAATAATATTCCATGGAATAGCATTTATTCCACAGAAAATCATTCTGCAGCCATTTCCAAGGAAACTATTAAGATCCACTGAATAAAATTAAACAGAAATCTGCCATTCCATTTCAGGCAAAATTTGATGGAAATTCAGCAGAATTTTGAAAATTCCACGAAATTCTGTTCCGCTGGAATTTGAAAAGTCCACACAGCACTATTCAGGAGCAGCTGTGTGGAAATGCAACCGCAGTCATGGAGGACGCTATGGCCTGCCAAAGCAGGAATTAGTCTAGAGGGAGGTGCATTGTGAGAAGTGCTCCTCTTGCTGGCAGGAGACCAGATAATTTAAATAAATAAAGTAGCTGGCAGGTGACAATCACCAGGTATTAAATTTAGAGACTAGCTTCTACTAAAATAAATTAATAAAATACAAATGGGCATACAAAATAATGTGGAGATAGGCTCCCACATATGCACACAGTCCAGGTGCCATGTTCAAGCAGCAGAGAAGGCTGATAATTGTAAGAAGATCAAAGTTGATTGGTGCTGAGGTTTGGAACAGGATCATGTCCACTGATTGATCAGGATTTGGGAGAAACAGAATGTTCAGTGGGTATAAAAGGAGCTGTACAGCTCATTTTCATGTGGATCAAGCAGGGAGACAAACCTGAAGGGACCAGACCTGTCCAGACTAACTGAGGCTTACCAGTTGTTAGCTCCCAGGGAACTAGCCCTCAGTTAAGTGTTACAGACTATAGGGGATCACCTGCATCCCAGTGTTAGGGATAGCAGGATAGTAAGTGAGAGCAGGCACAGAATGTATCAATCTGTTGCTTTAGATATCTGTTTTTTCCACAAGCATCTTCAGCTGCATCAACAAGATCGCATCTGATTCAAGCAACCAGGTCATCTCCGAGGATGAACAACATCAGATCCACTGCCAACTCCAGAGGTGCAAGTCACCAACTTTTCCAGTCATTTATGGAAAGTGATACAGTAACTTTTATCTCATTGAGTGACTAGTTCAAGAGGGACACTCATTTGCTATACTGAATTCCAGAATCATTATTGCTTCAAAGACTACTGTTCAGCAATTGAAGGGCTGAATTTAGAGACAAATGGGGGAAGCACTGTGTATTGTAAATGCTATAAAGTAATTGTTACATGATGCAAAGGGAATGCTATTGTAAAATGCTTAGAGTATATGTGAATAGAGTGTATAAGTAACTTAGAATTACGTATTTCTGTGTTCAGTTCCAGGGAAGGGTATCTGGTGATAAAGGGTGAGTGGACTAACTGAGGTAGACATAGGCTTAGTAGCCACTGTATGCCCTTAATGCAATGGATATGAATGTGCAGTGACTGAGGTCTGAGGTATGGCATACTACTGGGTCAAGATTTAAGTAACTGAAGGGCTGGTGGGTGATGGAATAGCCTACAGTATCCAAGGACAGCAGGTACAGAATTGCTGGAATATACAACAATGGATATTAATGCTCAAGGTATTTATTAAATTCAAAGATATTTGCAAAAAGTCTGTGTTGTTGCTAATTGCTACAGTTTCTTGTACAAGCTGTGTCTGTAAGTTGGTAGACCAGTTTAGTAAAATTTACCTTAAATTTCACTTGTAAACTGTCAGAATCTTGCTTCAAGGTTGTTTGAGTCTCACATTTCTGTTGTTTCCTGGGTCAGTCCATTACATCACTGCTGTCTCCTACACAGTTCTGCAGCTCTCTGACTGGGGAGGTAATCAGATAAGTTCCTGTGTGTACTCAAATCAGTGGTTATGGATGGAAAGAGAGGCAAAGAACTTACTGGTGGTGAAGCTCTGTTTTCTCTCTGTGTATATACTGCATCCACCTGGTGTAGTTTATGTTATAAATGTCTGAGACCCAACTGTGAGGCTGCACAGCGAACATGTTCATTGCTCTGTGTGTAAAGATTAACAAAATATCAAGACTGACTTATTCCACATTATGCTTAGACGTAGAATATTCTAAAACATTATTTGTTTTGAATTTGGTTGTAGACTTTGCAACATTTTGCACAGGAATTTTAATGTTACAGCTGACACTAAAGGGGTGGGTTTCTCGTAAAATCACTAGTGAGTATGAGGGAAGGGTTGTAGTGAAGTTGGCTGCACTTTGCTCAGCTCTAACAACTGAGGAGTTGGATCTGTTACTTGGGAAAAGTGAAAATTGGTATGGATCACACGCTCTTAGCAATGTTTGGTCAGAGCAAGAGATATAGTGACATTGAAGGATCTTATAGACTAGATCCAGTTGTGGGGTTCAGAATACATTTTTCCTTCACTGGATGCACCCGAGTTCAAGCCTAGAAATACTGAGTCATCAATGAGAGGAGTCATGAGGATGCCTGTGGGACTTGGCTGCGGCGTTTCGGGAGGAACACCAAAAGAGAAGATGTCATTTGATGTGGGGGAGTTTAACAAGAAGATAGACCTTGGGCAAAAGTTGTGAATTTTGCTTTAGTGGAACTTTCACAAAAATTTACATGTTTTGCAGAATTTTTGGAATTTGCACCTTTGGTGAAATCAGAAATCTTACAAATACATATCGTGAATTTTTGTCCTGTTTCATGACACTTTCTCACTGAACTGCAGAATAACACCCATGAACTACAGAATTAATACATTAATCTGCAATTCATGTAATTATTCCACAATTCAGCGAGTGATCAGTTCTGGTCAGTCTCTGGTAAATTGAATTTTTTTCCCTGGTATATAGTGGTACCCCACTCTCCAAATGCCTTCCCTCCATGAAATAATGTTTCCCAGGTGTCCAGTGGAACCCCCACCATTTGATCATTGTCCCCCATCATTAAAATATTTCCCTGGGGTCTAGTGGCACCTACTACCCTCCAGTTGCTATCCTGCTGTGAAATAAATGTCTCCCTGTGGTCTAGTGGCACCCCTTCCTTCTGATCGCTGTCCCCCTATGAAATAAATCATGAAATAAAAGCTCATTTACATGAAAAAGGAATTATTTAATGACAGGGAGAGGGTGCTCTGAGGGTGGGGGTGCCACTAGACACCCGGGAAACATTTATTTCATAGAGGGATGGCAATTCGAGGGTGGGTTTGGCACTAGACACCAGGGAAACATTTATTTCTTAGGGGGATGGCAATTGGAGGGGTCACTAGACAGCGGGGAAACATTCATTTGGTAGGGGGCCAGCGATTGGAGAGTGGGGGGTGCCACTAAACACCAGAGAGGGAAAAATTTATTGGGCCGGTGAAGGTGATACACAATTCATATATTTACTTCAAATTTCAGTGACTCACGGAACTGCAGAATGAATGTATCAATTGCAGATTCATGTTTCAAACTGCCAAAAGAATTTCTACAGAACTGACCTCTGACAGTGATCAGTTCTGCAGAATTTTCTTCAGCAGTTTACTACATTAATCCACAGTTAATACAGTTATCCTGCTGTTCTAAGTTGGAAATTCCACAAAAATTGCCAGTTTGATTTCTGAACTTTCACGGAACAGAATGTCTGACTTTCGTGCAAATGCCATTGGGAAAAGTTTTTTTGGACAGCACTAGAAGTGGATGGATCAGAAACTGTAAGCATTCATGGACATAAATTATATTTATTTACTTATTTAAACATTTAATAACTTGGAAAGGTATGCTGAGCCAAGGGTGCAACCCAAAGAGTCATGAATATCATATAGAATTGTAGTCTGACTCCAGAAAGTAGAGAGAGTACACCAACTGCAGGTCCATCCAAGAGAAATTAAATGCCAGTAATGGAAGAGCTGAGATGTGAAAATCAGGAGAAACCACAGAGAAGAGTAAATGTATCCCAAGGATATAAGAGAGCGACAAAGCCAGTTATCCTATTGTTGCACCATGGGTTGGAAGCAATATCCCAGTATTTGTAGGAGAGAAAAAGGAAGATGCCTTGCAATTTTTGAGAGCATTTGAAAGAACATTGAGACAAGCACACATACCAGAAGACATGTGGATACAGTATTTTGAAGGAGCTATGAGAGGTACTGCGAGCAAGTGGTGGTGCAACAAGCAAGAGCAGTTATGAGACTGGAGACAGTGCAGAATCCAGTTTCCGGAGTACTTTGACAAAAGCTGAAGTAGACAGTATTTAAGGAGAGAGTTGGATCATCTACAGAAGGCTAGAGATCAGCTTGATATGCTGGCCCCAGATAAATGGGATATCTAGACGCATCTGTATCCAGGAGCTCAGGAGGAGAGAGAGACTGCAGAGTTTATTTATTGGAACATTTCAGCCTGAGTTACAAAACTTACTGATATGTGCCATAAGAAGGTATATTAAAGAGCTCATACCAAGAGCTTTGCATTGGAACTTATGTCAAGTGAAGCCTGCAGTCATCCATCAGTATGAGAGAAATGAGAGATTTCAGGACAGAGGACCCGAACCACAGAGACACATTGCACAAAATCATTCAGCCAATGCACAGCAGAGATCTTATCCAACTTGGAGAGGGGATACATTTGAACTGAGATAGTGTGGATGTAATGAACTGGGACACAAGAAGCCTGAAAACAAAACTGTAGTCCTAAAAACAAAACTGAACAGCCAGCAAACAGAGTGGCAACTACCTTGATGAGGGAGGATGAGCAGACAAAGCCTGTACAGGTAGCAAAAAGGAAACAAGCAACTGAGGTGCTGGCTAGAGTCACTAGTTCAAACTTGCTGTATTTGCCTTTAAAGTTGGGAGATAAAGAGGTACAAATTCTGGTGGACACACGAGCTGCAACTACCATTATCATGAGGCCTGTATTAATGCAGAGTATTAAGTCTTGGTTGTGGTATGAGAGGAAGCCAAAGATGGAGCTTAAGTTAGCCAGAGAAGAATCATACAGCCCATGGGGACACAGAGGAGTCAGCCTCAGCAATCAAGGAATGCCCTGGAAAGGAAGAGCAGTTAAATTCACACAGCCGTATCTGATATCATTAATGGAACTGACATTCTTAAAGATCTGAAGTTAAATATTGACATAGCTAATAGTAGAGTTGTAAGCTCAGAGAAGGCTGAGAGTGAGACACCAGTTATGGTGGAGGATAAAAAAGTTAATGGAGAAGTGTCATAGTGGACCACATCTGAGAAAACATCAAATATCAACCATAATAGCTTTGGAAGTAGAAGACGTACTACAAAAATATTTGCAGGGCCATATCTGGAGGGACTTATCAAGTGAACAGAGGATAGAGGGGTGTAGCTGAAATGCATATTAAGTGAGTTCCCTGAAGTGGTCATGGAGACAGCTGGATCAGCTACTTTGTTAGAGCATGCTATTGACACTGGAAGTACACAGCCAATAAGGAGCAGACTGTATGCCTATTCGCTGAAGAAGAAAGCAATCGTAATAGAACAGATCCAAGAAATATTGAAGGATGAATATCTTCAGTTGCTGTAGCTATTTAATGCAGAGTGGCAGCTGTGAGACCCTGCAGCACCAAGTCAGAGAGGAGTAGTGATTGAGAGAGCTGAGCCACGGCTCCATAGTGTAGTGCTAGTGCACTGAAGGGGATCCCTTCTTGAACAGCTGAGGAGCGGCTATGCAGAAATGTGACCTCGGTCATGCAGCAGGCTATGGCCTACCAAAATAGGAATTAGTCAAGAGAGAAGTGCATTGTGCTGGCAGGAGACCAGATACATTAAATAAAAAAAGGAGTTGGCAGGTGACAAGCACCAAGTATTGAATTTATAGATTGACTACTAAGTTTTTTTACAATAAATCCTGTACCCAGTTTTAAATAATGTTCCCAGTTGCTGGAGTTAATTAATGCAGAACGGCAGCTGCAAGGTGCAGAGGTGCCAAGTGTAAGAGGAGTAGTGATGGAGAGAGCTGAGCCATGGCTCAGGAATAGATCACTACTGCTCTGAAGGGGATTCCTGGCCTGCTAAAGCAGGTATTAGTCGAGAGGGAGGTGCATTTTGAGGAGTGCTCCTCTCATTGTCAGTAGACCAGATACTTTCAAATATAAAGTAGTTGGCAAGTGATAAGCACCTGGTACTGAATTTAGGGGCATGCTACAACTAAATTACATTAATAAAGCACAAATGGGCGTACATAATATTGTTGGGATGGGCTCCCACATAAGCATATAGTCCAGGTGCCATGTTCAAGCAGCAGAGAAGGCTGCTAGTTGTAAGAACATTTAAACTGAAATCTTAGAAGAAACTTGAATAAATCAATAAAACAAAGCCCCAATGCATTAGTTTATACAGTAATCCAGTGAACAAATACATGTATATTTTGTACCTCGAAAATGCATAGTTTATAAAGCAGTGTAAAGTGCATTAATGCAGGGAAATTAATCAGTATAATTTAAAATGCACAAAATATGTAACTTTTTTTCTAAATAGAACTGCCAAGCCTTTTTAAGACGGATTTTAACCAGACTTGGTAGTTTTTTAGATGAAGGGCTGGTCTGTCTGGGAAAAATAGTCTAATTTTAGTAAGACTTAAAGAAAGGGGCTCTAACCTGTTAAGGTGGAGTAGCTGGGAAGAGCAGCTGTGGCTCAGAACCCATGAGGCAGGTAGGAAGGTTGAAGAAGGAGCCAAGTAAGAGTGTTTACTCTTGGGCAGGAGTGGTTAATGAAGACTTTGAACAGCCCTGGAGGGAGTCACAGATCTCACATGATTATTTCATTTGTCTGAGCTCCAAACAAAAAGAAAGGTGTTCATTTAAAGAGAAATGGCTTAAATTAAATAAAATCTTGTCCTTGTCCAGTGTGAGAGTGAACCAGCAAGCTGTTATTTTTCCACAGGGTGAAAAACGTTAAGTTTCATTTACTTAGTCACCCCTAAACCCAATTATTTAATCAAAAATGCTAGGGAGAGCCAGAAATTAGTTTTCTTATGGAAAAGGTGTGAAGGTGATTCAATTAATGGGCAAACTTGATGGGCCAAGTGGTCCTTATCTGCTGTAAATCTTTATGTTTCTATATTTCCATGTCTCAATTTTATTTTTAGATAATTTTATTGTTCTTAAAGTGAGGTACAATTAAAATGAATTCAAGTTAACAAAGCAAAGCAGGCTTGGAAGTTTCAGGAAAGGAAGCTGAAAATTTAAACTTGAGATTCCATTGTGTCTCTTCTGTTGCTGAATTCCAAAGTGGAATCGAAGCCGATTGGCGCTGAGGTTTGGAACAGGGTTCTGTCCACTCAGTGACCAGGATTTCAGAGAATGAAATATTCAGGGGTATGAAAGGAGCTGCACAGCTCATTTTCATGGAGAGTGAGCAGGGACACAGACCTGAGGGGAACAGACCTGTCCAGAGGGAGCCCAGCCTAGTGAGGCTACATGGAATCAACTGCATCCGAGTGTTGGGGATAGTAGGGCAGTAAGTGAGATCAAGGATGTAATAGATTCACCTTCTTCTTTAAGAACCTGTTTTTTTCCCACAAGTGTCTTCAGCTGCATCCAGCAAGATTACATCTGCTTCATGTAACCAGGTCATCTCCAAGAATCAGCAGTATCAGATCTACTGTAACTTCAAATGTGCAAGTCACCAACTTGTCCAGCAATTAAGGAAAGTGGTACAGAAACTTTTATCTCATTGTGGAACTAGTTCAAGACTCAGAGACACTCATCTGCATATATTGAATTCTGGAATCCTCATTACTTCATGGACTACTGTCCAGCAATTGAAGGACTGAATTCAGAGAACTAGGGAAGGGAGGAAGTATATTGTGAATGATATAAAGTAAATGTTATGTGACACAAAGGGAATGCTATTGTGAAATACTTAGCATATAAGTGAATAGAGTGTATAAGCAATTTAGTGTTAATTGTTTCTGTGTTGGATACCAGGGAAAGGCATCTGGTGATAAGAAATGAGTGGGTTGACTGAGGTGGGTATAGGATTAGCAGCCACTGCACACCATTAAGGCAATTAATCTGAATGTGCAGTGACTTGAGGTCTGAGGTGTGGCCTATTGCTGGGTCAGGATTTAGGTAGCTGGAGGGCTGGTGAGTGGTGGAATAGCCTACAGTCTACAGGGATAGCAAGTAGAGACCTGTGGGGAAGGTATAACATGATGATAGCAACTGCATATGGGTGACTGTCATAACAGCGACCCATATGATGGTGCTATCTTCATGGGTGACTGTAGGGGAATGGCGAACGTTGCGACTGTGAGGTTAGGGTGGGCAACAAGAAAGAGGGTGGGTGACAGGATGTGGAGGGATGGGGAACAGGGATGTGACCCTGTGGTGAGCCTGCTTCTGCCAAGCCAATCATGTGGTGTGGTGGGTAGGGTGGTTGGCTCTGACGGAGCAGGTCATGGGTTTCGGACTGAGGATGGGTGTTCCTTTTGCACTTCCCACAGCTGCGGAACATAGATTTTTTTTTCAACCAGGATGTGCCCCCCTCCCCGATATGCACCTACCCAGAGCTGAGAATCTTTATTTAGCGGGTGTGGTGATGGTGTGAGGGGCACAGCCTCAGTGCATGCACAATTCCCAGTAGCCTTTTTCTGCATATCTCCGCAAATGTTTTTGGTGATAATGCAGGTTGTGATAATAGCAATCTCCTTTGTGCAGTCACTATTATCACATAGAACCTGTGGGAATATAAAACAAAGGGTATTAATGCTCAAGGTATTTATTCAGTTCAAAGTTATTTGCAAAAAGTATGTGCTGTTGTTGCTAATTGCTACAGTTTCTCATACAAGCTGTGTCTGTGAGCTGGCAAACCAGTTTAATATAATTTACCTTAATTTTCACTTGGAAACTGTGTCAGAATCTTGCTTCAAGATTGTCAGTCTCACATTCCTGTGGTCCTCTGGATCAGTCAGCACCTCTCTCTCCCACATAATTTTGCAGCTAAGAGGTAATCCCTTTGTAGGTGTCTGGGGATATTTCTGGGAGAGAAGTTCTTCAAGTTTGACAAACTCCACCTAAACACACAAGGTGTGAGAGAGCTTGCCCAAAAATTTGATATACTAGTTGGGTGTTTAAACTAGCAGAGGGGGAGTCTGTGTCTAAGGAACCTATCAGTTACATATTTAACTATGGGCACCTAAACACTACTCCCCTGCAAGTAAGGAGCCCGCTACCATAATACGGGAGAAATCCTAAGAAATGTAGGGGGACTCTGGAAGGACATAAGGGGAGCCATGAAATAGTTAACTGCAAGAAGAAAATGAAATTATTGATGAAGAGAGCTCCTACAGGGTCTTGGAAGGGAGTGTGCTTCAACCCTAGAAGCCTGGGAAATAAAATGAGTGACCTACAGGCAATCACCGCGGACCCCCAAGTGGACCTAGTGGCCCTTACAGAAACATGGACCATGGAGAACAAATACTGGGAGACCTCTTGATACCAGGCTACTTACTCTTTCAACAGGACAGAAGCAGGGTGGGAGTAGCACTGTATGTCAGGGATAGAATTAAAGCCACTTCACTAGATGGTAACTAAAAAGATGGGATAAAAACCCTATGGGTTCAGCTCTCTTCACCACCAAGAAAGAAGGTCTATATCAGGGTGGTATACAGGCCCCCAGGTCAGGCGGAGGACAAGGATGAGCAGCTTTTGGAAATCAAAGATGTCACACAGAAAGGGGATATGGTGGTGGTCGGAGATCTGAACATGCCCGATGTAAACTGAAATATCCCTGCAGCCAGGACCTCAAAAAGTCAGAAAGTAGTGGAGGCCATTCAAGACTGCCTACTCACTGGCTAATACTCCAATTAGGCAGGACCTTATCCTGGATGTGGTTCTAACTCAGAGACAGTCAGTGCTTTAGAGGTTGGGGAATCACTGGCAAATAGTGACCACAACTCCATCTGGTTTGAACTATCCCTAGAGGATGTAGGATCTCAATCCAGGGTGGAGATCTTGAGCTTCAGAGGAGCCAACTTTGAGAAGTTCAGAAGACTGGTCAGGGACAGGGTGTCTAAAATCTACAAAACAATGAAGGTGGAAGACATCTGGGGGCACGTGAAACTATCCATACTGGAGATACAAAATGTTGCATTAGGACAGTGACAAAAAGGAATAAGCTTTAAAGACCCAAATGGTTCACGGATCAGGTTAAAAATGCAATCAGGACCCAAAGGGTAACCTTTTGCAATTATAAGAAAGATAGGAGTGACAGTAATTGAGATGATTTTAGTCAAAAGAGTAAAGAAGCTAAGAGGGCAATGAGGTTGGCAAAGGTGACAGCTGTACTAAGGATTGCGACAAGGATCAAAGAACAGAACACACATTTTTTCTATTATATTCAGAAAAAGAGGAAGAAAGGGGAGGGATAGTTCATCTCTTAGTAGCCTGTGAAGATAGCAACTCCTGAATGGCAGAAAATAATAGCAAGTGCCATATCGGTGAATTTTCTGTTCCCCCCTCCCCTAGGTCCAGCCCCCCTGGAGTTTGTATATTAAGTAAGGAGGGTGAGGGAGGCATGGGGGCAAAGCCCCCACAAACAGAAAGTTTGCTGATAATGGCACTTGCTATTATTCTGTGCCATTTTGACTCCTTGTTGTTTGGGAGATGCAATTCTGACATGGAACCTCATCTCTTAGATGCTGACCCATTAGCAGAGGAGGGTGAACAGAAGGAATGGGATGATTTCAGTCAAAAGAGTAAAGAAGCTAAGAGGGCAGCGAGGCTTGCAAAGGTGACAGCTGAACTAAGGACTGTGACAGGGATCAAAGAAGGAAACAAACAATTTTTCCATTATATTGAGGAAAAGAGGAAGAAAGGGGAGAGATAGTTTATCTTTTTGCAACCCGTGAAGGTAGTGGCTCCAAAAGGGCACAGAATACTAGCAAGTGCCATATCAGCAAACTTTCTGTTCCTCCTTCCCTGAGGTTCAGCCCCACTGGAGTTGGTATATTAAGTAAGGGGGTGTGAGGGGCATGAGGGTGAAGCCCACTGCAAACAGAAAGTTTGCTGATAATGGCACTTGCTATTATTCTGTGCCATTTTGACTCCTCACTGTTCAGGAGATGCTATTTTGACATGAAACCTCATCTCTTAGATGGTAATACATTAGTTGAGGAGAATGAACAAAAGGCCAGCATTCTGAACAACCTCTTCTGTTCAGTATTTACGAAAGAGCATGATGGACCAATACCTGAAAATGGCATTAAAGCAGCCAATTTGGGGATCTTAACAGTGGAGTCACTGACTTTTACTGCCAACAGAATCAGGGAGGCATTAGTTCAACTAAGGGTGGATAAAGCACCAGAGCAGGATGGGCTGCATCTGAGGGTGCTGAGAGAACTTGTGGAAGAATCGGCAAACCCCTTGGCCTACTTGTTTCAATGTTCACTATGGTCGGGGGGTCATGCACCTGGCTGTGACTGTGACCACGACTGGAGAAAAGCAGATGTGGTGCCTCTCCACAAGGGAGGAAAAAGAGAGGAAGCTGGCAACTACAGACCAGTTAGCCTCACTTTGATACTGGGGAAACCCATGGAAACCTTCATTATGCAGGACATAGTAGAGTATCTAGAGAAGTATGGTCTTCAGGACAGCAGACAACATGGGTTCATAACAGGCAGGTCATGCCAGACTAAACTAATTATATTCTTTGACTGGGTGACTAAGGAATTGGATAAGAACCAACCAGTGGACCTCCGATACTTCAACTTCAGCAAGGCCTTCAGTTCCGTGCCACACAAGTACCTGTTAAATAAGCTTCAGGATCTATCCATGGCCCAGAATATAGTTAGTTGGGTAGGTAATTGGCTAAAGGGCAGGAAGCAGAGAGTGATAGTTAATGGGGTTAGTGTTGTGCCCCAGGGCTCAGTCTTAGGCCCAGTCCTATTTAATATATTCATCAGTGACATTGGAGAATGCATGCAGGATAGGCTCACCATGTTCACGGATGACATTAAGCATAGTGGTAGGGTGGAAGGCACAGAAGTGGTTATGGACCTTCAAAAGGACCTGCATAGACTCAAAAGATGGTCCAACATCTGGCAGCTTAAGTTCAATGTGAAGAAGTGCAAGGTGATGCACCTGGTTATGGGTAACCATATGACAGAATACTGGCTTAATGGAGTCCGGCTCTGCACCTCACATGTAGAAAGGGACTTAGGAGTCATCATCTCAGGCACCCTTAAGAAATCCAGACAATGCAACAGAGCTTACAGCAAAACAAACAAAATGTTGGGATGTATAGGGAGAGGTTTTGACAGTAGGAACAGTGAGGTGACCCTCCCACTCTACAGGTCCCTGGTGAGGCCCCACCTGGAATACTGTATCCAGTTTTGGATTCCTCAACTAAAGAGGAACAGGGATAGATTAGAGGCCATACAGAGAAGGTCAACCAAGAGGACACATGGGTTCCACTGGATCTCATATGGAGATCGCTTGAAGGCACTAGACATGTAATTGCTAGAAACTAGGAAGGAGAGGGGGATAAGATTGCAATGTTCAAATTCATGAGGGGCATAAACAAAGTGCACTACTTTGAACTCTTCAACAGGATGTCAGACTCAAACACAAGGGGACACAAATGGAAACTGAGAGGAGGTCATTTTAAGAGGGAGTTAAAGAAACACTACTTTTCAGAAAGGGTGTTGGAACCATGGAACAGGTTGCCTGCCGACGTGGTAGGAGCTAGGTCTATGGCAGCATTTAAACATGGGTGGGACAAAGCAAGTGCTACCTTATACTCCACAGGTGCTTGAAAGAGTATGACATTCAGCAGGAGAGGCTAGATCCCATGATCACTAGAAGTCTTGGAAACCATTGGACAGACTTGATGGTCCCTTGGTCTCCTTCTGCTGTCTTTTTCTATGTTTCTAAGATCCTATGTGTACCCAAATCAATGGTTGTGGGTGGGAAGAGAGGCAAAGAACTTACTGGTGGCACAACTCTGTTTCTCTGTCTATGTACTGCATTCACCTTGTGTGCTGTATGTTATGCTACTTAACTGATGTTTCAGAGTCACTTCCCTCTCAGGTGAGACTAGATGCTAGCATTCTATCAGTTTCCTCATTGGAACTCTTAAACTAACCAGTGGCCTAAATCCCTCTTCGGACTGACAATATAACTCTGCCCCTGCCTCATATAGCCATGCCACATGACATGGGTGCCAGAGTGGACCCCTGTTTTTAGCCCTTTGCTGCCAGCCAGTGTTTGAAACAGCATGCTAGGAACCCAAGAGAAACTAGGGGTTACTCACATATAAAATAGAAATATAAAAAAGTGTCCACTAAACACCTTTCTTTCATGGTTCCCTGATGGTCCAGTGCTTTCTCCCACCTTAACCTTATAAATATCTGAACCTTGAGGCCCTGTGAATCATTCATCTGTTTCCTTATTTTTTTCCATGGTGGTCTTGTGTTAGTCCCTTCTCTGACCATAGAACCTGGTTATCTGTAGCTCTCCACCTCATACAGAATCATTCTGGGGTAAGTATGGCACTGGGTGCACTTGCCTTTATCCATGTTACTGATTGTAGCACAGGAGTATGCAGAAGGGTGTTTTATTTCACATCAGCACTGTTATACCATTAAGAATGGTCCTGTTGTCCATTTGCATAAAAAACACACTTCTCTTTCTCAGCTGCCCACAGTTAACTTTTCAGGCACATAGTCAATATTGCAGCCCTGGCTACAGAACAGCATAGGCAAGTTTATGGGTAAGGGGAGATCTACTGCCTTAAACTTTTTACACGGGAACATATGCTGGATGAAAAATTACCAAGAGTCGATCACGTTTATCTCTTGCCATCATAGCTGCAGCAACATGTTATAGAGACAACAAAGTAAGAAAACAAATAGCTTTCAGCATGTGCCTTACGATATTTTGTTATGGATCCCACAAAACTTGCCAGTTATGATCTCTAATAGCACATTCCCAAGTTAGTGTTGCTCTATTACCCTTTCTTTCCAGGCTTAAAGGCTTTTGGGATGCATATGTGGCAGGGAAATTTTATCTACAGAACTGCACTCCACCACTCCTCTTAGTGCTTTCCACTTGCACTCCCCTTCCAATGTAGTTTGTTTCTTTTTTTCTCCTTTTTAGCAAAACATCACTCATTGGGTATTGATTAGTAGTTTTATTTTCATTAGCATGTGCTTAAAACAAATGTGTTAAAAAAAAACCTTTCTTTTGTTTAAACGTTAAAAGTTCAAAGATAATTATATTACAGTCATTACTGAAAACAATTTGTATTTATATGTAACTTCAAATCTCTTCATTTGTGCTTGATTGATAAGTGTTTTTAACACATATATTTTACCATACTTCATTTATGCAAGCTGTTTCCTCTTCGTGGCTCTGTTGTCTATTCTAAACTCTCTCCATATTCATTTTATTTCTTTTATTTCATCGTGATTGCACCTTTCATTTGTATCCTTTGCCTGAAATTTAGAGAGCCTACTGCTGTCCACAAATGCTTAGCATTCTGCTTTTTTCTTGTGTTTGGCTTCCTGTGCCATTACTCCTTCTTTCTGCTTTGGACCAGCCAGCCTCCTCGGTGCTTCCTCAATCAGGTGATAGCAATCACGTTCTAACATGCTGACGTTTCGGATAGTAAATCTCCATCATCAGAGCTATGTTAGTAAAGGTGTACTGCCTTTTTAATACCCACTCTTTGAGCTGCAACCAGTCTATCATGTTTTTATATAAAAAACAAGAAAAAAAAAGTGCTGTAATAATCTTAAAATTTTTAAACAATGACCTTTATCACCAAACCTCTAATTTCTTTTGAAAAATGCTTTTCTTCTGATAGCGCTCTTTAGTTTTGTTTGTGGGTTGTGTTTTTGACGTAGAACAGATCTGTATTGTATTTGTTATATCCCTTTCTTTATACAGTACATGCAAGTATAACTTCAAAACTGCTGTCATGATACATTTCCCATTCTTTCAAAAAAAGTCCTAGCATTAAAGCATATGACACAACTTTAAGTAAAGGTGCATTTCAAGAATTTGCTAATTAATCCCAAAATATTTGGATACAGGAACATTCAAAAAATAAGTGTTCCATTCACTCTGTGCTGGCCCGCCAGTACAGCAGTAATGCTACAGCATGCGATGCTGATGATCCGGTTTGGGGAACGAGCCCAGAACATTGGAGGGTTGGCTGGGGGAGGTGGGTTGAGCATCCCAATGGGACTGTCCCTACCTCAGTGGAAGGAGATATGTGTGTCAGGCACAGTACCACCACCTGAGTGATGACAGGTGGAGGTGCAATTGGATCCAGGCTCAGGGAGGGTGCAAGTGCATGTGTATGCACATTGCATGCACCATTAACATCATGGGGTCTGGAAAGAACAATGAAAAGCACCCCTGACTGACATAAGATGACACCTGCCTTGCATCATAGGCCCCACAGTGCCAACCATGGTACTTTCCCAATAAAAGCCAAAAACCACTCAACCTTGGTAAAATACCATGTGGCGCAGCAATAATGTCATCATGGCTTTGACTTCAAAATTGCTTACAGTTAGTTTGGACTGTGCCAAGCTTCCTGACAGCAATATGTTGACATCCACTAGTGCCATGCATTTATAGTGCACACCATGTGAATTAATTAGCCACCCAACAATGGTGTGTGGTGACCTAATTAAAAATTCATGATATTAAGAGAACATTATGTCTGATTTCTAGTTCACTGACCTATGCAGCCAGTATAGTGTAATGCTTGTGCAACTGTATTAGTTTGGTTTTGGCTGTTCGCACTTTTTGTTTCAGAGGCATAACCACCCTGTAGGGGTACGAAGGCAAGGAACTCTTGGAGAAGGTTCCAAACCTAAAGGTGCCACAGGATGATTTCCGTCGCTAAAGGTACCTTAGGAATCCCACTAAGGAGAGAGTGCTGCCACTGGAGGAGAAGGGGAGGATGGTGGGGCAAAGAAAAAATGCTTCACAGTGAGGCTGAGAGGAACTGCTTATATAGCTCAAGAAGTGGGAGTGGCTGGCTGCTTGACCACTGAACTCCAAGCAAAGCCTTACCAATTCACTAACCTATGCAGCCAGTATAGTGTTATGCTTGTGCAACTGAGTTAGTTTGGTTTTGGCCATTCGCACTCTCTATTCCAGAGGAATTACCTACCTGTAGGGATACAAAGGCAAAGAACTCTCAAAGAGGGTTCCACCCCTAGAAGTGCCATGGGATGATTCCCGTGGCTAAAGGTACCTTAGGAATCACCAAAAGAAATGTAGTATCATCCCCCCAAAAAAGGAGGCAACGTGAAGCATATGAGCAAGCAGTAACTGTGACACAGAAGCAGTAACTGTAATGTAGGAGTAGAGAAGCATAGGCAGTTCGATAATGCAATGAGATGCTCAGTTGGATAACATAATGAATGCCTAGGCTTGTGCAGCATGATACTGATGGTGTGTGTTGAGATTAGGGGATCCCCTAAGGAGAGAGTGAATGGCAGGGCATCCTCCACCTCCATCCAACAGCGGAATCTACCTAAAGAAACTTGGAGAAACAACTATGCTAACTAAGTGTTATGACCTGAGGCAATGGAGGAGAGAAAAAACCCTATGAGAAGGAAATCCCTGGGGATCCAAGGCCTAGGTCACTGTCCCTCCAGGCTTGGGATAGTTTATTTAGTGACTGCTCTGCAGCTGCAGTTTGGAAAACCAAATTAAAGGGAGGTGGAAAATATTTCAATTTGGAGGAAGGCTTTCACTCAAACCCTCTATGCCATGGAAGGTTACGAGAAAACTCTGCAACAATACGTGCATCCAAGGTGCAAGAGGAAAGCAACAACTGCTGCGGCACTCACCTGGCCTACCCACTCTAAATCAAACCAAGTGAACCAGAGGCAGTTGTAGGGAGAATGCGGTGAAGGTGCCTAGCTAGGGAAACCAATAAAGTAAATGGCTAACCATTATAGTGGAACACTAGAGCCAAAGGAGGTAACTTTTTCCACCCTTCTCTGCTAGTCTTAAATTCTACACCAGGAGCTGCTGTCACATAGGAGGCAGCTAAAGCCAAGCCCAGGGCAAGAACATTCCCAGCTATGGGCCAGGTGAGAAGGATCCCACCCCAAGTTGGACATGCTCTAGATGCAGACTAAATGCAAAGCAAGACCGTCGGCTGCAGGAACCCTGCACCAGAATAGAATGGCTGGCATGCCCCAGAAATTGATTGAAAGCTGCAAAGCTGGTGAGCTGATGAGCACAGCATGCTGAGATTGTAATGAACACTGAGTGCTGAGACCATGCAAGATTGAATGCAGATTGGGTGCAGCAGAATCCCAGAGGCTGAAGGTGAGGGAATTACAGTAGGCATTTTCTTTTTTTTTATTTTAATCTTTGGTAATCGGGTAAGGCCCACTAGGCACAAGTGCCTGTTTTCAGGGGCAACCTGGGAGCACTGGGCAGTAAAGTGACTTGCTCAGAGTCACACAATATGCAAGTGGAGGTTGTGAGAATCAAACTCAGGTCTGGTCTGCTGGATGTATCAAGCTTGTTCACACCTCATTCCTCTAACCTCTAGGCTATACTGCCAGCTCAGCATGACGCAATGGTTTGTGTAAACAAGGAGCAACAGTTGTGTAAGCTAGTGTGGACCTGCATGTAGGTCAACAAGCAGTAGTAGTGATAGGTGGACCTGTATAACATCACACATGCCCCACAATGCAAAGCATCATGAGCTGCATATGCAAATCACCACAGAATGTTATGCTGGTCCAACTTTAAGCAGAATTGCATGGTGCCAAAAGGCCTCTCACACAGTTTGCAAAGGGTGCTAACAGAAGACATAGACACGTGTTTCATCCTACCAGGACTCATCAGTATGCCTCGTCTGTTTGACACCCCAGTGGAATGGACCAGCTACCCCTAAGGCAGTGTGCCTGGGATGCATTGTGGTGAACCCATTAAAATAAAAAAAACTATTTAAAAGACAAAGAACCTCTGTGTGTAAACACTGAGGCAAGGGTTACCCCAAAGGGCATTTGGCTGGGAAGCCAAGTTTCAAGAAAATACAAAATCACACATGCCCCACAATGCAAAGCATCATGAGCTGCATATGCAATCACCACAGAATGTTATGCTGGTCCAACTTTAAGCAGAATTGCATGGTGCCAAAAGGCCTCTCACACAGTTTGCAAAGGTGCTAACAGAAGACATAGACACGTGTTTCATCCTACCAGGACTCATCAATATGCCTCGTCTGTTTGACCCCCCTGCGAATGGACCAGCTACCCCAAGGCAGTGTGCCTGGGATGTATTGTAGAACCCATTAAAATAAAAAAAACTATTTAAAGACAAAGAACCTCTGTGTGTAAACACTGAGGCAAGGGTTACCCTAAAGGGCATTTGGCTGGGAAGCCAAGTTTCAAGAAAATACAAAATCACACACATGCCCCACAATGCAAAGCATCATGAGCTGCATATGCAAATCACCACAGAATGTTATGCTGGTCCAACTTAAGCAGAATTGCATGGTGCCAAAAGGCCTCTCACACAGTTTGCAAAGGGTGCTAACAGAAGACATAGACACGTGTTTCATCCTACCAGGACTCATCAGTATGCCTCGTCTGTTTGACACCCCAGTGGAATGGACCAGCTACCCCTAAGGCAGTGTGCCTGGGATGTATTGTGGTGAACCCATTAAAATAAAAAACTATTTAAAAGACAAAGAACCTCTGTGTGTAAACACTGAGGCAAGGGTTACCCCAAAGGGCATTTGGCTGGGAAGCCAAGTTTCAAGAAAATACAAAATCACACATGCCCCACAATGCAAAGCATCATGAGCTGCATATGCAAATCACCACAGAATGTTATGCTGGTCCAACTTTAAGCAGAATTGCATGGTGCCAAAAGGCCCAGCCAAATGCCCTTTGGGGTAACCCTTGCCTCAGTGTTTACACACAGAGGTTCTTTGTCTTTTAAATAGTTTTTTTTATTTTAATGGGTTCACCACAATACATCCCAGGCACACTGCCTTAGGGGTAGCTGGTCCATTCCACTGGGGTGTCAAACAGACGAGGCATACTGATGAGTCCTGGTAGGATGAAACACGTGTCTATGTCTTCTGTTAGCACCCTTTGCAAACTGTGTGAGAGGCCTTTTGGCACCATGCAATTCTGCTTAAAGTTGGACCAGCATAACATTCTGTGGTGATTTGCATATGCAGCTCATGATGCTTTGCATTGTGGGGCATGTGTGATTTTGTATTTTCTTGAAACTTGGCTTCCCAGCCAAATGCCCTTTGGGGTAACCCTTGCCTCAGTGTTTATACACAGAGGTTCTTTGTCTTCTGTATAACATACTGTATAGCAATTAAACAGCACTGAATTGGGGGCAAGCCAGCCAGACATGAATAGCCAAATCAAGGTGACAAATACTCTGAGGATTTTCGGCAGCCAGGCAAGATTTAATAACAAGCTATATTAACAGCCTCAGCAGGAGCTTAGTTGGCTGACCTCAGAGTTGTAACTGCAATGAAACATGGAGACAAATGCTTTGAAAGCAGGCATAGCCAGGCAATGAAATGAAGCTGCAAGTAGAATGAGAACAGGAATGAGCAGCACAGCTAGGGTCACAGTAAACTGTGTCAGGTGAATAGAATTGAGTATGCAACATGGAGCAGCTATGGTTGGACTGAAACACACAGATAATGATTGCAGTTGCATTGCAGTAGTTTGAGCGTGGTGAGCACAGTGTAAAAACACAAGCACTGGGTACAATAGTAATTAAAGCAAACAGCAGCAGTGGCTGCAGATCTAGGTAACTGAAAGCAGTAGCAGGAGCTCTGAGTAGCAGTATGCTAGGAGCTTAGAACAAAGCCCCCCAAAAAGACAAAACCAAAACACAGCAAAACAGAAAACAGGGAAGGCCCAAAAACAAGAAACACAAAACACAGGGAAGCACACAGCCAGAGGAAAGATACAAACCAGAAGCAGGAAAACAAACACTGAAGTTCAGCAGAGACACACAAAAACAGCAGGTGGTGGTGGGGGGGGTGGTAGGCCCCAGACAGCTCACAGGAACAAACAAACATAGCCTCCGGCTGCAAAGAAAAAATGCTTCACAGTGACGCTGAGAGGAACTGTTTACACAGCTCAAGAAGTGGAAATGGCTGATTGCTTGGCCACTGAACTCCAGACAAAGCCTTGCCAATTGTTATCGCATGATTCTATCAATGCATCTCACTACGGGTATCCCAGACTAGAAACCAGACAGAACTGAAATCTCCTCCAAATAATATTTCTCTAGATGTAAATAAATATGACGGTTATGATGATACTCTTAAACAACTCTATCTTGGCCACTTTTGTTTGTGGGGAACATACATTTATAAGCCAGAATCTGTGACCAGAGAAACTGATAGCTAGTAAAAGGCAGGCATGGGTATAATTCTAGTAATCTGTTTACTTCTGCATATTTATTTTTCAATCAAATCCCAGTTCCCATACAGGTCTCCTCCCCAAGGAACCAAAATGAACCTCACCACATCCAGGCTTTTTGTGCTGCATGTATGTCTCTTGAGGACTGTAATCTGGTATCTTGCAAAGAGATAAAGTCCTAAGGAGCCTATCCCAAAATAGGAAAGGCAGTAGTTCTTTTCAGAGACCTAATACTGTTTACATTTAAGAACTCACAGTTAATACGTAAATTAGTTCTCATTTTGAAAGGTTGAAATATTAGCAACCAACGTCAAAATTCTCCCATGTTTTCCCTTTTCTGGATTCTGAATAAGTCCTCTGTGTTCTCTTTTGTGCTATTTGTAAATCATATACCACCTGCTCATCTTCATATAATAGTCCTTTCTGAGATGAAGGAAGAAGCAATTAGTGATGCATCAGAATTGCCTTTTATCTCTGTGTCTACCCACTACCATTCTTGTTGAAGTGGTGCATATTTGTTCTCCAAGACTTGGGCTGGAGGAAAGGGAGGAAGCCAGGGGCAGCCGAGGACTTCAACCAAAAAGGAAAGGAAAGTACCATGTTACTACAGTTATTTTATATCTATCTATCTAGATATATATAGATATATATATGTATGTATGTAAATATATATATATATATATATATACACACATATATATATATATGTATAAATATACGAGCACACATACACACACACACACACACACACTGTATTTTGTTTTGGGTCTTCCAGGTGTTGGTATTATTAGCTTTTTTTCTCTAGGTATACTGTTATAGTATTTTAAAGTGTGTTGGGACACTTTTTTGGATGCTTAGAGGAACAGATTGTGCTGCTCTGAGTTAACACAGTTTAAGATTTCTTGCTAGATTTGCCTTGCTTTCTTTATTGCAGGTACACAGCATAATTGTAGAGTCAGGTATTAGTTAAAAACAGCAGCATTTTTGTCTGACTTCAGGGCAGCTTAGGGGATTGTTGGGAGGTTGTTGAGCAAACTTGCCCCCCTCCCCCCAGAAGTAGTTAGCAACTGAGGTACACATATCTAGACACTGCAGCTTTCTCGGGAAACCATACAGAGCTCTAGTGATCTGAGCACTGTTGGCCTGATTGTTTCTTGAGGGGGCCAGTGTTTAATCCCACCTCCCACCCCAAGGTTCACTTCCCCTTTATTTCCATTTACCCCCACATCATATCCTGCTACATCACAGGGTATGAGTCGTAGCACATCTGGCAACTAGGAAGAATATACAGGATAGGACTGATACACCAGGTTGGAGATAAGGTTATAGACCAGCAATAGATGCTATACAGTTATTGCATTGTATCTTACTAGGTGTGGTTAGCGCAAATGTTGAACTGTTTGGCACAGTGATTATTGCTTACAAATACATCCTATAGGAGACTAAGGAGGGTGCAGACAACTGTAACAAGGGAGGCCCTCAGGAAGGAGGCAGAGGGCACCACAGGGAAAGGAAGCAGCTCCTGGTGGGGGACTCAATTATTAGGGGGATAGAACTGGGGGGAGCAGGGAAAACTGAAGTAAGGTGCCTGCCTGGTGCCATGGCTTGAAGGGACAGGAAGCACATCTTTAGGATCATGAGAACAGTTGCATGGGAGTCTGAGCTAGACGTCATTGCCCACCTAGGGACAAATGACTTGGCTCATCATGAGATTAGAGCAGTGCAGAAGGACTTTATAGAGTTGGGGAGGGGCTTAAGACAAGTACCACACTCAGTATCCTTCTCAGAGGTGCTGCCTATCAGTGGCATGGGTGAGGCAAGGGTACTTTGCACCATGCAGTTTAACTAATGGTTGAAAAAATGGTGTGCAGCACAGGGGTTGGCTTCATTTTGGACTGGGGTTCCAACTGGAGGGACACCAGTCTATACTGGCAGGATGGTCTGCATCTGTCCAGGAAGGGATCAAGTCTTTTGGGCAATTGGTTTAAATGCTTCATTGGCAAGCTTTTAAACTAGTCAAGGGGGGAGGCACTGATAAGCAGCAGGAAAATCCCAGCCTCCCCCTACAAAACAGGGTACTAAATGAGAAAAAGACCAAGGTAGAAAGGTCAGTGGGGGATGCTGCTACAGAAGGTAAAGCCATCAAAAAATGGAGAGCAATGAGTACCAATGCCCATAGTCTGGGTAACAAGCTTCCTGAATTAGTGACCTTGATGGAGGAGGAACATCTGGATATTGTGGCAGTCACAGAAACATGGTACACACAGTACCATGACTGGGACATAAACATACCAGGATATACTATCTATAGGAGAGACAGGGAGGGTAAAAGCAGAGGAGGAATAACTCTCTACATAAGAGAAGGAATCAAAGCAACAGAACAAAAGGGTAAACAGGAAGGAGAAGAAGCACTGTGGGTCAATTTGGAGGCAGGTAATGGCACCACAATCCACACAGGGGTTGTATACAGACCCCTCTCAGGGGGAGGAAATGGACAAGGAAATGATAGAAAGTATACTTAGAATGGCAGATAAAGGGGAGATATAGCTGATGGGTGATCTGAATATGCCAGATGTTAACTAGAGTGCAGTTGCAGCAGCCACTTCTAAGAGTGGGGTTATTCTAGATGCCCTACAGGGATCATGCCTTAGACAACTAGTATTGGAACCCACTCAAGAGGGAGCAGTCTTAGACCTGGTCCTCTCAAATGGAGATGGAGAGAGGATCACAGATGTAGAAGTGGGTAGCCATCTGGGAACTAGCGACCATCGAACAGTATGGTTCACAATAAACACAGCAATAGAGTCAAGCCATACAAAGGCAAAAGTACTGGACTTCAGGAGGGCTGACTTTGCCAAAATGGATGAGTGCCTAAGGAATGCACTAGCAAATGTGCAGGAAGGAGGGGTGGAAGAAGAATAATGGGGAATAATAAAAACTACCATCACAGAGGTAACAAGCCTTTGTGTGAAGCAAATAAACAAAACAAAACGATGTAAGCAACCACTATGGTTCTCAAAAGAGGTGGCAGTGAAGGTTCAAGAGAAAAGAAAGCATCTAGAAAGTACAAGGAATCACAGAAGGAGCAGGACAGAGACTTGTATCAGTTAAAGCAAAAGGAAGCTGGGAAGGCAGTCAGAACAGCAAAGGCCCGAACTGAGGAAAAGATAGCCAACTCAGTTAAGAATGGGGATAAAACCTTTTTTAGTTACATCAGGAAGTGAAGGAAGACTAAGGGAGGGATAGTGAGGCTTAATAAAGGGAAGGGGGTGGGCAGAGGGTGACTGTGAAAAAGCAGAGATACTAAAGAAATATTTTTGCTCAGTATTTACAAATGAAGAGGGGGAGGTACCTAAAACAAACAATAGAAACACTCTGGATACAGAAGTTGATACCAGCCCATTTACAGAAGAAAGGGTTCTGAAGGAACTCTTAAAACTGAAGATGGACAAAGCAATGGGACCTGATGGAATTCATCCCAGAATTCTAAAAAAACTAAGGGTAGAACTAGTGACACCACTGACTACCCTATTTAACAAATCATGGGAGGATGGGGTGGTATCTGAGGACTGGAGGAGGGCAGATGTGATTCCCCTTCACAAAAGTGGGAGCAGGGCAGAAGCAGGAAACTACAGACCTGTTAGTTTAACTTCAGTGATAGAGAAAATGATGGAATCACTTCTGAAGGAAAGAATTGTCAAGTACCTAGAGGCCAGAGGGGCACAGGACCCAAGACAGCATGGATTCACAGCAGGAAGGTCATGCCAGATGAATCTAATAGATTTCTTTGACTGGGTGACCAAAGTAGTAGATCAGGAAGGGGCTCTGGACATGGCTTACCTAGACTTTAGCAAGGCATTTGACTCAGTCCCACACAAAAGATTAATATACAAGTTAGCCAGCCTGGGAGTGGGTCCCAAGATGATAGCCTGGGTAAAGAATTGGCTGGAGAATAGGACACAGAGAGTAATAGTAAATGGAGTCCACTCTGAAGAAAGGGAGGTTACTAGTGGGGTGCCGCAGGGTTCAGTATTAGGACCGGTCCTCTTCAATGTCTTTGTAAGCAACATTGCAGAGGGCCTGGAAGGAAAAGTATGTCTCTTTGCAGATGACACAAAGATCTGCAAAACAGTTTAATCCACAAGGTGGGGTGGAAAGGATGAGAAGGGACTTGGCGAGGTTAGAGGAATAGTCAAATGTTTAGCAGCTTAGATTTAATTCTAGGAAGTGCAAGGTAATGCACCTGGGAAACAAAAACCCAGGGGAAGAGTACACAATGGGAGGTGAGATACTAACAACATCAAAAATGGAAAGGGACCTGGGGGTAGTCATCTCAGATGACTTAAAGGTGGGCAAGCAATGAGGAGGCAGTAAGGAGGGCTGGGGGGGATACTGGGATGCATAGGGAGAGGCATCAGCAGTAGAAAACAGGAAGTTGTTATCCCTCTTTACAGACAGCTGGTGAGACCCCATCTGCAGTACTGTGTGCAGTTCTGGAGACCCAGTCTCCGCAAGGACATAGACAAGATGGAAGCTGTCCAGAGGAGGGCAACTAAAATGTTTCAGGGTCTGCACCAGAAGACATATGAAGAGAGACTTAAGGAGCTTAATATATATAGCCTCAAGAAAAGGAGGGAGAGGGGGGACATGATAGAAACTTTCAGCTACCTCAAGGGAATCAACAAAGTCCAAGAGGGTAGCATCTTTCAAAAAAAGAGGTGTGCAAGAACAAGGGGGCACAATTTGAAGATAAGGGAGGGGCAGCTCAGAGGTAATGTAAGGAAGTATTTTTTCACAGAGGGGGTTGTGGATGCATGGAACGGCCTTCTGGAGTAGGTTGTGGAGTCAAAAACAGTGGTTGAATTCAAGCATGCATGGGACAGCCATAAGGCAATTCTAGGGGGTGGGGGTAGAAAGAAGTAGGCTGCTGGTTAACTAGGATCTACAGCTTATCCATTAGGTAGGGAAATGTGCAGACTGGGTGGGCCAAGTGGTCCTTATCTGCCGTCAAATTCTATGCTTCTATATTTATACTGTTTGTGTTAGCAGGGCATTTCTGGAAACCCCAGTATTGATATGTTTGGCATAGTGATTATAGGTCAGGATTTGCTGTACTACTGAAGTGTAACCAAGGTTTAAAGGGCAGATTGCTTTTTGTTGTGCTTAGGAAACAGACTGCACTTATTGGTGGGGCAAGCTTTATTAGTTGGCTAACTTTTAAATGAGGGTAACACATTGGAGAGCTGGGGAACCATGAGCAGAACTGGAATGAATGGGAGGGGTCATGGGGGTGGTATGGGCATCCTTCCACTGAAAATGAGTGGTGACGCTGGTGGGCAAAAAGTGAGATGGGAAAGATGATAGGCTGCAACAACTGTGGAGTGGCGATCTTTTTGAAAATTGTGTGGAGAATGGGAGGGTTTTTGGCGTGCAGGCAAATAAGGCAGCTTAGTAACGAAAGCAGCTGTTTACAAATGGAGCTTAGGAAATCTGGGCTGCAACGGAAGACAACTCAGTGGCTGGGGGGGAAGGAGGGTAACTGAGGGGGGAGGACAGATCAAAGAGAGAGGGAGGGAGGAGAGGGAAAAAGGTGGCAGATGGAGGAAGGAGACAAGGGGTCCCTGTTCAGATGACAAAAGAGGGCAGGAAAGGGGAGGAATGGAGGACAGGAGGGAAGGAGGAATCTAACAGTCACACAGTCAGCACTGGTGGGGTGGTGAGCAGAAGGAAGGAGGAAATAGATGGTAGTGAAGGGACATCAAAAAATCAAGTTCTCAGTACTGGCAGGATTGGGGATGTGTTGGGGGAGTGCTGGGCAGAGGAGCTGATGGCAGACCAGGTGAGAGAGAAATGGGGGGTCCAAGGGGTTGAAGGGATGTGGTATGGGGATAGGTCGAGTAAGGGGGGTTGTGGGGAAGGGGGGAGGGGAGGTATGGAACGAAAGGGGTAGGGATGCATCAGGGGGAGGAGGCAGGTGGAGCCTAGTGGAGAGGGGAGGTAAAATCAAAGTAGAAAGTGTAGAAAGAGGGCAGAGTAGAAACAGGGACATTACAACAGGAGTGGAAGGGGGAACAACTGCACTGGAGGAGGAGGAGGAGGAGTGGAGAGGAAGGGGACAGGATAAAGGAGGGACAAGGTGAGTAGAACATGAAAACTGGGATGGGATCCTTGTGCTGGGAGACTCAATTCTGAATAGTATCAGATGGGGAAGCAAGGGGGAGAGGCATAGTCACATATAGGTGGAGGCCATGCCAGGAATGACAGCGGAAAGGGTGGGTCAGTCTGTTCTGAAGTATGCTAGAAGGGGCAGGGAGAATCCTCACATAGTTCTGCATTTGGGAACAAATGACCTGATGGGAAATACAGTTGATGTAGTCCAGAGGAGGTTTGAGGAGCTGAGGCTGATTTGTGAGGAGGCAGAAAGATCAGTAACTTTCTCGGAGGTGCTTCCAGTACCCAGGGCAAGCACAGCAAGGAAGCTGAGGATAGAGGGATTTAACAAATGGCTAAGAGAATGGTGCCAGTCCAAAGGGTATGGGTTGGTGGAAGGGGGAGGACCTGGGAGGGAAGTGATCTCTACACTAAGGAGAGACTACACTTAAGTGAGGAGGGAAGGAGGGTATTGAAACAGAAAAAGGGGGAATACTTAACAAACAATGAAAATTTAAACTAAAAGAGGGGGGTGGCAAGTGGGCAGGAGTCAGGCAGGATCCACAGGTAGGGAAGCTGAATTAGCTTACACACCATATCAGGGAGGTCAGGAGGAGATGCTAGAAATGGAGAGCAAGTAGGGAGAGGGGGGAAGGAAGCGGGGTGGAGAGTGGTAACCTTGAATGTTAGGAGTCTAGGGAACAAAACAGCAGAATTATAGGCTCTCGTGAGAGATGGGGAGGTGGAAATGGTGGCCATCACTGAGACATGGGCCACCCAGTACCATGACTGGGGCCTGGCAATACCAGGGTATAGGATATTTTGAAGGGACATTGTAAAAGGAAAAGGAGGGGAGTGGCACTGTATGTGAGGGAAGGACTGAAGTGTGTTGGGGAGGAAAGGGAGGAGGGCAGCACGGAGTCATTATGGGTGCTGCATCAGGACTGCAAAAATAGGTCCCTCAGGATGGGAGTGGGGTACCAGTGACCATCTCAGACTGAGGAGCTAGACAGGGTACTAGCAGAACAGATCACAAGGACCAGTGAGAGGGGAGCATGGTGATTGTTGGGGACTTCAACCTGCCAGGAGTGGATTGGGGTACCCCAGCCACCATGAATAAGAGGGAGCAGGTACTTCTGGACACCTTCCAGGACAGCTTCCTGTTACAGATGGTCAACAAGCCAACCAGGTTAGGGAACACCCTAGACCTTGTGCTATCAAATGGTGAGATTGTGAGGGAGCTGGGGGTGGAGGAACTACTGGCGGGGAGTGACCACCACTTGGTGTGGTTCACGTTAAACATGGGGAATGGGGGAGTTGGAATGGGTACAAGGGTGTTAGACTTCAGGACGGCCGACTTTGGGAGGATGAGGGAAATAGTACAAGGGTATCTCACCAGGATTGATCAAAACATGGACACTAATCAGAAGTGAGAGGTCATTAAACTGGGAATTTAGGAGGCAACCATAACATGTACAAGGGTCCAGAGCAAGAGGGCTAGGGCCAAGAGGCCTAGCTGGGTGAGCAGGGGGGGTCATGGAAAAAGTAAGGAAGAAAAGAGTCACCTTTATGAAGTATAAAAAAACAGGGAGAGGGGAGGACAGAGAGGAATACCTGAAGGAGTCGAGGGAGGTGACAAGGGCAGTCAGGTCAGCCAAGGCATCCAGGGAGTTCAGGCTAACACAGGGCATCAAAGAGGAGGAGAAGGACTTCTTCCGGTACATCAGGGAAATAAGGAGTTGTTAGGACCAAATAGTAAGGATAAAGAAGGATGGGAAGTAGGTGGAAACAGGGGCAGAAACAGGCAGAAGCATTAAATAAGTACTTCTGCTTATTATTTACTAAATAGAAAGAGCGAGCTGCACCCAAGGGGGTGGGAGGGTGGCATGGTGGGGGAGATGGTGACATATGGGGAAATCCAAGTGGGCAGAGTGCTGGAGGGTTTCAGGGCACTGAAGGTGGACAAGGCACCAAGACCACTCTGAGCACAGGAGAGGTCCCAGACGACTGGAGAAAGGCTCATGTGATCCCGCTCGACAAGAGTGGTAGCAGGGAGGAGGGGGGGAACTACAGACCAGTCAGTCTTACCTCAGTAGTGGGCAAGATTATGGAGGCACTCCTTAAGGAAAGGATAGTGCAACACCTGGAATCCATAGGGGCACAGGATCCAAGACAGCATGGGTTTACAAAAGGAAGATCCTGTCAAACTAATCTCATAGATTTCTTTGACTGGGTAACCAGAGTGGTGGACCAAGGTGGAGCAGTTGATGTCACCTACCTTGACTTCAGCAAAGCTTTGACACTGTTCCACATAGAAGATTGATAAATAAGCTGGGAGGCTTGGGGTGGGTCAGTTGGTCAACTGGGGCAAACTGGTTGACGGGCAGAAACAGAGAGTGGTGGTAAATGGGATACAGTCAGAAGAGATGAAAGTCACAAGTGAGGAACCTCAGGGATCAGTTCTGGGGCCAGTCCTATTCAACATCTTCATTAGTGACCTTGCAGATGGACTAGAGGGTAAGACTTGTCTGTTTGCAGATGACATCAAGATCTGCAACAGAGTAGATGATCCAGATGGGGTGGGCAGAATGAGAAGAGATCTGGATAAACTAGCAAAATGGTCAAAAGAGTGGCAAGTGGGATTTAATGCAAAGAAGTGCAAAATCATGCACATAGGGAAGAGAAACCCTGAAGCCACCTATAGGCTGGGAGGGGAGTTGCTAGCAGTCACAAAGGAAGAAAGAGACTTGGGCATCATCATCACTGATGACCTGGAATCATCCAAGCAGACCTCTAAAGCAGTAGGTAAGGCTAGGGGGGTGTTAGGGTGTATTAGTAGGGGTATCACAAGTCGTAAGAGGGAGGTAATAATCCCTCTTTACAAGACACTGGTTAGGCCCCATCTGGAGTACTGCGTACAGTATTGGAGGCCACACCTTCACAAGGACATTAACCAAATTGAGGCAGTTCGGAGAAGGGCAACCAAAATGGTGCAGGGACTGCGTCAGAAGACATATGAGGACAGATTAACCGAACTCAATATGTATACCCTTGAGCAAAGGAGGGAGAGAGATGATATGATCGAGGCATTCAAACACCTTAAGGGCATTAACAAGGTGAAAGAGTCTAACATGTTTAAATATAAGAAAAATAGCAGGACAAGAGGACACAGCATGAGATTAGAGGGGGGCTGATTAAGGGGGAATGTGAGGAAATTCTTTTTCACAGAAAGGATGGTGGATGCATGGAATGGCTTACCACAAGAAGTGGTGGCTATGAATACAGTGCAGGGCTTCAAACAGGCAAGGGATAGGCATAAGGGAGCAATACAAATGACTATGAATAGATAGGCCACTGACAGAGCAAAGGCCGATGGCACATTTATAAGGTAGAAAAAGAAATGGGCAGACTGGATGGGCCTTGCGGTCCTTATCTGCCATCAACTTCTATGTTTCTATGTTTCTATGACCAGCTGGCATACAACCAAGGGTGCTGAAGGAGCGGGCAGAAATGATGGCAGGACCCTTGGCAGACCTGTTCAATGCCTCCCTGGATTCAGGAAGCATACCTGAGGACTGGAGGATGGCGCACATGGTACCCCTCCACAAGAGTGGCCCCAAGGGTGATCAAGGGAACTACAGATCAGTAAGCTTCACATCCATCATGAGAAAGCTGATGGAGACAATCCTGAAGGAGAAGGTGGTTTCCATCCTAGAGGCTAATGGGCTACAGGACAGCAGATAGCATGGGTTTGTGTCAGGCAGATCCTGTCAGACCAACCTGGTGGAGTACTATGCTAGGGTAACCAAGCAATTAGTCAGAGGCAATGCAGTGGATGTCTTGTACCTGGACTTCAATAAGGCATTAGATTCAGTGCTGCATGGGAGGCTAGGAAGTAAGCTGGAAGGCAAAGGGGCAGGGGCAAAGATGGTGGGATGGGTAGTGAACTAACTGCAAGGGAGACAGCAGAGGGTGGTGGTGGGAGGGGAGCTCCCATCTCCAAGGCAGTGACAAGTGGGGTGCACAGGGTTCTGTACTGGGGATGGTGTTGATTAGGATCTTCATAGCAGACATCTCAATAGGCATCAAGAGCAAGATCAGTCTGTTTGCAGATGATACCAAGATGGGAGCATTAGTGGATGACTAAGAAGGATGGCAGGGGTTGCAAGATGATCTGGCAAAATTGAAGGTCTGGTCAGACACTTGGCAGCAGGGGTCCAATGCCAAGAAATGCAAGGTGCTACATTTCAGCATAAAAAAAACAAGGAGGAGCTACCAGTTCTTGGTGATTCAACTAGCCAAGATGGAAGACAAGAAGGATCTGGGGGTGATCATAGTGGGGGCAATGAACAACTCAGCACAGTGTAGAAAGGCAGCTGCAAAGGTCAACAGGATGCTGGGTTCTATTGTCAGAGGAATATCCTCCAGGAGGGGGGAGGTGATCCTGCCACTATACAGATCACTAGTTAGACCACACCTGGACTACTGTATGCAGTTCTGGTGAACATACCTGAAGAAGGACATTAGGTTACTGGAGGGGGTTACAGCCCAGGGCAACAAAAATGATCCAGGGGCTAGGGGACTTACCCTATGAGAGCAGGCTGAGGGAGTTGAACATGTACTTCCTGGAGAAGAAGCATGATAGGAGGGACATGATTGACCCTTCAAATACATAAAAGGAATAAATAAGATAAGCACAGAAGGGCTTTTCAAATTAAGGAGGGGGAGGGACACTTGAGGGCACAATCTAAGATTGGAAAGGGGAAGGTTCAGGAGGGAATTGAGACACTTTTTTACTGAGAGGGCGGTGTATGTGTGGAACACATTGCCAGAGGTAGTGGTATCCTGTAGAACAATGGGCTGCTTCAAATTGGGATAGGGTAAGGGGGAAGGTCACTGGAGGGGGGGAGTAGAGGGAGGGAGGGAGGAGGGGAAGCTGCAGTATAAAGGCTACTAGCTGCAGAATCGAGCAGACTTGATAGGTCATAAGGCCTTTATCTGCTGGCAATTTCATATGTTCGTATGTTCCAAAACCAGATGTTCTGTTCAGGATGCCATAGAAACTGACCTGCTTTTCAAACCTCATTTCTGTGTTGAAATGTGTAGAAACTCATCAGAAGGAGTAGGGGGATTTTATTTAAAAATTAAACCATAATTTAAACATGACTACATACTGTAAAAACATGATTCTCAAACCTACTACAGACAAAATCAAAATACAATCATCTTGTGAAGGGTACAAAAGGTGAAATCATCATTGTACAATCATTACAAAAGACAATAACAGTGTCATTATATTGCAGCCTGTGTTATCCTTTCACATTTTTCTCACAATCGATGATACTTATTTTGTGACAGACTATTTTTTTCCCTCACAGACATACTTTGTAAAGCAGACATTATATTATAGAGTATTTTATGAGTATCTACTTTCCTCTGTTGCAGAGTCTAAGGACATCTTGCCTGCCGCAAATAATATCAGATAACCACAAAAATTACTGTCAATGTACTTTTATATATTGAAGCCAAAATTGGAGGGTACAGTCCTAAGACAATTTCATATGTCATCTGATACTGTTATAATAATGATCTATTTGTAGTTAGAAGGGATCAAAACTCCAAACTCACAGGGCAATTAATAAGGACATATTCTTGTGTTTCTAAAATCTGAGAACGTGTTGTTGGAGGGCACACTCATTCTTCAATAGCTTTATGTTTGAGAGCACTTCTGACATTCATTTTTCCATGACGTGCTAGCCATGTTAGAGCCCACATTTTTTTAGGTATATGCAGTTGGTAAGCTGTAGAAATGCTTCTTCCTCCTTGCCAGTTGAGTAAAAGGAGAGTTGAGTACTTGATGTAAAATATTCTTGGATGATACCATTATATAATTGTTTCCTGTTGTTGAACTTAGTTTTTACCGGAGTAATGCCCTATTGCTGGAGCTTTTTTAAAGCAGATAGAGCATACAGGGAGATGGGGTTTCAGAATTTTTAATACTGTACATTGCTTTACACTTTTGTGTAGTCTATTTATTTACAACAGGTACAAACAATGCTGATATTAGTTTAGGCATATTTTTATATTTTAATAGTATTCATAAGCAATGGAGATATATTAGTGTAAAAAGATATACAGTGGAAAAAATAATTTGATGAATCAGTGTTTTTTTTTTTATGCACCCACCCCACACCCTGGCTGATCCTTCATTCAGGCCTCTCAAGGACCTGCTCACCCAGCAGTTCCAGACCCCGCCACCCCACATCACAGCCAGCCCAGGTAACCTCAATGTATCCCTTCATCGGGGGGAGGGTCCATTACCTTCATAGGGGATAAGCCTTCCAGACGCACCAACGATCCTGGGTGCTGCTGAGGCGGCAGATGGAGGTCCGGGAGCTTGGCGATGTGGGTCCAGTGAGGCCATCATCTGATTGGCCAGGGTGTCATTTTCACATTTTCTCCCTTGGGGAGTGGCATGCCACAGATGTCAAGGCTCACACCAACATCCACCACTCCCAGTCATCTGAGGGCCTGATGCCCCACTGTGCTCCTGGCTTCTGCCAGGGGTTGCTGGATGCTCCATCCTCATCCCCTGGCTGGCTCTCCAGCGACCTGAGTCCATTCCCGAACCCAGGTCACTGGCGTCACAGATGGAAATCCAACCACTGAGCTGATGGGCTGACACGGGATGAATCAGTTTAACACAGCCTTTACTGTATTCTTGGTATGTAATATTCTTTTTATGGGGTTTAGGTCACTTTCCCATAGTCCTTGAAAATGAAAAACGAAATATTTGTGTTTCAACAGTTACTGAGGTAGGGAAGATATTTGCCAAATGTAAAAAAATAAGTAATATTAGTATTTCAAGTAAGTATATTCGCTTCAGTTTAGAAATCGGTCTAATTTTCCAGATAGCTATTATCTGACTTGCCAATTTAATAGATTGTTCCCAACTGAACTGTGCACAATTCTGTACACCAAAAGTCATTTCCAGTGTCATTAATGGGTCACCTGATATCAGATTCGGTTGGTTTATTTCAACGCCATCTGCTCTATTAATGCCTAGTACAAGACCTTAACTTTTATTTTAGTTGATTTTGGCTCATGACACACTTTCATATATGTGTAATGTTTGTAAGATGTGAGATGTGGACCCTTAATTCTTGATTATTACACACATTATCAATTGCATATGTCAATATTTTAGGTACTGTATGTTCATACCTGAAACAATTAGACACTCAATTTTATCATTCTGTTATATATTTCTTAAATGAGGATCCAAAGAAAATATATATAACAAGGGACTTAATGGGCTTCTGTCTTACACTTCTTTCCATGTAAACAGTTTTACTCGACCAGTCATTTACCTGTGGAAGTACTGTAGCTTGCCCATGCATCACCTTAATCCATATTATGAATACAAATGGTATTCCATAGTCTTCCAATGTACTAAATAAATAGTCCTCAATCAAATGCTTTCTCTTGGTCAAGAGAAGTAAAATGCCCTCCATCTGCTGTGTTTCTCATGTCTCATCATTTTATTAAGTTATCAAACATTGACCTATTGGGAATTGCAGAAGTTTTAGATGAAGATATTATAGTATTTGTCACTTGTAGAAGCCTGTTTGTTAGAATGCATGCCTATATTTTTATATCAGTGTTTAATAAGCTAATGGGTCTCAAATTTGACAAATTATATTTTTTTTCCATTCTTATATATAAAAACCATTAATGCAATGTTCATTGATGGAAGTAGTGTGCCTTACTTAAGTATTTCATCAAATGATTCTGCTAATGCAGGACTCAACTGGCCACTCAACACTTTACAAAATTCAGCAGGGAGACCATCACCACATGGGGATGAATTGTTCTTAAGCTTTTTTATTGCTTCAGCTACTTCCTTTCTAAAGACGGGTTATACCAAGTTCTGTTTATTATTTTTGGGGATTTGGGAATATTAATATCCCAAAAAATATCCTGAAAATCTTCTGTTGTCGACAAGGCAGTGAATAGTTTATTAACATGGTCATGTACTATATGTAAGATTGTTTTCAGAAGTATGTATTTGAGTATCTACTGATGAAAAAAGACCTGCCATTATTCTGAGATACTCTATCCCTGCAGCTGTTAAACATATTAAGCTCCTGTTTTTTTGCTTGTGTACCAAATTGTAATTCTTTCTGTACAGAAACTGTTCTATTGTATTGAATAGTAAACATCTCCATGTTTACTTTTTTTCTATTTGGTCCCATAAGTTCACTTTCTCAGTGTGCGTTCAAGAAATTAAAGTGTGCAAATTATTTCTTAAAGGTGAGTTCCTGGAAGTAAATATTCTGCTTAGTTTGTGATGCTTGCTTTTTAAAAAAAAAAAAACACTTTAACATCTTCCTTTAATGTTTCCAAACAATCATATGCTCAAAGAGTTGACAGTTTAGCATGCCATAAATCTTTCCATTTTGCTTGGATATGCACATTATTCAAGATTTGACAGTTTAGCCTCTAAAATGAGGAGGCCAGTTTTGCTGCATTATTTTGTACTTGGCAATTACATGAAACTGCAAAATGATCAGAAGATTCAAATGTTGTTGGATCTGCGCTATACTATAAATCCTGAGGCCTTGGGATACAAACAAATAATCAATATGTGTGGAAACAGTGCCCCTCACATATGTTTTACCACCTGTCCAATAAACAGTTCTGCAACTGTCCAATAACTGTGCAATTTGAATCATTACATTCAAAAAGTTCATTTCACCAAATAACTTTGTGGTAGAACCACCTCTATCATGCAGCATGCAGAGTCAAACCACAGTTAAAATCCCCTTCAAAAATAATAAGTTTAAGTGTGTGTAAGTAAGGTTGTATTGTTTTAAAAAGTGACACACATGCAGATATAGCTTGAGGGGCACGAATATTAATCAAATGTAACTTCATTGTAGCATAAACAACATCAAGAGTCAAAGTCCTTCCAGGATCGGTTTCCATTACCCTTGCAACATTAAACTCCATACCTTTCAGTAAAACAGACACAACATCGCATACATCAGTTCCTTGGGACCAATATTAAATTCCTTCTAGCCAAATCTTTTTAGGTAATGATTAAACCATGACAGAGTGTGGGTTTACTTGAGAATTAATCCAAGCTGGGTGTGTGTGGGTGTGGGTGTGGGGGGTTGGGGACATGAGGCAGCAGGTCGAGTGCCTCCAACTACCCCGGTGTAGATAAATTATCAAGTTAACCCACGCTGTGGATTGGGTTTATTTACTTGTATCTTGTTCAGGAGATGTCCAGCTATGGATGTCTTTTCACAATGTCTTTGTTGTTATTATCAAACTTTGTATTTTCATCTTCGATGTGCCCTCCCCAGCAGAATGAAATTCTCCACTGATATGGCTTGAGGTGCCAGCTATCAATAAAGGTATTTCAGAATTGTTACAATTAACATTAGTATCAGCTGGCATTTCTTGATGACTACAATTATTTTTTAGTTCTTTTGTGTCAGTAAAGTTCATGCCACTATCTGCAGTATTTACCTGCCGTTCCTCCTCCCCAACCTCATGAGTCTCAGTACCTGTCATTTGCATGTTTCTTTTTGTCAGATCTCCATTTTGTGCAGAACTAGTATCTGTAGTAGGATCTCCCCACTGCTGTTGCTCTTTGTGTGTTACCATGGTAACACACTCTGGGACTGAGCAACTCAAACGCTGAGACAGTTCATTTGTTTTTGGTGCAGGTAAAGTTCTTTTGTCTTTTAATACTTGTGAGGTAGTGGATGTAGATGATATTTCAAATAGAGGAGGATAAATATTCAATTCTGTGACTCTTTTCCAGCTATAGTGAGGTACCCTTTCTTACTTGCTGAATTTTAAACACTGGGTTACTGGCTGCTCCAGCCATTATCTCCTTAGCGCTCTGGATTTGCTCAGGATACCACCAGAATCTGTCAATGATTTTTTCCATCCAGCTGCCAAAAGGGCTGCTTCAGGAGCATAGCCACTTCCTTGTTTTACAGAACTTTTTTAAGCATGTCCAAATGCTTAGATAGCCAAACATTTTGTTCTTGGAGACCTGTCATTGTTCTTTCAGACTTCATTTGGGGGCCTGTAGAACTCTAGCTTTGGAAGTGTCACTATTGATAGCAGAGTTCAATGTACTTATTTTATCATTTTCCTCTTCCAATAACTTTAGCAAAAATGCTTTTCATGCAGACATACCTGCTTGTAGCTCTGTTAATGAATAGGACATTTCAGGAATATTGTTCATATCAGCATCCGCAAGAGTACTCTGTACTTGTTAAGCATTAGTCATACAGGTGTCTGAAGGTGTCACTATAGAAGAAAGCTGTGAAACCATATCATCTTCTGTAGTTCAAATTTCCCCCAATCTACAAGATAAATTTCCATTGCTTTGTCCATATTCATTGAAAAGTTTTAATCCTAGAGCTTTATGGAAAGAAACGGCTTGTGCACCTCCTTCTTCCACACCTCTTGAAGCAGACATCTTGCTGGCTGGCAAGAAAGACAGAGGTTTCCCATAATGGAAGAGTAGGATAATTTTCCCAGTGTTATGGCCAATATTACCCTTTCACTAAAACAGTTCCCAGTACATTGACCTCCCCACCCACTCACCCACCCACCCACTCAGACACACCTGAAAAACAGCTATAACAACTCAGTGTGCCATTCCTGCTCAGATACTAAATGAAGAGAGAACCCAGTGTGATTCTCAGATCCTGTAGATATAAAAACAAGGTGAGTAGTCTGTTCCAATAAACTGGTCCAATATTACAAATAAAATAGTGGCATACTAATAACAGGTGATACCATGCTTATTTATCACTATGAGATGGTAGTAGGGGTTTGGGACAATGCAAATAGTATATTGCATTTTTGGTACAGGATGACTTTATTTTCATATTGTTTTTTGTATAATACTCTGGTCTGCAGTGCAACGTGTGACCTACTGCTATTGGCATTTTGCATTCACTAGTGTTGTGCATTTGCAGCTTCTTTTACACCTCATACAGAATCTTTTTTTGCACACTGTGACTGTGTCGCTCAAATATCTTTGTGTAGCATGCCAGTGGCATGGTTGTATGTTTGCACCATCAGTTTCTACTTTGAACAGTTTTCACTTTGTGACTCAGACATGGGCCCACTTATGACTTCCTTCTCCAAGATATCTATAAGAAATGCTTTTTCATTTTCTCATATCTTCATTGTTTTCAATTAATTTATTTCATCTACTGTAAAGGTTACTGATCTAGTCTAGGAATATTATTTATCTAAAATGTTGTTTGTTATGGAAGAATTTAACGCACTCAGAAAGGACTCAGAACTCATCTTGACTGGTGAGTTTAATATTAACTGGTTATGTAAGGAGGCAACACCCTCCAGAGACCTAATCACCTCCCACAATCTCACACAACTTGTAACTCACCCCACCAGGCAGAACTACAAGGCTGGTACCAGCACCCTCATTGACTGGGTCTCAGCTAGCTCACCGACTCGATTCTCTGAACTCAAGGTTCTCCCGGACGTGATAAGTGACCACTCCCCAATCTCCTTTATATGGACCACTAAACTTACCAAAAGCCCACCCCGCCTCATCAACAGCAGGGTTCTGCAGATAGGCAAACTTGGATCCCTCAAATTGGCCCTGTCTGCCTACAACTGGTCCCCCATCAACAAGGCACCTACATTGGACCAGGCCCTTAGTTTTTTCACTGAAGGCTTCAGTTCCATCTGTGATATCTATGCACCACGCACAAAATGGAAAATTCAGAGGGAAGTTAACGGCTGGATTGATGGCAAGCTCCTCTCTCTCCTAAAGGAAAGGGACTGCCTCTGGGGAAAAAGCCTTAAACACAGGCAGCAAGCATGACCTACAGTGCTACAAAATGGCTAGAATTCAGTGCAGCAAACTTATCAAGCTCACAAAAGCCAATTTCCATAAGACCATGCTTAACAATGCATGGGGAGATGGAAAGAGGTTTTGGGACAACATCAAGAACATCTTTGGTAAAGATCAAAAGCAGCACCCTAAGATGCTCAACATTAATAACTCATCCTCCTCAGATCCACTAGCCATTGCTGATGCCTTTAACCAGGCCTTTACGGACCTGTCCTCAGTGCTGCCTCCAGACTACCTTCTGCCTGTGGAAGTCAAGGTTGCACCAACCTGCTCATAACTAACCACCCAGCCTTCTACTTTAAGAAGGTGATGGTGAAGGAGGCCCTAACGATGGTCAGGAAATTCCTAGCAAAACCAGATTGGGGAGTGACGGACTAGACATGAAGTTACTATCTGTCACCCTTGATGTTCTTATTATGCCCATAACAATGCTATTTAATAAATCCTTGGCCCTAGCTCAATTTACAGAGGTACAGAAGCAAGCCCTGGTAACTCCAGTGCATAAGAATGGTGACAAGGTGCTGGTGTCAAACTACAGGCCAATATCTATCCTCTCCCCACTATCCAAAGCTTTGGAAAACATCGAGGCAAGTCAACTCACGGAATACCTCAATAAGTACAATCTGCTTTGCCCAAACAAACATGGCTTCAGGCAAAAACACAGTACCACCACGGCACTGCTGGAATACACTGCCTATGCGCACAAGGCGCTAGATGAAGGCAAATTGGTGGGGTCCATCTTCATTGTCCTCACCAAAGCCTTTGACACCATCAACCACCTTCTACTAGTACTCCAGCTCCAAAGAATGGGTGTGGTACCAAATGCCGTGAATTGGTTCAATGACTACCTAACTCACAGGAGCCAGCGAGTCAAAATTGGGCAGACGTTATCCAGCTCCAGAGATATACTCCTAGGAGTCCCTCAAGGATCAATTCTAGGGCCCCTGCTTTTCAGCCTCTTTGTATATGACCTACCCACAGCCTGTGACACCAAACTTATTCTGTATGTGGACGATGCCGTGCTGCTGAGCAGCAGCGCCACTCAGGCTGCCCTACAAACAGAACTACAGAACTCTTTCAATAAACTTGAGGACTGGTTCAGTAGGCAAAAGCTGCTACTAAATTACAAGAAAACCAAGGCCATGCTACAATCCAGTCCCTATAAAGAACACAAGCATGCTCCCCTCATAACCATCAACAAAGTTGGTGAGCAGATTGAGCAGGTGCACGTGTTCAAGTACCTTGGAGTCACCATTGATGACTCTCTCACTTATACGCACCATGTAGACTCCCTTGTTAAGGTGGTAAATGCAAAGATCGGGGTCTTCTATAGGCTTAAGAAATCCCTCACCCCGGAAGCACTCCAAATCTCAGTCTCCAGATCCATACTCTCCATGATAGACTACAGACTGGTGGTCTATGGAGCTACTACTGATACAGTGCTCAAAAGGGTCAAATTGCACTCAATAAGGCATGCCATCTCACCCTGTGTATAGATCACTACACTCATACTTGCACCCTGCATGAGCGTACAAACTGGCTTAACCTAAAAGACAGGATCAAATACCAAACTTGCCTCCTGGGAAAGAAGGCACTCCTCGGAAAAAACCCACCCTGTATAGGAAACCTGCTTGAGGCTTCTCTCTCAACACACATCACCAGATGGAGGAAGAATGGAGCACTGTCCATACCATTTCACCGAACCTCACTAGGGCAGCATGCTTTCTCTTATCGGGCCCACCTCTGGATAAATGAACTCCCGATGAAATTACAAACAAACAACAGCCTGTCTCAACTCAAAGTAGGCCTCAAACAGCACCTAATGTCTAACTCAAAATGCACCTGCTTCTCAGGCCCCACTTGATAGACAGGGCTACCCCCAAGGTAACACCCAGCAGGCTACCTAGAGAACCCTGCCTCCATTCCAGCCTTGCCAAGGGCTTAAGTAAGCTATCAGTCCTCTTTAAAAACACTTGGTACTGCCCCTCACAAATCACCCCCCCACACACACACACCATACTCGACAAAGCCCTCTGGAGCTGATCCCCCCATCACAGACCCACCTATTTCACTATCCACCCATCTCTCGCTCTCTGCGGTTGGTTTCAAACCCAATCCCCCTTGTTTCACTGTCACTCAGCCTCTCTCCATCTGGGATAGCATTAAACCCTATGCAGTTACTCTGCCATAGTCTATCAACAGATTTGGAGGTTTCAAGGGGTGTGCTACCTAGGGCAACTGATTAGAAATAGTTTAGTATTCAATTACAACTGCTCAGTTTTTTTCTTCTATTTGTCTAATTGTCATGTAATCACTCTTTAATGCCTAATGATAAGGCCTCTGTAACCACTGAATATGTGTATTGTTTTATTGTCCAACTTGACGTGGAACCTTTTTAAAAGAGCTCACGCTTAAAGCTCTTTCTGAAATACTAATTAAACAAATTAAATTAAACAAATTAAAAATTGTCCTATTCCTTGAGAAATCTAGTTACAAAAAGTGTATTACTGTATAACCAGAAGCAAGGTAATATTTAAAAATTATTTATAGCTTTAAATAGACTGGAATATTTTCCCCACCCGCAATACCCGAATAATTTAGTCTACACTATATATTTGAGTGGGGGAGAGAGAGAGAGAAAGGAACCAGGTTAGCAATCTGGGCAATATAGAGTGGAGACAACAAATCATGTAATTTGCAGCTACCTGGACTCATTTTTTATCACACCCCATCAATTAATTTCCCTACAATGCTGCAGCCAAGCTCCAACCAATACAGTACTTATCCACTGCTATCTGAATTCACATACTGATAATCCCCCATGGTTACCAGAAGGTAGATATGAGGTGAGACAAACAACCCACACTCCTCTGAGGAGGAGAGCCTCTGCTGTATTTTTCATGCCTCCACCTGCTTGTCTGCAGCTGCAATCCAATAAGACAACCAGAGCGGCACAAAGGCCTACATTACTGCATTATATGACTTGCCACTGGACTGAAATTTTGCTAAAATGCAGAAGCACAGAAAACTGCATCATCATCTTCTGGTTTGCAAAACATTAGTCATCTAATTCTCGCAAAAGATAAGGGCCCAGATATTCAAAAGGGTTGCACCATGCGCAACAGGGATGCGCCAGCGCAAGTCCGAAAATGCGCCATTCTGCGATATTCAATGGGAGGCAGATGTGCCCCCAAATCACAATGCCCAAGAGCGCAATGATAATGAATGCATGCACAAGTGAAGGGGAAGGAACCATGCATAAATGGTGCTGTGCGATATTCAACAACATGCGCCATGCGCAATAGGGAAGCAAACGGAAGTTGCGCGATAACGGAAATGATCCAAAATAAAAAGGAACAAGAGAGAGGTGCAAGAACGCTACAGGGAAGCCACATGTTGGTGAACTGCTGGCAGCCACACAGGTACACAGAAACTGGGAGCAGGACAGGGCAGGAGCAGGACAGAGCACCTGGAACTACCAGGAAGAGGGAAGGTGTGGGAAGCCTGTGCCACAGTTCAGGACAAAAGGGGGAAGTGCCACACAGCACTGAGGGCACAGATAGTGGGCAGTACAGCCACTACAGGGAGGTGTTCCCAGTGCAGGGGGAGTAGCAGCAAGGACAGTGGGGGGAACAGAGAAACAGCTACCCGGGGGGGGTTACACAAGCAAGGGACATGGCCAGTGCCACCATCCAGATGAAGGCAGCTATGAGGGGGGTGAGAAGGCAGACAGCAAGGGGGCGCGGCCATGGAAGGGCCCGTCAGCGGTATGCCCACAACAGACAGTACCGAGCCCACACCAGCTTAGAGCTGTACACTGATACTGAGATCGTGGGCCAATACTGCCTGAACCGGACGATCCTGAGGCGGCTCTGTGAGCTGTGCAGTGATGTGATGCAGGCGCCCACAAGACGGAGCCATGCTGTGTCCGTGGAGACCAAAGTGACAGCTGCCATGTGCCTGCTCACCACGGGTACCTTCCAGAGGCCAACAAGGGACATGAGAGGCATAACCCAGTTGGCCGTGTCATGCCTCCTCACCCAATTCCTCAGTGCACTGCTGCCACATGCTGCAGAGTACATCCATTTCCCCAGCACACCGGCGGAGCGCATAGCAAACATACAGGAGTTCCACAGGGTAGTACATATGTCTGGCATGCTCTGGGCACTAGACTGCACCCACGTGGCCATCCGCACACCATCTGACCCCTCAAGGCCGCATACATGAATCGGAAGGGGTATGCAAGCATCAACTGCCAGGTGGTGTGCGATGCCAGGGGGCGCATAATCAATGTCTGTGCCACGCACCCTGGGGGAGCACATGATGCCTTCATCTGGCACCAGTGTGCACTGTGCCACAGGTTTGAGAGTGGGAACATCCCCACTGGCCACCTAGTGGGTGAGTATGCAAATCACACAGAAAGACATGGACATTGGGAGGGGCATAGTCAGAGGTGACATGGGTATTGGCCTAGATTGCCCATGGCAGGGTGACGCTGATCACGAAACTAATGTCCACCCTCTACCAACAAGTGACAGTGGATACCCACTCCATCCCTGGCTGCTCACACCATACCAGCGGCCTGTGACCCCATCGCAGCAACGCTACAGTGAGGCACATGCCACCACATGCAATGTCATCGAGTGGGTGTTTGGGATGCTGAAGGCATGTTTCCATTGCCTGGACATGTCTGGTGGTGCCCTACAGTACAGCCCCTCAAAGGCCTGCAGGCTATTCCTGGCCTGTTGCATCCTGCACAACATGGCCAACGACTGTGGAATAGCTGTACAAGTTGAAGAGGGAGACAGCGATGGAGACGATGAGGACACTGGTGAAGATAGTGATGGGCAGCCTCCCCTAGGTCGAAGGGACCCCCAACTGATCTGGATGGCACAGCTGCACCGGGACACCATCGCAGAGGAGCACTTCAACCAACCCAGGTAAGTCATGGGGCCATGTGCAACCTCCATTGGCAAGGGCACAACCCACAAACATGCATGGACAAACCCCAGGGGTGTATGTCGTTAAGGGAATTGGCCGAGCATGGAACTGCACATGCCGTCAGGGATGGGCAAGGTCTAACATGGCACGCTGTTACACACACACACACACACACACACCACAAGACATGCACAAAGGGTAGGAGGCACACAGACTCCAACCGCCACCCCTAGCCACACACACGTCCACAGACCACCACACCCAGTGCCTGTCATTGTGCATGTGTCAGACGCTGGGCACCATTGCACAGTGGTGGACAGCACAACGCAGGCATCATCATGCACACGCCACAGCGGACAGCAGCTGGGAGGGTGTGCAGATGGAACGTATGTGTGTGCAGGTCCGGGTACCCCACCCATGCACTGCACATTGAACAATACAATGCACACAGGACAGCATCAGACAGTAGCCATGGTGGGATACAGGTCAGTCATGTACCATAGTGCCACGGCCACCATGGATGTGTGGGCGGCCCCACCAAGACCCACTAGCAGTGACAGGCTGACCAATGACCTCATGGGGTGGCACTGACAGTCCCCCAGGGGTTCCGCTGCATGAACGCGACCGTGCTCACGCAGGGATCTGCAGCACACTGAACATGCCTGTGCCAGGCATGCTCGGGATGCCCACAGCTGAACCCAGTGTCAACAAGGAGGGTGCCACATGATGTCGGGAATGGGGTTGGACATTGCACTGTGTGGTGTCTGCAATGCATGGGCAAATAACTGTGTGCCCACTGTGGCCATGGCAGCTGTGATTGTCTGTGTCAGCCTGTCAATGGCAGCGGTCACATCCTCCCCCATCTGGTCCATCCCTGCCAGGAGCAGAGCGGTGTCTCTGCTGTGCCACTCCTCTGCCTGGCGCAGAGCCGCATTGAGTGCATCCACTGCTGTCACAAGCCACAACTGCTGATCGACTGATTCTTGGAGTATGCGCGTGTGCTCTTCTAAGAGGTCATCTGCCTGATCGGCATGCTGTCCCTCACGGTGTTTGCAGCCCTGATGGGCAGCACCCCTTGAGGGTGGGTGCTGAACACCAGGGCCAGGCATGGGCATGTCCACAGGTGGTGCACTGATGCCGCCCCCTGACACTGTACCCCCATGGCCATTGGCCGACTTCTGACATGGCCCCTCCGGCTGCTGCTCTCCAGTGCTCAACGGTGCCGCTGCAGTTGCCGCAACAGCCCCACTGTCCTGGACACACACCAGTGCTGCCCCACTGGTGCAGACAGGCACAGGCTGGGACTATGATGTCACGCAGACCTCCACGGCGGCACCACCCATGGCCATGCCCATGATGTCACCTGCTGTGTGGCCATCCTTTGGCCCACATGTATCACTGTCCATGAAGTGAGCTCCATCATCATCAGTGACGGATCCGGCACCAGCCCGAGTCTCAGCATGCTGGCATCCATGGACGCTGGCACACTGGAACACGGGCAGGGCCTCCTCTGCACCTGCTCCACCAACATCAGTCCAGACAGCCAGGCGGGTCCACTGTCACCCTGACCCTCGGATGCCTGTGGAGGTGGACGGGCCCTCCTCTATGTCCATGGTATCACCCTCAGTGGACAAGCCCACCACCGTTGACCCATGTAGATGCTCAGGAGCTGTAAGGGAACACAGTAGCATTAATGTATCTGCCCTACCCTGTCCCCCCATTGACAGACCAGGACCTACCATGCAGTGACAGGCTACCACCCGTCTGGAATCCACCACCTGGAACACCCTCGATGGCACAACGCTGCATGCTGCCAGCAATCTGCTCTTCTCAAGGGGTCAGGCGTTGCACGGCCGTCTGTCCCCCACCGGTTGCAGCCCATGCTGCCCTGATGGGAGCCACCTTGTCCTTAATCCTCTGCCTGTCCGTGCCCATCTTCTTCCTGCACTCCTGCACAGACCGCTGGTGGCTGCCATGCAGGTTGATGGCATGCGCCACCTCTTCCCATGCAGCATCATGGGCTTGTGGTGTTCCCCGCCGTCTGCTGAGCAGTGGCTCCTGGTCGAGGTAGGCCTCAAACACGGCATCTGTTTCTGCCTTTGTGAAGTTTGGCCTCCTCTTCCTTCCACGTCTCTGTTCCTCTTCCTCCACCTCACAATCACTCATTCTTCATCCTGTGAGAATAACAGGTGTTACCTGTGTCTGTGCAGTCCCATGCATGTCCCACACACCACAGTCCACACTCCCAAGCAGTATGCAACTCACCACAATAGACTGCAATAACAGACTATAGCCACTGCAGCCCAATGTTGCATTTTAATAGTGCAACGCATGCAAATGAGGTGAGACGCAATTGTAAGTGGATGCAAATGCAGTATCTGTGCCATTGAATGGCTGATTAGCTGATTTGCATATGCCAGCTGAATATCATGCTGTTGCGCTATGCGCAATTGTGTTGAACGTGCTCAGGCAAGGGTGCATTTCTGTGACATGCGCAGTAGACACAGAATGGAGCATGCCCGGGGTGATGACGCTGATGCCTGCTGCGCTGCTGATGTGCTGTGCATGGGAGGCAATGCAGGGCACGGCCACCACTGTGCCAGTAGTGCTACTGCACTGTTCACATGTATGGCGCTCTGGGGCCACAGCGCAGTAGGCCACTACAGGAAGTGGCACACAGGCACCCTACCACACTACACACAGTGAGTACCAATCATGCTGTGGCGGTCCATGCGCAAGAGACCCCTGACCCTGTGCCGATCTTTGCCCCCTAGGCACCATGCATCCGCATGGGTGCACCTCTATCGCACTGTTCAGTGACAGCACGATAGGGAATGACAGCGCAGTACCTCGCAGTATCCGCACTTGTTGAACGTGCACTACAGAGTGCCATTTTGATACCAAAACTGTACAGGATGGCAAGGAGAAAGGTGCCCATCTGAAGCCAACTTGAACTGGCCAATCTGGTACAGTTGGTGGAGCCCCATGCTGCTGCCCTATTTGGGGAGGCACCCCTGGACAGGGCCAGGAGTGCGGTGTGGGAGGAGGTGGCCCTGGAGGAGGCCACAGGAATGGAGAGGATGGCAGAGCAGTGCAGGCACTGCTATGGTGACCTACAGTGGCAGGACCCAGACAGGCTTGCCCACCTGTGGGCATGTGCCAGGAGGGGCACGTTGCCACAGCCAGGTAGGTGCCCCATCCATACATTGTTAATGTCCATACGGGAATCACGGTGGCATGTGTCCAGCACGTGAGGGGGCATCCAGTGTTGGCCGTGGTGGTGGTATCGGGGTGGGGGGATGATGGGTATGGCTGTGTGGGATTGCACACACATGGGGGTGGGGGCCTTTGCTACCGGATTATACTGATGTTCCTCTCTCCATGTTTGCACCCTAGGCTGAGAGGAGCGCTGGCGGGTGAGGGAGAGGAGGCTGCACCAAGATGACCAGCAGCCCGGGAGGGCTGCTGGACAAGACAGGTGCAGGGACCAGCCTGATGATGGTGAATGCCTTACATCCATGATTACTATTGCATGCTGTGTAACAGGGCGGGCAGTGGGGCATGGCCACCATCCATTGACACTACTGCCATGCATGCAACTTGTTACAGTCAGCACTGTCCAGTGGCACTGCATGTCTGGGAGTGCGTCAATGGTGGTCCATGCTTGCACCAGGTACATGGCTGTGTTACTGCCTTCGCATTGCATAGCCATGTCACTGTACAGCCACGGTGGTACTGTGCAGGACTTGGGCAGTGGGTGTGTGCAGTGGTCCACATGTCTATGTGTGCCTGGGTAGGCAAGTCATGTGGACACGATCACTGTGGGTGGTAGCACACCATCACAGGGGCGTGTCCCATGGCTGTATGCCATGCACAATGGGTGGGCTGCAGGGGGATGGACATTCACACTTACTGACTCTGCTCCCTTGTCCTAGGTGGACAGCAGCTGATGTGGCTGGAGAGGGCCATGCAGGAGCTCCTCCAAATTGCGAGGTCATCATTGGGGGCACTCCAGAGGTTGGACCAGCACGGTGTCCAGAGGCAGCGAACCAGGAGGCGCCACAGGAGCGAGGAGCGGAGTGGCCGCTAAGCCCTCCATGCCCCAAGATACACCGTACCCCCCTGGACCCACCCTCACATCCCTTCTTCCCTCTTCCATTTGTTCACCCCTGCCCCTTACCCACCCCCACCTGGTATGTGGCCCTCACCACCCTTATGTATATAGCTGTATATAGTTTTTTGTACCTTGAACAAATGCATTTGTTCTGTTATGCCTACTGTTGTGGTCTCTGATTTGCAGCGGGCTACAGGTGCTCAGCTGCAGTGGTGTGCATGGCATCAGGGGTGGAGCAGGCATGGGCATGTGTATGTGTCCATAGGGGAAGCACCTATGGTGTGGGTGTAGCTATCAGTCACTGTCTGTGGTTTGTGTGTTGTTCCCTGTGCACTGGATGACTGTGTGCAGTGGTCCACAGTGCATGCACTGTGTCCATGGCACCCCTGTCAGACCATAGAAACATAGAATTTGATGGCAGATAAGGACCGCTTGGCCCACCCAGTCTGCCCATTTCCCTACCTAATGGATAAGCTGCAGATCCTAGTTAACCAGCAGCCTACTTCTTTTCTACCCCACCCCTAGAATTGCCTTATGGCTGTCCCATGCATGCTTGAATTCAATCACTGTTTTTGACTCCACAACCTCCTCTGGAAGGCCATTCCATGCATCCACAACCCTCTCTGAGAAAAATACTTCCTTACATTACCTCTGAGCCACCCCTCGATCTTCAAATTGTGCCCTCTTGTTCTTGCACACCTCTTTTTTTGAAATATGCTACCCTCTTGGACTTTGTTGATTCTCTTGAGGTACTTGAATGTTTCTATCATGTCCCCCCTCCCTCCTTTCCTCGAGGCTATACATATTAAGCTCCTTTAGTCTCTCTTCATATGTCTTCCGGTGCAGACCCTACACCATTTTAGTTGCCCTCTTCTGGACAGCTTCCATCTTGTCTAAGACCGTCCATGGCCTGTGCAGCTGACACCCTTGCATGTCTGTGATCTGCACAGTCTGCTGGCTTGTCAGTGGTGGCTGTCCATGCGGGACAGTCACTGCACCCAGCACAATGCCGGGTTGCCTCCTGTCACTGGTATTGTGCATGTCTGCCTCAGGTGGCACTGTGGCCTCCGCTGTTGTTGTCCCACCTCCATGCTGTCACTTGTGTCTGTTGCAGGGGATGTGCTCCACTGTCTGTCACTTGTGCTCCTGCCGCATGCTGGTGGCATACAGCTTCATGGTGCCTGCGCAGGGTGGCTGGCACATCTGTGCCATGTAGGGGTGCTGGCTGTGTGTACACAGCTGCTGTGACCACATGCCAGTGGCTTGGTTGACCCGCTACTGTGTCCCTGTGTTGGTGTGCCCTTGGGTATGGGTGGGTGCTTGTCCATGCACTGTGTTGCATCCTGTGTGGTGCATGCTTCCATGCAACACTGTGTGTGTCTGTGCTGGCTGTTGTGGCCAGTGCTGGGATGGGATGTGTCCTTGGGAGGGTGTGCAGGGTGCTATACCACTGGTGGTGGGGTCCGGGGCATGCCCTGTTGCAAGTGGGGTACCTCGTGTGCTGACGCATGGTTGGTCTCTCAGCTGTACCTCGGGGGGGACGTGCAGGGTGGCACTGTGTATGCAGTTGTTGCATTGCTGTCTGCTGCTGCCCACTGCAGGGTGCTCATGGTGGGGCTGCCTTGCATGGCTCCATGCTGCACAGGGTTGCATTGTCACAGTGGGGGTGGTGGCATGCATGGGGTGTCCTGCACTGTTGGGCGCTACTCCTGGGCAGAGTGTATGGGTATCATGGTGCAGGGTGTGCTCTGCATTGCTGGGATGGTGTGGCATGGGGTGGTCAGCCCTCCTTGTGTGCTGGTCACAGCTTGCCAGGGGGTGTGCTGGGGCACCATGCCCTGGCTGTGGGTTGGTTGCTGGTATCCATGGGCCAGTGGTTATTCTGACTCTCCACCAGTTGTGCAGTGTGTGGGGTGTGGGGGGCGATGTCTGTTCTGCTGTGTGCTCCTCTGCCCATATGTGGCATGGGTGGTGGGCCCCTGTATCCTGTCCCTGTGCATCCCTGGTTGTGCTGTTGCACTGCTGCCCTGCTCCATGGAGCATCCCTGGTTGTGCTATGGCGCATCTGGACTGCTCCACTGAGCATCCCTGGTAGTGCTATGGTGCATCTGAACTGTGCAACTGCACATCCCTGGTTGCGCTATGGTGCAGGTGGCATGATATTCAGTCGTGTGATGCAGGCGCATCTTGACCTGCACAGTTTTTGAATATCGTGCTTCTTGCGCATGGGTGCAGTGGACTTGCACTTGCTCCTGCTGTTGCCCACTTTTTGGGCGCAGTTTGAATAACCGGGCCTCGGTATAAAAATTGGAAACATCTGGCTTTTGGAAAAATCTCACAACCAACCTAAGAAAACAACTTGGTCATTTACAGCTAACTCAACAGAAGCTTTGAGCAGTTAATCAACCTGTTCAAGATCAGTGGCTCTTAGGGACCTTTTCCATGTGTCTTCTAGTTTGCAAGTCTGTGCTGTAAATTATAGACACCACTGCCTCTCAATTGCTGTTGCATATAATAATTAAGATTCTTATTTAATCATGTAATGATCTACCTTTGGTTATTTATAATGATAAAATGGTCTAGTCTGGTTTCAAATGATGGCATCTGTTTTGCATTTTGATTACATATCTCTTATGAAGATATGTTTCTAGGAGGGGTCACATGATGCACCTAACTAAATAGGATGTGCTCCGCTAGTGCTCCACTCATCTTGCTAGCTTTTTTAACTTTTAACCTCATTTTCTTTAAAGAAAAGATGTAAAACAGTGCCCAGCAGCTCACAGAACTCTATTCAGTTCCCCAGAAGATGAATTTTGGTGGAGAATGGAAGTGGAGATGCGGCAGGTGGTGCCTCGGCATATGCTGCCTGTCATGCCAGAAAAGCAGCTGAAGAAACCTAGGGCTCTGGTAATCCTACTAACTCAGGCCACTCGCAGCCAGCCTCAGCCTCTCCTCTTGTAGCTACAGTGCTGACTCTGCATACCTTGGAACTATTTCTTTCTGATTTCCAACCATTTAAAGATGAAATTTGCTCACTTGTCTCCGATGTGAAGGTGATTTCTGATGCTCTAGAGGACACCACAAGGCATACTTTGGACAACGAGGCCTGCATTATTCCCATGGAGAAGCATACAGACAGAATGGATGCACTCATAACTACAAACTGCCAGACTATCAAAAAACTAGAGAATAAAATTGAAGACTTAGAAGGTAGAAGTCGTCGCAATAATGTTGTGATAATTGGCATCACCGAGAGGGAAGAAGGGATGGATGCCCACATATTTGTTCAAAAATTGCTGACAAAAATAGCTGGGCCTTCCCCCTTCAGGCCAAGATACCCTGGAGCGAGCACACCACGCCCTCAGGCCTATGCCTCCGCCTAATGTTCCACCTAGGCAGCTCACATGCCGCTTCCTCAACTATCAAGAGAAGCAACATATACTTCAAAAACTGAGGGAAATACATAGACACATAGACAGTGTTGGCAGATAAGGGCCTACGGCCCACCCTGTCTGCCCATTTGAGCTTGTAAGTTCACTTTATGTTTTCATAGATACATAGACAGTGTTGTCAGATAAGGGCCTACGAGCCCTGTGGAAAGGACAGAAGATTTGGGTAACACAAGACCTGCCTGCAGCCGTCCATCAGTGCTGGACATTATTCCACCCGTTTGAGTCCAAATGTATCACTTTGGGAATAAAATTCCCTATGGTATATCCTGCAAAGTTCCAAGTGCAACTGGATGGATCCTGGTCACCTTTCGGAGAAGTGGACCCTGCAATGGATTTCCTCAAACAGAAGTGCCCTGCACTATTTACTGATAGCTGAAAATATCCTGGCAATTGCAGGTACTAATCATTGGGGGAAAATACAGAAATCTTAATTTGTTGATTTTGGACTGCATTGTTGCATGTTAGCTATCAAAAACTAATTAAACTGAGCACTAATGCTTATGGCTTTATGCGAGGAATGTACCCTTTGTCCACTTAGCATCTGATAACAACAGCGAGCCTCTCCACAAGAGGGACATTGTTACACCATATCTGGGGAATTATCATCTTCGCTACCTTTTTCTTTCAACTTTTTGACTTTCTCTCACAAAGTTTCCTCGACTAAGACACCTGCATCTACTGACCATGGTCAATTTCATGGATCCTGGGTCCATTCATCTCTTTAAGAGAGAAGAACTTCCCTTTGCATTGCACAAGAGACTTTAGCACATCTTTGGGGGAAAAGACCCCCCATGGAACTTTAAAAGCAACAAGCTCCCATCTTATTATTTAACACTGCCTGATCTGTCTGTTCACATCAGGTCGCATGGGTCCTCTTTTGACTTGCATAACTGGTAACACTAATTTGTAGAGGCCCATTATCAACAGGAGCAGTGTTTTACCACCCCCACATAATATGAGGGGCTTATCTTTGCCCCAAAAAGCTTGGCCCACCCCGGGATAATCTTCTATCACTCTCTACCTCAAATGGAACAGGGATCGAATTGGTGGACAATATCAAGTATTTGGGAATGTTCACTGACCAGGAAATCTCTTTCAGGAAACACATAGACCACCTAACAACAATAGTAAACCAAAAACTTGGGCTTCTGTACAGACTAAGCTCCTAACTGACTAAAGAAACCAGGATTGCGGTCAACAATGGGAGTATCATTTCCATCATGTTCTATGGTGCAACAATGCTTCAAGGACTGAAGGCAATGGAACATAAGCATCTGAGTATGCTGTACCACAGAATCAGCCATTTTGCTGCTGGGGTGCAAAGGATGGAGAACCGCTGCAATGTACTACAAGCGTTAAACTGGCCACCCCTTGAAATGAGACTCGCCTAGCCCTCTCTGTGCTTAGCTTTCAAATTGCAGACACTTGATGCCCCACCAAGCCTGAGATATCTACTAGTCCCAAAAGTAAACAGGAGGGAGCTCAGGTCTACTGAACGCAAGCTGCTAGAACCCCTAAGAGCTAGATCAACTATGGGACAATGGTCACCTAGAATAACCCTCCCCAAACTCTGGAACAATCTCCCAAGAAAGCTCCAGAACTGCACATCTCTTGAGGGATACAAGAAAGGGTTAAAACTACACCTAAGCAGTGGGTCTCATTGTAGATGCCGCAACCCATAAAGGCACCTCTGCTAAGGGGGGATGCCTCACGTAAATAGAGACAAAAAGGGAGGGAGGAACAGTAAGGAAGGACATAATGTACTGAACTGCACTTACGTCTACTATCCAGTCATGAAAATGTGTAACTAACAAGGTTGTTCATACGTAAACTCGCCTATGTCAACAGTAGTAATGTCTATCTCTGTGACACATACACATGATCAATGTACCATATACTGTAGTACAATCAAAACCATTAGTTTATTTTGCCCTCTAGGTACATTTAACTAATCCTGGGTTGCCCCTGAAAAAGCGACTGTCAAAGTCTCAGTTACCCAGTTACCAAAATTTAAATAAATAAATCAAATCTTTGGTTGAAGGACCTGGGCCCTCTGTATTTCAAGATGGCAACTGAGGCTCAGATTTGGGCTAGTCCATTTCCCTTTACCCCCCCACCCTTTTTTCATTTTTTATTTCTTTTGGCCATCTTACCTTTTTCCAATGTAAAGGGGAACCTGTGAATTCTAACAGGGCTCTGGTATCACACTGCATATGATGTTTAGTTTGTCTAATTGTCTTGGGAGCTAACTGTTAGTTTTCTAGCCTAGTATGGTAATTTGTACAGCTTCATTTACTATGTTTTAAATGCAACATGTTTAGTTGCAGTTGAATGAGTAGGGTGGAGGGAGGGCCTTCAGTCTGCTGATCGCCACAGACCAGCACAATGGAGGGGGGTAGTTCTTATTGTAACAGTACAGAATTAAGGTTACATCCTAGGAAACAGGAAGACATTGTTATCACAACTTCCTTGGCTATACTGTTTATTGGGGTGGAGGGGAACTGGGGGGCAATAAAGGGTAATAATTGGATTTTGGGGGGGCAGTACATCGGAGACAATTTTATTTGAAATTTCTATCCAGCGGGAGGGAAGGTGCCAATTTAAAAAGCAATCACTACAAGATAGCTGGTCATGTTTCAATCTCAGAGATACCAGAATGGCTCTCATAGTTTTACCTCAGAGATATAGCACAATCTTTAAAATTTTGTACATGCAATGTAAAAGGAGCAATACAACCTCTTAAATTAATGCAACTGCTCAAACATTTAAATATACTATGTTGTGATGTGATCTTATTGCAAGAAACCCATCTCCTACAAACAGAGGAGTCTCTTTTGAGGAGACAGCAGGTGGGACAGGTTTTCAATGCAGGGGATTCCCATAACAGTAAAGAGGCAGCAATCCTGATTATTAGGCTTTCCCCTTTACGTGTGAACATTGTATCAGAGAATAACACAGCAGATACGTCCTGGTCATAGGCAAAATTCATTAATTTAATATATTACTGGGAAGTGTCTACGACCCGAATGCAGATTCCCCTTCTTTTTTCATGAAGCTTCTCTCCCTTCTGACACCCTTTTCCCATGTTCCAATGCTCTTAGGGGGGATTGGAATATCCCCTTCAATCTGATGATAGATAAATCATCGGGCTCCAGGACCAGGGGTCTCTCTCCTTCCCAAAGAGCCATTAGAGACCTTGTGGACCATATAGGACTATGTGATCCTTGGAGGACATTACATCCTGCAGAAAGGGAATATACATTCCAATCTGCTGTCCATGGCTCAGCCTTGCATATTGATTATTTCTGGTTGAGTAAATCCTTGTTACATGGGTTAATGGACAGCAGATCAGGACCAGTGACAGGCTCAGATCACTCCATAGTGACTTGTTTTCTTTCCCTGTCTTTAAACTGGGGATCAGATAAACAATGGAGACTCAATAACCAAATATTGAAGGACAAAGAAAGTCATTGATTGTATAGTAACCTTCCTAAAATCCATCAAACTCACCAACTGGGGCCGGCTTGGTGGCACTGAGGGTTGAGGTGCTGGACGCCACATCTCACACCACGCGGGTGACCTTGGTTTGGAAACATGCCCAGGGCACTGGGGGTCGGCTGGGGAGGAGAAGAATGAAGTGCCCAATGGCTGCTCTTCTTCTCTGGGGGGGGTTCACTGCAAGCTCCCGTCGCTATACCATCATCTAGGGAAGCCTGGTGGGTAGGTGCAGTAGTGGAGCAGCAGCTTAGGCATTAGGCAGACATTAGCAGGGGGCAGAGTCTTCCAGCTCATTGGCCCCCATTGCATGCCAATGTCTAGGGAGAGCAAGGGAAAAAACCCTCGGTCTCCCCCAGGCAAAGTCACCTCCCTGCTCATCTCGGGCTCACAATGGCAGACCCCACTGTACAGGATCAGCATCTCAGCATGTTGGCTTTGGGGAGGTGAGTACAGGAGAGTGCCTCCTCACCTCGCCAAGGGGGTTATCTGGGGGTCATTGGTTACTGTGTGGATCCATGGTAGTCTAGGGGCAGATCACAGTGAGACCAAGGAGAGCAGTTCAGAGGATGTCTGAGAGAGGGGAGAGATGAGGTAGTCGGGAGCATAAATACTAGGTTAAAAAAAAAAACTCACCAACTATCCGTTGAATGGGGTGCATTAAAATGCATTCTTCAAGGGGAATAGTGGTGTATAGATGACATCTTGCTACACATTACCCAAATCAAACCTTCCATACAAACCCTATTACACTTAATTCAGGAATATTGCTCCTTTTCCAATTATACGATTAATACAGAGAAATCTTCAGTCTTCCCACTAAACGTTAAGGTGCATAAACAGGACATTCTGGAGTTGAGACTCAATTGGACTCCTAAATCCATAAAATATCTAGGATTAAACCTGTCAACTAGTGATGCTCAGTTGCATAATCTGAACTTAGAAGATCTATATAAAAAAGTACAAGAAGATTTAAAAAGATGGCAGGATCTTCCCCTGACCCTATGGGGATGTGTAAACATCATTAAAATGAATGTCTTCCTGTGTCTCTTTTATCCCCTAAATCTCTTAAATTTATGGCTTCCCAAAACCTGGTTTAAACACATGCACTCCAGTATAACAGATTTTCCCTGGAAAGGCAAGCCCCCAAGACAAGCATTTCACAAACTGGCAACCACCAAACCTTTAGGAGGACTAAAACTACCTCACATTAGTTTATACCATTGGGCCAGTCACCTTAGTAAATATCTCCACTGGGCAGCATCTTCAGTTGCATTGAACTCATCAAACTACATTCCTTCTTGGCTCATAATAGAAAAAGAACTAATCACCTTAGCTGAGATAAATCCCCCAGCCCTACTTTTCTTGAAGTACAAAACGTTGCATTCTACTTTATGTCATAACCCGGTTGGACATTTGGTCCACACACACACACACACACACAATTATGTGCTACCTTAAAATACGACAACATCTATGACCTCTTCCAACCTGTCTTTCAAAATCCCAATTTTAGATTGGGTGGAAAGCTGATTCCAGGTAACTGGATTCCACACATGCAGCATTATGTGGTCCGAGATTTCCATATCCAAACCCAGGAATGGTTAACCAGCTCTGATTAGCTAGTGAAATTCAGTCTAGCCAATAAATAGAAATTTCAAATTTATAAGATCCATCACATGCTCATAGCATATTATGGGAACAAAGAGAATTCGGATAGCCCCCATGACTGGGTCCCCACAGGCTGAATCTTGGCCTTAGACCCAGATGCTGTCTCCTCCTTGTACACCTTTCTTTACCTGCTGATCTTCCCAAAAGTGGATGGCATTCCCAACTACTGGAATAACCAATACCCTAACTCATCCTCTAGATGGCCAGAAATTTGGGAAACCTGTCATAAATTCATTACACAAGACAGATTAAGATTAATGCATATACGATTTCTCAGTGACATGTATTTGACTCCACATAAACTGCATAGAATGGGTAGGGCAGAGATCCCAACATGTAACAGATGCAATAACGGCTCGGGTACTTTGTTCCATTTGTTTTGGGAATGTGCCACCATCACCCCATTATGGGACCTCATTAGAACCAGGATAGACCCCCTACTTTGCTTACAGGATTAATTTACTCTGGAAGTTTGCCTATTACCTGGGAAACAAGAACCCAGGGGAAGATTATACAATGGGGGGGTGAGGTGATAACAACAACAAAAAAGGAAAGGGAACTGGGGGTAATCATATCAGATGACCTTAAGGTTAGCAAGCAATGTGAGAAGGCAGTAGGGAGGACTGGGGGTATACTGGGATGCATAGGGAGAGGCATCACTCACAGAAAACAGGAAGTTGTTATCCCTCTGTACAGACAGTTGGTGAGACCCCATCTGGAGTACTGCATCCAGTTCTGGAGATCCCATCTCCGCAAGGACATAGACAGGACAGAGGCAGTCAAGAGGAGGGCAACTAAAATGGTGCAGGGTCTGCAAGAGAAGCCGTACGAGGAGAGACTAAAGGAGCTTAATATGTATACCCTTGAGGAAAGAATGGAGAGGGGGACATGACAGAAACTTTTAAGTACCTCAGTGGAATCAACAAAGTCCAAGAGGGTAGCATCTTTCAGAAAAAAAAAGACATGCAAGAATAAGGGGACACAATTTAAAGGTGGGGGGGCGGTTCCAGGGCAATATGAGGAAGTATTTTTTCACAGAGAGGGTAATGGATGCATGCAACAGCCTTCCTGAGGAGGTTGTGGGGTCTAAAACTGTGGGAGAATTTCAAGAATGCATAGGACAGACATAAGGCAATTCTTGTGGGGGGGGGGTAGGAAGAACTAGGCTGTTGGTTAACTAGGATCTGCGGCCTATCCTGTAGGTAGGGAAAGGGGGCAGACTAGGTGGGCCAAGTGGTCCTTATCTGCCATCAAAATCTATGTTTCTGTGTTAGGGGATTTTACAGGTTTTCCATCTATGGTCAGAAACTATCATATCATGATGCTTGCTATGTCAGTCAAGAAAGTGGTCCTAAAGCATTAGAAAGGCTCTCATCAACCCTCCTACACAGAATGGTTGCAAGAACTCCTCTACAACTTAAGGATTGAGAAAATGATGGCTAGCCTCACTAATCATATGAGAGTTTACAGAAAGAGGTTGGACAGTTTACATGTCTTGTATACCCTGTAATGCCAGAGACAGTTTTATAACCAGCTAACCCTGAGAAACTCAATTACTGTATAACCACTTTGATACTAAATGCTATTGGCATCAGTGGGAGGGAGGGGGAGGATGAGGAGGGAGGGTGGATAGGATGGGGGGAATTTTGTTATTTTTATTTTTATGTCCATGTCTGTATCCATTTCATGAATAACACTTTTGATGTATATCTATGAAGAAAATCAATAAACTTGAAATTAAAAAAAAAGATGTTTCTAGGAATGTGTTTATAAGCTACCTTTAGTAAATATTTATTACGTATCTAAATATAAAAAATGAATATGCAAGCAATTGTTTGATAGTATACGTCTGTAAACATTTTGCATTCAGTATATTAAAAACGTTATAGAAATAGTCAACAAACTAAACCCAGTGACTTTGAAAAATGATAGTGTGGGTTCATTGTAAAATAAAAATAATTAAAAATAATCGAGGGCTAATCAGAGGCTTTGGGATTATTGCTTTTATCCAGAATAAACATTTTAACACAAAGTATAGAGACAACAGGTTACCCCTTCAAAATATGGTTAATGATACTTCTGAATAAAAATGCATGCATGGGTATATTAAATACTTTATCACTACAACTCTCCTCCTCGTCATCATCTATAAATGTATGTTAAAGGAGAACTGCACTGAACCTGTAAGTTATTTTTCCTGTTGGAGCCTGTGAAATACTATTCCAATAAAGGCAGTGCTTCTTCCTTACTGGCCTTTTAGTAAACTCAGTGGTTAATTTGATGCAGCCACTGGAGGTTAAGTGCCATTTTAGAATTGTATGATGTATTTTGTGCCCCTTCAGAGCAGAGTTCTATAGAAGAATGCATATACAGTGTGACAGTAATGTGAGAAGTTTACAAAGACATAAGCTACATCATACAGTTCTAAAAGAGTCCTTACCACTGTGTTTACAGTACTTGAAGGCAGGTAAAGACAATAGAATGTGAACCAGTACTTGAAACACAGTGTATACAGAGAAAAAACTCACAGGTTCAGCATCTTTTTTTCCCTTAAAGAAACCCATGAGGAAAATTATTATTTTTATGTTTCACAGTTTACTTACCAGGATAGCCCAACTAATGACATATCTCATTTCCAGTTAGATCCTTCTTCTACCAACTGTTGCAGCTTTTTGCAGCTGAGTGGGCAGGAGTACTAAGAAATTAAATGACTGTCCAAGGTCATACAGTTAATATTTGGTGTTAGCATGGTTTTATCCTACAAGCTATTGGCTTTCAAGGCAGTGTGTTTATCTTTAGACCTTGATGCCCTTACAGCAGGAAAAGTGAATGTGATAACAGCAAACAGCAAAACACATGACAACTAGACCAGCAGGTTAAACAGCATCAAACACCTCTTGGAATAAATACATTTTATATGTTTCAGTTGTTAGGCAGAATGTATTATTCATGTGGTAGGGCAGACATTTTCTTGACAGGCCATATGGTAAAAAATTATCTGTCCCTTACTAGTCTGAAATGAGTAGGCAGAATGACCTGCAGGTGCGTCTTTGCTGAAGGAATAGGGACAATCCAGAAACAATGGGGTGAGGTCAATGGATAGGAGGCACACAAAGCACTGAGTCCCTCCACCCCCCGGTTCCTGCTACTCCCTTGTTACCACAGTAGTAGTCACGCATACATTTTAACCATGAACAGCTGCCTACTGCAAACCGTAAGAAAGCATCAGTATTTACAGATAGACATGTGCTAAAGTTTCATTTCGCTGGTGAAGTTCTGGGGAAGTCAGCAATTTTACCACTTGAAATATTTTTGAATTTCTAGCAATCTGCAAAATGTTCCACAGGTGTGAATTTGCAAAATTTAATTGGCAAAATGCAGTGTTTTGCCTGCGAAGTGTGGAATGTCCCACTTCGAATGGTAGAATTTTGCCTGCAAGTGGTGAAATTCCACTGTTCAAGGGTGAAATTCCATGATTTGTGGGCAAAATTCTGCATTTCGTGGTTGGAATTTTGCACTTTGTGTCCACAAACTATTTTGCGAAATGTGCAAAATTTATGAAATATATCACGGAGTCGAGTTTGTGACTTTGCTCATCTCTATTTACAGATGCATTAAAAGGAAGACCCATTTTTGCATTGTCACCATAGTTACATGATGGTAGCATGGTGGATGTACACATTGTGTCGGTATACAAATTTTTTTGTTTGATGAATTTTTCTATGAATTTAGAAATCAGTGTGATCCATTTGGAATATTTATATGATGAGATTTTTTTAAACAATGTTTTAATAATCTGTTTATCTCAGTTTTTGTATTAATAGTGGGAGGTGAAGCTCTATCAGCTTGGAGCATGAAATTGAACTATTCAACTTGGCTATAAGTCCCACATCTTGTGGTATCCTATAGATGACAGCAAGTGAAGTGGGCACCTGAAAGATGGTGCCATCCAAACTGGTGACGCGATGTGGGTGAAAGCCCGAAATGCGAGGGGGCAGGGAGGGAGACTGGATGTGGAGTTGTGGGTGACCCTAGCGACAGGATGTCGCTATATGTACACGTGCATGGGGAGGGGAGCGAGCACAGCGAGCGTGACCAGGCAGGGGGTGGAGGGGACATAGGGGGTGGCACTGTGGTCGGCTGCCGAGCTGTGTTGTGGTGTTGGGGATTGACCTCCGCTAATGGTGCATGGGGTTCTGGGTCTGGGTCCGGGTGCTACTGTATTTTTGTTGTGCCAGGCCCAAAACTTGTATTTATTTTGCTTTTGCACCCCCCCGACATGCATCCCCCCCTGGAGTTGAGAATCTTTAAGTAGAGGGGTGCGGGGGGCACAGCCCCCCTCAGAAAGCAAAGCATTTAAATCCCCTGTGCTGTTCTTCCATGCGCCAAGGATGTCAGGGTGGTGAAATTGTTTTCACCGCCTGACGTCACGATAATGCGAGTCGCCGTTCGGCACTCACGATTATCACGTAGAACATCTGTAGACCCAATCTGGGTTAAGAGAAAAATGCTCTAGTCAGCAAATGCATACTGAAAGCTAGGCAAAGTTAGAATTAATAGATTGTGATCGCTAGCATAGAGACCTAGATAATATGTGCATACAGTACTGGCAATACAGATTTCTCTCACAGACTCGGGGATCTAGACAATAAGGTTCACTGGAAGATTTCTAAAGGTTTACTGTTCAAATAACTGTCAATCCAGTGTTTTCATTGCCTAGATAATTTAAATGCATAATGGTAGTACAGACTTTTATTGTAAGCCCAGTGATCAAGACAATTAAGGTACAACGGAAGATTTCTAAGGTTTACTGCTTACATTTCTGTCAATCTAGTATTTTTGATGCCTAGACAATTAAATGTATACTGGTAGCACAGATTTTTATTGCATGTTCAGGGATCTAGACAATAAGTTATGCTGGAAGTTTTCTAAAGGTTAACTGCTTATATAACTATCCACTCAATTCTTTTACATTGCATAACTGAGTTCCCCCCAAAGCTTATGGGCTGCAGTGATCCAGAATTCTAAGCCTAGCAATTCCCCTGAAAAATAGGCAATTAACAAAGATGCATATTGGGCCAATTGAGTTGACTCGGGACCATCTAATCTCTGCAATGGTGAACAAAAGTACACTCATAGTGCTCATGTACATATTTGCTATCTAGGGGATGGATTACCTCCTGAGCATGGATGAAGGTTTCAGTCCTTACAGGGGGCCATTACAGAACCTGCACCTAGTCCTGCACTACCCCAATGAAACAATGATCAGTGGCTCGCTAATAATAATGCATGGCTTAACCCAAAAAGGGGCTTGCTTCCTAATGTTTCACAACTCTAATGCTATCAATAGCAGGAACCTAACCCACACATTGCAAAATGTGCTATGACTGATCTTCCTCCTATTACTCCTCCTCCTATTGGGAGATATACAAACCAACCCTGAACCCCCCCATAGTAAATTCTACTAATGGTTCTCCACATGACCCTAACAGAGTTTTACTGAGGGGACTACAAATAGTCCATATGAATGTATGTAGTCTGTGGCCTAAGATCCATGAGGTACAGTGTTGGGTGGACCTGTACAACCCTGACATATTCATAGTAACTGAAACCTGGCTCAAACCAAGAATCATAATGATGAAATTGAACTCCTGGGCTACACCACCTACAGGCAAGACAGAGAAGACAGGAAAGAGGGAGGGGTACTTATCTACACCAGGGATACCCTTTGCACTTCCCTCACCTCTCTATCCCTATTGACTGCACTTGCAGTGAAACAATACTTGTTAAAATAAAACTCAACAACACCAAGACCCTGCTGATAGGAGGCCCGTACAATCCTCCAAAAGTAGCCAATATGGCTCTAGAGGCCATAACTAAGATGCTGGTGGAACCCTTCCCCCCCAACGAGTAACTCCTCCTGGGAGACTTTTACCTTCACCGGGCAATGGACTCAGTTGAAGGTTACAACATGTTGCTGCATGATGTGCTCCTGACCAGATCATCACTGAACCCACATGACTCAATATAAAAATGGGCAACCACTCAACCATTGACTGGGCTGTAGTGTCCAACCTTCTCAGCATACAGGTGGTGGGAACTCTCTCAGATGCCTTGAGTGATCACTCTCCCATATTCTGCATATGGAAGAATTGAACTCCCAAACTACAACCCAGAGTCTTTACAACAGGGTCTTCTCTAATTTCTCAGCTCCCACCTTCCAGTTTGACCTAAACAGCCTTGACTGGACCCCAATTCTGCACCTTCTAACTGTAGATGAAGCTCTGGAATACTTCTAGAATTGCTTCATGTTAGCTGCCAACAAGCACGCCCCACCCAGGAAGCCCAGGGTAAAGGGGCAGTATTATAAATGGATAACACCTGAGCTTAAGACTCTTATGAAAAAGTGGGATAAGACCTGGGAGACCTATAAGAAGTCTGGCACCCCCTTAGACTAGGTATCTTACTGGGTGCTGAGAAATCTATTAAAAAATGCTCTAGCTCGCAAAGCGTAACTACATTAAAAATATTCAGCAGGCAAACCTGACTGACACCAAGTGCTTCTGGCAGCAGATCAATGGTCTGATGACAGGGAAAAGCAAACCCCCACAAGGACCAATCATCTCCAAAGGACAAACCATTGGTGATGACCAAGAGGCATCTAATGCCTTCAACAGCTTTTACAATAACCTCGTGGAGTACAAAGCTAACTTCCCTCACCCGGCCTCTGACCCCCCACATCCAACAGCCCCTGAAACACGATGTGCAGAATTCAATCTAAAAATGGTAAAGCATTCAGATGTGCTCCCTCTACTAAAGAGGATCAAGGCTAAAGACTCAGCTGGCCTTGATGGGCTGATCCCCAGACTACTAAAGATGCTGCCCATGCCATTGCCTCCCCTATCACCTGGTTAATCACCAGGTCCCTGCTAAAGTGTGTCATTCCGGCTGTATAGAAAGAGGCCCATGTTGTCCCTCTCCATGAAGGAGGTCCCAAGAAACCCACTGGGACCTCCTTCATGGAGAGGTAACTATAGACCAGTCTCACTGCTCTACATACTGTCCAAGATCCAGGAATGGCTTATATATAACCAACTTCAAGACTACCTGTAATCAAACCATTTGCTGGCGCCCAACCAGCATGGATTCAGATGTAACCATGGAACTGACAGCTCTAATCAAATTCACCACTGACACCCTTAAGGCCCTAAATAATGGCACTCCTGCTGGCACCATATTCATTGACCTTACAAAGCCATTTGATCTGGTAAACCACAAACTCCTACTAGACAAGCAACAACTCACTGGCCTGGACCACCACTCCCTGATCTGGTTTGAGGGCTATCTATCTCAATGCACCCAGCAGGTCATATGGAAGGGTTCCATGTCTGAGTGACTACCTATCAAGGAGGGCGTACCCTTAGGCTCCATCCTGGGGCCCCCACTATTTTCTACATTTGTAAACAATCTGAGCAACAACTGTGGAGGCAGTTCAGTAATACAATACGCTGACGATGCGGTACTGTATAGAACTGAGGGCAGCATATTGGCCCTTGGGTCACATCTGAAGAAGGACTTCGCGACCCTCAAAAAATGGCTGCTGTCTAACAGACTGCTGCTAAATGATAAAAAGATGAAAGCCATGGTATTACAACCTAGAACCCTGGGCTTGGATAGAACACTTTTGCTCCCTATACTCTCCTCATCAGGGATGCCCATAGAGGTTATGAGCTCCTACAGAAACCTGGACCTGATCCTCGACCAGGACCTTACCTACAAATACCATGTGGACCATGTCACCAGGGAAATACACCAAAAGCTTGGTCTACTCTATAGACTGAATTCATAGCTTATCCCAGAAACCAGGGTGGCAACTGCAAACAGCATCCTCTTACCCAAGCTTACCTATGCAGCCCCTGTTCTACATGCACTAACCAGGAAAGAACTAGGCAGGATGCAAACACTATACAACAGGATAGCTAGATTCACATCCAGATCTCACCCCCAAGGTGACACCACTGTGAGGTATATGACTCTCTAAACTGGCCATCCCTATCCTGACACCTTCAATACTGTCTTTTGTGCACCATCTACAAACTAGTAAATGACCCTGATCTGTCAGGCCTTGCTAGGGTGCTGGTCCCCAAGCGCCCAGAAAGGCTGCTTTGGTCCTCCTCATGGAAGCTCCTAGAGGTTCCCAGGGTGAAAACAACTACAGGAGATAAGTCCTTTTCCCACACACACCCTATCCTATGAAACACTTTCCCTGACCAGCTGCAAAATGCCAATACAATGGTTTCCTTTAGAATAGGCTCAAAATGCACTTGCTGGCAAGAAAAACAATGCACATGCCTTGGAAATTCCAGTCCACACTAGACTTCTTAGGAACCTTTCCTGCCTGTGAGGGCAACACCTCAGCTCATAAGGCATAACAACAGAAGCTAAATTTAATGTTAAAACTGACCAAGCTGGCAAGAAGTCTGTGTTACCTGTAACCAAAGGGAAAGTGGAAATTGTTTAATCAGGAAAGGCACACTAAGCTGAAGCTTGTTTCCAAGTGCGACCTGGGAGCACAAGGAAGTAAAGTAACTTACTCAGGGTCACACAGTATGCAAGTAGGGGCTGTGGGATTCAAACTCAGGTTTCCAGGTTTGCAGCTCAGAGGCTTAAACCACTGCACAATACTGCTTCCTAACCACTACGATTTGTAACTCACATACTGTTAATGCTGGCAGCCTTCTCCTGCCTAACTAAGGGATGTATGAAAGCCAATGTATGTCATATCAATGTGTAAGTCTCATGGCACTACTGTCTCTGTCTGGAAAACTGTGCTTGCTGCTTGTTATCTACAGTGTATAATGTATTATTACTGTGTCCTGTTTCTTTGTAACTAATTCCAGGTCGCCCCTGAAAAGGGGACCTTTTGTGCCCAGTGGGCCTACCCGATCAACAAAATGAAATAAATAAATAATAAATTAATTAATATTAAGTATCATTCTGGGATTTTCACAACCAAGTTTTTTGTATTTTTTTACTGTATTCTGACTTTATTATGGCAAAGTCTCCATCAGACAGCTTGCTGGATTTTTCATATATCTGAAATGTGATAGTCGGTTAGCTCTCAATGGTGTAGCAACCATGTTAAGTTAGATATAAGTAATATGTACCACAATAATAATAGCTACTAAAGCTTTTAGGTAATGTCATATAATTAATGGGCCTCCCCTTTTGCCATAGAGAGACCGTGGTGTAATTTGTCATTATAAAGGAGTGTTTATAATGGCAAACATGCGATGGGTCTCCATAGTTAGGGTTGAGGAGCCATTTATATGTTAAACCCCAAATTTTGCACCTTAATAACTTTGCAACTGCTTGACAGATTTGCCTGAAATTTGGAATACATGATCAAGACTCGTATGCCTTGGGATCTGCCAAGTTTCCTACCAATCTGATACAGGGCTGCGGAGTTATTAAGCGTGATCTGCGTATGCATTTACACTTTTTCTGGAATTCTATGGTCGCGCCTACAGGTTGCACGGTTTATGGACTCAGTCCAAAATCTTCAGGGAATATGCCAGGGTCCCCGCCATGTGCCTTTGAAGATTTCTGTGAAAAAATATTAAACGGTTCAAAAGTTATTCAAAAACAATTTCCATTATAAGTCAAAGGGAAAAGTTAACAAAAAGTTCAACAGTGTCACAAATGCAGTTTTACTTTCGCAAATGGCCCTTTTACTGTCGCAAATCCGCCATTTTGTTTTAGTTAGTGATCAGAAAAATGCTTGGCATTTAAAATTGGGACCCTCTAGCAACCTAATTCTTTTTGTATTCACCTAGTCGGGCCCTGAGGATGCTAGCCATGTCTTTATTTTGGGGTAAAACACCCCAGAAATATGTTTTTCAAATTTCTGGAAAAAGTACTTTCACAAAGTAGTGTCGCACTTATGAAAGTGTCGCAAATTTTTGTGAAAGCTTTCGCAAATTGCGACAGTACTTTTCTAGGCTGTGGGAAAATGACAGCAATTCTTTGGCACCCTGCTGCAAAAGAACGGTTTAGTGCTTTGGCTTGAAATTTGGAGAAAACACAGCCAACATCTCACAGATGTGCCTTGCAGTGTTATGTTGCAAAAATATTACATGGCACCAAAGTTATAGTACTCCAAAGTTGACACTTTTTCCCATAGGATAACATTATGGCATCCAACGCATTGTAGCAATCCTTTGGGACCCTGCTGCAATATAACAGCTTGGTCTTTTGGGCTGAAATTTGAAGGGAAGACAGCCAACATCCCATAGATGTGCCTTTTAGTGGTTTGGTGAAAAAATATTACAGGGAGCCAAAGTTATGATACTCCGAACTTCTCTTTTTTCCCATAGGATAACATTACGGCGTTCGCCGTGTCTTTCAGGGCCAGTATCTCGGAAACGGTGCGAGATACGGACTTTTCATTGAAAAAATACTTAGCCCCCTAATGGAAGCTAAGTAAAAACTAGCCAGGAAAGTCATAAATCATATGACTTTTAAATTTTTTTTCTACGTCGTATGGTTCCTGAGATATAAGCTATTCAGTATTCCAGCTCCTCATTTTCTGCTCCGAGACCCATTATTATGCATACATTCTTTGTACTCACTGTCTTTCTCTATGTAGATTTTGGGGAAAACCAGCCTGTGCACTTACATTACTGCTACTGTTGCCCTTTCCGCTTTCGGTTCCATACCCGTTTCACTTACCGTTCATGTCTACGCCACCATGTGCGTTATCCTTTGCGCTTGCTTTTCTGTTATTTTTGCCATTTGTGTCTACAGTACTGTTTTTCTTTCTGTTTTGCTTTGCATCACCATGCCCATTGACATTTCCGCTAGGGCACCATGTTACTATGTAACAAGACATCACGTATGGACCGCTTCTCGCCTCACGCCACCGCGTGCGTTACCCCTTTCTGTTCTCATTCGCACTTATGTTACCATGTGCACCACTGTTAGCACTTCTGTTTGCGTTGCTGTTCCTGTTACTATGTCACAAGACATCATGTGGCGGGAGCGAGGGGCCCAAAGGGCCCCATTCTCCCGCTGCTGCATTACATTCACTATTTCTCGTTGTCATTCTCAAAATTCTCAAAAAAAAGGGAAATTAGAGGCAAAAAACTCCATTTAATGCATCAGTTAGGGTTGTTCCACAGCGACAAAGTGAGAATTCAGTGTTAGGTTGAAACCCCTTGGACCCCCAGCCCACCCCTCAACCGGCATTGGGGTGTTCGGTCCTAACTCTCACCCCATTCTCCTATACTTCTGCTGCTTGACACATGTGATGGGGTGAGAGTTAGGGCCGATGACCCTAATGCGCACCCAATGCAGGTTGGGGGTGGGCTGGGGGTCCAAGGGGGTTTTCAACCCTAACACTGAATTTCCTCACTTTTGTCACTGTGGAACAACCCTAACTGATGCATTAAGAGGAGTTTTTTGCCTCTAATATATATATATATATAAAGAACTTCTGCTTTTACTGATACAGGGATAGCAAAATATTTAGAAACAAAAAAATGTGAAACTGCCAAAAATGAAAATCTGCCAAATGGACGAAAACTGTACTGAAGCGTGGCCACACTGAAACTGCTGCTATTTTATATAATTGCTGTGGCCAAAAAGGGAAGACCCAGCAATTATATAAAATAAAATATGGGGTAGTGTGTGTAAACTCGAAGTTTACACATACCCTTGAGTTAGATGCTTTGCACAAACCCCTCGAACTTCGCTCTCAGGGTTTATGTAGCATCTAACCCCTCAGGTGTGTGTAAATTCTCATTAAACACACCACCCCATACTTTATTCTATATTTTATAGCTTCTGTCCTAGATTTCAGTCAGTATCACACTCCCACTTTGAGAAGAGTTACAATCAGGAGTTATTGGTACAGTAATTTGTATAAATTACTACTTCAGTTGTTTTTTGCTTGTTTTGATTCTCTCACTCAGGTATCAATTTTTGTTTTGGTTTCCTTTTACTTCCATACATATTTTTAATACATTTTGTGATAACATTATTAGTAATGAAACCTTTTTTTTTAGATATTGGGATCTCTTCTGTGAACTATGGGCCCAATTCTCAAAAGGTTACATCTAGCATGACTTGACTTGAGCCACAAAAAAATGGTGCAAGTAGCAAGTCACACCAGCATTTGTGACATATGGTATTCTGCATAGCAGCCTGCAACGAAGTGGATTTATGCCAGCAGTATCACCCTAAACTCTCTGCAACATGGCGCTAGTGGGTTTATGGCAGCAGTTGCACCCTATTCTGTAAGGGCAGCAACAAAGTTCCCCAGGGCACTATTCAACAACAACCCCAGGGGAGAACTGACAACGTAAGTTACACCAGCATATAGATGGCATAACTGTGCTTACGACCCTGGGGGTTACCTCTATGTGCAGCCCACCCATTCCCCGATGGTATGCCCCCTCACCCCAACACTGCCCTGACCTCAAACAACAAATAAAGCCCCACAGGGTTAGATCTGGTCCCCCTCAATGCCCCTACCCATTAACTGCATAGGAATGCCCAGAAGGGCTATTCATGCCCCCCAATATCACAAAGCCCCACAGGGCTATGGCATGCCCCCAATCCCTAGTACTTGACAAATAGCCCCACGGGGCTGCAACATGGTTCCCCCAAGCCCCAAATGTAAGTTACAGCCCTGCAGGGCTACACACAGCCCTCCACCCCAATGCCAGCTACCCGCAAATGGCACTGTCCTGCAAAAATAATAAAAGTAGACAACTTCTTGCCTGTAATCCCTGGTAGTCTAGTGTCCCCCCCACCCAGCATTGCCAGACCACTATGCACCCCCCAGCCATCCAGCAACTGGCACAGTCTTCCTCTCACCACTGCAGCCAGCTGCTGACTGAGCTTAGTCTGAGCACATACTGTATACGCACTCAGTCAATGAACTATCACTCATTCAGTGAGCACATATATACAGTGTATGATCAGATGGAGCTCATTCAGTGGCTGGCCGTGGTGGTGAGAGGTGAGCTGTACCAGTCGCTAGCTGGCTGGGGGGATGCAGGGTGGTCTGGCTATGACAGGTTGGGGGGATGGGGGGGCCACTAGACTACCAGGGGTTATGGGTAAGGAGTTATCTACATTTTTACTATTTGTACAGGACAGTGCCATTTGTGGGCGGCTGGCATTGGGGCTTGGGTGGGCCGTGTGTAGCCCTGTGGGGCTGTAACTTATACATTTGGGGATCAGGGCTTGGGAGGGCACTTGTGCTCTTCACGTTCAGGGTTGCGGCTTGCAACATGCTGCTCAGATATGCCCTTCATTTGGCATACCTGTAGGAATGTTGCATGTTGTAGGATGTAACTGCAGGGACCCTGCTCCTTACAGAATCAGGCACAGGGCCCTTGGTGAAACTGCACCCGTCGCATGTCAGAACTTGTGAAACGCGTAGGGGTGCTTATAGAATTGGGCCCTATGTGTTATACTGAGAGGGCTTGGAAACAAGTAGAGCATTTTCTATTAGGAATGTATTTCATACAAATGATTTGGTTATGAAAATTTTAAATCCTTGCACGTATTTTTAAAAATTTTATTAAATATCATTCAATGAGGAATTGCTAGCAATTTTTGCCATCTCATTTTTCTAATTATGCCACTAGCACTGCTAATTGCTTCTGTCTGCCATAACATAAGATATATTGGTATGTCCACTGAAGGGGTTTAAAAGTGTGAGTGTGTTCTGACCAGGCCATGCCCTCTGGGGAAAAGATGAAATATCTAAAAGCACTAAGGCCTGTCAGTGTGGTCAGAGCTTGCTGTATGCAATAAATGAAAAGCAGTTTTTGCACTTTACCTTGGACCTGAGTGCTCACTTTGTCTGCATTTCATGGGAATGAGAAGAGATCTGGATAAACTAGCAAAATGGTCAGAAGAGTGGCAACTGGGATTTAATGCAAAGAAGTGCAAGATCATGCACATAGGGAAGAGAAACCCTGTAGCCACCTATAGGCTGGGAGGGGAGTTGCTGGCAGTCACAAAGGAAGAAAGAGACTTGGGCATCATCATCACTGATGACCTGAAATCATCCAAGCAGACCTCTAAAGCAGTAGGTAAGGCTAGGGTGTTAGGGTGTATTAGTAGGGGTATCACAAGTTGTAAGAGGGAGGTAATAATCCCTCTTTACAAGACACTGGTTAGGCCCCATCTGGGCGCTCATGCAGTATTGGAGGCCACACCTTCACAAGGACATTAACAAAATTGAGGCAGTCCAGAGAAGGGCAACCAAAATGGTGCAGGGACTGCATCAGAAGACATATGAGGACAGATTAACAGAGCTCAATATGTATACCCTTGAGCAAAGGAGGGAGAGAGGTGATATGATCGAGGCATTCAAACACCTTAAGGGCATTAACAAGGTGAAAGAGTCTAACATGTTTAAATATAAGAAAAATGGCAGGACAAGAGAACACAGCATGAGATTAGAGGGGGGCCAATTAAGGGGGAATGTGACAAAATTCTTTTTCACAGAAAGGGTGGTGGATGCATGGAATGACCTACCTTAAGAAGTGGTGGCTATGAATACAGTGCAGGGCTTCAAACTGGCATGGGATAGGCATAAGGGAGCAATACAAATGAGTATGAATAGATAGGCCACTGACAGAGCAAAGGCTGATGGCACATTTATAAGGTAGAAAAAGAAATGGGCAGACTGGATGGGCCTTGCAGTCCTTATCTGCTGTCAACTTCTATGTTTCTACATTTCTATGTTTCTAATTTGTGAAGCACCAGACTCCTATCTTAAGAATGCCTAGCCCATGAACCTTTTCTAAGGTAAAACATGACTGAAAGAATAAAGGGGCATCATTGATATCAGATGACCTGAAAAGGGCCCAATCTGTAGCTTGTAGATCATCTGAGAGGTAGGTCCTGAACACCCATCACAGATGTAACAAAGGGGAATTTTGGGGGCATCAGTGTTGTCACTGAAGGAGTCTGGTAGGGTATCAGTAGCATGGATACAGTTTGGGGGAGAGGAGAGAGAGACCAGTCAGTGAGTGAATGGCTGAAAGAATGAAGGGTTTTGGTAATTAGGTTAATTAATTAGTTAAGAGAGGTCAAGTGGCTGAACTGAAGGAGAGAGACAGAGAGAGGGGTAAAGAAAAAAGTCTGGCTCCCCATACGATGCATAGGAGAAACACCAAACCTCACACAGCAACTAACACACCGAAATCTGGCCAATGGAAAATCATGTACACAAATGCTCACAGTCTTGGAAACAAGATCCCTGACCTGCAGGCAGTAATGCAGAGGCTAAACTGAACATAGTAGCTATTAGCAAGACATGGTTTACCAGTAACCACACTTGGAAGACTTCAGTACCTGGCTATGTACTGTTCAGAAGAGACCAAGGTGCAAAAAGGGAGGATGGAGTGGCCCTTTATGTCAATGAAAATATAAAAGCTACAGAAATTCAGAATCTACATAAGGAGCCAGAAGAACTGTGGGTCATCCTGGAAACAGGAAATGGGAAAGCCTTAAGAACTGGGGTCTTCTACAGGCCTCCAGACCAGGGGGAGGACATAGACATATTACTGTTAGAAGATATACAAAACATGACAGCTAAAGGGGAGGTTCTGATAATGGGAGACTTCAACATGCCAGCTACAGATGGGTCAATACCGGCAGGAACATCTGCCAGAACTAGACACATAGTGGATTCCCTGCAGGGGGAGGGTCTCAAACAACTGGTACAACAACCCACAAGAGATAGGGCTATCGTAGATCTAGTACTGACTAACAGGGAAAGGATCACAGATTTCCAGGTAGAAAGCCACCTGGGGGCCTGTGACCATCACCTGGTATGGTTCAGTGTGGCCACTGGAACTAAATCATCCCATTCCAAGGCAAAAATATGGGACTTCAGAGGACCTGACTTTGATATAATGGCCAACAGAGTAAAGCTAGCCCTGGCAAGAAGAAATACAGGGTGGGGATACAAGCAAAGTGGGCAAGCATTAACGATGCAATACTTCAAGCAAAGTCCCATTGTGTTAGAGAGAAAAGGAAGTGCAAAAGATGAAGGAAACCACTTTGGTTCTCAAAAACAGTAGCAGAAAAGGTCAGAGCCAAAAGGCTGGTCTTCATGAAATATAAGGGAATACAGAGGGATGAAAATAGGGAGGCATAACAAACTTCCCAAATGAAAGCAGGGAAGGCAGTAAGGCAGGCAAAGGCCCAAACCAAGGAAACACTATCAAAAACAGTAAAAGAAGGGGATAAGACTTTCTATAGATATATTAGTGAAAAGACAAAGTTCAGAGGCGGTATTGCTAAGATCAAAGGGGATGGGGGGGCATGTGAGGAGGAGGACCCTGTAAAAGCATCTATCCTAAATAGATACTTCTGCTCACTATTTACTGAATAGAAGGTAGGGCAGGGCCCACAGCTCAGCACCATGGACACGGGCCGGGGGCAGGTGCGCACTAGTCCCTTCAAAAAAGAAAGGGTCCTACAAGAGCTTGATAAGCTCAGGGTGGACAAGGCAAAGGGACCTGATGGCATACATCCCAGGGTACTAAAGGAGCTAAGTGTGGAACTAGCAGAGCCATTATCAGAACTGTTTAGTGAGTCTCTGAACATAGAAGAGGTCCCAGAAGACTGGAGAAGGGCTCATGTGATCCCGCTCCACAAGAGTGGTAGCAGGGAGGAGGCAGGGAACTACAGACCAGTCAGTCTTACCTCAGTAGTGGGCAAGATTATGGAGGCACTCCTTAAGGAAAGGATAGTGCAACACCTGGAATCCATAGCAGCACAGGATCCAAGACAGCATGGGTTTACAACAGGAAGGTTCTGTCAAACTAATCTCATAGCTTTCTTTGACTGGGTAACCAGAGTGGTGGAACAAGGGGGAGCAGCTGATGTCACCTACCTTGACTTCAGCGAAGCTTTCAATACTGTTCTACATAGAAGATTGATTAATAAGCTGGGTAGGCTCTGGGTGGGTCAGAAGTTGGTCAACTGGGTGGCAAACTGGTTGACAGGCAGAAAACAGAGAGTGGTAGTAAATGGTATACAGTCAGAAGAGATGCAAGTCACAAGTGGGGTACATCAGGAATCAGTCCTTGGGCCACTTCTCTTCAATATCTTCATCAGTGACATTGCAGATGGACTGGAGGGTAAGGTTTGTTTGTTTGCAGATGACACGAAGATCTGCAACAGAGTAGATGGTCCAGAAGGGGTGGGAAGAATGAGAAGACATCTGAATAAACTGGCAAAATGGTTGGAAGAGTTGCAACTGGGGTTTAAAGCAAAGAAGTGCAAGATCATGCACATAGGGAAGAGAAACCCTGAAGCCACCTTTTGGCTGGGAGGAGAGTTGCTGGCAGTCACAAGGGAAGAAAGAGCTTGGGCATCATCATCATCACAGATGACCTGAAATCATCCAAGCAGACCACTAAAGCAGTAGGTAAGGCTAGGGGGATGTTGGGGTGTATTAGTAGAGGTATCACAAGTCATAAGAGGGACTCAATAATCCCTCTTTACAGGACACTGATTAGGCCCCATCTGGAGTATTGCATGTAGTACTAGAGGCCACACCGTCACAAGGACATTAACCAAATTGAGGCAGTCCAGAGAAGGGCAACCAAAATGGTGCAGGGATTGCATCAGAAAACATATGAGGACAGATTAATGGAGCTCAACATGTATAACCCAGAGCAAAGGAGGGAAAGAGGTGATATGATCAAAATATTCAAACACCTTAAGGGCATTAACAAGGTGAAAGAGTCTAACATGTTTCAATATAAGAAAAAATAGCAGGACAAGAGGACACAGCATGAGATTAGAGAGAGGCCAATTAAGGGGTAATGTGAGGATGTTCTTTTTCACAGAAAGGGTGGTGGATGTATGGAATGGCCTACCTCAGGATGTGGTAGATATGAATACAGTGCAGGACTTTAAACAGGCATGGGATAGGCATAAGGGAGCAATACAGATGAGTATGAATAGATAGGGTATTGACAGCGCAAAGGCCAATGGCACATTCATAAGGTAGAAAAAGAAATGGGCAAACTGGATGGGCCTTGTGGTCCTTATCTGCCATCAACTTCTATGTTTCTGTAAGAGAGAGTGAGAGACCAGTGGGAAAAGATAAGGAAATTTGTATTAAATGAAGACTTGGACCTTAAACCATTCCAATGATGTTGTCAGTTTATACATTACCTGATTCTAAAATCATCTTGATTTCATTACCATTGGAAATACCTGCACAGATTTTTTTTTAATTATATTTTTGCATTATTATTGTATTTTGATGGAAAATAAGCATTTAAAAAAAGGGGGGTTTTGGGGGAGGGGCGCTGAGTAAAGTGGTACTATTGGAAAACGTTATTCTCTCTTTGGGTCTGACATAAATGTTATTTTGCTTTGATGTGACCTGTGTACATTTTGCTCTCTTTACTGAATTCTTCTTTTCAGACTTCCAAAATTTGACTATTATAACTATTTTATTTGTATTTGTTTTTTATATTTTTTCTGCAAAGATTGGACCACACAATGTATTCAAAGTTGAATTGTTAACTATTTCTTTTATCAAAAGCCATTTAAGGCTGCAAAAAATAAACTACTTGCATTTATACTGTTTGAGAAAATTAAACACTTGTATTTTGGAAGAATGTTAGGGGTCTGTATTTTTAACTGCCCTGAATAAATTGTAGGAGTCAAGAGCTAAATTCCACCCCTGAGTAAGAGCCAATGTGTCTCAAAGCTGCTGGAGTGTTAGTGGGCACCCTCTCTGTGGTGAGCTAAAGTCTGTTGCTTTGGATGTTTGCATTCATGCTTTGGCCAAAATGAATGAGGACCTGTATGTGTACCATTGATAACTCCAACACAACTGTCGGGTGTGTTTTTTGGAGTGCCTACACCTTTGCCTGTGTTCAGCTAGAGAAGCAGCCACTTCAGGAGGAGCACTGTTGCTTTCTGAGCAGACAGTGAACCTTCAGACTGCTAGCTAAGTTCACAGCCTGCCTCCAGTACCACTGTTGGACATCAGAGATAATATCTTAAGAAATATATGGAAATGTCTGACCATAGCTATGGCTACAATTGTACTTACAGTAGCAACACACTATCAGACTCCTTGAATATAGCTACAGACACCATTGGATATCCACTTAACGCTGCGAGACTCCTGTTAGCACTGCACTAAGGATTTGAATATGGGTACAGTGTTGATTGATCTACTAATTTCAAATGTAATGACATAATTCACATTTACAAGCCTTAGAAAATCAGAAATGGTGATTATCCCCCTTTTGGCTTCTATCTTGGAGTCTCTATCTTGGAGCATGGCTCCAAGATAGAAACCAAAGGGTGGTAATCAATACAGTGGGTTCAAGGAAGAGAGATGTTATAAGTGGGGTTCCCTTGGCTTCTGTCCTCGGTCCTGTGCTTTTCAATATTTTCATTAGTGACATAGGTAAGGATGTAAATGGCGGATTAGCACTGTTTGCTGATCACACTAAATTGGGAGGAAGGGTGGATACCACAGAATCCATCAGCAAGCTTGAAGCTGACCTAGGAAAACTTGAGGAATGGGCCAACCTATGGCAACTCAGCTTTAACTCATTGCCTCCTAGAACATGCCTGTAGGCAGCAGCAAATGTACTGCAGTGTATCCCAGATCAACTACAGAAGTCACCTACAGACTTCCTCAGTGCCCTAGTAACGTCAGGAGATGTCACTCACATGTTTTAATATTACTTGCCAGCCAGAATTGATTAGAATTGACTGCATAGCACTATTAGAAAGGTAATGTTGTGTTGAACAACTTTGCCACTGACACTCTGTGTGTATCATGTTCACTTTAGGAGTTATTCACATTTGTTTATGACATGGTGTGTATGGCAGACATTTTGTCCATCAAGAAGAACCTAAGCACTTTGGAAAAAACACTCATTTGGGGCATCTCAGCCAGTATAAAACAAAAACCGAATTGAGCACAATTGCATACCACCGTTGGAAAGGCAATTTTGTGTGGAACAACTTTGCCACTGATACGTTGCGTGTATCCTGTATACTTTAGGAGTTATATGCATTTGTTTATGGTATGGTGTGTATGGTTCAGATTCATCCCTCAAACATCACCAACGACCTTGACTAAAATGTGGAAAAAGTATGTTTAATACTACAGAAACAGCTGTTATTTTATCAAACAAATTATTAAAACTACATCTAATGCCTGGATGCTTAATTTGGTGTTGATATGTTACATATTTCCCAACAAAAAAAAGTCTTATGGTGCATTTTTTAGTGGAAAAATATTTTTCTTTGCTGTTTCAACTGGCATAGAAAAAAAAAAAAAATTACCTTTTATTACTTGCATACCCCTGTTGGAAAGGTAATTTTATGCTGAACAAGTTTGCCACTCGTACTTTGTATCTAGCACTTACGGTTTTTGCCCTATTAGCATTTGTTTGCGTCATGCTGATTATGGCTTGATTTTGTTTAGAAAGGCCCAGGATTCACTGTTAAAGAGGACAGGAAATCATTTCTAATTGGCAGCTGTTTATAAAGTTCTTATTCACAGAAATGATATGCATTTCCTTGAAGTACCCATACTTAACAGTACCTGAACAAAAAGTGATATGAAAAACTGTATTTTGCATTGTTTTCTTTTTATGGGCAGCATTCTGTAACAGTTCTCTTTGTGGAACCAATAATTTGGAAATTTAACTATGTAACAGTTTGTGCACAGAACCCTAAGCATAGCTCTGATAGGCCAACAGCTGATAATTAGCATTCTGTACACAAACTGTGACATAGTAAAAACTCCAAATTACTGGTTCCATGAAGAGAACTGTAACAGAATGTTGCCCATAAAAACAAAACAGTGTAAAATACAGTTTTTCGTATCACTTTTTATTCAGGTGCAGTTAAACATGGCTAAATTAGGGGAATGCATATCATTTCTGAGAATAAAAACTTCATAGCCAGCTGTCAATTAGCACAAATCTCCTGTCCTCTTTAACAGTATACAGGAGACAAGGGCTGCAACTTCAGAGAACTCCTGTGGAGGCAAATGAGTTAATGCAAAGACACGTAAAGTGATGCATCTGGGAAAAAAAACAACCCTAGAAAGGAATATTGGTTGAACAGGATGCAATTTAATTCCTCATCAGGGGAAAGGGATCTAGGAGTGTTAATTCATGAGTCCCTTAAGGCAACCAATCAGTGTAACTCTGCATGTAGCAAGGCCAACAAAATGTTGGGGTGCATCAGCAGAAGCTTTGACAGCAGGAGCAGAAACGCTACACTGCCTCTTTACAGATCCCTGATGAGACCTCAGCTGGAGTACTGCATCCAGTTTTGAAGCCCACACCTAAAGAATGACATCAACAGACTGGAGTTGGTCCAGAGAAGGGCAAAAAAGATGATAACAGGACTACACGAGTTGCCATACGAGGAATACCTGAAAGAGCTGAAGTTATTCTTGCTGGAGGGCAGATGAGAAGGGGGACATGATCAAAGACATTTAAGTACCTGAAAGGTATCAACAAAGTGCCATACTCAGAACTGTTTACTAGGACCACAACTCTAATACCAGAGGGCACAACTGGAAACTCAAAGGTGGGGGGAGGTTCAGACGTGATGTCAGGAAGTTCTTTTTCTCTAAGAGGGTGGTGGCACCTTGGAATAGTTTACTCACTGAGGTGGTGGAGGACAAAACAATCATCTCCTTCAAACTTTGTGGGGACAGGGCATACATGCAACACAGGGTTGAGGGTGGGGACTCATCTTGAGTAAGAGTTCAATGCTAGTAGGTATGGCACAACAGGTGTCCATGCAAACAAACGGGCAGACTAGATGGACCTTTGTTCTCCTTCTGCCATCACCTTTCTATGTGTCTGTGTTTCTATGTTTGCTACCATGATCCTGGAGAAGGAGTTGTAAAAAATGGCTCTAGTACTGAATTATACTATTGAAAAAACTGAAATGCTTCCCATTTATCAAACTTGCTGGAGTTCATGTTGAAGTATACTGTACCACTGTTGGGGGACTTAATTATTCACTGCCTGATAAAGATAAACTTCCACTCCTTGTGACTTCACCATGAAAGACAAGGGTGAATGTCCTTTTTTTGCCAAAATCTATGTTATTGGGCAGTACGGGCTGAAATTATTATTACAATGTTGCTCCTTGTTTGTAGTTCAAAATATTATGTTAGAGATGAACAGGAAGTCTGTGGTTGATGTTTTCCAGTACCACAAGTGTTTTGCTTCATGTTCATGCATGTATTAGTGAAGATGTTGGCTGGGGCTGTGGTTAAGCCTTTATGTGAATACTATATGATGTGCCAGTTTAAGCCACTAGTTATCAAGCTGTTAAATTGTAGGGTGTGGCTATGGTCAAAAACACCTCCCTTAGTGAAGCAGACATGGTGTCCCACTGTATAAAGGGCAAATTGGGAAGTCAGGCCCCAGTCCGTATAGGGTTTGAATGTTAACAAAATTACCTTGAAAGTGTCACATTACCAAATTGATAGCCAGTGCAGTTCACATAAGACAGGTGTAATATGCTTGTCGAAATGAACTCCAGCATTAGCATGGAGGTAGTCTTCTGCACCAGCTACAGGTGGTGCATCAACGTTTTGGTCAGCCCTAGATAAAATTTTTTACAATAGACAGGCATTGATGTAACAAAAGTATTCACTAGGATCATCAGATCTTCATGGCAAAACATTTCTCAGACCAAATGGATACATCATTTTGATTGTCACTTTCCAAATGATTTAAATGAAGATTTGGATCTCAGACAATTCATATGATGTTGTCAGTTTATGCAATACTTGATTCTGAGACTGTCTTAATGGCATTACCATTTGAAATACCTGTGGACATGTTTTCCAAGTGTACTTTTGCATTATTATTGTAGTTTGTTGTAAAATAGCTTTAAAAAGTGTTTTTTTTTGGGGAGCATTGAGTAAAGTGTTTGTATTTGAAATTTTGTTTTCTATTTGGGTGTGATAATAATGTTTTTTGCTTTGACTTTGAAGTGGATTCTCTAGATTTGACTTTTTTTACTGAGTTATTTTCAAATTTTCAAAATTTGATTATTACATCTGTTTCATTTTGTGTTTGATTTATATATATATTTTTTTATTCTGCCAACATTGGACCACATAATTTATTCAGGGTTTAAATGTTACTATTTCTTATGTGGAAAGCCACTTACAGCTGCAAAAATTGAAGCACTTGAACTTCTGCTGTTTGAGAAAATTAAGTACTTAAATGTGAAATTAATTTTAGGGATCTGTGTCTTTAACTGCCCTATATAAAATGCATTTTTTTCAACAGCTCAGCTTCGCCCCCTGATGAAAAGCCAGTGTGGCTCAGAACTGCTACTGTGTTAGTGGGTATCTTCTCTGTGGTGAGCTGCAATCTGCTGCTTTGGATTTTTAACTTCTTGATTTTGTTCAAAATAAATGAGATTGTGTGTCTTTGATATCTTTAATTGAACTGTCCGGTGTGTTTTTGTGAGTGCCCTCCACCTTTGTTTGTGTTCAGGCTCGGAATTGTTTCAGAGATATCAAAGAATCTTTATGAAATATCTGCCCATGCCTTTGGTTGCAACTTACAGTAGATAGTGTGATCATGATGCTTATATCACTGTGCCCATGCAAATGAGTGAGCAGTCTTGAATACAGGACATAGTGATTTAATGGTGAATGATGTCCACAAATAAGTAACAAAGGCTATCTCCAAGTTCAGAGCCAGTGGTGATTCACTGGACCTTAAACTGCTATCCCTCACCCTTGAAGAGGTATTGTGCCCGCTTACCAGAATCTTCAACCCCTCTCTCAGCCTCAGTCAGTTCCCAAGCAAATGGAAATCTGCTATTGTCACTCCGGTCTTTAAATGCGGCAACAAGTCCATACAGGGGAACTACCGGCCGATCTCTATATTACCCTTCCCCCCCAAAGCCCTTGAGCACATTGTTGCTAACCAGTTTACAGACTACCTGGACAAATATAACATCCTATCTGCACAGCAACACGGATTCAGACAAGGGCACAGCACATCAACAGCCCTCCTGGAATTCATTGGAGTCCTTCACAACTCGTTGGACAAAGGCCATCTAACTGGAGCCGTATTCATTGACTTGACTAAGGCATTTGTCACTGTTCACCATGGCCTGCTTGCCAAACAGCTGCTGAATGTGGAGCTCTCCCAGGACTCCACTGCATGGTTCAATAGCAACCTGGTCCAGTGCTCACAAACAGTAAAAATCTCAGGAGTACTCTCTGACTACAAACCTGTTCACTCAGGCATCCCTCAGGGATCCATACTGGGTCCACTGCTTTTCAGCCTTTTCCTGAACTCCCTTCCACTATCCTGCCCAGAACAAATTATCCTCTATGCCAATGATACTGTGCTTCTCACCCCCTATAAGGACCCACAACCCTTACTTCACAACCTACAGCTTGCTTTCTCCACAGTTGAAAACTGGTTCGCAAAACATAAACTGGTTCTAAACCACAAGAAGACTAAATCTATGCTTTTCTGCTGCTCACAAAACAAACACAGGTGATACCCCCTTGATATCAATGCAAGCACTGGTAATACCCTCGAACAAGTATCATCTTTTAAATACTTTGGAATCTCACTTGACCCTTGCCTATCTTATGGGACTCACATTAATAGTGTTGCCAGAGTGGTAAACTCATGCATTGGAATTCTCTACCGAAATAGACAGCTTCTTACCCAGGCAGCACTGAAGATTGCTATCCAGAGATCTGTGGTCTCCATCATAGACTACGACCTCATAATCTATGGCTCTGCCTCTACCACTGCCCTCAGGTGCATCATGACCTCTCTACACAAGGCCTGTTGACTGCTTACTGGATCCCATAGACTCGCACATACATGTGAGCTTTACACTCAAACAGGATGGCTTCAACTCGCTAACTATATAAAGCACCTTACATGCTTGACGGTGAAAAAAAATACTTTGGGCCTTACTCCTTCTAGTGTCCAAGCCCGCCTGTGCCCAAACACTAATCCTCTTAACACCAGAGGGCCTGAACATCAGCTACTACAGGTCCCCCGATGTCGCACCACTCTGGGCCAAAGATCCTTTGCATACTGTGCACCCAGCAGGATGAACGCCCTCAGCACTCACATCACCTCCACCTCCTCACTGGTCATATTCAAATCAAGCTTCCATCATCATCTCATGGCCTCCAGCTCATGTGACTGCCACCCTAACTTTCCCCTTCCCCACTGAGATCAACCACCCCCCTCTGATGTTCTTTGACAATACTGTGAGCTGCTCTAGTCCCTTTTTCGGCTGTCATCCCCCTATCTTCTCACCCTTCCTCCCTGATTTCTTCTAGGTTTCTGAAATGATTCCTTGTATGTGTTATTCATGCATCCTATTTACCGTGATGCCATACCTGAACTGATGAATATTGTTGTATGCTCTCTTTAATGTTGTATGCCTTTGTTTAACATGTATGTACTCTCCTGACATGGAACCTTTGTAAAAGAGCCTTGGCTCAAAGGTAATTGTAATCCTAGATCTAAATAAACAAATAAACAAAATGGAAATATTTTGGAAATGCTCAAAAGTTGCTGAGGCAGTAATATTTAACACTGCCAAAACCCTAGATTAACAATGCACAGTGTGGTGCATTTCCCCTTCTTTCCTGACAGCACTATTGTCTGGTGATAATCAACATAGGAAACAAAATATTCCCCTTTACTAGTCTGAAGACTGTTGCAAATCCCTGGCAGTTTATTTGTATCCCACTTCTTTATCTGATACTCATACATGTAAGATCACTGGTGCTAGTGAGTCTTACTTCCTTAAGCAGTGCCCATTCATGATCCTTGGTGCTAGTGGTGCCTCCCACTCAATGCTGGTTTGCATGTCAGAAACATCCCTCCTATCCAGTGGTTCCTCATCCCTCCTGGTAGTCCCCTGGTCCCCTCCTCCCCAGTGCTAGCTCCCCAACCAGCCAGTGACCAGGATCCACTCACCTCCCTGGTCAGCCATCATCTGTACCATGCTTGTCTTCTTTAGATATTTATGGCTGTATATGGATATAGGACTTTGCAGAAAATGAACTAAGTTCACATACAGCAGTACTATGCATGTACACAGACTTAGAATAGTTAATTTTCTTAACATTTTTTACTGTTACTGCACATGTAAATTTGGCAAAGGTAAAACTTTTGTCACCAAACTTGGGTGACAGCGTTTAGACAACCACCCCCGTGCCACATTACTGGTGACACATAACTCTCACCCAAAGTGTGTTCAGCACTTCCCCATCGAACACCCATTTTCACTGGGAATTATGTGTCACAACTAATATGGTCACAGGGGATGGCTCAGAACTAATGGCAGTTAGCCACGGTTGTGAGTGGAAGTTAAGTTCTGGCTGCCACCTGGGAGTGTTGACACTGGTGAGATGGAGGCAGGAGGCTACTGGGAAGGAGGAGGGATCACTAGAAAGCAGAGAGACTTCTGACATTCAAATTGACATTTGGTGCTAGTAGGGGGATAATAGCAGCATCAGTGAGTGCATTTAACAGTGTGGCTACCATGATGTTAAAGGGTGGAAAGAGGACTGACCACCACTGTTCACAATGCTTTTGTGCATATGAAGGCATGGAGGCCTCATGTTAAGTTACTAATTATCACATCTGGCCATGGTGATGAGTGGAAGGTAATTTCTGGCTGTCAACTGAAGGTGTTGACATTGGGGAGATGGGAGCAGGAGGCTACTGGGAGGGTGGAGGAACCACTGGCAATCAGGGAGGCTTCTGACTCAAGTTTGAATTTGGTGCAGGTGGGGGGGGTGCGGTACTACCAGCACCAGGGAATGCATTTAACATTTATTGTGGATGCCATAGGGTTAGAAGGTGGAAGGGGCACTGACTACCACTCTGCACAATGTCTCTGTGCATACAAATGCATGGAGGCCTCGCGTGGCATTACTAATTGACACATAATTGCATGCAAATACTTTTTTAGTGCCTTGCATGTCTCATATGACCATTAGCATGCTGGTTTTTGAATATGACTCTCATGGGCAAAAGCAGTAATCACGTTGAATGCACTAGCCTCCTTTGCTCCTGAGTGGCTGCTTTCAGTATGCAGCTGTGGTGCTCTGAACCTTTGTACATTGTATGGGCTGCCACACAGCCATATTTTCCCACATGCAGTGTGTGCCAGGCAACATGTATAAATGTACTCTATAACCAAGACACCAGCATGCAGATAGGTGTGCTGTGCTATACTTTGAATGAAGCTATTGTCCATGTCTAAGTAAGAAGGCCTATGTCTTTGGAAAGTGAACACCTTACTTTCCTCTTACCTTTCCACACTCTCACCTACAGTACATCATTATGCTACTGTAATGGTGTCATGCCAATATGCAATGCCTTATGAATACATCAACCATGTAACAACAGAGATAGTTGCACTGAAGTTATTTCATGAGGAGTTTCTATCTATTTTATCTAGAGTTTGTAAAAAACAATCTTTCCTGGAATCTACTTCAGTGGAAGCTGTTTCCAAGCAATCTTTCAGAACTCAGTTGGATATTTCTACTTCACTGCTAGCCGGAGAACAATAAATAGACTCGCATAGATGTTTATTCCTCTTTGTTTCAGAAATGGAGCAAACACTCTAAAGGTTTACTGAGTGTCGTTTGCAGATGCTTTCTCTGTAAGATTTCCCTAATTTGAATATAGAAATTAGACATTTAATAATATTACTAAAATCTGCTCTGGGAATTGTTTATTTATTTTAGTCTTTGGTAACTGGGTAAGACCCACTAGTCACAAGTGTCTGTTTTCAGGGGTGACCTGGGAGCACTGGGGAGGTTAAGCGACTTGTTTAGAATCACACAGTATGCAAGTGGAGATTGTTGGAATCAAACCCAGATCTCACTGCTGGATGTACCAAGCTCATTCCTCTAACCACTAGGTTATACTGCCGGCCCCAGGAATGAAAGAAACATCTGGCCATATACTATAAAAATCTAAAAGTATAACTGTAATGGCTGTCCTTGATGTCAGTTTGAATGGTCCAGCAATAGCTATGGCTTATCTCATACTGTTTTCATGCTAAGGATCATACTAAAGATGGTAAAAGAGCAAGAAGGCAGGCAATGCCCATAAACGCTCCTGGTAATCAATAGATATAATTCTTCAAGGAGCCACTGGACAGTATATAATTGTCTAGTTGTCTTTTAAATTCTGACTTAGTTTTGCTAACAATTATTTCTATAGGTAACCTTTTCCAAGAGTTGATCACTCTAAGAGTGAAGAATACTTTCTTTTTTGATGTTTAAATTGTTGACCAGTTAATTGTATGGGATGACCTCTAGTATTATAAGCTAGAACTTTAAACTGAAGAGCTACATTAGTTCATTCAATACATAAGGATCTTCAACGACATCATATAATAACAGCAAGTCACCTCTTAATCAACAGGTTTGTAAGGACATTAAGTTTAGGATCTCTAATCTGCCATCATAGGAGATGTCGTGAAAGCCATAAATGTGCTTATTGAAATTATGTAGAACCCATTCAAGCTGTAGACAGTTTGATTTTTTGTAAGGACACCATAACGTCTATCAAAGAGTGACATAGTAAAACAATAACAAAATAATTTAAGGTTGGGAGTTTAGATCCATCATATCTGTTTCTTAAGTCTATCATATATGTTCTTCTGGCTTCAAAAGCAGGAAAGAAATAAGTATGCAGCGCAATCATGTACCAGTTTATACGGTTTCACGCTACCTTCTCGTTAGTAACTTATAATTGGTTTGACATCTGATCACACAACTTAGACTGTGTCTGATAGGAAGCAGAAGCTGGCTAAAACTTATTGTTGGTCTGACTCTACAGAATGGCTTGACAGCAGCAACCTCAATAAGCAATCAGTATTGGTGTTACTAGATCCCACTTTGTGCTATATATTATTGATAAGATTCTAGTAAACATGAAGATCATCTTGTCATACACACATATTCCAGCACAGATGCATCTTTTTAAAGGGGGTCAAGTTGTTCAGGTTTGATGATCAGTAACGTCAAATAAACAGTCTACCCTATAGACAAGGATGCCATTTCACTATACTAGCATACTAAAATGCCAGCAAAATAGGCCTAACGGTCTCTCGAGTTTGCTCGATTTTCAGCACCCGCACTGAGGGTCGATTTTGGTGTCCCCCCTTAGGTACTGTCCCCAGTCCCAGATTTTCCACCTGTACTGGGCCTGGTCAAATTTAATCTCCCTCTGTACCTTTCCCATCCCCATTTAAACCTGTCCACAGTCTCGACCTCTACCAGCTCCCTGGGCAATGCATTCCATGGCTCCACCACCCTTTCAGTCAAATAACATCTCCTCCTCTCCCCTCTGGGCCTGCCTCCTTCCAGCTTACACCCATGACCTCTCATTGCCCACCCTCCTTCCTTTGGAGCAACCTGACTGGGCCTCCTTTATTGATCCCTTTCATGTACTTAAAGACCTCTATCATGTCCCCCCGTCCCTCCTCTCATCCAGGGTGTACATGTCAAGCTCCTTGAGCCTCTCCTCATAGGTCCTCTCCCACAGGACCCAGATCATTTTGGTTGCCCTCCTTTAGACCCTCTCTAAGAGTGTAATGTCCCTTTTTAAATGTGGTCTCCAAAACTGTACACAATACTCAAGGTGTGGTCTAACCGAGCAGTTGTACAGTGGAAGGATCACTTCTGCCTTTCCTGAGGTAAACTCCCTGGAGATGCATCCCTTGCTGCTGCCCTTCTACAGGTCTCTGAGTTGTTCATTTTGACATCTACCACTACCCCAGGTCCCTCTCACCCTCCGTGACTTGAATCATGTCTCCTCCCAGGGTATACCCCTGGCCTGGATTTCTGACTCCCAGGTGCAGAACCTTGCACTTCACCACATTGAATTTTAGTTTCCATTTTCCCAACCACCTTTCCAGAGCCTCCAAGTCCTCCTGCAAGACCACCCTCCCCTCCTCCTCATCCACCACTGCACCCAGCTTTGAGTCATCTGCAAAGAGACTCATCTCACTCCTGATTCCCCTCCTGATGTTCGAGACATAGACGTTGAACAGGAGTGGCCCCAGCAGTGACCCTTGGGGGACCCCACTAGTAACCCACATTGGGGATGAGGCTAACCCTCCAACCACCACATTCTGAGTATGCTCAGAGAGCCAATTTCCTATCTATCTTAGCAACTGTCTCCCTAACCCCATTTCTTTCAGTTTGCCAGCAGGCCACTGTAGGGTACTGAATCAAATGCCTTGCTAAAGTCCAGAAAGAGGATATCCACTGGCCTATCCTGGTCCAAGGCACTCGTCACCCAGTCATACTGTAGAACTCAGCAATGTTTATCTGGCAGGATCTTCCCATGACAAAGCCATGCTGCCTATCGTCCAAGTATCCAGTTTGCTCCAGTAACCCCCCTAGCCTTTCCTTGACAATACTCTCCATCACCTTGCTGACCACCGATATCAGGCTAACGGGCCTGTAATTTCCTGCTTCCTCTCTTGATTCCCCCCCTTGTGGATCGGTACAGCATGGGCCACCCTCCAGTCTTGGGGCACCCACCCAGTCCTCAGAGAGATGTTCAAAAGCTCCACTAGAGGGACTGCCAGGACATCCACCAGTTCCCTCAGCACCCTGGGATGTGTCTCATCTGGCCCAGGTGCTTTCTGCATCCGAAGGGACCTGAGGAATTCCTCTACTCTCTCTACTGGTATTTCAGCCTCCACTTCCTCCCCCTTTTCACCCTGCACTGCTGGCCCCCATCTGTTTGTGGTGGCCACTCCCTTTCCCCAGACCCATCAGTGCCCCGGGTCTCTACCGGTCCCACCCTTTCCTACGGTTTGCCTCTGCTCCCCTTGCAAGACATAGATCCTCCATCTCCCCTGGTAAAACTGAGGCAAAGTACTCATTTAGGACTTCTGCCTGTTCTCCTATGGGACTATGGTCCATACACATCCCAGAACCTCAATCTGCACTGTTGAACACATTCTTTTATCATCTGTTAGTATACTATTCAAGAAGCAAATGCAACAGTTTGTTCAGTTCCAACCCTTGTGATCTGTGCTTTAATGGCACAGTCCATAATCTGAAGCATCCTTGCAGATAATAGCTTGATGTAATGGGTCAAGCAGAGCTAAAACTGGGCTGTTTTTAAAAAATATAATTAACTTGGGCAAAACTAGCTTCAGTATCATTGTTTTAAAAATGGTTTGATTTCCTGCCATGAGTCTCATGGTCTCAGCCACTGCTGCACAGTATGTCTGTGTGAAGTCACCAGAATTCTTGTAATTTGTAATTCTGCTTACAAAGTTTAGCATGGGTTTTTTGACACAAATGGAAATGATAAAGACACAATCTGACCTAACTGGGCAACCCTGTTAAGTCACATTATATTTTTTTTATTAACATTTTGTGTTTCATTTGCTGAGCAGTCACTAATACTGCACAATTTACTATTTGCCATGAACTTTTCCATCTGGTTGTAGTCTGCAACATAAAAGCAGGTAGCCCAGAAAACATAATTTGTTTTTTCAAAACTGGCATCTATTGACATTTAAAGTCCAATATTCTAAATGCAAAATAAAACAAAATTCACATTATATTCCATGATTTCCAGGTATTTTCTATATCCAAAACAATTTTATGCTTAAGGTAGCACTGTCCACCATTGATTCACACTGCGTGTGAGGTCCTGGCTTATCAGTGATAATTACAGCATCACCATTGCTAGTACCTAGTCCTTCACTGCTGTCAATGACTAATATGCCTCCTGGGATTCCCAAAGCTAAACTGCCTCATCTGCCACTGTCAATGCTCTCATTGGCTACTGAGCCTAGTGCACCTCACCCCATGGATGAGAAGGAATACAATCTTGACCTCCTAGACATAGAGGAGGATTTGGGGGGTGAAAAGGAAGATTTTTTCTTCCAGGAAGGAGACAGATTCCTCATTCACTGTTTCATCCTGTAGTGATGATACTGTGATTTAACCTCAGGTCCCCTCCTGAGGATGCTTCATTTTCAACCCCTTTCCGAATTATGCAGGATCCCATTGGATCTGAGGCTAAGGAGAAGGATTCCACTAAAAGAGACCTGTATGATTTCTTAGAAATCCAAGCCTATTCTACCATTGTGATCGCCCCTGTTTTCCTGCCCTAGAGGATGCCACAAAGGCTGGCTTGTACAGGTGCAGCACTTTCCCTGTTGTACCGAGAAAGGCAGATTAAAAATATTGTGCTCTTACATCTAAGCTCTCTTACACTTCACAACTTAAAACTGACTGTGTTGTGATAATGGCTGCACATGACAGGTCCAGGGCTCCTACAGATACAATATGAACTCCCTGCCACCTGACAAGGGGCCCAGAAAACTGAACACTATGGGGAAACAGAATTTTGCCTCTTACTCCTCGGGGCTCAGAATTGCAAATTATCAAGCACATACAGTATTAGTAAATATCAAAACAACCTGTTGCAGTCCACAATAGCTAAGTTTGATAAACTGCCTCAGTGGTCAGTTAAATCAGAATGTGCTGTTCTTGTTGCTGGTATGCAACTGCTCAGGTTTGCTTCTAATGCTTCTGCTAGAGATGCTGCCTCTGGTATTTGTCTTCACTGTTATTCCTGGCTCAGACTAGTGGGATTTGCCTCTACTGTACAACAGGCTATACTTAATTACCCTTTCAAAAATCAAAAGCGTTGTGGCCATGATGTGGAAAGCACATTACATGATTTGCAGTACAGTCGAGCCCACTTATAAGAACATCGGATATAGGAACATCCCGGGTATAATCACATTTTGCTTATGTACCGATCTTGCTCCTTTGTTTCCTATGGGCTGTAAGTCCGTTTATAAGAACATGGAGATTGGCTATAATCACATATTTTTGGACACTTCCTAGCAATCCTGGTGGCCTGAGCCATGTGTTTGCTCACACTAGGGGCTGGCAATATAGCGCTAACTGCTCTTGGCAGTCACACCTCATTAAAGCTGTAATTGCAATTGCGCTTTTGTGTGTGCCGACTTTGATCTTAATGACTGCAGCAGTTTGCACCAAGTGTTGTCATTAGTTTCAATGGCAACACAGATGAGGGACTCGAGTGCTCTGGAGCTATTATGGAAGACAACATCTGCCGTGACATCAAACACACAGAGGAAAGCAGCGAGGTTGATGAGGAGCAGCAGCCGATTGAACCACCATCAGTTCGGGAGGTGAAGTCCTGCATGGTACGGATTAACTTTCCTTATCCTGCCATAAGCAGCAAAAATCACAGATTATTTTACTAAGAATCATTCAGATTAGGGTAGCTCAGTATGTATTGAAGCACCATACTGCATTGTACTGTATATTACGATAGCACTGTACTACTGTATTAAAGTTTTAACTGCATTAACTTTAAAAAATGTATGCTAGCACTTTTTCAACATATTTTGTATAAATGAGGGTACTCTAAAATTACTTTGAGATCACTGAAAACCCTCAACCCCAAATCTCAGAGCAATAAAGGGAGAGAACACCAGTTTTATAAGCCTCATGGAATGCCTGCTCATGGAAAAGGCAGAGGTCAGCATTCCCTTCAGGGACCTTCCTCCACAGGTGGTCATCCCAAAAAGGCATCTGACTCTGGTAGCTAGCATCATCCCCCCAGCTCCTTCTGACTCCATACTGCTTCCCCCTCCAATCAAGGTACAACAGGTTCAGGTGGGGGAAAGAACCTTCCTCTATTTACCACAGAGATGGGAGTTCACAACAGATAAGTTGATGCTGGAAACTACAGAAAAGGCTATGCCCTGGCATTATTATCTATAACTCCTGTGGGTCCTTGCAATTAACCACTAGGTCGCTTGCTTCTTCTGCTTACAGAAGTAGACTCCCTTATCCAAAAATAAGCAGTAGAACCAGTTCCTGTGCATAAACAGAATTTGAAGTTTTACTCAAAATACTTCACAGTTCCTAAATGGACTGGGTATATGGATCTTATTCTGAATCTCAGAAGCCTTAAATTCACAGAATCACAGAAATGTGATGGAAATCTGATGGCAAAAAACAAATTTGGATGGTCTCATTGCAAACTCTCCTTTCTCTGTTACAGCAAGGTGATTGGGAGCACACCTGTACTGTATGTCAATATCTGGTGACATCACAGCAAATACTGTATATCAGATATCTGCTGGGGAAAAAAAAAACATTGTCAGTTTTGTGTTTTATCCCATTTGTCATCAACACCACTTGTCCTTACCAGTAGTCAAAAATTAAATCAAATGAAATCAAACTTTATTTAACCAGGCAACAACACCATTGAGCAAGCTCATTTTCAAAGTGGTCCTGGACAGAGAACAGTACAATACATAGACATAGCAATACAGAATACATAACATCAGCAAGATACAGTACACGGTCGAATGCAGAGTACTTGAATCTGTCATAAAGTCTCCCAGTTAAAGTTTCCAAATAAATCTCATAGGAGAATAAGGGGGAAAGCAAGGTACTAAACTATATATATAGGCTAGTGTCCACAGGAGAATGTATGGGGGCAGAGGGAGGGATGGTGTGCTAGAGAGAGAGAGAGTGAAAGCCAGGATGCAGAGAAGGGATTGGAAGTGCTGGCTAACCCGAGAGGGATGTAAGAAGGTGGCATTCTAAGGGTTATTAATGTGAAGGCACCAGTGACTGAAGTCACAGGTTACCTATAACAGCTGCAGGATTCCCGCAGGGACTCAACTAACAGGGCTTTGAATGTGAGAAGGCTCGGCAGTGATGTGAGCTTGAATGTGCTTTGCATAGTGTTCCATGGTGAAGGGAGTGTGGAGTTGATTGTGGCTATTCTGTGGTTGGTTTTCATTCTAGGCAATTAGAAGCAAAGTGTAGCATATCATCTGAGGCCATAGGAGCCATTGGCACGTTTGAAAAGGCTAGAGATGTATGCTGGAAGCTTGTCAGAGAGAGCTCTATAGAACCAGAGGAGAGCATTTCTTTTTCTCTTTACTGAGAGTGAGGGCCATCTCGCCATTTGGTACAGAAGGCAGTGGTGGGTTCGAAAGGGCAGGTTAAAGATGAATCTTAGGGCTTGGTGGTAAATGGTGTCAAGTTTATTTAGCGCTGAAAGAGGGCAGTGTTTGTAGAAGAAATCAACGTAAGTGAGTAAAGGTAGGAAAGTAGTTTGTACTAATCTCTTTCTAGCTTCTATGGTAAGCAGATGTTTAATACGGTAGAATAGGCCAAGTTGCTGTCTTAGCTTTTTCGAGACTTCATTTAAATGGCATAGACAGAAGGGAAAGAATTTGTTTTTCCTTATCTGTATGTTTTTCTCCTGAAAGGACCATCCAGAAAAGTGGTGGCATATACCATTTCCAGAACCCAGCAACTAGTTCACTTGTTGGGGATTACAATTTTTTTTTTATTTATTTTTTATTAACCAGGTAAATGCACTAGACAAGACACTGCCTGTTTTCAGGCATAACCCGGGAGGTTACAGAACAATGGCAGAACAGTAGAACAACAAAAGACAGTAGTAAACAATACAGTACACAGAACACTACTTTTGAGCAATACATTTTCAGGAGGAAATGGGTACAAAACATGACATTTGAGCATGGTCAGAGAAAAAGAGTTCCGATATCTACAGTGCAGGAGAAAAATGAGTGTAATTACACAATCAGTAGAAGTTCTGAGGGGATACACTTGTTTGCAAAGGAGTGTGAATCTTGTGGGGAAGAAGAAAACAGTGCTGCAAATGTAATAGAGTTGGGAGTCAGTTACAGGTATAGACATTAGAGTTGCTTAGGAAATTTTGAAGTGCTTGCTTGAAACAGAATTGGGACTGTGCAACTCTGAGGTGGGGTGGGAGGGCATTTCAGACTCTGGGGGTGAAGGTGGCAAAGGTCTGTTCACCCATGTTGGTGGAACATCTAGGGACCACCAGGAGAGCTTGGTCGCAAGATCTCAAATGGTATGGTTGTTCCGGGGGGGGGAGGGTCTTCAAGGCTGCAAGAGTAGCTAGCTTGGAGGACCTAATAATGTTGTCAATCATATAGCCAAGTGCAAGTAGACAGTGAGAGGCAGGGGATAGCCAACCTAATTTAGCATACAGTGAGTAGTGGTGAGTCATTCTGGGAGTGGAGAGGGCAAACCAGCATATGTTGTATGACACATTCCATTTGTCCAGGTTGGGAGCACTAGTCAGATAGTAGGAAGTGAGTCCATAAGTGAGACTGGGAAGTAGGATTCCTCAAGCTATTGCAAGTCTGGCAGCAGGAGTTAGAGGATATTTAACTTTTGTAGGCCAGCCCAAGTTTGGCATTGACAGTCTTGCAGATATTTGAGATGTGTTGGTTGATGTCAAGGGCAGGGTCCAGAGTAATATCAAGTTATCTGAAAGAGTTGGTGATGGAGAGGAGAAAGCCATTGGAGCAGTGGATGGTAAGGCCAGTGGGGAAGGACCTGAGCTTTGGCAAGGACCCAAATAGCACTGACTGGGTATTGATGGCTTTTAGGATGAAGCTATTTTGTGTTATCCAGGTCTGCAGTCTTCCAAAATTGGAATTTAGTTGTGAGTTGATCTCAGCTATATTGTTGTAGCTGGTGTAGAGTGCCATGTCATCGGTGTAAAGGAGGGTGCTGCAATATGACGGAGTTTTGGGAACATCATTTATGAAAATGGAGAAAAGTAGTGGTTCAAGGACTGAGCCTCGGGGCAATCCAGTGTTGATAGTGGTGGATGTGGAGATTTCCTGGCTTACTTTGGCAAATTGTTGCCAGTTTCTTAGGTAGCTGGAGAACCGTTTGAGAGATGTATTAAAAATGCCTAGGGTGGAGAGTTTGGATTTCAGTTTTGAGTGTCTGACGAGATCAAAAGCCTTGGTTAAATCAATAAAAATATAACCAGTGAGTTTTCCATTGACCATCCCCAGTTTAATATAATTTGTAAGTTGGGTTAGTACCATGGTGGTCCTGTGGGCTGGTCTGAATCTGTGTTGAGCAGGGGATTGTAGGTTATACTTATTGAGATGGTCCGTGACATGGAGGTCGACAATTTTCTCAAGAAGTTTGCTGAGAACAGGCAGGATGGCAGTAGGACGATAGTTTGTAAGACTCTTTGGGTCACCTTTTTTATGAACAGGAACTATTCTGGCTGTTTTCCAGTTCTCAGGGACTGTCCCTGAGGTTAGTGACATATTAAACAGCCTTGATATTGGGGCTGTAAGAGATTGGGCTGTGATCTAGAGCAACCTGGGTTTGATGCCATCAGGGCCAATACTCCCACTAAAAGGGATGGAGTAAAGGAGTTTTAAGACTTTCCTTTGTGAGACAGCGTGGCGGTAGAAAGGGGGGGAGGGAGGACAGGATTGTGAATGATTATACTCTTGAGATGGCAAGAGTTGTTCTCTTATGCAGGGTAAATTGGCAAAGTGGTTGCTGAAAGTATTGACTACTGTAGCCATTTATTACAATTTACCCTATTAAATGTCATGTCTGATAGCATTTGTTTGGAATATTGTCCAGAACCCATGAGGCCTTTGATGTGGCTCTAGAAGATTTTTGGGTCCTTTGCAGAGGCTTGTAACAAACCCCTGTGGTAAGCTCCATTACCTGCGTGTATTTCTTTCTTGCTGGTGTTTCTCAAGGCCTGGTAGTCAGTCCAGTCTTTGTGCTGTGATGAAGCTTTTTATTTGTTCCAGCATGCATCTCTTGTTTTTAGGAGGGTCAGTAGCCTACTGTGTAGCCACATACTGTAGTAGTTTTTCCCTTTACATCTGACTGTAGGAACATGTTTGTCTTGGAGGTGGAGGAAAGTGATGGAAGATAGATAGATAGATAGATAGATAGATAGATAGATAGATAGATAGATAGATAGATAGATATTTTATTTATATAGCACCCATTTCTGAAGACTCTGGGTGCTGTACAATATAGGCACACATAACATACAAAAACCTTTTAAAATACAAACAATTTTAAAACAACAACAGCATACATAGTACAACTGAAAGCAGCAGCTTAATTAACCTTTATAAAAACACTATTATTTTAAAACAGCTTCAATTAAAGGCTTGATTAAATAGATATGTCTTGAGGCCCTTCTTAAAGGCTTCCACTGAGGGGGCCTCCCTAAGTTCACCAGGCAGGGAGTTCCACAGGGTGGGTGCAGTCGCAACAAATGTTCTATCACACGAATGCCGCAACCTGACCCTGGGAACTCCAAGGAGACCACCCCTGAAAGAACCGAGAGCCTGGGTCGGGCAGTAAGGCACAAGGAGCTCTTGCAGATAGCCTGGGCCCCTCTTGTGCAGGGTCTTATAGGTCAACAGCCCTATCTTGAAAACAATCCTCCACTGGACTGGCAGACAGTGCAGTTCACGGAGCACAGGGGTGATATGTTCACATCTTTTCATCCCCATTAATAGTCTCACTGCCATGTTCTGCACCAGCTGCAGTCTGCAGAGGCTGCCTCCAGATATCCCTAGGTACAAGGCATTGCAGTAGTCCAACCTAAAAGTGAAGAAAGCATGTACCAGTGTAGGCAAGTCATCAGGCAGGATCAGGGCACGAATTCTGGCAATATTCCTGAGATGGTAAAACCCACTTCTCACCACGGCTGACACCTGTGCATCCAGTGTTAGACCACTGTCCAGGATTACTCCCAAAATTCCTCACCTGCCTAGAGGGGGCTAAAGGCACCCCCCCCCCAGCACAAGGTCAGGGGGTAAAGTCATGCCCCCCCTCCCTGATGACCTGGCTCTACCATCAGTACCTCGGTCTTGTCTGTGTTGAGTCTAAGCCAGTTGTGAGTCATCCATATCTGGATTTCCTCAAGGCAGCTGTTAAATACAGAGTCTGACACCTGGCTATTTGGAGCACAGGTCAGGTACTGCTGAGTATGATCTGCATAGCAGTAAAAACCCAGGCCGTACCACCTGATAATGTTCCCCAGTGGCAGCATATACACAGTGAACAACAGAGGCAACAAGACGATTCCTGTGCAACACCACAGCACAGAGGCTTCAGATTTGATGAGAAAATTCCCATGGTCACCCTCTGCACTCTGTCTGTCAGGTATGACCTGAACCAGTTGATGACATTTCCAGACCGAGTACACCAAAACCGCAATCGGTCAAGCAACACCTCATGGTCCACAGTGTCAAATGCTGCAGATAGGTCTAGAAGGACTAATATAGTACAGTCCCTTCTATCCCTCACCATCAGGAGGTCATTAAGCACCCTCACCAGGGCTGTCTCTGTACTATGCCCTGCTTGGAACCCAGACTGGAAAGGCTCATAGCCAGAGGAAGCAGCAAGATATCTCTCCAGCTGAATGGCCACCACCTTTTCTACAACCTTCCCTAAAAACGGTGGTTCAAAATGGGTCCGTAGTTGCTGAGGCAATCTGGGTCCAAAGATGTTTTTTCAAAAGAGGTCTAACCAAAGCCTCTTTCAAGGCCAGAGGAAAGATTCCACTCCTTAATGAACTCCAGACTACCCCAGCAATCACAGGGCCAATCAGGTCCAAACATTCCACTAAAAGACAAGTTGGACCTGGGTCCAAATCACAATAGGTTTGCCACATCTTAGAGATAATCTCTACCACCTCCCTAATCCCAATCAGCTCAAACTCATTCCACACAGGAGGAGTGCTCTGACTCAACTCAGGCCGGACCCAGCAGCGCTTTCAAGAGACATTTGACGAGACCTCAGCCCTGTTGGAGGACACCTTCTCAGCAAAAAACAGAGCAAGAGCAAAAAAGAGCAACAATATCGTCAGTACTGTAAAGTGAGGATAAGCCAATTAGCTCAAGTTCATGAAAGAATGCTGAGGGATCAAGCCTTGAAGGTGTCGAAGTACAAGCTCCTTTGGGAGGAGGGTGGGAGTACAGGCATTCCAGATACAGTAGACAGGAGTATGATCACTTATTGCACCTGCAATAGTGCCCTGTTTGAAAGCACCCAATCAATAAGAGAATGATTACCCTCTGATATAGATAGCATAGTTGCATCACTGATCAGCTGGGAGAGATGACGTTTACTTAGGAGGGAGTAATGTGTATTTAAATGTCTCCAACAAATATTAATGTCAGTGGCTCAGCAGGCGGCACACTCACTCTTGATGTCAGGAGGCTGTGGGTTCTAGCCTCACACTTGGAACTTGGGGTAAATCCCAACACTGACAACTATAGTGCAGCATGAGAGGAATACTGTACTCCTGAGGTGCCTTTTTTCAGATGAGCCATTAAAACCGACTTTCAGTCTGCTTGTTCTGATAGTTGTTCACATGGACTTTAAAACGCCTATGGTTCTTCTTAAAAAGAGTAAGGAAACTGCCCCTGTGTCTTGACTGAATTCCCCACATTAACTAAATATACCACCAACAGCTCAACCTGTTTCACTATGTCTCTTTGCATCAGCTTCTCTTCCCCCCACTCCCCAGAACAAGACTGAAAATAAGCAGAATTGCCTAGCCTCCTTTTTCGGTCAACAAAAATTAAATAAATCAATCAATGAGTCCTGACTTCCTGTCCGTCCCTTCAATCACATTGGGAGTGATTGGACACCTCTGTGGCTTGTGCATTCCTTCAAAATGACAGGGCAGATGCCTTCATCTCTTAAACTCACATACTGAAGTCTATGGCCTACACATGTTAAAGCTTGATCCATGCTTTGTCTATTGGGGATGATGGCAACTGATATCATCTCAGTCCCTCTGGCCTGCCTCCATAACTGGATTCTGTGCGTGCAATGGAATCAGCTGTCAGACAGCCTGGATCACCCTATCCTGATAACCAAGTCATTTAGCAGGGCACTATCTGGTAGATGAACCATGTCAATCTGGTTTAAGGTAATCCATTCTCAAAACCATTGCTTCTGCAAATACTGACAACAGATGCATCCAGATCAGGTTGGGGTGCCCACATGGTCCACCACAGGATGCATGGGCAATGGTCCCTGGAGAATGCCTCCCTCCAACTAAATGTCCCTAAGATGAGGTCCCTTAAGCTTTGTCTACAGCTTCCTCAGAATGGTTTTACTATGCTGCTGCGACAGCCCCAATGGAGACATTCCCGACAGTGACAGCCGCATTGCTGAGTGTCGGCATTGCAGTGTTGGAGATGCCTCTGTGTTTCTATCTGGGGGTTGCTCCCCTGAACTCCCACACTGCCCAGTCTCTAGGGGTACAACTCCGAGTCAGAGTTGTCCCAAGGGAGGGGGAGAAATACCCTGTGAGGCAGTCCTGGGGCCAGCAGTGACCATTACAGCGATGTGCATTTTTTGCCCAATTCCTGTCACTGTGATGGTCTTCAAGGTAGGGCGTTCGCTGTCACAATGGCACATCCCTCAGAACATCTCAAGGATGGTTCACTAATAATTCATATGGACAATGTCAGTGTCATACTGCACCTTACATCATCAAGCAAGGGTGCACCCACTCTTAAGCCCTATGCAGTGAGGTGATTTGAATGTGGCACTGGGCCATGGATTGCAAGTTACTGCTGTCTGTCGTGTATCATGTCACAATCCAAAATGTCTTAGAAGACAGGCTATGTCAGTCTGAGGTTCCAGCACACAAATGGGAATTACATGACTTCTGTTCGACAAATTGAATCATCTAGGTTGGACCTTTTTGCATCCCCACATAATACATTTTATTGAGATTCATGGTCCCTCTCTGTCAAAGGGAGACTCCTCAGTGCCTGTCCACCAATTCACTTGAACCAGAGAATACTAATCAAATAGGGGGAGGACCAAGTCACTCTGATACTAGTGGCCCTGCTCTGGCCTTGACAAGTCTGGTTTCCAATGTTACAGCAGGTGGTAGCAGAATGTCTGGTACCTCTGTTTCTGCATAGTGGATTCCTCTTACAGGACCAGGGTGCTCTGGTACATTCAGAACTCATGTCTATGATCCTGAATGCATGGCTCCTGCGACCTTATAGATTAAAGACCCACTCTCCACTTAAAACCATTAGATTTACACCAATTATAATTTAACTTTAGTGTTTTCTAGGGTTTTTGTTGTTATTTTTTACAGTTCCCTGTTGTTGGTCAACTAAATTTTGAATATAATGCAGTACCTACTCTACTGAGTCTTTGAAAATCTTCTGACTCTCCTCTGCTAATCTCACAATTGCTATTTGTGACATCACAGTCTGTGATCGTGGTGAGCACTATGATGTCATAAATAAAAGCACTGTGAAGTTAACTGGAGAGAGGCAAATGCTTTTTATATATACTTTTCAGGTACACTACCAACATGAGCTGTATACTATGGAAAGGAACATCAAAAATAAAAAAATAAATAGTATTCACTAGCAAAGTGCATTTATGAAAGTACATGCTGCAGTGCAGAGTTGTTTTTTGACCATTTCAGGGTCTCTCCCCAGGCAGCAGGCATGCTACTGGCTGCTTGTAAGCCTTCCACTAGACATGCCTACAGTATTCCTTAAAGTGGAAGTGTTTCTCTATTTGGTGTGGTTCCAGCTCCTTGGAACCTTTCTTGTGTCCAGTGATCTCTGTCCTAGAATACCAGTTGTCCTTATCCAGTGTGGGTCTTCAGTATTCATCCATCAAGGTGCATCTGTCAGCAGTATTGCCTTTTCAGGCTCCCGTACATTGTAAAACCATGGCACAGCTAGAAGTGTCATGTATGTTTTTAAAATTAATGTTGCATATTCAGTATTTTCCCCTGGTTTAAAAGACTTTTCTTTTACCTAGGTAGGGTCTCCTTGAAGACCAATCCTCTGTTTCTGCCTAAGGTTGTCTCATACTTCACCCTGAATTAAGGCATTCACTTGCCAGTGTAATTTTCTTGGTATACTGATGCCGCAGTGACTCCCATACTGCAAAGACCATCACAGTGACAGGATTTAGGCAAAATCCGCATGTCGCTGTGATGGTCTCTGCAAGTCCAGGAGACTGCCTCATAGGGTGTCCCCCCCCCCCGGTCCAACGCCGACTCGGAGTTGTAATCCTAGACCAGGGGGTGTGGGGGGTTTGGGTGGCACAGCCCCCCCATAGAAACACGGAGGCATCCCTGACACCACATTGCCGACACTCGGCACTGCAGCTGTCGCTATCGGGGATGTCTCCATACAGAATGTCACTGCGACATCCATTTTTCTCCTCTTCTCATCTAGGGGAAGTCTTGTTACACTATGGATGTGCACAGGACCTTGTGGTTCTAGCTGGATTGGCCCAAAGACTGTAGAAAATCTTGATAATTGTTTGTTTCCTGTGCCTGTGGTAGGGAAGGAAATCCTATTTCAAAACAAGTCCTTTCCAATTGTTTGGAATCTTGTGTGACATGTTCTTATTTTTTTTTATATTTATTTATTTATTTATTTATTTTCAGTTCAGTTAGACACCTTTGAGCTTAAATAGCTCATTTACTTAGGTTCCTCATCAACAACAGAGCACAGCAACTTACATCAGATTATCTGCTAAAGGACGTTACAATGGGTTTACAGCAACGATCGACAATATATACAAGGTTTACTACACAATGCATAAGTTACATCATTCATTTACAACTGAGTCGGTATACAATAGGCTTTGTCAATATGAAGAAAAGGCACATGAAGAGAGGGTCAGTCAGAGCAGAGGAACAAACAACTCACAGGAGCATTGTCTGATACATAGGAGGGGAGAGTCAAGAGCAATTACAGATGACATTGGGGGTAAGTAATTGTCTGAGCTGTCTCTTAAACTGGCCAGTTCTGCTGAGGCTTATGACTGAATCCAGGAGCTCATTAAGCCACAAAGGTGACCTAATAGCAAAGGAGTGCATTGCTAGTGCAGTTTTGTGGAATGGGACTTTGAGGTTGTTTTTAGACATGGCCCTGGTGGAGTAGGATTAGGAGATGGCCGCATTAGGTTCTGTAGTCCAGGAGGTGTGAGACCCAACAGAAGTTTTTTTTTTTTACAAGGATGCAGGTTTGGAATTTAATTATGTCCTGTAAAGGGAGCCAGTTTGGTAAAGAGTAAATGGAGCAGGTGTGTATAAGTCTATCAGCTCCCAGTACTAAGCGACAGGCATTGTTTATGATTAACTTGACTCTACTGAGGGCAGTGTCAGAAGCTGCTCCATATACTGTAATTATGTAATCAATAATGGGTGAGGATTGTACTAGTAACTGCAATGTGCCTAGCTTCCTGAGGAAGATTGTTCCTTTGTCTGTAAAGATCCCCCTAGCTTTTTGTTGACCGAGCTTACGATATAGTCCATGTGATACAAAAGAGAGGGTGTCATCAATAGTGACACCCAGATACTTGAATGTACTGACTTGCTCCAGCGGAGTTTTTATTTATTGAAATGTTTCACCAAGAAAGGCACACTGAGCAACAAGGATGCTTGTCTCACGGTGCAACCTGGGGGGGGGGGGATTAGAGAAGGATAGCATAGTATACATACAGTAGAGTGTCATGGATTAACTGTTACAATGTGCAACACCTGTGTAAATTTTGGTTATATACATAGGGTTAAATCAATAACAGGCACAAAATTCAGTGGTATACAAGACTAGACAGCAATAGTGCTCAGAGGAGACGAGTTGGAGACAGTGACAACAGTATTTAAGTGCAAGTAGACAAGTGAGCAGGTGGGGGGGTACCAGTCAAATTAAGAATGATCAGATCATGGGCTTTATTCCTCATCTGGGGTCCTGCAAACAACATTGTCTTGGTCTTTTTGTAATTTAAGACTAATTTAATTCTTTTGAACCATCCCTCAAGTGCCCGAAAACTACCCTGGAGATCCCCTGTATGGGACTCCTGGCAAGGACTACTTGAGATTACAGCGTCATCTGCATAGAGCAGTGCACTAAACATGGGACAGGCATCTGGTAGGCTATTGATAAAATAGCTAAAGAGAGTGGATCCAATATCGAGCCCTTTGGTACCCTGACAGTAATGTTTTTGGTGTCTGATAGCATTCCATTGATTTTGACCCACTTCTTCCATTATGTTAGCTTCTAAACCAGAACACAGTGCCATGCTAGAGGCCAAGGCAGTAGAGTTTGATGATCAAGAGGGAGTGGTTGGCAAGATCAAAGACCTTAGTTAGGTTAATATAGATTGACCCAAGAAGGTGGTTGTTATCAAGGGCTTTGTAGTTGGTGTATTCAGTTAGGGTGGTGTTTGTGCAATGAAGTTTATGAAATCCATGTTGCTGGTGGCATTGGATGTTGTACTCACTGAGGTAAGTGACCTGTTGATCTGACACTACCCATTCAAGTGCCTTTGACAGAGGAGAGAGAATAGAGATGGGCCCATTTTTCATAACAGTAGAGTGGTCCCCATTTTTATGAACCAGTGTGACTAGTGCCAATTTCCAGGTATTACAAGAAGCATGGCAAGGAGCTTTCAGAGTCTGCCAAGGAACATTCCACAAGGCATGTTCTTATCTTTGTGGATCATTTCTGTGGTGTCTCTGCAGAGGACATTTGTGCTATGGCCACATGGAGTACTGCCCATACATCACTAAACTCTGCAATCTTGACATTATTTCTTGCAGACATATATGTTTCAGTCTCATATTACTTCAAGGCCTACTCGCTTGATCCCCTCTAGGGGAGCTCTGGCTTTCCTCCTTGAGTCATAGGTATTGCTTGGTAATCATTCTAAAGGTGTGGATGATGAGTAGATATTCTCAAAGAATATATAGTAGTTTCATTATTTACCAGTAACAATAGATCTTCAAGACAGTCTTCCTCAGCGAGCCACAGCTCACCCACACACTGCCCCACTATCGGCCTCTGTGGATGGAGCAGTCAGGATAGTTCTCAGCTACATTTTTCTGTGGGGCTTCCATGATTTTTATTTTTTTCATCCTCTGCCTCTCTTGTGCTTGACCTGATCCCCCAGTCCCTGCTGGTTTGGATATCCTCTGAATTGACTTCTAGTGGGAACTGAGCAGGTATGGGGTCACCCACGATATATAAGTAATGCTGACATACTGTATGTTAATGTACTGACCCTAGCTAGGCAAACATTTCCAGGTTGTTCTGACATTGACAGTTTACAGTTTCAAAGGTGTGGCTCACTGTAAAAGATTCTCTTGAAGATCTACTGTTACTTATAATTAACAAAACATTATGCCTCATATTGATTGTTGCAGAAATAAAAGAATTAACACTTAAGTGGAAGATTTAAGTCTCAGATGTCACACTAGTAAATTAACCTCTATTTTAAATCTTCAAATTAGTCAGTTTGTGAAATTCAAAAAATTGCATTTGCTGAAATTCAAAAAAGAAAAGCCCCAAATATTTAAAGACAGTTTGATACTTCTTTCCTCTTTTCAGATCATGTAATCTGAAATTTGGGAAGTTAAATATCATCTCACAGATATCCTGTTTCATTTAGGCAATTCATTTTGATTGAGAGAAGCAGGCAGACAAACTGAAGAGGAGAGCAATATGTGGCAGTGGAAGTCTATGCCATCCTGGTTAATTAACTTCATCAATGCAACTAGCTGTTTTAATAGGTTAGCTTTTTTTCCCTCCCATTGCTGACTGGCCCCCATCCACTAGTCTCCTCAGCCCTGTCAGCCCAGCATCCACTCGGTCTTACCTTGTACAGCTCCTTCCCCAGGTCTTGCCCCCCGTAGAGATCGGCGAGGTCCACATTCAAGCCCCACTGAGAACAGGATCTAGTTTGCCTGCATGTGCATAGATAGCCAGTTGCGGGGCCTGGAGGATAGCAGTGTCACCCTACCAGTCGGTATTTTTCCTATTTTCTCCCTGGTGCAGAGGAAATGACATACAATGGTGCCAATGGCCATGCTGCACTCACTCCCTATGCAGTGTGCCAAGCATCTGCCACATCTCTACCCCCCTTGTGTACAGTGTTGGCATGCTAACCCCCCCAGTTGCTGCTAGGGGCCATAGGGGCCAGGCTAATGCCAGGCACTGGTCCAATCCCTCCACAGCAGAGGAGAGTAGTCCCTGGGATGCTTAATCCTCCTCCCTCCCCGGGCCAACCCTCTGACTCCCAAGGTCACTCCCAACCTCAGGTTGTCAGTGCCACGAGCAGTAGTGCTGCTGCTGCCGGGTCAGGCTGGCATAGCAACCATCTGTTTTGAAAAATACAAAGTAGAACCAGAATACCACTTAATTTTTTTTTTTTTTTTAATCCTGAGCTGTTATTATTAGATTGGTACTGACTCTTTCCACGTTGGCTGATCAGGCTCCATCATGGCATTTATGGTTTGCTGCAGGGTGAAGTTATCTTGGCTACAAGTTAATGTGCATGTGTAAACTCCATGAATCACATTGGTTCATTGATTCAATGTGGATGTCCATTGGCATCTCAAAGGTTAAAGTTTTGATAATTCCTACTTACATATGCTTTGTTGTATGTGCAGGGGAAGGGGGCTAGCATACCATCTATCTGCCACTCAGGAGATCATCATTAAGGCTGGAGTGCTGTTTCAGAATGGGAGGATTTGGAAGAGATCTGCCTGAGTCAGAGCTGTAGGAGAGGACTTCTTGGGCTCAGTTCTCAAAGGGATCTTTGGTTGGCATAACCTGTGGCAAACAGCAACTGGTACTGAAGCCCTGTGCACCAAGGAATATGCACCAGATTCTGGTATAGGAGGGGGTGCTGGCACCTAAGTCCCCACACTGGCAGCTATTTCTCCCATGTGACAAACACACGGTGCAAGGGAGGGGTTTGCCATAGGCTCCTGGAGCAAATGCAAGCAGTCCCCCCATCCCCAATCACTGGGTCAAATAAAGACTATCCCTTCCTTGGTGGTCTAGTGGCCCACCCTTCCTGATCCCAGATGTCGTCCCAATATATAAAATGTTAGTTTTCCTTCTTGGTGGTCTAGCAATCCCCACTCCCTGAACACCAATGTTGCCCCGATGTAAAACATGTTAAAATCCCTTCCTGGTGGTCTAGTGTGCCCCCCTTCCTGATCCCTGATGCCTCAAATTATAAGTTGGTAAATATTCCTTCCAGGTGGTCTAGTGGCCTCTCACCCACCCACCCCAAAAGGTATTGCCCACCACCCCACTCCCCCAATCTCAGAACACAGCCAGTGACCGGTACAGCCCACCTCTCACCTCCACAGCCAACTGCAGATTGAACTTTCACTGAGTGCATACTGTAATGAGCACATACACTATACTGCATGTGCTCTGTGAATGTTCAGTCAGCGGCCATCTGCAGGGGTGAGAGATGATCTGTACAGGTCGCGACTAGCTTCAGGATGGGGGCAGGGTGGTAGGCAATACCTGCTTTAGGTGGGGTGGTAGTCACTTCAGATCACCAGAGGGGGGATATTAACATTTTATACATCAGGGCAACATCGGGGATAGGGGAGGGGGAATACTAGGACACCAGGAAGGGATATTAATATTTTATACAATGGGGCCATATTGGGGATAGGGCAGAGGGGACCATAGACCACCAGGAAGGTATTTCAACAATGTACTGTATATATCTAGGTGAAATTGGGACTGTGGAGGGGGATCCTGACACATTGCTGCAAATTGGTCAACTCTCCCAGAGGAGAATTTTCTAAGTACCCTTAGACCAGCCCTGGCTGGTCTTAGGGTACTTGGAATTTCTCTGTCAGGAAGAGTTCTGAGAATACCATTTTTGGTATTGTGACAGCTTCCGTCTGCCACACGCCCCTTAGCACCATGTTGCAGACCATTTATGGGCACATGTGTGGCACAATCCCCATTTGGGGCAGGCAGCCTGCAGTTGATGTTCCGCAAAGTTGCTGTGTGCACACAATGGAGTGAGGTGCAGTGAAAAGGGCTGCTAACCCCAATACTCACAAGCTACTGTACTGTTCAAGATAATCACTACACTCTTGCTGAAATAAGGACAAGACTCTGTTCCAGATTCTAAATTCCAAACGTTTATTTGGTAAAAAATTATAACAGGCTGTCCTCTCAAACATGAAGTAAGCAACTCCAACCTAAATGTCTCAGCACTTTGACCAGGGTGTGGTCTTCCTCAGGGGTCGAAGCGCTGGGACATTTGGGTTGGAGTTGCTTACATCGGCCTGTGAGGAGCTCAGTGGAGTGTGGGAATGTGGAGGCATATCCAATCTGATCCAGAACACAGCCAGCATCTTCCCTTATTTACAGCACCCTTAAGCTACACCTCCACTCATGTTCACCCAGGTGGTGGTATAGCAGTGGAGGTGATAACCATTCCTCCTCCCAGAAGAAGACAGCATCCCATTGGATGCTCAGTCCTCCTCCTCCGCTCTGCTGGCGCTGAAAACCCGAGTTCATTCCTGAACCTGGGTCGCTGGTGTCATGAGTCATAGTGCCACTGCTGCACCAACAAGCAGGATGCAGCTTGGTCTTTATCTACTTGAGTTAACCTTGGTTGCTACTCAGCCATAATCAAGCAATTTTCTATGGCCTCAGAGCTTCATTGTTTAAAAGGGACTTGTCCAAGGAATTAAGCAAAAAAAAAACCCTAATATCCAGTGTCAGTTCTTTTAGAAAAAGTTGCTTGTCTTAAGAGGTGGGCTCTTTCCTACATATCAAAACTATAGCAGCAGAGGAAATAAACCATTATCGCTCATACAAAGTGTCTTTAATCTGTTAAAAATTAGAAGAACAAGGAAGGCTTATACAATTATACTGAAGAAATGTAATTAAGCAATAAAAGAGAAATAAAATTATCTTGAAAATAGACTGGCCAATAAAATGTATAATGGGGAGGAGACCTAAAACAAATTTATTGATATGTAACTCATTCAAAGGAACTAACACTAATATACTGTAGGTCCTATTATTAACAAAGGTATACAAATTCATGAGGCAGCTAAGATGGTTGAATCATTCAGTACCTGCTTTTGTTCTGTCCTCCGTCCAGGTGAAACACATTCACCAACCATTATTATCATGGATATCATTGCTGGCATCACTCCTTCAAATGGCTTACTGATAATGTGTAATTTATTAAACAGAAATTAAAATCATTGCACAAGTCCAAATCACCAGGGGCAGACTGACTACACCCACCCTTATTAGGAGAATTAGCCAATTTAATAGCTGGCCTATTTTCTATTATCTGCAAGTCTTCTCTGATCTTGGGAATATTCCAGAGGACTGCAGGGATGCTCATGTTATTCCACAAACTACTGTGAATGAGAAATAAATTAGAACTAAAAGGTCAGTGCCCAGTTAGTATTTTTATTTTATTCTTTGGTAAAGAGGTAAGGCCCACTAGGCACAGGTGCCTGTTTTCAGGAGCAACCTGGGAGCACTGGGAGGTTAAATAACTTGGTCAGAGTCACACAGTATGCAAGCAGAGGTCATGGTAATCAAACCCAGGTCTGTCTCTTGGATTTATCAAGCTCATTCACAGTGCAGAACTCTCACCTCTAGGCTATGCTGCCAGCCAAGTATTATGTCAATATTGGGAAAATCATGGAGTCACATCTTGAGGTTATAATGAAAGAACAGTTTATGTCATTACACATTCAGGATATAAATTAGTGCAATATTGCTGAAGGGAGGTTTTTAGTATGAACCTGCTGGACTTTTATGTAAGGGATAGTAAATCACTTGACTATAAAAAAACTGTCAACACTCAGACTTTGCAAAGGCCATTGACAAAGTTCCTCACAGTAAATATATGGAGAAACTACTAAAAGTAAACATAAACCCAAGAATGACTCAGTGGCACCAAACTGGCTTGCATGCAGGTCACAAAGTGTTAACATAAACTGCATCAATCATACCCAGTACAGGTAACTAAGGGCTCCTCAGAGGTCAATCTTTGGGACCCATTTTGTTCAAGTTATGCATTGCTAAATTTAGGAAAAGGGGGAACAAAACTGTGTCACTAAGTTTGCTGATGACAGCAAGCTTGGTGAAGTAGTTTCAGTACTAACAGTAGCCATGTTTTAGCAGCAGGATCAGGAAAAAGGCAGTAAACTGGGCACATACAAATGCCATGTCCTTTAACAAAGACAAATGCATTGTAATGAATTTTGGTAAATCAGTAAGCACCGATGCACGCTCAATAACAAACCACTGAAGGTAACTACTTATAGAGGGACTTGAGTCTTACTACAGTATATTAAATTATATAAAACCTGCTCTACAGTACCAAAATCTAATTAGAAAAGCTAGTTTCATTTTATCATAGATTAAGTATCATTTTCTCAACAGAAAAAGGAATATGATCATGCATCTGAACAGATCATTGGTAAGACTCCAACTAATTACTTTTCTAAGCTCTGGAGTCCAAATTTGAGAACACACAATAACAAACTGAAGTGAGTCCACAAACAACTGAACTGGTAAGGAGATTACAATATATACCATATAAAGAATTACTAAAATGTCTGTAACTGCATACAGCTGTCTTGAAACAAGAAGATCATGGGGAGTTACTGTATGTTACTAACAATAGAGTAATTACCAAAAACAATAAGTTTATAACTAATCTTCGTATGAAATATAATCACAGTCTGTTTGTAACAAGAGGTCTATGACACGTACGTCTGTCCTTTGCCCTGCTCATAACTTTCAGCACAACAGGGGGTTTTGTCAGGGGCTATAGGTGGAACCAAACCAGAATTTGGCAAAATATGCCTTTTTGGACTTGTCCATTACGAATATGGTGGAGGGAGATGTGCAAACTGGTGACATGAAATTTATCCGAATGACCTTTTACCTCATGTCATTTTGCCTGTGTCATGTAGCCTAATGATGTTTGGTCTAACAGGTTTTTCCTCTTAATTTGGCCTAGTAACACATTTCGTCTAACGATTTATCACAGTATCTTATTGTGCCTTTTTCTTTCATGATGCAATGTAGTTGGTATTTAGGTTCTTTAGGGCACTTGTCGCTTTAGATGAACATCTTTAGGCTAAATGGCATAGGCAAAATAGCATTTGGCCAAACGTAATTAGGCTGAACATCATGGACCCATGCAAACTTGCCATTGGCTGTTAAATGGGTAATTGGGAGCATCTGGTAATGGGGAGAATTTGCAGGCTGAAGAACTAAATAAATAAAACATATTTCAGTGTGAAAGATCGTTTTTTATTAGGGGATGGAATCTGCAGAGAGGTAGAGGTAAACCCTGCAGAACACAGAGCTGATGGGGATCTCTCAAGAACTTGTGGCTGAATGTGTAGGAGTAGGCTAACCCTGCAAGCCAGAGACAGGCAGAGTTGGGGAAGTCCGGCTGGAGTCCTGCTTGAAAGCAGAGAGAGCTGATGAAAACTTTGGGAGAGAATCAGTTCAGAAATGGCACCTTAGAGTATGTGGCCAGAAAGCACAGAGAAAGAATAAATTTAGTATAGATTGAATTGGGGCCTAAGAGTTAGTGGCCAGACAGGATTAAGAAGAAGCAGTTTATTCCTGCTGTATATAGAAGGGAAATTACTGATAAGAGATTTGTTTTTGGAAAACTGGAAAATAAATCATTTTATTTGTACTGTTCAAACAAATGTAAAATAAAGAGTTTAGGTGTTTGAACTATGAAAACTGTCTGATGTATCCTTTTATATGTTCTCAAACAGCTTAGGTTTGACAACCACCAAGCAGGAAAAAGACCAGGGGGATTTTCTTTTTCAATGTGGGGCAGGTGATCGAGTGGGGGGAGGGACCGCTAGCCACTAGGGAATTAATTGTATAACCCCTCACCCCTGCCTTTTTACCAAAACGACAGGTAGCATGCTGTTGGCGCTGACAGCAGTACCTGGTAGGGACCTGGGTCCGGGGAGGATGAGGTTACCTGGCACAAGGGGACCTAGGTTTGGCTACTCTGCACAGGGGCACCCAAGTAAATCCAAACATAGGAAGCAATAACTGTAATGTCCAGACCCAGGAATGGGATTTTACAGTGTTGCTTTTATTCACTACTAGCTGAACACAATAAAGCATAGATGGACCCCATGGGGCTACATTTACTGGTAATGTAGATTAGAGACTACAAGGCGGTCCATTGGAAGAATGAACCAATTCTACTGTTTTCAGGCTCTGGACCCACCAGGCACACAGCCCGGACTTGCACGTGCTTTGGGTACACAGCCCGACTGGCCAGCTCCTCTGCACGCCACTTGAATAAGCGGTCCATTGGAAGAATGAACCCACTTTCTTGTTGTGGTTCCCACACCACTTAGAGTCTGCGACTCCTAGAGAGATTTCCTTCTTACTTCTTCTGACTCCCATCTCACAAAAAGAATTCTTTACACTTGTTGTGGCTCCCCACACCACCTAGAGTCTGCGACTCCTAGGAGATTTTCCCATTTTGCGACCCACGTCTGGGTACTTCCCTCATCACTGGCCAAGCGCATGAGGCAAGTAGCAATCACAGCAGAAACCCGTAGAGGTGGACCTGGTTACTAAAGATGGAGGGTGTTCCCACCTCCAGCTCCCACAGCCCATACCTGGCCATTTCTCTGGAAAAACTGAAACTTCTGAATGTAGATTAAATGGTGGATGAACTGTCGCACCCCTCTACAATATTACTTGAATTCACACAGCACTCTAGCTTTTGACACTACTCGATTTGTTTGTCCTAGTCCTATAGGCCTCCCAAATAGTAGTTCAATTCCTAGATTTCTTCACATATCCCAGGCTGAAGAAACACATTTTTGCCCTCTCATATTAGAGCAAACACTCACCCTTTTGTTGCAGGTGCCCCACAGGCGAAGTACAACTCTTCCCACTTTCCAAACACAGACTGAAACTGAAATAGGCAGCTTTCTTTCTTCTGCAGAAATTAGGGGATTGCCCCTGGAATCTACATGGGGATCTTTACTCCCCCCCCGGAGGAAGGGGCACTGGGACCCGAACAGCGGTCTCCACCACTTGACACACCTTCACTCTTCAAAACCAAACTGCAGACTGACTACTTTTAAAACTCCCAACATTCTATCTAACTCTCTCTCCTGCAGATTCCAATGTGGCTTATGCAGCTGTGACAGTTCTATTGGTGATGTCATCTCTCAGTTTCAGCTGAGACTGAGAGCAGAGTGAGACAGTGTGAAACCCATTTAACTGGAATTTCACAAGCTGCCTTCCCTGCCTACCACTAGGTCTTACTGGGATTCTAGTAACCCCTGGTAACAAGGGGTTACACTCGCCCTTGACCAGGAAAATGACTGTCCCCAGTCATTATGCACCCAGCCTTAGGCCATCCCACCCTATGTGCTACCTGTGGAGGGGGGTGATCAGGCCCCCTCCTACCATGTGCAAGCATAGGCAGGCAACACTAAGGTCCTAGAGGCCTGTAGCTGACATATCAGCCTCTACACTATCCACTTACTATGGACACCCAGTGGCTCTGGTAGAACCATCCAGAGCATAGCCCTGATAGATCAGCACTGCTGTCCCTACTACAAGTTAGGGCCACAGCCTGTCCATCCCCTCTAACCCTCTAGGGAAAACCTATCTGCCTCTAACATAATATTCCAAACCAAAAAAAAACACTCGGGGACCTCCCCGACCTTGGGCAACCTGCAACCACACACCATTAAAACACCAAAATTACTGCCTCCTTCCTACCCCCACAACCACACCTGTGGAAGGAAAGGGTTAATACAGCAATAACCATAACAATGACACCACAATACTTTAAATTTCTACACAATAAAGCACTGATGAGGAACTCCGATGAGCCCCTCCTCCTCTTCTTGTCTTCTCTTCTGTCTTCCCAGGAACACCTGTAAGAAAAAGAAAGACAAAACACACTCCTAATCTGCATACACAGTCTATCTAAAACCCTACCATCAAAACACTGCAGAATCCCAAAAAGATTTTTTTTTTTTTTTTAGGAAAAAGGTAGAAAACAGTATTTACATTAGAATACAACAATGACATTATTTACAATACACATTTGGGAGGATGGAGTGCCCTATAAGTCCCAACTAGTGACCACAAGGCCCGAAGGCTAGTCCAATAAAGAGTCTCTCCTGAGCCGGAGCCCGGTGAAGCACAGTTCTAACAGGCCAAAGTCCCGAAGGGGAGAGTCTTTGCGGACAGTTCACACATTTTTGAAGTCTGTAGTGTAGGGTGTGTACTGCAATGTCATAAAGATAGAAGATTTCGGACTTACCAGCCACTTGTAGTACAATACTAGGCACTGACCTGCACCGCAGCCGAAGACTCTCCCTGGCAGCATTTCTTCTGATACAGCTGGGCGGACATCTTCCGAGAACCACAGGAGGGCACATCTGGAAACAGCTGAGATGATGTCATCTCTGGAGACGGAACCTTAGAACAGGAGCAAAAAGAAAACAGCTGGTCCGACGTCATCCGATTACCAGGTGATGAACAGGAAACAGCTGGGTGGTGTCCTCTCTGGATCTGAAGTCATCTGGTGGGCCAGTCGATGGTTGCTGAACAAGACAGTACACTGTAGACTGATAAATGTGGGGCACCTGAGTCCTGGTTATTCATATTGGCGGATCAATAAGGGCACTTCACAGTCTGGTGTGGCAGTATTGACTACCACTGCTCGGCTCTCCATTTTGTAAGCACGGGCTTAATTGCTGGGAGGTCCTTGCACAGAGGCCAATAGTACCGGGGGTCAGGGGCTTGAATTATTACCCCGTCTGGGCGCACATAATTCACACAGTGGGAGATTTCACGTCCCTCTTCATCCACCACTCTCACTCTGTCTATGAACAGTGTCCTGCCTCTCTTCCACTGGGTATACTTTTCGTGGAACAGTCTATTCTTTTCATGCTGGTTGGCCCCAGGATGCACACTTTTCATTCCTTCATCCCAGATCCAGGATTTCCTGCAGTTCTCAATCTCCTCCCAGACTTTCCGAGGAAAGGTAGGAAAGGTCATGCCATAGATTTCATTTGCCTTTCTATGAACCAGCCTCTCCTCTTTACTTGCTTTGGTCAATCTGAGACCGCTGGCCTGGCTTGGGGGTGGCCAGTCCTGGTTTTGCCAGCTTCGCATCCTCAAGGAAATTAGAAACGGATCCCTGACTTCTTCCTCCTGTAAAGCCAGGGTAGTGGCATCACCACCTTCTTCACTACATTCCTCCGAGGCAAGATCTTGAGGCTGTGTACCCGTTCCTTTCTCACAAGGCCACATAGGTTCCCCCTCATCTTCCTCTTCACTGAGGATCTGAGCCCAGGAGTGAGCAGCCGTTCTCACCCCTGAGACTATCCATTCATCGCTAGGCGAGGAGGTCGACACCTCCCACTCAAAGGCCTCCCGCATCTCATCTTCACCTAAGAGACTCGGGCTAGGCCCCCCCCACCCGGGGGTCTATTGATGCTTTATCCGAACTTTCTTTCTGGGATCCAGCATCCAAAACTTAAACTTCTGATTCTGTCTCTAACTCTGCACCCTCTAGCTTTGTGCCACACTCCCCCAAGGGACCTTCCTCCACAGGCTCCGCCTGGTGCTGTGTGCTGCCAACTGCAGATTCCTGAATTTTTGTCCATGTGGGAGCCAAACGAATTGGAGGTGCTTTATTCAAGCCATATTTTTGTAGGCATCCAGCACAGTGAGGAACCATGAAGACGTCCCTTCCAGCACTTAAGCATATTTGGCATACATGCACTGGATAATTAGGAATTGCCACATCAGGAGGCAGTTGCCCTCCATAGCACCACTTTTCAATATCTCTCAGTCTATCTACTGCTGCTGTTACTGCAACCCGGGCATGATCTGGGTAACGAGCTGGTCCTGAGGCCATAACTGCAGAAAAATAAACAAAAGTTCACTGTAACTGAAAGTCCCACTTTACTGAACACACTCTGTAGTTTTAAAATGGCTCCTCTGCTGCTGTGTTTACTTTACTACCCCACCCTGTAATGGCGGCGGTAGCACTCCTGTGCATCAACATTTAGAATCTGGGTCAAGCCACTGCGTACCCGATTTACACAAGCTACTGATAACTTTTACTCAAACTGCACAACTTGCTCTGATCTGGCTTTACACACATTTACAGGATTTTCCTTGGATTTTTCACATGCTGGTAACATTCATTTTATTTACAGTCCCTTAAAAGCTTCAGGTTTTAGCACAGGATTGCCTGCTTTTACTAGTGTTGCACTTTTCTACAATCCACAGTCTCTCTCTGGCTGCAGACTTTAAACTGAGGCAAATTTCACTTCCATGCACACATTCAATGGCTTAACAGACTTGCACTTGCTGGCAGGACTTCACACAGTCGTTACTTGCAAAGCGACTACACTGCTGCTCACACATTTTATATGGCATAAGCTGAAAATCACTGTTATCAGTAGCAATTTGCTGCGATGAGATAAAACGGCCTGCAGCCAGTTTTTGAAGGCCTCAGTATACAAATGGGCAGGCAGTCCTAGTGATCGTCGTTTTAACCACCAAACTCGCTATTTCCACTATCGATTAGCGGATTGAGCCCGATTTTAAACAAAAAAATCCATTTTTGAACTGTTACAGCACTTTGAATACTCCGCAACGCTCCTCCACTGCCAGTACATGCACTCCACTCTCAGTCCCTCTCAAATGCTGGGGCAGTCTCAGTAGAGCTGGCTGAGGGGCGGGACTGATTGCAGCCTGACCAACCACACGACGCCATGCAAATGAGCCTCTTCTTCCTCGCGAGGGCTCCTCTCCTCATGGCGATCATCGAGCAGGCAAATTTAAACTGCAGAATGCAATTTTTTTTTTCCCAACTGACTCCACGGCGGGAGCCCATTTCAGCCATATAACTTAGCCATTAACTCTGCAGTCTCTCAAGTCACACAGAAAGCATTTCCAACGTCCAGGGCATAATTTTCCTTTTGCTACCCCTAGTCTTCCACACTTTCCTTCACAAGAATTCATTTTAAAAAGCATTTCAAACATCCAGGGCACCATTTCTCTGTTGCTACCCCTAGTCTTCCACACTTTTCCTCACAAGAATTCTTTACAAAAGCATTTCAAACGTCCAGGGCATAATTTCTCTGTTGCTACCCCTAGTCTTCCACACTTTTATTTACCACAGTTCATTTTTAAAGCAGGCAAAAATGCTGTAAACAATTTTGATGATGCAGGACAAGGGCACACTCTTTGGCTTTATAGCTCCTTGGTAAACAGTTGGCATTTTTTTTAAACAGCAGCACAAGATCCACAGCACACAGCAACACACTAGGGAATTTGCTTCAGCTTTTTGGGCTACCCACTGCCAGATAGCCAAAAAGCTAGCCCCCTTGCCCAAGCACCTTCCTTCCCAAACAAATCCCAGCAGTGCCTCCATTTTTGTAACCCCTCACCCCTGCCTTTTTACCAAAACGACAGGTGGCATGCTGTTGGTGCTGACAGCAGTACCTGGTAGGGACCTGGGTTCGGGGAGGATGAGGTTACCTGGCACAAGGGGACCTAGGTTTGGCTACTCTGCACAGGGGCACCCAAGTAAATCCGAACACAGGAAGCAATAACTGTAATGTCCAGACCCAGGAATGGAATTTTACAGTGTTGCTTTTATTCACTACTAGCTGAACACAACAAAGCATAGATGGACCCCCATGGGGCTACATTTACTGGTAATGCAGATTAGAGACTACAAGGTGGTCCACTGGAAGAATGAACCAATTCTACTGTTTTCAGGCTCTGGACCCACCAAACACACAGCCCGGACTTGCACGTGCTTTGGGTACACAGCCCGACTGGCCCGGCTCCCCTGCCGGCCACTTGAATGGCGGTCAATTGGAAGAATGAACCCACTTTCTTGTTGTGGCTCCCCACACCACTTAGAGTCTGTGACTCCTAGAGAGATTTCCTTCTTACTTCTTCTGACTCCCATCTCACAAGAGAATTCTTTACACTTGTTGTGGCTCCCCACACCACCTAGAGTCTGTGACTCCTAGAGAGATTTTTCCATTTTGCGACCCACGTCTGGGTACTTCCCTCATCACTGGCCAAGCGCATGAGGCAAGTAGCAATCACAGCAGAAATCCGTAGAGGTGGACCTGGTTACTAAAGATGGGGGGGGTGTTCCCACCTCCAGCTCCCACAGCCCATACCCGGCCATTTCTCTTGAAAAACTGAAACTTCTGAATGTAGATTAAATGGTGGATGAACTGTCGCACCCCCCTCTACAATATTACTTGAATTCACACAGCACTCTAGCTTTTGACACTACTCGATTTGTTTGTCCTAGTCCTATAGGGCTCCCAAATAGTAGTTCAATTCCTAGATTTCTTCACATATCCCAGGCTGAAGAAACACATTTTTTGCCCTCTCATATTAGAGCAAACACTCACCCTTTTGTTGCAGGTGCCCCACAGGCGAAGTACAACTCTTCCCACTTTCCAAACACAGACTGAAACTGAAATAGGCAGCTTTCTTTCTTCTGCAGAAATTAGGGGATTGCCCCTGGAATCTACATGGGGATCTTTACTTCCCCCCCCCCCCCGGAAGGAGGGGCACTGAGGCCCGAACAGCAGTCTCCACCACTTGACATACCTTCACTCTTCAAAACCAAACTGCAGACTGACTACTTTGAAAACTCCCAACGGTCTATCTAACTCCATCTCCTGCAGATTCCAATGTGGCTTATGCAGCTGCTACAGTTCTATTGGTGATGTCATCTCTCAGTCTCAGCTGAGACTGAGAACAGAGTGAGACAGTGTGAAACCCATTTAACTGGAGTTTCACAAGCTGCCTTCCCTGCCTACACGAGGTCTTACTGAGATTCTAGTAACCCCGGGTAACAAGGGGTTACAATTGTACACCGGCAGTGATGCAGGGCAGGTGGATTTTCCACGAAGGTTTGGAAATGGATTTCCAAACTTTTGTGAAAGTCTGACTTTCGCTTCAATTCCACCATCAAAAGGTTTTTTTTCGCACACCTCTATCTGGCAGAGAGGAAGGAGAGGGGGCTATCATAGAGACCTTTAAATACCTCACAGGGGTAAATAATGTACAGGAGGGAAGTATTTATCAGAAGAAAACATGCTTAGGAACAAGGGGACATGCTGTGAAGCTGGGGTGAGGTAGATTTAAAGAGAGATGTTAGGAAGTAATTCTTCATAGAAAGAGTGGTGGATTCCTGTAACAATCTTCCAGTGGAGATGGTGGGGGTGAAGACAGTGGCAGGATATAAGAATACATGGGCTAGGCACAAGGGAATCATAGTGGAAAGAATGGGGGGTGGGAAAGAGAGCAGTAGATCAAGTATGGTCTGAGATAACAATGTAACTACAGAAAAATGGGCAGACTGGGTGGGCCAAGTGGTCCTTATCTGTCATCAGATTTTAATTCATGGACTTGTACAGAGATCAAACTTAGCTGAGAAGGAAGCGGTGAAGGGACACTATGAGGTTAAGCAGAGAGTTGAGAATATGTTGTCTACCTGTGGGGAAACTGTTACATAGAATTCGATGGCAGATAAGGACCACTTGGCCCACTCAGTCACCACACTTTTTTCCCCCTGTTTATGCTGTCACTGCAGACCCTACTTGATCTTCTGTCCCCCCTGCTTTCCACCAAGATTCGTTTATGACTTCTTGAATTCCACCACAGTTTTCTCCACATCCTCTGCTGGAAAACTGTTCCAGGCATCGACCACTCTTTCAGTGAAGAAGTACTTTCTTACAACTTTCTTGAATTAATCCATTCTAGCTTCATTGCATGCCCCCTGTTCTTGTGCATCTTTTCTCTGAAAAATACTTCCCTATACCTTATTTACACCTGAGGTATTTATAGGTTTCTATCATGTCCCCCAACCTCTCTTCCCCGTATGTACATGTTAATATTACATAACATAGAAACATAGAATGTGACAGCAGATGTGGGTATGTGGATCCATCTAGTCTGCCCAGTAACAGCACCACCTCCACTGCATTTACATAACCTTAACTAACCCCTTATGCCTATCCCAGGCTCTTTTGAATGCTCCCACAGTCTTAGAACCCATGACCTCTATGGGCAGGCCATTCCATGGATCCACCACCCTCTCCATGAAGAAATACTTTCTTACATTGCCCTTAAATCTTCCTCATCATGGCCTCTTGTCATGTCCCCTAGTCTTTGATGTGCCAAAGACCTGAAAAAGGTCCTGCATTTGTAGCTTGTTCACTCCATTGAGACACTTGAAGGTTTCAATCATGTCATCCCTCTCTCATCTTTGCTCCAGTGAACACATGTTTAATTCCCTCAGTCTAGTTTCATTTGGCATTGTGTGCAGCCCCTGGACCATCTTTGTGGCCCTCCTCTGTACAGTATCGAGCCTGTCAATGTCCTTTCTGAGCTGAGGCCTCCAGAACTGGATGCAGTACTCCCAGTGGAGTCTCGCCAGAGATCTGCACAGCCGCATGACTACTCCTTTTTTCTGCTAGAAATGCCTCTTCCTATACAGTGCAACATCCTGCTGGCCTTTTGTGCTGCTTTTTCACACTGCTTCCCAACTTTCAGGTCATCACTAATGATGACTCCTAGATCCTTCTCCTGCTTAGAGGCAGTCAGATTCTTTCCCCCCAGGTAGTATTCTTCTCCCTTGTTGCACCTCACCAAGTACATGTTCTTGCACTTTTTGGCATTGAACTCTAACTGCCACACTCTTGACCATTCCCCCAGCTTCTTCAGATCCTCTCTCATGTTGTTGACACCATCAGGTGTGTCAGCCCTATTGCAGAGCTTTGTGTCATCCACAAACAGACACACCTTTTCCTTAATCCCCTCACTAATATCACTAATGAAAACACTGAAAAGTAGCGGCCCCAAAACTGATCCCCAAGGGACCCACTGGTCACCTCCCTTTCCCCTGACAGTGCCCCATTTACCAAAATCATCTTCTTACTACCACTCAACAAGGACCCTGTCCCTGGTTTTTCATTTTTATTGGTAACACTGGTAAAAATCATGGAATCCTGCTTAGTTTGTGGATTTTGAATTACTGTGCTGGCACCTCATGGAAACTGCATTTCGCTGCACAGAATCCATAAAATTTCATCATCTTTTTAATTTTTTTTATTTTCTCTTTCAATGTCCCCTTCTCACAGCATCAGTCTCTACTTGTCAGAGATTCCTAGGCTTGGTATCCCCTAGCTTCACCCCAGGTAATGCTCTGGAGCTCCTGTGGGCCTACCCCCCCATCCTGCCTGGTTTGTACCCCCCCAGGTGGGAAGGGAGGGAACCCCAGGTCACCCCTCCATGGCCCCTTAGTGTGTGTTGGCAGCCCAGTGGGTCCCTCGTGGAGCCTGGTTATGAGGACTGGGGCAGCTGGGTCCCTTCTACCAGTGGCCGATGTAGGGTGATTGTTACTGGTTTTCTGGTCTCTGTCCCTGAGGCACCATCACTCGAGGGGCTCCAAGGAGGAAGGGCACATAGAGTCATGCTACTGCTCCAGATCCTAGCTATCATCCTCTCCTCCCAATCACTCTGCAGCCCTGCTGCACCACCACTGGTGGTCATAGAAACATAGAAACATAGAGTCTGATGGCAGATAAGGACCACTTGGCCCACCCAGTCTGCCCATTTCCCTACCTATGGGATAAGCTGCAGATTCTAGTTAACCAACAGTCTACTTCCTTCAACCCCCCCACTATAATTGCCTTATGTCTGTCCCATACATGTTTGAATTCCCCCACTGTTTTAGACCCCACAACCTCTCCAGGAAGGTGGTTCCATGCGTCCACCACTCTCTTCATGAAAAATAATTTCCTCACATTACCCCTGAGCCGTCCCCCCTCTAACTTTAAATTGTGCCCCCTTGTTCTTACACATCTCTTTTTCTGAAAGATGCTACCCTCCTGGACTTTGTTGATTCCCATGAGGTACTTAAAAGTTTCTATCATGTCCCCCCTGTCTCTCCTTTCATCAAGGGTATACATATTAAGCTAGCTCAGTCTCTCTTCATATGGTTTCTGATGTAGACCCTGCACCATTTTAGTTGCCCTCCTCTGGGCTGCTTCCATCCTGTCTATGTCCTTGCATAGATGAGGTCTCCAAAACTGTATGCAGTACTCCAGATGGGGTCTCACCAACTGTCTGTACAGAGGGATAACCACTTCCTTTCTTCTACTTGTGATGCCCCTCCCTATGCATCCCAGTATCCCCCTGGCTCTCCTTACTGACTTCTCACATTGCTTACCCACCTTTAGATTATCTGATATGACTACACCCAGATCCCTTTCCATTATTGTTGTTGTTAGTACCTCCCCTGCTATTGTGTACTCTTCTCCAGGATTTTTATTTCCCAGGTGCATTACTTTGCATTTCTTTGCATTGAATCTAAGTTGCCATATGTCTGACCATTCCTCCAACCTTGCCAAGTCCCTTCTCATCCTTTGTACCCCCCCTTGCGTATCAACTCTGTTACAGATTTTTGTGTCATCTGCAAAGAGGGATACCTTTCCTTCCAGACCCTCTGCAATGTCACCTATAAAGACGTTAAAGAGGACTGGACCCAGTACTGAGCCCTGAGGTACTCCGCTAGTAACCCCCTTTTCTTCAGAATGTGTTCCATTCACTATTACCTTCTGTGTCCTGTTGTGCAGCCAGTTTGCTACCCAGGCTACCACCCTGGGACCCACTCCCAGGCTGGCTAACTTGATTACTAATCTTTTGTGGGGGACTGTGTCAAATGCCTTGCTAAAGTCTAGGTAGGCTATATCCACAGCCCCTCCCAGGTCTATTACTTTGGTCACCCAGTCAAAGAAATCGATTAGATTCATCTGACATGACCTTCCTGCTGTGAAACCATGCTACTTTGGGTCCTGTGCCTTGCTGGCCTCTAGGTACTCAACAATTCTTTCTTTCAGAAGTGATTCCATCATTTTCCCCACCACTGAGGTCAAACTAACAAGTCTGTGTTTTCTTGCTTCTGCCTTGCTCCCACTTTTGTGAAGGGAATCACATCTCCCTCTCTCCAGTCCTCAGGTACCACCCCATCTTCCCATGATTTGTTAAAAGTGTGGTTAGTGGTGTCACTAGGTCCTCCTTAGCTCTTTTAGGATTCTAGGGTGAATCACCAGGCCCTATTGCTTTGTCTACTTGAGTTTTAGGGAGTTCTTTCAGGACTCTTTCTTCTGTAAATGGACTGGCATCAACCCCACTACCCAGAGTGCTTCTATTGTTTGGTTTAGGTAACTCCTCCTCTTCTTCTTTTGTGAATACTGAGCAAAAGTATTCATTTAGTATCTCTGCCTTTTCACTGTCTCCCTCTGCCCACCTCCCCTCTCCTTTATTAATCTTCAGTATCCCTCCCTTAACCTTTCTATGCTCCCTAATGTACCTATAAAAGGTTTTATCCCCCTTCTTAACTGAGTTGGCTATCTTTTCCTCGGTTTGGGCCTGTGCTTTTCTGACTGCCTTCCTTACTTCTTTCTGCTTTAATTGATACAGTTCCCTGTCGTGCTCTGTCTGTGATTCCTTATACTTTTTGAACGCAGCCTTTTTCTCCTTAACCTTCCCTGACACCTCTTTTGAGAACCATAGTGTTTTTTTATTCAGCTTTGTTTTCTTTATTTGTTTCACAAAAGGCCTGTTGCTCCATGATGGCAGTTTTAATTTTCTCCATTGTTCTTCCACCCTCCTTTCTGGCCATTTGCTAATGCATTCCTCAGGTATTCACCCATTATGCAAAGTCAGCCCTTCTAAAGTCCAGTATCCTTGTCTTTTATGGCTTGTCTCCATGGTTGTGTTTATTGTGAAGCACACTGTGCAGTGGTCACTTGTTCCCAGATGTCTACTGACTTCTAAATGTGTGATCCTCTCCATTTGAGAGTACCAGGTCTATATTGCTCCCTCCCGAGTGGGTTCCACCACTAGCTGTCTAAGACATGCCCCTGTAGGGCATCGAGAATGACCCTGCTCTTGGGTGTGGCTGCAGTCCATGTGCCCAGTTAACATCTGGCATATTCAGGTCCCCCATCAACAGTATCTCCCCTTTTTCAGCCATTTTGAGAATACCCTCTATCATTTTCTTGTCCATTTCCTCCCCTTGAGACGGGGGTCTGTATACAACCCCTGTGCGGATTGTGATGCCATTCCCTATCTCCAAGGTGACCCAGAGTTCCTCTTGTACTCTCCCTTTACTTCTTAGTTCTGTAGCTTTGATCCCTTCCCTTATGTATAGAGCTACTCCACCTCCTCTTTTACCCTCCCTGTCCCTTCTGTAGATTGCGTACCCTGGTATGTTGACATCCCAGTCATGGTTTTCTGTGTACCATGCTTCTGTGACTGCCACAATATCCAAGTGTTCCTCTTCCATCAGGGCAACTAGCTCTGGAAGCTTGTTTCCCAGACTACAGGCATTGGTACTCATTGCCCTCCATTTAATATTGGCTTTATCCTTTTTTACCCCATCCCTGCTCTTATTGCTCTTGTCCATTTTTCCATTTACCCCTGTCCTGTCCTCTGTCAAGTTCTGTACCTCAGTGTTTACCCTACTACCTGCCATGTTTTGTGGGGGGAGGCTTGAACTTTCCTGCTTCCTATCAGCACCTCCCCCCTTGGCTAATTTAAAAGCTTGCCAAGGAAGCCTTTAAACCTGTCACCTAGGAGTGTGTTTCCCTTCCTGGACAGATGCAGACCATCATGCCAGTATAGACCTTCATCTCTCCAGGTGGACCTTCAGTCTCCAATGAAGCCAAAGCCCTGTGCTCTGCACCAGTTTTGCAACCATTCATTAAACTGCATGGTGTGCAGTACCCTAGCCTCACCCCTGCCACAGACTGGCAGCACCTCTGAGAAAGTTACCTTGCTTGCTACCTGTCTGAGGCCCCTCCCCAACTCCACAAATTCATCCTGCACTGCACTGATCTCATGCCTAGCTAGGTCATTTGTGCTGATGTGGACAATGATATCTAGTTTCCTCTCCTGTGATGCTGCTTCTGCAATCCTGAAGATTTGCTTCCTGTCCCTCCAAGCCATGGCACCAGGCAGGCACCTTACTTCCCTCTCCTCTCCCTTACCCAGGTCTACACCCCTAACAATTGACTCCCCTATCAGAAGCTGTTTCTATCCCCTGTGGTGTCTCTTGCCACTCTTTTGTGGGTCTCCCTTGTGGATGTCCCCAGCATTCTTCTTGGTCTCCAATGAGGGTGTCATCATAGAGGAACCTTGATTTGCCAGACTGACATATGATTTGTGTAGAGGTACAACTCAGAGGCTACGCCTCTGTTCCACCACCCTCACCCTCCCAGAACCTACTGTGGTCCATCTGCTCTTCACACATGGCAACCTCTGAGGCAGTGGTTTTGGAACTGGTGCTCTTTGGGTGGGGGAGGCCTCTTAGTCCTTGCCAGTTCAGCCTGGAGGTGGACAATCTCCTCCCTCAGAGCTGACAGTTGCCTGCAAATAGAGCAGCAATGCAGGTTCCAGAATGTCTCCTGGAAAATTGCTGCCCCACAGCCAGTGCATTGCACCAATCCCCACATGTCCTTCTTCCTTATAATACACAATGAGTAATATATAACTTTTTTTGTGTGTACTTACCCTTTATGCACTGTGCTGGGTAATTAAGAATATGACAGTTCTGCCCCAAGACCTGTTGAGGAAGTGATGTCAGAACCTTGGCTATAAATGAAATGCCACACCTGGGGTGGGCAGGGTGAGGGGAAGGGTAGGTGGGTAGGCCACAAGCACTGGTGACTGTTAGAAACAATCAAATACACCACTGCTCCCCCACCCTGGTGAGTATTGCCCTTTATAGTAAATCAACCAACACCACAATTTACTAGACCACTACTACTACACAAACCACTCTACTGAGTCCAGGGATAAAAACAAACTCACTGCTCAGCCAGCTGGACACTTCGAAAATATTGCACAAATATCCTTCCAAATCCTATGTGTCTAGCACAGAAATCAAGCAACTTCAGCTGTATTTCACCCACTCTGGTTATAAAATTACTACACTTTAATGGAATCCTGCAATTCTTAATGCCAATAAGAAAATAATGAAACTTTCTGTAGAAAGCGTAGCTTACCTTCCTAACTAGTCCCCAACAATATTATGTTTTACCAGGTTCCCAGTTCCTCAAATGTGTTCTAGTTTGTTCTCTGCAGTATAGCAAGTTTTTCAGCTTCCAACAGAAGCAGGCAAGTCTTTTGACTGGCTTCTCCCTGTAGTTTGCCTAAGACAGCTCAGTGATAAAAGCCCACCCAGAATCAATTGATTGACTAGTGACACCTGTGATGTAAGCAGGCCTTTCAGTGAAGACAATTTGCTATGTCTGCTTCTAATACACACACAAACCCTTTATCTGAAACCAGGGATAAACTCACTGCTCAGCCAGCTGGACACTTCTAAAATATTGCACAAATATCCTTCCAAATCCCATGTGTCTAGCACAGAAATCAAGCAACTTCAGTTGTATTTCACCCCCTCTGGTTATAAAATTACTAAACTTTAATGGAATCCTGCAATTCTTAATGCCAATAAGAAAATAATGAAACTTTCTGTAGAAAGCATAGCTTACCTTCCTAACTAGTCCCCAACAATATTATGTTTTCCAGGTTCCCAGTTCCTCAGATGTGTTCTAGTTTGTTCTCTGCAGTATAGCAAGTTTTCCAGCTTCCAACAGAAGCAGGCAAGTCTTTTCTGACTGGCTTCTCCCTGTGTCACCCAGGTGGCAGTAAAACAATGGGACCTGCAGCCTCCCGGGTGCTCAATCCTACTTCCCTGGCCAGACCTCTAGCAACCCAAGTTCACTTCTGACCCGGGTCACTGGCATTGCAAGCAGTAGTGCTACCACAGTGCCGATGGGCTGGCCAGATTTCAGCATCTTAAAATGAGTGCTGTTGTGCTGCGCATTCTTTCTACTTTGCTGCATATAAAATCAGTAAGGAAACCACCCACACTGCTTTGTTGTAACCAGCCATTCAGTTTAACTACCTATGTTTCCCACCAACCTCTCCATCAGCTGAGGACTGCATTCCTTCCTGAAAGCATAGTTTTCATTTAGTATGTGCCTAAACATCTTTTACTATTTATATTACACTGAATGATACAAAAAAATGCAAGTATCAGCACACGTGGGCAGGGCCACTGGAAAATTGAGGGAAAAATAACTTGAAATTGTAGAGATATTTTGGAAAAACTTGCTGAGAAATTGCTGGAGTTCAACTATAGATCCTCAATGCTTTGCAATAAATCCTTTACTGTTTTCTGCAGCATATATTAGTCAACATAAACTACTAAATGATTATACTGACACTTGAATATGTTTCAAATATGAAGAAAAACTTATGTTCCTAACATGAATCCTAAACGGATAAGATGTGTTGCCTCTTTTCCAAAATGTAAAAACATCTGCCTCATACAGTGATAAACAGATTCTATTTAGTAAGCAACAGAAAATCAATTATTTAATAAATCCAGAATAAATAAATTTTATCTGTTTCTGGATGTAGAATAATGGTGTCTGATCAAAAGCTATTTACAGTGTTCTGTTAACTACTCACCCACTTTGGTGTAAGAAAAAATAAACAGATGGAGTGGCAAATAATTCAGTTTTAGTAAAATGTTGTAAAGTGTTTAATATTCATAATTTGCACTGTAGGTACTGTGCACTATTACTGAAATCATATATTAAAACATTATATATGGGTGTTATTATGGCTAGCAGTATATAGCCTAGTGGTTAGAGTAACAAATGATGATTGAACTGGGTATATCCAGCAGACTTGGGTTTGATTCCCACAACCCCCACTTGCATACTGAGTGACTCTGAACAAGTCACTTAACCTCCCCAGTGCTCCTGGGTCACCACTGAAAATAGTTAGTTCTGCCTAGTGAGCCTTACCCGGTTTACAAAGAATATTAAAAAAATAAGAATGTATGTTTACGACATCATACTGTAGTCAGGGTACCATGTAATTTACCTGAGTTTTACTCAAGCTGCAATGATTTTGTATAGGTAAAGATAGATGTTCAGATATATTTTATGTGTTTTATAAGCTTGTTTTTACACTTTAGTCAAGTTTTTTATTGCAGTGTTTGCATGGGAGCATCTAGGTTGTAAATTGCAAAGTGCAGGATCACTGTTACCAACTAGCTTATTCAAGTTTATAATCAGCAGGGCCATCCAAAATCCTTAGTTGTTTGAATGAAAACTAGTCTGAATGAAAGTATGTTCACAAAGGAGAAACTGCCTTACTACTTACAAAAAGACTTCACAGTTAGCACCCCATTTAGGTGAATGGGATAATGTGCACCTTGTCTCCCACCTGCTGTTTCAGTCTCTGTGACAACAAAACGTTTTCTGATAGACTGCTTCAACAACAAGCTCCAGCAGAACCACTATGACTGTGAATGCATTAACTAGATAAGGGCGTTTCATGGGCTTAAACATAAACATGAATTGCTGTTGCATACACTAACTAAATCAAAGTATGGTACATTTAGAAAGGCAAATTTAAAAAATAGTGCCACTATCTGTATTACAGTTATCTATATGTTTCACATTTTATTCTATGCACTGTTATGGCAATCAGCTCAACAGAACCAGGCCGTCATATACAAAAGGTACTATACCTTAACTGCAAACACTGCTGAGACAACTATATGTTGTGACAAGGTGGAAGATAAACACAATGTTGAGGCATGTTTTTGAAGACATTTGATGTGTTTATTTGATTTTTTTAGAGATTGCTATACAGTTCACACACATAATTTGTATAATATTAAAGCACATATACCCAAATGTCAATGTAAATCTTATACATTTCATTACAATGTGTTCTCTTGAAGGAAGATATTACTGTACAAGGCCTAACAATGGGCGTTAGCTAAAAGTAAACTGGGGTAGGTATGTTATTGCGGGTATTACATATCTTATCTTTTATTGCTGCTCCACCCCAGGCACACAATATGAAAATCAACAACCTCTTGATATGAAGCAACAGGAATTAGTTAGTACAAGGACAGAAACATGCAGGAGACTGAGTAAGTGGGTAGATAAGCATGAGTATGGTAAGTCAAATAACATTTCAAAAAGTCTCACTATTATAATTCAATGGCCTATGCAGCCATTATGGTGTTATGCTTGTGCAGCTGTGTTACTTAGGTTTTGGCAGTTTGCACTCTCTGTTCCAGGGAAATTATCACCCTGTAGGGGTACCAAAGACAAGGAACCCTCAAAAAAGGTTCCACCCCTAGAGGTGTCGTGGGATGATTCCCTTGGCTAAAGGTACCTTAGGAAGATCCCACAGAGAGAGGTGACGCCACTGGAGGAGGAAAGGAGGATGAGGGGCAAAGAAAAAGTGCTTTAGAAGGGGTCTTAAAGGAACTGCTTATATAGATCAGGAAGTGGGAGTGGCTGGCTGCTTGTCCATTGAAACATAGGCCCAGCCTTCCAATTCAATGGCCTATGCAGCCATTATGGTGTTATGCTTGTGCAGCTGTGTTACTTAGGTTTTGGCAGTTTGCACTCTCTGTTCCAGGGAAATTATCACCCTGTAGGGGTACCAAAGACAAGGAACCCTCAAAAAAGGTTCCACCCCTAGAGGTGTCGTGGGATGATTCCCTTGGCTAAAGGTACCTTAGGAAGATCCCACAGAGAGAGGTGATGCCACTGGAGGAGGAAAGGAGGATGAGGGGCAAAGAAAAAGTGCTTTAGAAGGGGTCTTAAAGGAACTGCTTATATAGATCAGGAAGTGGGAGTGGCTGGCTGCTTGTCCATTGAAACATAGGCCCAGCCTTCCAATTCAAAGGCCTATACAGCCAGAATAGTGCTATGCTTGTGCAACTGTGTTACTTAGGTTTTGGCAGTTTTCGCTCTCTATTCCAGAGGAATTACCACCCTGTAGGGGTACCAAAGGCAAGGAACCCTCAAAGAGGGTTCCACCTCTAGAGGTGCCACAGGACGATTCCCTTGTCTAAAGGTACCTTAGGAAGATCCCCAAAAAGAAAAGTATTAGTAACACCAAAGAACAGAAGCAATCAGGCCATGAGGCACGGAAATAGAATGACAACAATGCTGCTTGATAAAATATGAGGTACAAAGATTAACAAGATAGATAGGTGTTTTAGATACACTGATAATTGAAGGGGGCTCCTAAGGAGAGAGGGAACAGCAAGTAGGGACACCATCCACCTCCATCCAACAGCAGAACCTATCTAAGGGAACTAAGGAATACTAACTAAAATTAACTAGATATTATGACCTTCAGCATGGAGGAGAGGAAAAAAAACCTTTGAGGAGGAAATCTCTATGGATCCAAGGCCTAGGTCACCTTCCATCCAGGCGTGGGATAATTTAGTTAGTGAAAGCTCTGCTACTGCAATTTGGAAAGCCCAATAACAAGGAGGGTGGAAAATATTCCAATTTGGAGGGACACTCTCACTGTGTCCTTCTAACAGGAATGCCATGGAGGGTTGCGAGCTGGTTTGCTCTGCAGCAAACACCTCCAAGGTGGGAGGAGAAGGATAATAACAACCACTGAGGCACTCATCTGGTCTAGTCTACCAATCTAAAACACAAGCCAGGTGAACCAGAGCCAGGCATGGGGAGAATAGCTTTGAAGGGTGTCTCTGAACCTGCCTGGGCAGCTAAAAGGGCCCCTGTCAGAGCCCCACCCCTTCACCACTGAGTATTAACTTCTACAACTTAAGGTGTCATCAGTATGGTTTACAACAGAAGGTCCACCCAGAGTGAGAACATTCCCAGCTATAGGCCAGTTGAGAAGGACCCCTCCTCAAGCTTCACATGCTCAAGTTGCGAACTCTGGGTGCAGAGTGAGACCATTGGCTGCAGGGAAGCCCTGCGCCAGAATGGTATGGCTGGCATACCCCTGCAAATGATGAGGAGCTGAATGAGCATTGAGTGCTGAGACCTTGCAAAGGTCAGATGGCAGTAAGTGAGCATTAAGCAATGATTGTGTAAGCAAGAGTGGACCTGCACGTAGATCAGTAAGGCAGTGTAGCACTAGTTGGACCTGCATGTAGGTCAGTAAGCAGTAGCAATAGTTGGACCTGCATGTATGTCTGCAAAACATAGTAGCAATAGTCGGATCTGCACATAACCTGGAGGAGCAGCATTATGAATAGTGGGCAAGCCAGCCAGGCATTCAAGAAAGCCAATGAAGGTGACAAATACTCAGAAGATTTTTGGTGACAGAGGCAGGATTTAGAACATCAATAAGTAGTCGTGGAGGGCAAAGTAGCCTCAGTTCACTCCACGGAGTGATTCACAGAGGGAAGGCGAATTTACGAAGTACTCCACAATGCGAAGCGGAGTACTTCATGTCATAATGGGTAATGCGAAGTCCATTGAAAGCAATGACTTCACATTACTCTGCCTTCCCAAACCACTACTCCACCAATTTTAAGGTGAAGTACATTGAAAACAATGTACTTCGCCTCACTTCACCTTGTTTTTAAGCTTCAAAGGCGAATTTTGCAGTGACTCATGAGATTTCAGGTCACATGGGCTCTACATTGTTCTGCACAGCCTCAGTTTGGGGTGGTGTATGTGTAGGCAGCTATAGGAAACAGTCTGCTCTGAGAGCTCCCTGTGATTTGAATCTTCTAAAAGCTGTTAAAAAAAACTTTTCGAGTAACCTTTTTTGCTCCAACTTTAGTTCATTGATTGTAGGAAGCCCTCCTGTGCTCATATCATTGAGTGTTTATTGTTTGTGTGTGGATTTTGAATGTTAATGTACAACATTGAGTCTCTGTACTGAGAGGACAGTGGAAGTGTGCTTTGGGGGAGGGGTGAATCTGTGGTGTAGGTAGATTTAACTTGGAGAAAAAGGGAGTTCTTTGTTTTTTGTTTATATTTTGCTTGTATAACTGACTATGTTAATGTACACAAAGTAATATTTTCAGTAATTGTTGGCATTTTTTTTCTGATTGTGTGTGTGGATCAGGTGCAGTAGTGCATAATTTCAGGTTGTTTAAAATACGTGGGCCTGGATATTCAAACTGTGCCAGGCTGTGGCGCAAGCCTGGGCACAGCTCAACTTTGTTGCACCGGGTTGTGGGCCTGGGCGATATTCAATGGAGCTGCGCTATGGCGCAGCAGCTTTGAATATTGCACCCTGGCCACCCCCACTGTGCATGGCGCAGTGGCACTGCACCAGCGCAAGTGGCCAGAGTGGAGTATGGAGATGAGCTAGCGCAAATGCCATTGCGCCATGCACAGCACCTGCGATATTCAAAAGGGGACATGCAAATGGAGCCATAATTTATGCAAGGCACACAGAGGTCCATTTGCATCTCATCATGGCCCCATTTGCATGCCATTAGCATGCAGGTGCGCCAACCCCTGAGGACTTGCGCCTGGCGCCTGCCAGGCAGCAGCCATTGGGGACCGACACCACCGCCAGCCCAATCGCGGGCATTCATGTAAAAAAAAACCCTCCTATATCCTGGTGGTCCATGTGGACCTCACTGAGCTGATTCAGGGCATCGGTAATAGAACTTTTCTCTGTTCATATCTTTCAGGTCCAGTGACCAATTGCGTTGCTTGTGGCAGTTTACCATCAGTCACTGCCTTTACTACCCTGGTGGTGGTGTTCGATCTCATTTCGCCAGCTGGAGTCTTCACGCCCTGCTCCGCGCTTATAAGCCGGGCGGGCGGTAGATGTTACCCATTTCCAGCTGCCCTCACTGCCCGCTGACTGACAACCCGTAGGGCATGTAGCCCACCGCACTGTCAGTCGTGGGGTGGGGTGCAGGTGGGTGGGTGCTGCCACCACGGCTTAAAGGTGGGAGCGGGCGGTGGGGCCCAGTGGCAGGTGGGGTGGGGGCACTAGACCACCAGGGTAGTAGGGGTATTTGATGAGGTACAGATGCCCGTGATTGGCAGCAATCAGTCCACTGACCACCAGGGATATTGACTGGGGGATTTCGCTACACAGATGCCCATGATGGGGCATGGGGGGGCACCGCCAGGTGAGGTAGGAACTAGGGTGGCCACCCACAGGTGGCAGCTGCTGTGTTGCACCCTGCAATGTGGCAGCTCACCTGTGGGTGGCCATCACTTGTTCCTTTTTTCTTGGTGTAACTTTGTGCAGGCGCAGGTAGCGGTTGTGCATGCATGACTCTGCACATCCCGGGCTGAATATCAGGCAGTGTAGGTTATGCATGGGCACGCTCCCCTACCTGTGCCTGCATACATTACTGATGTGCTCCGGCGCATCGGGATTTGTACGGCGCACTTTTTCCTTTTGAATAGCGTGCCAGGGCGCATCAGTGGGTTGTGCATGGTGCAACGCTGTTGCGCCATGAGCAACCCTTTTGAATATCTGGGCCATGGTATATTACTGAAGTTTTTAATTTGCTATTCATTACTTGTAGACAAATTGTGTGTGTGTGTGTGTGTGTGTGTGTGTGTGTGTGTGAGTGTGCGGTGTGGAACCACAGTGTAATTGCAGGTGCAGCAGTGTGAACCTGCTATCTGCTGCAACTGAATGATTTTGTGCTGCCATTGTGGTATCTTTTCTTGGTTTTGCACTGCTGTAACCTGCAGTCATTGCCCCCCCCACCACCCGGCAAAAGGTATTCTATTCCAGATTGGATTGTTTGTGACTTGAGCACCGCTGGTTAGTTAAGGTGTTGTTGAACTTGTTGTGACTTTGCGTCAATATTTCCTGTTGAAGCCAGTGTTTTTTTGGCTTCACATCAAGCGTCCCCACGGGCCCTGGCCCTCACCCAGAGTGAACGTTCCAAAATCTAAATTTGTTTAGAAAATTCTTGTTTACCCCCCAAAATGCCTGCAAAGAGATGTGCAAGCCAAGCTGTTTCTCACCATGGCACTGCTGCCAGTGGTAAGATTGCCTGTGGGCATGGTAGTACACAAAAGTGCATTGCTAATGTGAGAAAAGGTATTTCTCCTTCAATGTTTTTTACAGCGCAGTCGGTAGCTTCACTCATACTTGGAGGAGATGATGTCCCAGCTGGTGGTGTTAGTGCAGTTGCTGGTAGTGGTATGAATATTGCTGCCTCAAGTTCCACTTCTGACCAGTTTGCTGTGTCCAAAAATATAGTGGCGTGTGAAAGAGTGCTAGTGAGTGACAGTGTAGATGATGTCATATTCCCCAGTAAGATCCCAGTAACTGAACGTGATCATCATGTCAATGATAGCACACAGTGTCACATTTCTTCTACCACGGTTCAGGTCACACATTTCCCATGCAGTGATTCACAGTGTGGTGAAAAGATATTGGGTGATAGTGGTGTTGATGATGATGAATCTGATGATGATGATGTTGCTGTGGTTGCAATATGCAGTCCACATGCCAGCATCCAAGCAGAATATATGGATGTGGGTGATGTTGATGAATATGATGATGATGTAAGTGACCCCAGTTGGGAATCAGAGAAAAAGAAATTCAAGGTGGCTGTGTCTGGGTCTGTTTGCATTAACCCCCCTATGTAAAAAGTTGTGATTTACCAGTTTCAGTTGACAGTGATGATGATGAAGACCCAGTAATAATGATAGGTAGTTGTGGTGGTCAGTTGCAGTCCAAGTGTGTTCTGCCTGAGTAATCATGTAGCACACACCCACTTCATGGCTTAAAAAAAAACAGAGTCCAATAAGCAGCATCAGGGACATGTTAAAACTAAAGCATTACAATCTGGAATTTTTTTTTGCAAGATGCAAATAGAATAGACTAGAATAGAATAGAAACTTTATTTATAAAAAGTGCCTTTCCAAAACCAAGGTGCTTGTACATAATTCATTAAAATAAATCAGGAACAAATAATTAAAACCATAAATAAACAGATTAAAACTCATAGCTGCAGTATTAAAATTCAGTATATGCCAGACTAAAAAGAAATGTCTTCAGTGCTACTTTAAAACTTTGGACAGTCAGGCAATCTTGCACCTGATGAGGTAGAGAATGCCACAGGGTTGGGGCCATAAAACTGAAAGACCTGGCCCCGGTTGTCTTTAGACAAATCCTGGGAATCTCTAGCAATCCCTTGTCAGTGGATTGGAGAGAGTGGGAGGGACAGTAGGGATGAAGGAGATCTTGCAGGTAACCAGGACCCTGGTTGTGTAGGGCCTTATAGGTCAGCAAACTGACCTTGAAGGTGATCCTCCACCGTACTGGCAGCCAGTGCAGTCCCCGAAGCACAGGCGTTATATGACTGGTCCTAGATGAAACAGTCAATAGCTTGACTGCCGCATTCTGCACATTCTGCAGGCGGTGGATATCAACCCCCAGTAGCCCAAGGTAAAGGGAGTCGCAGTAATCAAGGCGGGAGGTAATGAAGGCATGGACCAAAGTTGGAATATCATCGGAAGGAACCAGGTGCTTCACCATGGTGATATTCCTTAGATGGTAAAAAGAGGTTTTGACAACTGCCGACACCTGACATTTTAGTGTCAAACAGTCATCAAACATAACACCCAGATTCCACACCTGGTCTGAGGTAGTTAGCTGAACACTTTCAAGCCATAGACCTGAAGGAGATCCCAACAACAAACCCGCCTCCCAGCAACATGGGTCCACGACCAACACCTCAGTTTTTTCTGGGTTTAACCGCAGCCAGCTCATATTCATCCAGTCCTGGATTTCGGTGAGACAGTTGTTAATAACCAAAACAGCAGCATCCTGGCCAGGCACAAAGGACATGTATAGCTGAGTATCATCTGCATAGCAGTGAAAACTCAAGCCATACCACCTAATAATTGCTCCTAATGGCGGCATATACACCACAAATAATGTGGGTGCCAAAACGGAACCCTGCGGCACCCCACAGGATAGGGGGAGTGATGCCGGGGAAAAAATCATGAACACCACCCTCTGAGTCCTACCCTCTAGGAAAGATTGAAACCATTGGAGGACTGTACCAGACAGTCCACAGATGAACCACAGGTGTTCCAATAGCACACCATGGTCTACAGTGTCAAATGTACTACCTGACTGTATTGTACTATTTCTGTCTCCCAGGTCGCCCCTGAGAAAGGGACCTTAGGGGCTCAGTGAGCCTACCCGGTCATCAAAATTCAATAAATAAATAAATGCTGCAGAGAGATCAAGAAGGACCAAGATGGAATGGGTTCTTCGATCTCTCGCTATTAGGAGGTCATTAAGTACCCGGACAAGGGCTGTCTCAGTACTATGTCTCTTCCTAAATCCCGACTGGAGAGAATCATAGACATTGTGTCTGGTCAAATGATTATCCAGCTGCAATGCAACCACCTTCTCAATAACCTTACCCACAAAGGGCAGGTTAGAGACAGGCCTCTAGTTAGCCAGGCAGTCTGGGTCCAAGGAGGATTTTTTAAGAAGAGGCCAAACCACGGCCTCCTTCAGAGGATCAGGGAAGTTCCTCCTTTTCAAAGACATCCAGACTATCTCAACAAGGGCTGGACCAATTTTTTCCACACAGCCCACTAAGAGACATGTGGGACCCGGGTCAAACTACAGTTGGTTGGATGCAATGACTGGATGATCATCACAATGTCACTGATCGTGGGGAGGCTGAAGTCACACCACACAAACTGGGTGTCCGACATCTCCTGCTGACCTTCACAGTTCCCATTAGGGAGGGTCGAACGGATACCATACCTGATTGAGGCAACCTTATCTGAAAAGAAATGAGAAAACTCCTCACACCATTCTAGAGAAAAAGCACTTCCAGGCTGAAGATAGATTCAATTGCACGATCTGTCCACAGTCCAGAAGAGCTAGCTGGTCGATTCTGTGCAGCAGCAATCTCCCTGGACAGGAATACTGCCTTCTTATGGGTAATTGCTGATTGATAGACCACATAATGGTCCATCAAACTAAATCTGTCACACTCCAGCCCGACTTCCGCCAGCACCTCTCTAACCTTTGCCCTGCTCTCCTCAACTCCCTCAGAGTCTCATCAAACCAAGGAGACCTGGGGTGAAGTGTGAGCAATGGAATCGAAAGACCCTACCACTAACCTTATTATAGGCAAGTACCAGGTCCCCTGGATCCATAAATTCATGTGGTAAGCCCGCTAGGTCCAGTACCACCATCAGGCCATCTGGGGAAACACCCCTCAAAGGGCGGTACTGAACCATCTCTGTAGGGGCTGGCCTACTAGGGGTGTCCTCAAAACTGAACCCAATGGTATGATGGTCAGACCACCCAACTGGTTCCACCACCAGATCAGATATCTCCATCCCCAGGAGAAACACTAAGTCCAATGAATGACCACCAATATAGGTCAAGGAGGAAATAACCAGTGGGAAGCCCAGCGAGATCATTAGCTGGAGGAAGTCTTGACCAAACTGCGAGAGTTCATTGTCGACCCAGGCATTGAAATCCCCCAGAACCAACCATCTGGGGGATCCCAATGTCAGGTCGACAATGAAGTCCGCGACTTCCTGCAGGAAAACATTCCTGTCTCCTGGTGGACAGTAGACAAGAAGTATCCTGCACCCCAAACCCTCACCCATGATACATTCAAAGGAGTTGGTAGTTCCCACTGGTACCTCCATTAGGCCCAGTTCCAATCTAAAACAGATGGCAACACCCCCGCCCCTATTATCCATTCTGGGTGGTGTATCACTGAGTACCCAGCCAGAATTGCTAATGCCAAAACTGGACCAGCATTTTAATCCAGCCAGGTCTCAGTGATGCAAGTCAGGTCAGATGTTCCAACAAGGTCTGTTATTATAGCAGTCTTGTTCTTAATAGACCTGGATTGCATAACACCACCCGAGTAGGATGAGAACCCAAGGAAGACCATGTTACCTGCCTGCTACAAGCAGAGCCCTTGGGTATGGGAACCAGACAGGGAGGACCCCTTTCCTTGACCCATTTCACCCAAGGGTGTCTCCTTGTCCCCACTATTCCTAACTACCCACTCCTTTCCATTCCCTCTCCAGGCCCAGCCCTCATCCTCCTCCTCCGTCTAACAATCCCAAAAGCCATATACCATCTATACACCTCTGGTGACAGTGGAGGACAGGAAAAAGGATGAAGGTCCCTGAGCCGGGAGGGATAATTATACCCGACCGTCCTTATGCCTTCCCAACACATCTTCACAGATCCAACAAACGCCAAACCTAAAATTAAAAAAAAATATGAAAATACAAAATCTAATAAACTAGAGTACTCTCACCACTCTAGTTCTATTTGTCCAGAATAGATCATCCCCACTACCTCTCACGCAGTGGGGGAAATCCAACAGCAAAAGAAAAAATAAAATAAAATAAAATAAATAACAGCATTAAATTATAAAACTTTCAGTCATATTTAGGCAAGTCTTTATAGGGTAAGGAGACCACTGCCAGAGCATCCAGGACTTTTAAATGTACCTCTCCACAAAAAGAGGGCAAATTATAGTACAAAGTCAAACCAAGATCGAAATCAGTGCACGATCCCAAATTGGTCCAATTAGGTAACCGCAGAGACAAAACCTTGGTGGCCAAGAAAAACAGGCCTCAGGCTGAACTGCAGTCACACAAGCCTTCAAGATGCGGTCCAGGAAATCCATGACATATCAGTGGGCTGGGGCATGCAAACTAGATCCCAAGTGGAGCACCCTTCCAAGTGTACCAAACTCACGGGTCCCAATGCCCAGCTACCCGCGATGAGTCAGTTGCAATCTGCCATTTTTGCCATGCATGTGTGAGGCGAGGTAAAAAGGGGAGCCATCTGGGCACAGGGGGACAGCATACACATCTTAAGAACAGACACATGGCACTGTGGACCCAGCACAAGATGGCAACAAATAATACCACAGTGGGGCGTTCACCCTCGTCATCAACCATAACTAGCATGTTATCCCCTTCCATGACTGTAAAATCAAGTAGGAAATTAAATGTGTGCAATAGTGATGAAATAAGAGCAGAGAATTAGTACAGACATGATGAAGTGGAGGAGCATAATGATTTTGAAATGTTGCCCAGTGGTGGTGAGAGTAGCAGTTTTGGTGGTGGTGGTGGTGAATGCAGCATGTCTAGTGCAAGTGGTACATCAACTCTGGTTGGCAAATCTGTGAAAATAACTGCATTTGTGGGTTTGTCATCATCACCAGTGCAGTAGTCTTCATCACACGTCCACACTCCACCCCCTGCCATTCGCAGAGCAGAACCATTTGTCATCATACGTCGTGTAAAACATACAAGTCAACCCACATTACAGAGTGTTTTTGTGCATAAGCTGAAGTACCCACCCAATCATACAGTATCATGTGAATTTAATGCTACTGTAGCTGAAATGCTGGCAATTGATCTTTTGCCCTTCTCCTTTGTGTAAAATCCGGGGTTCTGGCAGTTTGCTGCATGTGCCTGTCCAAAATGGAAAGTCCCATCCAGGACATACTTTTCGACCCGTGCTGTCCCCGAGTTGTACTGTACTGTGTCTGACTCTGTAAGACATGCCCTTCAACATTCCTCCTCTCCATTCATCCATTTAAGTATGGATATGTGGACAAGTGGCAAAATAGCAGGAGTTCATATTTGTGTGTAACTGCACATTGGGCGCAGGTGCTGGGTGTTTGTGCTGTTGATAGTGTGAATAATCAGTGTAGTAAGGTGGAGTGTCATGGTAGCAATCTTCCAGGAATTTAACAGCATGCTACAATTGCTATGCACAATGTGACCTGTTCACACACTGGTGAGAACATGTTGGACTTGGTACTGACTGAAATTGACAGGTGGCTGAACCCCCTGTCCCTGAGAGCTGGGTTCATAGCAAGTGACAATGGGTCAAATGTGGTGAAATGCATCACGAATGGTGGCTTTGTTCGGGTTACATGCATGGCCCACTGTTAAATCTTTTGGTGTAGGAATTTCTGCATCACCTTGATATAAAGGAAATGCTGACAGTTGCACGCCATATCTGTTCTCACTTTTCACGCTTTGCAAAGGCCTGTGACCAACCTCGGCAGTTTCATATCTGAAACAGGCTCCGCAGCACTGCTTGAAGCTGAAAATTGTCACCCAGTGGAACTCCACTTTATACATGGCAGAGAGGTTGTATGAACAATACAAAGCCATTTCAGAATATCTTGTCATGCACTCTAGCTGTGACAGTTCTGGAGCCTCCATGTCTATGACGACTGAACAGTGGCACCTCATGGACTCTGTAATAACAATTTTTTAGACCTTCTGAACATGCCACACAGGGAGTGAGTGGCGAGTCTGCCTCCATTAGCCAATCAATTCCACTGCTGTGGGTGTTGAGGCAGACATTAGTGAATGTACAGCATAGCCTTGATGTTGCCAGAGACAGTGCTAGCAGTGTGCTGCTGAAACACATGCTGACAGTATTCAACCAGAATCATCACATCTTGAGCATTCAGAGTAGTGATAACTTTGCAATAGCAACAATGCTGGACCCACGATACAAATGTAGAGTTGCCTCAGTACTGGAGGGTGGGCCTGAACAGGTTAAAAAATGTCAGCGGGCAACTGGTGCACTTGGTTTATGGGGCACAGAAGTCACATGCCAAGGTCAGAAAACCTCAGCAGCATAATCAGGCTGAAAGTGAACCTGGAGAAGGAGTAGTATCAAGCATATACTGTAAGGGGAAGGGGACTGCAGTTCCAGGTGGTCTGTCATCAAAAGTGGTTGGCATTGACCCACTTTGGGAGGCTTTGTCACAAGTGGGGATTTGTGACATAAATTATTCCGGAGAACAGGATGATGCATCAACCAATGGACTTAGTTGCAGCACAGTGAATGGTTGAGTCATATTTGTCTGAAAACAGTCATCTGTCAATTACTGATGAACCCCTTTTATACTGGAGTGGAAAGGTCAGTGAATGGTCAGAGCTGACTGCTGTGACACTGAAGTTCCTGACATGCCCACCCTCCAGTGTGAGTGTCGAGAGGGTGTTCAGCTCAGCAGGTGCAGTAGTTCAGGATCTTCATATAAACCTCTCTCCTGCCAATGTCAGTTTGCTGACATTCAGAAAAATGAATGAGTGGCACATACCAGCTCAGACTGCAACCTCAGTATTCGTACCCCAGCATAGTCATGGTTTTGAGGATGTTTTAGAAAGGGACCATCCTGGTGGCACTGGCAGCATGAAACAGCCTACCACTGATGTAGATGATGACACAATGGAGAAAGAATTTCCCAGTGGTCAGGATTCAGACATAGATGACTGTGAGGGCAGCTTTCTTTATGAGGAGGAGGATGATGATGATGTGGTTAATGTTGGCAGGTTTTAACTTAAGTGGTTAAAAGGCTGTCACATCTGTTGTATGATACATGTTTTCTTTTTCATAAAGTTAAATCAGTGTCCCACTCGGAGTTTCTCAAATTCCATATATCATGTCAGATTTGTAACACAGAGCACAATATATCCTGACCCCTGTACTACCACCACCACCATAAGACTGCTGTTAGCCAGTGCCACAATAGGGAATGTCACTGTGTGCCACCCTGGACCACCACCATGAAACTGCTGTTAGCCACTGCCACCACCATAGTGAATGTCACTGTATGCCCCCCTGCACTACCACCATGAAACCACTGTTAGCCACTGCCACCAGGTGGAATGACTTTGTGTGTCCCCCTGGAATACCACCATGAAACCGCTGTTAGCCACAGCAACCAGGGGGAATGACTTTGTGTGTCTTCTTGGATCACCACCATGAAATTGCTATTAGCCACTGCTACCAGGGGAATGACTTTGTGTGCCCCCCTGAACCAGCACCATAAGACCACTGTTAGCCACTGTCACCACCACCAGGTGCAGGAAGATGTGAGAGGGAATGTCATCATGTGCTTCAGCTATGACCACCACCACCCACCGCCACCATTGTGACAATGTTTTCCATTATATGTCTTGACCATGCCAAGACAGAGAGAGTTGAACAGGAGACCACATCCATCAGCCACAAGCACAAGCACAAGCACAAGGCTTCTTGCTATAAATACTATAAAGTGAGTATGTGTACTAATGGTTTTCATGATATTCAACTTCCTTTAGCTGTGTGTTTTGTTTTCTGTAGCTTTTCTGAGCTGCAGTGGTCAGACACATACAGTTAACTTGTTTTGTCTTTTTATAGGTTAACAACATAGGACTGTCCTTTGCTGAAGGTCTGTATCAATGGTACAGCAGCAGTACTGTCAATAGGAACCTATGGGATATCCATTTCAGACCCATACTGGTAAGTATATCAATTTTATTTCATCTGTTCCTTTCTTTCTTCATAATAGTGCAAAAAATCTGACTGATGATTCATAAACTAGGTGACATGTATGTCACAAAAATTATTTCTGTAACATATCATACACTGTATTCCAAATTTGCAGCTACACACATGACAGCATTGAAAAGGTTTGATCCAGGTCATGTTACTTGACAAGATGTGGTTTTAAAATGTAACTTGAGTTGAGATGAAGGGACACTGGCACAGTTTATTTGTTACAGCCTAGTATTTAAATTGTGATCTGATGATTGCAGTGGAACAGCTTGCTATCTATGTTAATCTAGATACCCGTGGTGGAACAGACAAGGCTTAAACATAATGTCTTACTGCTGCAATCAAGTTGTAATAAGTCCTTCATTTCTTTTTTTAGGAAACTTCCAGATGCTTTGTGGTGTCATAGTTGCCTTATCCAAAGAACTTCCTCAACATCAAGCCCCGGGCTGGGACAGACATGCAACAAGCAGAAGTCATTTGAATTGATGATGACCTTGACCATCATTACCGGACTAGAGAAAGATGCAGATAAAATCTGCGAAGAAGTAGCCAAATAATAAATCAATAATGAGACCTACTTGCAAATATGCTTCTCCCCTAAAAAAAAATACTTACCTTCATTGGCTTGAGAGTATTCCATTTCCAATTCCAACACCACATTTTCTTATCAAGCACGGGAATGTGCACACCAACAGTATGTGACCTGTGATACAAAACAATACGAGTACATCTATACTGTATATATGTCAACCTCACCTAGAAAATACATATATATATATATATATATATATAGAGATACATATATGAGTGTGTATTTATACTGGAGAGACAAAGTGTGACATTCATGTCCCAGATATTTTTTACTTAAATCCCATAACTATATAATTGTTACATTGGGTTCATATGGAGATAATGTAATACCAAATATAAAGATAGTTCATCATCTGGAAGAATAAGAAAATTTGTTTTTAAGTTAGCACATGGGTCAGGTAATGTATGTAACACGGTGTCCCTTCTGTTGAATTTTCAGTTTAAATTTCTTTTAGTTTTTCTCCAAATTAGTATGGTTATTGAAGCTATTTAGGTACCATAGTATGCAACATTTCATTATTTTATTCTAAGCATTACCTGATTGTAATTACGTCACAATTTATCTTTGGGCATCACTGCTGTGAAAACAGGACATGTCAAAGTTTTGCTGCTGATTGTATCCATTTGTTTTTACTGTCCCCTTTTTTTAATCTGCTATGTGAACCTTGGTGGATAAGTTAGACACCACTGAGTTTCTTAATTATTCAGTGCAATTTATTCAAAAATAGTTTTTCTTAAGAAGTCATGTACGTAACAGTGACACTACATAAAGTCATGTGGTTAACAGGAACCCAATAAAAGCAACAATGTAAGTGTAACTATCCAAAAAAGTCCTACTATAAGAAATACTTATGTTAATGTACATAAAGCAACCATGGTTATCTTTAAACATTTACTTTTGAATGCATTTTCACTGGGCATGTCAAAGTTTACCTGCTAATTGCATCTCTTTGTTTTTACAGTTCTGTTTTTCTTAATCAGCTATATGAACCTTTCTGTATAAGTTAGACACCACTGAGTTTCCTAATTATTCAGTGCAATTTATTCAAAAACAGTTTTTTCATAAGAAGTCATGTACGTAACAGTGACACCAAAAGTCATGTACGTAACAGTGATACCACACTAAGTCATGTGGTTAACAGGAACCCAACAAACACAACAATATAGGTGTAACTATCTGATATAGTCCTGCAACAAGAAACACTTGTGTTAATATACATGATACAGCCATTGTTATGTTTTAACATTTACTTTTAAATGTATTTTCTCCAGAGGTGTCAAAGTTTACCTGCTGATCATATCTGTTGTTTTACAGTTCTTTTTTCTTACTCAGCAATTTAAACATTGGCTGAAAAGTTAGAAACCATTTATTGTCCTAATTATTTGGAGCAATTTATTTAAAAGCTGTTTTTTTTTCATAAAAAGTCACGTACATAACAGTGACACCACAACAAGTCATGTACGTAACAGTGAAAGGAATGGAGACACCAAGAAAAACACTCACCAGGATGAGAAGCAGAAAGGGAGTTTCTTGGGCAGGTGTGGGGCTTTTTAGACCTTCAAAGGTTCAGCAACAATACAGACAAGTGCTTTTAGTTCTGCAAATGGACTGCTGGTGTTGTGGAGAATTTTTGGACCCATAGTCTTATACATAACAGGGGGACACCAAGGGAGAAGGATCCAAATATTTAATTAAAACATCATGAATACCACAAAGTAAAGAAAAAAAAATTAAAATGATGTTAAGGAGAGTCAAAGGCACTGCAATGGTGGGGGGCGGGTAATTAGAAAAAAAGCTATTTGAAAACCAGGGCTATACAAGTCCTGAATGTACTGTAGGGGGACACCACTGGTTAGTATGTTACCAGGGGGAAAAAAGCATATAAAATTACATAAATTATAAATTTAGAAATAAGCAAGTTTTAAGAAGCACAAGAGCTAACTATGAGATACTAGCATACAACTTTTTTTCTTTAAAATGTAAATGTTGAGACTGCAATGAGGCACTCTATGAGTGACATGGAACAATGTCACAAAATGGCATCTTTCTTAAGGGGGAAATGTGGCCTTGCAGATGGGTCCACAGCAAAATGGCAACACAACAGAGGCTGATGTTATTTACAGTATGTCCTTAATGAGTACAATACTAGGGTGTATTAGAATGGAAACAGTTAATTATTTATTTAGGAAGTTACAGACCATTATTATAGAGGTGATTCAAGTCTCTCCAGTACTGTACACAGACATATTTAAATTTATCAGCTCACCAAGGCTACTATTAGTGTACACACAAAGGGCACCCTTACATCCAGTTGAGGTGATCACATCGCAGCACACTTTGGTCAAGCAACAGTTCTCTCATTGTCATCATTTGTGATGGAACACTGAATGGTCATGCATGCCATGTTATCCCTCCTTATAGAAACATAGAAACATAGAAATTGACAGCAGATAAGGACCGCTTGGCCCACCCAGTCTGCCCATTTCCCTACCTAATAGATAAGCTGCAGATCCTAGTTAACCAGCAGCCTACTTCTTCCTACCCCCACCCCCTAGAATTGCCTTATGACTGTCCCATGCATGCTTGAATTCCACCACTGTTTTTGACTCCACAACCTCCTCCGGAAGGCTGTTCCATGCATCCACAACCCTCTCTGTGAAAAAATACTTCCTTAAATTACCTCTGAGCCACCCCTCTATCTTCAAATTGTGCCTCCTTATTCTTGCACACCTCTTTTTTTGAAAGATGCTACCCTCTTGGACTTTGTTGATTCCCTTGAGGTACTTGAAAGTTTCTATCATGTCCCCCCTCTCCCTCCTTTCCTCGAGGCTATACATATTAAGCTCCGTAAGTCTCTCTTCATATATCTTCTGGTGCAGACCCTGCACCATTTTAGTTGCCCTCCTCTGGACAGCTTCCATCCTGTCTATGTCTTTGCGGAGACTGGGTCTCCAGAACTGCATGCAGTACTCCAGATGTGGTCTCACCAGCTGTCTGTACAGAGGGATAACAGCTTCCTGTTTTCTACTGGTGATGCTTCTCCTGTGCATCCCAGTATCCCCCTCCCCTCCTCATGCTGCCCTCTCACATTGCTTGCCCACCTTTAGGTCATTTGATATGACTACCCCAGGTCCTTTCCATTTTTTTGTTGTTGGTATCTCACACCCATTGCGTACTTTTCCCTGGGTTTTTGTTTCCCAGGTGCATTACCTGCACTTCTTAGCAATGAATCTAAGCTACCATACATTTGACCATTCCTCTAACCTTGCCAAGTCCTGTCTCATCCTTTCCACTCACCTTGTGCATCAACTCTGTTGCAGGTCTTTGTGTCATCTGCAAAGAGACATACTTTTCCTTCAGTCCCTCTGCAATGTAAACTATAAGACATCAAGAAGGCCGGTCCTGAACCCTCGTACCCCAATGCCTTGCTACAAGTGGACTCCATTACCTTCTGTGTCCCCATGATTCTTTGAGGCTGTCATCTTGGGACCCCACTCCCAGGCTGGCTAACATATATTAATCTTTTGTGTGGGACTGTGCCAAATGCTTTGCTAAAGTCTAGGTAGGCCATGTCCACAGCCCTCCCTGATCTACTACTTTGGTCACCCAGTCAAAGAAATCTATCAGATTTGTCTGGCATGACCTTCCCACTGTGAATCCATGCTGCCTTGGGTCCTGTGCCCCTCTGGCCTCTAGATACTCGACAATTCTTTCTTTCAGAAGTGATTCCATCATTTTCCCCACCACTGAGGTCAAACTAATAAGTCTGTAGTTTCCTGCTTCTGCCTTGCTCCCACTTTTGTGAAGGGGAATCACATCTGCCCTACTCCAGTCCTCGGGTACCACCCCATCCTCCCATGATTTGTTAAAAGGTAGTCAGTGGTGTCACTAATTCTACCCTTAGTTCTTTTAGAATTCTGGGATGAATCCCATCAGGCCCCATTGCTTTGTCCACCTTCAGTTTTAAGAGTTCTTTCAGAACCCTTTCTTCTGTAAATGGGCTGGTATCAACTTCTGTATCCAGAGTGTTTCTACTGTTTGTTTTAGGTATCTCCTCTTCCTTTGTAAATACTGAGCAAAAATATTTGTTTAGTATTCTGCCTTTTCACAGTCACCCTCTGCCCACTCTCTCCTCCTTTATTAAGCCTCACTATCCCTCCCTTGGTCTTCTCTTGCTCCTGATGTACCTATTAAAGGTTTTATCCCCTTCTTAACTGGAGTTGGCTATCTTTTCCTCAGTTTGGGCCTTTGCTGTTCTGACTGCCTTCCCAGCTTCCTTTTGCTTTAACTGATACAGTTCTCTGTCCTGCTCCTTCTGTGATTCCTTGTACTTCCTGAATGCTTTCTTTTCTCTTGAACCTTCACTGCTACTTCTTTGATAACCATAGTGGTTTCTTACATCGTTTCGTTTTGTTTATTTGCTTCACACAAAGGCTTGTTACCTCTGTGATGGCAGTTTTTATTATTCCCCATTGTTCTTCCACCCCCCTTTCTTACCCATTTGCTAGTGCATTCCTTAGGCAATCACCCATTTTGGCAAAGTCAGCCCTCCTAAAGTCCAGTACTTTTGCCTTTGTATGGCTTGACTCTATTGCTGTGTTTATTGTGAACCATACTGTTCGATGGTCGCTAGTTCCCAGATGGCTACCCACTTCTACATCTGTGATCCTCTTCATCTCCATTTGAGAGAACCAGGTCTAAGATTGCTCCCTCTTGAGTGGGCTCCAATACTAGTTGTCTAAGGCATGCCCCCTGTAGGGCATCTAGAATAACCCCACTCTTCGAAGTGGCTGCTGCAACTGCACTCCAGTTAACATCTGGCATATTCAGATCACCCATCAGCAATATCTCCCCTTTTTCTGCCATTTTAAGTATACTTCACATGGTTTGGCAAGATACTGTGCATCATGACATCATCATCACAGTAAGGTCAATGCACACAGCAGCATTACATGTAAGTGCGACAGCAGCACACTTGTGAATTTTCTGGACAAACGACAGTTGCATTTTGGGATGCCGAAAAATTCTGGGGACTCTGTGTGAGGTGAGTACTGCCCACATGACTTAGTGTGCCATTAATTCTGGGAAACTTTGCAATTCTTGTTACACTACAATTTCACTTTGTCAGCACTGGGGAATTTTCTGGACACAGGACAGTTGCATTTTGCGGATGCAGAAAATTTCTGGGGACTCTGTATGAGTACTGCATGCCTGACTGAGTCTACCATTAATTCTGGGAGACTTTGCAATTCTTGTTATGAGACAATTTCACTTCGTCAGCACTAGGGTATTTTCTGGACAGAAGACAGTTGCATTTTGTAACTGAGAAATCTGGAGAGTCTGGTAAATATTTTTTGAGCCTCAGTAATGTTTACTTTCTGTCGTGCTATCGTGAAGTGATTGTCAAAAAGCAGGACTGAGCAGTGCAATTTTACTGTGCTAAACTACATGTGTGCAGTCCGTCTTCTTTCCTGTGTGTGCAGACACTGTCCAGCTTCTTAGAAACATTTACATATATATATATATATATTGACTTGTTGCAGTGTCTATGGTATAAAGAATAAAGATAAGAATATATATTGCATATTTTATTTGTACTATCAACAGCAGCAGACAAAGTGATATGATATGTTTTTAGAGGTCTAGGGCCAGTGCACACCTCAATCACTCACACAGTGCACACATGACTTTGTGGAGATAATAGCACATAAAAATCATGTTTTTCAGCAACCATACCCAACAGACATAAAATATTGCAGAGGCACCCAAAATATTTTGTGGTGTACATACATTTTCAAGTCGGAATATATAACAGGTCCTGCAGTCCACTGCCACCACACTGTGCTACCACTGGCACCATGTCATGTTATGGTGTATATCAACTTGCTGCAAAACTAACACTGCTACTATAAACTAGAAAAACATATTCCGGAACAAATTATGAAAAGAAGGAATGTGGTAGTACAATGTGGTGGCAGTGAAGTGGACCTTATATATTTTCTGACTTTATAATGTTTGTACACCGTGAAATATTGTGGGTGCATCAGCAATACTTCATGTCTGTTGGATACAGTTTGTTGAAAAGCATGATTTTTTGTTGCTATGTTCTCCTAACAAATAAAACATATGTTATATATTCTTATCTTTATTCTTTATACCATAAACACAGCAAAAGTCAGACAGCAATCAGCATATACACACACACACACAATATATATATATGTATATATACATGCTGGCAAGAAGCTGGACAGTGTCTGCAGTACATATACACACACAGGAAAGAAGATTGACTGCACACATGCAGTTTAGCACAGTAAACTTGCACTGCTCAGTCCTGCTTTTCCACAAACACTCTGAGGCAGAAAGTAAACATTAATGAGGCACCAACACAGTGCACACACACACACACACACACACACACACACACACACACACACACACTCTCTTAACAGAAGGAAGGGGGTTCAGAATACAAAGTGTCACACATACAGAAGACAACAAAAAAGGGCATAATTACATACAAGGGTCGAGCATGGTGGAGGAATATATTTTATAACACAGCAGGGAAGGTATGGGGAGGCACATGGTGTGAGAAAAAAATAACTAATGTGGGATCCCCTAGTGGTCCAGCAGCAGTTCCAGCATGGACATAATCTGTAACTGATGTCCCTCTATGTGATCCAACCACTGCTGGACAGCACTCACACTCTTATTGTTCTCCTTGACAGCACTCCAGAGAACTGCCAGGTCAGCCTGCATTACAGGCAGTTCTTTGGGGTCCACACATTCTACAGGCTCAGCTGCTGGTGGTGGTGGGGGGGTGTTGGTGGAGCAGCAGGTGCTGCTGTGACCCTCCTCTTCTTAGGGCCACCACCACACACAGCTGCACCCTCTGCCACAGAAGGGCCAGCAGGTGCAGGCCTGGCCCATTCTGTGGAAGCCTGCCACTCTAACTGGTGGTGGTTCAGCATATGGGTGCACTGGCCCCCAGTCCCCAAGTGAGTCTCCTGGAGGCCACTGTGCATCTCCACCTGACATAGGTGGCACCTGACCATGCTGCTGCCTCCCCAGACACAGTCAAAAACCTCCCAAACAACAGAGCTGTGTGGAGGATCAGGCACAGGCAAGGGAGGGCCAGATGCACTGTCAGCTGTCTGGTCACAGTGCTCAACAGGAATGGGATCCACACCTGGGTCTGGTGGTACAGGCACATCCTGCTCAAGAGGACCTGGTGCTGGAGCTGGTGCTGGACATGGTAGTGGTTCAACTGCCTCAGGAGGAGGTGCTGGTCCTGTTTCTGGGAGGAGAACACTCAAAATTTTGGATTGGTCCAATAGAAACTGGTAGCCATGCCCCAAATGCATGCGCACAGTGTGATGCTGGCCACAATCTCCAAGAACTGCCCCCACCCCAGACATTCCCTCACCCTGGTCCATTTTTCCTACTACGCTCCCTCAGTCCGAGCAATGACTACTCTGTCTGACAGAAAACATGCACACTGTCACACACACTCAGTCACACAGACACAGACAAACAACTACTTATAAAGGTAAGAAAAAAATAAATTTACAGAAAGAACAAATTAAGTAAAAAAAGAGTACAGAAAAGACAAAAAAATGTAGCTTTTAAAAAAGCTGTTGGGTCTAATTCAAAGTTTAAATCTCCTCCTTGTTCTGATTTCCGAGTCTCACAGGCTGTCTCACAACACACTCCTCTCTCTCCATCTGCACAGGAGAAAGTGAAACTATTTCCTTGGCAAAGCACTTCCTTCCTTCCTGCCTGGCTAAAGAGCATGTGACTTACAGTACTGTAAGTCATGTGATGTGTTGGGGGGCTGCTAAATCTGGAACTCGAAGTGGATCACTTAGAATCATAATGAGGAACGTGAAGTCCATTTAAAACAACAACTTAGCCTTACTTTGCTTTAACGCGAAGTGGTAATGACAAGGCGAAGTTAGCAGTTTGCATTGCCCACTTTGCTTAGCGGAGTGGCAACGTGAAGTGCCCACTTAGTGGGCACTTCGTCAGTGGAATTTAAATTCACTGCATCTCTAGTAAGTAGTCATATGGGCCACGACTCCCCAAACACTCCCAAGTCCCCGCCATAGGAAAAACAAGAAAGTGATGGATGGGGCCGAGACCCACATGCAGATATTGAAGCTAGTTTACAGCTTAGCTGACATAAGAGTATAACAGCAGTGTACAAACATAGAACAGCATCTGCATTGAGTGACTATGAGTTGTAGTATTCAATAAATATAGGATGTAGGGAAGCACAATGCTCTGAAAGCAGCTATCACCAGGCAGTGCAATGAAACTGCAGCAATAAGGTAAGTAGAATGAGTTGAGAAATCATAATTGAGCTGCATAGCTAGGGTTCAGAGTGAGCCTGAATCAGATGAAAACAATTAAGTGTGCAGCATGGAGAGCAGCTATGGTTTGAGTTGAAACACACAGATAATGATTGCAGTAGCATTGTGAGTAACTGAGCAAGTAGCATGAGCTCTGTATTAGCAATAGGCTGGGGACTTAGAGATAAAGCCCCCAAAAGGCAAAACCAAAGACACACAAACATAGAAAACAGGGAAGAACAACAACAGAAAGAAGCACACAGCCAGAGGTAAAATACAAACCAGAAGCAGGAAAACAAACACAGAAGTCCAGCAGAGACAAGCAGAAGCAGCAAGGTGGGAGGGGAAAGTGTAGGCCCCAGCCAGCTGCAGAGGACAGACTGACAGAGCCTCTGGCTGGCAAAGAAAAATGCTTCAGAAGGAGGCTGAGAGGAACTGCTTATATAGGTCAGGAAGTGGGAGTGACTGGCTGCTAGTCCATTGAACACAGGCCCAGCCTTCCAATTAATTTTTTACAAATGCGTCTGCACAGTTGACAATTTTTGTAAGACAATAATAACTATGGGAGTTATTCCACATGTGTCCAAAGGTGCCATGCATGCAGGTGGAGGGATTTGAGGCCTGGATGCGCCTGTCTGCCTTGCTCCTGAGGCAGAAGATCATGGCAGAGAGGCAGAGGTACTGGGGATTCCTTCTATAGCTGTTGAAGAAGAGGGAACCAGATCTGATGAGGCCAAAGAGGAGATATTAGAATCATGAGAGCCTCTTCCGCCTGTAGCTTCAGAAGAACCCTCTGAAGCACTGGGAAGGGAGGAAAGGTGTACAAGAATCACCTTGTCCAGCACAGAGACAGTGCATCTCACCAGAAAACACCATGCCCAGGAATGAGCCAGCAACAATTGGGTAGTTTTGCTTTGAATGGGGAGATGAAGAGGTCTATCTCCGGCCAACCCCACAGGTTGAATACGCTTTCAGCCAACTCTTGATTTAGCTTCCACTTATGAGCCCTGACAGTGGTGTGGCTGAGACCGTCTGCAAGGATGTTGCTGATGCCCGGCACATGGACAGCAGTCAGGCAGAGGTCATGCTGGACTGCCCAATACCACACTCTCATCATTCCCCGGCATAGATGTTACAAGTGAGTACCTCCCTGTTTTTTCAGGTACCAGACTACACGGCATATTGTCAATGTGAATCAGGAGTGTCCCTGGACATGGGGGGGTGGAAGGTCTGGAGGGCATACAGTACTGCCCTCATTTCTAACACATTGATGTGTAGAGATACTTCCAGCTGAGACCATGTTCCCTGAGTCTGACTGTCTCCTAGGTGGGCTCCCTGGCCTTGACATGAAGCATCCATTGTAAGAGTCATGGTAGGAGCAGGGGGTTGATATAGTAACCCCCGTGAAGAGATTGGACAACTCCTGCCACCAAAGAAGATCCTTCTTCATGTACCTGATCACTAGGACTCTGTGGTCCAGGTTGTCCAGCCGCTGATCCCATTGGACATGAAGAGTTCATTGGGTCACCCTCATATTCAGTCTGACTAAAGGAACTGTAGGGATAACAGGTGCCATCATCCTGAGAAAATTGAGGATTGACCAGACTGTGATCTAGCCTGAGCTGGCCACTAATCTGGCCTGTTCCTGCAGGGTCTCCATTCTGTACAAAGAGAGGAAGGCCCTGCCCTGGACCGTATCCAGCACCACCCCAAATTAATTGTAGACACTGGGAGGGGAGAGGTAAGACCTGGGATAGCTGACTGTTATTCCAAGTCTGGAAAAGAGGTCCAGGGTGAAGGAGAGTGACTTCATCAGATTGCTCTGTGATGGGGCCAGTAGAAGCCAGTCATCCAGATACAGGCACAATTGGATCCCTCTGAGGTATAGGGCTGCAGCCACCACTGCTAGACACTTGGTAAACATCTGAGGTGCTGAGAATAGGCCAAAAGGGAGAGCCTTGAACTGGTAATGTTCCCCCTGAAAGGCAAATGGCAGAAAATGGCAGTGGGCCTGGAAGACAGGGATGTGCAGGTAAGCATCCTGCATGTCCAGCACACAAAGCCAATGGCTCTTGTAGAGCAGGGGTAGAAGTCCCTGGATGGTGAGTATGCAGAACCTCTTGTGCTTAATGTACAGGTTGAGCATGCTCAGGTCCAAGATGGTTCTTAGGTCACCCTTCTTTTTGGGCACTTAGGCGCTAGGAAGAAATTAATGTAGTACCCTTCCTATCTGTGCCTGAGCCACAGGCTCTATGGCTGACTTTTGCAGAACAGCCTGGATCTCATCCCTTATCAGAGACAGTTGCATTGGAGAATAATGGGAGAGGCCTTGGGGGTTGTCCAGAGACCTGACTAGTAACTCTATGGTGTGACCTCTTGCTATTAACTGAAGAATTCAAGAGTCCATGGTTATGTCCTGCAACCCAAGAAGATGGAGGGCAAATCTTCTCCCCCCACTGGTTCCCCTAGAGGATTTATAGGAGGCAGGGGGTTCCCCCACAAGTCAGGAGACTGAAACAAGGGAGTCAGCAGCTCCTCCATGGGGCTTCTGGGACTTGGAAGGGGGAGTAGGGGTTCCTGATGCTGGATACTAGCATTTTGCCTGGGCTTTGGCAGGGACCTCTTTGATCTGGCATCCCTGTTGCTGAAGAAAAGACTTTGCCTTTGTAACCCTCTCGGTACATGAAGCAGATATTGCAGGTGGATTTACCTCGGTCCTACATTTCAGTGATAATATTCTTCCTTAGCATCACCTCCAAGTAACACAAATCCCCTGAAAGGGGCATCCAGTATGGAGTTCTGGATGTCTTGTGCCAGGCTAACAATCCTGAGCCACAAATACCACCTAATGCATACAGCAGCGGCACTAGCAACTGAGTCTACTGTGTCATAAGTGGCCCTGAGGGCATGATGACAGAAGATTTTAGCCATTTTCACAGTCTTGGCAATCTCGGCCTTACGCTTCTGGTCCTGGATAGCTTCCATCTTTGACTCGTGTGAGCCCAGGGAAAATTTCTGATAAGAAACCATATAAGCCACATAATTAAGGGACCTGAGGGTGCAAGAAGAGGAAGAATGGATCTTGAGACTGAAACTACAGCTGCTTACACTCCTTATCAAGAGGAGACATGCTCAGATGTTAGGCTTACAGGACTGGTTGTGGGCAGATGCAATAACAACCTAGTCTGCATTAGGATGGCCAGTAATGTGTGTGACCCCATCTTGAGGGGTGGTACATCCTGTCTGCATTTTTTGAGACAGCCAGAATGGAAGAAGGCTGTTGCCAGAAAGTGGACGTCCGGTCTTCATGGGGTCCAGTCCAATGCAGTATTGGCATAGGAGCTGTGCCAGTTATGTCTAGATGCACCACAAGCCTTTTCTGTTTTGGATCCTGTTCCTGGATAGCCCCGCTACAGGTATTTTGTATAGTTATGAGGAATTCTGCAAAGAACTGGGTCCTCTGGAAGGGACTTCATGGAATCCTTAGGCTGAGGCTCTATAGGTGTATGCATAACAGTGCTTGAGGACAAGTCAGAGTCCAAAGAGTGCCTGCTGGGAGTCTGAACCCTTTTTAGAGGGGTGTCCTGAGTTTTATCCCTGATCTGGTGTCTAAAGAAGCCTTCTCCAGAAAGGTGGGACTCCACAGGAGAAGTTTATCTTGTGGGTCAGGAAGGAGGCAGGAGTAGAGGCCACCACTGGTTTCCAACAATGAATCTCCAAGGCTAGTTTAATCCTCTCCTCCAAAATCAGGGTCTGAAATACTGCCTGGATATCAGTCTGAGGCTGCTGTGGAGGCAGAGCCTGAGGCTGAGGAGGAGGAGGTGGTGGAGGAGGAGGCTGGCATAATGGCTAGCCCTGCATCTGATATTGACGGTATCCATGAGACTGATAGGAGTAGGGAAAGCTAGAAGGAGCATATCCTTGATTAAATATAGCCTGGCATCTGGTAGCCCGGTACATAATGGAGTTGATAACCAGGTGCTGGATACCCCAGCGAAGGGTACATTGGGTATTGTGAAGCTGGATAGCCTGGAACATTGCCCATAGGTCCAGCTGGAGGCAGAGCCAAAGGCCCTGCAGGAGGTTCAGAAGGACCAGGAATCAGCCCCATAGGGACATTCAAAGGGGCTGGCACTGGATCAGGCACAGGAATCTCCAGCACTGAAAGATTCTGTGCCTGGGGGCCTAATGGAAGGCTGTTCAGCATTTGAGGAATGGCCGGAGTGCCAGATATACCCTGACCCAGCAAAGGGTCACATGGCGAAGGGTCACTTGGAGTCAGGGTGTGAGTAGAACCTGGCGGAAGACCCGCCAACGTCTGGGGAGAAAGATTCCAAGATGGTGGGACCTGTTTGTCCAATGGGGCTTGGGTTGAGGTGGTCCTAATGGAAGGTTCCCAGAGGAATTAACAACAGGCCGAGTGGGTGAATCAGGAAGAGACTAATCCAGCAAAGAAGGGAGAACTCCAGATTAGTGTCCCTCTCAGGTAGGCTTGCCTGGAGGATCTGGTTGTGTCAGTGGGAGTGAGGCACCCTCAAAGGACTGCTGCATGTCCAGCAGCTGGCTCAGTTCGACATCGGGGGAATACTGCAGCTCTGATGGGAGAGCCCTAGCTGTGCATTTCCAAGAGGAACCAGGGAGCACCATATCAGCTGAGGCAGTGTAGACATCAGAAGAGCTAATGTCCGATGTATTGGCCAGGGCCATGCAGACAACAGCGGAGTTGGAGTTCAGTTTACTGGCAGTGATCATGCACTCCTCGGTGGGGCTGGGGAGTGACTTATTAACCAGGCTGCTGGTGATAGACCCTAAATAAGACATGGGCCTAAGGAGCACAATAGGGGGTTTCATCATCCAAGAAGAGGCCCAACTTCACTGTGAGTAAAGCAGGCAGGGAGGCCCTGGTCTGATACACCAGAGTGGTAGAAGACTGGCAATAGGGGTACTTACCAAAGTGGAGGTCCCTCTTGTGTCAATGGTGCCTGATAGTCCCACCATGTGGATGGAGACCTATCCTGGTGTCAGTGCCCCTCCTTGTCCTTTTTTTTTCTTTTTGGGTTCTGGTGTTGGAGAAGAAGATTTGATTTTTCCTGCAGATTCTGCAGCTCCTTTTCCATCAAAGCTATGCACTTCTCCAGCAAGTGGGCACCACACTTTTTCTGGTGCCTAATCTGTGTGGCCTGGTTGAAGGATTGGTAAAATGCACAATCCTTGGCTCAGTGTTTGGGGCAGTAGCAGATCACAAAGCAGGAATGCTAGTCAGCATGCAGGATCTGGGTGCTGCAGACTTGCATGTCTTCTTTTCAACTCATCACCCAACTGTTCATGTTCCTGAACTGTACCTCCAACTATATCCCATGCTGTAACATTGTCACTGTTATTTATTTGATTCCCCCTTTCTTCTGTATATCCCTCAAGATCTCTGTATAAGACCTGTTTATGTTATACCTCTTTATACTGTATTTTACTATGTAATTATTTGACCTGGTGTTCTGTTCTCTTTTTATGCTAAACTGGATGTTTGTGTAAATGGCCATGTTTGCTCACATGCCTTTTCAGAATAAAATAAAGACCGATTGATTAAAAACTGGACTGGGAGACCTGAACCACAGCAGTTCTGTAAAAATTCAAACTGGCTGTACTGAGTTCAACTTGTACAAATACTGCTGATCCCGTCACTCTGGCTGCACTGTTCAATCTGACTTTTACATATCTGGTCTGCTCCTGGAAGTGTATTTTTCAACCCTTCCTTGGCATGATTAAAAACGGAACTGTCAGGATCAGACCAGATAGGTAAAAGCCAAATCAGATCATCTGGAGTGAGTGGATCAGCAATATTGGCACAAGCTGTGCCCAGACCAGATTTTACAGCTCTGCTCTGGGTCTGGTGATCTGGGTTTTACCCATACCCCACTGCATAGGGCTTAGTGATATTTTGTACAGATGGATGCAAAGTCTAACCTATTGAAGGATGAAGTTTCAGAAAACCATTATGCTAAAAATACCAAGACTCACCCCCAGTCACAATTAATCCTCTACCAAAGTCATACTTAAATACTGGTGCAGCTACATCCACACCACTAAGCTTTTAACGCCAATGTGCCTCTTCTGCTGCTTTGAGTTCCCCCATCCATGAAGTCCCATTCTACTTGTGGCAGCCCCCATCCATGAAGTCCCATTGTGCTTGTGACAGTCCCCTTCCCCCAATCCAGGTCATTTTCCAGGGAGCAGCTCTTTACAAAATATCAACTCAATTACTGCTAAACTCCTTATTTTTTAAAATGTTATTGAGAAATTCTATGTGTAACCTACAGTAAGTCAAACAAAAATTAGACACACCAATGCCTATCTATTTGCAAGTGAAGCAAATGTGGTTACTATCAATCAGTTGTAAACACATATAGTCACAAATTGCAGGTTAAGAACATTTAGCAGAATATAAACAGTAGCCCAGAACTGCCTGCCTGAGAATGTAGTCAGTGTATTATTTGGAAGAAGGCAACACTGGGACTCTTGCTATGCAATGTCCTGCAAATTAGCACACTGACTGCTCTTGCTCTTAGGATGGTGGTGTCAAATGGCTTAGTGAGGTGTTGTGTCCATAGGGGCCTAGGAGAACTAGTTATGCAGAAAGTGCCAGAAAGTGTTTAACCCATTCTACTTCCAGTAGCTTTCTATGATGTATGCACTATCCATTGGTAATCTGACACAGAATGACTGCCCGAAGATAATGAGTTCACTTTCTGTGGGCTCAATTAACTCCTCAAGCCAGAGGAAAAATAGTGCTCTAAAACGTCCTATTCACACACAGGCAGAGTAGTAATGAGGTTTCAGTGGAGGAATCTATTTTTAACATTCTGTCATGTTGTTTGGTAGCAAAGATCACATCAGCCCTTTTCTGAATGCAATAATCCTATTGGGCTACACCCACAGTCGTAAAAAGCAAATGTTAAGTGTTTAAGTGTACTTATGCTTGGCCAGTGAATTTTCAAAACAGATTCAATGACACACAGAAGGTAAGACCCCAGTGGCTGTATGATGCTAGTTGGCAGAGTGGTGCTCAATTCACATCTGAGCTCAGACATGAAAACTGAAATACACCATTTTCTTGGAGAACAAGTACAAAAAAAAGGCATCTACATGTTTGGGGAGATGCATGATTTTCCATTAGAAGGTCTTCCACTGGCCACTTGTGGATATTTTAGGTGAAGACACTTTATTTCAAAGGAGCAAATTCAGGCAGTTTTTTTTTTGTGCCCCTTCTACCCCATGTCCATCCCCTGTTTCAGTCCTGCCAAGGCCCCTACCACTGCTGCTGAGTCTCAACCACCATCCACTGCCCCTTATTGTTGTGCTATCAGGTAACCCAAAGTAACCCTTCATCGGGTGGGTCCCTAACCCGGGGGGGGGAGTATCACCCCAAAGAGCTTCCTTTGTATCCTGGGCATGGCAGGGGTCAGAACAGACACATGTATCTGGGGCTTTGGGCTTGTGAAGGGATTAGAAGCCATCCTCCGGTTGGCCAGAGGGTGTTTTCCCATTTTCTTGGGAGCATGACAGACCACATGATGTCAAGGCACAAGCTGACGTCTGTCAAACTCCCTCCCGCAGTGAGGCCAATGTGTTGCCATGCTTCTGGCCTCCACCAGGGGCCAGCAAATGCTGAGTCATGAACTCACCCTCCCTCCCAGGAGAAGGCGAGTGGTTGTTGGACACTCAAGCCTTCACCCCCCCCCGGACGGACGGACCTTCAACACCCAAGTCTGTTCTCAAACCCTGGTCAGTGGTGTCACAGCAGAAATCCAATTCAGGCAGTTAAATGAAAGAAAGGAAAAAACAAAGATGGTCCATCTTAGTGGTGGTGGTTCAGATTAATTCACATCTGAGTTCTAACAAGCAAATAGACTAAGTAATTTGAAACTTGTGCATGTGGGATGTGGGTGTTGAAGAAAGGGGATCATAGTGCTGTCACTACTGCCATCACCCCTGAGGGTTGTGGACTGCATTGTTGCTACGGCTATTACACCTAAGGGGAGGGGGCCGTAGTGCTTCTGCCATCATCACTGGTGGAAGGGGAAAGTAGTACTGCTGCCATCCCATCTGAGGGATGGAGGCCACAGTTCTGATACTGCCATCACACCTGAGGGATGGGGAATGTAGTACTGCTTCCATCACACCTGAGGGATGGGGGCCATAGTGCTGATGCTACCAACACACCTGAGGAATAGGGAATGTAGTACTGCTGCCATCACACCTAAGGGATGAAGGCCACAGTGCTGCTGCTTCCATCTCACCTGAGGGAGGGGGGACATAGCGCTGTTGCTGCTGCCATCACACCAGAGGGACGGGAGCCATAGTGCTGCTGGTGCTGCCATCGCACCTGAAAGATGGGGGGCTGTAGTGCTGAGTCCATCACTCCATAGGGATGGGGGCTGTACTGCTGCTGCTGCTGCTGCTGCCATCACATCTTGCAACTAAAATAACTTTAAATTGGTACAGGGATGGAAGGATGTGCAACAGTGGAGGTCAAAATTGCTGAAATGCATATTAGCAGAGGTAAAAATTGTTAGATAAAGTACACAAAACCAAACACCAGTAAAACTGGATTTTGCCTTAGCAAACACCAGTGGCAATACCATTTTTTACAATGTGCAAAACAGAATTTGCCCTTTTTCAATCCCAGTAAACCAATGTCCCCTGCCACTCAACCAATTTTTCACCCAGTTTACTACAATCTGCCCAACTCCCATTTTCTCTGGTTCGTTTAATAGTCTTCTGTGCAGAACTGAATGAAAGACCTTGTTAAAATCCAAACAGACCACATCCACTGCACCCCCGATCCACTACCCTGGCAACCCAGTCAAAGAACTCTACTAGATTTGTTTGACAGGATCTCCCTGCCATGAAGCCTTGCTTCCTGGGGTCCTACAGGCCATTTTCCTCTTGGAATGATATAATTCTCTCCTTGAGTAGGGATTCCATCATCTTGCCCATGACTGAGGTCAGGCTGACCGGCCTTTAGTTACCTACCTCTTCCCTGCTTCCACCTTTCTGGATAGGAACCACCACTGCCCTCCTCCAGTTTTCTGGGACCACCCCTTCTTCCAAAGATGTATTGAAGATTTCAGTGTCTCCTTATAAGGCTTGTGATGCAGGCCCTGCAACAGTTTAGTTGTCTCTTCAGGACAGCTTCCACTCTGTCTATGTCCTTCCTGAGAAGTGGTCTCCAGAACTGGAAATAGTACTCCAAGTGAGCTCTCAACAGCAATCTATACAATGCCAATGCCACCTCCCTCCTTCTGCTGGTGATACCCCACCTTATGCACCCCAACATTTGGCTGGTCCTACTAACTATCTTGATGCACTACCTTGCCACCTTGAGGTCATTAGATAGGATTACTTCCAGGTTCCTTTCCTGTTTGATGAAAGTCAATACCTCTTCTCTCATTTTGTACTCCACCTCGAGCTTTCTGTGCTCAAAGTGCATTCTTTTGCTCTTTTTTGTACTAGAATCTAGCTGCCATATCCTTGACCACAACTCAAGTTTTCTCAGGCCTCTGCACATTCTTTCCACCCCCTCTAAAGTGTACACCCTGTTTCAGATTTTGGTGATATCTGCAAAGAGGCAGACCTTACCTTCTAGCTCATCTGCAATGTTACTTATAAAGACATTAAAGAGGACTGGTCCCCGTACTGATGACTGAGGCACCCAGCTGGTCACCCTCCATTTTCTAGAAGGAACCCCATTTACTACCACCCTGTGTCACCTATCCTTTAACCAATTTCTTACCCCATTTACCACCTTAGGAACCACCCCTAAGCTGACTAGTTTCCTTATGAGTCACTTATACGAACCAGTGTCAAAAGCCTTACTGAAATCTAAGTAGACCACATCTACCACCCCAATCTGATTTATTTCCTGGGTCACCCAGTCAAAGAAATCTATTTCATTTGTCTGATATAGCCTCCCCCCACCATTATTCAGTTCTGCCTTAGATCTTGTAACTCACTGGACTCAAGAGACTCCACAAAATCATTTCCATTAGCATTGTCTCCATTAACTTCCCCAAAATGCAAAAATTGCACTACAAATCCAGAGACCTGTGTGGAAAGAAAACCTCATTGTGATTCCTCAATGTCCTATGCTGCAATCCTCAGCAGTCCCTCAATGCATACTTCTCTTCCTGCAGGTAAGAAAAGAATGATGAAAACAATCTGAGTCCTGAAAATAGGGCATTGTTTTTTTCAAAGGCAAAAAATGGGTGTTTGAAAATGAAATCAGGGCAATTTGGAAAATTGCCAATTAGCTGTTGGGGGGAAGACAATTAACCCTCAAAAGTGATGCATAAAAATTAAAAAATAAAGTTAAGGATTTTAGAAAAAAACTACCACCAAAAAAACCCTATAAATGGCATACTGCATATGTGTAAAATCATTTTTTTCTTAGTTTTCTATCAGGGTTTTTTAATACATGATTTTATATGTGTTCTAGTGTTTTCATCAAATGTGAGGGACAGGATACCTGGCACTCCTCCTCATGAACACCCGAATGGCAAATTTCATGCCCGCTTAGTGGGTGTGCTGCAGGCCCAAAGTAAAGCAAAGAGTTGTGCCAGAAGGGGTTGCTGATTCATGCAGGACCAAGTGTAATACAAGAACAGGTCCAGTCCCCTACCCAAAATGACTGTTGCTTCACATAAGGCCTCAGTGCCATGCTTAAGGCCTGGGTTGGCAGTATAGCCTGGAGTTTAGGGTAACAAGCTATGAATGAGCTTGGCACATCTTGCACACCAAAGCTGGTTTCCCACATCCTCCACTTGCATACTGTGTAACCCTAAGCAAGTCACTTAACCTCTACAGTGGAAGGTTAACCACCACTTAACTACTTAACCACCCCTGAGTCCAGCCGTTTCTGTGTTTCTCCTTTACTGCACTCAGCAATTAATTATTTGTCCCCATGCCCTGCTTACACAGGTTGTGCCTTCTCTTGTGGAATATTTTTTATATTTGAAATTTAAGGTGCAGTTTTTCTCATGTCCTAGCCACTCCTATGTTTAAATTTAGTTTCTTCCCTGCAACATGCTTTCCTTTTTATGTTGATTGCACGCATGCGCAAGAAACATACTGCAGCAGCTTTCCAGAAGCAGGCTGTGGAGGTGCGGCACTGTTGTGGCCAATACTCCCACAGCTTTTAAAGGCTTGGCCCGCTTTCCCCAATGCCATGGCATGCTGCTGCTGACACTAGTTCAGCCAGCGTGCCACAACCTTGTAAGGTTTCAGCTGCTGCAATCAGAGGCCACCTCGTCATTGCAAAGTAAGCCATTCGCTGCAATGAGGAAGCAACCCATCATTGCTGGGTGGAACCTTGTTACAGTGATACTGTTTGTGAATATGGTGGCAGCTTGCCATTGTGTTCACAAACAATATTAAGCCCCCCCCACCTAAGGGGTACCCAATCCCCCCGGCAGCATGTGCCTTCCCCACCGTGTTTGTTTGCTGATGGGGACCCCAATCCCTGTCGGCTTCAGTGCCCCAAGATTGATGTTGCTGACAGGTGAGCCCATTCCCCATCAGCATTATGTAACCCCCCACTTTTGTTGTGTGCCAACAGGGTGCCCAGTCCCCACTGGCATAATTTCACCCCACCCCACTTTTGTTGTGTGCCGATGGGGGTGCCCAATCCCCGTCGGCATAATGTAACCTCCCCCTTTTGTTGTGTGCCAATGGGGGTGCCCAATCCCCTTTAGGCTACAGCTGCCTCACTAACAAAAGACTCTGTTGGCACACTGGGAGCCCACCCCAGCATGCCACATGCCTCTTTAAAACCAAAAATGATCTGGCAATGTTTTTTTTTCCCCTTGTAATAAAAGGAAATGGTCCCTCGGCAGTCTCCCTGCCCCCTTCCCACAACCCGCATCCACCCAATACACACCCTGCCTCCTCACACCCCCCCTCACCCCATACTTACCTCCGGAGTCCGGTGCGATCATCTTCGGTGGACCAGGAACATGTCTGCACTCTTCAAAGCCAACCACGAACTGAGGAAATGCCTGTAAGTTGTACAATGGAATAAATAGGGTTTTTTCAAATTTCATGCATGTCTCAGGCATTTTTTGGAATTTTGGCACCAAATTTTCAACATGGGGTTTTTGGGACCCTTCCTCATGAATTCTGGTACTGCCATGGCATTATTTGGCCCCAAAAGGTGATTTTATGGTCACTGCACAGAATCCTCTTTTGGGACTGATTAACAAAACAACAGTGCCAGAGTTCATGAGGTGGGCTCTCAAAAAGCCTATGTTGCAAATTTGGTGGGAAAAATACAAAAAAATGACTGTTTAACGAGCGTGCATTGTGCAGTTGCTATGCACACTCGTAACTTTGTGAATTTGCAATATTTTCACACCAGATTTTCAACATTGGCATTTTTTCAGATTTCCTTGTGAACAGTACAGCTGTCATTTTTCACATTCTGGCCAAAATGTTTTTTCGCACTTCCAGCGCAGAATAGCGTGGTCGCTGTGGGAAATCAGTGTTCAGGACATATAAAGAAAATGACAGTGATACTGTTCATGAGCAGAGGTCCTAAAATGCCTATGTTGAAAAATGTGTTGACAATAATCCATAAAATGGCTGTGTTACGAGCGTGCATTGTGCAGTTTGCACTCATGCTCGTAACTTCGCAAATTAATAATATTTTCACTCCAGATTTTCAACATTGCCATTCTTCTGCACCTCCTTATGAACAGTACAGCTGTCATTTTTCATATCCTGGCCAAAATGTGTTTTCGCAGTTCCGCACAGAATAGCTCAGTCACTGTGGTAAATTTGTGTTCAGGATACATTATGAAAATGACAGTGACACTGTTCATTAGCAGAGGTCCTAAAATGTGTATGTTAAAAATTTGGTGACGAAAGTCCATAAAATGAGTGTGTTACAAATGTGCATTGCACAGTTTCCACTCATGCTCGTACCTTCACAACTTTGCAATATTTTCACTCCAGATTTTCAACATTGCCATTTTTCCACACCTCCTTATAAACAGTGCAGCTGTCATTTTTCACATCCTGGCCAAAATGTGTTTTCGTTCTTCCGGCACACAATAGTGCGGTCACTGTGGGAAATCAATGTTCGGGACACATTAAGAAAATCACACTGTCACTGTTCATGAGCAGAGGTCCTAAAATATCTATGTTGAAAATGTTGTGATGAAACTCCATAAAATGACTGAGTTATGAGCGTGTGTTGTGCAGTTTCCATGCACCCTTGCAAGTTCGCAAATCAGTAATATTTTCAAGCCAGATTTTCAACACTGGCATTTGTTCACACCTCCTTATGAACAGTATAGCTGTCATTTTTCACATCCTGGCCAAAATGTGTTTCCACACTTCCTGGGCAGAATACTGCAGTCACTGTCAGAAATCAGTGTTTGGGACAGATTAGGATAGAGTGACTGAGGGTTGGGGGAGTGACCGAGCTCAACTGAGCTCTGCCGGGACTGCTGCAGATTTCATTGTGGGCAGGAAAAGGTGCAAAACACAGGCAGGAGCACAGTACAAAAGGGCAGTCTGCAGCACCGGGAGACACAGAGTGAGCGACTGAGAGAGGGGGAGTGTGCAAGCTCAATGGAGCTCTATCATAAATGCTGCGGATTTCTTTGTGGGCAGGAAAAGGCAGCAAAGCAGGCAGGGGCCCAGTACAAAAGGGCAGCCTGCAGCGGTGGGAGAAACAGAATGAGTGAGTGAGACAGGTGGAGTGAGTGAGGCCAACGGAGCTCTGTCGGGACAGCTGCAGATTTCTTTGTGGGCAGGAAAAGGTGCCAATGCAGACAGAAGCCCAGTACAAAAGGGCAGCCTGCAGCACTGGCAGAAACAGAATGAGTAAGAGAGAGAGAGGGGGGGGAGTGAGCGACCTTTATGGAGCTGTGCCAAGACTGCTGCAGATGTCTTTGTGGGCAGAAAAAGCTGCCAATGCAGACAGGAACCCAGTACAAAAGGGCAGCCTGCAGCAGCGGGAGACACAGAATGAGCGAGTAAGGGAGGGGGAGTGAGTGAGCTCAACAGAACTCTGTCGGGACTGCTGCAGATTTCTTTGTGGGCAGAAAAAGGCACCAACAGAGTCAGGAACCCACTACAAAACAGCAGCCTGCAGCACCAGGAGAAAAAGAATGAGCGAGTGAGACAGGCAGAGTGAGTGACCTCAACTGAGCTCTGTCAAGACAGCTGTGGATTTCTTTGTGGGCAGAAAAAGGTGCTAACACAGGCAGAAGCCCAGTACAAAAGGGTAGCCTGCAGCGCCAAGAGAAACACAACGAGCAAGTGAGAGAGGGGGAGCGAGCGAGCTCAAAGGAGCTCTATCGTGACTGCTGTGGATTTCTTTGTGGGCAGAAAAAGGTGGCAACGCAAGCAGGAGCCAGGTACAAAAGGCCAGCCAGCAGCACCGGCAGAAACAGAATGAGCAATTGAGAAAGGGGGAGTGAGCTAGCTCAACAGACCTGTGTTAGGACTGTTGCAGATTTCTTTGTAGGCAGAAAAAGTTGCCAACAGAGGCAGAAGCCGAGTACAAAAGGGCAGCCTGCAGTGCCAGCAGAAACAGAATGAGCGAGTGATACAGGGGGAGTGACCCACCTCAACGGAGCTCTGTTGGGACAGCTGCAGATTTCTTTGTGGGCAGAAAAATGTGCCAATGTAGGCAGGAGCCCAGTACAAAAGAACAGCCTGCAGCACCAGGAGAAACAAAATAAGCGAGTGACACGGGGGAGTGAGCGAGCTCAATGGACCAACGCATTCAACATTCAGCATTGACAAATGCTTGTTATTACAGTGCATCTGGGCTGCCAACTTTCCAAGACCTGCTGGCTAAAGTTTAGCTACTTATTGATACATTTTGCTGTGTAGTGGTATGGTCAGCTTACCTTTTTTTATTGTGTGCTTGTAAAGATTATTACAAAAGAGCACCAAACACACCTCCCCCATTCTCCCACATCAATTCCCCATCAGTTCTCTTCTGTTACCTCTGCTCTTACTTATCCCTTCCCTCTGTCCTGTACCTGTCTTTTACATCTGATGATCAGGAAGTGATCTCAATTCTGAAGCAATTCTTTTAGGAAATGTTAGACTGGATGGCCTCTGACTGTCTGTGTTTAAACCCATTCAACACAAAGTTGTTACCGGTGGAACCAGATCCTAATGGGTTGGTGACAAGAAGGAATGACATTGTTTTTCCATCTTTAAATGGCTTGATTCTGGTGAAGGCGGTTAGGGTGAGAAATTTCTAAGTAACTGTGGACTTCAGGCTGATGTTTGAACATCATGTGTCAGTTGTGGTCTGCAGTGTATTTTTCCTATTTAGAAATATCTCCTTGATTAAACCCTACATATGCAAGAGGACCTACTCACCCTGGTACTTGTGTTTGTGACTTTGAGTCAGGACTACTGTAAACACTCTATACCTGGAGCTATCAAGAAGGTTGGGTAGCTGTAGCACCTACAACTAGTGCAGAATACCACTGTCAAGTTGATTGTTGGATCAGCATACATGGAACACGTCACATCTGTGCTGGGGCAGCTGCAATGGCTACCAATTAGGAGTTGCACCACCATCAAGATTGCATTGTTGGCCTACAAAGTCCTTCATGGCTTGGAGACAGGCTACCTCAAATACCTCTCTGGCTGGTATGTTGGTAAGCAACTACTTCACTGTATCAAGGGGTTCCTTTTGGCCATCCTGAAAGTGCATCTTAAACTATCTGGTGATAGAGTGTTCTCGGTGGTGGCACTTCTTATCTGGAACTCACATCCATACCATCATAGTGTACACCCCCCAGTGATGAGATTTAAAAAGTTGCTGAAAAGATATTTTTTTACCTTAGTTTATAACGTGGATATTTGACAAAGGACACTGTTTCAGTATTTTAAATGCATATTTATTAGATGCATTCTGTTTTGTATTTTCTGTTGAGTTCATTATTAATCTTTTTTTTTGCTGTGTTTATTGTATAAAGTGTTCTGAACCCTAATGAATAGCATGCTATATAAAAATAAATGCATTGCCCTACTTCTCTTCCCTCCCTTCCGCACTCTCACCCTCTGCTTCCCCTCTCTAGATGTCCTGTCTTTTCCCTCTTTCCTCTTCTCTTTACTTAACTTCTTCACCAGATATTCTTCCTTTCCCCTTTTTCTGATCCTTTGAAGCCATGTTGCACTTACACTCATTTGTTCTCCTCCTCATCTCCCACTCCCAGTCTTCCTACCTGATGTACATCCTACTCCCTTAAGCTCACTTTAGTCTAGCTGCTTCTGTTTCTTGGAAATGTTAAATTTAATGCACGTCCTTCCCTTATACCCTCTATTCTCACTACGAAACTCATTATAGTGTATGGTGGAATGCTATCGAGCATGGAAATCCATGCTCTGAATGGCATTGTTGTGCTGTCTTGGCTACATCATGGATGTTGTTATGCTGCACTGAGTATGTCACGAGTGCAGCATAACAACATTGAACATAGTCGTGCATGCATGATAAAGGGGCCATTGGTGAGAGAAGGAATGGAAGTTATCAACGCCAGAGCAATGCGCCATGGTAAGGACGTTAAAAATTATTTTGGGGACAGTGTTTGCTAGGAATGCTTGCCCAGACACTATAAAAGATTGTGTATGAGCACTCATACACAGACAGGGTTATTTTCTGATCTCGTGGTTTCCCTGGTAACCACACCTCTCGAGCTGTGCTCTCCAGGTCTCTTGTCACCATGGAAAACGCTCGATCAGAAAATAACCTTGTTGTGTATGAGTGCTCATACACAATTCTCTATGTGTTCCACCTAGTACTAGAAAGTTACTACATAGGATGAACAAGCTTGTGCTATGTGTCTTTTAATTCCACCTTAATGTTTTTGTCATAACTGAATCTTGACTCTCTTCCAGGTTCAGTCATGTAGCTGTTAGGATCCAAGGATATGCTGTCTGTAGACAGGATCATGGTAAGAGGGGAGGAGAATCCTTTTGAAACTCTTCACATTCTTATCTGTGAGGTTGTACTTCAGATTGCTTCTTTCTCCTCCCATGACCTGTTCCTATGCAAACTCTCATTCCTCTGCTCTCTCCCTATTTACATTGGTGGAATCTACCTATCCCCAGGGTTAAACTGGGCAACATCCTGACCACCCCTCTTACTTCCTTGCCTTTTCATCTCCTGGTGAGCTCCTTGTCTTAATCAATCTTAAACTTTTGAAGAGAGACAATCAAAATGATGCATCCATTTGGCCACTGGGCATGAGGAGATGATAATCCTAGTTTGTGCTTCTGTTACATCAATGCTCGATTACTGTAAAAGTCTTTACCTAGGGCTGATGAGTAAGATTGGATGCACCATCTGCAGCTGGTACTTTTGCTTATTACACACTGTAAATGCTCCATGTCATTTAATTGTACAATTATCTGATTATGCACTATAAATACTATGTATCTATTCCCATTACACCTCCCCAGAGGATGCATCTGGAAATGAGCTGGTACTCAGCTCAGTATGTCTTTCCTGGTGAAATAAAAGATAAAAAAACACTGTCTCCAGGCTAATGCTGGAATTCATTTATACGAACATATCACCCTGTCTTACATGAACTGCACTGGCCATCAGTTTGGTGATGCGTCATTTTCAAGGTCATTTTGTTAACATTCAAACCCTATACAGACTGGGGCCTGGATACCCTCTTAGCCCTTTATTCAGTGGGCCACCATCTCTGCTCCATTGAGGGAGGTCTTTTGACTATAGCAACACCCTATGTATTACAGCCTGATACATAGTGGCTTAAACTGGCATTGCATGTAGTATTCACATGAAGGTTCTTACCACAACCCCACCCACCAACATCTGCACTAATAAATGCAGAAAGATGAAGTATAACACGTGATGTTTAAAATCATTAACCAGACTTCTTGTTAATTTCTAACACATTTTGAACTGCAAATAAGGAGCTACATTGTAATAATCCTTTCAGATTTTGCTGTCTCATAATATAGACTTTGGCAAAAACAGGCACATTTCACCCTTGTCTTTCTTGGTGAAGTCACAGCGAGTGGAAGTCAGAAGGTGAATAATTAAATCCCCAACAGTGGTACGGAATATTTAGGCATGAACCCCAACAAACTGGATACACTGGAAGCATTTCAAATTTTTCAATATGACAACTTACTACTAGAGTAATTTTTTACAGCCATTACTCCAGGATCATAGTACCTACAGTATGTTCATCATTTCTGATTTCTCAAGGCTTGCAGATGTGAACTATGTCATCACATACATTGATTAGTAAATCAAGCATTAGTGTAACCATATTCAAATCCTTACTGCAGTGCTGACAAGAGTAACACTGCATTACAATGAATATATGAATGTGCCAGCAGAAACAGACCACCCAGTCTATTTAAGTCTGATCGAGTGTGCAGCTAGCACCCCTAATTTGCAGCTGCCCCTTACCCCTTTGTCATCCCACTGCCGCCCCCCACCTCCACCACCCTCACTCCCCTCGTTCCCTGTCCCATGCCCTTTTAAAGCTGTTTACAGATTTACATGATACCACCCTTTCTGGTAGTGTGTTCCATTTTGCTACCACCCTCTCCGTGAAATAGTATCTCCTCATTTCTCTCCTAAATCTTCCCCTCTCTATTCTTAGCCTGTTCCCTCTGATGTCCCTACCCCTCCTTAGCTTAAAGACCCCATCTGCCCCATCCTTATTGATTTCCTTCAGATACTTGAATGTCTCTATCATGTACCCCAATTCCTTTTACCCTCCAGGGTGTACATATTCAGGTCTCCTTGCCTGCTCTCATAGTCTCTCCTCTCCATTCCACATCTCATCTTCGTTGCCCTCCTCTGCACCCCCTCCAGTAGCCTGATATCACACTTCAGGTACGGCCTCCAAAGCTGCACACAATACTCCAAGTGTGGTCTTACCAGTGACCTGTAGAGGGGCAAGATCACCTCTCTTTCTCTGGACAAAAAAACCCTCACTATGCACCCCAGCATTTTTTTCACTTTTGCAACCACTCTCCTACATTGGGCAGTGTTATTCATGGTCCCTGTTACTATTACCCTTAGGTCCTTCTCCTCATCAGTGATCCCCAGCTTAACACTCCAAGTCAGTATTCTCTCCTTGGGTTCTTTGCCCCAAAGTGCATAATCTAACACTTCTTTTCACTGAACCCCAGATGCCACCTCTCTGACCACTCTTCTAGATTGCTTAGGTCCCCTGAAGCTGCTTCCATCCCTCCCTTCCCCTCCCCTCCATCCATCACTGCTCCCATTTTGGTGTCGTCTGTGAACAGACTTACCTTGCTCGCCACCCCAAGTGCAATGTCTGATATGAAGAGCCCAAATAATACTGGTCCCAGCACAGAGCCCTGTGGCACCCAGCTCATCACTGGCTTTGGAGCTGAGTTCCCCTCCCACCACCACCCGTTGCAGCCTCCTACTCAGCCAGCTTGTAATCCAGTTCGTAATTTTTTGCCCTTACCCCTACACCAGTTAGCTTCCCCCCAAGCCACCCATGAGGCACCGAATTGAAGGCCTTGCTGAAGTCCAAGTAAAGAACATCCACCACATGAAGCTTATGTAGCTCACCTGTCACCCAGTCATAATATTGTATCAGGTTGGTTTGACCAGACTTCCTCAAAATGAACCCATGCTGCCTCCCATCCTGGAGGCTGTTGTCCTCCAGATACGATACCAGTCTTTCTTTTAGTGTCATTTCCATGAGTTTGCACACTATAGAGGTGAGACTTACCAGATGATAATTACCCAGTTTGTCCCTTGATTCATTCTTGTATAGAGGCACTACAGTACATGTGCCATTCTACAGTCCAGTGGCACACATACCAACTCCAGTGAGGTGCTGTACAGATCCACCAATGGCTCTGCCAAAACCTCCGCCATCTCCTTCAACACCCTGGGGTGGATACCATCTGGCCCTGGTGCCTTGTCTACCCACAGTGACCTCAGTCCCTCTAGGACTCTACCTGTCTCAATTCTTCCATCTGTCGCCTCCTCTCCCCCTGTCCCCACCGTCACAGCACATGGTGGTAGTGGCCCCCCTTTTCTTTCATGAACACTGAGCAAAAGTATTCATTCAGTGCTTCTGCCTGTTCCTCCCCCTTTTCTGTCTACTCCCCACCCTTTTTTATCCTCACTTTTGTCTCCTTGCACTTCCTTCTCTCCCTGATGTACCTGAAAAAGTCTCTCCCCCTCCCATTAATTCCCTGCACTAATCTCAGCTCCCTCTGCACCTTGGCTTCTCTCACTTTTCTGGTCACCTTCCTGGACCATCTTGCATATTCCTCCCTATCCCCTTCCTTCCCCATCCTCCTAAACCATTGGTGCACCTCTCATTTTGCCCTCACCACCTCAACTACCTCGCTGTTCAACCAGCATGGTTTCCTTGCTCTGATCCTCTTACTCTGTGTCTTGGTGCAGGCTTCTGTTGCCTCTGTAATCCCCCATTTAATAATATCCCATTTCTGCTCCACATCCATCTCCTTTCTTATGTCCTCCAGTTTCCCTTTCAGTACTTCCCGCATCCTTCCAAAATCCACCCCCTGACGTTTACCACCCGGGTTACTGATTTCTCTGTCTCCCTGCACATCATGATATTAAACCACACCGTTTGTGGATCACTGTTGGCTAGTGGGTCCTCCACCCTTATTTCCCTTACTGCCTCCCCATTCAACAATACCAGACCTAAAGTGTTCTTTAGCCTAGTAGGTACACTGACCAACTGCATCAGGAGACCCTCCTGGATTGCATCCACGAGCATTTGCTCCTAGCACTGGAGGTGACCGGAATGCTCCAGTCAACCCCCGGCAAGTTGAAATACCCCACGATGATCACCTTCCCTATTCTACATACCTTTCTGATTTGTTCTGCTAATTGCTGTCAAGCTCCTCAGATTGGGATGGTGGCCTGTACACCACCCCAAACCTCAGTTTCCTTACCCTTGAGTCTAGGAGTTGCAGCCAGCATTAAGTGGATATAGCACACACAATGGTGTCTGTAGCTATATTCAGAGAGTCCCATAGTGTGGTGCTAAGCACAGTTGCAGCCAAAGATATAGTTGGCTATTTCCAGAGATTTCTTTTCTCTCTAATGTCCTGCAGTAGTGCTGCATGCAGACTGGGAATTTCGCAAGCAGTTCTAATGTTCGCTGTCTACTCAGAAAGCTACGGTGCTCTTCCTGAAGTGGTTACTTCTCCAGCTGGACACAAGCGAAGGTGGAGGGCACTCCAAAAAGCACACCAGACAGTTCAGTTAAGATATCAATGGGCTGGCAGTATAGCCTAGAGGTTAGAGGAATGAGGTGTGAACAAGTTTGATACATCCAGCAGAGCAGACCTGAATTTAATTCTCACAAGCTCCACTTACATACTGTGTGACTCTGAACAAGTCACTTAACTGCCCAGTGCTCCCAGGTCACCCCTGAAAGCAGGCATTTGTGCCTAGTGGGCCTCACCCGGTTACCAAACACTAAAATAAAAAATTAAAAAAAATAAACACATACCTCATTCATTTTGAGCAAAAGCAAGAAGTTAAAAATCCAAAGCAAAAGATTGCAGCTTACCACAGAGAAGGTGTCCACTAACACCCCAGCAGCTTCAAGCCACCTTGGCTGTTACTCATGGGCAGAGCTTAGCTCTTGACTAATACAATTTATGCAGAGCAGTTAAAGATCAGACCCCTAACATTTTTTCCACATTTAAGTATTTAATTTCCTCTAACAGCTTAAATGCAAGTGATTCAATTTTTGCAGCCAAAAGTGGTTTTCAATAAAAACAAAATAGTAACATTTAAGCCCTGAATAAATTCTGTGGTCTAATCTTTGCAGAAAAAAATATAAAATTCATATACATATAAAACAGATGTGATAATCAAATTTTGAAAGTTTGAAAAGGACAATTCATTAAAAAGAGTCAAATCTAGAGGGGTTACTTAAAAGCAAAAAAAATAATGTCAGATTCAAAGAGAAAATAACATTTCTCAATGACAGCACTTTACTCAATGACACCCACCCCAAAAAAAAACGTTTTTTAATTATACTTATTTTACACCAAAATGCAATAATAATACAAGAGTACACTTGAAAAAAGATGACTGCATGCATGTCAAATTGTAATGCAGTTAAAATGGTTTCAGAATCAATAAACTGCCAACATCATAGGAATAGCAAATGGTCCAAGTATTCATTTGAACCATTTGGAGAAAGGCAATCAAAATGATGTATCCATTTGGCTTCCTTTTTCTAAACATTCATCAGTCTGTCTCCCTCCCTCCTCTCCATTTTGACCCCACGTACTTAATACAGTTAGCTTACAGTACCTTTGAAGTTAAGCAAATTGCTATCACCATCCGGTACAGAGTGAAGATGCTCATCAATACTGTAGGTGGATTCTTATTGGTTCTTACTGAGCTCAAGTGTTCTTGGATTCCTTTTCTTAAGCTTTGTTTTGTCATGTCATTCCTACATGTATTGGTGGGCAAGGACACCAAACCATGTACAGTAGATCACATAGTCTGTGTCACAGTTGATGAATTATCTGATGTCCATTTTTTTTCCATCCATTGCAGAATATTCACCCACATTGCCTGGTACTACAAATTTTGAAGACCAAGTAATCTCTGCAAAGAAAAAAACCCTTTGGCAAGGGAGGAATCCAGAAACCTTATCTATCCTTCTTCTATATGTAGGGTCTATGGCTCAAGATCTGTATATCACCCCTCCATATGCAAACAACATCAAATAAAGCAATACCACAAGACAATGTTTTCTGTGTATGGGTTGTATAATAGACTGTGCTTTACTCCCATGCTCCACAAAATAGTTAGGCATAATTGGGGGCCATACAGGCCCCCATTGCCATGCCACAGCACTGAAGGAAGAATTTATTACAAAACTCAGAAATCTGTATTCCAGAATAAATGGTAATCCCCTAAGAATAACACCCACAGGAAGGAATTCTCTCATTGTCAGTTCATCAGTGACTACCCCAAGCCTGCTCTCAACAGCGTTCAAACCATCAGTGTGACAGACTGAAGTATGTAATTCATCCTCCTCATTGCCCACCCAAAGATACCCTTGTTGCCAAACCAAGTTTTCAAAATTTCTAAGGCTATCCATAGTGATTTGAAGGTGGGAAGGCAATCTCACTACTACTAATTCTTTTAGCATAACATCAATAAATTTGGCCTCATTTTCACTAAGACCTCCCACCTTAAGACACCTTAAGACAATTGGTTTACCAGGAGGATCTTCCAAATTTTTATGTACCTTCAGGAGGGCATAGAATGTGCAGATAATTGGGAAATCTATTTTCATGAAATCAGATTCAGGTTTAATGTTCTGACTAGGATTGGGTAAAATGTATCTTTCACTAGCAGAATTCTGGTGACAATCAACTTTTTCTGCCATGAAATTTCGCAGAATTTGTGATTTCAGTTTTTTTTATCTGATTTAAAAAGTGTTTATCCAAATTTCATTAGATTTGGTGTGATGACTTTACCAAGGTCCATACAGAAATGTACCAAGCTTCAATCTGTGTCTTTAAAGTTGACTGACTTATAAGCCTCCTTTTCAGAAATTTTAAAATTACATTTTGCAATTATGTAAACACAGAAATTTAAAAATTACATTTTGAAATTATATAAACTGCAGAATTGTAATCCACTATAACATTAAAACTAGAAAACAGAATATCACCAATTTTGTTAGGTTCGTTGACACTAATATTAGGCTTGAGTCCACCCCCACAGCACAACAGCAGAACATTGTACTGCCATGCTGATGACTCGGGTTCAGAAACGATCCCAGAAAGTCGTGTCGGGAATCAGGCCAAGCTCAAGACAGCTGCTTCTCAGTACTGCATCTTGGTTGGGGAGGCTTGTTACTGGTTTCCACAAGTACAGCAACCCCTGTGGCTTGGCCAGGGAGTTTGCTCCTGTTACAAGGAAGTCTGTGGCTGTGTGATGCTGGAAGATGCACCACCCACACCAGGGGACATGGAAGGGGAATAAAATGTTGGAGAAAAACCCAGTAGCCAGTTAAATGATTGCTAGGATCAGTCTGATCAGGGTGTATTCCTGTGAACAGGGTATTGTATATCATGAGAGATGAGTTGCCAGCCCAGACAAAATTAAAAAGAAGACAATATGGAAAAATAAGGCTGTGTTTTTTCAACTCTCTGATTTGTTGTTCAGAGGCTGACTTATGAGCAGCCAAAGATTCCAAAATAACATAAGTAATTAAAGTTGAATTTCATGAGCATTTGTGAAATTGTGGAATGTTGTGATACTTTTGTTGAGGCCATGTCCATATATTTTTCCCAGTCATACACTTGAGTAGCCATTATAGAGGAAGGTAAAGGCTGGGTAAAATTGCAATAATTTAGCTTTCATAGGAGGCTCCACAGTAAAAGCAGATTGGTACCAAGTGTCAGATCACTATCTTGCATGACAAACCATGAAGAACAGTCATGGACATCACTGTGCACTAGCTTGAATTCTTGCAACATTTCAGATAACCACTAGAGCTCACTGAATTAATAAATTGTGGAAGCACATGCACACACAGCTTCGTTTCTGTACAGTGCCACCCGTTGACTCTTTAAAAACCCTATAGATATATTTTTACTATTTAAAAACATTGGTACCAAGTGACACCAAACCTTACAATGAGTTGCGACTTAGGCCATTGTAACAGAAATAGCTGGATCTCTTTAGTCATGGTGGAGCATGATGCTGCGCAGGTATTACTGTTGCAGTAGTGTTGGAGGGGTACTGCAGGGCCATAATGTTAGATCAGGTAAGGAGATTCAGTTGTGACAAGAAGGAACACAGAAACATAGACAATGATAGCAAAAAAAGACCAAAGGTCCGTCCAATTTGCCCAAGTTCCATAAATCCCTGGGATCTTCCTTGGAACCTAATGTTCTTCCAGGGTATTTACCTTTCTGGTCTTTCCTCATTCTCTTCCCTGGGTCTGTCACCCCAGGCAGCCAGTAGTCCCTTTATTCTGTCACAGGCCTGCTTGAATACCCTGACTCGGTTTGCTCCCACCACCTTGGCTCACAGACTGTTCCAAGGTTCCACCACCCTTTCTGTGAAAAATTACTTCCTTTCGTCCCTCCTGAACTTCCCACCAGCTAATTTCCACTCGAGCTGATATGACCACGAGTTGGTATGCAGACTGAATAATTCCCTGCTGTTCACCTTATTAATTCCTTTGAGGAATTTTAAGGTCTCAGTCATATCTCCCCTTCTGATATTTAATGCCTTGAGGCCCTCCTCATTGGATCTACCCTGCTGCCCTGAATCATATTTGTCACTCTGTGTTTCACTGCCTCTAACCTAATCTTGTCTTTTCCTAGGTGAGGGCTACAGAACTGGGTGCAGTTTTCCAGGTGAGCCTCACAACTCGAGGGATCTGTGGAAGGGAAGTATTATCTCTTTTCTTCAACTGTCAATTGATCTCCCTAGACATCCAAGCATTCTGTTTGTGTTACTATAGGTCTTGATGCACTGACTCATTTGATTAAGGGAGTAACTGAAGATAACTCCTAAATCCCATTTCTCATCTGTAGTGCTAAGTCTCTCTCCCTCCCATCCAGTACTCTGTCTAGGGGTTCCCTAGGTGCATTACCTTGCACTTTTTAGCATTGAATTTTGGCTGCCAGAACTTTGACTACCCCTCAAGCTTTAGTAGGTTGTTCTGCATATCCCGTATTGCCTCATCACTATCCATCCTCCAACATAATTTTATGTCATCCATAAAGAAACACAGTCTGCCCCAGATTCCATCACCAATGTCACTAATGAACATGTTGAAGAGGACCAGACCCAGGACAGATCCCGGTGGAACCCCGGTCATCACCTCTCTCTCTCCTATGACTTAACTCCATTGACCACCATCCTCAGCTGCCTCCCTGGTAGCCAATTACCTACCCAGTTTACTAGACTTTTAGCCACACCTGGGTCTTCCATCTTCTAAAATAATCTCTTTTGTGATACTGAATCAAGGACCTCACTGAAGACAACCTACAGCAGGTCCATCACATGGTCCTTGCTTACCTCTTTATCCACCCAGGCAAAGAAAAGTATCAGGTTGGTGTGGTAAGACCTTCCCGCTAGAAAACAGTACTGTTTGTTATCTGGGAGACCATTCCTCTCCAGGTAGTCTACGAGATCCTCATGGATCAGAGATTTCAGCAGCTTCCCTTACAACAGAGGTCAGACTAACAGGTCTGTAATTCCCTGGTTGCTCCTTATTCCCCCACCTTATCTAGCAGTACAATGTATGTGATCTTCCAATCCCCTGGAACTTCCCCAGACCTAAGTGAGCTGTTGAACAGCTCAGTCAGTGGCTCCACAAGCTCTGCTGCAAATTCTCTCAGTATCCTTGGATGCAACCCATCTTGACCTAAGGCCTTATCTGTCTTAAAAGCTGCCAGCCCTTTCAGGACCCTTTCACTAATAAACAATGGCTGATTCATTTCCTGGAATCCTTTTGTGATCACATCGATGCCACTCTCTGGTATGGACCCACATTTCTCCTTAGTGTATACTGAGCAAAAGCAGTCAGTCAGGACAGCTGCCTTTTGCCTTTTGCCCATTCTCCTCTATCACCCTACTCCCTTCTACTAATCATGTGATTCCCTCCAGTTTTCCTTTTTTAACTATCTAAAAGCTGTTTTTCTCCATTCTTAACCCCCTCCATGATGAGAAACTCTGTGACTGCTTTTGCCTTCCTGATGGCCCCCTTTTTCTCCCTATTTTTCTGAAGATATTCCTCCCATTCTGCTTCCATCTACTTTCACTTATATTTATAAAAGGCCATATTTTTTGCCCTAGCTGCTTCACTAACCATAGCTGAGAACCAAAGTGATCACTTAAACCTATTTTTATTTGTTACTGTTCTTACACATGCCTTCGACAACTTGATGATAGCTCACTTTATTGCCTTCCATATCTCCTCTACCCTGTCTATGCCCTCCACCCTTGCTAACTTTTCTTTGACCAGTCCCCTCACCCTATCAAAGTTTGCCTTTCTATTGTCAAGTACAGTACTTTGGTTCTCGATTGTGGCTTTCCGACCCCATGGTCCAGTTCAAACTAAGTAGAGTTGTGGTCTCTATTCCGTAGTAATTATCCTACTCCCACAGCACCCACTATCTCTGTGTTAGTGAGCACTACATCAAGGATTGTAGACTACCTGGTGGGTTGCTTAATTAACTGCACCAGTGAAAGTTAAATTCCACCAGTGGAATTGTATTACCTATTATGCATCCATGAATTTTTGAGCAAATTTTGCCAATTAGTAATTTCTAAAGTAGCCACAGTGACCTACAAGCCACATGTTAGCCAGCTTATTTAAATTCCAGGAGGTATTTACTTTGGTATGCATGCCAAACTTTGAGTGTATACCTGCAGCTATAAACATCAAAATATTTTAAACAGTTCACACAATTTAAAAAATAATGAAATTGTGAACAATTGCATAATTCAATTTACACAATCAGTTACAATACCTCTCTATTTTGCAGTTTCTATGGCTCTTCCAGGAAAGTATGCATATAAATGTTCAGCGACCTAGCTCCAAAGGTTGCTAATTTGTAAGCATAGAAATATGTTCAGAAATTTTCACATGAATTATAAATTTCAGGGTTTTTGTACCTGTAACTTCCCTTCCCCCATCCAAATGTCATGCAACTTGACACCCATACAGGGCACCTTCCAGACAATATGCATGCCAGTTTTCAGACCTCTAGCTATAACACTGAGCAAGTTATGGCCAATTAATAATTTTGGTAAATGCCACAACATTGCACAAAATTTAGCAAAACTTTGCAGAATTTCACAAAAAATCCGTGAAATCACAATTTGCTAATTTTGACCAACCATAGTTCTAATTCTCCTGAATGGTGTCCTCAGTCAAATTATCGAACTTCTGCTGAAATCTGGGTAAAGCAGCCTATATCTTAATTTTAAAGCAGTGAATTTGTCTGTTTTAGATCATGCAGAAAATGGGGAGTCATGTAATGTGTCAGAGTTAACTGCAGCTCTATTATGAGCATACAAAAATACGAAAGTTGACAGCAGCAAATAGCCATCCTGGTCTATCTAGGCTATGCGAGACTGCAGCTAGCTCCCTATTCAGCCGCTGCCCCACCCCTTCCCTCCTTTTACCTTCTCTTTGCCCTTTCCCACCCCTTCTTGAAGCATTACACTGTGTTATATGGCACCACCTCAGCCAGTACTGTGTTCCACTTTGCCACCACCCTCTCCAAAAAGAAATGCCTCCTCACCTGCCTCCTGAATCTACCGCCCCTCTAATCTCATGTCCTGGCCCCTAGTGTCTCTTTCCACCCTCCTCCTTAATAGACCCTTTGTGTTGTTTTGATTATCCCCTTCATGTATTTGAAGGTCTCAGTCATGTCCCCCTATCCCTCCTCTCCTTCAGTGTGTACATGTTTAACTCTCTTAGCCTGAACTCATATGGCAATTCCCCCAGGGCCTAAATCATCTTTATTGCCCTATGCTGCACCCCTTCCAGCAACCTAATGTCCTTTTATAGGTACGGACTCCAGTACTGTACGTCGTATTCCAGGTGGAGTCTAACCAACGATCTGTATAATGGTAGAATAACCTCCCTTCTTTTTGAGGTAATGCCCCTTACAATGCACCCCAGCATTTTGTTGGCCATTGCTGCTGCCTTTCTGCATTGCACAGAATTGTTCATTGCTCCCATGATACGCACCCTCAGATCCTTCTCCTCTTCTGTTACCTCAAGCTGCACCCCCCTCCGCAGATGGTAGCTTTTCCTTGGATTTTTTGTTCCGAAGTTCAGTACCCTGCATTTTTTTTTGCATTGAACCCCAGTTGCCATCTGTCAGACCATGCATCTAGACTTGCCAGATTCTCCTGTAGCCCCTGCCACCCAATCTAGTTGTCCACCACCACTCCCACCTTGGTGTCATCCACAAATAGGTTGATTTTGCTGCTGATGCCCTCTGAGATGTCTGCAATAAATATGTCAAACAGCACTGGGCCCAACACTGACCCCTGTGGAACACCACTAGTCACAGACTTAGGCAATGAGTATTCCCCACATATCATCACCCTCTGCTGCCTATCTTTTAGCCAGTTGTCCACTCAACCCACCAGTTTTGCTCCTGCCCTTGTGCCCCATGGCTTGCTTCCAAGTCTCCCATGTGGTACTGAATCAAAGGCCTTACTGAAGTCTAGGTACAGGACATCCACTGCATGCCCCTGTCAATTTGCCTAGTCACCCAGTCATAGTATTCTACCAGGTTGGTCTGGCTTGACATGCCCTTGACAAAGCCATGCTGCCTGCCGTCCAGCACCCCATTCACCTCCAGTAGTGTCACTAGCCTCTCCTTTAGGATGGTCTCCATTAGCTTCCCCACTATGGATGTTAGACTTACTGGCCTATAGTTCCCTGGTTCATCCTAGGGTCCACTCTTGTTGAGGAGAACCATGTGAGCCAGTCTCCAGTCATGGGATACGCATGCTGTCTAGAGATATATTAAATAATTCTGCTAAGGGTCCTGCCAGGACCTCTGCCAACTCCTTCAGCACTCTTGGATGTACTCCATCCGGTCCTTGTGCCTTGTCCATGCTCAGTGCCCTTAACCCCTCCAGCACCCTCCCCACAATGATTTCTCCATTCCTTATCACCCCTCATCTGTTTCTATCCTCCCTCCTACTATGGGTAGTGCCCACTGCCTTCCTTATGTAAAGGCTGAACAGAAGTAGTCATTGAGCACTTCTGCCTTTTCACCTCCATCTTCCTCCCATCCCCCTCCTTCTTAATTTTTACAATTTGGTCCTTACAGCTTCTTTTCTCCCTGGTGTACCTAAAGAAGTACTGTTCCCCTTTTCTTATGCCCTGTGCCAGCCCGAATTCTCTTGTCACCTTGGCTACCCTTACCCCCCGGTCACTTCCTTTGCTTCTTGCAGATATTCTTCCCTATCCTCCTCACTCTCCAATTTTCTATATCTCCTGTAAGCTGTCCTTTTCCTCCTCATCCTGCCTAACACCACTTTGCTTATCTAGCTGGGTTTCTTTCCCCTAGCCTTCTTAGTATGAGCTGTACAGCAAGTTTCTGTTGCCTCCACTATCACCTATCTTATCAGTTTCCACCTTTGTTGTGTGTCCATACCCAGTTAAATTTTGCACAGAAACCCCTGTGCCACTTCCCTCATCATCTTAAAGTTGGCATTCTTGAAATCCAGCACCCTTGTGCCAGATGCTCCCCTCTCTTTTGCCATCTGTAATTTGACCCATACTGTCCAGTGGTCACTCCCCTCAGTGGTTCCTCCATCCTCACATCCCTCACCCACTCCCTGTTGTAAGTATGAGGTCATGGGTGTTGCTTTCTCTAGTTGGTTCTTTGACTAACTGTACTAGAAAGGTTTCCTGAAAGGCTTCCAGGATTAACTTCTCCCTTATGTTCTTAGTGGTATGTGAGTCAGCTCTGACTCTTTTCTTTTAAATTTGCCATAATGTAGCAACAATCCTTCTTTTATGTCCTTTTGTTGTGTGTGTCAGCATTGCTTCTCACTTTTTGCAGTGCAGGTGTTTCAAAATGTTGTAGGAATTGAAGTTTGGGACTGAGTTATCTGAATGACTGTGTTTATTATCTTATCTTGATGAGAGTTTGACAGAGTCTAAATGCCTCAAGCCATATTAGTCACCATACAAGATCAAAGGCTAGACTGTGGAGATGGTCACTTTAGAGAGCTTCCTGCAGAAAATTAGTCCCCTTAAGGATGCCATGTTGGAGTTGGCTAGTGATGTTAATGTCATGAGACCAGCATTGCAGGAACTTTCTCAAAGAATGGGGGACACAGAGGTGAGAGTGAGCTCTGTGGAAGATGGAAGTACATGGTTAGAGCTGGAGGTGGTGGCCCTTCACAAAAAGCTCTTTGGTCTTCAGTTTTCCATAGAAGACCAGGACGGTTGAAATTGGCATAATAACATAGTTATTATAGGCATCCCAGAGTGAGCAGAAGGCATGGATACCATTTCTTTCATTCAGAAGCTTTGCCATAAAGTAGCAGGGTCTTTGCCAAATTGACCTATGTATATCATGGAACATGTTCATAGAGCTCTTCAGTAGATGCCAGCTCTGGATGAAATGTTTCAGTCTGTGATGTTTGATTTTCCAGCTCCTCAATTATTTTTATAAGGTACATATCCTTAACAAGGTGTGGGAAGTTAAGACATCTTATGGGAGATGATTAAGCTCCAGATGTTTCAAGATTTGAGCCCCCAAGTGTGAGCAAAGCAGGAAGCCTATTGGGACATTAAGTCTAAACTTTATGCAGCACAGTAAAATGTTTGCAGCAACATCCTGTTAAATTGCTCATAACTATGGGGGTGGTTGGGGGGTAAAAGCAGTTCCAATCTGCAGAGCAGGGTAAACAAGCACTCCCACTCCTATTTCTGGATTTGTTTAAAATGTCATGGGGAGCTGCTGCCTGCTAGCAGGTCGGTGTGGTATGTTTATTGATCAGTTTCAGTATAAACTGTTTTGAGTTTCTGCAGTATGTTTTATTGGTTTGTTCAAGTATTTGCATTTTGGGATCATTCCTCTCTTACATACACAGTCAGCTGAGGGCTGATGCTGGACTAACTCTGTGAGTGGCAGTTGTGCTATTTCTGGGACATGGGACTGTTTAGTTCCTAGTTCTGTAACAGCCATGTGGCAGCTTTCAAATCAATGAGGCTTGTACCAGGACATTCCAGTTCTCAGAGGACTACATGGGAGGAAAGGAGCTGCATAAACGGGAACTCCAAAAATGGCAGTCCCTATGTCATTGGTAGAGATGCAGCGAATTTAAATTCTGCCAGCAAAGTGAACATGAAATGGGCACTTCGCATTGCCACTCTGCTATGCGGAGTGGGCAATGCAAAGTGTTCACTCCGCCTTGGCATTACCACTTCGAGTTAAGGTGGAATGGCAATGCGAAGTAAGGTGAAGTCATTGTTTTTAATGGACTTCGCGTTCCTCATTATGATTCTAAGTGATCCACTTGGTGTTTCAGATTAGGCAGCCCCCCCACACATCACATGGCTTATAGTACTGTAAGTCACATGCTCTTTAGCTAGGCAGGAAGAAAGTGAGTCATACAAGCAGACACTTTTACTTTTTCCTGTGCAGACAGAGAGAGAGTAGTATGTTTTGTGACTGCTGATACTTTTAAATCAGAGCGAGGAGGAGATTTAAACTTTGATTTAGACCCAACAGCTTTTTTAAAAGCTACATTTTTTTGTCTTTTCTGTACTCTTTTTTACTTAATTTGTTCTTTCTGTAAATTTTATTTTTCTTACCTTTATAAGTAGTTAGTTGTTTGTCTGTGTCTTTGTGACTGTGTGTGTGTGTTGTGTGACAGTGTGAGTAGTGATTGCTCAGACTGAGGGAGCTCAGTAGGAGAGATGGACCTGGGTGAGGGAATGTCTGGGGCAGGGGCAGCTCTGGGAGAGCATGGTAGTGGTAAACGTTGTACCATGCGCATGTGTGGAGGGCATGGGTGCCCATTCCTGTTGGACCACTCAAAACTTGTGAGTACCCCCCCAGAAGCAGAACCTGCACCGCCTCCTGTCCTGACTCTGAGGCAGTTGAACCACCACCACCACCAAGTCCAGCACCAGGTCCTCTGGAGCAGGATGTGCCTGTTCCCCCAGGCCCAGGTGTGGATCCCATCCCTGTTCAGCACCGTGACCAGCTGGCTGCCAGTTCATCTGGCCATCCTCTGCCTGTGTCAGGTTCTCCCTGCACCTCCATTGTTTGGCAGATTTCTGACTGTGTCATGGGGGACAGCAGTGTGGTCAAGTGCCACCTATGTGAGGTGGAGGTGTGCCATGGCCCCCAGGGAAGTCACCTGGGGACTAGGGGCCAGCACACCCATATGCTCAATCACCAGCAGTTGGAGTGGCAGGCTGCCATAGAACAGACCATGCCTGCACCTGTTGGTCATTCTGTGGCAGAGGGTGCAACTGTGCATTGCAGCATCCCTAAGAAGTGGAGGGCCACAGCAACACCTGCTGCTCCACCAGCACTGCCACCACCACCACCACCACCACCAGCAGGTCAGCCTGTAGAACGTGTGGACTCCAGAGAACTGTGTGTAACACCGGCTGGCTTGGCAGTTCTCTGGAGTGCTGTCCAGGAGAACAAAGAGAGGGTGAGTGCTGTGGAGCAGTGGCTGGCTCACATAGAGGGACATCAGTTGCAAATTATGTCCATGCTGAAACTGCTGCTGGATCACCATGGGATCCCACATTAGTTTTTTTTTTCCTCAGACCATGTTCCCCCCACACCTTCCTTGCTGTGTTATAAAATGTATTCCTCCACCATCCTCGACCCTTGTATGTAATTATGCCCTTTTTCTGTTGTCTTCCATATGCGTGACACTTTGTATTCTGAGCAGTGCAAGTATACTGTGCTAAACTGCATGTGTGCAGTCAGTCTTCTTTCCAGTCTGTGTATGTACTGCAGACACTGTCCAACTCCCTGACTTAAAAACAAACATTAATGAGTACAATGGTGGGGTGGTGAAGCACGGAGAGATACTACAAAACAAACTTAAAATACATCCAAGTAACGATTAAAAAACATTAATGTTGTGATTCGTGACATGATCGTAAATAGTGATTTGTGACTGCATTTGTGACCTTGATGATGAAGAAATGTGAATGCATATGGCTGTATTTCCCCGGGCCCTAATAAGATGTGGCACAAAACTCCCTGACTTAAAAACAAACATTAATGAGTACAATGGTGAGGTGGTGAAGCATGGAAAGATACTACAAAACAGGCTTACAATACATCCAAGTAACTAGAAAAAAAATAAATGTTGTAATTTGTAATGTGAATGATCATGAATCATGATTTGTGACTGCGTTTGTGATCATGATGATGAAGAATGTGATTTGTATTTCCCCGCCGGGCCCCAATGAGGTGTGGCACAAAACTCCCTGACTTAAAAACAAATATTAAGGAGTACAATGGTGAGGTGGTAAAGCATGGAGAGATACTACAAAACAGGCTTACAATACATCCAAGTAACTCGGGCAGTGGTCACGATCCAGCCATAGCACCTACACGGTACAAGGACCCTGATCCACCTACCCCCAAAGAGATAGATAAGGTGCCACTTGCCCCCTCGGGGCAGTGGTCATGATCCAGCCATAGCACCTCCATGATGCAAGGAGCCAGATCCACCTACCCTCCAAAGAGATAAATAAGATACAATGCTTGAAAAATTGCCACAATTTCTCTGGGCTGTGTGAATGCTGAACCAGATCATCACTTGCAATTTGCTGTTTACAATTTCAGCGCCTTCTCAGGGTAGCGCTATTGGCTCCACACCTGTGTAGAGCTCCCTGATTGGCTGGTCTCACTCACCTGAGACAGGAGCACCCAAGACATGTGGCTTAATGTAAGCCTGCATCCCTGTACTCGGCTTCTAATTTATGTATTTTAATTTAGCCTGTTCTGCTCGGCCTGTGTAAAGTAACTTAACATTCCTTCCCTACTGCAGTTTCTCTCCAACTGTATGTGCACTGATTCAGTTCTACCTCTGCAAACTTCCCCTTGATTTTTTTCCCCAATTAAGCTTTCACTCTGTACACTGCAGTGAACTGAGTTTGTAAAAAAGTTTTACTGGCTTTGCTAATATATTTTTTTTAATCCTATTTAAGACTGTACTGGGTTTACATGCTTACTGCTATGGACTTAGTTAGAAAATTCAGTGAATTGTAAAACCTGTGTAGCCTCTGTCTTGAGCCTAAGGCTTCTGCCCTTGATTTTCATTCTTAATCATCTTCCTTTGTCCCCCTGTCCTCCTCTTTCTCTGTTCTGTCCCTCCTGCCCTCCCCCATCAGTCTGTTCTTTTGTGCTTGTTTTGGATTCCTGAGTTAGCCGGCACCTTGCCTCTGTCTGAGACTGCCCCCCTGACTTGTCTTTCAAGTTGGTGCTCAGCTCTCTTTCTGTGTCACTGTTTAGACACCCCCCCATCTGCTCCTATTTAATCTGCTGTCTCCTTCCTTACAGGTGCCACTTGCCCTCTCGGGCAGCGGTCACGATCCAGCCAAAGCACCTCCACAGTGCAAGGAGCCTGATCCACCTACCCCCCAAAGAGGTAGATAAGGTACGACACTTGAAAAATTGCCATGATTTCTCTGGGCTGTGTGAACACTGAACTGGATCATCAGTTACAATTTGCTGTTTTCAATTTCAGCGCCTTCCCAGGGTAGAGCTACTGGCTCCACACCTGTGTAGAGCTCCCTGATTGTCTGGTCTCACTCACCTGAGACAGGAGCCCCCGAGACATGTGGCTTGATGTAAGCCTGCATCCCTGTACTCGGCTTCTAATTTAAATATTTTAATTTAGCCTGTTCTGCTCGGCCTATGTAAAGTAACTTACCATTCCCCACGCTGCAGTTTCTCTCCAACTGTATGTGCACTGATTCAGTGCTAGCTCTGTAAACTTCCCCTTGATTTTTCATCCCACACCCCCCCCCTCCCTCTCCCAGGCCTCCTTTAAATGCACACAGTCTCTGCCCACTCCTATCTGATGTTTCAATTTATTGGTTACTTACTGTCAACAACTGCAATTCCTCCCATCCCCTTTTTGAAACTAAGCCTTCTAGCAGATTTAACTCATTCTGTCTTGCTGAAGCATGCCATTTTGATAATTTAGGTTTGCTTATTGCTGACTAGAATATCCTGTCTTGCTGACTAGCATATCCTATCTTGCTAAGGCACTGTTTTACTTGAAACATCCCTTTTACTGAAAAAAACAAATTACTGAACTGTGACTGATTTGCCAAAAAAACTGTGTTTATTGTCTAAAAATGTTCCCAGCAACCAAATGTTACAACCCCTTTGTGACTTTGTAGCTCTCTCCACACTGCAAGGCGCCAAGGAAATCACAGGCTTTTCAGTTGCTAATTGAGCTGTTTTCACTCAGACTGCTAGCCTTTGTGTTGCCCCACTATTAATTTGAGCTATTCTTTCCTTTCTCTAGCCGAGGGCGGTATACATTTATCTTGTATAACTCTGTTTTTAAACTTCCCCAAACAAGTTGCATACAGAACAACGACCCTGGGACCTATATAACTTAGATAGCAGAAGCTACTGCAGTATGCTTCTTACTTACATAAAGGGCAACCATGACAGGCGTTGTTTGGCTATGCTTATTCACCAGCCTTTGTATAATACCCTATGTGGTTAGACAACCTGACAGAATTGATTCCAACAAAGGTGCATGCTCTACCATGCTAGTCTCCCCATATACCAACACTATGAACAAATCATGCTGCCACTGTATGCCTTTGATCCCCTCACAGTTTGTGGATTCTCCTCAAAGTGGAACTGCTAACCAATATCTTCTACGTGGTCCTATACCCTATCCATTCAAACTGGGTATGGCTTGGTGTTATTCTGCATGGATCCTAGGATATGTATCCATAGGGCAGCACAATAAGATGATTCAGTCTTTGGACCCATGTACTCAAACCTATACCAGACGTAGAAAGGCACGTCATGCCTTTAAACTTCTCTTTGCTGCCCTGAGGAAAATTGTGCTCCTTCTACTCCTACGCTCAGGTGACGTCGAACTTAACCCTGGCCCTATGAAAGTGTTCTCATCTCCTTCTGAACTCACAACTTTTAAAGGAATTAGCTTCTTGCATACTAACGTGTGTAGTCTTTTAAAGAAGCTCGATTCAGTCCAGGCTTGGATTATTCATACTGCACCAGACGTACTCGTGCTTTTGGAAAAATGGCTCTGGGCATCCACCCCAGACAGAGAGGTAAACATCCCTAATTACCTCCTCTTTAGAACCAACAGGCAGACCAGGGGTGGAAGAGTAGCCATTTATGTTAAAAACAAATTCTCAGTATCTATATTAGATGATACCTCCTTTACCTGTGGAGTTGAATGCCTGTCTCTTAAAGTCGAGCTTTCCCCATCAGTAGCATTCCACATCATAGGCTGCTATAGACCTCCAGCAGCAGGACTGCAACTTCTGACACACCTGTCATCCCACCTAGATACTACCCCAATGGAAACAATCATGCTAGGTGACCTTAACTATGATTGGCTGACTAAGGTCTCGTTACCCCTGAAACAATTCTGTGACTCTCATGGGCCCACTCAACTTATTACTGAGCCTACTCGCATCAGCAAAAAAAAACCCAATGAGAAGCACCCTCTTGGATGTTCTCCTTGTTAACAGACCTCTTTCATTTTCCCTTGCTGGTATCCTCTTAGAGGACATTAGTGACCACTGCTTTATTGGTGGCATAAGAACTGATACCAAACCTCTATCTACATCAAAGTTTTCCACTAAAAGATCCAGATGGAACTTCGATCCTATTGCATACTTCAGTGATCTAAAAAACTCTGCTATGGCAGAGTTTCTACCTGGCTATGTCAGTGAGCGATGCCTATGATGTTCTCCATGAAATCATATCCAGCACCCTAAACAGCCATGCTCCCCTGGTTAAAGCACAAATAAAAGCTAGAACCTGTCATTGGTTCTCACCGGATCTGAAGGCTGCCTTACTCAAAAGAGATTATCTCTGGAAAAAGGCTCATAAATCTGCAGTGACGCAGACTGGTGTCTCTTCAGGGCATCTAGAAACGCCTGACTAAGTTGGTCAGAGGGCCAAACCCAACGTTTATCAAACCAAGCTACTCTCTGCGTCAAACTGCCCTACCAAGTTCTGGTCCACCATAAAAGAGCTATCTGGCCACTCTCCAGGAAGTGCACTTCCTTCCAAAATTACCACTGAAAATATTATCACTATCGATAAATTTGAGATACTGCAGGCTTTCAACAATCACTTTGCCACTGCTGGCCTAGCGTTTGATAATGCTCCTGTAAGTAGCCTTCTTCCTCAGACCAACACCCAGCCTTCAGAACCAAGTAGCAATAACATGGTCTTCTTCTTTTCACCTACCACCATAAAAGAAGTTGCAGATCTTCTTCTATGACTAGATACTAAAACATGTGCTGAGGCCGACTCCTTCAACCCATATTTCTTGAAAATAGCATACCATATACTTGCTACACCTATAACACACCTATTCAATCTGTCCCTAGAACAAGGCTCCAGCCCCAAGGCATGGAACACTTCTCACATCATTCCCCTGTTTAAAGCAGGGGATCCCTGTGACCTAAATAACTTAAACCAATCTCCCTTCTTCCCATACTTTCAAAAGTTCTAGAAAAAATTGTGGATACGCAGCTGAGATCTTTCTTAGACAATGCTAGACTACACAACCCAATGCAGTCTGGCTTTAGAGCTAAGCATAGTACAATTACGGCACTGGCAAAAGTTACTATTGATTGGCAACGGGACCTAGACAACAAAAAATTAGTTTGTGCCATGTTTCTGGACCTCAGTAAGGCTTTCGACACTGTCGACCACTGCCTGCTCCTTTCCACCTTAAAAACTATAGGCATTGGCTCAATCGCACTGGGATAGTTCCAAGACTACCTTTCTGATAGACAGCAACAAATTAAGGCTGACAGAGAGATTTCTCCACTTAAACTGATAAAAAGAGGTGTCCCCCAGGGCTCCATACTGGGCCCATTACTGTTTGCCATTTATATCAACAGCTTGGATGTAGGCATCAAAGATGCCAGTATTCACTTGTTTGCTGACAACACGGTGCTCTACTTAAGCTGGGAATCTCCTGAAGCTGTCTGTGCTGAGCTACAAGCTGACTTTAATACTCTGCAGTACCAGCTCCTTAGCAAAAAGTTACTACTAAATGCAAAAAAAAAAAGGCATTCTTTTCTCACCATCGGGCCCAGGGGCTTACTCTGCTGCCACTAGTCGATTACCATCAATCTCTACTTTATTAGGAGAAAATCTTGAATTTGTGACTAAATTAAAATACCTTGGTATTTGGCTAGACAACAAACTCTCTTTTGTGGAACACACAGAAGAACTGCTGAAAAAACTGAGGCAGAGGCTTGGTCTTTTTTTCAGAATTAAACGCCTCTAGACCACAGATGCAAAAAGACAGCTTGTCCAATCTACATTCCTTTCTTTAATTGACTACGACGACTTCATTTATGGCCATTGCCCTGCATCTTATCTTGCAAAACTGGATGTATTATATCATAGAGCACTGAGATTTATAACTGGCCTCCCGTACTCCACACATCACTGCTCTTTGTACGCAGCCGTAGGGTGGCCCTCCCTTCAATACAGGCGATATAGAAATGCAGCCCTTTGGACGCTCCGAGCCCTTACCAACAAACTCCCACAATACGTTGTTGACTGTCTCCCCCTTAGTCTTATTAGGAACTATGCCTTAAGAAGTCAATTGCTGATTTCTTTGAATGTCCCAAGGGCCAACACTCGCTTTGCAAGGGCCACCATAAGCTATGCCCTGCCTACTCTCTGGAATAGGATACAAAAATCATTGAGACTTAGCTCACCTGTCAGTCTTGCCTTCTTTAAGACCCTCTATGACAAACCGTTTGCTGAAATCTGTAATTGTTTCTATCGCTCCTAGCAGCTTGACTATTGTTCCTCTCTTCTTCAACGCTAGTCCCAGCTGCTTATTCAAATCAGCTCTTACCACTACTACTCCCCCCTCCTCTGTCCAACTTGTCCTTAGCACCCTCTGCATCCCTTTTATTCACCACCCCCCTTCTGCTGCATTTACCTAAGGCTTACACACTGTTATGCGCACCTCCATAGCTTAGGAATTTCCATCCAGGCCTGTAATGTGTTTCTGCTGGATGGGAATATAAATAATTTTTTTTTCTTCTATGTTATATATATGACATCCATACATATCCTGCTCCTGTGGGAACTGTATATATATATATATATATATATATATATATATATATATATTACATTTGGGTTGTGTTATGTATATCTTTCTTGTAAATGTGACTTGGAATGTAAATACTCAACTCCAATCAGTATTGTAAACATGTTGTTCCTTTCGTATTATGTATATTTATATGTAACTGTACAATGTTCACTGCCAACAGCAGGTCCACCTTGTAAATGAGCTTGCTCAATGGTGATCGCCTGGATAAATAAAGATTTGATTGATTGGCATCATGAGTGACTCGTGATGATGGTCCTGACTTAAAAACACATATTAATGAGTACAATGTTCATACAGAATTAAGCACCACACCTGTCCAGTACTCTGAAGGGAAGACAAAGAAATAATTGTGACTTAATTTACAGATGGAGATTGGGCCCTAAAGAGATGCAAATGCACAGACAGATTAAGATTGCGCTGTGCACTGAAGAAATGCAGACACAAAGGCACAATATCTAACTAGTGCTCACCATCAGAAATTCAAATCTGGAAAAGAATACCTTTGCCGTTTGGGGCGGGTCATGGGGGAGCAGTGTGCTGCACTGCTGCAGTAACAGTCACTAGTACTAGTACCAGTAAAGATACCACAAAGAAGTACAAAAATAACTCAGCTGCAGTGGATAGCAGCTTCACATTGCTGAAATTATTATGTGGCAGAATAAAAGGTGTCTGATTTGATGACACGCATCACACACTTACACACACACTAAGTAATGCATAGCAAATTGAAAACTTCAGTAACATAACCACATATTTTAAACAAACTAAAATTATGCACTGCTGCACCACAACAATCAGCAAAAAAATGGCAAGAAATATTGAAAATATTATTGTGTGTACATTAACACAGTTATACAAGAAAAACATCACCATAACAGAAAGCACTGCCTTTTTCTTCAAGTTAATCTACATATACCACAGATACACCCTTCCCCCAAAGCACACGTTCACTGTCTTGCAGTACACAGACTGAATGTTGTACATTAACATTTAAAATCCATACACAAACAATAAACACTCGATTATATGAGCACATGAGGGTTTTCTATAATCGAAGAACTAAAGTTTTAGCAAAAGAAAATGACTCAAAAAGGCTTTTTTAACAGCTTTTTGAAGGTTTGAATCGCAGAGAGCTCTCAGAGCTGATAGTCTCCTATAGCTTCCTACACATACTACCCCAAACTGAGGCTGTGCAGAACAATCTAGAGCCCATGTGACCTGAAATCCCATGAATCACTGTAAAATTCACCTTTGAAGCTTAAAAACAAGGCAAAGTGAGGCAAAGTGGAAGGCAGAATAAAGCAAAGTCGTTTTCAATGGACTTCGCGTTACCCATTATAATATGAAGTTCTCCGCTTTGTGTTGCGGAGCACTCCGCAAATTCGCCTTCACTCTGTGAATCACTTCTCAGAGTGAATTAGGGCCACTTCGCCCATCACTAGTCATTGGTTGTCTCTGAATCCTAGTTTCACTGTACAGGAAAGGTGGTCATGACAGATTATGTTGGTGGGTGGCAGTACTCTCAGTGTCTTATTCAGTAAGGTCATGCTGGTCATGGTGGGGAGTATACTCCAATTTGTGTAGTTGTTTGTGGACTTTGCCCAGCGGGACAGAAACAACCACCTATCTGCCATCTTTAACTAGCCTTGGTCACTGATGATCTGGAGGGAGAGTCTTAGAAACATAGAAACAAAGAATTTGGTGGCAGATAAGGACCGCTTAGCCCACCCAGTCTGCCAGTTTTCCCTACTTGCTGCAAAAATCACAGACCATACTTGATCAACTGCTTTGTTCTCCTACCTATCACTAAGGTTCCCTATGACTATTCCACGCATTTTTGATTTTCCCTTCTCTGTTAGCTCCCACCTCCTACTTGGGAGTCTCTTCTATGTATCCCCTACCCTTTCTGTGCAGAAATATTTCCTCACTTTTCTCCTTAGTCTACCCCCTTCCAACCTCATGTCATGACCCCTTGTCATGTTGTTCTAGAACATCTCCTTCTCTGAAAGATGCTGTCCTACTGTACCTTATTTATGCCTTTGAGATATTTGAAGGTCTCTGTCATATCCCCCCTTTGTCTCCTCTCCTCCAGGGTATACAAATTGTTGTCCTCCACTCTCCAGTCATAAGACTTTTGGTGCAGGCCCTGCACCACTTTTGTTGCCCTTCTCTGAACTGCCTCCAGCCTGTCTATGTCCTTGCAGAGATGTGGTTTCCAGAACTGAGCATAATACTTCAGATGAGGTCACACTAATGATTTGTAAAGAGCTGTCACCACCTCCTTTCTTCTGCTGTAGATACCTCTCCATATGCACCTCAGTACCACACTGGCTCTGCGAAAAAGCCTTGTCACATTGCTTGGCCACCATTAGATCATATGATATGATTACCCCCAGATCCCATTCTTGTTTGGTGGCAGTCAGCATATCTCCCCCATCATGTAAGCCTCCCCAGTGTTCCTGTGGCTGAAGTGCATCATTTTGTACTTTTTCACATTGAATCTTAGCTGCCACTCCCTAGACCATTCTTCTTATTTATTTATTTTATTTATTGAGATGTTTTACCAGGAGGGCACACTGAACAACAAGTTGCACATCTCACGGTGTGACCTGGGGGGAGGGGTTACATAGGGTTGAGAAGGATGATCAGTTACAATAGTATGTGGGTAGTACAAACAATATAACCTTGTAAGACTGTGCAACAGATGGAACACAAGGTATTGTACAAGAAACAGTAGTGGAACAGAACTTATGAAAGTACAAAACCTATAGAACCATTTATAGTGCGTGAGTGTACCAGGAGCAGGCTCGAGGTAGTACACAAGTACTGTTGGAGTAAAAAAGATGGGGTTAGATTGTACACACTGCTGACCCAGAAGGGCAGGTAGAGAAGGAGGGGAGGAGAGGCAAGAACTGAATATGAGGAGAAGGGGTAGCCATTTCCTGATATCCCCCTTCAGGATGTTGAGAACCCTGCCGGGGGGGGGCCATGGTAGGAAGGCAGAAACTGGGGACAGGTATTAATGTGGGTTAAAGCAGGGACAGCTGAGGGAAAGGTAATTGTGTAGGGCAGAGGTAAGGGAGTAGTTGGAGGAGGAGTGTTGTATTTTGGGGGAGGGAATTTCAGATTTTAGGGAAATGATGGGTGAAACCAGTCTGACCGATGAGGGTGGAATGGTGAGGGACCATCAAGGTGCGGGCGTCATGTGATCTGAGAGAGTGGGTAGGGGGAGGTGGAGTGGATAGAGAGGATCAGAGATAGGAGGGGAACCACTGAACCAGAATTTGGAGGTTAGTTTGGCACAGTGAGAGATGCATCTGTGAGATAGTGGAAAGAAGGTTAGAGAGTGATAAAGTTCACAGTGGTGGGAGCGGGAAGGGGAGTTGATAGCAAAGCAGCAGAAGGAGTTAAAGACAGTGTCCAACTTGGTCAGGGAAGAGTTGGGAGCAGCACCATAGACTATGTTGCAGTAGTCCAAGATAGGGAGAATCATCTTCTGGACAATTTCATGCCTCGCAGTCAGCAGGATGCAACTATGATTCCTGTACAGATCACCAAGCTTGGGGCACAGTTTCTTCAGGATAGCATCGATATGCACAGAGAAGTTGAGGTGCTGGTCCAGCCAAACTCCCAGATATCGAAATGAGAAGGTGTCCTCCAAGATGGTCCCATCAAGGGTGTGGAAGTTGGGTAGGGCTGGGAGCCTAGATCATCTCTGCTTGGTGCCAAAGGTCATTGAGACTGTCTTCTTGGCATTTAGAAAAAGCTGGTGAGAAGTAAAATAGCGCTGAACTTGGTTGACGTCATGCTGTAAGCTGGTTTGCACGGCAGCAGGGTTTTTCCCAGAACTGTACAAAACAGTATCATCAGCGTACATGTGGATAGAAGAGGAGGAGCAGGCTGTGAGAAGATCATTAAGGAAAATGGAGAAGAGTAGGGGACCAAGCACTGAGCTCTGAGGGACGCCAGTGTTGATGGGGAGTGGAAGGGAGATGGAATCAAGGATTCTCAACGACTGGGTCCTGCCAATGAGGTAGAATTTAAACCAGTTGGTGGTTGATGGAGCAAGGCCAGCTGAAAAGAGTGAATCAAGAAGCAGTGGATGGGAAACAGTGCTAAAAGCTTTGGCTAGGTCGACAAAGATGTCCGAGGTAATCAGTCCATCATCCATCCCTTAAAGGATGGAGTCAGTAAGCCTGAGGAGGGAGGTGGTTGTTGAGTGGTTCTTCCGAAAACCTGACTGGAAAGGGGTGAAGAAGGAGGAATCAGAGAGGAATGGTGATAGCTGTGAGAGAACTAGATGTTCTTGAAGTTTGGCAAGGGTAGAAAGGAGGGAAATGGAGGGATAGTTGCCAGGAGTGGATGTGTCACCACCCTTGGGGAGAGGAAGGACTACAACATGTTTCCAGGATGGGGTACTTGGGCAGAAATAAAGGACAGGTTAAAGATTAAGGAGATAGGATAAGGAATTGTAGGAGCAGAAAGGTACACAAGTTTAGGATCGAGCTCATTTGGTGAGGAGCCTTTAGAGGGGTTGAGGGATAGAACAGCATTAAGAGCTTCATCAGGGGAGATAGTAGAAAAGGAAAATGGAGAAGGGGTAGGCACTGGCTGAGGCGAAGGGCTGAAGTTAGTTGGTGGCAATGGGGACAGGGAATTTAGAAGAGACTTGGCACACAAGGTGTAGTAGGCATTAAATTCATTGGCCACGGAGCCAGGGTCAGAAACTAGGGAGTTATTTATTTTGAGAACTGGAGGGGGAAGGCAAGAGGGGGGAGAGAACAGCATAAACAACCCTCCAGAATTTAGATGAAGAGTTAGTGTTGGTCAAGAATGAGGAGTTGAAATAATCAGACTTAGCCAGTCTAGTAGCTTTAGTACATGAACTGCATAGCATTCTGTACTTGGCGTAGTCATCTGGATGTTTAGTAGATTTTGGTTTTTCTCCAGGCCCAATCACACTCCCTGAAGCAGGCCAGTAGGCCAGTCTTATAGTTTGTCTAGGTCCCTCTTCATCTTTTCCACACCTTCCGGAGTGTCTACCCTATTGCAGATCTTAGTGTCATCTAAAAAGTGGCACTTTCTATCCGGATCCTCTGCAATGTCACTTATGAAAACTTTGAATAGGACTGGCCCTAGAACCGACCGCTGTGGCACCCCTCTGGTAAGACTCCTTTCCTCTAAATGTGCTCCATTTACTACCACCCTCTGTGTTCTGTCCCTTAACCAGTTTCTAATCCAGTTTACTAACTTAGGGCCCATTCTCAGGCTGCCTAACTTGTTTACTAGCCTTTTATGTGGAATGGTGTCAAATGCCTTGCTGAAATCTAGGAAGGCCACATCCACTGCTCCCTCTTTATCCACCTCTCTGGTCACCCAGTCAAAGAAATCTATCAGATTAATCTGACATAACCTTCCTGCAGTGAATCCATGCTGCCTTGGATTCTGTGCTCCAATGGATTCAAGATGTTCCACAATTCTTTCCTTTAGCAGTGCTTCCATTACTTTCCCCACCACTGAGGTCAGGTTGACTGGTCTATAATTTCCAGTCTTCTCCCTGCTCCCACTTTTTTGTAGAGGGGCTACTTCAGCTCTCCTCCAGTCCTTTGAAACCTCTTCTGTTTCCAGCGATACATTGAACAGGGCTGTCAATGGTGGTGGCAGCACCTCCTTACGCTCCTTTAATATTCTAGGATGTATCCCATCAGGTCCCATTGCTTTGTACAATTTCAGTTTTGCAAGTTCCTTTAGAACTCTCTCCTCCATAAATGGACTGGTGTCCACTTCCATGCCCTTATTGCTCCTGCCACTTAATTGAGATCCCTCCCCCTCCCACTCTTCTGTGAACACCTTACAAAATATTAGTTCAGGATTGATGCTTTTTCCATGTCCCCTTCCACACAGTCCCCATCTTCCCCTTGAAGCCTTACGATCTCACCCCTTGTCTTTCTCCTGTCACTTGGATACCTATAAAATGACTTGTCACCTCTCTTTAGTGTTTGGGCTATTTTTTTCCTCCATTTGTGCCTTAGCTCTCCCGACTGCCTTCCCTGCCTCCCTCTGCTTGTCCAGATACATTACCCTGTCCTCCTCCTTCTGTGGTTCCTTGCACTTCCTGAAAGCCAACTTTTTTGCTCTTACCTTACTGGCCACTTACCTTGAGAATCATAGTGGTTTTGTTTTTCTCTTACCTTCATTTATTTGCCTAACACAGAGGTTTGTAGCCTCCACTATGGCTGCTTTCAGATGGGCCCACTGTTCTTCAACTGCATCCTGGTCCTCCCACCCTACTAGCGCCTTCCTGAGACATATCCCCAACTTCCCAAAGTCTCCTCTGGAAGTCCAGGACCCTTACCTTCATGTGACTTGACTCTTACATTTCATTTATTTTGAACCACAATGTGAAATAATCATTGGACCCTAGGTGACCCCCCGCCATCATGACATCTGCAATTCTGTCCATGTTGGTGAGTACCAGGTCCAAGATCAAGCCCTCACAGCTGGGCTCTAGCACTAGCTGACTGAGGCATGCCCCTTGCAGGTCATCCAGTATGTCCTTACTCCTGGATGAGGCTGTGGCTGGAATGTTCCAGTCAACATCTGGTAGATTAAAATCACCTAGTAGCAGCACTTCCCCTTTAGTCGCCATCTTACATAAGGCTTTGATTAGAAACCTGTCCATCTATGGGGTCAGATTAACATAATTAAGATGAATATATTTCCTAGAATCTTCTACCCATTATCTCTCCTTAACACCTTTATTCCTTTACTCTGGTTTAAAAAGACGCATGGTGTATTCACGAGATTTATCTGGACCGACAGATATCCTCATTTGGCTTATTATAAATTGGCAGCCCCGAAACTGGAGGGGGTTTGTGAATTCCCCATCTGGCCATATATCACTGGGCTAGTCACCTTGCGAAGTGTTTGAGATGGGTATCTCCCTGCCCAGTAGAAGAGCAACCGGTTTGGCTTAAAATAGAACTGGATGCAATTAAGGCCAAAAATTTTGACCCTTTTGCATTATTTTTCTTTAAGTTTTCCCAAGTAAGCATGACCGAAGAGTGCCTCATAATAATGACCTCTTTAAAGGTTTATTTTCAGATGTGTTCCTTTTTACAATATTCCCCTCATCTGGACCTGGCCCAGTCTATTTGGAACTCTCCATCATTTACTATTAATAAGAATCAGATTTCCCGTCACTGGTTGCCTCAATTGGGAGAGGGATAGCTTTTTTCTTTCACGGATGGTGAGGGGCATTGGTTATCAGTGGAAGATATGATTAAGAAATTTCTCATCCCCGTTTCTTCCCATTTTAAAGTTTTACAATTAAAGCATTTACTTGTAATTACCTTGGGTAATACTCCTTCCTCCCAGACCATCTCTTCTCTGATACCCGAGGTCTCCCCACTTTCTGGTTCTTCTGGTGTAATCTCTAAACTATATCAGGTTTTGTTTCATAAAAAGTATGGGGGTCCATTTGGGCCTTCAAGATTCTGAAATCATTTTTTCCCTCAACTTTATTTGGATTGGCACTCTCTCTGGAGTTCATGCCATAAATTTATTTCTCAAGACAGACTGCGCCTCAATCAATACCATATCTTGTATAACTTGTATTATACCCCGTTCAAATTACATAGATGAGGCTACCGTAACTCTAACATGTGCAATAAATGTTTCCAGGAAGAGGGTACACTTTTCCACATGTTTGGTTCTGCCCAAAAATTTCCCCCTTTTGGGATTCAATCAAAACTTTCTTAGACCCCCTGTTGGGCCTTCACGAATACTTCACTCCCGAGATTTGCCTGTTGAGGGACCTGTCTTTTATCAGAGTTAAGGTACGAAAGTTCCATATCTCTATGATTGCCTTATCGGCTAAGAAACTTATTCTTTGTCACTGGAAAGACAGGTCCTCCCCCTCTGTCCAGGAATGGGTAAAAGAGGTTTTGTCCAACCTGCGCACAGAAAAAGCGATTGCTAGTCTCCATAATAGATTGGCAGCATATACTAAAATCTGGGATCCCCTTCACTCATTAATCTCTCTGGTTCAAGGCTAAAGCTATCATAGGTTTTATGCTCTTGTAAGACTTTAAGTAGAGAGCTTGGCATTGTCGGGTACTAGGCTGGGTTACTGCAGTAAGGGGAGGGTAGGGTGGGTTAGGCAGTTATTCTTTCACATTGCATCAGTGAGTCTTTGTCAATGTTGCTTAAACTGCCTTTTATTGTGGAAAATGTATCAATAAACTCTAAATTGGAAAAAAAAGAAACCTGTCCATCTCTTCCCCTTGCACTGGAGGTCTGTAGATCATGCTCATGCAAATAGTGGTGCCATTCCTATCTCTAGGCTGACCCACAGGGTCTCCGCCCCACCACCCATAATCCCTGTACCTCAGTTGCTTTTATATCTTCTCTGACATAAAGAGCTGCCCCTCCTCCCTTTTTGCTCTCCCTGTCTCTCCTGAATAGATTGTAACCAGGTATAGCTACATCTCAGTCATGGTTCCCATTATACCACGTCTTGATGCTAGTGACAATGTCCAGGTTAGCCACTGCCATCAAAGCCATCAGGTCTGGGATATTTTTTCCTAGGCTGTGAGCATTTGCACTCATGGGCTTCCATATTTTGTTGCTTCCCTTCCTATCATTCCCCTTCTGACCTTATGCCTACCCTCTTTAGCCCCCTGTCTTTAATCCCTTCTCTCTTTTTTCTACTCTTGTAACTTTTCCAAATGTATTTACTATTGGTGATTTCCCAACCTTTTTTTTTTTAACTCTGTTTATTCACCTTCTACCTTGGCCTCTCTCTGGCATGGACACACAGTGCTGGACTCTCCGTCTGCCTGAAGCACTAGCAACTCCTTCTCCGGTGGGGGGCTCCCCTTCTCCCAGTCTGACTAGCCTGACCTCTGGATCTGAGTCCCCCGGGGAGGGACCGCCATACTCCTCTGGCACTCTATCTTGTAGCATTGAAGGATAGCTAACTGGAGGAGAGTCAAGATCGAGAGTCCTGGTGCCCAGCGCTGACGTGGGGTCATGATCTCTGGACCCACCTTCGCCTACCAATGGTGGCAGGGGATTTTCTTTTTACTGTTCCTGGTGGATCGGACATGCAAGGACATCCAGTGCAGTGCAAGCATGCTCCCACACCTGCCTGCAGGACATCAGCTGCATCCACTATGCCCCATACTGCATGCACTGTTAGGCTGTGCCCCTGACCACTAGGGGCAACCAAAGCCACGCAATGCATGCTCTGCCCTCTTGGGGAAGGAGAGCTGCCAAACAGCCACTTGATCCAGGTCCCCGCCTTCCCCCCTGCTGACCCCCGATGGTCCGAGTCTGCTCCTGAACCCGGTTCGCAGGCATGGTGCGAGGTGTGGCATTCAGCACCTCAACCCTCTGCACCACCAGGCCGGTCATTTGATTTCCCAACCTGAGGTTCTTCCCTGCTGACTACATCAACCTGAGGGGGTGGACAGTTTGATTCTCCTTGCTTCCTTCTGCAACCCCCCTTGACTAGTTTAAATGTTTGCCAATGAAACATCTAAACCACTCTCTAAGGACAATGGTCCCCTTCCTGGATGGATTTGGCCATCACCCTTGTACAGGCACACATCTCTCCAGGTAGTTCACCAGTCTCCAATGAAGCCATAATCCTGCTCTCTGCACCAGTTCTTCAATCATGTATTAAAGTCTCTGGTGCAGAGATTCCTAGCCTTCCCCATACCATAAACAAGAAGAACCTCTGAGAAGATCACGGAGCTTGCTACCTGCCCGAGGCCCTTCCCCAATTCCTTGAACTCCTCCTGTACTCTGTCTAGCCCTACATCCTGCCTAGCCAGGTCATTTGTCCCCAGATGGACAATGACATCCAGCTACCCCTTCCTTGCTTCCACTGTAATGATCCTCAGGATCTGCTCTTCATCCCTCCAAGTCAAGCTTCCCAGCATGCACTTTGTATCCTTCTCCACCCCTCTATCTGTCCCCAATTCTATTCCTCAGACAATGGAGTCCCCCCACCAGGAGTTGTTTCCTCCTTCTTTGGGGTCCTCTGCTACCCCCCCCTTGATGTCTCAACCCTGGAAGACCTCCACATCCATCCCAGCCACAGCCTCAGATGCCTCTGTTGGACTGTCCCACCCTGCCAGTGCAGCTTAGGTGTTCCGTAGTGGTATGAGAGTAGGGATGTGCCTTTGCCCCACCACCCTAACCCCTCCCTGAGTCCACTATTGTCCATCCACTCCTCCTTCCCGGCATCCTCTAAGGAAGCAGAGGAGGACTTGTGGTCCCTGAGTGCCTTATTAAGCCAGTACACAATGGCCAGTGCTGCTGTCTTATCCATACTAGTGTGGAATATGAACTGTACTGCTGGTTGATGGACAGTTTAGCAGACTTATTTTGGATAGTAGGCATACATTTGGGAACATTATCTGTGGGGCACTACTACTCGGTTACTGTTGTTGCCCCTTATTATGGACTCAGTATCCTGCTGGGTCTCCAATTTGTAGTTTAATGTGCTGTGAACTGTGGACTATTTTGGGGGGGAGGGTCATCTGTATTGTTATACTTAGTTGTGACTGAGCAGCTTTGACACCAGGGGCAATTGTTAATCTAATCCAGACTCTTGAATTTATCTTGGCCACTGTGGGGGGGGCAGTTTTTGGGGCAAGTTCAGGCTATTGTCAGGATTCTCTGCCAGGTCTGGATCTGTAGTGTTTATTTTCTTGCTGTAGATGGCACTCCCACTCTTGTTTGCTCAGCTGGAGCTTTGGGCTCTACTCAGAGGATTTGGTAGGATTACTTTTACATTTCAAGGCATGCATGGAAAGGTTAGAGCCAGTGTCATGGAGCTGTGCTAGGCCTCTTGTGGGCAAATTGGGTGGGAGTGTGGTCATTTGGATGGGGAGGCAGAGGTGGATGGTGTGGGTCTGATGTTTAATGTTTTTGCAGTTATTTGGTTTATGTATTGTTGTATGCGTGTTTCTTTGGTGTTCTTTGTGGGGATTCTGTTATCTCTAGGGTGTGGTGAGAGTCAACAGGGCTAGAGGTTTTAAATTATTGATAGTGTAGGTACAAACATTTATAGTTAAACTTTGGTTCTGGGATAATTGTAGTGTATATAATTTTGTATCTTGGACTATTAAAGGTGGACAGATGAAAGAAAAAAATGTTACAGTGTGCCTAAACATTAAAAAAGTTGAACACCAGTGTAGCATATATTGAAGAAACACATCTCAAGAGGGAATAACTTTCTTATTTTAAGAGGGATTGGGTTGGACAAGTTTGTGGAACTAGAGACAGCAATAAATGGAAAGGTGTAGCAATACTGATAAACTAGGTTGCTAGTCTTTTTACTTTTGGAGAAAAGACGTGATCCAGAAGGTAGGTACGTGCTATTACATAGGAGTTTAGGGCACATTTATTTATTTATTACAAATTCGGATTAATACCTTTGAGCCGGGGGCTCGTTTACAAAGGCTCCAAGTCAACAAGGAACACAAGACATTTACAGGTGATGAAACATTGCAGAACAGAAAGACATCAACTAACAAGTGGTATTAGTGTGCAGTTATAACATTAAGCAGGGTACAAGAAGTAAGGAGAAACAAGACCACACTTCCAGAGAAACATATCAATGCAGCACTAATTAAGTGCAGTACAGTGTTTAACAATCATGTTACAGTTCAGTCGGGGTGCTCCCAGCCTGCAGAAATGCATGTTTTAGCAGCCAAGGTGAGGCTTTGTCAAGGGGAGGTAGCAGGTGGTGGGAGGGGGAAGTGGGCAGTTGTGGAACAGGAGGGTGGGAGTGAGAGAGGGTAGCGTTTGAAGGGTGTGAGAACAGCTGTCAGAGGCCATGGGTTAACAGAAACACAGGCAGTCAGATTTGCTGGCAAGAAGAGATCGAAGCCCATTTTTAAAGTAGCCAAGTCTGGGAGAACCATTTAGGCCCAGAGTAGGAGAGGAATCTTTGGCCAAGGGTGGTTCATTTGAAGGGAACAGTTAGAACAGTCCTGGAGGCACTCATTGTGCATTTAGATGGTTGTGAAGGCTCAAAGAGGGCTGAAGTAGCCCTAGGCATGGACCCCATCTGGGACTTTTTCGCAAGGAGGCAGGCCTGGTATTGGAGTCTGTGGTGGAGTGGGAGCCAGCCAGTTTCCTTCTATAGGTCACAAGAGTGAGTCATTTTGTGTACTCTCAGGACCAGGTGCCAGTCCTTGTTGAAGATGGTTTTGACCCTTTTAAGCGCTGTGTCTGTGCCTGCCCCATATATGACAAGACCATAATCCACAGATGAGAGATTTGAACTGCACGTAACAAGTTTCAGGGCAGCTGGTGTCATTGAGGTGCGGTGTCTGTACAGGATGCCAAGCTTCATGTTGGTGGACTTTACCAGTTGCTCAGCATGGGCAGTGAAGGTGAGGGTGTCATCAAGGTGAATCCCTAAGTACCTGAATGTATTGACTTGGTCTAATACTTTTCCTTCGCTACTAAGTATATGCAGTGAGGACCCTCGAATCTTGCTCTGTGGGGTGCTGAAGAGCATGCTCTTTGTCTTTTTGTAGTTGAGTAGCAGTTTATTTCGGGTGAACCAGGATTCCAATGCACAAAAATTGTGCTGAAGTTCAGAGCTAATTGATCCCAGGTCTCTCCCTGGGATGGCGATAACAGCATCATCTGCATTCAGTACGGAGTGTGCAGGACAGGTAGAAGGCATGTCATTTATGAAGAGACTGAATAAGAGAGGACTGAGGATAGAACCTTGCGGGACCCCTAGGTTTACTTCCCTGGGCTCAGAGATTATATTGCCAGTCCTGACCCATTGAGATCTATGGGTTAGGTAACTATGGAACCAGGCCACAGATTCCATTGACAATCCTGTAGAGAGGAGACATTTCAGTAGCAGTTGGTGATTGACTGTGTCAAAGGCCTAGGTGAGGTCTATGAAGATAGACCCCACCACCATCCCTTTATCCAGGGCCCCATAAAGCTGAGTGGTGTACTCTACTAGCGCGGTGACAGTGGAGTGGTTTTGTTGGAATCCATGTTGTTGCAAGCAGAGAAGGCTATGTTTTTCTAGGTACTCAGTTAGTTGTTCTGAGACCACCCTTTCAAGTGCTTTGGAGAGGGGGGGTAAAATTGAGATGGGCTGGAAGTTTACTAAATTAGCTCTGTCTCCTGATTTAAAAACAGGTGTGACTACAGCCTCTTTCCACCTGTCAGGGAAGATGCCAGATCTTAGAGAGGCATTGAATACCTTGGTGAGTGGTGCCACAAGTTAATTTAATGTGAGTGCTACCATCTTCATATCGATCATGTCACTTCCCATCCTGGTCTTACCAAGGGCCCGTTTGATATATTTGATAGTCTCACCTGTGGAGATTTGCCTGAAGTAGAATGGTGGGGCAACATTATCCTGTGGTGATGGAGTGTTGAGGTTGTGCTGCTGGCCTGCAAGGGTGTGATTCAGGTATTCGGGTGGCAACACATTGTTGAGGTCCATGAATGCAACATTAAAATCATCAGCGATTTCCTTTGGGTCTTGCAATGTACCAGAGGTGGTAACTATAAGGTCCGGTGGGGCCCTTGAGGCTCTACCCAGAACCCCCTCCCTCTACCGCAGGTGTTTCCTAGGAGGTCATTGTAGTAAGCTGCTTTCGCCAGACGTATGAGTTTTGTGCAGGTATTTCTAGCTGTCTTATACGCTTGGGAATCAGCTAGATTGCCGGTGGCTTTGGCCCTATGCCACAGGCGATCTCTGAGTTGCATGCATTCAATTAGAGGGCTGGACAGCCAGGGGTTGGGGATTCCTCTGGCTTTCTTTTTTTTGTAGGGAGCAAAGATGTCACAGGCTTTAGTAAAAATGCTGCAGAAGTAATCCAGTGCTTGAGGTCCATCTGAGTTCAGTTTATGGTCCTGATATAGGCTTCCTGCAGCTTTTTTCTTGGCTGAACACTGAGGTAGCAGATTTCACTGCCTAGTTTATAAGTAAAACTGTGACAGGTCAGGGAGCATTAGGGAAAGGCCTTACTCTGGGGCAGAGGGGACTGAGAGAAATGAATGATACTCTGTGTTTATTGGATCCCTGGAGAATGCTTCATCCTCATTAGAGAAGTTATACTTTCCACTCTAGGCCCCACAATTTGTTCTCCAGGACTGATTATTTTTTGATCAATCAGGAAAACATTCCTGGTTTCTTATGCTGTGTAATCTTTGCTATGGTGTTGCGAGATCATGCCCCTATCTGCTTGGTGCAAAATATTAGAGGGGGTGTTGAGGTGGATAAGACCTGTCGACTTAGTACCCAACTGTTGAAAGATGAAGGGATTTAAGGGATGATTAAACAGTGCATTCAGGCCTTCATGAGGGATAACATAGGTTAGGTTACTAACTTAGATGTCTTAAAGGGGACAGTGTAGTGTACGTTTAGAGGGAATGTATTTGATTGGCCACTAAATGGAATAAGTATAGGGCCCAGCAGACAATGGACCTTCTTACTTAGATTAGAGGGGTTGAACAAGCACTTATCTGAGCCACCCCATCCTCCACCTAGTTTAGTCTTAACTCCTTACCAGACAGATATGAAGAGCTGATGAGAGAGAGAAGGTGGAATTAGTAATTTTTCCTGTGTGAGTCCGATATGTTGACCAGGGTGAAAATGTCAGGAAAATGATGGCCTTGATGCTGAGACATCAGGAAGCTTTACAAACTATTCAGAGCTTAAGGGAAGAGAAGGTACCTCATCTCATAACTAAGCCAAGGAAAATGGCTGCTCTTTTTCAGAAGTTCTACCAAGCTGTATATAGTGCTAACCAGCACGGGCCACATGTAGAACAGGATGGTATAGAATATTTGCATTTTGTACTATTGGCTCAGTTAACTAATGTTCAACAGTTTGCCCTAGTGGGTTTAATAAGGGAACAGGAAGTGGTGGAGGTGATCAAACAGTTTCTCCTTGACAAAGCACCTGGCCCAGATGGCTTCCCAGCAAATGTTTACACAACAGTTAGGGTACAGTTGGTGTCTTTGATTACCCAGACCTTTAATCTCTTATATACTGTAGGTTTAATGAACAGAATCCTCATGGACATTCGTATTACACTGATCCTCAAACTTCAGAAAGATGATGCATTGGCTAGTGGTTGTAGGTTTATATCATTAACTAATTAAGACCTTAAAATGTTAGCCATGGTTTTGGTCAATAAACTGAGTAATGTTTGTGGTTGCCTTATTGGTCCAGAGCAGGTAGGGTTTGTGGTTGGGAGGGGCTCTAGTCATCATCTTAGAAAACTGCATAATCTAGTTTCAGTATGGTGCGCCGACCGCATATTGAACCTTTCATGGCGAAATCCCTCACAGCGACAATCTCAACAGGTTTCGAGATTGTCACTGTGAGGGACCCGTGGGTGAAATTTTGCCCTTTCATTGTGTTTCTCCCCCCCTCCAAAATCAAATCCAACTCAGAGTTGAGAATCTATAGAAGGGGATGTGTGGCTCCACCGAAAGAAAAAAAAAACAATGTCAGACAGGCAAAACATTTGCCTGTCGACATTGGGATCTTGCTATGTCGAACTTCAACTACAATGTTGTCGATTCAGCTTAGGTAAATATTTCAGTATCAGAGGATGACAGGATCCCTGCGACCGTGTCCTCCTTAGACACTAAAATGGCCTCTGACAAGGTCTCCTGACCATTCTTATTAGCAGTTTTACATGAATATGATATTCCATAGGACTTTGTGAGCTAGGTTATGATGCTATATGATCATCCATAGGCACAGTTTCAGTGCAATGGGGTAATTCCTGATAAAGTGGCACTTGAGTACAGTATGAAACAGTGGTGTCCTCTGCTTCCTATGTTATTTAATCTTTATCTGGAGCCCATAGCTCATCACCTACAGGATAACCCTTAGATTAAAGGTATTACAGTAAGTGAACATGAATATAAGTTTTCTGTCTATGAGGACAATATTCTGTTGCAAGTTAGGGACCCTAAAATCTCTATTCTAGCAGCTTTAAGGAAAATTCATAAATTCTGCAAGGTCTCTGCATACAAGCTTAATGTTAGAAGTCTTGCGAATTACCCCTGAATAGTTTTGCGATGAAGCAGGATTCACTTATGGGACTGCAGTGGGAGCCTATGGCTTTGATATATTTAGGGATCCAGGTCTCCAAACACTTACCTGACTTCTAAAGAAATAATTTTGATCCACTATTACTCAGATTGACTCAGTATTTGCAGAGGAGGAAATCCCTTCCATTAACATTTTGGGTAGGGTTAATATCATTAAAATGAACATTCTTCCCAGGTTTCTCTACTCTCTCGGGATGTTAAATGTGGTCATTCCCTTCAAAGGGTTCAAATAGCTTCAAAGGGTAATTTCTTTGTCAAGGTAGAAATGTTAGGAGGGCCTATTTTAAATGAGCAAATCTGAAGCAGGTGGGATGTTTACAGCTCCCAAATTTATTTTTGTTCTATTTGGCACTCAGTGGGTCGAAGTATTTGTAGTAGATTATAGAAGGTCCTTTAAAGGTGATGGGTGAGCAGATTACCAGCCACAATGGCTATATATTGAACAGAACTATGTAGGCACATACTATCAACCAGCTGCTTTATAAGTCTCTGGCTAACTGGTGAAGTCTCTTAAACATAATCAAATCTATTGGCCAGTAACAATGTATCAGCAACTGTGCAGATACTTGCACTTTAATTTAATGAAAGATACCACACAGGTATTATTGTATAATCCCAATTTACAGATTGCTGGTAAACCCATACAAAGCAGTTTTGGGGGAAATTTAACAAAATCATCAGTTGAACATTTGATTTGGGGATGCCATCTCATAACTTTTCAATGCTTTCAGGATAGGTACCATGTCCCAAATTCTAAGTGTTTTCCTTTTTGCAAGTTGCAAATTCAGTTACTTCCCATTTTGGCCCTCTGTCATAGTCTAAGAAAGATGGATTACAATTAGACCAATTAGTGGTGGACACAGCTTTGCCCCACTCTATTGTTCAGATTTATAAGTTGTTACAAACCTTATACTATTCAAAGCTAAATGGTATATGTATGTACTGGTAGAGCGAATTATGGCTGGATTGGTTGGCTGAAGAATGGCAAAAAAATTGGCTTGATGCTTATACAGTAAATACATTCAGCAGGACAGGTATAGATTAATGCAGTTTATAATCCTCCAGAATCTGTATTACATGCCTAGTATGCTGTATAAAGTAAGTAAGAGGGTATCACCTTTGTATACTAGATGTGGGAAAGGTAAGGTTACAGTAATGCATACCCTCTGGTTGTGTCAAAAGGTGACCATTTTTGGAGGATATAAAGTTGCATCTTGATCATCTTCTGGACGTGGAAGACACAGTTATGCCTGAAATATGCCAGGTGGGCAACTATCATGGCACCGTTCTGGGTTCGGGGGTGGGTGTCATACAGCCCTTACAGCCCTCATTATGGCTATGTCCATGCTTGTGATTTTGAGGTATTGTCTGAACATTGTGATTCTGCCTAGAGTGTAATGCTGAGAAGCAGATAGCCAGTTTAACTCACAGGTACTGTATGATAACTACTGTAGGAGATGGGAATTTATCCATGCTTTATTGCTTCTTATGTAAACTGAAGATATGGGGTTATGTATATATTGTTGTGCCACATGTATGCTAGTTTTAAAATTGGAGGGACAGAGGTGGTATGATTATGTTTTTATCTGGTAGTTGATCAATTTGATGAGCATGTTTGTATTCTCAAGTGTTTGGGTGTTGTTGACTCTGGGGAAGGGAGAAGGGAAATGTGTTTTGTGGTGTATGTTGAGCATTCCTTGTTTGTTCTGTTCTGTTATGTCTTGTTTTACTGTGTTGTATATTTCAAAAATCTTTTCTAAAGTACACTAAATGCAAAAAAAAATGATCATGTAGAAAATTAATTAGTGCTCATAAATGTTAAATTCAAACTTAAAGGTTTATTTAAACCTGAAAGTGAGTTTTGTCCAAAAAATACCAATAGTGTGAAAGAAATCTAAAGAAAATTGACAAAGATATAGATTGCTTACTAAACAATGTAAACAACAGACATAGAAAAGTAAACAGGAAAGAAAAGCATCACTAGAAAAAATCTTGAAAATAAAAAAAGGTGGTATAAAACAGCAGATAAGGGGGCAATACAATAGTTCTGAACACTAAACAGTATGAGAAATGATTTCGGCTTTGTTGAATAATGAATAGAATTGTGTGCAGCTTCCTCGTAGTCTATTAGCCAGACTTCAAATAGAGTTATATGATTTGCTTGAGGAAGCCTATCGAGGGGGTCATATCAGTAAATCTGAATTTGATTTCATGAAAACAGATTTCCCTGTTGTCCCACATTTTGTGACCTCCCAAAGGGACATAACATTTTGAAAACCCTCCTGGTATACCAATTTTCTCAGTGGTATAAGGGCCTACTGAGAATGTGGCCAGATTTATTTATTTTTTTCTAAAATTATTGGTAGTCAGGTTCCCTCCCACATCCAAGACCCTAAGGATGCCTCAAGAAAATTTGAAAACTTTGGCAACAAGGGTACCTTTGGGTGGGCATACTGTGTTCATGGTGGCATTATGTACTTCACTCTGTCACCCTGATGGTTTGAGAGCTGCTGAGAGCTGGCTTAGAAGCTGCCCAGAAAATGAAAAAATTCCTTCGGACTTTACCCCTAGGGGATTACAGTATATTCTGCAAAATAACTTTTTTGCGTTCTGTTAAATAGTGTTCCTTCAACGCTCAGCTTCTCCTTTCATTCCCCAAAAGCATAATGGTATAATTGGGGAATGAAAGGAAAGCACAGTCTAAACCAACATGGTATCCAGTGAACACAGCGACTGCGATTGAGAACTTTCAAAAAGGGAGACTCAGTCACGGTGACTGTGTTCAGGGCTACCTGGCTGGGTAGTGACTGGATACCTGGTTGGGTGAGGTAAGATGATGGGATGTACATGTGGCTTTTTGACCTCCAAAGCTAGAGTATGTACAGTCCCCAGAATGACTGTCATTGTGACTTTCAATGAAGTGGCAGAAACAAATTGGTGGTATCATTAGACACCACTGGATGATTCATTCAACAGACCCCACCCTTGCTGAAGTTATAAGGCTATGCTTTCAGAATCACCTTCTTTAGAGGAAGGAACATTTCAGATGCAGTGACTCACATCCACTACATAAAGGAGAAGGAGAGACAAAGTTTCTGGTTACCTCCCTTGCCAAGGGATATTTTTTTTGTTGTGGAAATTGCTCTGTCTGAAAATTTGCAGTACCAGGCAATGTGGGTGAAGATTCTGCATTGAATGAGAAAAAGGGAACATCAGAGAACTTGTCAGCTATAGCACTTATTGTGTTATTTACCTTATATGATGTGGTGTCTTAGCCTATTATTTTATGTAGGAATGATCAGATGCAGGAGAAGAAGAATAATAATACAGAAACACTTGAGCTCAATTAGAATCAATAAGGCTACATCTACTGGTGAGCCTTTTCACTGTTTAAATTATTGTGATAGCAATTTGCTTAAATTCAAAGTTACTGAGTAGTGACACCAAAGGGGAGAGGAGGGGATAGAGTGAAGAAGGGTTTTAAAAAGGAAGCCAAAAGGCTATATAATTTTGATTGACTCTATAAATGGTTTAAACAAGGATTTGGACGTAGGCCATTCCTATGATGTTAATTTATGCATTACTTGATTCTGAAACCATCTTAATTGCATTATCATTTGACATACGTGCATTAAGTTTTCCAAGTGTGTTTTTGCATTATTATTGTATTTTGGTGTAAAACAAGTATCTTTAAAAATGTTTTTTCTTTTGGGGGGCAGGGGATATTGAATAAAGTGTTACTATTGGCTAAAAGTTATTTTTACCAACTCCTTATAACTAAGTGTGAACCAGCAACTCCTTATAACTTAACTGAAATCCCTCGGTCTAGATTGCTTGTCTCTGCAGTGGTTCACTGACTATCTCTCTAACTGGTCACAAATTGTAGACTGGAAATGTGCACTGTCAGATATACACCCTATCTTGGATGGTGTCCTAAAAGGCTCAATACTGAGACCCCTACTTTTCTCTCTATATGTGAATGATATGCCCAAGAATTGTGGTGATGCCAGTCTTCTTCTTCACTGAGATGATGCCATACTGTACATAAGTTGTCACGATGTTTTCCATTGGAACAGCTTACTTGGAAGTTAACTTCAGCTATTAGAGACTTGTTTCCACATCAACAAACTGGTCCTTAATGCCAAAAAGAGAAAGGCCATCCTTTTTGGCCCAGAAAGCCTAGGTCCTCATAGGCAGCGTAGCCTGACCCCTACTCTATCTGATGGGTCTGTGATTGATGTAGTTGGATCCATTACGTACTTAGGGTTTACCTAGACCAAAATAGCACTATCAAAGTGCATATAGATCACCTAACTAAATCCATGAAACATAAGATTGGTCTCCTGTATCACCTAGTCCCCTTTCTTAGTACAGAATCATGGCTTCACCTTGCCAGTAGCATTCTTCTCCTTACTCTCCCATATGGAAAATAACTATATGTTTTTAATATCTGAAATATATGCTTGTTTCCCCAAATATGTTTCAAACATATATCAGATACATTTATTCTTTTCAAGTATATTTCAAAATAAATTCTAGATATTAATGAACTGATTCTAGATGTATCATATTTGGGAAACATCTTTGCTATATATATATATGTGTGTGTGTGTGTGTATATATATATATATATATGTAGTATATGGAGGATATGACATGGGTGGGAGTGAGATAGCACACATATCTTCATGAGCTGTCACTGAACTCTTGATATCCCATGAGTTGTGAAGCCACGAGTGGGATACAAGAGTTCATTGACTGTGAGGGAAGATATTTCTGCTACATCACTTCCATGCATGTCATATTTGATTTGTACAAGTGTGTGTCTCTCTTTTTTCTATTTTAAAATTATTTGCATTTGTTTGTTGCAAAAAATGAAAAAAAAAGAAATAGTATGCTGTTTTTTTCCAATTATAAAAAAGGTACATGTAAATGAAACACCAGTAATTTTTTAGATATCTTTGTGCTGAACAAAGTTTGTGCTCACAGTAGCATGCTATCAGTTTTCATTTTAAAGTTATTTGCATTTGTCAAAAAAGTGAAAAAAAATTAAATTTTCTATTGACTTTTTGCTAATTATAAAAACATAAATGGTAGCTATAAATGAAACACTACTCATTTTGTAGATAATTTTGTGCTGAGCAACTTTTGTGCTTACAGTACCTTGCTATCATTTTTCATGTTAAAGTTACTTGCATTTGAGTACGGTTAATACTGCTACAAAGGCCAAACATTTTAAATGAGTTGCAAATCTTTTGTGACATACCTAGCATAACATTATATCCATTGTGACCATACCTCTCAATTGCTATGAATTTCGCATAGTGCTGTGATTTTCACACTCAAATTTTCCCTTGCTCCTCATAGGTTTTACTGATGTGCCGCATAATATTAGAGCTATTTATGGACACACACACTATTAAATCATTGAACTAAGTTTGATAGAAACACTACTTATCATTAACTATATGGGGCCCACTATCTGTAGATATATTATTGTTTAAAATAAGAAAGTGCTCCACATTCTGGCCCTTTGCTATGGTTTTTGAAGGCCAGTGCTATGGTTTTTAATGCTGAGAGGTTGAGAGGTATGATTGTGACATACTCAGCTTGAAGCTATCTGATATACTCACTTGTGGTCTGTGAGATATCTCAAATATTTTACTGAACAGAGACCCGCAGGTGTATAAATTTCAAATATATTTTTGCTATACTATTTCAGAATTAAAATGTTTGTTCTTTCAATGCTATGGCCTTGAATAAAATCAAAAATACTTATTTTTGCATACACAATATTGCAGTTTTTACATATTTTACATTTTCGGTAAACATATGTTTTGCATCTATCCAACATATACATTCTAAGTTAGTTATATCCTTTCATTTTTGTTTTCCCTTGTGTGATGCTAAATATATAAAACACACAAACATATATTCATAATATAGTTTTAAATTATACCAAAATGAAAAAGAACTCTACTGTATTTTGTTACTTTGTAGCCTTATCTGAATATGCCTAAATGTATCACATATTTCAGACATCTGTCCATTTCTCCAGTTATAATTGCAGAATTCAATGAGATATGTCTAATACTTGGCATTGATATACTAAATGTATATGTTTTGTTATACTAGCAAAGAAAATATTTTGTTGTACTTTTTAATGTTTTATGGACTATCTAACGAAAATGTATTATAGTTGTATGTAAGCTTAAAGGGACACTGTCAACCCCCTTAGGTCTCAAAGTGTCCCCAGTTTAAAGAACATATTTTACAACTGCCAACATTCAGTAAAGTTTGCTTATGTAGCTGGTAGTTTGATTCTGACTCTTATTTTCTTTAAAAAAGTGAAAAACAAACTGCCCAACATACTGGTGTTATCACACCAAAACTGGTTTGTTTATATCCCTTAAACAACTCCAATCACATATTTCCTGGACTTGGAAACACCCACAAAACAGTCTAGCCCCTCATGATGCAATGGGAGTGTAGGAGGCTTCTTTCTTATGAGTAACTGCACTGGTTGGGTGTGTTTCTAATGCTCAGAAAGTATGCAGTAAGAACAGAACCAGGACTGTAAACAAAACAAGGTTGTTTATAAATATACATTGCCATGCATTTCAGTTCTACTAAACAAGGAGACAAACAAAACAAACAGCAACATCAATGAATTTTAGAGAGGGTAAACAATCATAAAATGTGGGGTTTCAACTAGAAATAATATGATAAAAACAGGTTGACAGTGTCCCTTTAATTTAACTCAGTAATTTCTACAATAAGGGTATGTCAGCAAACATACATTTTCAATATATGAGAGATGTATTTTCTGAGATATGTTTCATAAATGTTAAACTGGGTTTGACCTGAGATACATCTGGAAAGTATCTGCAATATATGCATTATATAGCATTCATATATATATATATATATATATATATATATATATATATATATATATATACTGATAATACATTTTAAATATATGTTTTGCATAGCAAATCAATATGTTTTATAGTTTATAAATACGACTGGAATATATATTACATATACCTTTATAACATATACTGTATATATAGAGTAGATTCTGAATATATATGTTAAATGCACTATTTCTATGTCTTCTTATAGTAAGATATGTATACAAGCAAACAAGGCAGCTGCAAAATTTAATGGTGCTCACAAAGCAAATGTAAACAGCACCCACAATAAATGTTAGGCACATACACACACACACGGTTCTATGTGAAAAGCACACTTGCAAAATTACTCCAGGCAAAATCAGTGAATAAAAAACATCAAGACCCACAATGGTGCTTCACAATACAGTATCAAACAATGAGTAAACCCCTCATTCTATGTGAGTTGTGAGGGACTGTGCTCCCCACACCCCCCGTTGGGGGGCTTTGGCTGTGAACCCTTTTAACCTAAATTACCATCTCTAAGCCACAAAACAGTAGAGCAGAAGAGCAATACCACCTACAGCACTAAACCTCACTTGCACTATAATTTCCACCTAACTGAAAAGCCCAGCACTGTTTTTGAGTCACTGTTTTTCACTCACTGTTTTTGATTTGCCTTATTGATGGGACACACACACACACACACACCAGATCAGTAACTCCAGAAGACAATTCTTAGATTTTCCATCACAAAGTTTATTTGTATAAAAAATAAAACATTGTAAAACCAAAGCCAAAAGTCACAATAGTAAAAAACAGACCTCCGCACAATATTGACGCTTCGTTCTGTTCTTGCACTTTTTCAACAATAATGCAAAATGTCAGTCCTGTGGTGAGGTCTGTTTTTACTATTGCTATTTTTGACTTTAGTTTTACATTTTTTCTCTACTCTACAAATAAACTTTGTGATGGAAAATCCATTAAGTGCCTTTTGGAGCTCCTGGTCTGGTGTGCATGTGTGCCTAACTTCTGCTGTGAGTAAAATGTGTATCTTGTTTGCTTGCAAGATACATTAAGTGTAGAATACATGCAGAATATATATTTTTATATATGTCAAATATATTTTTGCAAATGCCTGTTGTGGTGCTGTGTACGTATTTGCATAACTAATTTGCATATTTCAAAAGTCCGGTTTATCGACCAAAATCATGGTAATTTATATTTTTAAAATTGTTTTGAATTGACAGCATTAGCTTACAGATCAGAGGGAATGATAAAGAGCAAAAAAAAAACAAGTATATGTAGGAACTCACCCTGACATAAAAGGGAAACAAACAGAGGTGGTATACATACCAATCTGAGCCTTTATAAATTGTGAGATAAAGAAATAAGTCCTATGTGGAAATATAAATGCATAATCTGTAAGTCTGTGGTAATGGTACATAATTAAATGATAATTCTATTATATATAAATGGTTACTAATAATAGGAATTCCAAATATACAGTTAAATATACTTTACATCAAGATTAATCTATTGTCTCTTTGTCTTGGTATTTTAAGATATTTTTATAATGCATATAGTTAAAATATTTTAGATATATGTCAACTACATAAAAACATATATTTATTAAATATTCAAGATATATAAATAGATATATAAAATATGTATCATCCACCTATAATAAATATATCACTGAATATATTTATGATATCTCTTAAATACAGTATATCTGTCACAAATATTCTGTAAATAAATCAGATATTTCAAACTTGGCCAATTTGAGATATTTTGCATATTCTTTAGACATATGATCAAACATGTATTTGAAATATGTATTTATAAATATATTTAAAATGTATTTCTTTTCCATGTGGGCCACTCTATGGGTATTCAATTTTATATTCTATCAGGAGCATGGAGATGCAGAAGCTCAAAACTCTCTACCATAGAACTGTTCACTTTGCAGCTGCTGCTTCACCTAGGGAGCATGACTGTAATGTTTTACATTCACTAAACTGGGCATCACTTGAAGGAAAGCTAGCCTACTCTTCCCTGTGCCTTGCCTACAAACCTATGCTCAATTATGCTCCCCCTAACCTAAAAGACCTGCTAAGAGCCAAACTGAGCAGGGATCACCTCAGATCCTTTTACCAGTTTGGGGTGCCAGAGAGCCAGCTTCCAGGTAGGACATATTTTCTCCCAGCTTCTCATTACATCTCCTGGTCTCAGTTTGTAAGAACCAAAAGCAATTGAGCAGAAAATCTTCAACAGCATCGAATTCTGCACATCTCAAGCTTTCAGGAGATACCTTTTTTGTGATGGGATGCACAAAAAATAATCAGAATCCAGCATTGAGAAATATAAGGCCTACCTCCTCTCAGATACCAGCAGGATCAGCAGTAGATGTAACTAAAGACCCAGCAACAGAGCCTCCCTGGAAGGCCATACTTGAATAGGTTTGAGCTGTGGATGCAAAAATAGAAAAAACTCTGAATCGCTTAGAAGCCCATGATGCAGCCCTCATCTCTCTAAATGACACTGTAGCAGAAGCAGACAAGCCCTCATTGTCAGCTCAAGCTACGATGGCATTGCTTATGAAGGAAAGCCAGCAATTGAGAGGACGTTTGGAGGCCGTAGCAAATGGCCAGAGAGTGGGAATATTTGAATAGTAGTGTAACCTCCCCCCACTGGCCCCCCCTTGTTCAACTAGCAGGGCTGCTCCTCTCACACATGGCACCAATGAGAGGGATGGGGTAGTCACTATGAACAGTTCTGTTTACCCATACATGTACTTCATAGCCTGCCATCCTTAGATAGGCAAACCAAGTGTGGCAACTACCTAGCTCACACCTGGGGGGACCATTTAGCATGGCCATCAGCCTGGGGCCCTGGGAGAAAACATTTGCTCAGCATTATGCTAGGTTTGTACTTCTGGTCAGGGACACTCAAGTAAATCCAGACACTGGAAGCAATAACTGCACTGTCCAAACCAGGTTGGGATTCTAGAGTGTGGCTTTTATTCACATACACAGAGAATAATACGAAGTGAAGATGGATCCCCACAGGCTACTCCCACTGGTAATGCAGATTACTGAGGTACAGAGCACACACACAGCAAACCGTCAGGTTCTGAATGGATCTTGGCACACACAGCCCGAACTGGTACACTTCCCTTGACATGGCACCCTTGGCCAGTACTAGGAGACCTTCCCATATTTCATGAGGAATTATTGGTGGTTCCCTCAACCACCAAGGAGCACACTCCAGATCACAGAAAATCCAAAATCCCATGTCTGGGTATTTTCTTCAGGCACTTGCCAAGTGCACTGAGAGAAAATAAAGGTGCCTAAACTGAACCTGAAGAGGTAAACATGACTACTCCAGATGGGGTCTCCCAGCTTTTGCTTCCAAATTTATACTTGGACAGTCATCTGGTTAACAACACCTTTCTCAGAAAAAACTCTTGTAAATACTATCTTGAAATGTCTTGACATTTAACATTCTGCTTCTTACACCTCAGGGGTGTCATGAAATTAAAAGTTCTGTACATGGCTATGTCTTTACACTAGACCACCACTTTAGCACATGCTTTTAAATCAGACACAAACTAAAAGTTCTGTACTTGGAAAGTCTCCCTCCAGACCCCATAGTAGGCAGACACTTTTACTAGAAACACAGTATTGGTGACAGAGTCCCTTTGTCAGAGAAAAAACTCACCACAGGAATTCAGGTGCCCCACGGCTTTTTCCACACAAAAGTCTTGGGTACTCACAGAACAGATGAATCTCAGGCAGCTTCAACACAATCCAGGCTGGGCCAGGGGATTGCCCCTGAATCCTGGAATCCCTCCCCCCATTCCTCTGGGGATGGGGCACTGGAAAACCCTCTAGGAATGGTCTCTACCACTTCACACACTGGTCCTCTGCATCCTTCTTCAAGGGTGTGAACACACTACCCAATCTCCAGAGGTAGCTCTCTGTCAGAGCTAAGTCTGAGGATCTGCCTTCTGAGGCACTCCTCACTCTACAGACTCTCTCTCTCTCAAACTACACACAGACTACTTCTTCCTCCTAACATTCTACTGCTAACCCCTGCTGCTAGCATTCCACTGTGGCTTATGCTGCTGTGAAAATTCTAAGGTAACATCATCACTCCAGCGCAGCTGAGACTGAAAACAGAGTGTGGCAGTGTGAAACCCATTTAACTGGCATCTCACAAGCTGCCTCTCCCTGCCTGCCACTGATTCTAAGTGGGATTTTAGTAACCCCTGGGAACAAGGGGGTTACAATAGGCTTGCCAGAAGGAGTGGAGGGAGCCTATCTTTTGGATTACCTAAAAGACTGGATGGCAGAAACATTATCCTTACCAGATGGGTTTGACTGGATGACCCTACAGCAGGCTTATCAGGTAAATTCCAGGGCCCGACCTGCTGATCCATCACAACCCTGGACTGTGCTGATTAAAACAGTGGGGCCAGAGGTTGAAGACATGCTCATCTCTGCTGCCAGGATGGTGTACCCGGTGGAGGTTCAGGGACATGACGTGAAACTACTACCTGATTTATCATTTCAAACTCAGGCCAGATGCAAACAGTTTGATGTGACCAGACAGAAGCTCAGATCCCTGGGAATTGTTCACACTTTTCTTCTCCCAGCTCACTTATGCATCATCTATGGAGGGAAAAGTTGGCAGTTCACTGACCCGAAAGATGTTGGCCGATGGCTTGAGAAGATTGAAGGGGAATTTCAGGGGAAAAAAACTCTTGAAAATCCCTCTGGGGATTCTGATTCTGATGCAGGATGAGTACTTTTAGGCTCTGTATTGCAGTGTTCTGATTTTCAGATGCTTCTCCCAGGACATGTTTCTATGTTTCTATGTTTCACCCAGGACAATACATGGACTTGTTTTATTGGTGGGATTAAAGTTTTGCCTGTATAAGGATATTGTTTAAGCGCTTTTTACTGTTAAAATATCCTACTGTTGAAGTTTAGCTTACTTAGTACTTGAAATAGTGTTCCATGTTTTAAGTTCCTGGGGACAGGTTAAAGGTTTAAGGAATTCACTTAATGGCTTTATAGAGGTAATAATTATAATGCTCCATGGATATGGGGAGAAGATTGGGGAGAATTAAATATAGATCGTTATACCTTTTTAGAGAAAATAGGTTTGTTAGCACTACTGGTTTAGTGGGTATGTCTAAGTTTGATATATCCCTATGAATTTCTACTTATGCCTCTGAAGCAGCTGGCAACTTGGGACATTTAGGCCCTGTCCACACTCGCTGTCTTGTAACATTACCGGCAGCCCATAATGTTTCAAGACCAGCAAACACGGTTCATGTCCACACTATAGCATGGTAAAACCATGCTACATACCATGTTTCAAAACCGTGCTCGAAACCTGATGGGAATAGGTTTCGAGCACAGTTTCAGACCAAAACGGTTGCCTTAAACTGTGTTAACTGTAGTGCGGATGCAGACTGTGCTTTAACATGGTTTAAGGCAACCTCCTCCGACCTATGGGGTGTTTGTACTGATTCCCAGAAGAAAAGGGGATAGTGTTACTTACATCCCTGACCTCGTGCAGGGCTCCCGGTTTCAGCGATGTTATTTGTTCTCCAGTCTGTCACCATGCCCATTCATGAGTATTCCGGCATGCATTGCGGTGCCCAGTATTACTGTAAGCATGCCTGGGAACTGAAACGGGCAAACATGGTTGTCATATCACAGTGTGTACGCACCGACAACCGTGCTTAAAAATGGAACAAAAAATGTTTTTAAAAACGTTTTCCTGACAGAGATCAGTGTGGACAGGGCCTAACTTTGGAACTTTTAAGGGCTTTGTGTGCCTTTCTAAGTTTTGTATAACCCCTACATCCTACTGTACCAGATTGTATGGGGGAATATGTGTAACCCCAATATTGTATGGCAATGGTCTTATTTGGCTGTTTAATTCTCTGCACCTATTACACGAGTATTATTATTGTATTGTTTTATTTAAAGCAATAAACATATAGTAGAAAAAAAAATATCTGGTGGTCATGTGATGCAAGCAAGCTAGAAGCAGCACCAATTTGGAGCTCACGCTCCTCTACCCCTTCTACTAATATCTTTGCTATTTAATATAAATCTTACTGCTGAAACCACCACTTCGCATTGGATTCCTGCTTTCAACATCAGTTTGGGGCACTCCTATGCATCGCTATTGGGACGTCCATCCCGCGATGGAGGTTGAGATGAAGCAGGCCCACCTGAGGCATATACCACCTACCTCGCCTGAGAAACTCCACCTGAAAAAAAACAAGGCGCAGGGGGATAAAAGTGGTACATCGCTGATTCAATCGATCCCGCTCACGGAGGAGAGGTTCTTACAAGAACTCGAACCCTTCAAGGAAACTCTGAGGGATATTGCCACAGAATTAAAATCTATACGCAGTGATATGTCTGATCTCACCCGATGGGTTGGTGATTCGGAGGCCTGAATCAAATCAGTAGAGAACTGGTGAGAGAAACAAGATCCAGAAGTGGTATCCCTGAGACAACAAGTTCAAAAATCACAGTTGAAAACGGAGGATCTAGACGGAAGAAGTAGGAGAAATAATATTCTAATTATGGACCTTCCTGAGAAAGAAGAAGGAGCCAATACTATTTTATTTCTCCAAAGGTTTCTAGAGAAGGAGGCAGGCCCTTCACCACTTCATTCCTCTTACCAGATCGAAAGGGCTCACAGCTCCATCAGACCTAGGCCCCAGATGGGAGAACCACCTTGGCCCCTAATTCTAAAGTTCTTAAGCTATATCGAAAAGCAGCACATTCTGACAAAAACCAGCGAGTTAAAAGCAGTAATGTGGGAAGGGAACAAGCTCCGTATCTCACAGGACGTACCATATGAAGTCCGCCAGAAGAGAGCCGCCTTCCACCCTACAGTAACCAAGCTAGTGGCAGCCAGTACCCCATTCAAGATGTTATATCCTGCGAAATTACAGGTTTTCATCTTGGGCAGTTGGATATCCTAGGAATTGCCACAGCAAGCCACCATCAATCTACCCACCAAGTTGCCAGAATTTTTAAACCTGGCTGAGTGTTCAACTTAACAATCTCTGGGATCTAATTATTATGGTACTGGAAGTCTCTTCGCATTCTATCAGAACTGCCTCACATTTGTGCTGACAATTACTTTAAAATCGATTAATGAAGTTCTTACCAGGGTGTTGAGACCTTCAAGGAGGGGAGGGGGCGATTACAAAGCATAGCGCCTGGCCGTTTTCCTGTTGCCAACACTAGGTGCAGTAATTGTTTATTTAGACCCCAAGTCACCAAGAGGGAATCTTTGTTTGCAGGCATTTTACCAGGGGACAGAAATTGCATAGGACTGTTCCTGGGTCCAATCTATCAGCCTCCCCCTGTGCATTTCCCCTCTCTTTGTCTTCTCCTTCCTTCTTTTTCATGTTATTATAATTTTTATGGGCCTCCTACCAAACAGCCTATATTGGTGAATGCACCCTACATTACGCTAAGTAAGTGTTTTTCTGTGTTTTCTTTTTATTTCCTCCATTAGGCCTTATGTTTATTAGTACTTGGGAGTTGTGCCTACGATGGGCAGAGTTTTTGTTTGAATGACCCACCACTGTTAACTCGAGTGACCTGGAGGAAATAACAAGTGATAACCTCCTGTGGGACAGGTTTCTTTTTTGACTAATTAAGGTCTGAACTGATACACTTTGGGTGCCACCTCAGTTTTTGAGATCACTTTTGTTATTATATTATGGCCCATAAGAGTCTAATATTTGCTCCCTTATGGAGCACCTAATTTTCTTTAATTAACTATTACAAGGAATCTCCTCTTCCAAATAAACAAATGGGGGGAGGGTGGGATGCTCTATACAGTGCAGGCTCAGGTTGAGCTACACAGTGGGCTAATTTTTTGGGAGTTCGACCTCACAACACTCTATTTACTCCTCTTACATTGGAATAGTGAAGGTTACTAATATTATTCTGGGTTACAGCTATCCTACCATCCCTGTGGGTGGTTCCTAATTCTAAGGGGAGTGTTTTTAGAGGTCGTAAGGGGTTGGTCTCCTATGTTTGTAATAATCAAAGCCTGTTTTCCTATCTGGAATCGAAATGGGACCAGTGTATATAGTTACAGTTTGAAGTGGGTAGAAGGGAGGTACTCAATGGGTCACAAGCTAACGGATAAGAGGCTCCCGACTAGTGGGGTGGGATGGGGTGGATTTACAATAATGTTGCACATCTTGTATAACTATTCAAAAATGCTCTATTCATGTTTACCATACAAACACCCTACCGGTTCTTTTCCTACTATTGTAAATTTGTGTACAGGAAACTCGCTGCATTGTGTAACTACACAAGGGATAAGAAACAGCTCATGCTGGGGGGAGGGCAGGGGGGAGAGGCGAGGTAATCAGTCTGAATTTGGTGTACCGATTGTTCACTATTTCAAATGTTGACTATGGCTAGTAATATAACAAAATGTACATCATGGAATGTCAGGGGTGCTTGTAAGTGTACCAAAAGGTACCAAATTTTTAAACATCTCTCATTGTCACAATCCACTATATCCTTTATTCAAGAAACCCACCTATTTCCATCCGAGGCCACTGCTTTCCGAAGGCAAAATATTGGCAAGTTTTTGTCTCTGGAAATTCGACTGCCAGTAGAGGAGTTGCTATACTGATTAATCTGTCCATACCCTTTCAAGTGACTCAAACCATTGCAGATCCACAGGGGAGATATACCCTAGTAACAGGTACATTGAGTTGCACAAAGATACTATTGGGAAGTGTTTATGGTCCAGCGAGGGGTGATCCCACTTTCTTTACAGATCTCATAAGCAACATATCCCCCTTCATGTCTTTACCAATGATATTAGGAGGAGACTGGAATCTTCCTCCTACCCAAGATCCCGCAACTATCGGTTTATGCTGATGACATTCTATTACACCTCTCAAACCCAGTCTCCTCTTTCGCAGAAGCCTTAGAAATAATCCGTACGTTTAGCAAATACTCAAATTATCAACTAAATCTTAGTAAGACAGAAATCTATCCCCTTAATTGTAGCATGCACAAGCATTCCTTTGCTCATTTGGGTGTGAAGTGGTCTCCTCAGTATATTAAATATCTAGGTATTCACCTTACCACAGATCCTATTTTACTGCTTAAACTTAATTTCTTAGATCTCTGGACCACTAGATATCTTGAGCTGGAGAAGTCTCTCATTTTCTTTGTGGGGTAGGATTAACAATATTAAAATGAATGTCCTTCTGAGATTGTTCTACCCTCTCAACATGCTAAATGTTTGGCTACCTCTAACCTTCTTTAAATGTATACATGCTGATGTTACCTCCTTTATTTGGCTTGATAAAACTGCCAGGAGGGCATACCATAAATTATGTTTTCCCAAAGAGTTTGGAGGACTTTGTCTTCCCAACTTCATGTTATATTACTGTGCAATCCATCTTTACAAATAGAAGCATAGAAACATAGAATTTGACGGCAGATAAGGACCGCTTGGCCCACCTAGTCTGCCCATTTTCCTACCTAACAGATAAGCTGCAAATCTTAATTAACAAACAGCTTACTTCCTCCTACCCCCATTAGGACTGCCTTATGCCTGTCCCATGCATTCTTGAAGTCCCCCATTGTTCTTGACTCCACAACCTCCTCAGGGAGGCTGTTCCATGCATCCACAACCCTCTCAGTGAAAAAATGCTTCCTCACATTACCTCTGAGCCGCCCCTCTGTCTTCAAATTACGCCCTTGTTCTTGCACATCTCTTTTTCTGGAAGATGCTACCCTCTTGGACTTTGTTAATTCCCTTGAGGTACTTGAAAGTTTCTATCATGTCCCTCTCTCCTCCTTTCCTCTAGGGTATACATATTAAGCTTCTTTAGTCTTTCTTCAGTATGTCTTCTGGTGCAGACCCTGCACCATTTTGGTGCCCTCCTCTGGACAGCTTCCACTCTGTCTATGTCTTTGCGGAGATTGGGTCTCAGAACTGCACACAGTACTCCAGATGTGGTCTCACCAACTGTCTGTACAGAGGATAACAACTTCTGTTTTCTACTATTGATGCCTCTTCCTATGCATCCCAGTACCCTCGCCTTCCTTACTGCCTTCTCACATTGCTTGCCCACCTTTAGGTCATCTGATATAATTACCCCCAGGTCCCTTTCTATTTTTACTGTTGTCAGTATCTCACCCCATTGTGAACACTTCCCTGGTTTTGTTTCCCATGTGCATTACCTTGCACTTCTTTGCATTGAATCTGAGCTGCCATACATTTGACCATTCCTCCAACCTTGCCAAGTCCTTCTTATCCTTTCCACTCCATCTGTGTATCAACCCTGTTGCAGATCTTTGTGTCATCTGCAAAGAGACATACTTTTCCTTCCAGTTCCTCTGCAATGTCACTTATAAAGACATTAAAAGGACCGGTCTCAGTACTGAACCCTGCGGTACCCCACTAGTAACCGTCCTTTCTTCACTGTGTATTCCATTTACTACTACCCTTTGCATCCTGTTGTCTAGCCAATTTTTTATCCAGGCTACCACCTTGGGACCCACTCCAAGGCTGGCTATCTTGTGAATTAATCTTTTGTGTGGGACTGTATCAAATGCCTTGCTAAAATCTAGGTAGGCCATGTCCACAGCCCCTCCCTGGTCTACTACTTTGGTCACCCAGTCAAAGAAATCTATTAGATTTGTCTGACACGACCTTCCCATTATGAATCCATGCTGCCTTGGGTCCTGTGCCCCACTGGCCTCTAGGTACTCAACAATTCTTTCCTTCAGAAATGATTCCATCATTTTCCCTACCACTGAGGTCAAACTAACTGGTCTGTGGTTTTCTGCCTCTGTCCTGCTCCCACTTTTGTGAAGAGGAATCACATCTGCCCTCCTCCAGTCCTCGGGTACCACCCCATCCTCCCATGATTTGTTAAAGAGAGTAGTCAGCGGTGTCACTAGTGCGGAAAATGGTTGTCTATATCCCAAATGCAACAACAGGCAGATTACATACCCATTTAGCTACAAGTTGAATCAGCTATACTCTCTAGTAATAAACTGGACTCCACCAGAAAAGTTTACACCCCAGCAAAAGTTTTGCCACAGGCCTTATACTGTTCTCTAATTGGTATTTCCCTTAGCATTCTATCACAGCTTGGTGGCCATATTAAGATATTTCCTATCACAGACTTCTCTCAGCCCATTTTCTCTAATCCAAATATTATGATTTGGGTCTACCTCTCTCTACATCTTGGTTAAGAATACCTCAGGACTCTAAAATCTCAGATTTCTATTCCGACACCACCATCCTTACTTCACAAGAGATAATAACTAAATTTGGTCTTCAATCAACCTCATTTTTCAAGGTATATCAACTTCGGCATGTATTGACTAAGCTATTTGGGCAAGAGTTAAAACCTTCTATGTTTGGGGAACTCCTACATCAAATTTCTGGTCCAGCTTGTCGACCTCATGGAATTTCCATAATATATAAGGTTCTACTTACTAGCCCACAACCTTCCTCCCCAGTAGGTTCCACAATATGGGACAATTTTTTACCTGATACAGAACTTAATTGGCCGCACCTTTGGAAAAATCTCTACACCTACATTTCTCAGGACAGGTTTAGGTTAACCCAATATAGAATTCTAAATAACATGCACTACACCTCAGTAAAGTTAACGAAGATGGGCCGGCTTGATTCTTCATTATGTTCCAGATGTAATATGGAAGAAGGCTCTTTATTATATATCTTTTGAACTTGTGGGAAGGTATCCCTCGTGGACACAAATTGAGAACCAATTGGATCTTCTCCTAGGTTTACAAGGGTTATTTACCCCACTTATTTGTGTTATCGGGGATTTCTAGAAGATTCAAGTTAAAGAAAGAAGGTACCATATGGCCCTCATCTCTCTGGCGGTCAAGAAATTGGTCCTTCAGCATTGGATGGACCAGGTGACCATAACATACTCAGAATGGTTGCATGAACTATCCTTTGCTCTTAGAGCAGAACAGTTAATTGCCAGTGTTAGACACCGTATTCCCTCTTTTCACAAAAATTGGGGGAAACTATATGCACAATATGCGAGTTAATTGCTCCTTTTAGATCATGACGTGCCCTCTGACAAATGATAAGGATTTAAGATTTAGATTACACTTCGACCCATTAACTGCAGTCATATGTTTCATGTACTGAATCTAGTATACAGTATACCTCGCCAGGGGTGGGGAATATCGGGGGGAGCCTAGGAAGGGGGGGTCTAGAGGGGTGTGAAGGGATTATGATTTATCCAGTAGTCAGTACTATGGCTTAATCACAAAGACTGTTTTTCTTTTATGTTGTGATTGTTATATAAAATCAATAAACCTCACTGGATTAAAAAAAAAAAAAAAGACCCTTTTACCAGTTATTCTTTCTAGTCCCTAGTTTTATGACTAATGTGGGCTATAGGTCATTTGCCACCTCCATTCTGACCCTGTGAAATGACCTCCCTAACAACCTGCATTAATGCTTTTCTCTTGGTTGTTCTAAGAAGTGCCTAAAGACTTATTTGCTGGAACTTAACATTTGCAACTGTAATCCCTGATGTGTTTTCATTTGTGTAACTCTCCAAGTGTTTTGTTCTTAAATAGATTTAGGACAAACATCCTTCCAGAATGCAATTTTAATTTCTGACAGGCACTTTTTGGGAGCTTATCTTTGACCTCCGATGTTGCAGTATGTAACTATTGTAATCTTAGCTATTATATACTGAGATCCATATGCTTCATTGTCCCTGTTGTTTAAATGCTTAGTCTATGTATCTGTTGTAACTCACAATCTTGATATTGTATGTACAATTATTTTGTCATTGTCAGAATTTCTCATGTAATTAACTCCAGGTCACCACTGAAAAAGGGACTCCAACAGTCTCAGAGGGTCTACCCAGTTAACACAATTAAATAAATAAATACATAAATAAATAACTAAATAAGATTGGACCACACATTTTAGTCAGGGTTTAAATGTTACTGTTCCCTCTATGGAAAGCCACTTAAGTCTGCAAACAAATTGAAGTACATACATTTATACTGTTTGCAGAAATGAAATACCTGTACTTAAATGTGGACTGCATATTAGTGGTCTGTGTCTTTAACTGCCCTGTATAAATTGCATTGATAAACAGCCAAGCTCCACCCCCTGCAGAAGAAGAGTCAGTGTGACTCAATGGTGCTGGGGTGTTAGTGGGTGTCCTTTCTGTGGTGAGCTGCAATCTATTGCTTTGGATTTTTATCTTCTTGCTTTTGCTCAAATAAATGATGCATGTGTGGGTTTAATAGTTTTGTAATCATTTTTATTTTATTGAACACAACCAACACATACAGAAAAAGGAGACAACTCATAACAGTAATTGCTAGGATAAAAAGAGAGCTGTAAGCAGACTGTAGCATATTATGAGTCATTCTTGTGCAGTAGCACAGTCCAAGTATAATGCATGAAAAAAATGTCAATCTGTTAGGGGTTGGAGTTCAGCCCTATAACCTTAGCAAGGAAGAAATCTGTTTAATCGTATCATCAATAGGGATTTGAAAGTACATGCGGGATGGTAAACTGTTGGTCACTAGTTATTAGGCAGAGTCAGTTAGTGGGCAGGCTCTGAGCATACTAAGCCTATTTTAATCTGACATTTTGCTCACTTCATTTTATTTGTGGAGCCCTGCTTCCTGAGGCACAGGAGGTAGGAAGAGAGATCAGTAGTTTAATCTCTCAGGAGAACTATTGATCTAACTTGGGAGCAAGTTTTTTATTTCGGCTACATACTGAAGTACATATGTGCCAGGACTATGGATGAGTAGTCCTCACCCATAATTGGGGTAACTTGAAGGAAAATTGTCCACTTGAGTATAACATGATCCTGAAGCCATCCTGGGTCACCTGAGCTTAAAACTCACCCTCTGCGAGCAGGGTGAATCTTTGTTGCAGAAGCACTGTGGAAGGTGGTTACGCTAGTGGGCAGGCTCTGAGCATACAGAGCATTTTTTAATCTGACATTGTCCCCGGATCCCCAACCTGAAATAAACTCAGGCCACAGCTTTATAACTTTTGTCTGCTCACTGGCAGTATTTGTTATGTCATAGGCACAGTTAATTTGTTACATCCCAAATATCATACTTCCAATCATTCATATCTACAATTTGGACATAACAGTCCCCATTGCCTTCTTGGATGTAAAAGTCCCATCTTCTTTTCTTGTGGATCATTGTCCTGCTCTCTTCCTGTTCATCATGCTACTCAGGGTCTGGACATCATGATCTGGCTCCCCCTTTCCACTCACCACCATCGGGTACCAGGTTACCCAGACCACTCGCCCCCCACGCCGGGTGTGGGACACCATGTTGCATCCCCAGTTTCATGTCCTCCTCCCATCCCTTACTCCCACGCCTGTTCCTTTGACCCCCAGCCCGTGGTACCACCCACCTCCCCTGTATCTGCCCCCTTCCCTTGCCCCCATAAAACCTTCCACCAAATCTGTCACCACTTATCCCCAGTGCCTGCAGGGACTCCACCCAACCCCCTGGCCCACCGACTGTGTTTCACGGCCCCTCAGGGCCCTAGTTGGCCTCCCCACAAGGACACCTCATGCCTATGCCCCATCATTCCAGTGCCTATACCAGTTATTCAAATTTTCTTGCAGGGAAGGTGGGTGGGAATTTTACAGCAAGAAAAAGAGGGCAAATTATGGTTGCATGCCTTCAAGTATCCCCTAGAGGCCTTTATTTTAGACCCCACCCAGACCCTCCCTTCAGCCAATGGCCAGTGAGCTTCACCTGCCTGTCATTTGTCCCTGTAGTGATGTCACAGGCCCTTCCCCTTCCAGTCCTCCTCCACCCTACCTCCTCCCCCCTCCCCTTCCCGGGCTCTTTCTCTCTGGCTGGGGCCCAGGACAAATTGGCCTGTCATTTAGTGGCAAGCCTCCTTGTCCCCGGATCCTCAACCCGAAATAAACTCAGGCCATAGCTTTATAACTTTTGGATGCTCACTGGCAGTATTTATTATGTCATAGGCACAGTTAATTTGTTACATCCCAAATATCATACTTCCAATCATTCATATCTACAATTAGGACATAACAGTCCCCATGGCCTTCTTGGATGTAACAGTCCCGTCTTCTTTTATGGCGGATCGTCATCCGGCTCTCCTCCTGTTCATAATGCTTCTCGGGGTCCAGACACCATGATCCAGCCCCCCCCTTTCGACTCACCACCATCGGGTACCAGGTTACCCAGACCACTCCCCCATGCCGGGTGTGGACACCATGATCCACCCCCTAGCTCTGTGTCCTGCCCCCCACCCCCCTCTTTACTCCCACGCCCGGGTTCCTTTGCCCCAGCCCATGGTACCTACCCTCCCCTCTATCTGCCCCCGTTTTTCCCTTGCCCCCTAAAATCTTCCACTGCCCGCTTCCAGCTTGCAATGGAAGATGGGCCCCCCGCAGGATAGCCCTTCAAACCCTTCCTATTTATGACCTCTACTAGCTCCCCAAAAGGCCGGAGGAACAAACCCATGCCAAACTCAGTGAGATGGACACCATCCGATCTGTACACTGCTCTTGATCAAATGAAATGTCCCTATGCTGTATATGGATCCCCCTCCATCTCGATGACCGCCCTGGCCACCTTCTTGTTCAGGCATTTTCTTGCCACCTCCACCACCTGGGGCCTTTTGGCCCCCCTCCATACCCTCCAAGATGTGATCTCAGACCAACCAATCACCACCCTGGGCCACCAGCTCTTCACCCTTTCTAAGTCCTCTATAATGTCCCTCATCAAGGATCCCCATGGCATGGCCCCTATGTCGTAGCCCCTTAAGTGGATAATAATACAATCTGGACTGGCCCATTGCACCCGCAGCTCCTCCAACAAAGGCAGCAGCTGTGGCCATCTCATGATCCTCAGGCCCCTCCACCTCACTTTTGTGTGTTCGATTCCCTGGCGCAGCTGCGTGCCCATCCTTGTGGCCTCTGCAAATCTCTCCACCCAATAGATGAAAAAGTGCCCCGCGATCCACACCTGTCTCTTGGAGCCTGCTGTGGGGGAGAAAAAGGGGTATACCAGTTAGCCACTGTCAACACCTTACATACCTCTTATGACAGTTCGATGCCCACCTCCCTACTCTCTTGACCTCCTTCTTCCCTGCTCCTGATATGGCTGCCTCTGAAGTTCCCCCAATCTGGAAGGAGTGAGGGGCGAACTCATTGGGGTTCTCACCCACAAATGCCAATGCCTTTTTCAGAACTGCCCCCCACCTGGAAACTGGTCACCCGTGACCTGTCCCTGTGCATGAACCAGGGCCCCCCTCTTTGTACTCTGATCCTCGCATATGCTGCCATGGCCTGGACTGCACAGGCCTCTGCTGTCACCTCCTTCCACAGTTCTACGGTGGCCCCTTTGCCCTGCTGGTCTGTCTTTGACCTCTGCAGTATGATTATTACCTTCCCCTCTCCCAACCTCACACACTTCTCCCGCAGCCCTGCATCAGTCACCCCCTTTCTGGAGCCACCATTTCACCCACCCGGAAAGCCCCTTTTGCCATGACGGTAAAAATGGCCCTGAAAGGCAAGCCTCATTAGCTGAATAGCAGACACGGCCCACCGTGCGTAGGACCTGTATGAGAAGGGATCCCATTAGGGCGCTTCTTCTGTCCTGCCACCTTCCCTGACAATTCTGCCAACCCGCCACCATATGTCTGATGGCACGGCCACCTGTAACACGTACCCACCTCCTGTCCAAGCAAACCCAGCTGATCCCTGCTGACTGGACCCCCATGGTGGCATGCATTACCCCTTCCTCCCATCTTTTTACCATGTACTGCATTACCTCCTCTTCCTTGGCTGGTTCACCTGTCTCCCAACCCATTCCGGTCCTAAACATCTGGAAACCCAGCCATGCTCTCTCGTAGGCCCTTAAGGTGCCAGCCGCCCATGACCCTTTATACAAAGCCCTGGCCTTCTCTCTCCAATCTCCCATAGCTGGCCAGGGACCCTGGTCCCGGTGAGCTCGGCCTGCGGTGCCAGCTCTCGGAACCTCTCCATCTGAAAACAGGTAAGACAGTCAGCTACCTCATTCTGTGATCCCTCGATATGCCTTGCCCTAAAAGACAGGTTGAGTCACAGCCCTAACAAGACCATACCCCGCAACACTGCCCCGACCGATTCCATCCTGCCTGTCTGTCTATTGATCACCTTGACCACACCCTTGTTGTCGCACCAGAAAACTATGTGACGCCCTGCCATCCGTGTACCCCAAACCTCCAAAGCTACCCATATCAGAAAAATCTCGAGGAACATGATGTCCTTCATCGATCCCCATTCTTGCTATTGTACCGGCCATGCCTCTGAGATCCATTCTTCTTGAAAGTAGGCCCCCATCCCCAGGCCCCTGGCTGAATCCGTGTACAGCTTGAGGTCTGCGTTGGAGGCCCAGCCCTCCTGCCAAAACGTCACTCCATTGTAGGATTCCAGAAATGTCTCCCATACCCGCAAATCCTCCTTAACCCCCTTGTTAATGTCCACCCAGTGGTGTGGCAGTATTGCTTTTCCTGTGACCCTCCCTAATCTCCTAATAAATGCCCTTCCTGGGCTTATGGCATTGTAGGTGAAATTAAGGTGCCCCAGTAGTTGTTGTACCTGTACCAGCGGCACCCTCCTCCTCCCCCCGACTAATGCCAGTAGCCCCTTGAGTCTTGCAACTTTGTCCCCTGGGAGGTGAAAACACTCCTCCTCCATGTCCACCTCAATCTTGAAGAACTCTAGTGTCTGCACCGGACCCTCAGTTTTTCCGGAAGCCAATGGGATTAGTATGGACCTGCACATATCCTGGAAATCTGCTAGCATTTTTCCTGCCTGCTCCTGACTGGTCCTGATCAGTAAGAAATCGTCCAAATAATGGACTACCCTTCTGTGTCCATAACACCACCCAAATACCCACTGTACCCAAAAACTGTAGACCTCAAACGTGGCACAGGCCACGGAACACCCCATGGGCATTGCCTTGTCGAAATATAATGAGCCTTCAAACTGGAATCCAGGAGGTCCCAATCCACTGGCTGTACCAGCAGCAGCTGAATGTGGACTCAATGTCTGTCTTGGTCAACCATGCCCCCTCCACCGCCCAGATCAACTCCATGCTTGGTCCAGTGATGCATACGAGACCATGCTGAGAGCTTCTGGGATCCCTCTTTTCACTGATCCCGCTTTCGGGTAGGACAGGTGATGGATGAGCCTGAATTCCCCCCCCCCATTTCTTGGGTAACAATCCCAATGGTGACACCCGGAAACTTGTACGGGGGGGGGTCAGACAGTGCCCCCTCCACCCACCCTGCCCAGATTTCCTTCTGGATCTTTTCCCAAACAATGTCTTCCTTTCCTGTTACTGACCCCAAATTCTTAGCCCGCATCCCCACCCATGCCCCCCGAAACCCAGCACAAGCCCACCCTCAAAATCGCCCCTTAACATCTCTCCCCCTTCCTTATTGGGGTAATCCCTGCTCCAGTGTTCCACCACCGCCCGTTTGATGGGTGTGCAGGCCAAGGGATATCCCCACCTCCATTCCCCCTGTTCTGGTCTAGCTCCATCCATAATTGGCTGCATATCCTCCTCTCCTGGATCCCCCTCGGCCCCTGCCGGTTCCCCCTCTGCTGCCCTGAAAGGGCTGCACCTGGGCCTGCCCACCAGCTGGCCCCATCTTGTCGCCCCCTATTCTGCAACCAGTGGCTGGGTGTGACTCCCCACACCGAGAGCAAATGTGCCTAAACTTACAACTAGGCCAGCTACATGCGGCCCTGTTGTTAGCCCAGCAGGTCTTGGTACCCTGGATTTGAGTCCCCTTTTTCACCTGTTCCATTCCCTGTGTCACTTCTGCTCCCTACAATGTATGGACCCAGAGTTCAGCTTGGGTGCAATCCCACCTTAAATCACCTTTTACGGCCATGAGTCTTCAGAACGCCTCATCGTACTTATGCCATCCAAAACCCAGCTTTGCCCGATATGTATCTTTGATGATAGCCATGTAGGTTAGCAGTGGGATTGCTAGATCGGGCTGCTTCTCCAGCACCAAGGCACTACAAATCAAAAACCCTGTCTGCCACATGTCAATGTTTTTTCCTTTAAACCTAGCCTCCTCCGTCTTGTGCCCTACCACTGCCAATGCCATCGCCATCTCCTACTTTCCTACCAATTCCTTCTTCTCGTGTCTGTTGGTTGTCTCCTCGTAGACCAGCCCAAAGATATCCATGTATTCCCCTTTCCAGATGTTTTCTTTAATTGTTGTTGGCATGTGGTCTCCTAATGTGAGACCTGGCGGGCCATAGTACAACTTCCGTGCCCCCCCTGTGGTGCCCACCACCCTTTTTTCCCCTTTACTTTTTTCCTTGATGGCCTGCAATGCCGCCTCGATTTTGGACACCCCCTCCTCTCCCAAATCCCCTACCAACCCTTCAATATACTCTGGTAAGCTTGCCTCATTACTCATATCTACCTTATCCTTACTTTCATCTGGTTGCTGCTCATCCGGGATCTGATCCAGGTTTTCACCTGTCCTCGGTGCTGCTGGGGCACTAGGTCCTACCCTCCTCGGCCGTTTGTTGCCCCTTCCAGTGCTGGCCCCTCCGTACTGCTCTTTCTGCTTCTTCTGAGCCTCTTCTTCATTGCCTCCATCAACTTGGTCATTTGTGCCATGAGCGTCGCAGCTTCCACCAGCATGGTAGTGCTAGATGCTGGGGCTCTTCTGGGTGCTATATCTTCATACGAGCTGTATAACAAAAAACATGTGAAATACCCTCCCTTACCAAATAGCTATTCAGCCCCCCACAAACAGAATTGGGGGGACCCTCATTCTCAATACCATCCTGACCCCCCACAACCCCTCCCCCACCCTGTAGCAGCCCTGCCCAGGCTGGTGCCCCCCCAGGGTCACGGTGAACAAACCAAGGCTGAAAAGTATTTCCCATTTCCACAGTAGGCACTGACATACCCATCCCCCATTTTGCCCCTCCCCCTTTTTTTTGAGTCCCATCTATGCCTCTGGCCTCAGCATCCTTTCCTGGCATACCCCCCGCCCGAGCCTGGCCCAGCAACTACAGCCCATATCCCGCTGCTCCCTGCCAGTGCCCTCTCTGTTGAGCTTCCTTGTCAGTCCTTCATCATCGTCCCCATGTTCAGATACGGCCCAACCCCCCCAATCCCACAGGGCTGTGCTGGAACTTTTCTGCACCATCCTCTCATCCCTTGCTCCTCTTTGTTCGCCCCCATTCCAGCTCCTATGACCCAGTTCCTTGGCCTGGGGCCATGCCGCCCCTCACCCAGCCCGTTACCCTGTGCAACGCTCGGACCTTCCCTGCCATGCAGGCCACAACAGATTTCCGATCCACTGCATCAATTGTGCCAGAGGATGCATAGTCACCTCTCCTCCTATTGCTGTATCGCCCCCATCCTTCCACACCCCTTTCGGTCCTACCCGAGTAGTGAGGCACATTCCCTCCCTTACCCGCCATTTATTTATCTACTGTTCTCATTCTATGTTTCTGTTTCTGCCACTGGTGCCTCACGGCCCCCAGGGCCCATGGGCCTGCCTTTTCCACCATGTGGTGACCTAGGCCTGAGGCAGGCTAGCAACTCTCCCTACCCAAGGCCTTCCTGTTGGCCTTCAATGCTTGTCCTACTCCTCCGGGCCTTGCTGCTGGTGCCCTGCTTCCATTGCTGCTTTATATTCATTTTATTATTTATATATATATATATATATATATATATATATATATATATATATATATATATCTATATATATATATATATTTTTTTTTTGAATGGCGTTCATGACCACGCGGATGCCTTTCCAGCCTGGTAGGCCTCTCTGGTTCCTTCCCCACTTCAGATGGCACCTCACTGCCCTAAATGGCTGCTCCCAGGCTCAAACTGTGCATGGCCTAGCTGGATCGTGAGCCCCCTCAGCCTTCCGCCCTCTGTGGTGGCTGCACTACTGTAGGGCGAACAAAAGAAATGCCCCTCCACGTGGAGGTCCTGGCTCAAGTCGGCTTACTCTGCCACTGTCTGGTTCCACGTGCTGTCCCCAGAATATCCCCCACCTCATTAGGAAGTACAAAGAAAAGCTGCAGCTTCCACTGGCCGGTCCCTCGTGTTGAAGCAATTTCCTCGGTTGATCAATCTGCCCGGTCCCTCCAATCTGGTAAGGCCTCCTCGTGCTCTCACCCACTGCTCTCAATTCCATGTGGCTCTCCAACTCTTGAACTATCCTGCTGTCCCCTACTAAGCGAGCTACCAGCCCACTTCCTTTTTCCTTTCCTTTTCCTTTTTTTCTTTTTTTCAACCCGCATGTGACCAATTTTACCCACACATTCAGACTCACCAGGCTTGGCCCATGGACCTACCTCACCTTCCAAGTGCCCCATGCCTCTGGGCAAATTTCTCAATGCTCTAAACAATGAAAAGCCCATAAACTCATTCGCAAGATAATGTCTGCCAGCCCATCAGGTCTGCACTAACTGTGCCAAATGGCCCTGATTGCTACAAGCTCTACCTAACATTCCAAACCAAATTCAACTTAGCAATTCCAAAATACATGATGTATATCACCAACGTTAGACAGCATTCCAAACTATAACAACTATCAATTCTCAACTGTATCCATTTCAACTCTAATTGGCTTGCCATACGACAGTGCCAATTTGTGCCTTACCTCAAAGCCAGTGAATGTGCTGTATCCCAGAACTGTATCCAGAATTTTACAGCAAGAAAAGGAGGGAAAATTATGGTTGCATGCCAATAATTATCCCCTAGACGCCTTTGTTTTAGACCCTCCCTGGCACCCTCCTTGGCCAATAGCCAGTGAGCTTCTCTGCCTGTCATTCATCCCTGTAGTGATGTCACAAGCCACTCCCTTCTAGTCCCCCACCCTACCTCTTCCCCCAGCCCGGGCTCTTTATCTCTGGCTGGGGCCCAGGACAAATTGGCCTGCCATTTAGTGGCAAGCCTCCTTTTGCTCACTTCATTTTATTTGTGAAGCCATGCTTTCTGAGGCACAGGAAGTAGGAAGAAAGATCAGGAGTTTAATCTCTCAGGAAAACTACTCATCTAACTTTGGAGCAAAGAGCAAGTTTTTTTTTCAGCTACATACTGAGGTACATACGTGCCAGGACTATGGATGAGTAGTCCTTGCCCGTAATTTGGGGTAACTTGAAGGAAAATTGTCCACTTGAGTTGGGTATGACCCTGGGAGCAGTTCTGGGTTACTGGAGAGCTTCAAACTCACCCCTCTGTGAGCAGGGTGCACGCAGTGCTGCACACAGAGAAACACACTGAGACACACTCCTTGTGCACATGTCAGGCATGTCTGGCTGGGATGGAGGGGAAGAATGCCAAACAGTATCATCACCAAAAGGTAGCCTTTCAATTATAGATACTACTAAACACTCAGGACTAACAGTAGAAATGGTCTATAAAGTAATGACACTGGATGGAGAGATAGGCTACCAGTGCTCCAGTTGCCTAATGTACATAACACAAAGGGAGAAAATGCAGTGTGATTTGTTTACATGCAAAAAATGTACAAATAACAGCATGCTAAAGGAACAGCTTTTAATGTTTAACAAACAGCTTGAGGCACTGGAGAAATCTCAGGATGAATTAGCTACCAAACTAAAAGCAAATCCTTCACTAACAACAATCAGCCCAGTTCACCTTCAGAGTCAAGTAGTAAGAGAAAGGCAGATACAGACCTAAATGAGGCAGACAATGAGTGGTATGAAGTACAATCTATTAAAAGAAAGAATAGGAAGGGGGAAAGGTTTGACTTTCAGAATCCAGATGTAGGCCCATTCTCATCAAAAGGAAATCAGTTTTCAAAGCACATGCTCCCTACACCCCTAGTCAGAGGTGAACTAGTGAAACAATTAATAAACATAAATGATATTCAGACAAGTAACAGATACTCCCTACGTATAGACACTAGCACTGAGAATATTATACAGATGGATCATGGGCCAGTTATGGTACAACAGGAACGGGCTTCAGATACAAAACCACCAAGATAACTGATTGTTGTAGAGGATTCTATTGTTAAGTACACAGATAATTACATCTGTAAATATGATAAGGAGAATACTATGGTCTGTAGCTATTCTGGAGCAGGTGCTAGCGATATCACAAAAATGACAGACATGAATGTTAAGGGAGCAGGGGAAAAGCCATTAACAATTGTGCATGTGTGGATAAATGACATTGGATGGAAACCTGAAAAGAAAGTGGTAGAAGACTTCATAAAGCTGACAGAAAAGCTTGAAGAAAGGGGCTGTGAAAATATGTTCTTTGAGGTACTTCTAGTACCAAGAGCCAGCAAGCAAATACAACATGTCCTTGGGCAGTTCAAACAATGGCTGAATAATTGGGCCAGGGATAAGAATATAACATTTATCAGACATTGGGATAACTTTTACAGTAACATTTTGGGTTGGATCTAGCAATGGATGGTTCCAACACCATATGGCATCTATGGGAACAAATGTGATAAGGCTAATATGCACTGTTTGGATGGCCTGCACCTCAATAGGAAAGGAAGTAGAATTCTGGGGGAAAGTTTAGCAAGAACATTAGCCGCTAATTTAAACTGATAAACCCGGAGTGGAAAGGGACATCAAATCCAAACTCTGGGAAAAAAAGAAAATACCAGCAAAGTGTCATAGCAGAAATGATGCTAGCATCATGCTAATAAATGCAAGAAGCCTCAACTTGGAAAAAACTAGCAGAACTCACAGCCATGATAACAAACGACAGTACCAACATTGTTTGTATAACTGAAACATGGTGGCATGAGAATAGTAGTTGAAATCAGGAAATTGAGGGCTATCAGTTCTTTAGCAAACCTAGAGAAGGCTGAAGAGGAGGAGGGGGTAGCAATTTATGCCAAATAAAGTATTGATTGTCATGTTATAGATGATACAGAATGGCCAGAGATAAAAGCAATCCAGTTACATGTTACAGGATTAGCTGGAAAATGTTTTCATCTGGGGACATTTTATAGACCTCCAAACAGTAACACTGAATCTAGAGACTTCTTATTAAAACAAATAGAAAACATCACCATAAAGGGAGATACAATCATACTAGGGGACTCAAACATACCGGGTGTCAATTGGGAGAATATGGAAGCATCTGGGGCTGGTGATCAAAGGCTAATTTACACCCTGGATACCCTAGATCTACACTAGTTAGTAATACAGACTACTAGAGGAAATAACATTCTTGATGTCATACTAACAAATATACCATCCTAAATCAAAGATATCAGCATAGCATCCCCATTAGTAAAATGTGATCATAATATTGTTCAGTTTCAAGTAGAAAAAAAGAAGAAAAATGTGAAGGGTAACACAATATTCATAAATTACAATAAGGCCAACTGGGAAGTCATTAAACAAAAGCTACAGGAATGTAAGTTACCAGAGAAAATTGCAAGCCTAAATCAGGGGGAGGCATGGAGACTTTTTTGGACACAGTCAAATCATTAGAACAGCAATATGTACCACAAAAGAGAATATACAAATAAAGTGGTAAAAACACAGTTTGGTTTAACAATAAGTTTCAGAGACTGGTAGTTAAAAAAGAGAAATTATTTGCATTAATGAAAAAAAAAAAAAAACACTACCAGCATCAGAAAATACAAACTAGTTCTTAAGAACCTGAAGTACCCCATTAAAAAAGCAAGCAAGCCAGCCTGGTGGCACTGAGGGTTGAGGTGCTGGATGCCACACCTCACACCATGTCAGCAGCTCGGGTTCAGTAACAGACTCAGGATGCCAGGGGTTGGCAGGGGAAGGAGAGGATTGAGCATCCAGAGGACTGCTCTCCTCTCCTGGGATGGGTTGGGGAGATTGCCTCACTCTGTAGTGGCCCCTGGTGGACACCAGGAGCACTACTGGGTGGCACTGCAGTTGGGGACCAGAAAACCAGAGAAAATGTTGTCTTAATCAACTGGATGATGGCTGCCTGAACCCTCACCACCATGAAGCCCCCAGACACCCGGGACTGACTTCAGCAGCACCCAGGGCCAAGAAAGGTAAGCTGCAAAGCACTTAGTCTCCAGAAGGAGAGGACCCACCCAATGAAGGAATATGTTGGGTTACCCTTGGCTGCAATATGAGGCAGGGAGTTGGCAATGTGGGTTCCTGGGGGTGAAGAGCACATTACCTGGCATCCCAAAGGAGAGGCTGGTTGAGAAGTAGGGGGACTGCAAATTAATAATGCAAAAATAAAAGCACACAGAGACACAGAATTTAGGCTAGCACATTCTAAGGATAACATGAAAGGCTTTTATTCCTATATCAACAGCAAAAAAAGAACTTCCAGAGTAACTGGACCACTAACTAGTAAAGGCACCCAGTATAGCAAACCTGAGTAGATAGTGGGTATATTTAAGGAGTATTTCTGCTAAATTTATAATCAGAAAGATGCACTGACAAATAGCTCCAAAGAATTAATTCTTAGACATCAACTAGAGAAAGTGGACATATGCAAAACTGCCTATATTCAATAAAAACTAGGCAACCTAGATATTAACAAGGCATAGGGACTGGATGGCCTACATCCACGTATTCTTAGATAACTTGCAGAAGAATTGGCGCTACCAATAGCTATAATTGGGAACAAAACCATAACAAGGAGGGGGCAGTCCCAGATGACTGGAGGAAGGCAATTGTGGTTCCAATTTTTAAAAAAGGAAACAAAATCTCTGCTTCAGATTATCAACCGTTTAGTCTAACCTCAATAGTTAATAAAATTATACATGAAATAATAAGATATGAGATTCAAGCAGGACCAACAAACAAGGGATTATGGGATCACACACAACATGGATTCAACAAAAACAGAACTTGCAATGAAAACATTATATGCTTTTTTAATTCAATAACCAAAAAAAATGGATCAGAAGGCATCAGTAGACATCATTTGCTTCAACTTTAAGAAAGCATTTGACATTTTACCACACAAGGGTATAACTGACAAACTTCACAAATTACAAGTAGAGGCTAAAATTAATAACCTGGATAAAAACATGTCTAAATAACAGAACTCAGAGGGTAAGGGTTAATGGATTCCTATCTTCAGAGGGGGAGGTGTCGAGTGGCGTACCTCAGGGTTCAGTCCTGGGACCACTCTTGTTTAATTTGTTCATTTATGACTTACAAATCCAAGGGTATAATATATTACTTAAATTTGTGGATGACTTGAAATTGGGAGGTAGTGTGACTACACTAGAAGGATGTAGAAATATGAGTAAAGACTTGGGACAAATAGTGGAATGGGCAGACAAAAATGATATGAAATTTAGCATTGATAAATGTGTTGTCATGCACTGCGGGAGAAACAACCCTAGGCAAAATTATAGTATTCATAACATGGACCTAAAGAAAGTTGAAGACTTCAGAAACATAGGGGTAATCATATCTAGCAACATTAAGTCCAGCAGTCTATACAATAATGTTGCAAGTAAAGTAAAAAAATGTTGTAGGTGCCGTATTGGTCCTTTTAAAAAACAGATCCAGAAACAAATGATTTGATACCTTTTATTGGACCAACATGGATGTTACAGAAAAGAACAAAGTGCTTTAGCTTTCGAACCAACCAGGTCCTTCTTCAGAAGCTTTGTGGCAGTTTTTTCAAATATCCCATACTATTAACACCAGATTATATAGAAAAAGCAGAAATAATTCTCATTGGTTTAACATATACATTTAAAACATAATCGAAGATTACGTCAGTGAAGCTAATTAACACCAGTATGCCTTAATCAATGGACGATAGCCGTCGTCCTTCCTAGGACTCTTCCGCTCATCTCGAGTCGCGGCGAAGCTCAACCTGCTTTCCAAACGGGCCAGGTACAGGCAGCTAAATCACTTAATGACCTGTATAAATAGGCTCTACAAAAAATCTGCGGCAGTGCTGATGCCATTATATAAAACCTAAGTCGGACCATACATGGACTATTGTTCACAAGTATGGAGCCCGGTTTTAAAAAAAGACATAGATACATTAGAAAAATCCCAAATCAGGTACACAAAGCAGGATCAGGAATTTGAAACACTCCCTGTACCAATCTAGACTAGAAAAACTAGGATTACGGCCATTATTTCAAAGAAGACAGAGGGGCGACCTTTTGACCATGTATAAAATAATTAATGACCAAGAATTAATATCTAACCTAGGAATTAATTTTATAAATAAAGAAAACAATTTAAGGGCCCAAAACAGACAATTAAGGGGGGAGATAGCTAGGACAAATATGAGAAACAATGCCTTCTTACCAAGAACAACTAGAATCTGGAATCAACTACCATCAAACATTATTAATGAAAGAATCTTTTCAGGTTTTAAATCTAAACTTCATAAGTACCTTAATGAAAACTTGGCACAATTAGAACCAATGTGAATTGAGGATAGCAATTATGGGCTATATATGCCTTCTGCTATCCTAATACCATAAAATGAATCATAGTATGAACCATAGCATAGTATGACCCCAAAAGCCAGACTGTCTGAGATTAACATTCAATAAGCGCCTCAGGCATGAACCTGGAAATATACAAGCAGTAGACTACACATAACTCAAATTAAATAACAATTCCCAAAACAGCTACTCAGTACACAGAATATATAGACAAGTGGGCCATAACCCAAAGAGTATCTAGTACTGTTTTATAGTAGGGGGGACTACCCACAGCATGGGATGAGTCTGTTTTGCAATAGGTAGCATATAAGAAGAGGGTCATTCTGATTAACAGTGCTTCAAGGTAGAATCATCAAAAGTTGAAAGCCTCTCATATGTGGCCAGCTGTCCTACAGCTAGCAACCACTCCTGAACTGAAGGGATTTGAGACATTGTCCATCTGCAGAGTAACAACCTTTTTGCCACAACCCTTACTGCAGTGATTCATTGGGCTACTGTGAGAGATTTAGGAACCTCTGGTGGGAAGAAGCAACCTAGGAGGAGAATTTTTGCATGAATGGGGAAAACATCCCCAGTCACTTTAGTGAAAAAAAGCTTTTTATCTGTAACCAGAAGTGGCGTATATCTGGACAGTCCCAGAATATGTGGAAAAGGGAGGCTCCTGGGCTCTGGCATCTCCAGCAAGAGTCATCCCTCGGGAGACCCATCAACTTAAGGACCTGTGGTATGCAATACCATCTGTGGAGGGTTTTATTTTGAATTAGTTAGCTTCTCTCATCTCAACAAGTCTTATGTAATTGAAACCAGCAGTTTTTCCACTGGAGGTTGGAGAAAGCAATGCCTACCTTCTCCTTCCAGATGTTTCTGGCTGCTTGTGTGGATTCTACTTGTGCATCTCTGATGGCTCAGTATATGGTGTCAGCCTTTTTCCTGGAATGAGAGGTCCATATGGATAGTGGATGTGTGGTGTGTGTGGTCAAGTGCTTCTGGCTTTCTTGCACAAATGTATGTCTGGCATCCTGAAGCTAGAGATATCTCCAAAAATCCATTTGAGGTAAGAGAAAGCGCTCTTTCAGATCTTGAAAGGAGTTCATATGTGTACCCAGGGAAAACAGGTCCTTAGCATAATCAATGTTCTGTTGCTTCCATATAGGCCAGTGGATAAGAGACCCTCAGAAGCAATCCCTGAGTTACCCCATGGGGGGGGTCTATGACTTAGGGGGTGAGGATTCTTCTATCCGGGTATGTAGTTTACACCAGTATGCTATGGAGACCCAAACAGGAGGTTGCAGGTTTGGTGCATAGCGTGCCTGTCATATAGGAGCACAAACAGAGAGTGCCTCCTCTACCAAGGTATTTTCTAACTGTAGCCAGAGTGGGCCAGCTGCCAAGTCACCTTGAAACCAACATACGGTTTGGGTGGAGATGTAAGCCACATGATATGCCTGGAATCAAGGAGGCCCCAGCCCTGAGCCCTGAGCTTGAATTTGTTGTATTACAGTAGTGTCCCCTCCTACAAGATGTTACCCATGACCTTATATATCTTGTGAAACCAGATCTGGGGGATCTTCCTGGGTAGATGCACCAGGACATGGAGGAAGTTGGGAGTTATGATGATTTCCAATGCTGCAGATCATGTTTGGTGGCTTCTAGGAGAGGCCAAAGTTCCAAGCAGGCCTCTTTCTGCTGCATTAATGCAGCTTGATTCTTAGATATGTACTGTAATACCATGCTTGGCTAAGGTGCATCCTGAGCCAGCTAGGCATTCAGATTTGCATGCTGAATTAAGAGGCAAGACTTTAGTATTGCCTTGCTTGACCCAGAGGCCTTAGATCCATGAATATGAGTCCAGCAGGGATGAAATACATGACAGTGCCCATTGGACATCTGCAAGGGTGCTTAGGAAGTCATCCACATAAACAAATGAGGTAAACTCAGTAACACAGACCTGGATCCCTTGAATCTGGGGGTGACCCCTCAGGGCAGTAACCAAATGTTCAATGGCCAAAATGAAGAGGAGGGAGGAGAGGGAGCAGCCTGAAGGCTGCTGAAGGGGGAAAAGCTTCACACCGGAGGCCATTGGTAAAGTCTGAGGCTGATGGTAATGAGAAAAGTATCCAGACCCAGGTGCAAAACAGGAGCCCAAATCCCACAGTCTCTAGCGTGGAGAGTAAGTACTGCCATCTGACGGAGTGGAAGGCTTTTTCAAAATCTGCTGCTAGAGCTGTTTCTGGTGAACTGTTCTGCTGGATTATGTGGATAATGGGTAGTAGGGTCCATAGATGGTTGGAGCCCAGCCTGCCCTTCACAAACCCAACCGGGGCCAGGTGAATCAACCCAGGGTGTTCCTTTTCAATCAGAGTTGCCAAAATTTTGCTAATACTTTGGCACCTCCATTGATGAGTGAATTGGGTATGTAACTACCTGGGGGAGTGGGATCTTTGCCCTTCTTGGGGGAGCACGGTTATTATTGCTTCACTCATTAAGAATGAAAGGGTAGAAATGGTGAGGGACTCCTGGAATACCTTTAAAAGGTAAAGACAAATTTTCTGGATCAGCAGATGGTAGACGTTGGCATGGTATTCATCCCGTCTAGGAGCTCTGTGTAAGTTCAGTGCTTTAATGACCTGCTCAAACTCCTGGCAAGAGATGGAGAGGTCTAATTCTGCTATTTGAATTGGTGAAAGTGTAGGAATTCATACTTCTTTAAGGAAGGCCCTTATGTCTCTGTCTTGTGGCAGGGATGGTGAAGCATGCAGATTAGTATAGAACTACCACATTACTGCACTACTGTGTTTTGGTTCACTACTGATGGAGCCTGCAGAATCCTTGAGAAAATGAATAAGGGTGTGTGTCTGCTGGCATCTGCCACTGTATAGGTCATTAGTTAGACCACACCTGGAGTACTGCGTGCAGTTCTGGCATCCGTATCTGAAGAGGGACATTAAGTTACTGGAGGGAGTGCAGCGCAGGGCGACAAAGATGATCAAGGGTCTGGGAGACTTATCATATGAGAGGAGGTTGAAGGAGTTGAACATGTACTCACTGGAGGAGAGGAGAGACAGGGGGGACATGATTGAAACCTTTAAATACATGAAAGGAATAAACAAGACAGGTACAGAGGGGCTGTTCAAAGTAAGGGAGGGGAAGGGCAATTAGGGCCATGATATGACTGCAAGCGAGGAAGGTTCAGGAGGGAGATGAGGAGACACTTTTTCACAGAGAGGGTGGTGGCTGGGTGGAATGCGTTACCTGCAGAAGTGGTGTGCAGTAGAACAGTGGACTGCTTCAAACGAGGATGGGACAGGACAAGGGGGAGGGTTAATGAAGGGGAAGGGTGGAAGGGAGGGGCAGCTGCAGAATAAGGGGTGCTAGCTGCACATTCGAGCAGACTTGATAGACCTCTAGGCCTTTATCTGCTGGCAAATTTCGTATGTTCGTATTTGAGATGGTAGGCAAGAAGTTTACTACACTCCTTTCCCACTTCCCAAAATGCGTGCAGCATACATTGAAGGGCCAACTCAGCATTCCAGGTAAGGAGAGCATTCAGTTTGATCCTTAAGCCATTGATTTTGGCCAAAAAGACTTGTGGTGGTGTGTGCAGTACAAGTCGCATTAAACTATTTCACCAATGAGTTGGTTTAGCATTGTTTTTTTATAGTTGGAAATGCATTGGCAACTCATATGGCATTGTATTTCAGCCCTTAACCAGCTCAAGAGCAATGTTTGTAAAATGTTTTTGTAGTTCATTTGGAATGCACCTGTAGTCCAGTCGCAATGCAATGCAAAACTCAGTTTTAACTCTTAAGAAACAGTTTGTGCAGGGCTTTGTGCTGGATCCAGCAACACTTATGCAACTCAATCAGAAATGTTAAACCAACTCATTGGAGGAACAGTTTAATGTGACTTGTACTGTATTCCACCTCAGCTGTCTGCAGTTGTTTCTCTAGAGAACATTGCTCAACCTCTTTAGCCTACCTCCTATGTGCTGCATTAGGCCATGGGTTTGCCTCTAACAGTAGCCTTAAAAGCCTCCTATAGGGTGGCATCTGACACCTCCCCATTGTCATTTTCCTGCCAGTAGGCCTGCACCTCTTTGGAGAGCAATTCTTTAAACAGTAGGTCCTCCAGCAGTAGTGGGTCGAGTCTCCATGAGGAGGAGGATCTCAGAGTTGGGTGATCCCAGAGCAATTTTATTTTGACTGAGGCTTGGTTCGATATGATATTAGGGTGTATGACAGCTTCTGTATGGTTATGTAGCAGGGATGAACTAATTAGCCAGAGGTCCAATCTTCTAGTGGATCTGTGAGTTAATGATTTATAGGAGTACTCCCTGAGTTGGGGGTGTTGGGAGCAGCATGCATCCAGAAGCCTATGTTCCTGCATCACCACCCTAAGGGCCAAAATTGCTTAGTGGTGAAAAATGGTGGAGGTGCCCAGTCTGTCTACAATGCATGTGGCTCTAGCGCTAAAGTCATCTCCATGATTATCGGGGTCCCATCTTGATTGAAATCTGACACAGCTTGACTGCGGTCATGGAAAAGTTGGTTCATCCCTACTGGGGCCATAAACATTGACTAATATGAAGGGGCACACTGGGGTGCATACCTGTGCCAAAACCCACATCCCTGATTTGTCTGATTGGGATGCCCCTGTGGTCATGGGCAGGGATCTGTGGATTAATATAGAAACCCCATGTTTGAACGAGGGCATAGTGCTATGGCATTTCTCCCACTCCCAGTCTTTCTTCAATTTGCTAGCTTCTGCTTTTGTCAGGTTAGTCTCTTGATGAAAGGTGAGGTGGATTCTGAGGCGTTTGATGTATGACAATACCTTCTTCTCTTTGACCGTAGAATATAGCCTGTGGAAATTCCAGCTCACAAAAGTCAACTCCATTGTGGCCAGAGTTAGAAAGCACATATAATCTGCTCCCATCTCAAAAATACCAAGGATTCTCCATGAATATCAGGCCTCTAAACTGCAGCCACACTGTCCCACCCCTGAACAATAACATATCTAGCCCAATTTACCAGTGTACTAGATAGCAACAACTAACCCCCACAAACAGGAAAACTTCTAATAAACATTCATTTACCCCTCCCCCCTGGATTCCCACAAAAACCAAAGGAGTGTTCTCCGACATTGGCATGGGCAGACAGTGTCCAAGCACTGACAGAGCTCTGAGGAAGATGTATATCCATGTAAAGTTCTGCCACATGCCTTGCCTTTTGTGGTCTGGGCTGTCTGGAGGTGATATAATATGCCTTAAGTACTGAGCATTTATAGATGCTGCCACTTAATAGCCTGCCACCATGCCCTAGAGCCACCCATATACTGTGGACAGGAAGATAAATGGGGTGGATTATCTGGGAATGGGTCTCCCCATCACCCTCATGTGGGGCTGGGGGCAGTCTGCCACATAGGGAGTATGGTCAGAAACCACATAAACCTGGAGCTGCTGGATGAGAAGAATAACTAGATAAAGTTATAATGCTTTAGGGCATTAATACTATAGGACTTTGGTGCTCCCCCTCTCTTTATCTGACAGCACCTGAGTTTGTCACTTCCTTCGCCAGCAGTGCTCTTCCTGAGTGATTTCCAGGGGAAGATGACAAAATAACCAGATTCATTGTTTTAGTACTGATCTGAGTGTGTGGGGGGGGGGGGGTTCTGCCATCAGCCCAGGAGGTTACAGGGCCATAAGCTGGCTGTGTTTTCCCAGACCAGTGGACACCACATAATATCAGATACCAGCAGGCCTAGCCTTAAAGTGGGACAGTGCCGCCCGTGTCTCCAAAAACAGTGGAAACATGGGGAGCCATTGCTACTTTAAGAGGCACCAGCTCTTAATGGATAGGGGATCCTGATAGGAGCAACACACGGTTGCTATGAACACCTTTCCCCCAATGACATTCAGACAATATAAAGTCACTGAAAAAAGAAACTGCCCCAGTTTCTCAGTCTGCTGGAGGAGTTGTAACCTTCGAGCCATGTCCTGAAGGCCATGCAGTGGTATCCTCTGTGTTAGTGGAACCACTTATGGGGAGCAGAGCTGAAGTTGCAGCCAGGCCCAGGATTTGGAGCGGGAAGTTGCAGGTTCCATTCCTGGTATGTGTTGCATTGTCAAAGGTTGGGGGGATGGCCTTAGGATCTTCTCATAGCAGTAGCAAGCAAGTAAGCAAAATTTCATTTATATTAGTTGCCCTCCCAAAGCTCAGGGCACCTTTACAAAAAATACAGCATACAATTCATATTCCAATAACTTTTAAATGAAATATAATCAGTTAAAATGATTAAAATTCAGTTTCAGTTTCAAAGTGCAGCAGCATAATCAAATTTCCATTAACCCATCAAATGCCTGTGCAAATATATGTTTCCAAAATTGCTTCCCAGCATGCCCAAGGGAGATCCAGACAAGTCCATGGAATCCATACTTTGGATGAGACTCTGGGACCAGAGTTGGAGGGACATTTCCTTCTGATGTGCCTCCATGGCCTTCCATCACCATTTCTTTCTTTTTTCCCTGGGTTGGATCTGCCATGACTCCTCTTCACTCTGTGGATAGGAGGGACAGGGTCCTGCTCGGCACACTTCCCTATGCTCCGGGGCTAGGGTAGTGTTCAATGGGTAGAAGCAGTGTCTTTTTGCCTATTGGCACTGGTGGGCTGGTATTTTTTTATTTACAGTTTGGGACAGAGCTTCTGTACATATTCCTCAGCTACCTCTCGGGTGTCAAATTATCTGGTCACTCCATAACTATGAGCCAGATGTAGCAGAGTATCTCAGTGACATACCTCTCAGCCTTCTATCACTGAAATGAGGGACACAAGCATTCAAAATGTGGGACAATGAGGGACACTGATTCTCACAATGAGGGATACATCATCAGACGTGGAGATACAAGCTCCGACTACTGTGAAAACTATTGTGTTTTCTTGTACAAAGCTTATTTTCAATTTTGCATCTTAGAATATTCTGAATTTCTACTTTAAAGTCTGAATGAAATACAGCACAGTTTCTGTGTGGGCAGCACTTTTTCCATGAGGTACATATGAGGTACGGAGCAATTTTGAGGGTTAAAAACGAGGGGCATCCCTCATAATCAGGGACAGTTGTGAGGTTTGCTCAGTGAGTATTGCAGGCCTAAATCTGCACAGGCCCATCTTACTGCTATGAAGGCCTGGTGTCATTCTGAGAGGTTGTAAGAGTAGTCTATGAAAACTTGTATAAGGTGTCCTCACCAGCAAAGCTCTTGTCATTCCCTAGCCAGGTGCATTATCATCTCTTTATTTTAAAACTGTAAAAACCTGGCTAGGATGGAACAGGGGTGGGCTCTGGACACTGACTTGGGGGTTAGAGAGCAGTGGGCCCTCTCTATCTCCAGAGGGCCTGTCCATTTCTGTCTGAGTAGGTTCTTGTATGGTTTACTGAAGGCAGTTTAGGACACTCCGGCCTTTGCTTCCCTCTGAGAAACCCACAAAGACATTATTTCTGTGTGTCTGGTTCTTTATGTCCTCAAGCCTGTCCCACTTGAGGCAGATAGTGTGATCCTGGTCTCAGATTTGTGTGCAAGCAGTCGGCTGGTATGATCATCTGTATCGGTGATCTGATTCTACCACATTTACCCGATATGAGCTCTCAGTTATGTTGGTACTAGCTCCAACTTAGAGGTTGTTAAAACATGCTCATAATTTCTTTTAGGTTGCTGTCAGCAGACTCTTCAGCAGCCATTGCCATTGCGCTTGTTTCCAAACTTTGCTGTACCACAGATGAAAAGGAGGCATCAGTGGCATCTGACATCAATTGACTGACTTATCAGGTCTTATGGAGGCTTATGAGGAGCTGGGAGAGCTTGTATTGGCCTATAATAGGGTCATTGCTGAGACCCTCGACTCTGCCTCACCTGTCCATGTTTGACCCCTCACCTCACACTAGGGGTCCCTCTGGTATGATGCGACCCTCAGGGAGGTGAGAAGAAGGGGCCAAAAGTTGGAGAGACACTGACAGAGGTCCAGTCTGGTGCAAGCCAAGTTTTTATTGATGGTCCATTATATCAATTATCAATTTGCAATCTCCTGTAAGGAGACAGAGTTCCTGTCTTGGGAGATTGGAGCAGCAACTGACAGACCGGCCCAGCTCTTCTGCACTGTGGACAGGCTATGTAACCCAGCCTGCCTGCAGTCTGGGGGAGCTTTATCAAAATCAAGATGTGATGAATTTTCTTTGATTTGTGCTGAGAAGATTGCCTCTATCAGATCAGAGACCCAGTCAGCATCCTCCAATGGGCATGGCAGTGACGATCATGGGGTCACAAGCACTCAGTCTGTCTGGTCAGACTTCGACCAGGTAGCAGTAGTAGATGTCGAGAAGGTCATCCAGGAGATGCAGCCTACTTACTGTAGTTTGGACCTGGGACCAACGCGCCTCATTGTGGGGTCTGTTGAGGTTATCGTCCCAGTCCTCACCAGGATAGTCTGGTGTTCTTTGATGTCAGGATTTTTTCCAGAGCCCCTGAAGGAGGCGATTGTAAGGCCCTTCCTAAAGAAACCATCATTAGATGTGGACTTTCTGGTGAACTACTATAGGCCAGGATCTAACCTTCCCTTTGTGGGGAAGGTTATTGAGAAGGTTTTGGCTGCTCAACTATAGACCCACTTAACAGCTCACGCCATCTATAAGCCTCTCCAGTCTGGTTTCAGGAAAAGGCACAGCACTGAGACTGACCTGGTTTGGGTGCTTAATGATCTCCTGGTGGTGAAGGATTGAAGGAGACATTCCATCCTTGTTTTCCTTGATCTCTCAATGGCGTTTGACACCATGGACCATGGGGTGCTGTTGGAGCACCTGTGGGTATGCTGTGGGCTAGTGGGAATAGTCCACAGCTGGTTTAAATCTTACCTCACTGTCAAATTGCAACGTGTGGTGTCTGGGGTGTATTCTTCAGCACCCATACTTCTGCCTTGTGGGGTCCTACAGGATTCCATCTTGTCCCCCTTGTTGTTTGAAGTGTATATTCTGCCTTTAGGAGACATTATAAGGTGGTATAGGCTGAGTTTTCACTGCTACGAAGATGCTGCTCAGCTCTACAAGTCTTTTGCACCCGAACAGCATTGGGTGGTTTCAGTGCTAAATAGTTGCCTGGATGAAATTAAGGATTGGATGAGGGTGAAATGGTCGAGGTTTAACCCGGATAAGACAGAAGTTCTAATGCTGGAAACTGGTTGCTAGGGGATGGGATTGAAATCTGGTCGAGTCTCAGGGCTAAGGCTCGTGGGACTCCCAGTTGCTTACCTCTGATCGAGTGAGGAACCTTGGCGTGATTCTTGACTGTGGGCTGTCACTGAAATAACACGTGTTGGCCATGGTCAAGACTTTTTTTTACTATCTTAGAAACATTGCCAGGGTGAAACATCTGATCACCCAAGCAGATCTGCTGGCATTGGTTCATGCCTTTGTGACCTCGCACTTGGACTACTGTAATGCCCTATACCTGGGGCTAGTGAGGATGGATCTGCACCACCTGCAGCTGGTGCAGAATGTGGTGCCCGGTTGTTGTCTGGTCTACCAAGATCGTGTCACATTATACCTGTGCTGCGCTCTCTGCCAGTTAGGTGGTGGATTGCCTTCAAGGTTGGCTTGCTGACCTATAAAGTCCTGCATGGCCAGGGGCATGGTCACCTGCTATATCTCCTGACTCCTTACCACCCATTTGCCCCTTCCACACCAGTGATGAGGGTTTGCTGGAGGTACCCAGGATCTGTTTAAAAACTTCTGGGGCATGTGCTTTTTCAGTTTCGGCCCGTTTCCTGGAACTCCTTCCCTCGTCCAGTGTGCGATAGTGTATCTATTGAAATATTTAAAAGGGAGCTAAAGTCTTTCTTATTTAGCCAAACTTTTATGGGCTCTTAGTAGATGTATTTTATATTGTTTATATTATTTGTTTTATTAGTACTTTTTAAATGTTTGGTTTTTATTCTAAAGCACACTGAGTCAAAATGAGTAGTGCGCTATATTAAATAAATTTAATTGATTGTTGATTGATCAGATAAGTGGCTAACAGATGGAGTGTAAGACTGCTCATGAGAGAGGTATAAACAGTGATATTTGATGGATATATGCAAGGTCTCAGACGGAGTAAAAATTTATGATGGCCAACTTGGTTGGCTACCTAGCCATGCCCCTTTGATATTTTAAATTGAACTGTTAGGTGTGCTTTTTCAAGTGCCCTCCACTTTTGTTTGTGTTCAGCTGTAGAAGCAGACACATCAGGAAGAGCACCACTTTTTGAGCATACAGTGAACCTCTGAAGAGCTTTTGAAATTCTCATCCTGCCTGCTGTTCCATTGTTGGGACAGCAAAGAGAAAATTTTTAGAAATATCTGGAAATATATTACCCTATCTATGACTGCAACTGTACTATGCACCACACTTTGGGGCTTTTTGAATATACGAACATGCTAGCAAATAAAGGCCTTATGATAAACCTAGTCTCTTTAAATGTGGCTACAGACACCAACCGATGTTCTATAGCCACTTAAAGATCTAGTGTACTGCCTAAAGCTAATATTTGTTTTTAAAAGCAGTCAGCTATTACCTTTTATATCTGAGGTACTTTTTCTTTTCCCTTTGGTTTACCAGAAGATTGGGTACGTGATGTTAGTAGGTGTGCTGTGTGGAAGAGCACTTTACCTGGCAGCTGACATAGCTAGCTTGGTTCCACCCATTACATCTTCAACATGGTGAACTCATGGACTGTGACATCATTACTGCTTTGGAACAGTCACTCAGTGGCTGTCAGGTCAGTCACCTGTGATGTCATTGTCAATTAGACCACAATACTGGTGATGTAGTGGGGGGGGACTAGAGATACATATGTCACCTACCACTCTTGGAGCTATTTCACACATCCAACATAATATTACCACATAAAAAGTTGTCTAATGAGCAAAAGGAAAAGGAAAAATATTTCAGAAATAAAAAGTTACAAGTGACTACTTCTTAAAATTTGTATAATTTTCCTGTCTGTCTGTTGTGTTTCCACTGGCTCTTTAATGTTGTGCTACTCCTGTTATCACTGCACTAAGGATTTGAATATGGGGACAATAGTGATTGACCAACTAATTTCAAATGCAATGACATGGTTCAAATTTGCAAGCCTTGAAAAATCAGGAATGTTGAACATAGGTACTATGAGCCTTGAACAGTGGTTGTAAAATATGGCTCTAATACTAGGTTGAATTATTGAAAAACCTGAAATGCTTTCCATTTATCCAGCTTGCTAGAGTTCATGTATAAGTATACGGTACCAATGTTGGGGAATTTAATTATTCACTGAGTGACAGAGATAAACTTCCACTCTTTGACTTCACCTAGAAAAGCAAGGGTGAAAATGTCCATGCTTTTGCCAAAGTCTATGTTATGGGACAGTAAGGGCTGACAGGATTATTATAATGTTCCTCCTTGTCTTCAGTTCAAAATACTGTACTTGAAATGACAAGAAGTCCATGGTTGATGTTTTCAAGTGCCACGAGTGTTTTGTTTCATGTTCTTGCACTTATTAGTCCAGATCTGGGCAGGGTCATGTCGTTAAGCCTTTTTGTGAATACTAAATGCTATGCCAGTTTAAGCCACTATTTATCAGGCTGTTAAATAGTAGGGTGTGGCTATATGGTCAAAAAGATCTCCCTCAGTGGAGCAGAGATGGTGCCTCACTGTGAAAAGGGCTAAGAGGGTAGTCAGGCCCCAATTCATATAGGGTTTGAATGTTAACAAAATGATCTTGAAAGTGACACATCACCAAACTGGCAGCTAGTGCAGCTCAGACAGGTGTGATACGCTTGTAGAAATGAACTCCAGCATTAGCCTTGATGCAGCAATCTGGACCAGCTGCAGGTGGTGCATCAACTTACAGGTCAGCACTAGATAGAGACTGTTACAGTAGTCATACGAACATATGAACATATGAAAGTTGCCAGCAGCAAAGGCCATCCTGGTCTTTCTAGGCTGCTAGCTCCCTGTTCAGCAGCTGCCCCACCCCTCCCCTTCCCTCCCTCCCTTACCAGCCCCTTGCCCTGTCCCATCCTTTCTCCAAGCATTCCACTGTGTTACATGCCACCATCTCAGCTGGTAGTGCATTCCACTTTGCCACCACCCTCTCTGTAAAGAAAAGCATCCTCACCTCCCTCCTGAATCTACCTCTCTCCAATCTCATGTCACGGCCCCTAGTGTCTCTCCCCACCCTCCTCCTGAATAGACCCTCTGTGTCTGTTTTGATTATCCCCTTCATGTATTTGAAGATCTCAATCATATCCCCCCATTCCTCCTCTTCTCCAGTGTATACATGTTTAACTCTCTTAGTCTGAACTCATATGGCAATTACCCCCTGGCCCTGAATCATCTTCATTGCCCTATGCTACACTCCCTCCAGCAGCCTAATGTCCTTGTGTAGGTACGGGTGTCACTACTGCATGCAGTATTCCAGGTGGGGTCTAATCAACAATCTGTATAACGGTAGAATAACCTCTATTCTTCTTGAGATAATGCCTGTTGCAATGCACCCCAGCATTTTGTTGGCCATTCCTGCTGCCTTTCTGCATTGTTCATTGCTCTCATGATAAGCACCCCAAGATCCTTCTCCTCTTCTGTTACCTCCAGCTGTACCCCCCCAGATGGTAGCTTCTCCTCTGATTTATTTGTTCCGAAGTGCAGTACCTTGTATTGTTTTGCATTGAACCCCAGCTGCCATCTGTCAGTCCATGCCTTTAGCCTTGCCAGATCCTCCTGTAGCCCCCGCCACCCAACCTGGTCATCCACCACTGCTTCCATCTTGGTGTCATCCACAAATAGACTGATTTTGCTGCTGATGCCCTACAAGATGTCTGCAATAAATATGACAAATAGCACTGGGCCCAGCACTGACCCCTGTGGAACACCACTTGTCACAGGCTTAGGGGATGAGTATTCCCCACCTTCCATCACCCTCTGCTGCCTATCTTTTAGCCAGTTCTCCACGCACTCACCCCACCAGTTTTGTTCCTGCCTCTGTGCCGCGTAGCTTACTTCCAAGTCTCCCATGTGGTACCAAATCAAAGGCCTTACTGAAGTCTAGGTACAGGACATCCACTGCATGACCCCAGTCAATTTGCCTAGTCACCCAGTCATAGTACTCCACCAGGCTGGTCTGGCATTACCTGCCCTTGATGAAGCCATGCTGCCTCCTGTCCTGCACCCCATTCACCTCCAGTAGTGCCACTAGCCTCTCCTTTAGGATGGTCTCCATTAGCTTCCCCAATTTGGATGAGCTTAGCATTGATGTAACAAAAGTAGGGCTGCATGTTCAGTTCTACCAATGAATCAAACACCTCAAACTTTGGGTGTTTGATTGGAAGAGTGACAAACTTTCCATGGAAATCTGTGGACTTCAGGTTCCACTGGTTCAACCTGGTCCAAATGATGCAGATCAGTCAAACCACAAATCCCAGTTTGCCCTGTGATTCCCAGGCTTCAGACTCAATTTGGATCTGCTTGACTGCGCTCAGTCTCATGAGCCAGCGGGAAGGTCTCTCGCACACTCTTTGTTGGGCTGTTTGGCAGCTCAGGTAAGACTGTGTGATTAATTAGTTAGATTAGTTAGGAAGTTGTTCACTCCTGACAAACATCTTCTTGAATCGAAAGTTCAACCTTTTTGAAGGGCTGCTGAAGGGGAATATTAGAGGAAAAGGAAAGGAAAAAAAGCCTAGCTGAGCAGCAATAGTGCTGCAGGCTTGCAGCAGGTCTCTGGCATCCAGGGCTTACCTGAGAGGGGAGAAGGGAGAGAGACAGTACTCTGGGGGGGATGGAGGAGGATAGAGTGTCCTTGGGCATGAGTTGGCACTCTACCAGTGCCCTCTTGCAAATATCAGCAGTGCAGCACCCATTTTTTTTTTTTGGCAGAACTGGCCTTTTAGCATAGCAAGTAAAAACAAGCATTTGTCACTGTCGAATGTTGTCTTGCTGACATTGGCATTTTTAGTGCAGGAGTTGAACAGATGCATAATAGGAATGGTAGTGAATTATGTAAGTGACATCAAACCTCACATCATCCTATAGAGAGTGACAGGCACTGAGGTGTGCCTTTCGGCATCAGCCATAATGTTCATGGCATTTCAGCTCACCCTACCCTGCAGTGCGATAAATATTGCATTGTGCCTTGGGGTATTCAGGCCTTACACTCACCCCATTTGGCCATAATGCTCATGGCATTTTACCTCACCCTATCCTGCAGGCGCCAACAAGTGCCGAGATGTGCCTTGGGGTTTCGGCTTTACAGTCACCCCATTTCATAAGGACATACAGTGGATTCTGCTTCTATGCACACCCTCGGGACCTTCTATTTTTGTACATACAAGCGGAATGTGCATCCAAACGGAACAAACAAAAAACCATGACACTCCACTTCGTTTAGGTTCGATTATCGCATTTAATTTTAAAATGTGTTAAAAGCAGTTTGAAGACTCAAATAAATAAAGCACCACATAATTATTCAAGTACAGTAGTGTTTTTAGTTATTTTTAAAATATGAGGTTATCTGAGTTTGCTTACAAGCATTCACAGCAATTGCCTCTAAATGCGACTCAAAGGTATAAAACCAAGTAAAGTCTGTATGCTCCCTCCTTTCAACATAATGTCTAATTTTGTTTACCATGTCCCAGACTTGTGCAGATGTTGGCGGTGTGATTTCTATATCCCCTTCATCATCCTCTTCTGTCTGTGTACTTATGATTGAGCTGCAGATGTCCTCGTCTGTGAGTGCTCCAGATGTGGGCTCGTGGGTATCAATATGGATATAGGCATTAAACTCTTCTGTATTCATGTTAGCAGGGGGTAGCACAGGAGCTGGTTCTGGTGCGATGTCCTCTATCCCTGTGTTTGGAAATCCAATTCCAGCTTTTTGAAAACAGTGTTTTGTAGTCAGTGACGTAAAATCAGACCAGGCTGCATGCAGTAAATGAACAGCATCCAACACGTTGATTTTTTTGGCTAAGTCCATAAACACCTGTTGTGGGTTTTGCTGGGTCTCCTCGATAGCACCAATAAGCTTGTTAACTATCCGTTTGAGGTAGTGGGATTTTAGATTCTAGATAACACCTTGATCCATGGGCTGCACAACTGCAGTACAGTTTGGAGGGAGGAAAATCAATTTAATGTTATGAAGTGCAACTGGTTTATGTGTTGGGCAGCTGTCCACTATTAAACAGACTTTTTTTCTGCGACGCCCCATTCTCTTGTCGATGTCCCGCAACCAGGTAGAGAAAATGTCAAAAGTCATCCAAGCGTTGCTATTCGCAGTGTAGGTAACAGGCAGTGCTTCAATGGCAACCCCTCTAAAACAACGTGGCATTTTGTATTTGCCTATAAAAAGCAGTGGGAGCTTATCTGAGCCATCAGCGTTACTTGCCATGATCACAGACAGTCTTTCTTTTGCTTTTTTATGGCCATTCAATGCCTCTCTTTTAAAAGTTAGTGTGCCATCTGGGGTTGCTCTAAAAAAGAGTGCCGTTTCGTCGGCATTGTAGATTTCGCTCAACGAATAGCCACTAACAATGTCAGGCAGAACTTTTGAAAGCCAGTCTTCTGCTGCAGCAAAATCTGACTCTGCTCTCTTGACGTGGATGCGGCGATAGCTGATTTGATTCCTCTCCTTCCACCTCGATATCCAGCCAGACGTTGGCTCAAATTCTTCGATATCCATTGTCTCAGTGAGTTGCTCTGCTTTATGTAAAAGTATGGGACCGGACAGGGGGACACCACAATCATGGGAAAGAGAAAACCATTTTAGCAGGGCTTCCTCTACTCGCCCATCTTTCCCCTCTCTTTTCCTTTTCCGTGACTTGTTACAGCCATTACTCCAGTCGTCATGTAGCGATTTTTTGCCCTGTAATATTCTACAGACACTGGACAGGTTTACACCAAACTGAGCCACTAGCTCCTTTCTAGTCACACCTGGTTGTTCGGACTTGGCCACCAAATTTTTTTTTTTTTTGTTCTTTCTTTATCCCCCAGGGGCCACTGATCTGCCTTACCTTCACATCATGGCTTCACCCTCAGGTCTGTCTGGCTGCCGTCCCCTCGGACTACCTTCCAATGACCTCATTCAGGCCTAGCGGTTACCCCCACGGCTTGCCCCCCACGGTGGGGTGGTGGGGAGCACTCCCTCTGGAGCTCAACCCACACAATCAGGATCCGGTACTGCCGCGCACCCAGGTGCTGGGAGACTCTGCTGCAGAGAAGGCCATCATGCCGCCGCGACCAGTGCCCTACTTTTTTCCACTTTTTCCTGCCCCCTAAGCAGGCTGGCGTGCAATGATACCAATGGTCATGAACGTGCACACATCCTCCCACGTTCTGGCCAGGCGTCAGCCCCCGACTGCTGTACTTGTGTTCCCAGCAGCAGTAGTACCTCCGGTCTCCACTGGGGTTCCCCCCTGCACCGGGATGCCCCTGGATCCCCACCCCAGGGAAAGGAGAGCTGCCCATTGGATGCTCGATCCTATTCCCTCCCTGCCAACCCCCAGCACCTGGGCTCGTTCCCAAACCCGGGTCGCTGGTGTGACGTGAGGTGTGGCGTCCAGCGCCTCAACCCTCAGCGCCACCAGGCCGACTCACCAATTTTACTTTATCCTCAAGGCTCAAAACCTTCCGTGAGACCTTCTCCATTGTGAGAGGATTACAATGTGAATGAAAACACACACACATTATAAACCCCCGCTGATAGCAATTAACACCTGGACTGAGTAATCATGGATGCCATGGCCACTAATAAGCTTCCGTATGTGTGTGATCTGAAAAGCAATTTAAACTTAAGCACTCTGAAGATAAGTAACTCTTTGAAGTTAGTTAAGTTTTTGTGCATACAACTGAAAAAAGAGTTGCATACATCCAGTTTAAAACAGCTGGAAGACACTGGGAAAAAAAAATGGGACATCGTGATTTTGTGCATACAAACGAATATTGCATACAACCGAATTGCATACAAGTGGAATGTACTGTATGCTGAAATGGGTGCAGCATAGGAAAATGGGGTGAACTGTGGGGCCGAAGAGTCCAAGGCACACCTCAATGCCTCTCAGTGACTTGAGGGTGGGGGAGGGATGGCATGGCATGAGCATGACAGCCAGCAATGCAAAGACACACCACTGATGCCTGTCAGTCTGCACAGGGTGGGATGTTATGGTTAGAAACCCTAATGCCCCGGTCGTTTGTTGGTATTTGCATTACGAATTTGCAACATGGCATTTTGTGACCTCATCTCATGAAAGTGTTTGGGACCTCTGCTCATGACTAGTGGCACTGTGATTTTGTTAATCTGTCCCAAACATTGATTTCTCACAGTGACTGTGCCATTCTGCACCAGATGTGGGAAAACACCATTCAGGCAGGATGTGAAAAATGACAGCTGCACCATTCATAGGCAGGTGTGAAGAGATGGCAGTGTCGAAAATCTTCTGTGAAAATATTAAAAATGCTCGAATTTATGAGCATACTAGAAACGGTGCAATGCACACTCATAACACAGTCATTTAGTGGAATTATTTCACCAAATTTTCAACATAGGCATTTTGGGACCTCTGCTAATGAACACTGTCACTATGATTTTCTTCGTCTGTCCTGATCGTTGGTTTCCCACAGCAACCATGCCATAGTGTGCCACTTGTGTGAAAACACATTTCGGGCAGGACTTGAAAAATGACAGCTGTACTGTTCATAAGGACGTGTGCAAAATTGACAATGTTGAAAACGTTGAGTGAAAATATTACAAATTGTAGAAGTTACGAGTGTGCATGGAAACTGCGCAATGCACACTTGTAACATAGTCATTTGCCACCGTATTTTCAACATAAGCATTTTAGGACCTCTGCTCATGAACAGTGCTGCTGTGATTTTCGTAATCTGTCCCAAACACTGATTTACCACAGCAACCGTGCTATTCTGCGTCGGTACTGCAAAAACACATTTCGACCAGGATGTGAAAAATGACAGCCGCACTGTTCATAAGGGGGTGTGAAAAAATGCCAGTGTTGAAAATATGGAGTGAAAATATTACAAATTGGAGAAGTTATGAATGCATGTGGAAACTGCGCAACGCATGCTCGTAACACAGTCATTATTTGGAATTTTGTCACCAAATTTGCAGCATAGGCTTTTTGGGAGGCCACCTCATGAACAGTGACACTGTCATTTTGTTACTCAGTCCCAAAAGGTGATTCCACACAGTGACCACAAAATCACCTTTCAAGACCAAATAATGCCATGACAGTGATGAATTCGTGGGGGGGTGGGGCCCAAAAACCCCATGTTGAAAATGTGGTGCCAAAATGCCTGGGATATGCACCAAAGTTGAAAAAAACCTACTTATGCCATTATACAGCTTACCGGCATTTCTTCGGTTTGCAGTCGGCTTTGAAGAGTGCAGACATGTTCCTGATCCACCAAAGATCATTGTGCTGGGCTCCGGAGGTAAGTATGGGGTGGGGGGGTGTAGGGAGGCAGGGTGTGCAGAGGGTGGGTGCAGGTTGGAGAAGGGGCCACCATACTCAATGAGGGACCGTTTTCTGGTTTACAGGTTAAAAAAAAAAAAAACATTGCAGGACATTTTTTTCTTTACAGGACATTTGGCATGCTGGGTGGGCCCCAGCATGCCACCTGAGTTTTTTTTTGGGGGCTGCAAATGATGGGGATTGGGCACCTCTGTTGGCCATATAGAGTTGGGGGGTCGCATGAGCCGTGGGGGATTGGGCACCCCCTTGGCACACATGAAATGGGGGGATACATTATGCTGACGGGGATTGGGCACCACATCAGCAAATTAATTTGGGGGGGCATGCCGACAGGGGGATTGGACACCCCCATTGACTTTCAGAAGGACTGTGGAAGGTGACAGCTATCCCTCGGCTTCTGTGGGGACTATCAGAAGCTGATGGGAAGCAGTCGCCATGTTGCTTGAGGCGACACCAGACGAGGCAAGCAGTAATTGGCTGCTGCAATCAGGGACCACCTGGTGATGCTCCCTGATTGCAGTGCATAATTTCTTTCAAGGTGGTGGCACATTTTCTGAACTGCTGTCATAGACAGCGTGCTATGACATTGGTGCCACAGAGCCCAGCCACAAAAAGCAGTGGAGCCATTGGCTGTAGCAGGACCGCACCTCTGAAACCCACTTCTCCACTGAAGCAACCGCAATATGGTGTCTGTGCTGTGCGCGCAAGACAACATAAACATTATGGAAGCCTCTGGCAGAAGCCTGATGTGACTTTTTTTTGGGGGGGGAGTTAGTATCCTAGTAATTTATTTTATTATTTTACTCAAGTAAGTGTGTACCAGCTAGCATCAGGACAGTGCCTGGTCACTGGTAGCTGACACCTTGCTGGAATGCCACAAAAATAATTCTTCATTCAAACATCTTTTAGTGGGAGTTTAAAGCTCAATGCATTTGTCCAAGTTGCAGCTTTGCTTGAAGGCTGCTGCAGTTATTTCTTTCTTCCTCCTCCCAAGTCCTGAAGAAGCCTTTTGCAGTTTGATGTGTGCAGTGGGAAGGGCAGCAAGTGTGTGCTAGCTGGCAGCATTCCAGTGCCCTGACCCTGGTAGTTGGCACCTTGGTGGCATCCCATAAAAAAATAAAATATTTTTTTTGGCCATTTTCAAATTTAAAATCTTAGGTCCTGTCCACACTACACTGCTAACACTGTAGCAGTTCCAAACAGGTAAGGACAGTAACCGTCACAGTGTGTCCATACTGCTGGTGAACAGTCCTGGCAACGGAGTGGCACCGTGATGGGGCGTCCACATTGTGGGAGCTGTGGGACCACTACAGATGGTACCCTATCCCACAGTGCAGTTCGTGCTGCACTGGGGGATGGTTTGAGAACCATGCTCATGTACCCTTACTACAACCGGTAATGTTACAGGGTCAGACCCGGTTTCGTAACCGTTGTTGAAACCACCTCATAAGTGGTTTGAGCAACGGTTACAAGAACACCTCCTGTAATGTTACAAGTGTAAACACAAACCATTGCAGTAATGGTTTGGCCCCTCTGTAATGTTACAGAGGGGTTTTCGGTGTGTAGTGTGGACAGGGCCTTAGTCTTCATGTTCCCCCATGTTGCAGTGGTTTCTTCCTCCTGAGTCCTGAAGCAGCGTGTGTGTGTATGTGTGTGTGTGTGTGTGTGTGTGTGTGTGTGTGTGTTGTGTGTGTGTGTGTGTGTGTGCATTTCATCCTGAACTTTGCTGTTGCAGTGTGATCTGGGCAAGTGGGCAGGACAGCAAATGTGTACAAGCTTGCAGAGTGATGGTGCCTGGCCCCTGGTGGTTGGCACCTTGGTGACATTCCATAAATTTTTTTTTTTTTTTCATTTGTGTGGCAGTTTTCATATTGAAACTCCTAGTCTTCATGTTCCCTCATGTTGCAGTGGTTCTTTCCTCCTTCCTCCTGAAGCAACGTGTGTGTGTGTGTGTGTGTGTGTGTGTGTGTGTGTGTGCGTGTGTGTGTGTAAGAAATCCTGAGCTGTACTGTTTCAGTGTGATCAGGGCAGTGAGCAGGGCAGCAAGTGTTTGGCAGCTGTCAGAGTGCCAGCGCCTGTCTCCTGGTAGTTGGCACCATGGTGCTATCCCATAAAAATAAAATAAAATTTAAATTCTCCACATTCTCTCAAGTTACTGATGTTCCTTCCTGCCTGCCTGCCTTCCTTCCTTCCTTCCTTCCTTCCTTCCTTCCTTCCTTCCTTCCCTCCCTCCTCCTCCTCCTCTGTCCTGAAGCAGCCTGTATGTATGCTGTCCTGATAATGAGCTGTGCTTTTGCAGTGTGATCTGAATAGTGGGCAGGGCAGCAAGTGTGTGCCAGCTGGCAGCATGCCTAAGCCTGGCCCCTGCTAGTTGGCACCTTGGTGGCATCCCATAAAAAAGTAAAATAAAAATTTTCCACATTACCCCCAAGTTATTGATGTTCCTTCCCCCTCCTCCTAAGTCCTGAAACAGCCTGTTTGTGCATTACTTAGAGTTGTGCTGTTGCAGTGTGATCTGGGCAGTGGGCAGGGAAGCATGTGTGTGTCATCTGGCAGTGTGCTGGCTCTCATCCCCTGCTTGTTGGCACCTTGGTGGCATCACATTAAAAAGTTAAAAAAGAAAAAAAAATTCTACACATTCCCTCAAGTTGCTGAAGTTCTTTCCTCCTCCTCCTGAATCCCAAAGCAGACTGTGTGTCTTCCTGAGTTGTGTTGTTGTAGTGTGATCTGGGCAGTTGGCAGCAAGTATGTGCCAGCTGTAAGCAAGTCAGTACCCGGCCTCTGGTAATCCTTTGTGACATCCCATTGATATAATAAATTTAAATAAAATAAAAACAGATTAAAACTAAAATAACAAAAATAATATCAAAAATTAAAATAAAGTCTTACTCTTCATCATTCATCACTCAGGTGGCTGAGTGGTATTGCAAGCATTAGGAAATGGAACAATAGAGAGGTCAAGGAGATGGTGGCATGGGATCATCCAATCACAAAGAAAAACAAAAGCGTAGTGGGCTTGGTCATTGACCCGCTGCCTCAGTGGGAACTACAGTACAAATGTAAAGAAAGATGACAGTAGTGGTCAAACAATCAATAAAGTATCTCACATTGTAGGAACCACTCGCAGTGGCACTGCAAGGGTTGCAACACAAGCAATCATTGTAGTAAAAAGGAATAAGAAAGGAGTATGTCAGGTAGTGACACAGGCAGAACAGGAGGAGCAAGGTGTTTTGGCAGAACTTGGGGATAGAAATACAGATTGAGATTATATACCCAATAAGTGATAGCTGCATTAGTTATGTGGAAGTGGTAGAGCAGGTTGGAGTTCAGGAGGCCAGGAAACTAGTGAGGGAGGCAAAGGCACCAAAAAAGCTACAAATTGCTTGTGGAGTAAAATCAGGGGAAAAAAACTGTTTCCACTACATCAGTGAAAAAAGGAAGAAAGGGGAAGAAATTGCACGGTTAAAAGTGGGGGATGAGGATCTGGAGGACAGCGGACAAAAAGTTGAAGCCCTAAATGAATACTTTTGCTCGGTATTCATGAGGGAGAATCATGGCACACTGCCTGACAGTCGGAATCAGAGCCAAGACCAGAGGGGTTCAGAGAATGTGTACCCAGGAGTTCACCATAGACAGGGTCAGGAAGGGCCTTTCAGATATCAGATCCGATAAGGCCCTTGGCCCTGATGGTTTACACCCTAGAGTGCTCAGGGAACTTGCAGAAGAACTGGCAGCACCTCTTGTGCACCTATTCAACAGGTCACTGGAGTCAGAGGTAGTTTCAGGTGACTGGAGGATTGCTGATGTGGTACCACTGCACAAGAGTGGAGACAGGGAAGATACAGGTAACTATAGGCCATTCAGCCTCACATCAGTAGTGAGTAAACTTATGGAGGCCCTTATCTAGCAAGATCTAGTGGAATACCTCGAAGTGCATCACCTCCAGAACTACAAACAACACAGGTTTGTGATGGGCAGGTCATGTCAAATGAACCTTATTACATTCTTCGATGAAGTGACCAAGGAGTTGGACAGGGGTCATGTGGTGGACTTGCTTTACTTTGACTTCAATAAGGCATTTGACACAGTCCCACATAGGTGCTTCTTAAAAAAGCTAGTAGACCTTTGGGAAGCAGAACAGATAGTAAAGTGGGTACAGAGTTGGCTGAGGGACAGAAAACAAAGGGTGGTAGTAAATGAGGTGAAATCTAATGAGAAGCAGGTCACTAGTGGGGTGCCTCAGGGGTCTGTCCTGGGGTAGGTCCTTTATGTTCATGGCCCCAACCCTCTAGAATTCTCCACCCTGTCAGATTAGGGAGTGCATGACCTTGGGCGAATTTATACAGGCATTAAAGACGCATTTAGGGAGTGCATGACCTTGGGGGAATTTAAACAGGCATTAAAGACGCATTTATGGAACAGGGCATATGGTGATGAGAGCGACAGATTGTAACTGTAGTGTATATTTATTATTGTAATAGTAGCACTGGTTTTAACTGTTTAACTGTTTTAACTTGTACTGCACCTTGATGTTTGAAAGGTGCATTAAAAATAAAGTTTATTATTATTATTATTGTTATCAGGGAGGGCATATATGGCAACATCGTCCTGTTTGCAGATGACACACAACTCAGCGGAAGAGTGGATAGCACAGAGGGAGTCAGACAACTGCAGGAGGACCTTAAGAAGTTGGAAAGGTAGTCACAAATATGGCAATTAAACTTCAGTACTAAGAAATGTAAGGTGCTGCACCTGGGTAGGGCCAACCCCAAGGAAGCATCTCACTAAAAATACCACCAACAGCTTAATCTGGCTCAGTTTCAGTTGGTTACCATCTGTATACCCACCATTGGGTCGCCCCTGAAAAAGGGACTTCTAGTCTCAGTGGGCTTGCCCAGTCAACAGAATTCAATAAATAAATAATACTAGTTAAATGTAGTCCAGCTGAGCTCCTCTGCTGAGGAACGTGATCTGGGAGTCATCATTATGGATAACCCCTAGCAGCAAAGTCAGTGAAATAAGGCTTACAGCAGGGCTAGCAGGCTATTAGGATGCACTGGCAGAGAAATAGACAGCAGGGACTGGGAGGTGATACTACCACTTTACCGATCATTAGTGAGGCCTCATCTGGAGTGCTGTGTACAATTCTGGAGGCTTCACCTAAGAAAGGATATTGATAGACTGGAAGTGGTCCAGAGAAGGGCAACAAATATGATACATGGCCTTCAGGAAATCACCTATGAAGAGAGGCTTGGGGCTCTGAAATTGTACTTGCCAGAGACTAGGAGAGAGATGAGGATATGATTGAGACGTTCAAGTTCTTTAAAACCACCAACAAGGTGCCAGAAGAAGAGCTTTGTACCAGGAATGTCAATTCTACCACAAGAGGGCATGAGTGGAAATTGAAGGGTTTAGTGTTCAAGGGGGACATCAGAAAGTATTAGTTCTCAGAGAGGGTGGTGGAACATTGGAATAGATTACCTCCAAATGTGGTGGCTGCAAAGTCAGTATCAAGCTTTAAGCAGGGTCGGACAAGTATTGGGAACAAACACATGGCACTGGTAAGGGCTAGGCTGGGTGTCTAATAGAACAGAACACCAGTGAACATTAGGTTCCAGGATACCTTGCTTGGGCAGACTCAGTGGACCACAGGTCCCCTTCTGTCATTATCTTCTATGTTTCTACGTTTCTATCTTGGGGCAGGTGCACATAAGAGACCAAAAAATACTGAAAGTGGTGGTGCAAAAAAAGGCCACAAAACAACAAGCGTAATACATAGATTCATAGATATGTGACGGCAGAGAAGGACCTTCTTGGCTCATCGAGTCTGCCCATCCCTCCCCTTTACTTGCTCCCCTCACCCAAAGATTCCATATATTACAACCTCCGCTCCCTTGTCAATCCCTTGTGTTTGTCCCATGCCCTCTTGTATCCCTCCACCATTCTGGCATCCACTACTTCCTCTGGCAGACTGTTCCAGGGTGCCACCACCCTCTCAGTGAAGTAATGCCCCCTCACATTACCCATAAACCGACCAGCCCGGTGGTGCTGAGGGTTGAGGCACTAGATGCCACACCTTGCGTCACGCCGGTGACCCGGGTTCGGGAGTGAGCCCGGGCCGCCATAGGTTGGCAGGGGAGAGAGAGGATTGAGTGTCCATAGGACTGCTCTCCTCTCTCGGGGATGGATCCAGGGGAAGCCTGGGATAGCAGCGGCCCCCAGTGGAGACCAGAGGTGCTGTGATGCTCATGGGCTTACGAGCATGGGGTAGACGTTCGCAGCTGCCTTCCGGACGTGGGTGGGAGCACTCACGTCATGGGCCAGGCAGCATTGCACGTCCAATGTCGTGGGTGTAACCAAGAAAAATACCCACTGCCTCGGATAGGCGACGGCCCTGTTAGTGCCCTTGCCACATGCCCAACACTGGTTCCCCATTACTGCCCCTGTGGTTTCCCCAGGTTGTTGCCTCCTCCCGTCCTGGGGAGCCGCGATGAAATTGAAGATGTAGGGGAACACAGCAGGCGGTAGAGCAAGTAGGCATGTGCAGTGGCCCGAGAGAGTTCCGAGATGGAGAGCCAGTAAAAAATAGTTGAATAAAAAAACATTACCCATAAACCTACTCCCCTCCTCCCTCAGTCTGTGACCTATAGTTCTAGTGCCTACCTTCCTTGTGAATAAGCCCCCCCCCACTTTATTAATTCTCTTCACATACTTGAATGTCTCTATCACATCCCCCCGCTCCATCCTGTTCTCCAGCGGGTACAAATCCAACACCCCCAACCTCTTTTCCTTTGGCTTCCCACTTTGCCCATGCACCATCTTGGTGGCCCTTCTCTGTACTCTTTCCATGCCTTCTATATCCTTGCATAGGTGAGGTCTCTAGAACTGAACTCTTACTAAATGTGTGGCCTCACCATGGATTTGTAGTGCGGCATCAGCACCTCCTGCCTTCTACTAGTTATCCCTCTCCCTATGCACACCAGCATTCTATTCACTTTGCCCACTGCCTTGCTGTATTGGGTCCCCACCTTAAAGAGAAACTCTTGAGCTTAATATGTGTGAAAATGGACTTACACTGCTTTAAATCAGTGATTAATGTAACCCCCAGTATACTTGCTTTTCTGTACTTATTCCATGCTGAAGAGAAAAAAATATTTATATCCTCCATCTTGCAGCCACCCGTGCAACTCATCTCAATATAATCACTGAACTGGAAGTGAAGTTTATTCCTGATCCACCTATCAAGTACTGACTCACCAGTCCTAAGCTGTAAGCAGGAACTTTGCCTACATTCACTGTGTGTGATCGAGTTCGACGTTTTGGAAAAGAGTGTGTAACTTTGTTGTCAATAACTGACAAAACGTCAACCAGCCTGTCCTGTGTGTTGCTTACTTACTTACTGTGTATTGTGTACTAACCAGTGTGATAGTGTTCAATATGGGGTTTTGTGGTTCATCATAAATATTCCTTTCAGTGGCCATGCGTCAATCCAGCTTTGTTACTGCCTGTCAGCAGCATGTGGTCATATAGTGAATAATTGCATTTATATGCATTCTGTTTTGCTATACAGTAAAGCATAGTAAGGTCTCTGCACATTGTGTATTACTGCAATGCAGTTTTCAGTCCTTAGCAAGATCAGTTTTGTGCTCTGATAGTGTTAGTTACACATCTACCGTCCACAATAAGACACAGACTTTGATGTCTCTTAGCATATTCTAATACTATAATAATGTGTTATGTTATATTTTATATGTTTTATTTTATGTAGTAAGATATTGTACTCTCAAATGGTATACATTGCTTAATAACTGACTATTCACAGATAAAGTTGTCTGTCATCACTCTGAATTGTAATAGCCTGTGGTACCACTTCATTTTGTCCTGTTTCTGAAGGTACTGATCCTTTAAGAACTGTCAATTCAAAATAATTTAACTGCAACACCTTATTCTGTATTATAAGCTCTAAATTTTCAGTGAACATCCATTATTTAAAAGTGCCTTCCCGGTGTGTTGCAGGTTCATAGGTTCATAGGTAATACGAGCAGGTAGGTCCGTAGACCCATTATTGCTCACTTTTCAGTGGTGATACTCGTATTTTCTGTCACCCATATATTGATCTAGGGATAATTTTAAGGATTCCATATTCTTACACATAACTATAGACTCTGCTAGGGTGTTCCATAACTCTACCACTCTTTGTGAAAACCATTTCTTTCATTTGTTTTACATATTTCTCCTTTAATCTTTATTCTATGTGTGTGTGTGTTCTTAACAGAGACTTGCAATGTTAAGTCAATGGTTTCCCATAAATAACTATCTCTGGATGCACGAAAAACCAGACATAGATCACCCCTCATTCTTCTATAATTCATTGAGTATGGGTTCAAATCCCTTAGTCTATTATCATAACTCTTCCCATATACTGTATTAATTTTTTTGGTTACCCTTCTCTGTGTTTGCTCAATCAATACCGCATCCCTTTTTTATTGTTGTGTACATAAAAATGAACAATATTCGAGATGTGGTCTCACAAGTGATGTATATAATGGTACTATCACAGATGGATTATGGCTCTTAATGTTCCTATATATGCATCCTAATATTTTATTTCCTAGTTTCACTTTATTTCTACTGTGAGAGTCAAAGGACAAATCATTTGTGATGATTACGCCTAGATAATTTTCATTTGTTGTTTCCCCTAATAAAGTACCATTTAATTCATACGTGAAATTCTAATTTCTAGGGCCTAAATGCATAACTTTACATTTGTCCAAGTTGAATTTTAACTTGTTCTTATCTGCCCATTGCTCAAGTTTAAAAAGATAATTCTGCAACTTATTTGCTGCCTCTTTATTGTTGATAACGACACCGACTTTGCTGTCATCTGCCTATTTACCCAACCAAGCTCCCTCTGAAACTGACAGTGATGTAACCACAATATTGAACAGTGTTGGCCCCAGAACTGATCCCTGTGGCACACCACTAGTCACTTCACCCCACTCAGAACAGAAACCTCGTATACAAACTCTTTGACATCTCTTAGTCAACCATGATTCTACCCAAGCAATTATGTTATATGGAAGATGCAAATGTGCTAATTGTTCTAAATGAACATTATGAGATATATAATCAAAAGCCTTAGCATAGTCCAATATTATATCCATAAGCAGTCCTTTATCCAAAGCCACACTGACTGGTTCAAGAAAACTTAACACATTAGTCAGACATGATCTTCCTGCACTAAAACCATGTTGTGATATATCTGTATACCCATATTCTTTTATATGCCTGGTTATTTGTTCTTGGATTAAACTCTCCAACATTTTGCTTAAGATATAAGTAAGGCTGATTGGTCTATAATTTTCAACCATCTTTTTATCACCTTTTTTATGTATTGGTGTATTAAAATGGCTTCTCTCCACTCTTTAAGCATCTTGCCCACGGTCAAAGATTCATTAAACAACATAGTAAGAGGCCCCACTACTTCACTGCATAATTCCTTAATGAATTTAAGGACTTAAACCATCTGGTCCTGCTGATTTATCGATTTTTAATTTTTAAATTTTATCCAAAACATCTTTTTCTGTTAACATTGCTATTTTGCCAGGTTCTTTTCTACCTTTCAATACATTTTGCTGTTCCTTGGGTTGATATATACTCAAGAAATAACTATTTAATGTGTTAGCAATATTTTGTTCATCATTTATAACCCCTGCTTCTGTTTGTAGTGGCCCTATACCCCTCTGGTTATCCTTAAGTGACCCAACATAAATAAAAAAAATGTTTTTTTTATTGTCTTTTACAGCTGTAGCCATTCTTTCTTCTGCCTTTTGTTTTGCTTTCTTAATTAATCCTTTGGTTTTATTAGCTTCTTTTTTATAATTTACCCAGTTCAATGCTGATTGTTCCTTTTTATATTTTGAGTATTTTTTTCTTTCTATGTTTAAAGCTAGTTGTTATTGTTTTTTCCCCACCATACTGGCTTTCTACCTTTCTTGTTATATTTAATTGTCTCTGGTATCCATTGTTTAATACAGTAATCAATTTTAGATTTTATTTTTAACCACATTGTATGCGTGTCTGACTTTTTCAAATCCTTTTCCCAATTCCACTTACATAAAAACTGTCTGATTTATAATCAGCCTTATTATAGTTTTTAGTTTTGGTTAATCCTCTGATTCTATTTAGTTCCCTTTTCACATGTACCATTATTACATTATGATCACTATCACTAATAGGGTCCAATACAGTAGTGCTAATTACATTTAAATCTAAATTACTTAACAAGAGGTCCAATATGTTATTACCCCTAGTTTTTGATGTTGCATATTGTTCCAACCCCTTTTGAACTATTATTTCTAGAAATGTATTTTCTTGATTTGTAGACCCTAGCAAAGTATTCCATTTAATAGTAAGGAAATTGAAATCCCCAAGTAAAATATAATCATCACTAATTATCATATTATCAATGGCTGCTAAAAACATATTTTTATCATCTTTATTTAAATTAGGTGGTAACTGTGGAAATACTCACAAGGCTGGATTTTCACTATTTACATTCCCCAAAGATCAGCACATGATTAGGCTTTGGAACCAGTTTGTAAGGACAAAACATGCAGATTGGGTTGGTCCCACAAAATATAATGTACTCTGTTCTTTTCATTTCGAGGAATCATGTTTAGATCCCTCAATTCTAATGCAGCATAAAATTAATTTTGTTAAGTGCCTGTGCTTATTGACCCATACAGTACCCACCATTCATTCCCCTGAACCCACTAATACTGTTAAAACTCAGTTGTGTCTTTGCAGTACTAATGAATGTGTTGGTTGTCACACTGCTGTTGACATCAGAGATACATCATGTGAGCAAACTGTGAAGCGCAGGAAAAGTGGTGCAGCATTCCATAAGTGTGAACTGGCAGAGGTAATAATCAGACCATGATATTATAGTCCTACATTTCTGGCAAAGGTTGTCCTTGAATGAAGATGTAATCTGTATGTGTTTTTAATTGTGTGTGTGTGTGTGTGTGTGTGTATACACTATGTGTGTGTGTGTACACGTGTGTGTGTGTGTGTGTGTGTGTGTGTGCATCTGTGTGCATGCTACATTCTTAGTATCAAGGGTAAACTGGTAATACACATTATGTGCGCTATGCTTGCACGCTGCATAACGGAAAGTTCAATAGCATTTACATAGTGAATGCGTAGCATGCAAGCATCTGCACCACCTCATCATTCAGACAGTAATGAGTCAGAGATGGCCAGCAGTTGTGATCATGTGAATTGTGCTTTGTCGGTGTGCTTCCACCCAAGGGCACTGACACTGCATGTCAAATGAGTGGTGGGGGGGTGCAGCCCTGTGTTAGGTGGATGTTGGAGCCAAAATGAACATCAAGATTTTGCACTGGGTACTGTTAATCTTTGGGTCAACAGCATGTTGCAAAAGCACCTATGTGCACTTAGTTGGGTGTTCTGTATTACTACAGTGGTGTAGGTGATGCTAAGAGTCGGTGATTGTGCATAACTGCATTGTGCATCCATTTTGGTCCTGCTGCTCGTACTGTGGTCCAATACCTGACAGTGCATTGCCTCCAGTATGAACGCTTTTTTCACCCTTCAGCAGTTGTACAACATGATCTGAACTTTACCTCTGCTGCACCCTAAACATCTCCAGTGAAGTGTCTACAATCTACTTTATTTTGTCTACTATTAAGGTGCCTGCTCCCTGATGATTTAATGTTTTGTACCACCATGTGTTGTGCCTTATCGATCTCTGCTGTACTTTCTGCATAAAAGATCTCTGAATATGAAATGTATTAAACTATATAAATAGCTACTTTGTTGCCATCTAGTCTTTCAACTGGTTGGATATCCATGAGCGATGCCAGCGACCTGCTGTTTGGAATGGACAAGGGTCACTGTATGGCCGGGGGGGAGGATGGATAATCTGTGGAAAGCTTTCCTTCTCTGGGGGTAGTGTAGTGATGCTCACTGTTGCCTGCTGGAGCCTACTGACCCCTGGTGGAGGCTGGGAGCACAGCAGGATGTGATGGTTCAGTGCACAATGGTAGTGGTACACGTCGGTGGTCACCTTGACATCAGCACACTACTCTCCAACAAAACCATGAAAGTGCTACCTGGCTTGCTATATCAAGGTTTCCAGTCCCCTCTGCAACAGAACCCATGACTCACCCTCCTCAGTGACACCTGGGCCAAAAATTGTGAGTTCACTGGACACCCCCAGTGTTGCCTTACCCCCTTGAGGATGGGAACCTGTCCAGCGAATGGGTACGCCAGGTTACCCGTGTCTCCGCAATATGAGGTGAGAGGATGGTGTTGATGGAGTGCAGGTAGATGGAAGGGCATAGGAGGTCAAAATGTGTGGTCAGTCATGGTGAAGTGTAGTTAAAAGAAAATAAATATATAGCTTGCTCAATAACAGCTCATGCTCCGAATGTATTGTACCCATTGAACAACAGCCAGTATTGTGAGAGCAGTCCCCCCACAAATAGAAACACAAGATGACTTTTGTCCATGTGTAAAATCACTGCTGGTAGAATGCTGTCCACACACCCCACACTATCTGGTACTGACATACAGTACATTGTCCCCACTCTAAATACTGAAGAACTTTGCACACTGACACAGCCTGGTTCTCCATACCATGGTTATCCATGTAATGAAATGTCAATGACTGAGTAACTGCCAATACTTTTTGCCCATGTACTGAGTTTGAGTAATCAATCCTAGACAGTGAGTTTGTGAACCATGATCTATGTCACAGTAGTGCGTTACAAAATGTATTGTCTGAACGTCATGGTTTATCATGTATTGGAACACATGTACATTTTCTGTCTTCCTATTATATTGTATACAGTACATATTTGATGTGATAGCTTTTCAGCATGTATACAAACACGACATGCAAAAATCACGTACAGTTCACACCCACACACGTGCACACAATCAGAGTCACACACACACGCACACAATCATGGTCACGCTCACACACACGCACACACGCATGCACACAATAAAACTTTCACACACACACACACACACACACACACAGTACAATGTACTGAAGGAAATAATCATGAGTGAAGGAGAAGGTTTCTCATCTGTATGCTGAGTTCCCCATGATTCCTGTGGCCTCCATCCACAAATAGGCATCCCCAAGTCTGTAGACACTGCATACAAGGTTGGCAATAAAGACTGTCAATTGCACTGCTGTTGGTTCAGGGATGGTGAGGGTGCTGTAACGTAAGGTAAATCCTCAGGATCGCACGAGAAGTGGCACGTGATACTGGTCTGTGTCATGTGTGACATTATGCCACTGAACACCACAGTATTCGCAGGATGGTTGGAAAAGTGTTGTAGAAATTAGAGTTTTGGTGTCATTTGTGATTGTTAGACCCTCTGGAGGGATACGTGCCTATACTAATGCTGGTATGCATCTGTCTATGACGGTGTCAATAATAATAATATGTGACAGGTTGAAATGCTTCCTTTTCCTGTAGTTATGTCAGTGAAGCTGTGAAGCACTGAGAATGAGCAGAGAAATCAAAGTTGGACCAGCACAAAACTGGTCATTTAGTGAGGTGAACAGCAAGGTAAATAAGTAGATATAGAGCAGGACAGTGTAAATGAAGAGAAAAAATTAGAGGCAGTAAGGACCGTTATGTGGCCGTGAGGGTAATGTCATCCAAAATTATAAAATGTGCACAAAAAATCCTAAATCCTGATTGGCTGATACACATTTTCAGCCATGTCCTTATCAGGACATATCCTTACAATGATCACTACTTCTGGTAACCTGAGCCCCACAACCAAAAATATCACTGTGCCACCTTTACCACTTATCAGAAATCCACCATACTGACCACTTTTACACTACAGAGAAGACCGTAGTCTTCAGTGTAAATGCTCTGTGTCCGATACACCACCCCCATACACAGATACACACACACACACATACACACACTCATAAACTCTGTGTTTCTCTTCACTAAGCAATAAGACATGACAGGGTGTGCATGAAATAGATTTTACCACATGGCAAGGGGAGTAATAAGGCACAATGCCTTAGCAGGGTGCCTTTAGCCCCAGGCGTGCTGTAAAATCTGTTACATGCAGCACACACCTGGAGTGTGTTATTGTGCTTATAAAATGAGATCCTACCTTTATTTTACTCTTTGTAGTTACACAAATCTTGCTTGTAGCTTAACTCGGCTCTGTATAAAATGCTTCTGTATAATTTGTATAGTTCTGCTTAATTTGACCACGTGTTTTTACAGTGCATGTATGTCTTGTTCCATTGCCCGAAGTGTATGTACACTTCCTATGCCCCTTTCCCTCAGGACGCACCTGGAATCGAGCATTAGTGCTCAGTGTGTCTTTCTGGAAAAACTTTTAAATAAATAAATAAATGTAGAAAAAAAACATATAATGCTCATACTGTATGATAAAATAGTTCTTCCATGGACATTCTGTTAATATTCATTAGGTCATCTGCATATTGCACTTTAGGAATGATTACCATTTTGTCGGTGTTTCATTATTACCTTGACTTTTAACTTTGCACTGAATTCTTGTCATACTTTGTTTCTCCCTCTTTGTATGTTACTACATCGCTTTTTACCCAGGTATTTTTGTTTGTTTGTTTTGACATTTTCTTTTTTTTTTTTAATAATGTCTTTGGGGGGGACCTATTTTATAAGCGTAATAAGACACAATGAGGTATGGGTTATGGCCTGATATGAGCAGTTGCCAGGTGTTAAAGGCACTCAGCGCGAGCGCCTCGTGCCTTATAATGCACCTGGCCCATGCTCTTATCAGCCCATAACCCACACCTCATGATGTCTTATTGCTGGCATATGGGGCAATGATTACCAGTGACCCTAGTCTGTGTAAGAAGCTGTCAGTAGTGTTGGCCATGATGACAGCTGTACGTCTGGATATTGTTGCAGTCACAGAAACATGGTAAACTGAGATGTTCATGACTGTGATGGAAACATATCAGGGCACAAAAGCTACAGGCTTTACATAGATGGTTAAGGAGTACATCAAGGGTTACAACAAGGTCCGGGAGTCTGTTATGTTGCAGAGAAAGAGATGCACAAGTACATGACATCCAGGACAGCTCAATGAAGATACCTGTTATGATGTTTGATGAGTATGTAAACATCAACTCATGCCTGTATGTACCAGTGAGTACTGTATGAACATTGACATCAGCATATAGGTCATGATAAACACTGCTTAATTGTAATGCACATTGCATGTTGCATGTATTTCATGTACCTAATATGACTTTGTTACTTGTTTTTCATGATGCATATTGTCATAAGGATGGGTCAAAGACTGTATTAATTAACGACACTGTGTCTTGCAGATCACTGAGTAGTATACATCCACAGGATCAGATGTTGCCTCAACATCATCGCAGTTAGAAGAGTCAACATCTAAGGATGATACTGTTGACAGCTCATATGAAGAGGCAACAAAGGATTCTGTGCCTGACATAAATGCTGCCAGTGGCTTTCTGTACACGTGGAACTCAGAAATCTTTACATCGCCATCCACATAAAAACATAGGTATGTAATTCTTATCGCCTCGATTACTTTAGCCAGAAAGAAAGACTGCTGTTTGGAACAGTCTGTACATGTCATAATAACAAAGGAAACATCAATGGCATGGCTTGCAAATATGATGATTAATGAATACACCGTGTGCATTTTGATGCTGGAGGATGCAGGACGACTGACACTTCACAACACTGTGTGTATTCATGAATCTCCAGTAAGTGGAAAGTTTAGTGCTGGTTACTACAACATAAAGGGCAACTATGCTGAACCACTATATTCTGTCAAAGAGGGGTTCATAAAATACAGGCAGAGCGACTCAATGCATTACCACTGTGTTCTGTTACATTGTGTTCCTGATTCCCGTGAACCTCTTCCACTTACCTGACTATGTCATGGGTATTCAGAACCCCTGTTTGTCAGAACACACTGGTTGTGGTTCGTTGCACATACAGTATTCACTATGTTCAGTACCATGATGCAGACAGGCATCTTATTAATAAACTGTCATGATGCACTGTAAAACATTACCTCTGTTCACTCATAGGTATACAGACTATTAAGAAATAAAGAGATGCAAGCACGCAAACAGAACCCATGGTACAGCATTTATTCTCCTCATCTCCAGTATGTCATTCCGATACTGAAACAGATGCTAGCTTTATAGATGACCCAAAGGATATTAACTATTACCCAAGTGCGGATTCTACGGATAATGAGGCTTCACTTTCCAATGACAAGTACAGGTGATATACGAGGTTTACCAAACATAGTACTGTGTCATTAAACAGTGATATCGGACACTATACTGAAATTGCTCATGTCTTCTTTGATTCATAGGGCTGAACAAAAAGCAAGTGCCACAGGTAAACATGAATTTCTGTGGCAGCAAAGAAAGTTTATTGTATTTGAGAACTGTTTGCTGCAGCTGTTCAAACTGTATAAACTGCACCAACAATTGCATCTGTAGATAAAGTTAAAGGCACTTTAGATATCATACAGCACAGATGTACAGAGTGTGGACATGTTGAATCAATGTGCTCACAACCAAGCCTTGGTGATTATCCAGCCGGTAATGTGCTGCTTTCAGCGAGCATTGGTTTTTCTGGGGTGTCTGCACAGAAAACTTTACGTATTCTCTGGCACATCAACATACAGTGCATATCTGATAGTACTTTCTACCAGCATTCCCATAACTACTTGCTGCCAACAATCCACAGTGTATGGGAAGCTGACAAATGCATAACAGTTTGGAAGATAATTGCTGACAATCCCAGAGTAATTCTGAGTGGTGATGGGCAATGTGACAGCCCTGGGCACTCAGCAAAATTCTGCACATACTCTCTAATGGAGATGAACCACCACAAAGTAATTGCAGTCAGTTTGGTACAGGTAATGAAGCCAATCACACAGCATTGTACGCATTCATGACTTGGTAGTGTTTGTACAGGTTTTGGTGACTGAAATTAATACTGCTTGAGGGTGACATTTATTCTTATCTATATAGAGCAAAGAAGTTAAAAATTTATACCATATGGAGCTTGAGGGACCCAAGAGGAGTTTACAAATGATCAAAGATTATGGCCTGACACGTGGTTGTCTCATCACAGGTAGACACCCACAAATTCAAAAATACTTGTGTGAACATGAGTGTGACATTGGCCACTGATATGAAGTGTGGCATTTTGTGAAAGGTAAGTCAGTACTTATTTCAATCACACAATTACTGTTACCACAGTACTGTAATTCTTAGAAATCCAAGACATCAGGCAAGCAGTCACGGACAACTTTGTACTTTCTCCTGCTTCAAGGTAAAGGGTATTCAGGTCAACTGTGAAGTCAAAAACTGCACTCTCAATTTAAAGTGAAACTTACTGAAGTGACATTGATAAAATGTACCACGTTTGATTTGTTTCATGAAATCCTTCTGTTGTTAGGAATGTGGTATTTACACAGGTGAACTGTGTGATGACCTTACGATGAAATTAAACATTACTGAGACATAGAAACATAGAATGAGATGGGCGCTTTCACACATATGCTAAATGTCATAACTATTTGATAAGTTGCAAATAATAGTTTCCAACCTCTAACTATGCATCCTCATATCAGTACAGCTGTCCTTACTGATTTCTCACATTGCTTGCCTACCTTAATGGCATCTGATATGAGTACCCTCAAGTCCCTTTTCAGTACTGATGCCCCCCCCCCATTTTGCTCTCTGTAATAATGAAAACAAACTTGAAACTATATGATGTAGATATATTCTGAATCTAGAAGGTGATTGTTAATCAAACAGTTTCTTGCACTAATAGCTTAGGAATGTATGGTCATTATCACAACACATCATTGTAGTCATTCAGCTGTTCTGTAGGTTGTTATGACATAAGGATGAATTCATGTGCCATGTTGATCTCATGCAGCAATACAGGATAACTTATATTAATGTGTGACTGTTATAAACCTTACAGCCAGTAGAGATGGGCGAAGTGGCCCCAATTCACTCTGCGAATTGGAATGCGGAGTGAAAGTGAATTTGTGGAGTGCTCCACAACGCGAAGCAGAGTACTTCGCGTTATTAATGAGTAAGGTGAAGTACATTGAAAACAATGTACTTCGCCTTACTTCACCTTGTTTTTAAGCTCCAAAGGTGAATTTTGCAGTGATTCATGGGATTTCAGGTCAAATGGGGTCTAGATTGTTCTGCACAGCCTCAGTTTGGGGTAGTGTGTGTAGGAAGCTGTAGGAGACAATCTATTCTGAAAACTCTCTGTGATTCAAACCTTCTAAGAGCTGTTAAAAAAGCCTTTTTGAGTCATTTTTTTTGCTGAAACTTTAGTTCATCGATTATAGGAAACCCTCCTGTGCTCATATAATCGAGCATTTATTGTTTGTGGAAGTGTGCTTTGGGGGAGGGGCGTATCTGTGGTGTAGGTAGATTAACTTGGAGAAAAAGACAGTGCTTTCTGTTTTGGTGATATTTCTTGCATAACTATGTTAATGTACACAAGAGTAATATTTTCAATAATTTTTGCCATTTTTTGCTGATTGTTGTGGTACAGCAGTGCATAATTTTATTTTATTTAAAATATGTGGTTATATTACTGAAGTTTTCAATTTGCTATGCATTACTTAGTGTGTGTGTGAGTATGTGTGTGACGTGTGTCATCAAATCAGACACCTCTTATTGTGCCACATAACTTCAGCAATGTGAACCTGCTGTCCACTGCTGCTGTGTAATTTTTTGTACTTCTTTGTGGCATCTTTACTGGTACTCGTATTAGTGACTCTTACTGCAGCAGTGCAGTACACTGCCCCCACGCGACCTGCCCCAGCCAGCAAAGTTATTCTTTTCCAGATTTGAATTTCTGATGGTGAGCACCGGTTAGGTGTTGTGCCTTTGCATCTGCATCTCTTCAGTGCACAGCACCATCTGAATCTGTCTGCACATTTGCATCTCTTTAGGGCCCAATCTCCATCTCTAACTTAAGTCCAGTTGTTGCTTTGGCTTCCCTTCAGAGTACTGGACAGGTGTGGTGCATAATTCAGCATTAACATTGTACTCATTAATATGCGTTTTTAAGTCAGAACCATCATCAGGAGTCACTCATAATACAAATCACATTCTTCATCATCACTGTCACAAATGCAGTCATAAATTACGATTTACAATCACGTCACAAATCACAACAGTCATTTTTTTTTTACTAGTTACTTGGATGTATTGAAGCCTGTTTTGTAGTATCTCTCCATGCTTCACCACCCCACCATTGTACTCATTAATGAGTGTTTTTAAGTTGGGGAGTTTTGTGCCACACCTCATCGGGGCCCGGGGAAGTACAGCCGTAGGCATTTGCATTTCTTTATCATCATGGTTACAAATGCAGTCCCAAATCACGATTTTCGATTACGTCACAAATCACAACATTAATATTTGTACTAGTTACTTGGATGTTGTAAGCCTGTTTTGTAGTATCTGTCCAGGCTTCACCACCCCCACCAAAGTACTCCTTAATAAGTGTTTTTAAGTCAGGGAGTTGGACAGTGTCTGCAGTACATACACAGACTGGAAAGAAAACTGCACCCATGCGGTTTAGCACAGTATACTTCCACTGCTCAGAATACATACAGAAGACAACAAAAAAAGTGCATAATTATATACAAGGGTTGGGGATGGTGGAGGAATACATTTTATAACACAGCAAGGAAGGTGTGAGGGGGCACATGGTGTGTGGAAAATAAAACTAATGTGGAATCCCATGGTGATCCAGCAGCAGTTCCAGCATGGACATAATTTGCAACTGATATTCCTCTATGTAAGAAAAATACAATTTACAGAAAGAACAAATTACAGTAAGTAAAACAGAGTACAGACAGAAAAGACAAAAAAAGTAGCATTTAAAAAAGCTGCTGAGTCTAAATCAAAGTTTAAATCTCCTCGTTCTGATCTCAAAGTATCAGCAGTCACAAAACACGCTCCTCTCTCTCTCTCCGTCTGCACAAGAGAAAGTAAAAGTGTCTGCTTGTATGACTCACTTTCTTCCTGCCTAGCTAAAGAGCATGTGACTTACAGTACTGTAAGCCATGTGATGTGTGGGGGGCTGCCAAATCTGAAACACCAAGTGGATCACTTAGAATCATAATGAGGAATGTGAAGTCCATTAAAAACAATGACTTCACCTTACTTCACATTGCCATTCCACCTTAACATGAAGTGGTAATGACAAGGTGGAGTGAGCACTTTGCATTTCCCACTCCGCTACGTGGAGTGGCAACTTGAAGTGTCCACTTCGCGTTCACTTCACCGGCGGAATTTAAATTCGCTGTATCTCTAACAGTCAGTCATATTGCTACCTTTTGGATAACATTTATATGATTATTTATAAGTCAAGGTTAACATAATACAGTACTGATAATCTGATGTTATCCGATGTATAATTTCTTTAGGGATTTCTAAGAAACTAGAATCTGTTGCATCTCAGAAAGAGTATCAATTGGTTGGTGAATGGATCACAAGTATACTCAACATGCTGTACTGGATTCCTCATTCAACACTGGATGGCAATGGACAAGTAATGTTAGCCAAGCTTCAGTCCACAATGAACCACGTCCAGAATCTGCATATGCATGGTAGCCTGCTGTTCATTTATTGTGCGCATGGACTGTTGTAACAATACCTGAGAAAAAGGAAGTGGTTGAAGCCAAGTATGTTGATGAGGTAATTTGTTCATTATCCTTCAGCACTGACAACCTAAACCAAGAAACCATGGCTGTGTGCTGGCACAGAGGCTTGAGGCACTGAACAATATCTCAGTGTGTTACTGCAAGAAGACACTCCAGGGTCTGCATGGAACATATGTTAGTGCAAGCTAGTGGATAAACAGAATGGACAACAGGACTTGAGCATTAGTAAGCACATGGCTGTGTCTTACAATATGGTCCATGAACACACTTGAGTGTCTCAGTGCTTACTTGACAGTATTGATGCATGTGTCCATCTAGTTACAAAGTACTGCCATTCAGTGTATTGCTGTCCACTTATCAATGCCATTTATTAGTGGTGTTTATTGGTGACCATCACCATCTGACTGCCATCCCCTGATTTAAAAATAATGTTTCCATGGTGCATCTGGCTTTCACCAACCCTCAAATTGCTGTCATTTTATTGATATACAGTATCCTTTCATATCTGTGATGTATTGACATACAAATGTCTGAGCCATGTACACAGCTCAATGAAATAGTTTATTTTCTATGTATTGCAGGTGAGAAAGAATATGAGAAGGTAGACTGAATTCTGTCATCCAATTTCGTGAAATGTGATGCGCAAAAGTTATTACCATTTCATCAAACTTCATCACTTGAGAGCTTTCATAGCATCATCATACAGTATGCTGCAAAAAGCATGGCATTCACATACAAAGGGATGTACATCAGGTAAAGTGAAGAACAAATTACACGGCAGTATATTTAACCAATATGGCACAACTTGGTGTGGGTTATTGGGGATTTACCCACGCCTTGTGTGGTGTATCACGAGGCACAGCTGAGTGACTTAACCACACAAGAAGTGGGCAAATCACCTAATAACTCACACCTGGAGTGCCTTATTGTGATTATACAATGGACCCATGTGTTAAATAAATTTAAAATGTGTTTAATTATGTTTTCTATAAATGCCATTCCTCAGCAGTGGGTTATGCAGGATTTACCCATGGTCATGTGACATGTTTTGACCAACGAGGTTACAGGATTTTCACACACCATTGAATGATATAGTACTTCTCTTATATGTCACAACTCATTTGACTGCTTTTGACATAATAAGTTGCATTACATGAACAATCTGTAGTGTGTCTGATCCATAGCGCCACATCATAAACTGATGTCTGGCATTCTGGTGACCCTGTTTTGCATCCAAACTCTGTGGCACCAATACCGCATGCCGGCACTGAGTGTTCACCATGCCAATTTGATCTTCTCCTCACATTGTGAGATGCAGGGGTGGAATCAACATCCGCTGTCTATTAGTGGCAGATGTAGCATAAGCACAACTTGTCAATGGATAACTACATGATTCATGCATCTTCACTGTTGAGGCTGTGGTGTGCATACATTACATGGATGGACATACAGGAAAGTTAATATTGATGACTTGCTGATGCATGATGGACACCCCTAGCCTCATGGCTAATTACTCAACTGCAGTTAATGAAAGCCATGGTAATTGAAATTGTAGAACAGTTTGTAAGAAATTATGCATTCTTATTTGATGTTACTATGTCAAATGCCTTATTAAAGTAACATGGCATGACAGGGTGTACGTTGTTGATGAGTTACGTCACACCTACGGTGAGTTGAAGTACAAGGCCACAGGTTGAGTGCTTCCACCACCCTAGGTGTGATATTCTTAATGAATGCCACACACCATGGAGTGTTTTTTGCGATGCTAATATGGCTATCAAAAGCCAAAAAAGACTTTTGTCTCACAGAATGTGTACTCCCAGTTGCACACAACATAAGGCCTCAGATGGAACCTGGACCATTAATTATGTGTGACAGGTTATTTTGAAGGCCTACTTTACATTTTTTGTGGCTGGTACTGTTGATTTTATTGTTAAGAGGCTACTGGACTTCTTGCACTGCTGCGTCATAGGATGTCAGCACCAGGTTCCAATCTTCTTGGTCCATCAGATAAATGGATTTTGTATAGACATATTATACTGTTTAATAATTGAGTTAGTTTTTCACATGACTTCAACAAAGTATGACATCTTCTGATCCTTAGTATCTTGCAAAATAGTTTTAGTCTTACATGTAAAAACATCTTATTATCATTTACATTTACAGAATGTTGTTAGCACACTGCACTTCAACAGAAATTCCGACCTACTGCAGGCTGTCCGTAAGGATGGACATGGTTGTTTCACTATCGATGTACAGAAATACAAGGGAGGGTGTGGTGTTATCTGTCCGAAGAAAAGTCCTACATCATATGGTAAGGTTCCTCTTATATGAGTACCCCATGTCCTTTTACATTTTATTTTTCCTGTTTGCTGTTTAGTACTTGTGTCAGAAACGTTTCTTATTGCTAGTGACTGTTATTAACCAACCAGTACAGTACATATACTGACTAGTGTTGATTTATGTGACTTCTGTTACATAAATAAGCATTAAGCCAATATGAAGGTGGCATCTAATGGGATTAATAATGGGTAGGCAGTGCTGGACACTTTCCAGTGGGTGAGAATGGGGGGATGGTAATATGGCAGTTGCAAAGTATGTGTGCTACACATGTACTGTAGCACACTGGATAGGACATTATGCATTCTTTGTTTGCATAGCTGTCTGAGCCTGAAGTATATCGGGACTTTTATTACATACCCAATAATGTATGGTCTCTTGCTAATAACTACACTGTAAGCACTTTGAGATATTGACATGACATCATTGTAAACCTGGGGAGTGCATTTGTATGCCTTTTGCAGGGCAGCCCGGTGAATTGCACCTGGCACCCTGCATAGAATGATCTGTGCAGAGGGAGTCCTGGGGCATCCCACGCCCCATAGCCATGATCCCCATTGAATGCCCTAAGAACTTCCCCCTTGGTCTAGTGGTACCCTCCACCCTTTCCACCCACACAGGACCCCTTGCCAACCCAGCTCCCCCCCCCAGCATTGGTGGGTGGCTGCAACCCACCAGCATACCACCTGTCCACCCACTGAATGACAGGTACAGTATGGGCTCATAGTGACTATACAGTAACTCATCAACGACGTACATCCTGTCATGTCATGTTACTTTAATAAGGCATTTGACATAGTAACATCAAATAAGAATGCATAATTTCTTACAAACTGTTGTACAATTTCAATTACCATGGCTTTCATTAACTGCAGTTGAGTAATTAGCCACAAGGCTAGAGGTGTCCATCATGCATCAGCAAGTCATCAATATTAACTTGCATACTGTAATAGACAATCCCAAATATGTGAATGAAGTCATTCACATATTTGGGACTGTCTAGAACAGTATGTCCTGCAAACCCACACTGTGGACCAATTGGCTTACAGCCCATACTGTACCTGTCATTCGGTGGGTGGCTGGGCAATATGTGGGCGGGTTGCAGCCACCTGCTGATGATGGAGGTGGGGAGAAGGGTAGACGAGAGGTCCTGTGTGGGTGGGAAGGGTGGGGTACCACTAGACCAAGGGGAAGTTCTTAAGGCATTCAATGGTGATCGCAGCTATATGACATGGGATGCCCCAGGACTCCATCTGCACACATCATTCTGTGCAGGGTGCCAGGTGCAATTCGCCGGGCTGCCCTATGAAAGGCATGCAAATGGAGCCATAATGATATGAAAATGGCCCCATTTGCACCTTGCATATACTATCGCCTCATTTGCATGCCCTCTGCTGAATATCACAGGTGATGCACCCAGTGCAACTGTGTTTGTGCTGACACATTCCCCGTGCTCCCTGTCTGTGGCTTGTGCCAGTTCAGTGCCACTGCACTGTGCACTGTCCGTGCCATATTCAACGGTGCTGCGCCATGGTGCATCACCATTGAATATCCCCTGGTCCTGGCCCTGGCACATCCCAGTTGCACTGTGTCCAGGCTTGTGCCACTGCCAGGTGCAGTCTGAATATCCAGGCCCATATGTTTTGAGCAGTGGTTGATCCTGCGGGATGATAAGGGGGTGGCTGCACTGCCAATGTAATTAATTAGTTTGCTACTGCTGGATGTGTTTTATGATGTTACTGAATTAACTTATCCGGTTGTTCATGTAATTTTGTAAGTGTTTTGCCTTACAATGACTTTCAGTCAGGCTTTTCACAGATTTCACTAGCAGACTGTAAGGGATACATGCTGTCATTTGGGCTTACATTGTATGAGCCATGTTTATGTGTTAAATGCCTATAAATATTTCAAAAGTTTATACAGAAGTTATGAATTTCTTTGAATACATTACTTTGTGTGCCATTCAGTTTTTTAGACTAAGCTATGCTTATCTTTGCTGTTTTTAGCACAGTTTGTGTGTCATTATCTGATAATTGAGTAGTGCCCAGTAGCCACAGGTACCTGTCTTCATGGGCGACCATGAAGCGCTAGGAGACAGGCATGTGACTTGTTCAATATGCAATTACCGGTTGTGGAGTTCAAACCAAGTTATACCTGCTGGATGTACCAGGATCATTCACAGTGCATTACTATAACCTGCAGGCAGGGCCCCATGCTTACTGCAGCAAAGTGGGCCTACATACTGCAGTAGGACCTCATAATTTCCGTGGCAGCATAACTACTGATTCTGCTGCCATTCTGCAGCAGATAAATTGTGCTTAAACAGCATACATTCAAGGGGATTAAGTCTTAGTCAACCCTTTCACTGTCTTTGTGCAGCCACTCTGTTACACTAAAAATGGAACAGCAGGCCATTTTATAGTATGTAGTCTTCCTAACACAAATATTATTTATTTATTTATTTAGTTTTTTTTGACCGGGTAAGTGCACTAGACAAATCCTGCCTATTATCAGGCATGACTCTGGGAAGGGGGATACAGATGAATGCCAACTGACCTTGAATCAGATTAAGCTGTTGGTGGTATTTTTAGTGAATGAGGGAAATTTGGCCAGGACACCGGGGAAATTCCCCTACTGGCTGCTGGTCAGTGGCTGGTGGGAAATCTGGCTGACGTCAGAACCCGACATGGCAGACGTTCCTGAGGTCGGGATGGAGGAGGAGGTAGACGGGAGCATGAGTGAGCATTTTGTTCAAGTTACTGCTATGGGAGACAACGTTCAATCAAACTCGCTTCACGGTGCTCAAGATTCGCATCATTTGCATGGTACTCACAAAAGTAAGTGTTCTGGTCCGCTTTCTTCGGTGCCTTTAATTTCGGATTCCTTTCCTGTTGCTGGTTTGCTCTGTGATGGAGATTCAAATGACCAAGAGCTTGATACGCCGATACTGCCGAAACAGGAACTGCCCTTGCAGGATACGGTTTCCGGGAGGACCGCAAATAGCGTCGGACCACGCACGACGCATTTAGTGCAGCAACAATTTGGGCTACAGGAAGGAGGAACTGGGAGCAGTACTACGGACTGGTCGGAGGAGGTGGCGCTTATGGAAGCTGGCTGGAAGAGGTCTGACTCGGGAGACTGGATTCCTGATTTCTCATGGACTCCGCTATCAGGTATGAAGAGACCTGACCCTTTTTCTCAACGTTCCCCTCTGCCATCTACTTCGAGGGAGGGTAGGGGAGGGATTGTGACTGAAGTGTCTTCTAATCCTTCTGATACTGCCATTGCTGGGTCTGCTACTCCTTTATCGAGCCAAACTCCCAAACCAACAATGTCTGACTTATTTAAATCCAAGTTGGAACAAGCCCTCGTCGAATGCTGTACGTCTGAAATATAGAGGTGGTTTGAAAGAACATCCGGACAGATATTACATTTTAAACAACTTTTGAAGGCTTCAATGGGTTTTTGTGCCAAGGACATTTATGCTCTCATACATGTGTCTGGGGAGGATTCGTTTGACGTTAGTTTTCAAACTAATGCCCTTATGGACAAATTCTGGGACAAATATGCTAATCAAAAAAATCATCCTGTGTGGTTACCTTTTCTTGCGATACCTTTAACCAGACCTTTGATTAGGTTTATCACAATCATGTTCAGAAATGAGGGGGTTAATGTGAGTGATATTTACCGATGGTTACAATCTAAATGTGAGGTATTGGGTCCGCCTGAGGCTATTCTAGATATAGAAGGCATTTGGACGGGGGGCTGTAAATTTAAAGTAAAGTTGTTACAGGTTAATTCTGAGATTGTTCATTTACCGAATAGTTTCTTTTTGGGAAAAGATAGAGGGGTTTGTTTCTATGGGGGGCAACCCAAGGCATGTTATAAATGTGGGGACAGAACTCATATCAGTAGTGTTTGCGACATGATGAAATGTCCTTTATGTGGGGGTTTTGGACATTCAGTTGATATGTGTACTAATATCTTCCAATGTAACCTTTGTGAGGAGAAAGGACATGCTTTTCATCAGTGTCCTTGGGCTCGACATAATTGTTCTGAAGGTTTGGACCAGGATGGTTTACTCCGTAAAGCCCAATCCAAATTGCAAAGTCTGAGCGAAAAGGTTTCTCCCCCCCCAAGGCAAGAGTCTGTTCTACCCCCTTCATTGCCAGATGCAATTAAATCTGTGTCACCTGTGGTTAATGACCTTCAGGTTACTACAAATCAGGTCCCTCCTCAATCAGGAGACGGACAGGCTCAGGTTTCTACCATGCCACCCCTTTTGAAACTGTAAAAAGTAGGAGGTTCACTAGAGCATCCTCAAAACAATCCCAAATTAGTCCTTTAGTGACTGAGAATTTTTTTTCCCCCCTTCAGAATGAGGTTAGAGATTCGGACATTGAGTCTGAGGCCTCTCACCTCTCAGAAATTATAACTGACGAAGAAGAAAGTAGGTCTACAGAGCTTGCTAAAGATAAAAGGGAAAAAGGAAAAAAAGAAAAGTGAGTCAAAAAGCATAGTACTTGAACATTTTCATGGCCTCTTTGAAATTTGCTTCCTTCAATGTGTGTAGTCTGAAACGTTTCATAGGCAGATATCCATATTTTCATATCTCACATTCTTGAAATTGGATGTTATATTTTACAAGAAACCAGATTGTCTTCTATTTCTGAGGAAAAAGACTAAAAGACAATGGACTTGTGGCCCATCTTTTGGTCCTTTGGTTCAGAAACTGCAGATGGAGTGGCTATATTGTTTGGTAATCCCTCTTTTAAGATTTCTAAAGTTATTGATTTGTCACCTGGCAGATCTCTCATGTATTGTTTATGGGGAGATTATTTTTTCGCCTCATTAATGTTTATGGCCCACAGACTAAAACAGGCCGTATTGCTTTATTCACAGAGATTAAGCCCTTTCTATTTACAAAGAAACATTTAATTTGGGGATTTTAACTGTTTCCTAGATATTCAATTTCGTAAATTACATGGGAAAAAGGTTTACTGTGACTCAAATGCATTATTAGAAATTGTTAGAGATGCTGGGCTTATGGATGCTTTTCGTAACTTACACTCTAAAGGTGGTGAAACTTATCACAGACATACATTTGCCACTAGGATAGATATGTTTTTTATTTCACATTATTTTCAGGTTTTGTCTTGTATTATATTTCCTGCGGAATTCTCAGATCATCACATATTATTTTGTACTCTATCTCACGACACCTTCCACCTAGATTGCACTCTTGTATACAACGATGGAGGCTAAATACTTCCTTTTATCGGACCCTACTCATTTTTCTAAACTAGAATTTTTCTTGCTGCAAAATTCTCTACTTTGGCTCTATTTTCATCCCCATATGAATGGTGGAAACAAGTTAAATTTGAAGTAAAACATTTGTTTCAAACCTGGGGTAAGACTAAGGTACAGGAGGAATATAGGAAATATTTGGTTCTTAGAAATCAATTATATAGACTTTTGTCATTTCCTCCAAAAACCATGACCTCTTTCTTTCCCAAATAAAAAACATTAAGCAGCAAATGAAAACATACCAGTATAATAGAGCTAAATCTTTGGATTTGGAATTTCGCTTTAATCTTAAAAATTCTCCAATGGCTGATCCCTTTCAAGCTTGTAAAACACACTTAAAGGATACTGTAATGACTGGTCTGTTCAACCCGAATAATGAGCTCATTACATCTGATTTAGGTATGTTACATATCGTTCAGAACTATGTTCGGGATTATTTTTCATCTCCACAGGTACTTTTTACAGATTCCTTTCCAAGTACGATTTTTTTCTTCTCTTCCCAATATTTCTAGTGATCTGGTTCAATCTTTAAGGCAGCCTATTTCATCCTCTGAGGTGGTAGAGGTCATTAAAAAATTGAAGATTGGATCTTCCCCTGGGATAGATGGGATACCTAATGAATTCTACAAAAAATGTATAGAGTATATGGGTTTCTTTCTTCCCATTGTGTTCAACTCTTATTTATCATCAGGGATCTCCTGCCAGGACTTTTCAATGTCCTTAATGACCTTTATTTATGAGAAGGGAGATAAAGCGTTACTTTCAAATTGGAGACCAATCTGTTTGTTAAATAGTGACTATAAAATTCTATCCAAAATCTTGAATAATAGGTTGGAAAAACTAGCTAGAATTTTAATTCACCCTGCACAAACATGTGCAATAAAAAATAGGAAAATACAACATAACCTGTTTTTACTTAGAGATCTTTTTGCCTGTCGAACTAGTTTTTTTTCATCTGAATTTGTAGCGGCTTTAGATCAGTCTAAGGCTTTTGATGCAGTTAGCCACTCTTATTTGTATTTTGTTCTATCTGCTTATGGAATTCCTGATGTTTTTGTACAGTGGATCTCTCAATTATATAACTCTGCAGTTTCTGTCCCAGTTTCTGTCCCAATAGTTAATGGCTTATTAGGTGAGAAAATTATGATTTCTCGAGGTGTTAGACAGGGATGTCCCTTGAGCCCCTTATTGTATACTTTCATTCTGGACCCAGTAATTAGAAATATTATTTTTGATACCTCTATCACAGGTATTGCCCCTTCTCCCAACTTAGAAGCTATAAAAGTTACTGCTTTTGCAGATGATGTAACACTTCTTTTAGCAGATACAACATCTTTGCAAAAAGCTTTAAATTTTTTTCTTTTGTTTGGCAGATACTCTGGTGCCTCTCTTAATATAAAAAAAAGTTTTGTTCTACCATTGGGAAAGTTGGTTCCGGATTTATCTGATTGTTTTGGCATTCCCCTAGTGACCGGGCCTCAGAAAATATTGGGTGTCTGGTTTGGGGTAGACAATATGGAAATTTATAATTGGGAAAAACAGTTAGGATTGGGTGAAACTAAAATCAATCAGTGGAAACATTGGAAGTTTGGGGAAAAAAAAGGGTTTTGAATATTAAAAAATTTGTATTGCCCATTTTTCTTTATTTAAGTCACCTTTTTCCGCCTCCTTTTTCCTTGGAAACTAGGATATACAGTATTTTTTTTCAGATGCTCTGGGGCAATAGATTGAACCCTGTAAAGAGAGAATATACGTATCTCAGATATAGAGAGGGTGGATTACATATGATAAATCCTGTTATTTTTTTTCATTCTGTGTTTTTATTTTCCTCCTTTTCATTCATTTGGCATGAACCTTCTCTACCTTGGCAATTTTGGGTCAAATCTGTATGGCACAAATATTTTTTTAAATGGTCTCTTCTCCCGCCTAGAGTTTTATTATCAGATGGTATACCACAATATGGCATCTCTACTCTAAAGAAATTGTATCAATGGAAGATTCCCTTGCAAAAATTGCATTCTTTAACTAGGAAATCTTTCTATGATTTCATTGTGTATGATGTACAAAAAGTAATATTACTTTTTCCATCCTGTTCCCCATCAAATATGAAATATGCATTCAATAAACTAACTGATAATAGAATTCCATTTAAGACGTGGGATATTATATGGATCTCTGCTCATGGTCGTTTAGGAGTGAGAGGGAACCTAAAGTACAAACCAGTGACTGACCGATATTGTTTAAAACATGATTGTATTAATATTGAGGAGAGTCAGTCTCATTTCTTTATTGATTGTCCAGATAGTCAGAGGTTTGGGGAATTTGTGGCTAGACACTGGAATTTGCCTCACCTGCGGTCCATTTCTTACCATACTCTAGTATTGGGTGATTATTCTGATGAATGGGAACAATACCATAGAAGTACGCTGAATGTTTTTTTTGCTTTCTTTCAGTATTTTTTATGGCAAGCACGTTGTCATTTTGTGTTACAACAACTTCATACGGATTTTAATGTCATTGCATCTGCTGTTGTTTCTGAATTACAATCTCTTCGTTTACAGGATGGGAAAAAAAATTCTAAATCTTATGTTAATTATTTATGGAGTTGCTTTTCTTTTTGTTAATCTTCTAATTTGTTTTTTTCAACTTATGACATATTTTTGTGTTTTACTTTGTTTCCACTGTTATATTTCCTTTTTTTGTGTGATGTTGTGTTTCTCACTTAATAAAGTTCCCCTACTCTTTTCGATAAGTGCCATGGGATCTTTAACATCCACCTGAACTACCACCAATCCAGGCAGATGGGACCTTGGTTTAATGTCTCATCTGAAAGATGGAGGGAATTTATCACCACAAAATATAATTTAAAGTTGATGGGGGGGCTGGGAAGGTGGAGCGAATCAGAAGAGGAGGTCCAGAGGACCTCCCCCCATAGCAATGACAGGGCCTATTTGGTCTAGGATGGGGGATGGAGAGCAAGGGGCAGCTGGGAGTGAGTCCCTGTGGAGGGTGGTATCAGTAAATCTAGGAGCCTGGGGAATAAGTTGGCATAGCTGCAGGCACTACTGGCAGAAGGAGAAGTGGACATAGCAGCCATCACTGAGACATGGCAAACCCAAAACCATAAGTGTGACTGACCATCCCAGGATTTACATTATTCATGAGGGACATAGGTTGAGACAACCACAGACAGGGTCATCATGGTGTAAAGGGTGCTAGAGTGCCTTAGGTCCCTGAGGGTAGATAAGGCACCTGGGCCAGACAGGGTACATCACAGGGTGCTGAGGGAGCTGGCAGAGGTCCTTCAGAGCCACTAGTGGACCAGTTCAACACTTCACTCAGTATGGGATGTATGCCCAGAGATTGGAGGGAGGTGCATGTGGTGCCTTTCCACACAAGTGTGCCCAAGCATGACACAGGGAACTACAGACTGGTGAACATCAATGCAATTGTGGGGAAACTGATGGAATCTATCATCAAAGAAAGGCTGGTACAGTTTCTAGTGGATAATGATCTGCAAGATGACAGACAGCACAAGTTTGTTGCTGGAAAATTCAGTCAGACAAATTTGGTTGATTTTTTTGACTGGGCCACGAGGCACTTGACAAGTGAGATGCAATAGATGTACTCTAACCAGATTTCAGCAAGGCTTTCAATTCAGTGCCACATGGAAGGTTTTCCTGCAAGTTGAGGTGTCTTGGTATAGGGTGAAAGCTAGCACGATGGGTACGAAACTGGCTGAGGGACAGGCAACAGAGGGTAGTTGTGGGGGGAGATGCATCGGGGCATAGGGCACTGACAAGTACTGTCCCACAGGGATCAGTAATGGGACCAGTCCTGTTTAACATTTTCATCGCAGACATAGCAGTTAGGATCAAGAATAAGATCAGCTTATTCACTGATGACACCAAGATCTGAGCTGAGGTGGATGTGGAGGAGGGTGGAACATTACTGCAGGAGGAATTGGCAAGAGTCAAGGAGTGGTTGCACACCTGGCAGCTTGGGTTCAATGCCGTGAAGTGCAAGGTGATGTATTTTGGAGCCCAAAACACAGGATTCGGCAACTGGATGTACGGTATCAACTAGTCCACATCTGACAAGGAGAAGGATCTGTGGGGGCTGGTGACCAAGGAATTAAAACACTCTGCCCAGCACAGGAAGGAAGCAGCTATGGCTAACAGGATGCTGGGGTGCATAGCAAGGGTGATTGCATCCAGATGTAGCAAAGTCATATTACCCCTGTACAGGTCCCTGGTGATGCCGCACTTGAAGTATTACATGCAGTTCTGGTGCACATACTTCTCAAAGGTGCTACAGCAAATATGTTTAGTGTGCAACCATATACTATGTAAAACAGTGTATGGTCACCCATACACAAGTAAGGCTTTGTTTTCCTGTCGGAAGTTGATGATATCAGCGAGACCTCTCGAACTTCACTGTCAAGGTCTCTATGATGTCATCATCTTCCTCAAGGAGAACACAGCTTTGTTGTGGATGGTCGCCCATCCACTATTCTATATACAGTGTATAGTAGAGTGTTGTTCTGTACAGAACTCCATCCCTTTCAAACTGCTGTTGTACCACAGTTACAAACTCATGGAATATGATTGTACCCTACTGTGGTACAACAGCATTCTATAACCTCTAAAGACTGCATCAGTCAGTTTCATTTAGAAAGCCAAAGAAGTCCCAATACACATATTTCACACAGTACTACACAGGATAAAAAACACAGGACGTGAAAGAGATAAATATGGTGTATGATGACAGTCAATTTCAGGTGCTTAGCCAGAAGTACATGAGGGGGCAACAGTGTACAGCTGGAGGGTAGGAGGTTGAGGAGGGAGAGGAGGACACATTTGTTCACAAACTCGGTGGTTAGCACTTGGAATACAGTGGCAGAATAGGTGATGTTGTGTAACACTCTGGAAAGCTTTACGAGATGGTGGGATACACAGAGGTGCATGCTAATTATCACACAAGTAGGAAAGGCAGAGTGGTGACGTACTTCAGGAACACTCAGTTAACATACAGGATAATGTATGGTATTTGATTAATAAAAATGCAGTAAACAGTTTAAGAGGTTGACATGACATCATTGTAAACCTCAGGTTGAAGAGCGACAGGTTTTCAGATGTCATGACGACATCAAGAAGTGTTTTCGCCGGGTTTCTTAACCAAAGAACAAACATTATATATACTGTAGGGGCTAACAACATTAGGTAATTGAATATTTAATTACTTTACTTCACTGACTTACTTTACAGAGCATTGATGGTTATGAGCATTCTGTTTTGATAGACCAGTGATTGTTGTGAGAATTACATTTGGTTATACCATTGATATGATATATTGAAGAAGGGTTAACAACAGACTGATGCCATAACAATGGCATAACCAGGTTGTCATCTGCTTGATTTCAGTTCATAATAAGGAAACCCCATACATTACATAGCAGTCAGTACATCACTCACACCCATGTTCCCAACATACCATTGTCCTCCGGCAAAAGGACATAACTGGGCATCTGTAGGACCCTCACATTATACCTTTCCATGTCCATCTCACACACATGTATTGTGTCTCTGTGTGTCATTACACACCATCAGAGGACAACACATGTAGGGAAAAGAAAGTATGCATTACTGACATAGTCAGTGGGTTAGCTGTGTGAACATCAAAAATAAGAAACATCAATGTGTTAATTTCTGTCTCATCACAATGTGTCACCTAATGCTACTGTATAATGGACATATGTAACGCTTACTAGAGCAGTCTTTATTCATTTGTGGTTTGACTTGGGGGAAGGTGGAAATAATTTCAATAATTATGGCCCATTTGTGGTACCCATCTGTACCTCTGACTCACATATTACATAGCAATTCAAATTATGTTGATGGTGATGACAGGAGCATATACTGTATACAAAGAGTACATGGCTACTACACCACCAAACCACCACAGAATGCCACTTTGTGTCATTTCATGCTGACATATATGTGAAACACAAGTTGACATGTATACCTTTATACATCTAGGAACAGTGCCGTGGTGTTTATCTACCCATTATTTATCTTCAAGAATAGTTCCACATTTTACCTGTCTAGCAGAAATGAAATTAATATAAAGACTACTGCGGAACGAGGGGTATCGATGGCTGCAATAGTAAGCTGATGGATAAATATTTCATTTCAGCCCTTTATTTTATGGGCCACTACTTTTCTTTAATTTTCTACTGTATAAACTCCCCTGTTATTCTCCCTAAATCAGAGGAGAGTGCCTGAGAGAAGTTATTTAGTCTGGTGAGGCTGTCTCTCCCTGGGAAGTGTCAGACTTTAGAATATTATAGATTCAGGTGGGGGATTATCAATGTTAAGCTGGAGCGGCACCAGAGCACTCAAGAGGAGAGAGAGAGCGCACATGGCAATGCAGAGTTTTACTTTTACAGGTACTCTCTCTCTCTATTTTATTTATTTCAAGTAACTGACTGCTTTATCAAGATAAAACAGACCCCTGTGATGGTAACAGCTTTGAATTTGAGGTCTGGAGCTGCACCGTGCCTGGAGTCTATCAGGGTCATGGAGAAGCTGTAATATTTGACATTTATTACAGCAGCCACCAACTGTTTGGAAATGGGTCTTTGGCCTAATTCTTTCTTTTCCTTTTACTTTGGGAAGCAAATGGGAGCCACCTCATATGTGCAGAAGGCTTCACTAGGGCCATACCCATTTCTACAAGTATGTTGCGGCAAAAAGAGCACTACATATGAATATAAATTATAGTCATGGAGCGGTGAAGGGAAAAAGGGTACAAAACAAAACAAAGGGGCCACCACTCCATTTATTTTACACATTGACTTAGATATCAAAATATGTACATAAAACATGAACTTCCTCATACGCAAACAAGCATTCTCAAAGTTGGCCATACATTCCCTTGCTTGTGGTTGTGTATTTCTCATTTTTACTCTTTAACCCTTGTCACCTTGAGCAACCTGTCACAAAGAACAATTGTGGAAATACTAGCCACCAACTTGCTGCCATTTTCTTTTTTCAGCAATGCTGGTTTACTGTTATAAATGCAAGATGCATTGCCATGGTATCAAGTGCTCAGCCATACCTACTTTTCCATAGTTGATCTTCCTGATTTGTATCAGAGTGTCTACAAGACTGTGTCACATACCCTGAAAGCATAATTTGTAGCAGCTGTTCACATCACCACTAGAGATGTGTGAAGTGGATAAAATTTACTCTGTGAATTAATTTACGAAGTCTGTGAAATTCACGAAGTGCAAAGTGCCAACTTTGCGAAGATTTTGGAAGGCAAAGTTGCCCTTTTTCTATGCGAATTGACTTAAATTCAACCAAACTTCATCTAACTTGCCCTAACTTCACTGCCTTTACAGGTAAAGTTAGGTGAAGTTGTGAAGTGGGAATTTAGTGAAGTAATTCGTGAATGTGAATTTTGCAACTTTGCCGTAACTTCGCCAGTGAAGTAAAACTTTGCAACATCTCTAATCACCACTGATATAAGAATCAGTGGTCAGACTGATTACAACAGTGACTGTCCATTGGGTCAGTTTTCCCTCTTCATTTACCTCATCTTCCTCCTCCTTTGGGTTAAGTGCCAGCAGCAGCAGCAGCAGTAGCCGCAAGTCAACAGTGTTCCCCAAGCTCTGCAAGTAGGCAGCTTTACGTATTGTTGGCTTTCACAATGACCATCATGCAGAAATCTTGTTACACTTCCTTCAACAGAAGTTTGATGAGTGGTTGACATTACACACATTAATACAAGGTTTTATAGTATCATATAATGCAAAGAACATTGTAAAGGCAGTTGAGGATGGGGATTATGCATGTTCCATGTTTTGCTCACTGTATAAATCTGGTAGTTCAGGGATTCCTAGATAAGGAAGGCACACATATTCAGAGTTAAAAAAGAAAGGTTATGCCGCACCAAGGAACGATCATGCCAGGTAAAAAACAGTACAAGCGAAGAGTCAGAAACTGGCACCAATCAAAGCACACTAACGTGTATTTTTACTATTTGTCCCAAATGGCCATTCAACTTGGAAAAAGACACTCACCACGGAAATTTTGCTTATTCCAAAAATGTTCCTTTAATCCATAGATATCAGATAAAACAGGATTCCAATCCTCAGCCATATAAAAATACAAATACAAGAGACAAACAACATTACACAAAATTTACACGTACCACATGTCATATAATGTTTTCCTGTTATTGGTAGCAATATACATGCCATTACTATAATATTTAGAGTAACAGGTTATGATACCTTTCATAAATTTATACATATGTATTTTAATATGTATGGTGGGCTTTGAACCTGAATTGTATCTGAAATGGGTTTGTGTCACTTTAAGGTTAAATGTATTTAACTAATAGGTAACTGCCTTTATGCACATCTTTGAGAAAGCTCAGTAGAGCGAAACATGTCAGGTGGCATGTAGTCGAGATGACTGTGGAGTAAGTTCATGTCTTTATGAGTTTGGGGAGCTATTTGTCTCTTGTATTTGTATTTTTATACAGCTGAGGATTAGAATCTTGTTTTATTTGATATCTATGGATTAAAGGAACATTTTTGGAATAAGCACAATTTCCATGGTGAGCGTATTTTTCTATGTTGAATGGCCGTTTGGGACACACAGTGAAAACACACTGTATTAGTGTGCTTTGATTGGTGCCAGTTCCTGAATCTTTGCTTACACATATGCAGACAAATGTAGATCTGACCAAACAAGTTTGTGGTCATTTTAGGTATTCTGTAAAGGAGCATACATTTTTTCAAAATATTCAACAGTGGAACTACCTTTCCCTCCACCATCTGAGACAGGATGTAGCTACAAGATGGAATATTACCTATCGCATGATGGAACAGCTGTTAGAACAACAGAAGGCCATTGTCAATATGCCATAGAGCATGGTTTTGACAAGGGAGATGTAAACATCATCCCAAATCAGTGGTACCTGATGGAGGCACTTTACACTGTGCTAAAGCCCTTTGAGGAGGCCAGATGCATTTTAGGTGCTGATGTAGCAGGTCTAAATTATGTACTTCCCCGCACTGCCCTCAATAACCTGCAACTTCTTTATATAACAACTCAACATGAAGAAAAGGATGATAGCACTGCTCTCTATCTAGTAGAAAGTAAAGTATCTCATTTCTGCATTGACATATGCATTTCAAAATTGCATAAAGATGACCACTTCATCCTGGCAATTAACTTGGACCCTCAGCTCAAACATACATTTCAGACATTCTTTGATGCACAGAAATGCAGTAAGGATCAGCATTCCTATAACGTCATACTTATACTTCTGGTCTCTGTACACATGGCACAAAACAAGAAAAAAGAACACAAACAGAACAGAAGAACAACACTCATCATCATCCATTGTTACAATCATACTAACAGGACTGCTGGATGAGAGATAGGAAGACCCCAGTGTGTTTCCACTGCTACTGAACATCACAGAAGTCACTCATTTTTATGTGTGCCTTGTGCACATGCCCAACAAACATTGTGTTACCAGACTGGCTTTTAAGGAGTGTGACTCTGACAATTCAATGCAGAGTAGTCTGCGATAAGCTCATCAGTGTCACACTAATAATCAGCCAGGCTGATCATGACTGTTCCGGCTTGAAGGGAAGAAACATAATGTAAATCACAGGAGAGAGGTGCCCCAGTCATAGGTCTGCTCTTTCTTTCAATCTACATAACATCAGCCAGCAAGCACAGCTGATCTGTCATGACCAGCCTGCTGAAAACCATCCTTTTTAGGTTGAATTACACTCTGCAAAAAAGAAAACTGTCCATCGATGTCTGTTGCTGCCACCACCCTAACTGTCCCCCCACCTGACCGTCCCACTCAACATCCCCACCACAAACATGACACTGACATTGGAGGTGCCCAATCCCCAGTATCACCACCTGAAATAAAGAAAAACATCCCTCATAGTTTTTTTATATACTCTGTAAAAAAGAAAACCATCCATCGATGTCTGTTGTTGTCGCCACTGTTACTGTCCCCCACTGACCCTCCCACTCAGCACCCAACACCCCACATCCCCCAAAACCCTTACTTACCTACCTACCAGGGGTCCAACACCATAATCCTGCCTGGACTGCAGACATGTCTTCACTCTTCAACTGCAAACTGAGGAAATCAAGGTATGCTGTTCAATGTATTTCCATGGGGTTTTATACCTACTGGCATAACTTGGTTATTTCTGAATATTTTGTCCCGCATTGTCAACATGCTTTTATGGGACCTCACTAGAGTTGTGCAGAATAGGAAAATTCTGAATCTGTGGAATTTCATTGAAATTTCACAAAACTCCATGAAATATCATGGAATTTTGTCAGAATTTAGTGGAATTTTAAAAATTTAGCAATTTGGTTATAACTCAGCCACCATTCAAGCTTGAGTGCTGAAATTTGGTATATGTACTTGTTGTGTCAACGGACACAAAAATGCCAAACATCATTTAATTTGGTTTGGCAGTTTCACAGGGATCTTAAATTTGGCATGATTTCTTGATGATAAGTGTTCTAGCAATGTACCAGATTTCATGACAATATGATGCATTGTCTAAATATCATATGTGCTCAAAATCTGTAATTTTATTTTTTTCAGGAAATTTCATGAAAAACTTTCATCTGCATATAACTCAGGCACCTTTGGAGCTAGACATGTGTAAATTAGTATGGATGACCTTTTTGTAATGCTTGTAGAATGATCTAAATAGGGAGAGAATTAGGTAAGAGAGTTTTAAGTTACAGGGGTTTAAAACTTTACTATGTAAATATTTGCAAATCTTTGTGAAAACTATCAACAATGTGAATGTTTGCAACGTTTCTGCTCTTGCATGCATAGAGTTAAAATTTGACATACATTTCCATAGTCAGTGTATCCTGGTGTCTAACACAACTGGATAAACTGGTTAAGCAGTTTTAATTTTGTAGAAGAAAAAATATTAGTAACATTTTCTCACATATTTATGATAGCATATACTGTAGATGAGGCATCCATAATTTTTTTTTTATTTAACGTTAACAATGAGCATATCGCTACGTCATTTGATGAGCTGGACTGAGCTTTTTATAGTCCTGCTGTTCTTCTCTGGGTGACTATCCCTCCTTTTTTTGGGGGGCATAGCCAGATTGACCAAGTAGAACTATTGATCCCACTGATATCCTCTTTGCTCTTTACAGTGACAAACTCCTTTAAAACATGAGTCACCTACTCCTTTTCCTATTGACTTACTCTGTTGGAATAGCCAGAATTCTTTCTTCCTGTTGCCCAAGACATTGTCTTCCCCCACTATATCTTTTGGAGTACTTCTGAGTCCTAGATTTGCATGTACACCAGGCCCCCGGATCATAAATTTACTAGATTTGATCCTTAAATATCCTGCATTCAGGTTGGAATTGTTGACCTTCTGTGCTTTCTTTCTCCAACCTGGGAGTCTACCACAGCTCAGCTGTTCATTTCTTGGTGAAACTGTGCATCTAACTCCAGAACCTCATGACCCCATGTGCTACCTGCCTCTTATACCCCATCATTTAATTAGAATCCTCCAGACAAGGCTAAGTGGAATTAGAAAATTCCAGTTTTATGGAATGTTTCATGAAACTCTACTATTTTCACAAAGACTCATGGGATTTGACTTTAAGTACAGATGTTATTTTGTAATTTCTCACAGCAAGCATTTAATAAAATTGGCACACACAGTTTCCTTTTAACATCTTTGAACTTGCCAAATTTAATGGTACTGCATTCTCTAGTTTTAAAGTTTCAAGTGTTTATACATTTGGGCCCAGATATTCAAAAGGGTTGCACATGGCACAACAGTGTTGTACCATGCACAACCCACTCATGCACCCCAGTGTGATATTCAAATGGGAATTGTACCTGGCACAAATCCCAATGTATCTGAGTGTATCAGTAATGTATGTGGCGCAGGTGGGGGGGCCTGCCCATGCATACTCTGCACATCCCGATATTCAGCCCGGGATGTGCTGAGTCCATGCATGCACAACCCCTACTTGCGCCGCACAGAGCTGATCCAAAAAAAGGAACAATGGCTGGCCACCCACAGGTGAGCTGCCATATTGCAGGGCACAACACGGTGGCTGCCACCTGTGGGTGGCCACCCGAGCTCCAGCTGCACCTCCGTGGTGCCACCCCCCATGCCCGATCATGGGCATCTGTTCAAAATATCATGTCCAATGTCCCTGGTGGTCCAGTGGACCACTGTCAGCCCGATCGCAGACTTCAGTATGAATAAAATGATTGTCTATATCCCTGGTGGTCCAGTGGACCGCTGTCAGTCCGATCGCAGGCTTCAGTATGAATAAAATGATTGTCTATATCCCTGGTGGTACAGTGGACCGCTGTCAGCCTGATTGCGGGCTTTTGTAATAAAAAAGAATTACGTCCAACATCCCTGGTGGTCTAGCGGTACCCCCCTCCCCATCTGCCCACTGAGCTCCACCACCCTGCTCCCCCCCGGTCAGCTGCATGCAGCAGCACCCACCCACCTGCCACCCTGCTGCCGCTGACTGACACATAGGTAGGGCTGTACACCCATTGGTCCACAGCGTGAGCCTATCGGGCAGTTCATACTGTATTGACACGGTCCAGATATGTGATCCATATCTGGAATGTGTAGTATGGTACAGGCTGCATGACCATTTGCTCATGCTGTGGACCAATGGGCATACAGCCCTCACCTATGGTGTCAGTCGGTGGGTGGTGGGGCAGCAGGTGGTGCTGCTGCCCACTGCTGACCGGGGAGTGGGGCAGTGGTGCTAAGTGGGTGGGTGGGAAGGGTACTGCTAGACCACCAGGGATATTGGAAGTAATTATTTTTTATTACAAAAGCCTGTGATCAGGCTGACAGCAGTCCACTGGACCACCAGGGATATAGACAATCATTTTATTCATACTGAAGCCCACGATCAGGCTGTGGGGCACATTGCTGCGCTGGGCAGGGGGCGTCAGTCCCCGATGGCTGCTACCTGGCAGAGTGCCAGTTGCAAGTCGCCGGGGATCTGTGTACCTGCATGGAAATGGGGCCATAATGACATGCAAATGGCCCCATTTGTGCCTTGCATACATTATGGCCCATTTGCATGTGCACTTTTAAATATATCGTGGTTGCTGCACATAGTGCAATGGAACTTGCACTAGCGCATCCCCCTGCTCCACTCTGGCCACATGCGCTGGCGCAGTGTCACTGCGCCATGCACACTGCAGGTGGCCAAGGTGCAATATTCAAAGATGCTGTGCCATGGTGCAGCTCCATTGAATATCGCCCAGTCTATGCCCCCATGTAGCTAAGTTGCACTGGGCCCAGGCTTGCGCCACAGCCTGGCGCAGTTTGAATATCTGGGCCCTGTAGTTTAAATTTTTGCAAAATTGAATTCTTTAATGTTGTTAAAATTTGACTACTTTTAATTCAATCCCATTTAAAGTTGCAAATCTGAACTTTTTCAGAAATGACCATGTGGTATAGTAGTTTAAATGTTTCAACTCTGTTTTTTGGATATGTAGTTTTAAAATAAGAGGGAACTAACAGAAATTAAAATTTTGGAAACAAGTTTGGCAGGCTATAACTCAGTCCTATTTAAGCTAGAAATCTGATACTATGTGCATAAACAAATGTAGTGATAACCTGTATACATATCAATTTTGTAACATTTCAATGAATACTATCAAAATTATACTAAAATTACAGCAATCCAGATTTGGCAAAATATTTGGCTACCTATAACTCAGCAACCATTGAAGCTTGAGACTTAAACCATGGTGCATATACTCATTCTAGATGCTTCTCTAAATCCTGATATTGTGGAGAAATTTGGATAAGAAATTTTAAAATGATCTCAAAATAACAGAAAATTAAATTTTGATTAAATGTTTGGCCACCAATAACTCTGCAACTTTTCTATCTACAACTCTGAAATTTGGTATACTCTTGTAAGCCCTGATGTACTGTAAATGTTCTAAATATGGTGTTATTTGGATGTACATATTTAAAATTATAGTAAAATAACTACAATTTAAAGTTTTGCAAAATTCTGCAGATGTTTTATGAAAATTCCGCAGAATTCCCCAGAATTGGAATGGTCATTTTGTGGGCATTCCATGGGTGGAATTTTATATTCTGCACAGCTCTAGACCCCACCACATGAATAATGGCAGTGAAATTAGGCAAATCTGTCCTGAAAGGTGATTTTGCGGTCGCTGCATAAAATCATCTTTTGGGCAGGAGTTGAACATTTTCTCTGCACTTGCTCATGAGGAGAGGTCATAAGAAGGCTATGTTGAAAATGTGGGGTAAAAAATATCAGAAAACAAAGTTATGAGACTATGCTGAAATTTACAAATGCAGGCTAGTAACTTTGGTAATTTTCAATATTTTCACCACAAATTTTCAACATTGCCATGTCCTCAAAGCACCTTATGAATGTTATAGCTGTCATTTTTCAAATCCTGGCCAAAATGTGTTTTCACACTTGTGGAGCAAAATTACATTTTGTGCAAGATTTGAACATTGTCTCCACCCTTGTCATGAGGTGGGCTCGTAAGAAGGCTATGTGGGGTCATAAAAAGGCTATGTTGAAAATCTGAATAAAAAGATGAGAAAACAACAAAGTTTTGAGTCTGTATTGCATTTTTAATCACACACTCTTAACTGTGGTAATTTTCAATATTTTGACCCCAACTTTTTAACACAGCCATTTTTTCACAGCACCTCATGAATGTGACAGCTGTGATTTCTCAAAGCCTACACAGAATGTGTTTTAATACTTGTGGTGCAAAATGGCATTTCAGCCATTGCTTTATAAATGACGCCTGTCATGCTCCGGAGGAGTAGTCATAGAAAGATTATGTTGAAAAGTGTGGGTAAAAATGTAAAAAAACAACTATGTTATGAGGAAACAAATTGTTCCAACAGTTACTCGTAATTTACATTTTTTGCAGATTTGGGCCCCTAATGTTCAATATATCCCTTGTATTACTCCACCTCCTGTACATGGCAGGTGTCATTTTTCAAATCTCTTACAAAACTTGTTTTTACTGTCGTACAGTGAAATCACCTTGCAGAAAGGTTTTTAAAAATTCCACCCATCTTGATCAGAAAATCAGGTCATAAAAAGACTGCTGGACATTTGGGGTTAAAATATGGGAGCTCACTTAAAAGTAAATATTACCTCTCAGCTGCCCTGTTCTGGGTAATTACAATCTAATAATGTGTCAAAGCAGAACACCACTGAAAATTAGACACTGTGTATCATCTGCTCTGCCCTGGGTAAACATATAGTAAGTATTTGTACAAGCAAGACCTGGTACAACTGCAGTACCAGCGATGAACATTCAGCAGTGACAAATGCTTGTTGCCTCCAAGTCAACCTGCTACTACTGTTGCTGATGCACCGCCCCCCCTCAAAAAAAAAGACAGCAATTGATGACAAACCACTATGGGTACAACTATCTGACTATGGCTTGTTGAAAAAGCACAACATGTCACTTTCTGACACAATGATGTCTGAGATGCCAGCAAACAAAATGGTGCAGGATTACCTGGATGAGAACATATCAGTAGCAGAAACAGATGAGTCTCTATCGTACTGGTACCAAAAAATACCTTTTGGCCTTCTTTGACACAGGTAGCTGTTGAACACTTCAATTGCCCGGCTGCAAATATGTACTCAGAAGAGGACTTTCAGTGCTGCAGGGAATATTGTCACCAACAGAGAACATGCTTTTTGACCCAAAATGTAGAGTTGCTCACTTTAAAAAATGAATCTCTTTTTCCAAAGCCTTTTTTGCCACGGTTTATGAGTGATGAATCTCCTACACTTCCAGCTGGGCTAACAGAGGAGGATAATGAGGTGGATGGGGCAGACTTCTGTGTGAACATTAGTTTTTTTTTTTAACCAGTATCCTAGACGCACACAGAGGGGCACTGCACTGTTGTCTTCACTCAGTCTTCTTTGGATTACTGTTTGGTCAGTTTTTGCCAAGCCTACATAGGCCTAACTAATAATTTTTGTGACAATATTGCCCATGAAACCAGCGAAAACATTTAGCCATGGCATAACTGGAAGCCTTGTCCATGTGTGGCACTGTACCAATGGGCCCACAATTTTTGGAAACAGTAGCCCACACTGTGGGATGCTGCACTGTTGTCTTCACTCAGTGTTCTTGAGGTTAATGTTTCATGAATTCTTGGCAGGCCTACACAGACTGGGTAAATATTTTTTGGGACAACATTGCACATGAAGCCAGTATGTACAACTCTTAGAGATGGCATAATCGGAAGCCTTGTTCATGTGTGTCACTGTCCCAATGGGCATACAATTTTTGGAACCTGTAGTCCACACTGTAGGATGCTGCACTGTTGTCTTTACTCAGTCTTCTTCATGTCAATGTTTGCTTAATTTGTCCCAGCCTTGCACAGGCCAGATTAATATTTTGGGGGGCAACATTGCCTCTTAAACCAGTATGTACAACTTGTATCTATAGCATAACTGGAAGCCTTGTCCATGAGTGGCACTGTCCCAATGGGAACACAGCTTTTGGAACCAGTAGTTCTCACTGTAAGATCCTGCACTGTTGTCTTCATGCAGTCTCTTTAGCTTAATGCTTTGTGAATTTCTAGTAGGCTTGCTTGGCCTTATAAATAATTTTTGGGGCAATGTTGCTCATGAATCCAGAGTGTTCAACACTTAGCCATGGCATATCTAGAAGTCTTGTTCACGTGTGGCACTGTCCCAATTGCCACACAATTTTTGGAACCAGTAGCTCATATTGTGGGATGCTGCACTGTTTTTTTTAAGGGTATACATCGGCCTTACAATTACAGCTTTTTATTTTTTTATTTGAGCATTATTAGCCACATACTCTTTATTACTACTAGCATTGTCCATATTTGGCATTGACTGAATGGACACAATTTTCGAACTAGTATCTCTCAATGTGGCGAGCTGCATTATCCTGCAAAGCAAAACAGGTACTTTGTCGGCCCAGTGCATTAGGTTATTTCATTTTATCCCAGTTTCTAATGCTTTTTAATGATTGAACTGGTGCAAACTAGTTTGCCATTAAGAGAACTTTGATGAACTTCACACGGTTTGATGGTGAAAGTCTGTGCAGTTGATCTTCAGGAGGTTCACACAGTCCTAATCAAAAGCATTCACTTTGATCAACAGACCCTCATGCCATAGACAGTATCTAATCCAGGCAATATTCCTTAATTGGAGAAATAAACCACAAGGTCTTACAGTGCAGAATGAACTCAGATTCTTCACCATATGAATGAATTGCAATTCCCTACCATTCAAAGATGGGTGTCTAAATGATGGGCTGCTCATTGCTGACCCTTGAGGAACCAATTCTTCCAGTAACACCTCCATCTTGCCTAAATTAAGGTGCAACTTATTATGCTTGTCTAATAGAAATAACAGAAAAAGATGGGTGTCTTCTGCATAGCTGTGAAATCAATCTTATTTCATCTAATGACCTCTCCTAATGTACATCTATGTACATAGAGAATAACAGGGGACAGAACTGAGCCTTGTGAGTCCCCACAGCATATTGCCACAGACTGCAAAGAAGCATTGTCCCAAGATACCCCATCCAATAAGACATAGTTATGCTGCTTTTGTGGGTGCTCAGATTGACAATCATTTTAATTGTCAATATACTTGTTTACAAAATTCTTTCCAACTTTGTCCCATACATTCTTCTCATATCCAAAATATTGCACAATATTCCTGTTTTAGCAAACATCATATACAGTATATATATATCTTCAAAATACCACTATACAGCTTAATTTTGTTCTCCCCCCAGATGCACACCTACTGGGGCCACTGTGGTCCTTTTTTTTTCTTTCAGTACTCATGCACATGGTACTGAATATTCCTTTCTTGCAATTCATATTTCTGCCATATTTTGGCCTTCTGTCTCTGCCTCCCCCCCCATTTCCCCCCATCCTCCCTCTCTTTTCTAGTTCTATCTTCCACTAGTCTGTATCCAGCTAGCAATGAATGACACTTACCGCACCAACTCTCTTCTACAGGTCTCTATGCAGTCTGTCAATTCAGAGTTAAACAAATCTTTCCCCATTCCTGACAAACAAACCCCCATCCCCCTGTTAAACTCCTCCTCATGCTCTTCTATGCCCTGCCTAATTACCCTGCTGATAATGCTGCTGATCAAGTACCATACCTTTTGGTTCATACATCTCCTGGCCCTGTCCAAAGCCTTGTAGCTATACACATGTTGCCACACTCTCTGTTGCACCATGTCTGACCATACCAGCATCGCCTCTGGCCACCAAGCTTTTACCTTCTCCATATCATACGTCAATTGGAAATATATGTCCAGCCAGGGCCTAGTGCCAATGTCATTGCCTTCCAAATGGATGATAATCGTATATGGCATTGTTTGGGTCTCCATCATCTCCTGCAGGGTAGGTAAAAGTTGGGGCCACCTCATCCCACTGATGCCTTTCCATGTTATCCTACATTGCCTCAGGTCCTGGTATAGTTGCTGGCCCTCAGGCTTTCGGGCAGCTCTCTTCTCCACCCAATGAATAAAAGAATGCCCACAAATCTAGACATCTAATCACTTTTTTGCCCCTATTAATGAAACAATAAACAGATGTGAGTGTGCTTCGTATCCCCTCAGGCCCCCCCGCTCCCCTCATTGTTATATCCCACTAACACCAGGATACTATCCTGCTCGTGTACCTGGAAGAGAAAAGAAGATAGTTATTGTCCATCAGTTAAAGGTCTGACATAGCATTTATTACAATTAGAGGACCATCGTCCAACTTCCTGGACCTCCCTGGGGAACCCCCCCAATTGCCGAGGCCTGTGAGACTGCCCTGATTCTGAATAAATGAGAGGAAAACCTCCTTGGATCCTACTTTAGAAACTCTATTGCCCTCTTCAAAGTGGGGCAAGCTCTGGAGCATCCCATGGGCATGGCCTTGTCAAAATAATACTGGTTCCCTATCTTAAAATCCAATAGATCCCAGTACTCCGGTTGCACCAGTAATAATCTGAAAGTGACCTTGATGTCTGTCTTCACCAACCACGTCCCTGGGGTGGACCTGATAAGCTGCACTGCTTCCTCCAATGTGGCATAAGTTACTTTGCTGTTTTCCTCGTCTATGAAGCAATTTACTGACTTGCCATTGGGGAAGGACAGGTGATGAATCACCTGAATCTCCCCTGGTTGTTTTTTGAGGACCAGCCCCAATGTTCATACCCACAAATTTGGCAAAGGTGGCTTGTCAAAAGACCCTTCTACCTTCCCCGCTCTTCTTTCATTGTTAATCTTTTGTTCCAGGAGATCTTCCTTACCTCGTACAGATCCCAGGTTATTTGCTTCCTCTGTGACTCATGGCCCTTTACATTGCAGGCTGAAACCATTTTTAAAATCTTCGACCAATTTTTTTGTGACCCTCTCCTCAGGATAACCTATCATCCTTTGCTCTAGTATATGTACTTTAATTGGTGTCAAAGCCCTGTTAAACCTGTTGATCATGGTTTGTGGTTTTCTGTTAGCCTTCTCATTGATTCTGCTCCCTTCCACTGCTGTAGCCCCTCCCTCTAAAGCCTCTTCCCCACTGGTGCCATCTGTGCCCTGTTTGTCCCCCCGAGGGGCTGGTTGGGCTGAAAATGTGAGGGCCCTGCCTGCCCCCCATTAACCCAATTGGTCCTGCATTTTGAGGTGAGGTGGGTGCCTCCACACTTAGAGAGCATGCATGCCTGAATCAGCAGTGGCCACTGCCAAAGCTCCCATTGTGGTCACCAGCAGCACTTCTGGACTAGGGTGCCTTCCCCCCCACCCTCAGTACTGGCTGTGTCCGTCATGCAGTCCAGCCACAGATCTGACTGTTTTGTGTCCCACCTGACATCCCCGAAGGTTGCCATTCTTTGCCGAAGCAACTCATCGTACTGTATCCATTGGTTCCCAGCCCACATTTTTGCTTTGCAAATAATTAGTGAATATGTTAGTAGGGGTATGGCCAGTTCTGTTTTTCTGTCTATCACTATAGATGCATAGGTAGTAAAACCCATGGACCAAGCATCCCAAGTTTTTCCTTTTGTGGATTTTTCCTCTTCCCCTTTTCCCAAGAGCACCATGGCTGCAGCCATGTCTTGTCCCCCCCTTTTTTTTTTGCTGATTCACTCAACCTAATTCATTTTGGTTTCCCTTGCAAAAACTTTAAATCTCATCACCCCATTCGAGGGCCACCCCATTCCCCATTATGAAATTCAGAGGCCCACATGAAAAACCAAGCGCTGCCCGAGCAGCTGGTTTTCCCCAATCTCTCTGTATTCAGGCCAGTGAGGGCGCTGTATGTGGAGCGGTTTTCAATTGTGTAGCAGGCCTCCCAATGGACCTAGCAAAAAGGCCGCTGGAAGGGAAAATCTTTGTAAACCCATGTAGTCCTGTCCGTCCAACAAAGCCATGCACCACCAACTGCTCCCCTGTCCACTCAGGCACACACACCCTGATGGCCAGAATGCCCCCACCATAAATGCTAACACAATAGCATATCCCCCTTGAGAACTCACCCGCTAAAACATGGACCGAGGCCCCATGTTGCCCCCCCACAGAGCACAGACGCGCTTAAAATCACCAACCAAAACTGAAACCGGTTCCCCTTGTTCACCTTTTTTTTTAATTGCTATGTAAAAAGGACTGAGGCAGTAGGTCCAATGTGGGGTGCCGCTACCATCCCAACACCATCCCTTTCCGATAACAACAGGTGCCAAACTAGCAGAAATGAAACATAGTTCTACCACCATGATCCCCTAGAGGCCTATCCTTGACTTGCCCATATGGGTGGTCCCCCTGGGCCTGAGCCTCGGGCTGCATTCCACTGTCCCTTAGCCAAAATTTGCAGTGGGGAGCATCATTCTTAAAATAATACAGGAACATACCTTCTCATGTGTGGTGTGTGTGTTGTTCCATCTGCGTTCATACCCAGGCCACTGGTCCCTCATGGACAAACCACACACCACGCCAATCGGCCATCTTGGGCCATGTGGGGGGAGGATGCTGACTCTCTGGGAATCTACCACTGGGGAATCACAAATAAAATGCTCAAAAGGAAGAACTCTCTTCCCCATTTTCATTTCAGTTAGTTCCAGTGTGTAAAAAACCCCGGTCTGTTTCCCCTTGATGAGCAATCACCCTCCCCACCAGCAGTAACAGTACAAATATGGCTACCTTACCATCTATTACTGACCTTTTACATTATTTATTAATGCTACCCGATCTTATCTTTTTTTTTTATGCTCAACTCTCACCCAGATCATCAGTTGCGTCCAAATTCCAGGAACATTTTGCAATTTGCTTGCTATCTATAAATTCTATGTTATACATATATATATATATATCATTCAAATGCAGCTCATTAGATGCAGCATCATAGAACACAGAGGTTGCGTTCGGCTTTAGCATGAAGTACCGCGCCTCTCACACAGTTTGTAGTAGCTCTACCAGGGACTGATCAGTATGATTTCATCTTTGTTTGACACTTGAGTGAATGGACTAGTTATCTTATAGTAAGCTCTTGGATATATTGTGGTGAATCCATTAAATAAAACTATTTAAAGATAAAAGTTCTTCAGTCACAACATGAGGCAGCCACCTGTAGTGCTGGGAGTTGCTTCAAGAAAATACAACACACATGCCCCACAATGCAAAAGCATCATGGGCGACATATGAAAATCACCACAGAATGTCTGTTGACTTTGTATTTTCTTGAAACTTGGCTTCCCAGCCAAATGCCCTTTGGGGTAACCCTTGCCTCAGTGTTTGTGCACAGAGGTTCTTTGTCTTTTAAATAGTTTTTTATTTTAATGGGTTCACCACAATATATCCAAGGCACACTGCCTTAAGGATAGCTGGTCCATTCCACTGGGGTGTCAAACAGACGAGGCATACTGATGAGTCCTGGTAGGACTAAACACGGTTTATGTCTTCTGTTAGCACCCTTGCAAACTGTGTGAGAGGCCTTTCGCACCATGCAATTCTGCTTAAAGTTGACCAGCTTAACATTCTGTGGTGATTTGTATATGTCACCCATGATGCTTTGCATTGTGGGGCATGTGTGACTTTGTATTTTCTTGAAACTTGGCTTCCCAGCCAAATGCCCTTTGGGAACTCTTTGCCTCAGTGTTTGCACAGAGGTTCTTTGTCTTTAAATAGTTTTTTATTTTAATGGGTTCACCACTAATATATCCAAGGCACACTGCCTTAAGGATAGCTGGTCCATTCCACTGGGGTGTCAAACAGACGAGGCATACTGATGAGTCCTGGTAGGACGAAACACGTGTCTATGTCTTCTGTTAGCACCCTTTGCAAACTGTGTGAGAGGCTTTTCAGTACCATGCAATTCTGCTTAAAGTTGGACCAGCTTAATATTCTGTGGTGATTTGCATATGCCGCCCATGATGCTTTGCATTGTGGGGGCATGTGTGACTTTGTATTTTCTTGAAACTTGGCTTCCCAGCCAAATGCCCTTTGGGGTAACCCTTGCCTCAGTGTTTGCACACAGAGGTTCTTTGTCTTTATATATATATATATATATATATATATATATATATATATATATATATATATGGCATGGTCACACCACTATAGTTAGGGTTCAGCAGTCACTTACATACTAAAGTCAAAGATTTGGGCATTAATAACTTTGGACCCATTCAACAGATTTGCCAGAAATTTGGAATGCACGGTGGGACATGGTAGAGCTCTTGATCTGCCAAATTTTGTTTTGGTCAGACTTACGGTCTTTCCGTACAAAAGCGCTGCAAAATGCAAAATTATCCATTTTTGGAGGCAGCTATAGGATTTTTGGATGTGCCCTGTGAGGCTATTGTTTAGTTTGACAGTCTGTGAGATGGCTTATTTGAAAGAGCTTTTGTGGCCAAGCATGCTGCTTTTAATTTAGTGAAAAAATATTAAGACATTCAAAAGTTATGCCACTTTTAATTTTCCATTATAAGTCAATGGGAAAATCTATATGTATGTTTTGTGAACAAAGAATGTGGTTCTGGCCATCTGGTCCACCTGGCGACCAAAGAATTTGCAGCCTCATGGTTCAAGAATCTTTTTCCCTTAAGATTTTCAAAATTCTTTGATCGCGAGGTCCGCCATGTTGTTTTTTTAATTTCAGATCGGAAAAACACAAATATCTCGGCTCAGGGGTCACTTCTGAAGTAAAACCTGGATGGGTTTTACTCAGGGGGCTCAGATCTATTGATCCATGCCTTTGGTTTCATCCAAATCAGTCAAAAACTAGAGTTATAAGCTTTTAAAATCTTAATTTGTTGCTCACTAACAATCTTTGATCGCGAGCCTGCAAATTCTTCAATCATGAGATCCTTTGCTCGCGATCTTGCATCACAACTTAAAAACACTAATATCTCAGCTGAGCGGTGGGCTAGAGACACAAATGATGGTGGGTTTTGCTCAGGAGGGTCCATTCTATTGAGGCATGATGTTGGTTCACTTCAAATCAGTGAAAAATTCATGTTTCACCATTTTTAATTCTTTGATCATGAGCGTGCAATTTCTTTGATGGCAAGCCTGCAAATTCTTTGATAGTGAGATTTTTTGATCACGATCGTGCATCGTGAGTGAGGGACGAGATGGAAAGATTAAAAAATCAATTTGCTCAGCCCAGGGTTGCCCTAGGAATTGAAATAAGGATGGGTTTTACTCAGGGTGCTTTGTTCTGTCGAACCATAGTGGTAGTTTAAGGCAATTCCTTCAATTTGTTGATTTATAAGATTTAAAATTCTTTGTTCGTGAGCCTGCAAATTCTTTGATCATGAAATTCTTTGATCATGATCGTGCATTGCTAGCAAGGGACGAGATGGCTAGATTAAAAAATAAATTTTCTCAGCCCAGGGTGTCCTAGAAAGACAAATGAGAGTGGGTTTTACTCAGGGGGCTTTGTTCTGAGGAACCATGGCAGTGGTTTACTGCAATTCTTTTCATTTTTAAAATTAGAACAGTTTTTATTCTTTGGTTGTGACCCTGCAAATTCTTTGATTGCAAGCCTACAAATTCTTTGACTGTGAAATTCTTTGGTCGCCATTTTTGATTGTGAGGGAGGGACAAGATGGCCAGATTTTTTATAATGGAATAGATAGGGGCATTTTATTAATCTTTAGGATTGAATATCTCGGCAATGGTTTGGTCTTTTTACTTGCAATTTGGAGGGTGCTTATGGCATGTCCTGTAGATATGAATTACAGTATTTATGTGTCAGAGAAAAATTTGTTTGTGGAGATATTGCATGACACACTTTACATGTTGCAGACAGTGTTTTGGATTGTGCTGGTGGCTTGAAATTGATAGGGTGCCTAGCCTTAGTGTCATGGATGTAGTTTTCAGTTGTTGTGTTTGTTACATAGATACATAGATACATAGACAGTGTCGGCAGATAAGGGCCTATGGCCCACCCAGTCTGCCCATTTGAGCTTGTAAGTTCAGTTTATGTTTTCCTAGAAGTCTGTTGCCCCTTACCCCTGACCTCCAGAATTCCTTTATGTCTATCCCATGCATTCTTAAATCCCATGATTGTTTCAGCCCCACCACTTCCTCTGGCAGGGTGTTCCACTTGTCCACCACCCGTTCTGTGAAGAAATTCTTCCTCATGTTTCCTCTGAATCGTCCTCCTCCAACTTCATCCCATGCCCTCTAGTCCTGGAACATCTTTTTCTTAAAATAGTGTATTCCTGCACCCTGTTCCTCCCTGTGAGATATTTGTATGTCTCTATCATATCCCTCTCTCCTCCTCTCCTCCAGGGAGTACATGTTCAGTTCCTTCAACCTGTCTTCATAGGACTTGTGATGCAATCCATGCACGATCTTTGTTGCCCTCCTCTGAACCTTCTCTACCCTGTCTATGTCCTTACATAGGTATGGTCTCAGAACTTTACACTGTACTCAGGTGGGGCCTCACTAGTGTCTTGTGCTGAGAATTATAACTTCCCTTTTCCTGCTGGTGATGCCCTGCCTATACATCCCAGCATCCTATTTGCTTTTACCTGCTGCCTTGTCACACTGTTTCCCTACCTTGAGGTCATCAGAGCTGATAACCCCAAGATCCCGTTCCTGCTTGGTGCATGCTATATCCTCACCCCCCAACTGATATATTGTGCCAGGGTTTTTGTGCCCCATATGCATTATCTTGCACATCTTTGCATTGAATTTCAACTGCCAAACCCCTGACCATTCTTCAAGTTTCTGCAGGTCCCTTCTCATTCTGTCTACACCCTCTGGTGTGTCTACTCTGTTACAGAGCTTTGTGTCATCAGTGAACAGTGAAATTCTGCCTTCTAGGTCCTGTGCAATGTCACTGATGAAGATTTTGAATAGGAGCGGTCACAGCACTGATCCCTGTGGTACCCCACTGGTCACTCTTCCCTCTGTGGAGTGACAGCCATTTACCACCACTCTCTGTGTCCTGCCACCCAGCCAGTTACCTACCCACCACACTACTGTTGTTAAATGTCAACAGGTGTGGAACTGTGCCACTCTGACGAATGAAAATTTCAAATTTTGACATGTTATATCTCAGACACGGCTTGGTCTTTTACTTGAAATTTGGAGGGTGTTGACATGTTTTGTAGATGTCAATAGTGGTGTTTATGTGTCGGACAATATATTTTTTGCGGAGATATTGTGTGGTGCAGTTTATGTTTTCTGGACAACATTTCTATTGCTCTACTAGATTAACATTTGTTTGGTGGCTGGCCTTGCTGTTGTCAATGTACTTTTTAGTCATTGGGTGTGTAATGTGGACCGACACTTACAAGTTGGTGGGAGGGCCCCACGCTCCCACCAACTTGCGCAACTTTCTATTTTTCTATTCTTTCTTAAAAAGTAAGGAAATTCTATGCAACAAATGTCATTAATGCATCAGTTAGGGTTCTTCTACAGTGAAAAAAGTGAGGAAATTCAATTTGAGGGTTCCCACCCCTTGCACCTCACCCCAGTGTGCCCCCACCAGCAGACATTGGGGTGTGCATTGGGGTTGTCAGCCCTAACTCTCACCCCATTCTCCTACACTGCACCACCTCAGCTTGTTTACACATGGGATGGGGTGAGAGTTAGGGCTGATGACCCCAATCCACACCCTGATGCCTGTTGGTGGGGGTGGGCTGGGGTGAGGGACAAGGGGTGGGAACCCTAAAATTTAATTTCCTCACTTTTTTCACTGTAGAAGAACCCTAACTGATACATTAACAAAGTATTTCACATAGAATTGTATATATATATATATATATATATTTATATATATATATATATCTCTTAATTAGTCATAACAAACTTTAACTGAAAATACCAATATATCCACTTAAGTTGAGCCAATCTGATATGCTGCTCAGAGTAAAAACAAAATTCTCTAAATAGCAAGAAAAGTGAGGCTGTTCTAACCCTGCAGTCCCTTTTTAAACCCTCTATCTTGCCCTTTCTCTCTCATTCCCACCAATGACACACCAGTCACCATCTTACAAACTCTGCCCCTTTTGTGATGTCACACTTGACTCATTGTGTCAGGCAGCCTGTCCACCTCTGAGCCTTAAGGGCCCCCTTTTCACCCTCCCTCTTACTTCTGAAGCAATCCCCATTGGCCGGAAGATTGGGACAACATTGTTTGCCCTTTTAAGCAGGTAAACCTCATTAACTAATGCAACCTATTGTGGTCTGCCAGCAAAGGACTTAAACCATTTATACAGTAAGTTATCTTGAAGAAGGTGAGTCCTCCAGACTGTCACAGGTGACCCATAAAAACTCTATGCTCTACCATGTGAGACCCCATCTGGAGTATCAATCAATCAATCAATCGATCAATTGATTTTTATTTCTCAAACACAAATCTTATTATGAACCAATGAGCTTTACATTAAAACATTTAATTCACAGAACAGTAACAGTAAAACAATACATAATCATGATGACTCATAAAATTTTTTCCATTCTGGGAATGCTATACACAATAAGGAGGTTTTCAGCTCCCTCTTAAAATACTCCAAATTTTGACATGCATGAACAGGGTGAGGCAGAGAGTTCCAGAATGTTGGGGCCACATATGCAAAGGTACAGGCCACTTATGATTGCAGATGAACTCCTGGAACCTCCAGCAATTCCCTCATCTATGGAGCAGAGTGGGCACAAGGGGTGGTAGGGTTGAAGGAGGTCCCTGCCCATGTAGAGCCTTATAGGTCAGCAAACCAACCTTGAAGGAGATCCGTCACCTAACTGGCAGCTAGTGCAGACAGGGGAGCACAGGAGAAATATGACATGACCTAGATAGGCCAGTCAACAACCTGGCCACCACATTCTGCACTAGTTACAGGCAGCTGAAGATCTACCCCTAGTAGCCCTAGGTAAAGAGCATTGCAGTAATCAAGGTGAGGGGTCAAAAAGGCATGGAGCAGTGCTGGCAGATACCCAGGGGGAATTAAGTGCTTAATAATGATAATAATAAAGTAAAAATAATAATAATAATTTATTTGTCGCCTTATCAAAAACCAAGGCACCATACAATTCATAAATGCACACACTTTAAAATGCAAACACGCAATAATAAAATAATGATTAAAAGATCAAACCATCAGTTAATAAAATCAACCAATTCAATTTCCAAATGCCTGCAGCCACAAATAGGTTTTTTAAGGATTGTTTAAATCCCTCCACTGTTGTGCACTCCAGAAGCCGGCAAGGTAGAGAATTTCAAAGGGTAGGGGCAGCATACTCAAAAGCTCTTGCCCCAGATGTTTTCAGACATACCCTTGGAATCTCTAGAAACCCTTCACTGGCCAAGCAGAAAGATCATCTGGGTCAGTAAAGAACCAGGAGCTCTTTCAGGTAGTCAGGGCCCTGTCCATGTAGGGCTTTGAAAGTCAGTAAACCAACTTTAAAGGTGATCCTCCACTGAATAGGCAGCCAGTGCAGTTCATGTAGAACAGGAAAAATATGACAGGATTGAGGAGACCCCATCAATAGCCAGACTACTGCATTCTACACTAGCTGTAAGCGGCAGATTTCAACCCCAGGCAACCCTAGGTAAAGAGAGTTGCAATAATCCAAGCACGAGGACACAAAGGCATGGATCAGAGTGGGAAGATCCCCAGATGGAACCAGGTGCTTAATTCTGGCAATATTCCTAAGATGATAAAAGGAAGATTTGACAACAGTCGACACCTGCGAATGCAGGGTCAGTCCCTCATCAAATCCTAGTTATGTTTCTAAGATGGTAAAATGAGGTATGAACAATGCTGACACCTGATGTTTAAGTGTCAGACCACTGTTGAACACTATGCCAAGCTTCCTCATCAGAGCTGAGGTAAGCAATTGTGAGCCTCCTAGCCAAAGCCATGGGATCTGTCCAGATTGCTCCCTCAGTCCCCTGTGACCAGGTTCCAGCACTAGCACCTCAGTCTTGTCCAGATTCAACTTCAACCAGTTGGACTTCACCCAGCCTTGTATCTCAGAAAGGCATCTGTTAAATACCAAGAACAGCTCCTGCTGCTTAGATGCAAAAGACGGTAACCCATGAAGTGGGAGCATGAGGAAGGGTGGCCTCCTTTATGGCGACACCTTCCCCGCGCGATCCAGTCATGGCGATGGACAAGTTGGGCGACGGATGAGGGGTGGGCGAACTAGGCAACAGGATGTCGCTATACATATGTGCGTGGGGGTGGTGGGAGCGAAATGGCGAGCGTGGGCTGAGGCGGAGAGGCTGTAGGGAGTAAGGCTGCAGTTGCCAGTCAAGTTGCCGCCACGGCATCGGGGGACTGGCTAGTGGCTGGGTGGCTGAGGTACAGGGTTCGATCCAGGCGCTGGTGCTACTTTTTATTGCCTCAGCCTGAACCTTTTATTTTTACTACTTTCACCCCCGACATGTACCCCTGGATTTAAGAATCCTTAAGCAGGGAGTGCGGGAGCATGTGGGTGGGCACAGCCTCCCACAGAATGCAATAAAATATGTCCTGGCACCATTGTGCTGGTGTGTCAGGGTTGTCAGAGTGCTGAAAATGTGTTCAGCACTCTGACTGAGCTATAATGGTGATCACCTTTAGGCATTCGCCATTATCACATAGACCCACAAAAGACAAATATAGCTAAGTATCATCTGCATAACAGTGAAAATTCAGCCCAAACCATCTTATAATGTCCCCTAACAGTAGCATATATGCCACAAACAACATGGGGGATAAGACAGAGCCTGCAGAATCCCACATGGCAGGCAGACAGGTGCTGAGGAAAAAATCCCCGAAATCACCCAGTGTGACCTGCCAGAGAGGAAAGATTAAAATCATTTGTGGACTGTACCTGCCAGTCCACAACAAACCGGCAGGTGCTCCATCAACACCCCATGGTCCACAGTGTCAAACGCTGCTGAGAGATCAAGGAGAATCAAGATGGTATGTCTTCCCCAATCTCTCACCATCAGGACATCATTCAGCAACTGAACAAGGGAAAATCTCGGTACCATGCCTTTTTCTGAAACCAGATTGGAGAAGGTCGTAGATGCTGTGAGTTATCAAGTGGGTCTCCAGTTGAGCGGCCACCTCTTCTCAATAACCTAACCCATGAAAGACAGATTAGAGATGGGTCTGTAGTTAATCAAACAGTCAGGGTCCAGTGAAGGTTTTTTCAGGAGTGGTTTCACAACTGCCTCCTTCAGAGGCTCTGGAAAAAACCCTGTCACTAAAGAACTCTGAATTATCCTGGCTAGGACTGGGATGATGACCTCAATGCACCAAACTAGGAGGTGCATTGGACCTGGGTCCAAACTAACGCAAGTTGGCCTCAATCCCTGGATGACCTCCACAACATCCTTGACCTCCAGCCAATCAAAATCACACCAGACAGCCTGAATGCTTGCGACCTCAAGCCCATCACCTCAAGGCCCATTAGAGAGCATTGCCTGGATTTCTGCCCAGATGGCGGCAACCTTATCAACAAAGAAAAGATCAAACTCATCACACCTTGCTTGTGTAAAAGTTCCTCCAGACTGGAGACAGGCTGGATTGCATAGCCTATCAACAGTGCAGAACAACTGAGCTGGTCTGTTAGTTTCTGAAGCAATCTCCCTAGACAGGAATTATGCCTTCTTATGGGAAGTTGCTGATTGATAGTCTTGATAATGGACCATCGATATAAGCTTATCCACCCCCAGGGTTGTCCTCTGCCAATGCCTCTCCAACCTTCAACCCCTCCTCCTCATCTTCCTGGGTGTCCCATCAAACCAAGGAGACCTCTGGTGCGAGATGAGGGGTCAAAAATGGACAGGTGTGATGGAGTTGAGGGCCTCAGTCATGGCCCTATTATATAGGTCATCACCAATTCCCCCCGCTACTAGCACACAGTCATCACACCTAATAGGTCCAGCACCTCGATGAGACCATCTGGAGTAACACCCATTAACAGGTGGTACCGGACCATCTCCGTAGTGGATGGTCTATTGGGGGGCCTCAAATGAGAACCTCATAGTATGGTGGTCTGACCAAGTGACCAGCTCGACCATTAGGTCAAAGATCTCCATTCCCAGCAGGAAGATGAGATTCAATGAATGGCCATGAATATGGGTTGCAAAGGTAGCAACCTGAGTTAGGCCCAACTAACACATAAGTTGGAGGAAATCCCATCCAAACTGCAAGAGTTTGTCATTGATCCAGGCATTGAAGTCCCCCAGAATAATCCATCTGGGTGACTCCAACACCAGACCAGGAATGAAGTCTGTGACTTCTTGAAGAAATTCCTTTCCATCTCCCAGAGGCTGGTAAATGAAAAAGATCCTGCAACCTACACCTGCAAACTCTTGCACTGTCACACATTCGAAAGATCTTGTTGTTCCCACAGGGAATGCTGTGAGGTTGAAGTCTGATTTATAACATATTGCCACTCCCCCTCTCCCCCACGATCCACTCTTGTGTGGTATATCACTAAGAATCCAGCCAGAATGGCTGATTTTAACTCAGAGCCAGCACTTTCATCCAGGGAGGTCTTGGTGATGCAAGCCAGATCTGATGTTCCAACAAGATCATCAATAATTGCTGTCTTGTTCTTAATAGATCTGGCATTGCACAAGACAACCCGAGAGGGATAAGCAGATGAGGCTGGTCCAGTGATCTGACAACTAACTGTGGAGCCCTTGGGTATGGGAACCAGGTAGGGAGGACCCATTTCCTGGACCCATTTTGCCCCAGGGTGCCTCCTTGTCCCCACCACCCCAATCTGCTCCCCCTTCCCCTATACTCCCATCCCCAGACTCTGCAGATCCCTGTTTCCTCCTCCTATGAGATATTCCCAGCACTTGACAACACCTATAAACTTCAGCTGTTGATCTTCCAAGCAAAGATTTTTGTAAGTACCTCCAACTCTGGGCTGCACTTAAATCCCTTGAGTACACACATGGAAGATATACCAACCCAATGGTCTTACAAGCCTGGATACTCCACTCCAAAGGCCTAGCAGGTAAGATCTATGCCCAGCTCAGGAACTCCTTACCCTTCCAATCTGAGGAATCCAAACTGAAATCGGAGAAAATGCTTAACTACATCATCCCCACCACCCACTGGACACAGGCTTGGAAAGACACCCATAAATAGAACCAGGATGCCAGATCTCGTTTAATCCAGAATAAGATTTATCATTCTTGGTACAGTACAAAACCCCGGCTGTCCTGCACCAAGCTAAACTTCTGGATTACGACTGCTGTTGGCAATGCCAAACTAAGGGAGGAGACTTGACACATATTCTCTGGTCTTGTCCTAAGGTGCAAAATCTCTGGTTGGAGATATGCACCCTCATCTCACAAGTCCTCCACAAATGAATTCCAAAGGTCCCCTTATTCTTTCTCCTTGGTATACAAGCAGCACTCCCACAAATAACTCAGCCTGAATGCAGATGGCTAGCCTTACTGGCCCTCCAAACCAAAAGGGCCTTGGTGTGCAACTGGTGCACAGCCATTGCCCCATCTCTATCTGAAGTGGAGGCCTTGTTGGCAGCTTTAGCAAAACTTGACAGGCTGTCACACTTGCACTCCAACCAGATGATTAGATTACGGCTCTGCTGGGCCCCATACCTGAGTTATGCCAACCCACCTGTAGGGGTGGGATGAGCACCCACAGGCCAGCTGGTCTCAGCTCTGGTTTCCTTCAATGTGCTTAGTAATAATGAGTTTGGGCAAGACTGACAACTTCCATGGCCCCTAGGCTACCCAGTACCCCCTCAACCCCTGACCTGAGAAAGTAGGAGCTAACTGGCCATATGACTTAAAGGGCACTTCAGAGAAGGTTTCAGTATCTGCCTCATGATATGTATGTTAGACATGTACTGTTACCAGTCTATTGCTGTTGAATAGAACTATCTACTTGAATGTATGACCAGCTCAAAATCTCTAGAGTAGTGCATGCAGATTCTTTGTGTATACTTCCTTCTGTTTTAGAGGGCATCCTTCCTGGTCCAGTTCAAAACTTTACCAGATGGCTACTGGGACATGATTTAGACCCTGACCTTGGTAGAGGAAGGAGTACCTGGATGTCTGACCTCTGTCCACCATGCCGTTAGAGCCATGATTGCCCCTGATGGGTAAGTAGCCTAATTTTTCTTTCATGATTCCTTGGGAAGTGCCAACTCTGTTGCCACCTCATATGTTCTTTGTATCCCCCCCCATGTGTCGGTCAGGGCCCGTAGGGAGGACCACATTTAGACATTGCTAGACATTACATGGGTACTAGACCAAATCAGGTGTATACAGTTGGGAGATTCTGACAGATCTAGCTTATTACTACTGTACTGAAGTCTATATCCTATGTACAGACAATGATATGTTTTGTTGTTACTCATCCCTTTCCTTGAGTCATTCCTGACCTCCCCACCTCCCTCCCTCCCTTCCATGTCCATTCCTCTCCATCTCTCCACCTTTTGTTTGTTTCCACACCAGCTATGAACCTGTCTTTTTGTTTTTGTTTTTTTTTCTACACCCGCTATGTACTTGGCTATACTGTCGGTATAATGTTCTTTTTTGAAAATAAAAATTATACACATAAACTTCAGCTGTTAGTGGAGGACATTCAAATAGTCTGAGATCACAGAGTATGGAGGGAGAGTAATACCTGATTAAAGGAGCTGATCCTGACCAACACATCACGCAGCTAGTACACTTCTACTCTAATCATCAGTTATTCCCAGATTAATTAAAATCCCATTATATCATAACTACACTCACTCCCTCATTCATTCATACTAACATTCACCCTCACTGTACTGTGTCCAGTTCTGGAGAACACATCTTAGGAAGGAGATGGACAGAGTGGACGCTGTCCAGAGGAGGACAACCAAACTTGTGCAGAGTCTGCATCAGAAACCCTATGAGAAGAGGCTGAAGGATCTCAATATGTTCACCTTGGAAGAAAAGAGGGAGAGAGAAAGAAGACATGGTAGAAACCTATAAATACCTCACAGGAGTAAATAAGGTACAAATGGAGAGTATTGTTCAGAGGAAAAGATGCATGAAACAAGGGGACATGCAACAAAGCTGGAATATGTAAATTCAAGAGAGATGTGAAGAAGTACTTCACTGAAAGAGTGGTGGATTCCAGGAACAGTCTTCCAGTGGATGTGGTAGGGGCAAAAACAATGGTGAGATTCAAGAATTCATGGGATAGGCATGAAGGAATGTTAGTGTAAAGCAAGATTGGGGGAGCTGGAGACCAAGTAGGATCTGTGATGTCAGTATAGACTGGCAAAAAATGAGCAGACTGGGTGGGCCATGCAGTCCTTATCTGCTGTCAGTTCTATGTTTCTATATTTCTATGTCAAATAAGAACAGAACATGAGATTCTGGAGAATAAGCATAGAGGAAGCTGCTCTATATCTCACCCGGAGTTCTTTAATATTGTCTCCATGCTAGGGCAAGGCCATGAAATCAGACAAGAATGGTTCATAGCTGTTGTACTCTACATTTTGAGAAATGCCTCAACCTGCACTAAAACTACCTTCTCACCTACCTTCCCAATAAACAAGAGGTTTGTGACATACCTTTAATTAGCCAGCATGTCAGGGTTCAGAGATGGCTTTTCAAGGAGGGCTTCTCACCAATGCTCTTGTCTGGACATTCAGAAAACAGCACTCAATAAGGGAACTCAGGCAATCCCAGCAAAAATCAGACCCAGGACCTCTTAACAGTCCATCAACTGGCAGGGCAGACCAGGGTCTAAAGTACAGTGTGCTTGGCACAATCCAGAAATCACCCCAAGCCAAATTTCATCTGATACTGGGTGAAACTCACTCCAGGCAAATAAAGGGCCCTCAGGCATGAGCATCTGATTCCTGCTGGCCAGTGACAGGCAACTTTTTGAGATCCCAGATCAAGTGGATGACTCTTTGTCTAAGACAAACTGATCAAATTTCTTATCTGCAGAAATTACACAAATAGACTGCAGAGAGATCAGATGCAGCAATCTATCTACAGTGCAGAACAGCTGGGTGAGATGGTTCTTACTTGAAACATTCACCAGTGACAAGAATTCTGACTTTCTCAAATGTATTGTTCTCTGATATTTCAGATTATAGGCACTCAGAGCCAGCCTGTTGAAATGGAGTGGGACCTCATCCAAGAATGTGCCAGTCTCTGCCCTGTTGCTTTTAACTGATTAAACTCACCATTATACTGTACCATGGCAATCCAGGTTAAGCTGTAAGCAGATGAACTTGGACTGGTGTAAGCATGTTTAGAGCCTTTACAATGGTCAGATTGTAACCACTCACAAACAACTCCACAACTCCTTGCATGCTGTTTTAATGCTGAAAACAACCAATGGTTTCAGGAGCTTCTTTAGCTCCAAATTACACTTTGGATGGTACCTTACCATTTTTATGGGGTCAAGGGAATGAATGCTGTCAGCTCAGAATAACACAACATGATGACCTGGCCATCCATCCAGATCAAGACTAACATCCATGAACAAATGAGGTCCAAGATTTAGCCAAGTTCACATGTGGCACTGGAAACTGGATGTGTGAAGTTCCATGATGACACATACTGGAGGAAATGCTGAGCAAACTGTGAGAATTTATCATCCACCCAGGTGTTAAAATCCCCCAACAATAAAATTTTAGAAGGAGTCCATTACCAGTGGGACCGTGAACTCCAACATTTCTGTAGGAAATCCTGTTTCTGCCCTGGTGACCAATACAACATTAAAATCCTGCACCAACTCCTGCTCAAGATTTTATAGCCACATATTTAAATTTCCTGGCTTCTCCCAGAGGGTATTATGCAAGTCCCAGACTGTACCTAAAACACATTTGCCCTCTATGATCCTACTTTTGACAGTGCACTATTGTAAAAAACAGTGGGATGATCACTTCCAGGACTGGCCCAGAGTCTTCTTCAAGCCAGGTCTCAGTGATACATACCACATTTACTGAGGAATCAGTGGTGAAATCCCATTGCACTGCATTCTTATTCCTTTCCTCAGGGATCTGCCATTGCATAGAGCTGCCTTAAGGAGAGAGTCATGGTAAGCAGCTCCATTGACTACATGTTCTTGCCTCTTGGAGTGCTCCATTGGGTTAGAGGCAACCCAGGGAGGACTACTATCCTCAATCCTTTTAAACACAGGCTGCCTGCTCTGCTTAACAATCTGGATCCAACCACCACCAACATCCCTGGATCATACCCTCAACTAATACTGCATCTCCACAGAATCCCAAAGCTCCTGCACTGGATGAAGTGCAGCACATGGATCAGTGGGAGACAGAAAAAAAAATGAAACACCTGTAGCAAGTCTAGTGAGCAGTTGTCCACATGAGTTTGCATCTCATGACACATTCAAGCATGCTGTTAAAAATACCAAATTAAATACTCCACTAAAATTCCAACTTTTAAAAGTATATAAGAGAAAGAAAAAATAACTCCCCACTGACTGCACAATCAAAAACCACCTTATGCTTAAAAGCCCACCTTGAATAAGCGTTTTAACAAAACCCAAAACCTCTACCCTCTCCACAGTCACCCAACACAAATCACAGTATCTATTACAATAAACTACACAATCACAGACCCCATACACAAAACCGATAATGGCCTGAACTTTCAAAGATTTGCACATGATGCACCACGAATTGTTACCTGTGTTATACAAATAACAACTCTGCCTGCATCAAGACATGGTGCAACCATCAAAAGTTAGTTACATCACTACAGTATTTGCTGCATCTGGGCTTGCTTCACTATTGTGCCACACTTATATCAGAAAAATTACTTACACTCCATTTGTGTCAAAAAATGACTTACAACCATTTCCAATACAGTACTTGCATCAACTCTTTGCATGACAAGTATGATATAAAAGCTAGACCATTAAAAAGGCAGTCGGAGACAAAGATAAAATATTGTTTAATCATGAATTAATATAAATATATAGCTCACACATGCAAAGAACACCACATAAAAGCAACTCCACAAGCAACATGATGCACACTCACACAAACATGCACACACAATGTACACATGCACACATACTTCTCATACATATTGGTTATTGTTGTACAGCATGCTGGTGTGCATGTGTATGGGGCATTGCTAGACATGCTTGTGCTATTTTGTGTGATGCTCTATTGCTCAACCCCTCTAATGTTTGCTTCCAAGAGTGCAGTTTCTCAAATATGGCTTTTATAAACTCAATATTCCTTCTCCTGCTGCTCCACCCTCAGATTGCAAATCTCCCATACAACTGCCTCATTCATAGGGATGTGCAAAATTAAACTTCTGCCAGGGGAATTGTGGAGAAAGTTGGAATTTCGCCTTCACAAAATTTCAAAATGCACTTTTGCAACTTTTGCAGAAATTCTGACTTTGAACAGAAGAATGAATCTTTGAACAACAGATTAATGTGTTGAACTGCAGAAAAAAAATCCACAAAAATTATCACTGCCTGTGTTTAGTTCTGTGAAATTTATTTCTGCAGTTTAATACATTAATCCACAATTCATACATTTGTTCCACAGTTCAGTGAGTCACTGAAGTGCTGGATGAATATATGAATTGTTGACTAATGGATTAAACTTTCAGAAAGAAATTCAGCAGTACAGATCACAAAGCTGTGGAATAATTACATGTACAGTCTTGCAGATTAATGTACTAAATTGTGAAATTTAATTCCTCAGAACTGTCATTATGCAGTTTATGTGTATTATTTAACAATTCAGCCAGAAAACATTGGCAGAACGGTGTAAATTTGCCAAACACATTCAGAAGATTCTGATTTCGCCGTATTAAAATGGACTGGTAGACATCTGATAGAACTCCTTTTTTTTGACACACCACCAGACATAAAAAAAATGAGAGAGAGAGGAGCAAGGAAAGCAGACTAGGGAGACCAAGGGTTAGAGGTCAAGGCTCAGGAGTGAGTCAGCCATCAGACCATAACATCAGTAGTCAGCTACTAGCCAGCAGGTCAGAAGGGGTTGGGAAAGCCTCTCCTCAGTTGGACACACAGACTATCCAGATTTGAACCAGTTCAAGAGCAACAGCACAGGCACATTACTGACTGGTCAAACCATCACAAGCAAGCAAAGCACTCTTGAGACTGTGGCACTGACTCAAGCACAGCATCTGACTGAAGTTTTGAAGGTAAGAGGGTAGCTAATGCTACTAATATTGACTGTATCTCTGTTTCAGATTTCACTCAGCCCTGCCCTATCATAATTTTATTCTCTCTGTTTTCCAGTGATCTATCATCCAGTCAGTATGTATTATGTACATGAAGAATGGGTGAGCAATGCCAAAGAGACTATTTTATAAAGTTAAATTAAATGAATATAGGGATCTTAGTTACTCTAGAGCAATACAAATGTATATATTTAGCCTTAATATGTGCAAAAATTGGATTATGTGTCTTGATGCTCTAGAGATCCTCCAAATCCCTCTGTACCCCACCCCTGCAATGATCACTGCTTGGTTGAATAAAAAGGCAGAATGTGCTGAATGTGCCAAATGTGCCTCCTTAGAAAAAAATAAGTTACTAAGTTTGGGACCATGTGGGAGGCATTGAAAAAGTTTGGTTGTGTTAATGAACCATTTTAAAAACATACCATAACAACAGAGTTTAATAACTGTAATTTTATTGACCTTCTCTTAGCTGGAAATAATGGGGGCTGCCCAGGCAGAGGTGAAAGTAATGTGCTAATGTCTTAAATCAAAAACTGATGAGCAGCTAATCCAAGGTCTGTCTTTGACTCTAAGGACTGATGGTATATTACCAGAAAGGTACGCTCAGTATTGAACTGTAATGCTGTTTTGTTGCTATGTTTGTAAAAAAAAATGCAATATTTAAAAACAGAAAAATATCCTTTCCTGACCAATCGATTTAACACCCCCACTCTCCAGTTGGGTGCACTTAAACAGAAGATAAAGGATGTAGTAGGAACTGTAGACGGTGACTCGGGCATCACTCTTCATACTACCTCAGCTGGACACCATCTGATTGAATGAATGTGCAAGCACACTGAATTCAAATGTGATGAGCTTCATTTCATTCATTCAGCCATCAAAGGTGGTGTGAGGAGGGTTGTGCTGGATGCCATCTCTGGAACCCACTGTATCCTTTTTTCTTCCAACTCAGCACACACAAGTGCAAGAAGGATGGGAGTAGGGGTGCTAAATGGGTTTGGGGAAGTGGGAATTTTCCTACTACTGGGACTGCAGAGGGTGGTTGACTTGACTTGGAGCTACAAAAGTGGGGAAAGTTTTGTGTAAAAAAACACCTTACTGGGACTGTGTGGGTAAGTGAGTGAGGTTGCTAAATGGGTTGAGGGGAAGTGGAATTGTTTTAATGCCACTGTGACCTTGGTGGGGGAAGTTGTCAGGGTACTATGAGGTAGGAGGAAAGGTTAACTTTTCTTCAGTTAGTATGTCTAACAAGGTGCCCAAAAAGGGAATTGAAATAATACTTTTCTGACAAAGGGCACTTTGCCAAGTTTTATTTTGTAAAGTTCCCAGCTTGCCAACACTTTGAGCGACCTTCACGAAGGGTGAAGTTTATCACTATGGCACATCTTCACTGGCAAAGTATTACTTCATAACAACTTTACTAAACACTAACCTTGAGTTTAAATTGTTTGTAATTTGTAATGCTTTTTAAATTAATTATGCATTTATTTTTCTTTTGTAATCAGTTATGCCAAGGCCCACTAGGCACAATGACTATTTTAACGGATGACCTAAGAGCACTGGGTAGGTTAAATGACTTGCTCAGAGTCATACACTATGCAAGTGGTGCTTGTGTAGATCAAATACAGGTCTACTGGATGTACCAAGCTCATTCACAGCTCGTTACTTTTATCCTCTAGTCTATACTGCCAAAAATGATGCTATACTAATGTGAATTGTATTACTGTCAGTTGGTGTGAAAGTCTGTTTTACTCCAAGATACACTACAATAAATTGTAATTTGATTCAGAATTTTACCATAAACATAATTTGAACACCATTTACTGTTTGACTGCATAATGTAAGCTGATTAGATAGGATGTCAGTGGGGATTTGGGGTGGATGGCTGAGAGGCAGCTGGCAGGGGTAGGGGCTAGGATGGAGCAAGTTGCTGGGGGGTCCTAGGTTACTGCTGGACATAGGACCCATGGCATCTTAAATCTAGCCCTGGATGAATGGAGGCCATCTTTCTTGTACAGGTCTTTATCCCCTCAGGTAGGACCACAATCCCTCATGCAGCCAAACCCCTCCTTCCTGCATGATAACTTTAACCAGTTGTTGACCATGGTATGGTGTTTCCTAGCCTTCCCATGACCAGACACATGTAGCATCTCAGTGAAGGCCACTGTGCATGCTACCTGCTTCATGACCCTCTCCAGCTCTCTAAACCTGTCCTGCACCACTCTGCTGCATCCCTTGCCAGGTCTTTTGTCCCAAGATGGACAATGATATGCTGGTCCCCCTCCTGCCCTGCCACCTTAGCAATCCTAAGGATCCACTCCCCATCCCTCCATCCTGAGGTGCCATATAGGCACCTCACCTCCATCCCTCCTTCCTGCTCTTCCCAAAACTACCTCCGTAATAACTGAATCCCTGACTAGAAATTGCTTTCTCTTCCAATGGGGTCCTCCACCTCCCACTTTGGGGCTTCTCCTCTTGACGAACCCCCCACATCCTCCCTTGCCACTATGATAGGTGTCTCAACCCTGCAGTCCTGTTCTGCCAGAGTTGAAAAAGACTTGTATAGTGGCACTAGCTAAGGAATATATTCCCTCCCCCCCACCTCCACCCTCCCAGACCCTGGCACAGTCCAGCTTGCCCTCCATCTTTGCACCCTCTGAGTCAACAGTAGTGGACTTGGTGGCCCTTGGGTTGGGGAAGATGTCCCCTGAATTCTAAACAAGTTGACCTGGATGTCTAGTGCCCTCCTTCAACCCAGAGAGGTGTTTGCAGATGGGAGAGCAAGTAGGTCTCCAGAGGTTTCCTTGACCTGCTGAGGGTGTAGCTCTCTCCATGTGATGCCATCTGGTGAGTCTGGATAATATGTGGCCTGGCAGTTGTGTTGTGCCATGGTTACTGAGCCCATATGCATCTGTCCCTCAAACAGGATGGTAAGCATTGCTTGGAGGGTTCCATAATGACCTGTGTGATGATACACATGTCCTGGGCATGATCTGTGTTCATTCTGGCTCCTCTCTGTCTGCTAACAGATATTTCTTCTCCTTTTCCACCACCTCCTCCTCTAAAGGACTGGAGGAGGGCAGATGTAGTCCCACTTCACATACATGGTAGGAGGGAGGAGGCTTGCAACTATAGGCCAGTCAGCCTGACATTGGTGGTGGGAAAGTTAATGGAATAAATACTGAAGAAAGGATTGTGGAATATTTTGCATCCAGTGGATTACAAGACCCAGGGCAATATGGATTCACATGGTGGAGGTCATGTCAAATTAATCTGACAGGCTTCTTTGACAGGGTGACCTCAGAATTAGATCTGGGTGGAGTGGTGGATGTGACCTAATGAGATTTTTTTTTAATAATAACATTTTTATTGAAAAATGTTCAAGTAATACAAAGGACAAGAACAAATCAACAATATAATAAATCTTATATTCCAACAACATATGAAGGTACTGAGGTTTAAGGAACAAAAATTAAGTTATAATAATTGCCAACATGTACCACATGTTGTTATAAAAGATGTATCAGTTCAATAATAGTGTATACAAAGGATACAGAAAGGACTAATAAGGCCAATACTCATGAACAGAAGGACAAAAAATGAAATAAAGAAAGAAAAGCTTACTCAAAGAAAGCCTACTGAGATTTCAGTAAAGCTTTCAAAACTGTTCCACATAGGAAACTTACATAGATACATCGATTTTGGAAAGTCCTGTTAACAATACTGTAGGAGAAGAAAGAGGAATATCTGAAGAAATTACATGCATAGATTGTAATAATAGTCCCTTTGTTGAGATTACTAAAACAAGCAAGGAAACTGAAAGATTGCTTGATGGGAATGGAGTTTGTTTCTGACTTGATGGTGTGTGTCAGAAAGCAGACAAATCACCAGAATCACTAAAAGATCTTTAACCATCGCAGAATTAGGCATTCCCCAAGCTACGGACAATATCATTATGGTATTCAGGGATGAAAGTATGGAGAATTAACCTGTATATGTATTAGTTTCTAATATGTCTTTAGCAAAGTCCATCTGGGCTGAAACATACAGGCTTTCCTCATTAGGGTTATGTTTATGGGCTCCTGTCTCCTGGAAGACCATCATAGCCCATACTAAGCAGTACCTTGGGATTGGAAATCACTTAACTCTGAATACTTTCAAGGGGAATTTAATTAAATTCCAATGGGATTTTAGTAAACTTATATCAGATAGTAGGGATCCCAACCCCTATGTTATGTCTCTATTTGGTGTAGACAGATTTCTGGGAGAAAATGAGGAAATCCTGGATGCCTATATAAATTTCCTTATAGGATCACATCTCAAAAGACAGAAGGGAGAAAAGTGCATTAGATATGCAAAGAGAATATGCTTGGACAAAAATAACAGTCAGATAGATGTATCATGCGTATCAGTGGATTTATTCTCTCTGATAAAAAGGAACATGGAGACTTTTGATAATGCTGGCAAATTAATAGTGGACTTGTTTAATTTCAATGATGAAAAGTCTAGGGGTTTGGATACAGAACATTGACTAGGAATAATAGATGAAAATTCCTTAGAAATTACTGGTGATTCTACACAAAATAATCAATTTCTGAAGATGGTATCATGGAACATTGCTGGATTCTGCAATAAGTTAGTAGATCAAGAATGCATGGAATTCCTTTCTAAATATGAAATCCTTGCCCTACAAGAGACATGGGCTTCAGAAAATATAAATATTAATGGATATCAAGCAATACTAAATTCAGCTGTCAGGGAAAAGACATTTGGCAGTGCAAAGGGAAGGGGGGTGGCCCTGTTTGTAAAAATAAGACCCAATATTACATTATTAGAAATTTTAAAAATGTGCAATATTATATTCTGGCTATCATAGGCATAGATCAGGTTGAGCTGATTCTGATTAAGGTATATTTTCCACCATTTAATAAATCAGACCAGTCTAGGAAGCATCTGGAGTTCACTGGGGGCTGATAGAGATGCTTCCTTTCTCAAATATCCAAAGGGTTTGCTTATAATATTAGGGGATTTTAACGCTCGTATTTCAAATCATGCTAATTTTATAAATTTAGAGAATCAGTTAACTCTCAAGCTCTGTAAAAATAGAATTAGTAAAGACAAAGGTGTAAATGACAGAGGTCGAAGTCTGATTAAATTTCTTGATGATAATGCTTTAATGATCATGAATGGAAGAATAGAAAGGGATAGGGAAGGCGAATACACCTTTTTTTCTGGGGTGGGCCAAAGTACAATAGATTATGTCATAATTAGCTCTGAGTGTTTTGAGAATTTTGTTTCATTAAAAATTCTCACTCGATCAGAAAGTGATCATGCTGCCTTAAGTTTGAAAGTGAAGCCAGATAAAGATAATATTTTTTTGCGAACTGCCCCCTTTTGTACCCCTAGCACAATTATATTTGGAAGAGAAACAGCATTTGAACTATAAGGCCATTCATGGGAATAAAGTAAAAAATATATTGATAGAATTAAAAAAAAAGAAGGAAGCACAAGCTCAAGAATGGGAAAATACAGACTGGGTAAATGCACAATTAGACAAACTTAATCAGGACCTAAGAGCAGCGCCTTATATAAATGTTCATTCAGAATCAAAGAAACTGTCTAAAACATGGTTTGATAAAGAATGCAAAACTGAAAAAAGGATTCTCAATAAACTCATCCTTCTAAGGAAAATTGTGCATTCCTAAATAGGGCTAGGAAGTCATATAATAAATTTTTGCATAGGAAGAAGTTATCATTACAAAATGAAACTTGGGATGAGATGTACCAGATCATCAAAAATAAGGATGTTAAAGCTTTCTGGAGCATGGTAGTGAAGGGAACTAATCAATATCAGCCTTCCTTTTCAGTATATGTACCAAGAGAAACTTGGGTAAAACACTTCAAGGAAATTTTCTGTAAGACTCCCTCCTCTTCTGACAGCACTGTGTTGGATAGTTTATGTAAAGCAGGATCTATGATAGTTTTCTCCTTTGAGGAGATAGAGGCCTGCATAATGACATCAAAAAAAAAAAAATAAGGCTCCAGGACCTGATTGTATTCCTCCAGTAGTATACAAAGAGTATAAAGAATTTTGGATCCCTTTACTTAGTGTTCTTTAATTTATGTGTGAGACATAACTTTATTCCTACTTCATGGACATGTAACATTATAGTCCTAATTCATAAAAAGGGCTCATTGTATGAGCCCAAAAATGTTTGCCCCATTAGCTTACTAGATAGAAGTTCTAAAATATTTTCAAGACTGCTATTGAATAGGGTAAATGAATGGATCAAATCGACCTCCCAGATCTCAATCTATCAGGCTGGTTTTTGGGAGGGTTTTTCCATGACTGACAATTTGGTCTGTCTAGCTTATTTGACGGAAAAATATGTACTTCTTAGGAAATCTAAGTTATATGCAGTTTTTGTAGATTTTGAATCAACTTTTGATTCTGTAAATAGGCTAAAGCTATGGGAACTACTGTACAAGAAGGGATTGGATCTAGGTCTCCTCAGATTGATTCAAAGACTTTACTCAGAGTCATCTACATAAATCAGGTATGATAATGAAGGTAGGCTGTCTCAGCCATCTGAATCAAACTGTGGAGTCAAACAGGGATGTCTATTGGCCCCTGATCTTTTTAATTTGTATAATATTGAACTATTAATATTTCAAGACTCAGAAGTATCTGACTATCCTAAAATAAATAATATATTAATTCACTCAATGGCATATGCAGATTACCTGGTAATATTTTCACTTTCTAGAGCTGGGATACAGAAGAAATTTGACATCTTGCAGATGAAATGTAAATCATTAGAACTTTGGATAAATATAAAAAAAATGTTTTTTAGGAATGGGAATTACAATGTGAAAGGACCTAGGTTAAGATTGGAGATGATAACATTGAGATAGTAAAGGAATACTGTTATCTGGGGTTACAGCTAAATTTGTCATGCTCTTGGTCTGCTCACATTATTAAATAAGTAAATAAAGCAAAATTAGCTGCAAGAGCATTACTGAAGTTTACTTATGCTTAAGGAGGAAATGCAATAGTACCCATGCAAATTGCTGGTGAGGCAAAAATCCAACCACTACTGTTATTTGGCTCAAAAGTGTGGGGGTATGTAAGTAGGATGGACTTGGAGAAGGCCGTGTCATTTTACTATGAAGCACATTTAATAGTACCCACCTCTACTTAAAATACAATGGTAAGTGCAGAGTTAGGCAGAGTTCTGATCTGATGCATTAAAGATCTTATAATGATTGAGGTAGTCTGAGAGCAACAGCTGTGGTTCTCTAACGAACTTGACCTGCAGGACTGCCACTCGGAGTCCAGGTCTGAAGCCACCAGCCCCTCACAGAAATGCAGGTAGTCTGAGAGCCACAGCCGTGGTTCTCTGATGAACCCGACCTGCCAGACTGTCACCAGCAGTCAAGGTCTGAAGCCACCAGCCCTCACAGAAACGAAGGTATGGACTTGCCCTCAGGGACTGATTACCTCCACGAAGGGAGCCCTAGCTGAACATTTTTGTTTTCTTTACATGAGGACAGTTGTCTCTGGGTTTAAATCCAGAGTCTTTTTCTATTGTGTCCCACTGGCTGCAGTCAGCCCCAGGAGCACTCCAATAGGCTCCATATAGCTCTGCACTATTAATGTTTGATTATATTGTGCTAGATTATGTTTTCTGTTAAAACTGTTTTGCTTGTATTTTATAGCTGAAGTTTTCTGATTTAATGTAAATGCCTGTATTGTGTTCCTCATAAGACCTGTAGCAATCTCAGCTCAGGCCTTTGAAAGCACCCCTTCACCTTTTTACGCTAGTATTGTGTTTTAAATAGCCCTGTTATTGCTAACTCAGACTTGGAGGACCTTGTCTAAGATCTTGGTCTGCAACACCCCCCATGTTTAAGCCAGTCTGCATTTCTTTTGAACTCCATGAGCAGCCCCACCCCCTCTGACTTTCTTATTTAATTCTCCTCTGCCTTCTCCTTCCAGGTAGTCTGAGAGCCACAGCCGTGGTTCACTGAAGAACCTGACATGTCAGACTGCCACTCACAGTCCAGGTCTGAAGCCATCAGCCCCTCACAGAAATGCAGGTACGGACTTGCCCTCAGGGACTGATTACCTCCAGGAAGGGAGCACTAGCTTCCAATTTTTGCTTTCTTTATGTGAGGACAGTTGTCTCTGGGTTTAAATCCAGAGTCATTTACTGCTGTGGCCCACTGGCTGCAGTCAGCCCCAGGAGCATTCCGATTGGCTCCATATAGCTCTGCACTGTTAATGTTTGACTATAACGTGCTACATTATGTTTTCTGTTAAAACTGTCTTGTTTGCATTTTATAACTGAAGTTTTCTGACGTAATGTAAATGCCTGCATTGTGTTTCTCATAAGAGCAGTAGGGATCTCAGCTCAGGCCTTTGAAAACACCCCTTCACCTTTTTATGCCAGTATTGTGTTTTAAATAGCTCTGTTATTGCTCACTCAGACTTGGAGGCACCATGACTAACATCTTGTTGTACAATCCCCCCGCATTTAATCCACTCTGCATTTCTTTTTAGCTCCATGAGCAGCCCCACCCCCTCTAACTTTCATATTTAATTCTCCTCTGCCTTCTCCTTCCAGGTAGTCTAAGAGCCACAGCTTTGGTTCTCTGATGAACCCAACCTGCAGGACTACCACTCGCAGTCCAAGTCTGAAGCCACCAACCCCTCACAGAAATGCAGGTAATCTGAGAGCCACAGCGGTGGTTCAATGACGAACCTGACTTGCCAGACTGCCACCCACAGTCAAGGTCTGAAGCCACCAGCCAGTCACAGAAATGTAGATTGTCTGAGATCCACAGTCGTGGTTCTCTGATGAACCCAACTGGCCAGTCTACCACCCACAGTCGAGGTCTGAAGCCACCAGCCCCTCACAGAAACAGAGGTACAGACTTACTCTCAGGGATTGATTACCTCCTGGAAGAGAGCCCTAGCTGCCAATTTTTGCTTTCTTTATGTGAGGACAGTTGTCTCTGGGTTTAAATCTAGAGTCATTTACTGCTGTGGCCCACTGGCCGCAGTCAGCCCCAGGAGCACTCCGATTGGATTCATATAGTTCTGCACTGTTAATGTTTGATTATATCGTGCTACATTATGTTTTCTGTTAAAACTGCCTTGTTTGTATTTTATAGCTGAAGTTTTCAGATTTAATGTAAATGCCTGTATTGTGTTCCTCATAAGACCAGTAGCGATCTCAGCTCAGGCCTTTGAAACCCCCTCTTCACCTTTTTACTCCAGTATTGTGTTTTAAATAGCACTGTTATTGCTCACTCAGACTTGGAGGCACCATGCATAACATCTTGGTCTGCAAACTCTTCTGCTTGAAGTCTGCATTTCTTTTTAGCCCATGAGCAGTCTAACCTCTAACTTACTAACATACTTAACATGAACACATACGAAATTTGCCAGCAGATAAAGGCTCTAGAGGTCTATCAAGTCTGTTCTCAATGTGCAGCTAGCACCCTTATTCTGCAGCTGCCCTCCCTTCCACCCTTCCCTTCATTAACCCTCCCCTTGTCCTGTCCCATCCTCGCTTGAAGCAGTCCACTGTTCTACTGCATACCACTTCTGCAGGTAACATTCCACCCAGCCACCACCCTCTCTGTAAAAAAGTGTCTCCTCATCTCCCTCCTGAACCTTCCTCGCTCCAGTCTCATATCATGGCCCCTGGTGGCCCTCCCCTCCCTTACTTTGAACAGCCCCTCTGTACCTGTCTTGTTTATTCCTTTCATGTATTTAAAGGTTTCAATCATGTCCCCCCTGTCTCTCCTCTCCTCCAGTGAGTACATGTTCAACTCCTTCAACCTCCCCTCATATGATAAGTCCCCCAGACCCTTGATCATCTTTGTCGCCCTGCGCTGCACTCCCTCCAGTAACTTAATGTCCCTTTTCAGATACGGATGCCAGAACTGCACGCAGTACTCCAGGTGTGGTCTAACTAATGACCTATACAGTGGCAGAATCACCTTCTTATTTACTTCTTCTCTGCCTTCTCCTTCCAGGTAGTCTGAGAGCCACAGCCTTGATTCTCTGACGAGCCCAACCTGCAGGACTACCACTCGCAGTCCAGGTCTGAAGCCACCAACCCCTCACAGAAACTCAGGTAGTCTGAGAGCCACAGCCATGGTTCTATAATGAACCTGACCTGACTGACTGCCACCCGCAGTCAAGATCTGAAGCCACCAGCCCCTCAAAGAAATGCAGATTGTCTAAGAGCCACAGCCGTGGTTCTCTGATGAACCCAACCTGCCAGTCTGCCACCCACAGTTGAGGTCTGAAGCCACCAGCCCCTCACAGATACAGAGGTATGGCTTACTCTCAGGGACTGATTACCTCCAGGAAGGGAGCCCTAGCTGCCAATTTTTGCTATCTTTACATAAGGAAAGTTGTCTCTGGTTTTAAATCAAGAGTCTTTACTACTGTGTCCTACTGGCTGCAGTCAGCCCCAGGAGCACTCCAATAGGTTCCATATAGCTCTGCACTATTAATGTTTGATTATATTGTGCTAGATTATGTTTTCTGTTGAAACTGTCTTGTTTGTATTTTATAGCTGAAGTTTTCAGATTTAATGTAAATGTCTGTATTGTGTTCCTCATAAGACCAGTAGCGATCTCAGCTCATGCCTTTGAAACCCCTTCTTCATCTTTTTACTCCAGTATTGTGTTTTTAAATAGCACTGTTATTGCTCACTCAGACTTGGAGGCACCTTGCCTAACATCTTGGTCTGCAAATCCCCCCCCCATTTAAGCCAGTCTGCATATCTTTTTAGCTCCACGAGCAGCCCCACCCCCTCGGACTTTCTTATTTAATTCTCCTCTGCCTTCTCCTTCCAGGAAGTCTGACAGCCACAGCCGGGGTTATCTGATGAACCCATCCTGCCAGAATGCCACCCGCAGTCCAGGTCTGAAGCCACCAGCCCCTCACAGAAACACAGATATGGACTTGCCCTCAGGGACTGATTACCTCCAGGAAGGGATCCCTTGCTGAAAATTTTTACTTTCTTTACATGATGACAGTTTTCTCTGGCTTTAAATCCAGAGTCATTTACTGCTGTGGCCCACTGGCTGCAGTCAGCCCCAGGAGCACTCCGATTGGCTCCATATGGCACTGCACTGTTACTGTTTGATTAGATTGTGCTACATTATGTTCTCTGTTAAAACTGTCTTGTTTGTATTTTATAACTGAAGTTTTCAGACTTAATGTAAATACCTGTATTGTGTTTCTCATAAGAGCAGTAGGGATCTCAGCTCAGGCCTTTGAAAACACCCCTTCACCTTTTTATGCTAGTATTGTGTTTTAAATAGCTCTGTTATTGCTCACTCAGACTTGGAGGCACCATGACTAACATCTTGAGCAACCCCCCGCATTTAATCCACTCTGCATTTCTTTTTAGCTCCATGAGCAGCCCCACCCCCTCTAACATTCATATTTAATTCTCCTCTGCCTTCTCCTTCAAGGTAGTCTAAGAGCCACAGCTTTGGTTCTCTGATGAACCCAACCTGCAGGACTACCACTCGCAGTCCGAGTCTGAAGCCACCAACCCTTCATAGAAATGCAGGTAATCTGAGAGCCACAGCCGTGGTTCAATGACGAACCTGACTTGCCAGACTGCCACCCACAGTCGAGGTCTGAAGCCACCAGCCCCTCACAGAAACAGAGGTATGGACTTACTCTCAGGGATTGATTACCTCCTGGAAGGGAGCCCTAGCTGCCAATTTTTGCTTTCTTTACATGAGGACAGTTGTCTCTGGGTTTAAATCCAGAGTCCTTTACTGCTGTGGCCCACTGGCTGCAGTCAGCCCCAGGAGCACTCTGATTGGCTCCTTATAGCTCTGCACTGTTAATGTTTGATTATATCGTGCTACATTATGTTTTCTGTTAAAACTGTCTTGTTTGTATTTTATAGCTAAAGTTTTCTGATTTAATTTAAATGCCTGTATTGTGTTCCTCATAAAACCAGTAGCATTCTCAGCTCAGGCCTTTGAACCCCCTTCACCTTTTTATGCTCGTATAGTGATTTAAATAGCCCTGTTATTGTTTACTCAGACTAGGAGGCACCTTGCCTAACATCTTTCTTTCCAACACCCCCAATGTTTACACCAGTCTTCATTTCTTTTTAGCTCCACGAACAGCCCCACCCCCTCTGACTTTCTTATTTAATTATTCTCTGCTTTCTCCTTCCGGGTAGTCTGAGAGCCACAGCCATGGTTCTCTGATTAAGCCAACCTGCCAGACTGCCACCCACAGTCCAGGTCTGACGCCACAAGCCCCTCACAGAAACGCCCTTACGGACTTGCCCTCTGGGACTGATTACCTCCAGGAAGGAAGCCCTGGCTGCCAATTTTTGCTTGCTTCTCATGAGGATAGTTGTCTCTGGGTTTCAATCCAGAGTCATTTACCGCTATGGCCCACTGGCTGCAGTCAGCCCCAGGAGCACTCCGATTGGCTCCATATAGCTCTGCACTGTTAATGTTTGATTACATCGTGCTACATTATTTCTGATTTAATGTAAATGCCTGTATTGTGTTCCTCATAAGACCAGTAACATTCTTAGCTCAGGCCTTTGACCCCCCTTCACCTTTTTATGCTAGTATTGTGTTTTAAATAGCCCTGTTCTTGCTAACTCAGACTTGGAGGCACATTGCCTAACATCTTGGCCTGCAACACCCTTTCCCGTTTAAGCCAGTCTGCATTCCTTTATAGCTCCGCGAGAGTCCCCACCCCTCTGATTTTCTTATTTAATTCCCCTCTGCCTTCTCTTTCCAGGTAGTCTGAGAGCCACAGCCGTGGTTCTCTGATGAACCCGACCTGCCAGACTGCCACTCACAGTACAGGTCTGAAGCCATCTGCCCCTCACAGAAATGCAGGTACTGACTTGCCCTCAGGGTCTGATTACCTCCTGGAAGGGAGCCCTAGCTGCCAATTTTTGCTTTTTTTTTACATGAGGACAGTTGTCTCTGGGTTTAAATTTAGAGTGTTTTACTGCTGTGGCCAACCGGCTGTTGTCAGCCCCAGGAGCACTCCGATTGGCTACATATAGCTCTGCACTGTTAATGTTTGATTATATCGTGCTACATTATGTTTTCTGTTAAAACTGTCTTGTTTGTATTTTATAACTGAAGTTTTCTGATTTAATGCAAATGCCTGTATTGTGTTCCTCATATGACCAACAGGGATCTCAGCTCAGGCCTTTGAAAACACCCACTTCGTGCTTTTATGCCAGTATTGTGTTTTAAATAGCAGTGTTATTGCTCACTCAGACTTGGAGGCACCCTGCCTAGCATCTTAGTCTGCAGCGCCCCCCCATTTAATCCACTCTGCATTTCTTTTTTAACTCCATGAGCAGCCCAACCCCCTCTGACTTTCTCATCTAATTCTCCTCTGCCTTCTCCTTCCAGGTAGTCTGAGATCCACAGCCTTTGTTCTCTGATGAACCCGACCTGCAGGACTACCACTCGCAGTCCAGGTCTGAAGCCACCAACCCCTCTCAGAAACACAGGTAGTCTGAGAGCCACAGCCGCGGTTCTCTGATGAACCCAACCTGCCAGTCTGCCACCCACAGTCCAGGTCTGAAGCCACCAGCCCCTCACAGAAATGCAGGCTCGGAGTTGCCCTTAGGGACTGATTACCTCCAGGGAGGAAGACCTATCTGCCAATGTTTGCTTTCTTTACGTGAGGACAGTTGTCTCTAGGTTTAAATCCAGAGTCTTTTACTGCTGTGGCCCACTGGCTGCAGTCAGCCCCAGGAGCACTCCAATTGGCTCCATATAGCTCTACAATGTTAATCTTTGATTATATTGTGCAAGATTATGTTTTCTGTTAAAACTGTCTTGTTTGTATTTTATAGCAGAAGTTTTCTGATTTAATGTAAATGCCTGTATCGTGTTCCTCCTAATCAATCAATCAATCACATCTTTATTTATCCAGGCGAACATCGTTGAGCACAGCTCATTTGCAAGATGGACCTGATAAGGTCAAGGTTGAATTTGCATAGATACATAAAAAATATTCAATATATACACACTCTAGGATACTACATAGAATATTCAGTATTCACGCAGTCAAAGGATAATTCTAATCAGACTATACATTAAATTCAGGTGTAGTGGTAATAAGTGTTGAGGGGAAGGGGAGCAGGAAGTGGTGTGCCTGGCTGGTGGGGGAGGAGGAAGATGGTGGGGACCTATTCTGTGGAACGAATAAACTGTGGGCCTTATGAAGAGGACAGGAGGGCAGCACTGGGGGGGTTTGTATAACAGGGGTATAGGGCTGTGATATATGACAATGGATTAAGGGGAGGTGGTTGGAAAGGAGGGGTGCATGGAGTGTGAGGGGTGGTGTCTCTTAGTAAAGGTGGATACCTTCCGTGAGTTGGCTATATGGGGAGGGAGATGGATAAGATTAGGAATACTCTACTGTTTCTGGAAACAATTACATTTTTCTTTGATAAACCTCAAATACAGATATTTAAAGGATGTAAATGAGATGTATCTGTTCACGTTCAGGGTCTTCTGCATCATATTCCATAAGGTAGATAAGACATAGCTGATAGCAGATCTACCATATCAAGAATTGAATTTGGGCATTTTAAGCATGATGAAGTTTAGACTTCTTAGGGCATATTTACTTGATGTGATTTGTGTGAAGCAGTCTGAGTTGTAATTTGGTAGCATCTTTGATATCACTCTATAAGTCCATAGTGTCACATTCCTGTCTCTTCTAAATTACAGTGAGGTCCATTCCAACTGCAGCATAAAGTGAGCAGTGGTGAGTGCTGAGAGGAAGATCTGTACTAAACCTCAAGGCTCTATAGTAAAGTGTGTCCAGTTTACTCAGATATGAGTTGGGGCAACGATCATAAGACCAGTAGTGATCTCAGCTCAAGCCTTTGAAATCCCCCTCTTCACCTTTTAATGCTATTATTGTGTTTTAAATATCCCTGATACTGCTCACTCAGACTTGGAGGCACGTTGCCTAACATCTTGGCCTGCAACACCCCCTCCCGTTTAAGCCAGTCTGCATTTCATTTTAGCTCCATGAGCATCCCCACCCCTCTGATTTTCTTATTTATTTCTCCTCTGCCTACTCCTTCCAGGTAGTCTGAGAGCCGCAGCTTTGGTTTTCTGATGAACCTGACCTGCCAGACTGCCACCCGCAGTCCAGGTCTGAAGCCAAAAGCCCCTCACAGAAACGCAGGTATGGACTTGCCCTCTGGGACTGATTACCTCCACAAAGGGAGCCCTAGCTGAAAATGTTTGCTTTCCTTGCATGACGACAGTTGTCTCTGGGTTTAAATCCAGAGACTTTTTCTGCTGCGTCCCACTGGCTGCAGTCAGCCCCAGGAGCACTCAGATTGGCTCCATATAGCTCTGCACTGTTAATGTTTGATTATATTGTGCTAGATTATGTTTTCTGTTAAAACTGTCTTGTTTGTATTTTATAGCTGAAGTTTTCTGATTTAATGTAAATGGCTGTATTGTGTTCCTCATAAGACCTGTAGCAATCTCAGCTCAGGCCTTTGAACCCCCTTCACCTTTTTATGCTAGTATTGTGTTTTAAGTAGCCCTGTTTTTGCTCACTCAGACTCGGAGACACCTTGCCTAGCATCTTCGTCTGCAACGCCTTCCCCCCATTAAGCCACTTTGCATTTCTTTTTAGCTCCATGAGCAGCCCAACCCCCTCTGATTTTCTTATTTAAGTCTCCTCTGCCTTTTCCTTCCTGGTAGTCTGAAAGCCACAGCCGTGGTTCTCTGAAGAACCCGATCTGCCAGACTGCCTCCCACAGTCAAGGTCTGAAGACACCAGCCCTCACAGAAATGAAGGTATGGACTTGCTCTCAGGGACTGATTATCTCCAGGAAGGAAACACTAGCTGCCAATTTTTGCTTTCTTTACATGAGGACAGTTGTCTCTGGGTTTAAATCCAGAGTCTTTACTGCTGTGTCCCACTGGCTGCAGTCAGCCCCAGGAGCACTCCAATTGGCTCTATATAACTCTGCACTGTTAGTTTTTGATTATATTGTGCTAAATTATGTTTTCTGCTAAAAATGACTTGTTTGCATTTTATAGCTGAAGTTTTCTGACTTAACATAAATGCCTGTATTGTGTTCCTCATAAGACCAGTAGGGATCTCTGCTCAGGCCAGTTTAAGCCAGTCCGCTTTTCTTTTTAGCTCCATGAGCAGTCCCACCCCCTCTGACTTTCTTATTTAATTCTCCTCTGCCTTCTCCTTCCAGGTAGTCTGAGAGTCACAGCCGTGGATCTCTGAAGAACCCGACCTGCCAGACTGCCACCCGCAGTTCAGGTCTGAGGCCACCAGCCCCTCACAGAAATGCAGGTACGGTCTTGCCCTCAGGGACTGATTACCTCCAGGAAGGGAGCCCTAGCTTCCAGTTTTTGCTATCTTTACGTAAGGACAGTTGTCTCTGGGTTTAATTCAGAGTGTGTTGTCTACCGGCTGCTGTCAGCCCAGGAGCACTCCGAATGGCTCCATATGGCTCTGCACTGTTAATGTTTGATTATATTTTGCAAGATTATGTTTTCTATTGAAACTGTCTTGTTTGCATTTTATAGCAGGAGTTTTCTGATTTAATGTAAATGCCTGTATTGTGTTCCTCATAATACCAGTAAGGATCTCAGCTCAGGCCTTTGAAAACACCCACTTCATGTTTTTATGCCAGTATTGTGTTTTAAATAGCACTGTTATTGCTCACTCAGACGTGGAGGCACCATGCCTAACATCTTGGTCTGCAACACCACCCCCCATTTAATCCACTCTGCATTTCTTTTTAGCTCCATGAGCAGCCCCACCCTCTCTGACTTTCTTATTTTATTCTCCTCTACCTTCTCCTTCCAGGTAGTCTGAGAGCCACAGCCTTGGTTCACTAATGAACCCGACCAGCAGGACTACCACTCGCAGTCCAGGTCTGAAGCCACCAACCCCTCACAGAAACTCAGGTAGTCTGAGATCCACAGCCGTGCTTTTATGATGAACCCGACCTGCCAGACTGCCACCCGCAGTCAAGGTCTGAAGCCACCAGCCCCTCATAGAAATGCAGATTTTCTGAGAGCCACAGCCGTGGTTCTCTGATGAACCCAACCTGCCATTCTAAAACCCACAGTCCAGGTCTGAAGCCACCAGCCCCTCACAGAAACAAAGGTACAGACTTGCCCTCAGGGACTGATTACCTCCAGGAAAGAAGCCCTATCTGCCAATTTTTGCTTTCTTTACATGAGGACAGTTGTCTCTAGGTTTAAATCCAGAGTCCTTTACTGCTGTGGCCCACTGGCTGCAGTCAGCCCCAGGAGCACTCCAACTGGCTCCATATAGCTCTGCACTGTTAATGTTTGACTATATTGTGCTAGATTATGTTTTCTGTTAAAACTGTCTTGTTTGTATTTTATAGCTGAAGTTTTCTGATTTAATGCAAATGCCTGTATTGTGTTCCTCATTAGACCAGTAGCGATCTCAGCTCAGGCCTTTGAACCCCCCCTTCACCTTTTTATGCTAGTATTGTTTTTTAAAAAGCTCTTTAATTGTTCATTCAGACTTTGAGGCACCTTGCCTACCATCTTGGTCTGCATCACCCCCTCCATTTAAGCCAGTCGGCATTTCTTTTTAGCTCCATGAACAGCGCCACACCCTCTGACTTTCTTATTTAATTCTCCACTACCTTCTCCTACAAGGTAGTCTGAGAGCCTCAGCCATGACTGTCTGATGAACCCGACCTGCCAGACTGCCACCCGCAGTCCAGGTCTGAAACCACCAGCCCCTCACAGAAAAGAAGGGATGGACTTGTCTTCAGGGACTGATTACCTCCAGGAAGGGAGCCCTAGCTGCCAATTTTTGCTTTCTTTACATGAGAACAGTTCTCTCTGGGTTTAAATCCAGAGTCATTTACTGCTGTGGTGCCCTGGCTGAAGTCAGCCCTAGGAGAACTCCAATTGGCTCCATATAGCTCTGCACTGTTAATGTTTGATTATATTGTGCTAGATTATGTTTTCTGTTAAAACTGTCTTGTTTGCATTTTATAGCTGAAGTTTTCTGATTTAATGTAAATGCCTGCATTGTGTTCCTCATAAGACCAGTAGCGTTCTCAGCTCAGGCCATTTAACCCACCCTCTTCACCTTTTTACACTAGTATTGCATTTTAAATTGCCCTGTTATTGCTCACTCAGACTTGGAGGCACCTTGCCTAACATCTTAGTCTGCAATACCCTCCCCTGTTTATGCCAGTCTTCATTTATTTTTAACTCCATGAGCAGCCCCACCCCCCTCTGACTTTCTTATTTAATTCTCCTCTGCCTTCTCCTTCCATGTAGTCTAAGAGCCATAGCCATTGTTCTCTGATGAACCCGTCCTGCCAGACTGCCACCTGCCATCCAGGTCTGAAGCCACCAGCTCCTCACAAAAGTGCAGATACGGACTTGACCTCAGGGACTGATTACTTCCCTGGAATGGAGCCCTAGATGCTAATTTTTGCTTTCTTTACATGAGGACAGTGGTCTCTGGGTTTAAATCCAGAGTCTTTTACTCTTGTGGCCCATTTGCTGCAGTCAGCCCCAGGAGCACTCCAATTGGCTCCATATAGATCTGCACTATTAATGTTTGATTGTTTTGTGCTATATTATGTTTTCTGTTAAAACTGCCTTGCTAGTATTTTATAGCTGAAGAAATCTAATTTAATCTAAATGCCTGTATTGTGTTACTTATAAGACCAGCAGCGATCTCAGCTCAGACCTTTGAAACCCCCTTCACATTTTTACCCTAGAACTGTGTTTTAAATAGCCCTGTTGTTGCTAACTCAGACTTGAGGACACCTTGCCTTAATCTTGGTCTACAACCCCCACCCCCCCCGTTTAAGCCAGTCTGTATTTCATTTTAGGTCCATGAGCAGCCCCATCCTCTATGACTTTCTTACTTAATTCTCCTCTGCCTTCTCCTTCCAGGTAGTATGAGAGCCACAGCCATGGTTATCTGATGAACCCGACCTGCCAGGCTGCGACATGCAGTCCACGTCTGAAGCCACCAGCCGCTCACAGAAACGTAGATACGGACTTGCCTTCAGGGTCTGATTACCTCCAGGAAGGGAGCTCTGGCTGCCATTTTTTGCTTTCTTTACATGAGGATAATTGTCTCTGTTTTTAAATCCAGAGCCTTTTACTGCTGTGGCCCACTGACTGCAGTCAGGCCCCGGAGTATTCTGATTGGAACCATATAGTTCTGCACTGTTAATGTTTGATTATATTGTGCTAGATTATGTTTTCTATTAAAACTGCCTTGTTTGTATTTTATAGCTGAAGTTTTCTGACTTAATGTAAATGCCTGTATTATGTTCCTTATAAGACAAGTAGTGATCTAAGCTCAGGCGCTTGAAACCCACACTTTCACCTTTTTACACTAGTATGGTGTTTTAAATAGCCCTGTTATTGCTCACTCAGACTTTGAGGCACCTTGCCTAACATCTTGGTCTGCAACACCCCTCCTGTTTAAACCAGTCTGCATTTCTTTTTAGCTCCATGAACAGCCCCACCCCCTCTGACTTTCTTATTTAATTCTCCTCTGCCTTCTCCTTCTAGGTAGTCTGAGAGCCACAGCCGTGGTTCTCTGACCAGCTCAACCTGCTAGACTGCCTCCCTCAGTTCAGGTCTGAAGCCACCAGCCCCTCTCAGAAATGTAGGTACAGACTTGCCCACAGGAACTACCTCCATGAAGGGAGCCATAGCTGCCAATTTTTGCTTTCCTTACATGAGGACAGTTGTCTTTGGGTTTAAATCCTGAGTCTTTTACTGCTGTGCCCCACTGGCTACAGTGAGCCCCTGGAGCACTCCGATTGGCTCCATTTAGCTGTGCACTGATAATGTTTGATTATATTGTGCTAGATTGTTTTCTGTTAAAACTGTCTTGTTTGTATTTTATAGCTGAAGTTTTCTGATTTAATGTAAATGCCTGTATTATGTTCATCATAAGACCTGTAGCAATCTCAGCTTAGGCCTTTCAAACCCCCTCTTCAACTTTTTATGCTGGTATTGTGTTTTAAAAAGCCCTGTTATTGATCACTCAGACTTGCAGGCACCTTGAATAACATCTTGGTCTGCAACACCTCCCCTGTTTAAGTCAGTTTGCTTTTCTTTTTAGCTCTTCGAGCAGCCCCACTCCCTCTGACTTTCTTATTTAATTCTCCACTGCCTTCTCCTTCCAGGTAGTCTGAGAGCTGCATCCTTGGTTCTCTGATGAACTTGACCTGCAGGCTGCCACCTGCAGTGCAGGTCTGAAGCCACCAACCCCTCTCAGAAACACAGGTATGGACTTTCCCTCTGGGACTGATCACCTCCTGAGAGGGAGCCCTAGCTGCCAATTTTTTGCATTCTTTACATGAAGACAGTTGTCTCTGAGTTTAAATCCAGAGACTTTTACTGCTGTGTCCCACTGGCTGCAGTCAGCCCCAGGAGCACTCAGATTGGCTCCATATAGCTCTGCACTGTTAATGTTTGATTATATTGTGCAAGATTATGTTTTCTGTTAAAACTGTCTTGTTTGTATTTCATAGCTGAAGTTTTCTGATTTAATGTAAATCCCTGAATTGTGTTTCTCATAATACCAGTAGCGATCTCAGCTTAGGCCTTTGAAACCCCCCCGTTACATTTTTGCGGTAGGATTGTGTTTTAAATAGAGCTGTTATTCCCCACTCAGACTTCGAGGCACCTTGCCTAATATCTTGGTCTGCAACACCCTTCCCGTTTAAGCCAGTCCTCATTTCTTTTTAGCTTCACAAGCAGCCCCACCCCCTCTGACTTTCTTATTTAGTACTCCTCTGCCTTCTCCTTCTAGGTAGTCTGAGAGCCACAGCAGTGGTTCCCTGACCAGCCCAACCTGCCAGACTTCCTCCCTCCGTCCAGGTCTGAAGCCACCAGCCCCTCACAGAAACACATATACGGTCTAGCCCTCAGAGTCTGATTAACTCCAGGAAGGGAGCCCTGGCTGCCAATTTTTGCTTTCCTTACTAGAGGAGAGTTGTCTTTTGGTTTAAATTCAGAGTCCTTTACTGCTGTGGAACACTGCCTGCAGTCAGCCTCAGAAACACTCTGATTGGCTCCATTTAGCTCTGCACTGTTAATGTTTGATTATGTTGTGATAGATTGTGTTTTCTGTTAAAACTGTCTTGTTTGTAATTTATAGCTGAATTTTTCTGATTTAATGTAAATGCCTGTATTGTGTTCCTCATAAGACCAGTAGCGATCTCAGCTCATGCCTTTGAAACCACCCCATTCACCTTTTTATGCTAGTATTGTGTTTTAAATAGCCCTGTTATTGCTCACTCAGACTTGGAGGCACCTTGAATAACATCTTGGTCTGCATTATCCCGCCCCCCTGTTTAAGCCAGTCTACATTTCTTCTTAGCTCCACGAGCAGCCCCACCTCCTCTGACTTTCCTATTTAATTCTCCTCTGCCTTCTCCTTCAGGGTAGTCTGAGAGCCAAAGCTGTGGTTCTCTTTCGAACCTTACCTGCTAGACTGCCACCCACAGTCCAGGTCTGAATCCACCAGCCCCTCATAGAAACACATTTATGGACATGCGCTCAGGGACTGATTATCTCCAGGAAGGTAGCCCTAGCTGTCAATTTTTGCTTTCTTTACATGAGGACAGTTGTCTTTAGGTTTAAATCCACAGTCTTTTACTGCTCTGGCCCACTGGCTGCAGTCAGCCCCAGGAGGACTCCAATTGGCACGATATTGCTCTGCACTGTTAATGTTTGATTATATTGTGCTAGATTATGTTTTCTGTTAAAACTGTCTTGTTTGCATTTTATAGCTGAAGTTTCCTGATTTAGTAAAAATGCCTGTATTGTGTTCCTCATAAGACAAGTAGTGATCTCAGCTCAGGTCTTTGAAACCCAACCCTTCTCCTTTTAACGCTAGTACTGTGTTTCAAATAGTATTGCTATTGCTCACTTAGACTTTGAGGCACCTTTCCTATTATCTTGGTCTACAACAGCCCCAACCATTTAAGCCAGTCTGCATTTCTTTTTAGCTCTATGAGCAGCCACACCCCCTTTGACTTTCTTATTTAATACTCTTCTGCCTTCTCCTTTAAGGTAGTCTGAGAGCCACAGCCGTGGTTTTTGACAAACCCATCCTGCCAGGCTGCCACCCGCAGTCCAGGTCTGAAGCCACCAGTCCCTCGCAGAAATGCAGTTATGCACTTGCTCTCAGGGACTGATTACCTCCAGGAAGGGAGCCCTAGCTGCCAATTTTTGCTTTCTTTACATGAGACAGTTGTCTCTGGGTTTAAATCCAGAGTCTTTTACTGATGTGGTCCACTGGCTGCAGTTAGCTCCAGGAGCACTCCGATTGGCTCCATATAGCTCTGCTCTGTTAATGTTTGATTATATTGTGCTAGATTATGTTTTCTGTTAAAACTGTCTTGTTTGTGTTTTATAGCTGAAGTTTTCTGATTTAATGTAAATGCCTGTTTTGTGTTCCTCTCAAGACCAGTAGCGATCTCAGCTCCGGTCTTTGAAACCCTCCCCTTCACCTTTCTATGCTAGTATTTTGTTTTAAATAGCCTGTTATTGCCAACTCAGACTTATTGGCACCTTGCCTAACATCTTGGTCTGCAAGTCCCCAACCCCCCCCCCGTTTAAGCCAGTCTGCATTTCATTTTAGCTCCACGAGCAGCCCTTCCCCCTCTGACTTTCTTATTTAATTCACTTCTGCCTTCTCCTTCCAGGTAGTCTGAGAGCCACAGCTGTGGCTCTCTGATGAGCCCATCCTGCCAGATTGCCACCCGCAGTCCAGGTCTGAAGGCACCAGTCCCTCGCAGAAACGCAGGTATGGACTTGCCCTCTGGGACTGATTACCTCCAGAAAGGGAGCCCCAGCTGATGATTTTTGCTTTCTTTATGTGAGGACAGTTGTCTCTGGGTTTAAATCCAGAGTCTTTTACTGCTGTGGTCCACTGGCTGCAGTTAGCTCCAGGAGCACTCCGATTGGCTCCATATAGCTCTGCGCTGTTAATGTTTGATTATATTGTGCTAGATTATGTTTTCTGTTAAAACTGTCTTGTTTGTATTTTATAGCTGAAGTTTTCTGATTTAATGTAAATGCCTGTATTGTGTTCCTCTCAAGACCAGTAGCGATCTGAGCTAAGGCTTCTGAAACCCAGCCTTCACATTTTTCACTAGTATTGTGTTTTAAATTGCCCTGTTTTTGCTCACTCATACATTGAGGCACCTTGCCAAACATCTTGGTCTGCAACAGCCCCCATTTAAGCCAGTCTGCATTTCTTTTTAGCTACACAAGCAGCCCCACCCCCTCTGACTTTCTTTTTTAATTATCCTCTGCCTTCGCCTTCACCAGTCCCTCGCAGAAATGCAGGTATGGACTTGCCCTCTGGGACTGATTACCTCCAGAAAGGGAGCCCTAGCTGACAATTTTTCTTTCTTTATGTGAGGACAGTTGTCTCTGGGTTTTAATCATTAGTCTTTTACTGCTGTGGCCCACTGGCTGCAGTCAGCTCCAGGAGCGCTCCGATTGGCTCCATATAGCTCGGCAGTTTTAATGTTTGATTATATTGTTGAAGATTGTTTTCTGCTAAAACTGTCTTGTTTGTATTTCATAGCTGAAGTTTTCTGATTTAATGCAAATGCCTGTATTGTGTTCCTCATAAGACCAGTAGCAATTTCAGTTCAGGCTTTTGGAACCCAGGCTTCACATTTTTCACTAGTATTGTGTTTTAAATTTCCCTGTTATTGCTCAATCATACTTCGAGGCACCTTGCCTAACATCTTAGTCTGCAACATCCCTTCCCCTGTTTAAGCCAGTCTGCATTTCATTTTAGCTCCACGAGCAGCCCTTCCCCCTCTGACTTTCTTATTTAATTCACTTCTGCCTTCTCCTTCCAGGTAGTCTGAGAGCCACAGCTGTGGCTCTCTGATGAGCCCATCCTGCCAGATTGCCACCCGCAGTCCAGTTCTGAAGGCACCAGCCCCTTACAGAAACGCAGGTATGGACTTGCCCTCTGGGACTGATTACCTCCAGGAAGGGAGTCCTAGCTGACGATTTTTGCTTTCTTTATGTGAGGACAGTTGTCTCTGAGTTTTAATCCATAGTCTTTTACTGCTGTGGCCCACTGGCTGCAGTCAGCTCCAGGAGCACTCCAATTGGCTCCATATAGCTCGGCAGTTTTAATGTTTGATTATATTGTTGAAGATTGTTTTCTGCTAAAACTGTCTTGTTTGTATTTCATAGCTGAAGTTTTCTGATTTAATGTAAATGCCTGCATTGTGTTCCTCATAAGACCAGTAGCAATTTCAGTTCAGGCTTTTGGAACCCAGGCTTCACATTTTTCACTAGTATTGTGTTTTAAATTTCCCTGTTATTGCTCAATCATACTTCGAGGCACCTTGCCTAACATCTTGGTCTGCAACACCCCTTCCCCTGTTTAAGCCAGTCTGCATTTCTTTTTAGCTACACAAGCAGCCCCACCCCCTCTGACTTTCTTATTTAATTCTCCTCTGCCTTCTCCTTCCAGGTAGTCTGAGAGCACTAGCTGCACAGAATAGCATGTACAGACTTGCCCTCAGGGACTTATTATCTCTAGAAAGGGAGCCCTAGCTGCCAATTTTTGCTTTCTTTACATGAGGACAGTCGTCTCTGGGTTTAAATCCAGAGTCTTTTACTGCTGTGGCCCACTGGCTGCAGTCAGCCCCTGGAGTACTCTGATTGGCTCCATACAGCTCTCCACTGTCAATGTTTGATTATATTTTTCGAGATTATGTTTTCTGCTAAAACTGTCTTGTTTGTATTTTATAGCTGAAGTTTTCTGATGTTTTGTAAATGCTTGTATTGTGTTCCTCATAAGACCAGTAGTGATCTCAGCTCAGGCCTTTGAAACCCAACTCTTCACCTTTTTACACTAGTACTGTGTTTTAAATAGCCCTGTTATGGCACACTCAGACTTTGAGGCACCTTGCCTAACATCTTGGTCTGCAACTCCTCCTCTGTTTAAGCCAGTCTGCATTTCTTTTTAGCTCCACTAGCAGCCCCACCTCTTCTGACATTCTTATTTAATTCTCCTCTGCCTTCTCATTCCAGGTAGTCTTAGAGCAACAGTCATGCTTCTCTGATGAATCCGTCCTGCCAAGCCACCACCCGCAGTCCAGGTCTGAAGCCACCAGCCCCTCACAGAAGTGCAGGTACGGACTTGCCCTCAGGGGCTGATTACCTCCAGGAAGGTAGGCCTACCTTCAAATTTTTGCTTTCTTTACATGAGGACAGTTGTCTCTGGGTTTAAATCCAGAGTATTTTACTGCTGTTGCCCACTGGCTGCAGTCTGCCCTAGATGCACTCTGATTGGCTCCATATTTCTCTGCACTGTTAATGTTTGATATCGCTGAAGTTTTCTTTTTTTTTCAATTCAAATTTTTTAGCAAATTTTCCACAACAAAAGAGGCAGTTAACAAGGAAAGTAGAACAAGAATACAGAAACTTGTTCTGCTAAAACTGCCCCTCCCCCCTCCCCCATACAGCAGTAATATGCCACTTTGCAACATAGGTTCAAAAATATTATACATGAGTATACAGGGCAATCTACTCTGAAACTATACTTATGTCTGGGCAACTAGTATTAAGGAGTGAAGGGGACCCCATATTTGAGTGTAGACAGGTATTCTATTGTGAAGTCTGGCAATAGCTTTTTCTGTACGCAGGTTAGTGAGGATTTCATTCACCCATTCCTGTAATGTCAGAGTTGTCTTATCTTTCCAATGGTGTAAAATAAGCATCTTTACAGATAGTGCTATCATAGAAATATGAAACCTTCTTTCTTTGACCCTGATGAAGGACAGATCCCCTAGAAGACAAATGCCAGGTGTGAAACACTCCTGCAGACCCAATAAAGGGTCCAGGAAAGCTTTGATAGAATCCCACAAAAGGGAAATTTTGGGACAAGACCAAAATATATGGAAGAGTGTTCCCTCTCCCTGGGAACATCTAACACATATATTCGAGTCAAGGAAACCCCATTTCTTTAACTTAACTGGAGAATAATACATGTTGTGCAAGATATGATATTGCATAAGGTGCAGTCTATCCTGGGACACAAATTTATGGCAGGACCTCCACAAGGCCTGTCAGTTGGGGGAATAATGGGGAAATATAGAACTCCAGAACCTCGACGGTCCAAAAGAGTCCCAGTATCTTCTGTGAAACAAATCTTGATATAATTTGGAGATGACAACGGAGGACCCAAGTAGAGATGAAAATTCTGGGATCAGGGCCCCAACCGTTTGGCTAGGAGGGATATTGCCCATCACTGTTGTAAGTAGGTGCCTTAGCTGCACTGCTTTGAAGTTTGAGTACACTGGAATACTAAATTTCTGAACAAGATCACCTGCTGACAACCATTTTTCCTCATCATCCAAGAAGGAAGATACTATCCCATCACCCAATTTGGGCAACCAAGTGTGAGGAATCTGCTGCTTGTTCATAGTGAAGTATGGGGAGTCCCAAATGGATTGGGCCAAGTCTAACTGGGGGATATAGTGCAAAAAGGAGCAAAGCTGCGCATATACCTTTAAGGAAGTCATAAAAGTGGGACACTTCTCGGCACCATGCACCTGGGGCATTTTTATGTAGAACAAAGTTAAGGGATCCATGTTCATAGACCGGATTAAATCCAACTCTATTTTAGGTCATGTCGGCCATAAATTTTCGGGGCCCGGACATACCCATTTAAGGTATTTTGCCAGGTGGCTAGCCAATAATAATAAATAGCCAAATGAGGAATCCGCAATCCCCCCTCAGATTTTGAGGCAGCCAATTTATAATAAGCCAGTCGGGAGTATTTGTCAGACCAGATAAACTTGGTAAAAGTGCCGTGCAGTTTCTTAAACCAGGATAATGGAATAAATGTATTTAGGAGGGATAGAGGGTAGAAGATTCTTGGGAAGATATTCATCTTGATTATGTTAATCTGTCCCCATAATGAAATTGTGAGTTTAGACCATCTGTCAAGATCCTGAATTATAAACTGGGAGAGAGGCTCCAGATTTTCCTTGAACCATACTGAGGGATTGTTAGTTTGATGCCCAGATATTTTAGTGTCCTAAGAGCCCAACATAAACCTAAGGGGGTGATATCAGTCTTGAATATCTTGTGGTTTAGGGGAAAAAAGGAGGATTTATTAGCATTTAGTTTATAGTTTGAGACAGCACTGAATTTAGCAATTTCACCCAGCAAAGCCAGAATGAAGGATACCGGGTGGGATAAGTACAAAAGGAGATAATCCATGTATGGAGTAATCTTAACTTCATGACGCCCCACCCAGATGCCCTGTATTCCCACATTGCTGAGAATACTTTGAATGAGAGGTTCCAGATACAGGTTAAATAGAAGGGGAGAGAGAGGACAACCCTGTCTAGTACCTGACTATAATAAGAAAGACTTGGAAAATACACCATTTCCTGAGATCTTTGCTGAGGTGGTTTTGTATAAAGCACAAATCCAGGATGTAAAAATAGAAGGAAACTGGAATGCCTTAAGGACTTGGATCAAAAAGTTCCAGTTCACACGATCAAATGCCTTCTTGGCATCCATGGAGACCAGCCCTGCGGGAAACGTAGCATCCCTGGAGACCAAGAAGACATGATAAAGGGTGCTCAGATGATCTGAGGATGAATGTCCCTTCATGAATCCAACCTGGGCCATACCTATTAGGTCGGGAAGGACCACAGTTAACCTGTTAGGTCGGGAAGGACCACAGTTAACCTATCGGCTAATATCTTCAAAAGGATTTTGATGTCCTGATTTAAAAGATATATGGGCCTGCAGCTTTGAACTAACTCAGGATCCTTATCTGGTTTAGGGAGAAGGACAATCAGGGCTTCAAACAGGTAGGGGTCTGCCTCTACCCCTGATAAAATGTACTGAAATATCCGAGAAAGTACTGGCAGTAGAAGTTCATGAAAAACTTTGTAAAATAAAGAGGAGAACCCATCCGGGCCTGGGACCTTGTCCGAAGTCAGTGCTCCTATAACCTCTGAGATCTCCTGAGATATAGGAGATGCCAGAAAACACTTGTGTTGCTTTGTTAAGGAGGGCAGATGGAAATCCCTTAAATACTCCTCTAGAATCTCTGGACAAGGAGGGTTCTCCATGTCTCTATATAATTGATCGTAATATAGAGCAAACTCTTGCACTAACTCAGAAGGGGATACTCTCAGGGACCTGTCTGACAGTGCCTGAATTGGGGGGATAAATCTTGCAGATTCCTGTTGTTTTAAACGCAATACGAGTAAATGCCCCGCTTTCTCTCCCTGGTCCGTATAACTGGCTCTGGTTCAGATTATAGCTAACTCTGCCTTTTCCCTTAACAGATCTAGATATCTATCTTTGGCCACCAGAAGCTTCTTACTGTCCTCACTAGAAGTATTGACAGAGAGATTAGCATCAAGGGACCGAATTTGGGACAATAATGACAGTAGCTCTTCCTCCTGTGCCCTTTTCCTTTTTGATGCTAAACTGATAAGAACTCCCTTCATATAAGCTTTAAAGGCACCCCATAAAATGTCTGGCTTTGCACTATCTAAATGGTTAGATGAGAAGAACTCAATTTGTTCTCTTATAAGCTTGCAATACTTGGCATCCTTTAGGAGCTGTTCGTTGATCTTCCACCTGGTCTCCCTTCTGGGTGAGTTGAGAAATGCCAAATTACATACCACAAGAGAGTGGTCGGAAATAGGGCCAGACTGGATCGAGGTGGACATAACCCCAGCAAGAGACCCTGAGAGATAAATACATAGTCGATGCGAGACTGCGAACCGTGCACCATCGAGTTAAAGGTAAACTCCTTGGAATTAGGATGCAACATGCGCCAAATATCACAGATCCCACATTGATCTACCAAATCCTTAAGTGCCCTTTGCCCCGGGGACAGCCCCCTCAGTCCACTACCTGACCTATCCAGGTTGGAGTCTATGACCTGATTAAAATCACCCGCCATAATGATCATGATGGGAAGCATTGGGAGAATAATAGTTATCAGCCTCATGAAGAAACCCAGGTCGTCAATATTAGGTCCATAGATACTGCAAAGTAAAAGTGGTACTAACCAGAGAGTGCCTTTAACTAGGACAAACCTGCCCCCTGGATCTTTGATAACCTGCATGGAGATGAAGGGAATGCCTCTATTAATAATTAACATGACCCCACAGCTATTGGTGGAACCCGAAGCGTTATAAACCTGACCCACTTGTTTTCTCCTTAGTTGTAAAGCTTTAGATTCTAGTAAACGATTCCTGCAAAAACGTTATCTGAGAATGCAATAGACTGAAATGTTTGAGCACCTGATATTGTTTGAATTTTTTCCTGATCCCTTTTACATTTCAGGTTGCAAGAACCACATCATTAGCCATCTAAATAAGGTTAAAGAGCTTAGTTTTAACAGCCCTGTACAAGAACATCAAGAAATATTCAACCAGATTCCAAGTATTACTGCTGTATACTCCTCCCTCCCCCTCCCCATCCCATCCATGATTACCCCAAACCCTTCCCCCCATAAAGTCTCCCCTTTCATTTGACATGCAATGAACCAGTCCTATAACTTTAAACCCTCCCCACCCACCCAACTGTCACAAGCAACGTTTAGCACAGTACTGCTTCCCCTCCTCACCCCCAGCCTCCTGAGATAACCCCCCTGCCACAAACAAGAGTAACAGTCTTCTCATGCAAATAAATGCCCTTAGATCCAGAAGAGAAAGAAAAGGGGATTAAACTGCATTAGCAACCCTAGTGGCTTAAAAGAGGTGCTGGACCATGAACCCCAACGCATCTTAATTGTAAGGGAATAATAAAAATGAGATAAAGCACCCTGAAAAACTTAAACAGGCACCCAGAGACCCCAGGAGATGAACAAGGAGATAGGTCTCCTGTGACCCTATGAGAGAGATCCATGCCAAACAACAAACCGGATGGAGTCATGCAGAAGGGAAGTTGCCCCTTCTAACCTAGATTCTGTGGCCTGCTTAACAAAGAGGGACACCAGCACTTTAAACCCTGATCATTAAATTTTAAATTTGGGCGTCATTAAGTCAGCTCCTTGTCAGCCCGAACACCCAGGAGCACAAAATAGGGACTTTCAGTGACCCGAGCCAGAAGCAGAGAGCATAACCAAAAGGAAGTCATCCCCTCATTACCACCATCATTGAACTGGCATTCCCGTGCACTGAGCTCCCCTTAGTGGATACTAAACAACCGTACCTGCATATTCACTTGAAAGTTAGGGGTTGGCCCAGTACAGCACCAAAATTAAACCACTCTTAGAATGACATATTGCTCCTTAGCAATTTAGGACATTCCTCCCTTCATTAATAAAGGCCTGCTCATCCAGTTAAAGTAGAATATGAAAAACACCTTCCCCCAACAAGTAAAATAAACATTCCTACAAAACATTAATCAAGATTACAGGCTCATTTTTAACACTAGCGCATGAGTGTCCCATGAGAATTGACACAGTTAAGTAATAAGTAGGTCCAGTTAGATAACCGGAGTTTCCAGAGGCAAACCATCGCTATGAACTTCTTGAAGATTTGAGTAGCTAACAGTCTCAACTTGACAGCACGAGACTCCCCTCGCCAAAGGGGTAAAACTTCTCATGGATCCCAAAACAAATCAGGCAAGGTGAGCTTAAGACCGGAGAGAGCAGATTCTGGGTCATCATAGGTAATCCAGGATCTGTTCACTAACACCTGCAGCCTGGCCAAATACCTCATCCTGAATTTGAAGCCCACAGCAATAACCTTTGACACAATGGGGTGAAATGCTATACGTTTCAACCTGACCGATCCTGGCAAATCTTGTGCAATTCTCAGCTTGGAGTTCTCCCAGCAGACCTCCTGTAGAGCTCTCACTTTTACCAAGAAATGTTGCCTCTCTAAGAAATTTAGGAAGCGGCAAATAGTGGGATGAGGGGCAGCCCCTGGTGGTGGTTTCGGCAGCAACGGTCTATGCGCTTGCTCAATAGTGTATGCAGGGCCAAAGGGAGAGGGACCAGCAATCCGTTCCACCAGCTTCTGCATAAAAACTACAGCATTCTGGCCCTCTTCCTCTTCAGGTAGCCCTAAGATTACCACATTGTTTCTGTGGTGGTGGCCCTCGAGGTCTTCTAACTTTGCCTCCACTCGAGAGAGCTTCTGCCTAATCGCCGCTAGCCCAGGGTCCACCTTGTCTAAGCGATGCTCCAGGGAGACAATACGAGTGGTGTTATCCGAGGCCATCATCGAGACCTCATCCAATTTTTTAGATAGAGCTTTAAGGTTGGTCGCCATCTCTTTCACCTCCTCTCGAAAAGGTTTAAATTCTTCCAGAAACCTATTTAAGGTTAAAGGTTCCTGCTCCATTGCATGACTGAGGTGATCGGGTGTATCAGGCCCACTCGAAGCCCAGGATTTCTTTGGGGCCTTCTCGGAGGTGACTGGAGGAGTATGCTTTTGAGGGGCTTTCTTCATGTAAGCCTCCATCAGTGCCCAAATCTTGCTCGTCCAAGGCTTTGGAATTTTAGAAGGCTGGATCAGTAGAGAACAGATGGTTTTTGGCAGATTCGATATTAGAAAAAAATGATTATAAAATCGAGAGGCTGGAGCCACGCGGAGGAGCTTCTACTCAGCACTCTGCATCATGTGGTCTTCCATAGCTGAAGTTTTCTGATTTAATGTAAATGCCTGTATTGTGTTCCTCACAAGACCAGTAGTGATCTCAGCTCAGGCCTTTGAAACCCCTCCCTTGACCTTTTTACACTAGTCTTGTGTTTAAATAGCCTTGTTATTGCACACTCAGACTTGGAGGCACCTTGCCTAACTTCTTGGTCTGCAACAGCCCCCAATGTTTAAGCCAGTCTGCATTTCTTTTCATCTCCATCAGCAGCCCAACCCCCTCTGTCTTTCTTATTTAATTCTTCTCTGCCTTCTCCTTCCAGGTAGTCTGAGAGCCACAGCTGTGGTTTTTTGACAAACCCATCCTGCCAGGCTGCCATCTGCAGTCCAGGTCTGAAGCCACCAGTCCCTCGTAGAAACACAGTTATGCACTTGCTCTCAGGGACTGATTACCTCCAGGAAGGGAGCCCTAGCTGCCAATTTTTGCTTTCTTTACATGAGGACAATTGTCCCTGGGTTTAAAACCAGAGTCTTTTACTGCTGTGGCCCACTGGCTGTAGTCAGCCCCAGGAGCACTCCAATTGGCTCCATATAGCTCTGCACTGTTAATGTTTGATTATATCGTGCTAGATTATGTTTTCTATTAAAACTGCCTTGTTTGTATTTTATAGCTGAAGTTATCTGATTTTATCTAAATGCCTGTATTGTGTTCCCCATAAGACCAGCAGCGATCTCTGCTCAGGCATTTGAAACCCACCCCTTCACCTTTTTACACTAGTACTGTGTTTTAAATAGCCATGTTACTGCTCACTCAGACTTTGAGACACCTTGCCTAACATCTTGGCCTGCAACACCCCCCCGTTTAAGCCAGTTTGAATTTCTTTTTACCTCCTCGAGCAGCCCCACCCACTCTGACTTTCTTATTTAATTCTCCACTGCCTTCTCTTTCCAGGTAGTCTTAGAGCCACGGCTGTGGTTCTCTGACGAACTTGACCTGCAGACTGCCACCTGCAATGCAGGTCTGAAGCCACCAGCCTCTCACAGAAACATAGGTACGGACCTTCCCTCAGGGACTGATTACCTCCAGGAAGGGAGCCCTAGCTGCCAATTTTTTGCTTTCTTTACATGAGGACAGGTGTCTCTGGGTTTAAATCCAGAGTCTTTTACTGCTGTGGCCCACTGGCTTCTGTCAGCCCCAGGAGCACTACGTTTGGTTCCATATAGCTCTGCCCTGTTAATGTTTTATTATATTGTGCAACATTATGTTTTCTGTTAAAACTATCTTGTTTGTATTTTATAGCTGAATTTTTCTTATTTAATGTAAAAGCCTGTCTTTGTGTTCCTCATTGGACCAGAAGCGATCTCTGCTCAGGTCTTTGAAACCCCCCTTCTCATTTTTATGCTAGTATTGTGTTTTAAATAGCCAGTTATTGCTCACACAGACTTGGAGGCACCTTGCCTAACATCTTGGTCTGCAACAACTCCCCCCCCCCTTTTAAGCCAGTCTACATTTCTCTTTAGATCCACGAGCAGCCCACCCCATCTGACTTTCTAATTTAATTCTCTTCTACCTTACAATTCCAGGTAGTCTGAGAGCCACAGCAGTGGTTCTCAGAGGAACCCAACCTGCCAGATTGCCACCCTCAGTCCAGGTCTGAATCCACCAGCCCCTCACAAAAATGCAGGTACGGTCTTGCCCTCAGGGACTGACTACCTCCATGAAGAAAGCCATAGCTGCCAATTATTGCTTTCTTTACATGAGGACTGTTGTCTCTGGGTTTAAATCCAGAGTCTTTTACTGCTGTGGCCCACTGGCTGCAGTCTGCCCCAGGAGCACTCAGATTGGCTCCATATAGCACTGCACTGTTAATGTTTGATTATATTGTTCTAGATTATGTTTTCTGCTAAAACTGTCTTGTTTGTATTTTATAGTTGAAGTTTTCTGAATTAATGTAAATGCCTGTATTGTGTTCCTCATAAGACCAGAAGCAACCTCAGTGCTGGCCTTGGAACCCCCGTTCACCTTTTTACTCTAGTATTGTGTTTTAAATAGCCCTGTTATTGCTCACTCATACTTGGAGTCACCTTGCCTAACATCTTGGTTTGCAAACCCTCCCTGTTTATGCCAGTCTGCATTTCTTTTTAGCTGCACAAGCAGCCCCACCCCCTCTGACTTTCTTATTTAATTCTTCTCTGCCTTCTCCTTCCAGGAAGTCTGAGATCCACAGTTGTGGTTCTCTGACAAACCTAACCTGCTAGACTGCCACCCGCAGTCCAGGTCTGAATCCACCAGCCCCTCACAGAAACACAGGTATGGACCTGCCCTCAGGGGCTGATTATCTCCAGGAAGGTAGCCCTAGCTGCCAATTTTTGCTTTCTTTACATGAGGACAGATGTCTCTGGGTTTAAATCCAGAGTCCTTCACTGCTGTGGCCCACTGGCTGCAGTCAGCCCCAGGAGCACTCCTTTTGACACCATATAGCTCTGTACTGTTAATGTTTGATTATATTGTGCTACATTATGTTTTCTGTTAAAACAGCCTTGTTTGTATTTTATAGCTGACGTTTTCTGATTTAATGAAAATGCCTGTATTGTGTTCCTCATAAGACCAAAAGCGATCTCAGCTCAGGCCTTTGAAATCCTGCCAGTTCACCTTTTTACACTAGTATTGTGTTTTAAAGAGCCCAGTTATTGCTCACTCAGACTTGGAGGCACCTTGCCTAACATCTTGGTCTGCAACCACCCATCCCCCGTTGTAGCCAGTGTGCATTTCTTTTTAGCTCCATCAGCAGCCCCATCCCCTCTGACTTTCTTATTTAATTCTCCTCTGCCTTCTCCTTCCAGGTAGTCTGAGAGCAACAGCCGTGGTTCTCTGAAGAACCCGATCTGCCAGACTGCCACACGAAGTCAAGGTCTGAAAACACCAGCCCCTCACAGAAACGTATGTACAGACATGCACTCAGGGACTGATTTCCTCCACGAAGGGAGCCCTAGCAGCCAAATTTTGCTTTCTTTACATCAGAACAGTTGTCTCTGGGTTTAAATCCAGAGTCTTTTACTGCTGTGGCCCACTGGCTGTAGTCAGCTCCTGGAGCACTTCATAGAAACATAGAAACATAGATTTTGACGGCAGATAAGGACCGCTTGGCCCACCCAGTCTGCCCATTTCCCTACCTAATGGATAAGCTGCAGATCCTAGTTAACCAGCAGCCTACTTCTTCCTACCCCCACCCTATAGAACTGCCTTATGACTGTCCCATGCATGCTTGAATTCCACCACTGTTTTTGACTCCACAACCTCCTCCAGAAGGCCGTCCCATGCATCCACAACCCTCTCTGTGAAAAAAATATTCCTTAAATTACCTCTGAGCTGCCCCCTTCTATCTTCAAATTGTGCCCCTTGTTCTTGCACCTCTTTTTTTGAAAGATGCTACCCTCTTGGACTTTGTTGATTCCTTGAGGTACTTGAAAGTTTCTATCATGTCCCATCTCTCCTCCTTTCCTTGAGGCTATACATATTCAGCTGCTTAAGTCTCTCTTCATATGTCTTCTGGTACAGACCCTGCACCATTTTAGTTGCCCTCCTCTGGACAGCCTCCATCCTGTCTATGTCTTTGCGGAGATTGGGTCTCTAGAACTGCACGCAGTACTCCAGATGGGGTCTCACCAACCGTCTGTAAGAGGGATAATAACTTCCTGTTTTCTACTGGTGATGCCTCTCCCTATGCATCCCAGTATCCCCCCAGCCCTCCTTGCTGCCCTCTCACATTGCTTGCCCACCTTTAGGTCATCTGATATGACAACCCCCAGGTCCCTTTCCATTGTTGTTGTTGTTAGTATCTCACCCCCCATTGTGTACTCTTCTCCTGGGTTTTTGTTTCCCAGGTGCATTACCTTGCACTTCTTAGCATTGAATCTAAGCTGCCATACATTTGACCATTCCTCTAACCTTGCCAAGTCCCTTCTTATCCTTTCCACCTCACCTTGTGCATCAACTCTGTTGCAGATCTTTGTGTCATCTGCAAAGAGACATACTTTTCCTTCCAGTCCCTCTGCAATGTCACTATAAAGACATTGAAGAGGACCGATCTAATACTGAACCTCAGTGCCCACTAGTAACCCCATTTCTTCAGAGTGGACTCCATTTACTATTACTCTCTGTGTCCTATTCTCCAGCCAATTCTTTACCCAGGCTGTCATCTTGGGACACACTCACAGGCTGGCTAGCTTGTATAGTAATCTTTTGTGTGGGACTGTGTCAAATGCCTTGCTAAAGTCTAGGTAGGCCATGTCCACAGCCCCTTCTTGATCTACTACTTTGGTCACCCAGTCAAATAAATCTATCAGATTTGTCTGGCATGACCTTCCCACTGTGAATCCATGCTGCCTTGGGTCCTGAGCCCCTCTGGCCTCTATATACTCAACAATTATTTCCTTCAGAAGTGATTCCATCATTTTCCCTACCACTGAGGTTAAACAAACAGGTCTGTAGTTTTCTGCTTCTGCCTTGCTCCCACTTTTGTGAAGGGGAATCACATCTGCCCTTCTCCAGTCCTCGGGTACCACCCCATCCTCCCATGATTTGTTAAAGAGGGTAGTTAGTGGTGTCACTAGTTCTACCCTTAGTTCTTTAGAATTCTGGGATGAATCCAATCAGGCCCATTGCTTTGTCCACCTTCAGTTTTAAGAGTTCTTTCAGAACCCTTTCTTCTGTAAATGGGCTGGTATCAACTTCTGTATCCAGAGTGTTTCTACTGTTTGTTTTAGGTACCTCCCCCACTTCCTTTGTAAATACTGAGCAAAAATATTTATTTAGTATCTCTGCCTTTTCACAGTCACCCTCTGCCCTCCCTCCCTCCTCTTTATTAAGCCTCACTAACCCTCCCTTGGTCTTCCATCACTCCCTGATGTACCTATAAAAGGTTTTATCCCCCTTCTTAACTGAGTTGGCTATCTTTTCCTCGGTTTGGGCCTTTGCTGTTCTGACTGCCTTCCCAGCTTCCTTTTGCTTTAACTGATACAGTTCTCTGTCCTGTTCCTTCTGTGATTCCTTGTACTTCCTGAATGCTTTCTTTTTCTCTTGAACCTTCACTGCCACTTCCTTTGAGAACCATAGTGGTTTCTTACATCGTTTCGTTTTGTATATTTGCTTCACACAAAGGCTTGTTACCTCTGTGATGGCAGTTTTTATTATTCCCCATTGTTCTTCCACCCCTCCTTCCTGCCATTTGCTAGTGCACTCCTTAGGCACTCACCCATTTTGGCAAAGTCAGCCCTCCTAAAGTCCAGTACTTTTGCCTTTGTATGGCTTGACTCTATTGCTGTGTTTATCGTGAACCATACTGTTCAGTGGTCGCTAGTTCCCAGATGGCTACCCACTTCTACATCTGTGATCCTCTCTTCATCTCCATTTGAGAGAACCAGGTCTAAGATTGCTTCCTCTCGAGTGGGTTCCAATACTAGTTGTCTAAGGCATGCCCCCTGTAGGGCATCTAGAATAACCCCACTCTTTGAAGTGGCTACTGCAACTGCACTCCAGTTAACATCTGGCATATTCACACCACCCATCAGCAATATCTCCCCTTTTTCTAACATTCCAAGTATTCTTTCTATCATTTCCTTGTCCATTTCCTCCCCCTGAGAAGGGGGTATGTATACAACCCCTGTGCAGATTGTGGTGCCATTGCCAGTCTCCAAATTTTCCCACAGTGCTTCTTCTCCTCCCTGTTTTCCCTTTTGTTCTGTTGCTTTGATTCCTTCCCTTATGTAAAGAGCTACTCCTCCTCCTCCTCTTTTACCCTCCCTGTCCCTCCTGTAGATAGTGTATCCTGGTGTGTTTATGTCCCAGTCATGGTTTTGTGTGTACCATGTTTCTGTGACTGCCACGATATCAGATGTTCCTCCTCCATCAAGGCCACTAATTCAGGAAGCTTGTTAATCAGACTACGGGCATTGGTACTCATTGCTCTCCATTTTTTGATGGCTTTACCTTCTTTTGCAGCGTCCCCCACTGATCTGTCTACCTCGGTCTTTTTCTCATTTAGTACCCTGTTTTGTAGGGAGAAGCTGGGATTTTCCTGCTGCTTATCAGTGCCTCCACCCTTGACAAGTTTAAAAGCTTGCCAATGAAGCATTTTAACCGATTGCTCAAAAGACTTGTTCCCTTCCTAGACAGATGCAGACCATCCTGCCAGTATAGGCTGGTGTCCTTCCAGGTGGAACCCCAGTCCCCAATGAAGCCAAACCCTGTGCTCCACGCGATTTTTCAACCATTCATTAAATTGCATGGTGCAAAGTACCTCGCCCACTCATGCCATTGACAGGCAGCACCTCAGAGAAGGATATTGTGTGTGCTACTTGACTTAGGCCCTTCCCCAATTCTACAAAGTCCTTCTGCACTGCTCTAATCTCATGATTAGCCAAGTCATTTGTCCCTAGGTGGACAATGACGTCCAGCTCAGACTCCCATGCAGCTGTTCTCATGATCCTGAGGATGCGCTTCCTGTCTCTCTAAGCCATGGCACCAGGCAGGCACCTTACTTCAGTTTTCCCTGCTCCCCCCAGTTCTATCCCCCTAATAATTGAGTCCCCCACCAGGAGCTGCTTTCTTTCCTTGTGGTGTCCTTTGCCTCCTTCCTGTGGGCCTCCCTTGTGACAGTTGTCCTCAGCCTCCTTAGTCTCCTCTGCGGGTGCATCCATAGGGGAGCTATGCTCCCCCAGAATGGTGTATGGATTGTGGTGTGGAACAGCTGACTGGGTGTGCCTATGTTCCACCATCCTCACCCTCCCTGAGCCCACTGTGGTCCAACTGCTGTGCTTTCTTCACAACCTCTGAGGTAGTGGTGTTGGCTCTGCTGTTCCCTGGATGGGGGAGGTTCCCTTCCTACCATCCAGTGTGGCCTGGGGGAAGGTCCCCTTACTACTGTCCAGTGTGGCCTGAAGATGGGCAACTTCCTCCCTCAAGGCAGAGAGTTGTCTGCAAATAGGGCAGCATCTCAGCCTCCAGAAAGACTCCCGGAAGACTGCTGCCCCACAGCCATTACATTGCACTACTCCCCACATTTTTTTTGTGTGTGATTGGTTTGTAATATATGTATATATTATACAATGGGTATGCTTATATTGTCAGTGCAGTGTGCTAGAGAGGATATGATAGTGATATGCACCTTGCACTCTTCAGGAAATGATGTCAGAACCCAAGGTATAAAGGAACTATTTCCAGGGGTGGGTGGAGTGAGAGGTGGCAAGGGGTTGGGCCTAAACTGTGCCCTCACAAAACAATCAGCTAAAAGCTCTGACCCACCACTGCGATGAGTGCCTTTCTGTCAGCAAGATGCCCTACACAACTATTTGACAGAGAAAATACCCTGCTAATCAAACAGAGAAAAATCCACACATCCAAGTCAGACACAGTTAAACCTCCCCAGCCCCAAAACAGGCCTGGTGGTTTGTGCTCTGAAAGCTGTCAGTCCCAAAATAAGTCAGTGCTGCTTTAAACTCTTCCTGCACTGAAAATGTTAAGAATTGTAACAAACAAACGTAAACCTAGGTCCACCTCCCTCTGTTGCTTGAAAGACTGTCTTTTCCTGTTTCACACTGCAGGTTTTTCTATGACAACTCCTTAACCACAGTAAATTATTTAAAAATAGTTTAACTATCACAAACTCCTACACACCAGTAAATTATTTAAAAATAGTTTCTGTCCCAAAATCCTACTTCGATACTTCAAAACTTCAATAGGCTCCATTTAGCTCTGCACTGTTAATGTTTGATTATGTTGTTTTAGATTATGTTTTCTGATAAAACTTTCTTGTTTGTATTTTATAGCTGAAGTTTTCTGATTTAATGTAAATGGCTGTTTTGTGTTCCTCATAAGACCAGTAGCGATCTCAGCTCAGCCCTTTGAAACCCACCTTCACCTTTTTACCCTAATATTGTGTTTTAAATAGCCCTGTTATTGCTCCCTCAGACTTTGAGGCACCTTGCATAATGTCTTGGTCTGCAACACCCCCCCTTTAAAGCCAGTTTGCATTTCTTTTTATCTCCATGAGCAGCCCCACCCTCCTCTGACTTTCTTATTTAATTCTCCCTTGCCTTCTCCTTCCAGGAAGTCTGAGAGCCACAGCCGTGGTTCTCTGATGAACCCAAACTGCCAGACTGCCACCCACACTCCAGGTCTGAAGTCACCAGCCCCTCACAGAAACACAGGCGTGGACTTGCCCTCAGGGACTGATTACCTCCAGGAAGGGTGCCCTAGCTGCCAATTTGTGCATTCTTTACATGAGGACAGTTGTCTCTGGGTTTAAATACAGAGTCTTTGACTGCAGTGGCTCACTGGCTGCAGTCAGCTCCAGGAACACTTCAATAGGCTCCATATAGCTCTGCACTGTTAATGTTTGATTATGTTGTTCTAGATTGTGTTTTCTATTAAAATGGTCTTGTTTTTATTTTATAGCTGAAGTTTTCTGATTTAATGTAAATGCCTGTATTGTGTTCCTCATAAGACCAGTAGTGATCTTAGCTCAGGCCTTGAAATCCCCCCCCACCCCCGTTAACCTTTTTATGCTAGTATTGTGTTTTAAAGAGCCTTGTTATTGCTCACTCAGACTTGGAGGCACCTTGCCTAACATCTTGGTCTGCAACACTGCCCCCATCATAGCCAGTCTGCTTTTCTTTAAGCTCCAAGAGCAGCCCTACCCCCTCTGTCTTTCCTCTGCCTTCTCCTTCCAGGTAGTCTGAGAGCCACAGCCATGGTTCTCTGATGAATCTGACCAGCCAGACTGCATCCTGCAGTCCAGGTCTGAAGCAACCAGCCCCTCACAGCAATGCAGGTTCGGACTTGCCCTCAGGGACAAATTACCTCCAGGAAGGGAACCCTAGCTGCCAGTTTTTGCTTTCTTTTCATGAAGACAGTTGTCTCTGGATTTAAATCCAGTGTCTTTTACTGCTGTGGCCCACTGGTTGCAGTCAGCCCCAGAAGTACTCCGATTTGCTCCATATAGCTCTGCACTGATAATGTTTGATTATATTGTGCTAGATCATGTTTTCTGTTAAAACTGTCTTGTTTGTATTTTATAGCTGAAGTTTTGTGATTTAATGTAAATGCCTCTACTGTGTTCCTCATAAGACCAGTACGATCTCAGCTCAGACCTTTGAAACCCCCCTTCACCTTTTTATGCTAGTATTGTGTTTTATATAGCCCTATTATTGCTCATTCAGAATTGGAGGCACCATGCCTTACATCTTGGTCTTCAGCACCCACACCCCTATTAGGCCAGTCTGCATTTCTTTTTAGCTCCATGAGCTGCCCCAACCCATTTGACTTTCTTATTTAATTCTAGTCTGCCTTCTCCTTCCAGGTCATCTGAGAGGCATAGTCGTGTTTCTCTGACAAACCCTGCCTGCCAGATTGCCACCCATAGTCTATGTCTGAAGCCACCAGCCCCTCACAGAAATGCAGGTATGGACTTGCCCTCAGGGACTGATTACCTCCAGAAAGGGAGCCCTAGCTGCTAATTTTTGCTTTCTTTTCATGAGGAAGTTTGTCTCTGGGTTTAAATCCAGAGTCTTTGACTGCAGTGGCCCAGTGGATGCAGTCAGCTCCATGACCACTCCGATTGGCTCCATATAGCTCTGCACTGTTAATGTTTGATTATATTGTGCTAGATTATGTTTTCTGTTAAAATTGTCTTGTTTGTATTTTATAGCTGAAGTTTTCTAACTTAATGTAAATGCCTGTATTGTGTTCCTTATAAGACGAGAAGCGATCTCAGCTCAGGCATTTGAAACCCCAGCCCCTTCACCTTTTTTCGCTAGTATTGTGTTTTAAATAGCCCTGTTTTTGCTCACTCAGACTTGGAGGCACCTTACCTAACATCTTGGTCTTCAACACTCCCCTCTGTTTAAGCCAGTCTGCATTTCTTTTCAGCTCCACGATCAGCCCAACCCCCCTCTGACTTTCTTATTTAATTCTCCTCTGCTTTCTCCTTCCAGGTAGTCTGAGAGCCACAGCTGTGGTTCTCTGTTGAACCTGACCTGAGAGACTGCCACCAGCAGTCCAGGTCTGAAGCCACCAGCCCTTCACAGAAACGAATGTACAGACTTGCCCTCAGGGACTGATTACCTCCATGAAGGGAGCCCAAGCTGTCAAGTTTTGCTTTCTTTACATGAGAACAGTTTTCTCTGGGTTTAAATACAAAGTATTTTACTGCTGTGGCCCACTGGCTGCAGTCAGCAGCAGAAGCACTCCGATTGGCTTTATATAGCTCTGCACTGTTAATGTTTGGTTATATTGTGCTAGACTATGTTTTCTGTTATAACTGTCTAGTTTGTATTTTATAGCTGAAGTTTTCTGATTTAATGTAAATGCCTGTACTGTGTTTCTCATAAGACCAGTTGCGATCTCAGCTCAGGCCTTTGAAATCCCCCCGTTCACCTTTTTACACTAGTATTGTGTTTTAAATAGCCCTGCTATTGCTCACTCAGACTTGAAGGCACCATGCCTAACATCTTGGTCCACAACACCCCCCCCCCCGTTTTAGCCCCTCTACATTTCTTTTTAGCTCCACGAACAGCACCTCCCCCTCTGACTTTCTTATTTAATGTTCCTCTGCCTTCTCTTTCCAGGCAGTCTGAGAGCCACAGCCACTGTTCTCTGTTGAATCTGACCTGCCAGATTGCCACCCGCAGTCCAGGTATGAAGCCACCAGCTTCACACAGCAACACATGTTTGGACTTGCCCTCAGGGACAGATTACCTCCAGGAAGGGATCCCTATCTGCCAATTTTTGCTTTCTTTACGTGAGGACAGTTGTCTCTGGGTTTATATCCAGTGTCTTTTACTGCTGTGGCCCACTGGCTGCAGTCAGCTCCAGGAGCACTCCCGATTAGCTTCATATAGCTCTGCCCTGTTAATGTTTGATTATATTGTACTAAATTATGTTTTCTGTTAAAACTGTCTTGCTTGTATTTTATAGCTGAAGTTTTCTGATTTAATGTAAATGCCTGTATTGTGTTCCTCATAAGATCAGTAGTAATCTCAGCTCAGGACTTTGAAACCCCCCTTCACCTTTTTACACTAGTGTTGTGTTTTAAATAGTCCTATAATTTTATTTTTTATTTTATTTAGTTTTTGTTGACCGGGTAAGTGCACTAGACAAATCCTGCCTATTTTCAGGCACGACCCGGGGGAGGGGGATACAGATGAATGCCAACTGATGTTGAACCAGATTAAACTGTTGGTGGTATTTTTAGTGAATGAGGGAAATTTGGCCAGGACACCGGGGAAATTCCCCTACTCTTTTCGAGAAGTGCCATGGGATCTTTAACATCCACCTGAACTACCACCAATCCAGGCAGATGGGACCTCGGTTTAACGTCTCATCTGAAAGACAGCACCTCAGAAGTGCAGCACCCCTCTCATGCTGCACTACAGTGTCTGTACTGGGATATTAACCCAAGTGCCAGATGTGGGAACTGAACCCACAGCCCTCTGATCTCCCGGCCTCAGAGGTGAGTGTGCTACCTGCTGAGCCACTGACACTGCCCTGACTGACAAATTGCTCACTGAGTCTTTGAAGCACCTTGCCTGACATCTTGGTCTGCAATGCCCCCCCATTTAAGCCAGTCTACATTTCTTTTTTGCTCCACGTGCAGCCACACCCTCTCTGACTTTCTTATTTAATTCTCCTCTGCCATCTCCTTCCAAGATGTCTGAGAGCCACAGCTGTAGTTCTCTGACAAACCTGACCTGCGAGACTGCCACCTGCAGTCCAGGTCTGAAGCCACCAGCCTTCACAGAAATGCAGGTATGCACTTGCCCTCAGGGACTGATTACCCCCAGGAAGGGAGCCCTAGCTGCCAATTTCTGCTTTCTTTTCATGAGGGCGTTTCTCTCTGGGTTTAAATCCAGAGTCTTTTACTGCTGTGGCCCACTAGCTGCAGTCAGCTCCATGAGCACTTCGATTGGCTCCATATAGCTCTGCACTGTTAATGTTTGATTATATTGTACTAGATTATGTTTTCTGTTCAAACTGTCTTGTTTGTATTTTATAGCTGAAGTTTTCAGATTTAATGTAAATGCCTGTATTGTGTTCCTTATAAGACCAGAAACAATCTCAGCTCAGGCCTTTGAAACCCCCTTCACTTTTTTATGCTAGTATTGTGTTTTAAAAAGCACTGTTATTGCTCACTCAGACTTGGAGGCACCTTGCCTCACATCTTGGTCTTCAACCCCTCCTCTGTTTAAGCCAGTCTGAATTTCTTTTTAGCTCCATGAGCAGCCCCACCCCCTCTGACTTTCTTATTTAATGCTCCTCTGCCTTCTCCTTCCAGGTAGTCTGAGAGCCACAGCCATTGTTCTCTGATGAACCCGACCTGCCAGACTGCCACCCGCAGTACAGGTCTGAAGCCTCCAGCTCCTCACAACAATGCAGGTTTGGACTTGCCCTCGGGGACTGATTACCTCAAGGGAGGGAGCTCTAGCTGCCAATTTTTGCATTATTTTCATGAGTACAGTTGTCTCTGGGTTTATATCCAGTATCTTTTACTGCTGTGGCCCAATGGCTGCAGTCAGCTCCAGGAGCACGCTGATTGGCTCCATATAGCTCTGCACTGTTAATGTTTGATTATATTGTACTAAATTATGTTTTCTGTTAAAACTGTCTTGCTTGTATTTTATAGCTAAAGTTTTCTGATTTAATGTAAATGCCTGTATTGTGTTCATCATAAGATCAGGGGTAATCTCAGCTCAGGCCTTTGAAACCCCCCTTCACCTTTTTACACTAGTGTTGTGTTTTAAATAGTCCTATAATTGCTCACTGAGACTTTGAAGCACCTTGCCTGACACCTTGGTCTGCAACCCCCCCCCTCCCGTTTAAGCCAGTCTACATTTCTTTTTTGCTCCACGTGCAGCCACACCCTCTCTGACTTTCTAATTTAATTCTCCTCTGCCATCTCCTTCCAAGATGTCTGAGAGCCACAGCCATGGTTCTCTGACAAACCTGACCTGCAAGACTGCCACCTGCAGTCCAGGTCTGAAACCACCAGCCTTCATAGAAACGCAGGTATGCACTTACCCTCAGGGACTGATTACCTCCAGGAAGGGAGCCCTGGCTGCCAATTTCTGCTTTCTTTTCATGAGGACATTTCTCTCTAGGTTTAAATCCAGAGTCTTTTACTGCTGTGGCCCACTGGCTGCAGTCAGCTCCATGAGCACTCCAATTGGCTCCATATAGCTCTGCACTGTTAATGTTTGATTATATTGTACTAGATTATGTTTTCTGTTCAAACTGTCTTGTTTGTATTTTATATCTGAAGTTTTCTGATTTAATGCAAATGCCTGTATTGTGTTCCTTATAAGACCAGAAACAATCTCAGCTCAGGCCTTTGAAACCCCCTTCACCTTTTTACACTAGTATTGACCTTCCTGTCTTGGTCCACGCTTTTGTTTCATCCCATCTTGATTACTGTAATGCTTTATATCTAGGGTTGCCGGGGGTAGATATCCGTCGCCTGCAGCTGGTGCAGAATGCGGCAGCCAGGTTGTTGACTGGGCTACCAAGAACTTGTCATGTCACACCTGTGCTGCGTGAACTGCACTGGCTGCCAGTGCGATGGAGAATTACCTTCAAGGTCACATTGCTGACCTATAAGACCCTACACAGTCAGGGACCAGGCTACCTGCAAGATCTCCTTTGTCCCTACCATCCTCTCCGCCCACTCCACTCCTCTGGTGAGGGATTGCTAGAGATTCCCAGGATTTGTTTTAAATCATCTGGGGCAAGAGCCTTTTCTTTTATGGCCCCGACCCTGTGGAATTCTCTACCTCGTCAGATTAGAGAGTGCCTGTCCATGGAATCATTTAAGAGATCCCTGAAAAGTCATCTGTTTTCACTGGCATTTGGTTAGTTTATTTTATGGTTATTTCATTGTTTTATGTTTTTATTTATTATTGCTGATGTTTTATCTCTTGTTTTGTATCAGCACTTTGATTTATTGAAAAGCGCTTTATAAATAAATGTTGATTTGATTTGATTTGATTTGATTTGATTTGATTTGATATTGTGTTTTAAAAACCCCTGTTATTGCTCACTCAGACTTGGAGGCACCTTGCCTAACATCTTGGTCTTCAACACCCCCCTCTGCTTAAGCCAGTCTGAATTTCTTTTTAGCTCCATGAGCAGCCCCACCCCCTCTGACTTTCTTATTTAATGCTCCTCTGCCTTCTCCTTCCAGGTAGTCTGAGAGCCACAGCCATTGTTCTCTGATGAACCCGACCTGCCAGACTGCCACCCGCAGTACAGGTCTGAAGCCTTCAGGTCCTCACAGCAATGCAGGTTTGGACTTGCCCTCAGGGATTGATTACATCAAGGAAAGGAGCCCTAGCTGCCAATTTTTGCATTATTTACATGAGTACAGTTGTCTCTGGGTTTATATCCAGTGTCTTTTACTGCTGTGGGCCAATGGCTGCAGTCAGCTCCAGGAGCACTCCGATTAGCTTCATTTAGCTCTGCACTGTTAATGTTTGATTATATTGTGCTAAATTATGTTTTCTGTTAAAACTGTCTTGCTTGTATTTTATAGCTGAAGTTTTCTGATTTAATGTAAATGCCTGTATTGTGTTCCTCATAAGACCAGTAGCGATCTCAGCTCAGGCCTTTGAAATCCCCCCGTTCACCTTTTTCAGCTAGTGTTGTGTTTTAAAGAGCCCTGTTATTGCTAACTCAGACTTGGAGGCACCTTGCCTAACATCTTGGTCTGCAACACTCCCCCCTGTTTAAGCCAGTCTGCATTCCTTTTTAGCTCCATGAGCAGGCCCACCCCCTCTTACTTTCTTATTTAATTCTACTCTGCCTTCTCCTTCCAGGAAGTCTGAGAGCCACAGCCATGTTTCTCTTACTAACCTGACCTGCCAGACTGCCACCCGCAGTCCAGGTCTGAAGCCATCAGCCCCTCAGAGAAATGCAGGTACGGTCTTGCCCTCAGGGACTGATTACCTCCAGGAAGGGAGCCCTAGCTGCCAATTTTTTTGCCCACTCACCCACCACCCTGTCCTGATTAAATACACATAAGCCCCGCCCCGGCTTTCTGGCTCACTCCTCTCTAGCTCCCCCATCCTTATTCCCTATGTGTGTCAAATCATGGATCCTGTTTTGGTCCTTCTTCTATCTCATATCGCATTCCCAATATATGCCACCCAAGCCTGTATTACCGTGGATACTAATCTGATCTGCTCTATAACTAGTTCCTGTCCCTACGTGGATATGCCTTTTCAACTCCTCAATTCTTCAGCACTATTTTCATATTACCTTTAATGCTGGTACATGAAATGAATTACCACCTCAGCTTATGACTTCCGCCAACATCATAGAGGTGTCACCTCTGCAGATAGCAGTCAGAGTACTCGTCTCTGCCACCCTTAGTGGGAAGGGCAAAAAATGTTGGGACCCCCCCTAGGATGATGGCCCACAATGACGTAAAGGGGTTACCTGTATGAAGCTTACTATTGCCAGTCTAAGAAAACTTTTACTCCTTCTTCTCCTGTGCTCAGGAAATGTGGAGCTCAATCCAGGGCCACCAACTTCAATCACATTGACCTCTGACCTTACCACATTGAAAGGCATGAGTTTTCTCCACATTAATGTATAAAGTCTGTTAAAAAAGTTTTCCATGATCCAGTCCTGGGGTCCTCCATACTCGACCAGACATCCTAGTGGTTTCAGAAACCTGGCTTAGACTGGCCACCTCCAACAGGGAAGTCAATATCCCTAGCTATTTACTGTTTAGAGCAGACAGACACTCCAGGGGTGGAGGGGTTGCCATCTATGTCAAGGATGGGTTTATGGCATCCTGTCTGAGTGCTTTATCTGTTGCAAATGCTTATGAATGTCTGTCTCTTCAAGTCACCATCTCGCACACTTCAACATTATGTATCATAGGGTGCTATAGACCTCCTTCTGCCGATCTACGATTGTTACCTCATCTGAGTAATATCATCGAACAACAATCCTCAGAAATAATTATTCTTGGGGCTCTTAATTTAGACTGGCTATCTAAAACTGCCACTCCTCTTGTAGCTTTCTGTGACACCCATGGATTATCGCAACTCATTGTTGAACCAACACGAGTAAATAAAAAGAACATGGATAACAGCTCCCTGCTAGATGTTATCCTAGTGAATAAACCACATCTCTTCTCCTTTGCTGGCACCTTCTTCAGTGATATCAGTGATCACTCATTTATTGCTTACATAAGATCAAGCAACAAACCTACAACTTCGCTGAAGTTTGCTGCCAAGAGATCTAGATGGAACTTTGATCTCACTGCCTACATAAATGATCTGAAACACTCCTTGTATTTGCAAGAGTTCTATTTGGCAAAAAACACACAATCAGCATTCGACATATTTAGCAAAATTATCCTAGATGCCCTAAATAAATATGCCCCTATAGTTAAGGTGCGAATAGCAAAAAATGCATGTAGATGGTTCACACCATTATTAAAATATGCATTGACTGAAACAGATAACCTATGGAAAAAAGCACGCAAAACCCAGTCTGCTGTGGACTGGTGCAAGTTCAAAAGGGCAAGGAACTCATGTACTAGAATGGTTAGAGATACAAAAGCTGCATACAATCATTCTGAATTTCTCTCTGCCTCCAAAAATCCTACAAAATTTTGGAAAAGCGTCAAGGACTTGTCTGGTCACATTTCCAGTGGTTCACTACCTGATGAAATCTCCTTAAACAATAACACCATTAGTGACAGACTGGAAGTTCTGGATGCCTTCAGTAATCATTTTGTGACTGCAGGCTTAGCCTTCGACAATTCCCCTGCGAATTTGATACGCTCTCAGGTGTATAATCAAGGTGCAGATCCTAGTGTCACCAATTCAGTCTTCTTGCGTCCTACCACTCTGAAAGAAGTTGAAGACCTATTGCAAAAACTGGATGTAAAAAAAAGTGCTGGTGCAGATACCCTTGACCCGTGTTTCTTGAAGGTGGCATCCATGTGTTAGCTGTGCCCATAACCCATTTATTTAACCTATCATTAACTCAAGGATCCATTCCTTCAATATGGAAAACAACACACATCATACACCTGTTCATGTCTGGAAATCCCTGTGATCTAAATAATTACAGACCAATTTCGATTCTTCTGGTCTTGTCAAAATTACTGGACAAAGTCATAAGTAACCAGCTGAGGCAGTTTCTAGAAGCTAATAACCTGCTTAATCCATTCCAATCAGGGTTTAGAGCTAAACTTAGCACCATCACAGCACTTTCCAAAGTGACTAATGACTGGCAAAGAGAGCTAGACAACAGGAATTACACCTGCGCCGTATTCCTGGATCTTAGCAAGGTCTTCGACACTGTCGACCATTCTCTGCTACTCTCTTCCCTGACCTCACTAGGTGCTGACCCATTATCTTTACAGTGGTTCAAAAACCTACCTCTCTGATCGTTTCCAGCAGGTGAAAGCGGAAGGAGAGCTCTCAACTCTCAAACCTCTCCTAAGAGGTGTTCCCCAGGGTTCTATCTTAGGACCGATCTTATTTGCAATATACATCAACAATATTGATGAAAGCATAACTAAGGCCAACATTCATCTGTTTGCAGATGACACAGTTCTTTATGTAAGCCACCCGTCATTACAATCTGCATGTAATGACCTTCAATCTGAGTTCAACCTGCTGCAACACCAACTCCTAAACAAAAAACTATTACTGAACACCAAGGAAACAAAAGCAATATTCTTTTCTCCCTCTGACCAAATAGTAAATTGAGCCCTATCAGATCCTGTGCCACAGATTACTACAATTCTTGGCGAGAAGTTGGAATTTGTCCCTAAATTCAAATACACTGGGAGTATGGCTGGACCATAGGCTGTTTTTTATAGAGCGCATTGAAGAATTACTCAAAAAATTATGACAGAGACTTGGCCTGTTCTTTAGGATAGCCCGCTTCTTAACTAGAGATGCCGGACTACAGTTGGCACAATCAACCTTTCTATCATTGATAGATTATGCTGACATCCTCTACAGTCAGTGTCCCATTTCCTACTTCACCAAACTTGACACAATATATCACAGAGCTTTGAGGTTCATCACAGGCTTGTCTTATTACACTCACCACTGCTCCCTATATCAATCAGTGGGGTGGAGTTCTCTTCAATTCAGGCATGATAAAAATGCAGCCTTATGGACCCTGACAGCCATGTCCAAAAAACTGCCCCAATACATTGCAGACTGTCTTCCTATAAAACCAATAGGCAATTATGCCCTGAGAAGTTGCAAATCTCTCCTATTGATGGTTTCCAAAGTTAACTCTCCCTTTGGCAGGGCTTCTATAAGCTTTACACTGGCCTTCTTGTGGAATAAATTGCAAAAAAAAAAAACTGAAACTGAGATCACCCATTGGCATCTCATCTTTCAAGCTCTTATATTCACGACTCAGAAATTATCAGTGCAATTGTTTCCCATGACCCTGAATTGTCATCATGCTTACCTGTACCATTTAACCATGAATTAACTACTTCTAGTGGTTGTCTCCTCCTTGGCCCTGGTCTGTCATCATGCTTTCATGTAACACCTTGATGCCTCTGTCCTCCCTTTGATACTGGTCTATCTTCCCACTTTCTCCAGCCTTCTTTTCACAATTCTATACTGCACTCATCCACAGTCTACATGCAATCATACTATAAAAGTCCTAACTCCCCTTTCCCTCTCCCCGTAGGCCCGCACTGCCACATCAGTTCTACCGACCTATCCTTGGGACTTCACTTCTCACAATGTTTATCCTCACTTACATATTACATACTCCTCCTGGTACTCCATCTGCCATTAGTTGGTGGTTCTCCAAGCCATTTTCATAGCTAGTACTAGTGAATGCCCCTGGTAAATGAACTAACTGGTACTTCTATACAGAGAATATGGTTTATATACAGTTGCATGGTTCAATGGTGGACCTGACCCCTGTATTTGAATCTTCCTCTGTTATGGCTTGCCTTGTCTTCCTTTTATCATTTGACTCCCCTATTACTGCACCATTGTTTTTGTGTTTATATACTTATTTACATGTATTTATATGTTTTTATGATGGATGTTACCCAACCCTGTTCTAACCAGGTCTATCTTGTAAAAGAGCTCTGCTCAATGATGTTCACCTGGATAAATAAATATTTTGATTGATTGATTTCATGTTGGATTAGAATAATAAATCAAGAGAAAAATATACTTCCAAAAATATGTCTAAAAGAAAAAATGCAATTGGCAGATAGAGATTTACCATCGTTATGGCTAAATGGACTCCGAAGTAAATTAGACCAAATAGATATGGGCCATTTGTGGACAGATTATGCTAGAGAGATTTTGATTCTTCCTCAACATAGAGAACTGGTAAAACATGAATTCTAATTATATCTCTCTTTTCGGATGATTTCACCATATAGAAAAGCTATCACCTGGATGAGGATGGGGCTAGTAAATTCAAAGTACACATTTTAATACTTTCACTGTTATTGATGATGTAAAAGGGACAGAAAAGTTTTGCCAGTGCAACAATGGGCTTGAAGAAACAGTGAAGCATATCTTACTGTTGTGCCCTCTGTACAAACAGGTCAGATATCAATTTTTTTTAAACGATTTATTGACTTATGCTGACTCTGGTTATGATGTGATATTTATTCTGCTGTATCTGCAAACAGTAGAAGATGCAATTTTGTCTCGAAATTTTCAAATTTCGTTGTTAATAGTAAATAGAGAAATTACAGGAAGCTAAATCTAAAGCAATAGCATGACACTATAGAAAGTATGGACTGATGTTTTAGGAAATGTAAAATGTTTTTAATATTGCTAGGAAAAATGTTATTTATGTCTTTGTGCTTTTTATTCTTGGTATGTATATTCTCTACAAATTTTCTTACGTGAGAGTCATTTTTCTTGTTTTTTTCTGTCTTGTTTTATATATATATATATATATATATATATATTGTTGAAAATAATCAAGCTACTTGTTATCTTGATTGATCAAATAATGCTGAATTGATTGATTGATTGATACATAGACACTGTCAGCAGATAAGGGCATATGGCCCACTCAGTCTGCCCATTTGAGCTTGTAAGTTCACTTTGTTTTTCTAGAAGTCCGTTCCCCCTTACCCTTGACTCCCAGAATTCCCTTATGTCTATCCCATGCCTTCTTAAATCCTGTGATTGTTTCAGCCTCCACCACTTCCTCTGGCAGGGTGTTCCACTTGCTCACCACTCTTTCTGTGAAGAAATTCTTCCTCATGTTTTCTCTGAATTGCCCTCCCTCCAAATTCATCCTATGCTTCTAGTCATGGAACATCTTTTTTGCTGGAAAATAGTATATTCCTGCACCCTGTTCCTCCGTGTAAGGTACCTGTATGTCTCTATCGTATCTCCTCTCTCCCTCCTCTCCTCCAGGGAGTACATATTCAAGTCCTTCAGCCTGTCCTCATAGGACTTGTGATGCAATCCCTGTACCATCTTTGTTGCCCTCCTCTGAACCTTCTCTACCTTGTCTATGTTCTTACATAGGTAAGAACTCCAGAATTGTACTCTGTACTCCAGGAGGGGCCTCACTAGTGCCTTGTATAGTGGAATTTTGACCTCCCTTTTCCTGCTGGTGATGCCCCTGCCTATGCATCCTGGCATCCTATTTGCTTTATCTGCTGCCTTGTCGCACTGTTTCCCTAACCTGAAATAATCAGAGATGATAACCCCAAGGTCCCTTTCCTGCTTGGTGCATGCTATGTCCTTACCCCCCAACTGATATGTTGTTCCAGGGTTTTTGTGTCCCGTATGTATTATCTAGCACTTTTTTGCATTGAATTTCAATTGCCAAACCCTTGACCATTCTTCAAGCCTCTGCAGGTCCCTCCTCATTTTGTCTATACCCTCTGGCATGTCCACTCTGTTACAGAGCTTTGACATCAGCGAACAAGGAAATTCTGCCTTCTAGGTCATGTGCAATAATCACTGAAAATGATGTTGAATAGGACTGGTCCCAGCAATGATCCATGTGGTACCCCACTGTTCACTCTTCCCTCTGTGGCGTGACAGCCATTTACCACCACCCTCTGTGTCTTGCCACCCAGCCAATTACCCATGCACCGCACTACTGTTCTGCCCACTCCCATATTCCCCAATTTGTTTAATAGCCTTCTATGTGGCACAGTGTCAAAGGCCTTGCTGAAGTCCAGATATGTCATATCCACTGCCCTCCCTGATCCACCTTCCTTGTCACTCAGTAAAAAACTTCAATGAGTTTGGTCTGGCATGACCTCACTTTTGTGAAACTATACTGCCTTGGGTCCTGTAGTCCATTGGCAACCAGATCTTCCGTCAATCTCTCCTCCAGTAGTGCTTCCATGATTTTCCCCACTGCCAAGGTCAGTCTGACTGGTCTTTAGTTCTTTGCTTCCTCTTTGTTCCCACTTTTGTATATGGGGACTACATCTGTTGTCCTCTAGTCTTTGGGCACCTCTGCTGTTTCCAGTGATTGGCTAAAAAAGATTGCAAGAGGTTCAGCCACCACAGCACAGTGTCAAAGGCCTTGCTGAAGTCCAGATAGGCCATGTCCACTGCCCTGCCCTGATCCAGCTTTCTTGTCACCCAGTCAAAAAATTAAATGAGGTTGGTCTGGCATGACCTCCCCCCAGTGAAACCATGCTGCCTTGGGTCCTGTGGTCCATTGGCAACCAGATGTTCCATCAATCTCTCCGTTAGTAGAGCTTCCATGATCTTCCCCACTACCAAGGTCATGCTGGATGGTCTGTAGTTCCCTGCCTCCTCTATGTTCCTGCTTTTGTATAAGAGGACTACATCTGTTGTCCTCCAGTCTTTGGATACCTCCCCTGTTTCCAGTGATTGGCTAGACAGGCTTGCTAGAAGTTCAGCCACCACCTGTCTTAGTTCCTTTAGGACCCTTGGGTGCAACCCATCTGACCCCACTGCTTTATCAACTCTTATTCATTCCAATTCCTTTAGGACACTTTCCTGTGTAAAGGGACTTGTGTCCATTTCTGCACCATTCCCACCCCTTGTACTCCCTTCAGGCCCATTACCCTCCTCTTCCTCAGTAAAGACTGAGTAGAAATATATGTTCAGTATGTCAGCTTTACTGTCGTCATCCTCCATGTGGCCCCCATCCTCTGTCTTCAGGGTCACTATTCCTCCCTTTGCCCTTCTTTTTTCACTTATGTACCTGTAAAAGTTTTGCCCCCTCTACCCACTAAATTTGTGATGTGCTCTTCTGTCTGATCTTTGGCTTCCCTTACTGACCTCCCTGCCTCTCTTTATTTCTCCTGGTACTTCTCTCTATCCCCTTCTGCCTGCATCTTTTTATATTGCCTGAATTCAATCTTGTAAGGAAGTTGGGCAGCTTAGGGGTGGGTGCAAATGTGGTAAACGGAGCAAAAGATTAGTTACAGGATAGGCAACAGAGGGTGGTAGCCAAAAGATTTCACTCCAGGGAAGGGAGGGTAACCAGTGGGGGTGCCTCAGGGATCAGTACTGGGACCAGACCTTTTTAATGCCTTTATGAAAGAAATTGCAGAGGAGCTCAAAGGGAAGGTCTGCCTCTTTGGGGTGGACACCCTGGGGTTGGGTGGTGGAAAGAATGAGCAGAGACCTGAGAAAACTTGGAGTTTTCAAGGGTGTGGCAGCTGCATTTCAATGTGAAAGAGTGCACAATCATGCACTTAGGGCACAGACACCACAGAAGGAGTACACAATTAGTGGAGAGGTAGTGATGAATACAGAACAGAAAGGAGACCAAGGGGTAATCATAACTGATAATTTAAAGGTGGCCAAGCAATGTGATAAGGCAATTGGGAGGGCTAGTGGGATGTTGGGGTGCATAGGAAGGAGTATCACCAGAAGAAAGAGGAGGTGGTGTTGCCTCTGTATAGAAACCCCACCTGGAGTACTTTGTCCAGTTCTGGAGATCACACCTCTGGAAAGACATGGATGGAGCAGAGGATGTCCAGAGGAGGGCAACTAAAATGGTGTGGGGTCTGCATCAGAAGCCCTATGAGAAGAGATTAAAGGACCTCAGTATGCACATTCTGGAAGAGAGGCAGGAGAGGGGATATGATAGAGAGTTATAAATACCACACGGGGCAAATAAGGTACAGGAGGGGAGTATTTTCAGAAAAAAAGATGCTCAGGAAGAAAGGGACATGCAGTGAAGTTGGGGGGTAGATTCAAGGGTGATGTCCAGAAGTACTTTTTCACAGAAAGAGTGGTGGATGCCTAACAGTCTTCCAGTGGAGGTAGTGGCGGTGAAAACAGTGGCAGCATTCAAGAATACATGGGATAGGCTTAAGGGAATATGAGTGGAAAGGAAGGGGAGAAAGAGACAAATATCAAATAGGGTCTGTGTTAATACTGTAGGTAGGGAAAAATGGGCAGACTGGGTGGGCTATGTGATCTCTATCTACTATCATATTCTATGTTTCTATGTTTATTCAGCTGCAGTTTGCATATACCTGTATATGTGTGTGTGTTTGCTTAGCATCATTCTCATCCACAACATCAAGCACATCTGTATGGGTACATGTGTGTCCTCCTCATCCACCATATTTACATGCAGCTTCTAGTGTTGTACATCTGTGTCACCAACATGTGCCACACATCAGCATAGATGGAATGTTCACGCCACCACAGGTTTTGAATATGTGGGATGGTACCAACACAGGACCAGGCAGGGCAACACACACATAAGACTCCTGTGTTGCAGTATGTACACCTACACAATTAAACCATGTATGCTGTACATCTTGATCATACACATGGTATAGGGACCATGATCATCTTGCTTCTTGTACCTGGTCTATGTGTTTATGGTGCTCTCACATACATAACAATTACAAATAGAAATATAATTGAGTCACTGTAAATGCATTTTTCTGTAGTTGTGGCACCTATGCAGCTCACTTCAACATGCCAATGACACCATCTTTTGACTCCCTCAGCCTTGTTAGGTTCTGTACATCATCCCTGGCAGACAATAACTCACCAATCCTGCCCATGACATTGCTCATGCTGTCAGTTATGACTGTCTGTTTCAATAGCAGTGTGCACACACACCAACATTTGTCACTATCCTATGGTAGTGACAAACTTGCCATCATGAAATAATATGTGTGGTCTCATGTCAGCATGTCTTCTCTCACTTTCTATCTCTCTTTCACTGTTGCTCGGTGTCCATTATTCTACTCTCTTGCACTCCTAGGGCACTATTATGCATCTGAGTCATGAATTTGTCTCATTTGGATAGCAACAATGCCTTACCAACATACTAACATGCCAGCAGAATAGGCCTAATGGTCTATCGTGTCTGCTCAGGAGTCAGTACCCTGATTGTGTACCGTCTCTGTCTTCATCAAAGTGCCCCCCCTCGGACAAGCCTTCCCCTGCTTTTCTCCACACGTAAGCCTGTCCCAACCCCTCCTGAACCCTTCCACACTAGATACCCCCTCCAGCTCCTCAGGCAGTACATTCTATGGTTCCACCACTCTTTCAGTGAAGTACTGCCTCGTTCTTCCCCCTGGAGTCTTTCCCCATCCAGCCTCCAGCTGTGTCCTCTGGTGACTCCTCCCTCTTTCCTCTGATGGAAACCACTTAGGCTTACCTTACTTATTCCTTTCAGGTACCTGAAGACCTCAGTCATATCCCCCAGTCCCTCCTTTCCTCCAGCGAGAAAAGGTTGAGCTCCCCAAGTCGCTCTTCATATGTCCTATCCCTCAGCCTCCAGACCATCCACATTCAAGTTGCCCTCCTTTGGATCCACTTCAAGAACAAGATGTCCTTCCTTAGGTGTAGGCTCCAAAACTGCATGCAGTACTTGAGATGTGGTCTAACCAGGCTGTTGTACAGTGGCAGAATCACCTCCCTGCTTCTAGAGGTGATGACCCTGGTGATGCAGCCCAGCATTCTATTTGCCCTGGCCACAGCTGTCCTGCATTGTTCAGAATTATTTATTTTGAAATCCACCAGAACCCACAAGTCTTTTTCCCCAAGTGAGGCCCATAGAATGTTCCCCCAGGGTGTATACATGTTCTGGGTTCCTACTCCCTAGGTGAAGCACCTTGCATTTACTGGAGTTAATTTTCAGTTTCCAGGTGTGGCCACCCTCTCCAAGGTATCCAGGTCCCCCTGCAGGGTCATCCTGCCTTTTTCCCTCTCCACCACTGCCCCAAGCTTAGCATCGTCAGCAAAGAGGCTCATTTCGCACTTGATACCCCTCCAATATCAGAGGTAAAGGTGTTAAAAAGGAACAGACCTAGGACTGATTCCTGTGTGACCCACTCATGACCCACCTAGAAGATGAAACCATCACCCCCACTACCACCTGCTGGGTACATCCAGACAACTAACTACCAATCCACCTGACCATTTGTGTCCGCACCCCCATCCCAACCAGCTTCTCCAGAATGGCCTATGTGAGGGACTAAATCAGTTGCCTTGTTGAAGCCCTAGAAGAGGACGTCCACTGGTCTACCCTGATCGAGTGCCGCCATCACCCCCTCATAGAACTCCACAAGGTTAGTCTGACATGATCTGCCCAGGACAAAGCCATGCTGCCTATCATTGAGGAGTCCCTGTTCCCTCAAGACTGCTCTCAGGCTCTCCTTTAGGATGGTCTCCACCAACATCAGGCTGACTGGTCTGTAATTCCCCTTCTCCTCCCTTGAGTCCCCTTTGTGGATGGCCACTATATGTGCCTGCCTGCAATCCCTGGGCACCCTTCCCATCTGCAGAGAAGCATTAAAAAGGTCTGCCAGTGGGGCAGCCAGGACATCTGCTAACTCCCATAGAACCATTTGGTGGATACCATCAGGATCTGGTGTTTTGTCCTTTTTTAGGGACTTGAGGGCTTCCCACAACCTGCCTATTGAGATTTCCTCCTCTGTACCCCCCCACCCCATGGCAGACCCTGTGTTTTACCTTGCACTCTATTTTGTTATTCTATGTTTCATGTAATTAATTCAGGGTTGCCCCTGGAAAGGGGACTTTTAGTCTTAGTGGGCTTAAGCAGTCATCAAACTTTAATAAATAAATAAAAGATGTACTTGTGATATAATTATGGTACAATTAAGAAGCACATTCCTACATGTGCCATGTCATGTCATTCATGATGCAAGTATGAAAATATAACACAAGAATACTGTCACATCTGCCCAATGACATTTTACACATTTTTATACAGCAGCACCATTTTTGTACACCTTTGAAAATCCAACCCATATAGTTTGCAAATTGTATATGCCTAAACAAATGTAATATGACGTAATAGCCCGTCAAGAAAGGAGCACTGGGAATGATAACTTTTGTTTACATGAAAGATAAATACCATATTTAAGTACTGGTCAGACTTGATGGGGTGCTAAACCTTTTTGTAATAACATTTTCGATTTTATGATATTTCTGATTTTCAAAATATTTTAGGCTTTTTCTCCAGGTATTGTAACTTATCTTATTAATCTGTCCCCTGCTGGAGAAGAAGACCCTGCTGCCTGAAATATGGCAAGGTTTGTAACAATTCACAAAGGTTTTCATGGCTCCTGGAAGTTGAAAATTTGGGAGGCAGTATAGTGCAGTGGCTTAAGGCTCTGAGCTGCAAATCTCGATACCTGGGTTTGAATCCCACAGCACCCACTTACACACTGTGTAACCCTGAGCAAGTCACCTAACTTCTGTGTGCTCCCAGGATGCACCTGTAAACAAGCTTTCAGCTTAGTGTATCTCACCTGGTTAAACAATTGGAAAATAACTTCCAGTCTTTCTGCCCAACCTTACCAATAACACTGGAGCAGTTTGGAAGGTCCAACTCCTATCTCATAAAATGTATAAATCTAACATATTTTTCTTGCTTCCTTTTATCAATTCTGTTGCTTGTGCCCTTCTAATCAAATAGTGTTGAGTACAGTATGGCAGAGTAGTACAAATAATATGGGGTTATGAGTACATCATACAGTTTCTGTGGAGGAAAGCAGCAAATATGTTATAGTATAGAGTACAGCAGTGATGACAGAAGGGATAAGGTAATAAGTGCTTTGGGTGCCTACAGGAGGTTCCTTACGGGGTAGAGTACCTGCTTGTGCAGTCGTAGTTGGTATGGATTGATACGAGGAGTGTCTTGGCTATTGGGGCAGTGGCAGGAACTTGGTTTGATAAGATGAGCACGCAGCCCCTTTTGAAAGAAGGCTAATGTCGGTGCCTCCTGAAGATGGCTGGGGAGCTGGAGCTAGGTGAGTAAAGGATTTACTCCCTGCTACTGTGCAGGTCAAGGGAGATTCCAGGAGTTTTTTGTTTGAGGAGCGGAGTGATCGTCTGAGCTGCTTTGGGGCAAGTAATCCGTTCAGACCTGCCGGAGAATGGGCATCCAGGAGCTTGTAGGTCCAGCTTAGTAGGGGATATTGGAGCCTGTTGTGCAGGGAAGGCCAGTTGAGGACTGTGAGGGCATCACAATGGTGGGTCCTAGGGTAAGATTTTGAAGCAAAGCAAGCTATTTTGTGATATAGGGTCGTAAGTCTGCTGTGATCCTTCTTAGCAATGCCGAGTACGATGGGGGCAGCATAGGTTAGGGTTGGGAGAAGGATGCTTTGTGAGATAGCCAGTCTAGTCTCTGGTATCATGTTGTGGCTTAGGCGATAGAGAAGACCCAGTTTTTGCCGGATATTTTTTGTTACAGCATCCACATGGGGCTTTAGGGTGAGCCCCTGATCTAGTGAGAGGCCAAGGTATTTGATTGATTGTACCACCTCTACTTTGGAGCCAGACAAGGTAGTGAGTGGCAGAAGATGGTCCCTGGAGAGGCCCAGGGATTTTGGCCCGAACAGAATAGCCTTAGTCTTGGTGAGGTTAAGGACAAGGTGGTTCTCAATTAACCAAGTCTCATCCTTGATGAAATCATTTTGGAGCCGGGGTCCTAGATCGTATGGGCGATCCCCCATTCTGTACAGCACTGCATCATCTGCATACTGTACTATGGAGCTACCTCCACAGTGTCTGTAGAGGTCATTTGTGAATAGGTAGAACATAAGTGGGCTTAAGATTGAGCCCTGTGGGACTCCATCAGTTAAGGGTAGGGGTTGGGATGTGACCCCTTTCCTCTTGATCTGTTGAGTGCGGTCAGTGAGGTAATATGCAGTGCATGAGGATAGTGTTTAGAAGTTAGCATTGACAAAGTAAACACCTTTGCTAATAATCTGGTTACATTCATATCTAACAGGGATCCTAGATCATTGTTAATTTGAAATGTCCTTTGGCCACCTCCAAATTACAGAAAAGAAACACAGCAGGGCTATTAGGCCCAGTTTTAGGCTTGATATGGTCTTGGTGTTCCTGAATGACCTGCCATCCATGTGGAGAAACTGGCCATTACTTCCAAGTCAGTTTTTAGAAACCTAATATAATTGTCAGTATTTTCTTAGTGCTGCATAATTTTTCTGCAGTGTGAAATAAATTAGGTATGATTTTGTTTTATGTTGTATCAGATTACCTTAAACTTCTAAACACTATCCTCATGCACTGCTTTTCGAGTTTGTGCAATTAGTGTCATATCATCACTGCATCAACAATGTGGTTGTTGACTTATACTGGGTTGTTGACTCTGGTTAGCATCTTAATTTTTAAGACAATATGGAATTAGCAAATCAGGTCATATTTAAAATAATACCCCACAGTGGAACTTGTAATGTGCCAATTCCAAAAAAGGATTTAAGAAAAATAAAACATTTATAATTTCTAGATATTTTTGTGGCAAATGCCAAACTGTTTTGACTCTATACAGTGCTTTCCAATGTCAGAATTCATCACAGAGATTTACAGAATGGCTTTTTGGCAATACTATATTTTTTTATTGGACAAAAAACTCTTATTAATGAGCTTCATGGAGAATTCTTGACAAATGTAGCACCATATCACCCGACTGCATTAATGCAAATGCTTTCAGAATATGGAGCTTTTGTTGTACTTATTAGGAATGTTTTTCTGAACATTTAAAATTGTTTGAGTACCATAAATTTATTTTTACATAAGTACCACAGTAATACTTTTCAAATATACAACCTTGAGGGCAACATTGTGCTTTTTAATATTCAGATGTCCTCCCATTCCTGAAAGGAGAGTTCTATGTTGTACCACACTGTGAGATTTCAAATAATGAATACATATTAGCAAATGTAAAGCTTCATTTACATTAACATTCATGCTTTCAATGTTCTGCTTTTTTCATAGATGGAAAAATGAAAGATCTAGGGGAATATTATAAATCTGTTTGTTGTGCTCATCCTGCACTATTTTATTTAAGGCAGTAATATTTTTTTTAATTTTGTGGACTGGTCCATCAAAGCAGCAGAATTAAAGCAACAGTTCATAATAAAACATGATATGTAACGTATGTCATTATGCACTTAGTTGCCCATCCCACTGTTAATCCCTGTTGTTACATTTGGCTACAAAACTATTTAAATGATACCAACATAAAATGTTTTGTGTATCATGTTAAACTTATGTTCTATGGCCTTAAGTTAGACCAGATGTCCTAAGTGGTTGTTAAGTATGCACTTAGGACACTGTTGAAACAGAAGTCATACACCACACAGATCCACATAAAATGGATAGGAAGTCAGAAAGAAGGACTATAATAGATTTGGAGGCAATATATGTCATTTTTAATTGATTTAAACATAATCATATGAATAGACCAAGTCTTAACCTTAATAAAGCACCAGCGACCTGATACAGTATTCAAAATAACACAGAGAAGAGTACAAAGCTTTGCACTTTGCCTTGTGATTACCTGGAAGCTCGAGGATGCTATGTTCAGTTGAATAGTACTCCAGCACACTATTCTGCTGAATATAGGGCCATGTCAGCACAGTCCAAAATCAAGTAGTACTACCCTAATATGGATCTCAAAGTACGTTGCCAGAGTGGATAGCACTGGAGCACTATTTGCAATATTCAAAGGAATCATGCAAATGAGCCCATTGGGCATGCAAGGCAGTATGGGTCCCTCACCCCAATCACTAGCCTGTGTCTATTTATTTATTTAAATTTTGATGACCAGGTGGGCCTTCTGAGACAGTCAAGTCCCTTTTTCAGGGGTGACCAAGGGAACCAAATGTTCCAAGCATACGAAAACAATATAGATACAGACAATTATGTACAAATATCATTGGACAGTTACATACATTCATGGGGTAGACTAGCCATCCCATTCATTGGGAGACAGAACAAATTATAGATGTCAAATTTAACATAGGTGAACAAACAGTTTGGTTGATATGAGCATACAATATAATCAAAGTAGAGTCAATTAATCACAGTTAATTTGGAGGCAGTATAGCGCAGTGGTCTAAGGCTCTGAGCTTCAAATCTGTTGTCATCCAGCAGACCAGACCTTGGTTTGAATCCCACAGCTTCCACTTGCATACTGTGTGACCCTTAGCAAGTCACTTAACCTCCTTGTGCTCCCAGGTCGCTCCTGTAAACAAGCTTTCAGCTTAGTGTGCTATACCTGGTTAAACAAATAAATAAATAAAAAAAATAGTACATAAGTGCAGAGTATAGATGATTGGCTGTGTACAGACTCATAGCCCTAGATATTAATCATACACACCAGGACAGTATAGGCAGCAGGTGGAGAAGTTTAGAGAAGATTAGGTACAGTTCCCATTATAGACAGGAGACTTGTAAAATATTTCCCTTTGTTGTCTTTTGAAGAGAGTAATGGTCTTGCATGACAGTAGTGAGTGCAGGATGTCATTCCACTTTTGAGGTGCTGCAAAGGAGAAGGATCTTCTTCCAAATGCCTGGTAAGTCTTGGGCAGACCAAGCTTTGGGAGGTGTGAGGACCTGAGTGTTTGTGGGAAGGGTTTCAGGGTTAATAGGTTAGATATACTGGGAGGAGGTAGGAGGTGTATTAGCTTGAAGGTGGTGCAATATATTGGGAAGTTAAGTCTGGCCATGAAAGATGGCCAACTCAAATTGTTCAGCACATCACAGTGATGAGTGGGAGCTGGGGCCTTAATAGCAAATCGGGCAACTGTGTGATAGGCCATTTTGAGTTTGTCCAGGAGTGTAGTCTTAGAGGAGTGGATTATAGAGGCACGTTAGAAGGGTGGCAGAGGCAATAGAGCTTCTTGCACTACTTCAGAGAGATAGGGAGAGGCACTCTATAATTATCCTTCCATGTCGCAACAATTACACAATATAATAAATACAATTCACAATCTTATTAATAACATATCATTGCTATGAAAGCAATTAATAACTTCTGATGGAGCTTATGTTGGTTGCTACTGCAGGAGTGAGTCCCTCATGCCCAGATCTGAAAATAAAAAAAGATAAATTAATATTATACTTGTACATTCATAAGGCATCAATTAAACATTTTTACATGTACTAAATATAACTGACACTTGTTCATATTTGTACAGCTAGTCTTCATCTGCAAGGTTATTGTGTCACCATTTCAAAAAGAAATACTCTAAGGAATTTATCTTATATAATTGGTGACATCAAAGTAACCACTGAGTTCAGGGTATTTGCAAGCACAAGGGTATAAATCCAAAACTCTTCCCTTTGTATCAGCAATTTATTGAACTCTCCACCTTGGGACTTGGCACACACTTTGTGTAAAGTCCTAAGCACAAAACCATGTTCTTGATGATTTCTTATGTTGGTAATGTGTAGGGCTGTTGCATATATGATGTCTCCACTCTGAATCACCCAGCAATGTTTCCCAACCCTTTCCTTAAGTTGCCTCTTAGTCTTCCTAATGTAAAACACTCCACACTTACATATGGACACATGGATAACACCATAAGTATCACACGTAATGAACTGTCTGATTACATACTGTTTGCTATTGTTTGGATTGTGGACACCTTTCAGGTAAAACATCCTGTGGTTTTATTAGTCAGCCAAGTGTTACTGATTGGTTTAATCTGCCTGACATACCCAAGCCAATTTTGTAACATCATCACCCTCCTGTAAGCCATTCATGGTGGCTCATTACTGATTTAAAGCAAACTTGGATCCCCCATCAAAATATTCTAGTTCTTTTTAATCTGTTCGAATTTGGAGGCATGAGCGGAATATGTGGTTACAAAATTAAACCTGCTTTGCATAGTTGTAGTTTTATCCATTTCCACCAATAGCTCTAGCCTCTAAGTTTGCTTTACTGTCTCATATGCCTGCTTTAGGATCTGGCTGCTATAACCAGGTTCCATGAATCTATTTGTTAAGTCCTCAGCTGTCTGATTATAACTTTCAGTAGTGCTACAGTTACATCTTAACCTGAGGTACTGTTGCCTTGGCATGTTTTGGATAATGTGTCTGGGGTGACAGCTGGATGACAAAAGTAAGGCATTGTGATCACTTTCTTTTCTATACATGTCAGTATTAATATTGCCATTCCCTTCTTTTTTAATGCTCAAATCCAAGAAATGTACTTCTTTTTTACTGGCCTGCTGTGTAACCTGAGGTTCGGATCAGATTTGTGTAAGTAATGAATGAAGGAATCAAATTCATCTAAACTGCCCTTACAGATGACTAATACTGTATGTCATCTTAGGACAATGCTATATTTTTATCATGCTAAAAAATGGATTTATATCAGAATCTCAAATTACCTAAGATTTCTACTTGTCCACATATACATTAATAACACTGGGGGCAAATATTGCCTCTATAGCTGTACCCTTTGTTTGCAGGTAAAGCACATCAAGAAATGTAAAAACATTGAACTTTAAAATAAATTCTGATAGCCTGAGCAACAAAATCAGTGGGTGGCATGATGTCATCACCCCTTGTATTAAAATAGAAGGCAATGGAATCAAAGGCCTCCTCCAGTGGTATGTTGGTGTACAAGGACTCTGTATCCGTGGTGATTAGGCAAGAGTCCCTGTGCAGCACAATGTCATCCAAAACTCTCAAACTATCACTAGTGTCTAATATAAGAGCCCAAATCCTGAACAAAGTGGCATATATAGTGATACACATATTGTGAACGTGGCTCAGTAAGTGAGCCAATTCTGAGGACTATGGGTCTTCCCAGGAGGTAAGTCGACTATTTATGCACTTTTGGTAGAGTGTACAGTGTAGCTCTCACTTGGTGCTCCACATTAAAGAAATCTCTGACTTGTTTGTCATTCATTCCTTTTCTATAAAATTAGTTTATATATTTATCAAGTCACCACTTAAATTCATTAGTAGGATCCCTAGATAATTTATAATAAAATCCAGTATCATTCAATTGTCTTAACACTTTCCTCACTGAAATATTTTATGTTTTGTACTTCAATACTTCAGTCTTTATAGGCAGGTTTGATCATAATTGAAGTGTCCTTTTGAAGATTTTCTAAAGCATTCCTTTCATCCCATGTTAAATTGTTGTAATTTACTTCTTGCAAATTGCTACAAAGTTTATCCAGCTCACCTGTTTGAATGTGATAATCTCTGCACATGGAGGTGGGTAGAAGCTTGTAGGCATCTCCAGCATAATTAGTCTGTTCAATTGCACTTGCCCCCTCTTGTCCTCTCTTTAATATCCATCACACTATTCCCCACTTCACCAGGGCATCCCATTTCTTTACATTTGAAAAACGATAAAGGACTTAAATTGCGGCAGGCTATTTGTAGGTAAACATACGTTTGGAATTTAATAACTGGGGCTGTTGGTGCAAATGACAAGTTATTAATTAAGCAATAAGGCACGATAAGGTGTGTTATCGCATAATAATGACACTCGTGGGGTGAGTTGAAGCACGAGGTGAAGCCGAGTGCTTCCACTACCCCAGGAGTGATGTTATTACACAATAACACACACCTTGGAGTGCCTTATTGCAATTATACAATGGCTTGTTGTTATACTGTATACAGAATAACAAATTATTTTTAAAGATGTTTTTGTTACTGTGGGAAAATATTTTTCTTTCTAAAGAGGAGATAATCTGCTGCATCAGTCAGGAGGTTCACAGTGATGTTATTGTGTAATAGCATCACTGTTTCAACGGGTCAGCAGCCAATCAGCTTCTTACATTTTTCCTTGCCATTGTGTAATTATTTGTAGCAATGAGATGTTATTAATAAGATAGTGACTTGTATTTATTCTATTGTGTTACTGTTGTGTCATGTGTGTATTTATATATATTTTTATATGTATCTATTTTATAGGATTTTCTCATGCATTATCACTTTAATTTATGACCATAAGCAGATCACCTTAGTCAATGTTTGAGACTCTTAATGACAGCTTGGCAGAAGGCACCAGGAGAAAGGACTGCTGTGTGACTGAACTTCTCTACTGGGACTATATTGCCCTCCTTCCCTCCCCTCCACCCCCCAAAGCTAGTTCTATTTTTATAGGCACAGGATTTGACTGACAACAGGAACTTCCTGTTTAGGGGCAGGAAGTGAGTGATCACAGAACCACCAAGGACCCACCATCCTAGAAGGGCAAGAGAAGCCTCCGCCCCTTTAGCTGCTGGAGGTCTGCCGCTGAGCAAGTAAGTGGTCTACTCAAACATAGGATATTCTTGTCTCAGAACAGGACAATCAGGAGCTTAAAGGTCACATAGGCAGAAAGTAAGGCGAGAGAGAAAAAAACAGAGGGAAAGAGTAAGGATTGCAAAACAGTTAGGCCAGAAATAAGACATGATTGGAGTGGTAGTGCAGTGGCTGTGAGCAGCAGTCTTCCGGGAGATGTTCTGGAGGATGCGGTGTTGTCCCATCTGCAGGCACCTCTGGGCTGAGGAGGAGGTTGCTCATCTCCAGGCTGAGTTGGCCAGGATTTGTGGGACCTCCCTTCCATCCAGGGACCACCAGTGCCACTGCTGTTGCCTCAGAGGTTGCCAAGAAAGAGGAGCGGTTGGACCACAGTGGGCTCAGGGAGGGTGAGGGTGGTGGAACAGAGGTGCATCCCTCCCATTGTACCTCTCCACAATTCCCTATGCCATTCTGGCAAAGTGTGGTTCTCATGGAGGCACCCACAGTGGAGACCAATGAGGATGTTGGGAACCTCCACAAAGGAGACCCACAGGAGGGTGGCAGGGACCCTGCAGGGAAGGAAACAACCCTGGTGGGGGACCCATTGTTAGGAAGGTAGAACTGGGGGAGGCAGGGAGAGGGAGGCAGCCTGCCTGGCACCATGGCTTGAGGACAGGGGTGAATCCTCAGGATTGCCAGAGCAGCTGCACAGGGAGGGAGCTGGATGTCTTGTCCACCTAGGGACAAATTACCTGGCTAAGAAAGGGATTAGAGAAGTGCAGGAAGAGTTTGTGGAATTGGGGAGGGGCCTTAGTCAAGTAGCATGCACAGTAACCTTCTCGGAGGTGCTACTCATCGATGGCATATGAGAAGCTAGGGTGTTCTGCACCATGGGATTCAATCAGTGGTTGAAAAACTGGTGTGGAGCTCAGGGATTTGGCTTCATTGGGGACTGGGGGTCCACCTGGAGTGATGCAAGCCTATACTGGCATGATGGGCTGCATCTGTCCGGGAGGGGAACCAGGATCCTAGGTGATAGGTTTAAATGCTTCATTGGCAAGCTTTTAAACTAGCCAAGGTGGGAGGCACTGGAAAGGAGCAGGAAAATCCTAGCCCCCCCAAAATAATCACGGTAGTAAGTGCGGCAAACACCAACATAGAGGTGTCGATAGGGAGAAAGGCTGGGGTAAATGGAGAAAGTGGCAAAGGCAAGAAGGACAGGGATGGGGCAAAAGGGAGTAAGGCCATCAGGAAATGGAGGGTAATGAGTACCAATGCCTGTAGTCTGGGCAACAAGCTCCCTGAGCTGATGGCCTTAATGGAACAGGGATGCCTGGATATCGTAGCAGTCACAGAAACATGGTACACAGAGAACTATGACTGGGATGTTAACATACCAGGGTACAAAACCTACAGGAAAGACAGGCAGGGGAGAAGAGGGGGAGGAGTAGCTCTCTATGTAAAGGAAGGGATAAAAGCAACTGAACAAAAGAGTAAACAGGGAGGAGAGGAGGCACTGTGGGTCACCTTGGAGACTGGAAAGGGCACCACAATCTGCACAGGGGTTGTGTACAGACCCCCATGTCAGGGGGAAGGAATGGACAAGGATATGATAGAAGGCATTCTTAGAATGGCAGAGAAAGGGGAGATACTGTTGATGGGAGACCTGAATATGCCAGATGTTAACTGGAGCACATTTGCTGCAGCCACATCCAAGAGCAGGGCCATTCTTGATGCCCTACAGGTGGCAGGCATTAGACAGCTAGTTTTGGAACCCACTCATGAGGGAGCAATCTTAGACCTCGTACTCTCAAACGGGGGCAGTGAGAGGATCTCAGATCTAGAAGTGGGTTGCCATCTGGGGACAAGTGACCATCAAACAGTGTGGTTCACGTTAAACTCAGCTACAGAGTCAAGCCATACAAAAGTGAGGGTACTGGACTTTAGGAGGGCTGACTTTGGCAAGATGGGAGAGTGCCTCAGAAAAGCACTAGCAAATAGGCTAGAAGGAGGTGTGGAGCAACAATGGGAATTATCAAAACTGCCATCACAGAGGCAACAAGCCTTTGTGTGAAGCAAATAAACAAATCAAAATGAAAGAAAAAGCCACTATGGTTCTCAAAAGAGGTGGCTGTGAAAGTCAGGAAGAAAAAGATAGCATTCCGGAAGTATAAGGAAACACAGAAGGAGCAGGACAGAGAGCTGTACCAGTTAAGGCAGAAGGAAGCAGTGAGGGAAGTCAGAATAGCAAAGGCCCAAACTGAGGAAAAGATAGCCAACTCAGTTAAGAAGGGGGATAAAACCTTTTATAGGTACATCAGCGAGCGTAGAAAGACAAAGGGAGGGATAGTGAGGTTGAATAGAATGAACGGTGGGTGGGCAGAGGGGGACAGTGAAAAAGCAGGAATACTGAACGAATATTTCTGCTCAGTATTCACAAAAGAGGAGGAGGAAGTGCCTAATCCAATTAACAGAAGCACTCTTGATAGGGGGGTCGATCCCAGTCCTTTCACAGAAGAAAGGGTTCTGCAAGAACTCCTAAAACTGAAGGTGGACAAAGCAATGGGTCCTGATGGAATTCACCCTAGAATTCTAAAAGAATTAAGGGAAGAACTAGTGAAACCACTGGCTACTCTTTTTAATAAATCATGGGAGGATGGTGTGTTACCTGAGGATTGGAGGAAGGCGGATGTGATTCCCCTTCACAAAAGTGGGTCCAAGACAGAGGCAGGAAACTACAGACCTGTCAGTCTGACCTCTGTGGTAGGGAAAGTGATGGAGTCACTTCTGAAGGAAAGAATAGTCGAGTACCTAGATGCCAGTGGAGCACAGGACCCAAGACAGCATGGATTCACAGTGGGAAGGTCATGTCAGACGAATCTAATAGATTTCTTTGACTGGGTGACCAAAGTAGTAGACCAGGGAGGGGCAGTGGACATGGCCTATCTAGACTTTAGCAAGGCATTTGACACAGTCCCACACAAAAGATTAATAGTCAAATTAACCAGCCTGGGAGTAGTATCTAGGGTGATAGCCTGGTAAAACATTGGCTGGACAACAGGACACAGAACGTAATTGTAAATGGAGTCCACTCTGAAGAAAGGGGTTATAGTGGGGTACCGAGGGTTCAGTATTGGTCCAGTCCTTTTAATGTCTTCATCAGTGACATTGCAGAGGGACTGGAAGGAAAGTATGCCTTTTGCAGATGACACAAAGATCTGCAACAGAGTTGATACACAAGGAGGTGTGGAAAGGATGAAAAGTGACTTGGCAAGGTTGGAGGAATGGTCAGAAGTATGGCAGCTAGGATTCAATGCAAAAAAATGCAAAATAATACACCTGGGAAACAAGAACCCAGAGGAAGAATACACAATGGGTGGGGAGGTAGTAACAACAACAAAAAAGGAAAGGGACCTGGGGGTAATCATATCAGATGACCTTAAGGTTAGCAAGCAATGTAAGAAGGCAGTAGGGAGGGCTGGGGGTATGCTGGGATGTATAGGGAGAGGCATCAGCAGAAGAAAACAGGAAGTTGTTATCCCTCTGTACAGACAGTTGGTGAGACCCCATCTGGAGTACTGTGTCCAGTTCTGGAGACCCCATCTCCGCAAGGACATAGACAGGATAGAGGCAGTCCAAAGGAGGGCAACTAAAATGGTGCGGGGTCTGCAAGAGAAGCCGTATGAGGAGAGACTAAAGGAGCTTAATATGTATACCCTTGAGGAAAGAAGGGAGAGGGGGGACATGATAGAAACTTTTAAGTACCTCAGTGGAATCAACAAAGTCCAAGAGGGTAGCATCTTTCAGAAAAAGAGACTTGCAAGAACAAGGGGACACAATTTAAAGATAGAAGGAGGGCAGTTCAGGGGCAATTTGAGGAAGTATTATTTCACAGAGAGGGTAGTGGATGCATGGAATAGCCTTCCTGAGGAGGTTGTGGGGTCTACAACTGTGGGAGAATTCAAAAATGCATGGGAAAGACATAAGGCAATTCTTATGGGGAGTAGGAAAAAATAGGCTGTTGGTTAACTAGGATCTGCGGCCTATCCTGTAGGTAGGGAAATGGGCAGACTAGATGGGCCTAGCGGTCCTTATCTGCCGTCAAAGTCTATGTTTCTATGTTTCTATGTTTCTATGACATCATCTGTTGGGTATAAAAGGTAGAGTGTTTGGCGGGCTTACATGTCTTTTGTAAAAAGAGCTGATCTGAAACGCATTAAGATGTGTTTTTTATCCATGGAATCTTAATAAAATTTGAGCACTTTTTTGATTACAGTTGCTTTAGATCTACTTTTTTTATATGGTGGTCAGTGCTGAATTTTTTGTGTTTGCATTATGAAATCCTGACTTGTGTTATAAGCCCGAGTTTTGTTTGGCAGTATTTGTGTTGTACAATAGGAGCATGCTAAACCCTCTTGCACAGTGCAAAGCCACTAAATATGTGGTAGCATGGCTATTGATGATCATGCCTCCTCCCTTGCCCAACTGCATACAAGATATTTTGCATGGGTGCTATCCTTCCTTGTCCATGCAGCAACCCCTTTTGAATATAGGGGTCCAGTGCAAACCCTAGTTTGCATGGGCAAAGACCCACTAGCGCCCGCACATACTTTTGAATATCAGGCCACAGATATCACTCATTTCCAGTAATGCATTATTCAGCAAGATATTCAGAAAGGACATGATACAATTGAAAAAGATAAATCAAATACTGATCCACAGCAAAAAGTAAATACCAGTAAAGGTTTTGTGGAAAGTAAATCAGAATTACCAGAGAAAGAGGAATAAAGGAGCCTGCAAAGAATTTCAGCAGGCAATGTTTGTTTGAAGGAACACCTTCAGATGACACCTGGACAGGCAAGGGGTTAGCTTTCACTCACTAGGGGCCAGGTAAGGATGGTAAGCCAGTTTCCCAGGGAATGTAGGTTACCTGCTAGAAGGTAGGAGCCTGGTTTATTTAAGGCTGTGTGTTGTGGGCTTTGTCCTCTTTCAGGCCAATAGATGTAGCATCACATAATCTGAACTGCACTATCTTTCATCTTCTCCATTTCACTTCATTAGCTGTGTTAGTTGTTTTAAAAAAAGTTTCAGCATCATCTTGCATGGGATGTTGCCTTGTCTGGGACGAAGCTGTTTAAATTACAGACAATTGTCTGTCAAATGCAACTGCGAGGCCTCAAGTTTCCCTCTCCTGCTGTGTTTGCATTTTTGTTCTGGAGCAGCACTGCACGATAGTGTTTGTTTTAGGGGGGCAGAACAACTAGGGTTTTCATAAATTTGTAAGAAACCTGAAGGGCATGCAAAGGGTTTAAATTGCATTTGTTTTTCCTGCAGAACTGATTTTTAAATATATATGTGAAAGAATGTTGGGTCTGCAGATGCAGAATGCATGAAGGCAGGAAAGTAGAAATCTGGTGGTTTGAAAATAGAAACCATCTCTTTGTAAATCAGCACTGGAATTCAAGTGGTCACCCTGTCATTATTTTCCAAAGATGGTAAAGATTGCTTTCAACTGGCCTCTCACTTCAGGGAAATAAAATTGAATGTAACTGAATTTCATTGATAAAAGAATTTTGAAAGTGGGTATGTATTATAAAGATCTTTACCTTAGAATTGGTTGAAAGGTATGGAGCCAAAACGCTTGTGATCTACTGGAGTGCATATTGGTTGTTCGTGCCTTAAGTGGTAGGTTCTTCAAATCATTCTGGAATTGTGGGAGAAGGCAGGAGTCTGGTTCCCTGTTTTTATCATTCTGCTTAATACTTGCTGATTAGCTGTTAATAAAAAACAAGCATTTGTCAATGCCGAACGTTCGCTTGCAGGTATTTGCAGTGGTGGTGTTTGGCATGCATGGTGCTTTACCCTAATGCCCTGTGCGATTGCTGGTATTTGCACAATAAATTGTCAGCATGACCTTTTTGTTACTCCCATTGTGCGCTACATAGGCGGAAACACGTTTTGGGCAGGATGTGAAAAATGACAGCTGTACTGCTCATAAGGAAGTGTGGTAAAATGGCAATGTTGAAAATCTGGAGTGGAAATATTGAAAATTTGCAAACCTACGAGCATGCGTGGGAACTGTGCAATGCACGCTCGTAAAACAGTCATTTTTAGGAATTTTTTCACCAAATTTTCAACATTGCCATTTTAAAACCTCTGCTAATGAACAGTGTCACTGTGATTTTCTTATTGTGTCCCATACACTGAGTTCGTACACCGACTGGTGCCATTGTAAAAGGCAAGGGCGGAAACATCGCTTGGCAAGCTGTAAAAATGACAGCTGCAGTGCTCATAAGGAGGTGTGGTAAAATGGCAATGTTGAAAATCTGGAGTGAAAATATTGAAAATTCGCAAACTTACGAGCGCGTAGGAACTGCGCAACGCAGACTCATAAAACAGTAATTTTTAGGACTTTTTTCACCAAATTTTCAGCACAGCCATTTTAAGACCTCTGCTCATGATCACTGTCACTGTGATTTTCTTATTGTGTCCCATACACTGAGTTCGCACACCGACTGTGCCATTGTACGCTACATGGGCAGAAACACATTTTGGGCAGGATGTGAAAAATGACAGCTGTACTGCTCATGAGGAGGTGTGGTAAAATGGCAATGTTGAAAATCTGGAGTGCAACTATTGAAAATACACAAACGTATGAGCGTGCGTAGGAACTGCGCAATGCACGATGGTAAAACAGTCATTTTTAGGAATTTTTTCACCAAATTTTCAACATAGCCATTTTAAGACCTATGCTCATGAACAGTGTCACTGTGATTTTCTTAATGTGTTCCATACATTGATTTCGCACACCGACTGTGCCATTGTGCGCTACATGGGTGGAAACACATTTACGTGACATGTGAAAAATGACAGCTGTACAACTCATAAGAAGGTGTGATAAAATGGCAATGTTGAAAGTCTGGAGTGAAAATATTGAAAATTTGCGAACTTATGAGCCTGCATAGGAACTGCTCAACGCACACTCGTAAAACAGTCATGTTTTGGAATTTTTGCACCAAATTTTCAACATTGGGTTTTTGGGACCCCTCTCATGAATGATGTTACTGGCACGGCATTATTCAAGGCCAAAGTGTGATTTCATGCAGTGACTGCACAGTGCCTGCAAAATCACCCTTCGGGCCCAAATAACGCCATGACAGTGACATCATTCATAAGAAGGGGTCCCAAAAACCCCATGTTGAAAATTTGGTGCAAAAATTCCAAAAAATGACTGAGATATGCAATAAAGTTGAAACCCCCCTATCTAGCCCATTATACAGCTTACTGGCATTTCCTCAGTTCGCGGTCGGCTTTGAAGAGTGCAGACGTGTTCCCGGTCCACCGAAGATTGTCGCCCGGAGTCCGGAGGTAAGTATGGGGTGAGGGGGTGGGGAGGCTGGGTGCAGTGGGTGGGTGTGGGTTGTGAGAGGGGGCTGGAGACTCGCCATGGGACCGTTTAATTTTACAGGTTTAAAAAAAAGGATGGCGTGGGATGTTTGCCATGCTGGGGTGGGCTCCCAGCATGGCAGAAGATGTGTGTGGGGGGCCGAGGAGCCAATGGGGGATTGGGCACCCCTGTCGGCAAACAACGCGGGGGGGGCCAAGGAGCCAATGGGGGACTGGGCACTCCCGTCGGCAAAACAAACACGAATGTTTGCCATGCTGGGTGGGCTCCAAGTGTGGCAGCAGGATGGCTTGGGGAGGCCATGGAGCCGACAGGGAATTGGGCACCCTCAGCGCCGACAACAACGTTTGCCATGCTGGGTGGGCTCCAGACTGGCATGAAAGCTTTGGGGGGCGGCGTGACACAAGCGGGGGGGAGCGCGGTGACACATAGGGGATGGTGGCAGTGCTCAGTATGGCAGCGGTGCTTTCCTTTGAAGCAGAGGAACACGCTGTCATACTGAGCTCCTGCACCCATTGGTGCAGGACCGCCATGCCTGCTCAAGGGAGCAGTGCATTGGATGGGAGAGGCACACCTCCAAGTGTGCTACTCTCTCAAAACATTCCTTACGCATGCACACAAGCGAACGTAATGAGAGTTTAATTTAAACTCTTTGGTAAAAACTTTGCTCAATGCCAATAGAGAATATGACTTCATGGACAGAGAAGAATTTGAAGAATCATCTTCCACTCACTCAAATTATATATTTTTATCAGTTTCAGTATATTCACATCATTATTAGTAGAACAGGCCAGTAGAAATTAGCATCAACTTTTCTGTTTTGCACTATCAGCAAACAAACAAGATGGCTCTTTTTCACTGTAAAATGCTTGTGCTAAACTAAATAATCATGTGCATTGTGCACAAAACAACTTAGATTGAGGGGAAGCAAACAACCTGGCAGCAACTATTATCCTGTGTTTGTAGGTCTATTTGAAGTCATAATACCCACAGCACACAGTAGTCTGTACTGCAGAGCAAATTTGTGATGTCAGTACTAATGCTGGGCTGAAGTCAAGTCAATTAATAGTAGTATGGAAACCCAAAACATTTCATTCAGCCCTGATACCTAACTATGGCACTGAGGTTTTGTAGCTTTTTTGTATGTTTGTTTGTTTTGCTTCCCAAGATGGTAGGTACAAATATTTACTCTGTGATATTGGTGCTGGGACAGAAGGGTGGAACTCCAATGGCTACATGCTGGTGGTGTGGTGTGACACCCCACATTGTTTTTAAACTGGCAAATGCTTCAACTGCAAGTGTGAACATCTTTTCTGTGGACAAGTGACAGCTACAGCAGGCCAGCAATAATAAGAACCAACAATCGCATTGGAAAGAATTAGTGCTGACAGGTCTACAACTGACATATGTGGTGGCTAGATGCACTGCAGCTGTCTGGCACATTGTTGTTTCTGGCACTTCTCTTGTGCTTTTTCACTTTCAGAGGAAATCCAGGTCTATTTCGCATTTCTGAATCTCTTAAAGAGCCGCTGATGCCAAAAGTGCTACATTGCAGAATCCAGGTAAGCATACCCCAATAAATCTCATACCAAAAACCAGATTTCTTCATTACTTCATTTTGAAGTTATTAGCCATTTTGTAACCCTGATTTCACTATCTGTACAAAAAAAGCCTGTTTCAGTGAACTGCTGCCGTTGATGTCATCTAGGGACCTCACAGTCAAGTATTCCTGTCAGCAAGTATATAGGACCCATTTCTCCAAAGTTGTAAAGATCATGTACAATGGTTTTCACATGTAAAACAGGCAGCACCATTCAAAAAACATCGCTATAAAAACTATATGAATGTCAGATTTTGTAACAAAGTTAATTCCACAGTAGAATCATGCTCTGGAGTGGTTTAATGGCAAGTGCAGAAACAGGGAGTTATGCTTTATAGGAGATTGTAACATGACATCCTACATTAGCAAGTACAATAAAACAAAGACATAGACACAGATAGAGTGGACTCATTGTTGTTTTTCTCCTGTGTTTGCTGTTTGTGATTTTGCTGCTGTGCATTATGGAAAATGCATATATTTAACTGCATTTTGTATATTATGGGTGCAATGGTGAACAGTCATTCAATTACTGATTACATGATGATGTGATCAACATTTCAGAATATGTGTTCATTTTGGCTGACTTACTTTTGTGAACTGTGGAATCATCTCCATTATTCTGCTGTGTTTGCTGTTTGGGATTTGGCTGCTGTGCATTATGGGAAATGCATATATTTAACTGCATTTTGTATATTATGGGAGCAATGGTGAACGGTCATTCAATTACCGATTACATGCAGATGCGATCAACATTTCAGAATATGTGTTCATTTTGGCTGACTTACTTTTGTGAACTGTGGAATCGTCTCAATTGTTCTACTGTTTGTTGTTTAGGATTTGGCTGCTGTGCATTATGGGAAATGCATCCATTAAAGTGCACAGGAGATTTCATCTATGGTAGTTGTTCCTACAATTCCCTTGGCAGGCCAACAGATGGCTGTGAAACAATGCTAGCAGCACAACACTGTTCTACAGCCATATTTAGATCAATTTCCAAATGTACTGAACTGATCCACTCAAGAAAAAACCTTCATAGACCAAGTAAACAAAAAGAGTCCATATAGTTTATTGGCTACTGCTGACTGTTTTACTTGTGAAAATCATTGCACATGATCTTTAGAGCTTTGAAGAAACAGGTCCTATAAGTTTGCTGACAGAAAATACTAGATTGTGAGACCCTAAATGACATCATCAGCAGCTGATCACTGAAACAGGCTTTTTTTTTTAACAGGAAGTGAAATCAGGGTTACAAAATGGCTAATAATGTTGAAATGAAGTAACATAGAAATCTAGTTTTTGTTGTGGTTTACTGGGGGTATAGTTATTCTAATTCTACAATGTAGCACTTTTAGCCAGATGGTGTCAGTTGCTGTTTAATGTGTGCCCTATATACAGGTGCAGTGGAAAAACTATTTTTTTTTTTCATAGGGGCACTAATAATTTTGCACAGAAAAGTCACAAAGAGGGCATGGGTGACCTATAAGGCAAAAGAGAACTTATCAGAGTGTGGGGCTCCAGTTGTCAAACATTAGAGTAAGAGGATGAGAAATATGAATCAGTGCACCTGTTACAAGGGGTTCCACATCAAGATAGTGAATATGGAAACAGCGAGGCACAAAACAGTGAGTACCATATCAGTGATCTTTTTGTTTGCGGGGGGCTTTTCCCCTTTGCTCCCTCTTGTGGGGGGCTGTGCCCCCTACACTCCCTCTTTTGCGGGTCTGTGCCCCCTTAGTGGTGGTCCCTTAGTTAATATAACAACTCCAGGGGGGTGACCTCAGGAAGAGGTGATCTGTCAGTCACTGATATGGCACTCATTGTAATTTGTGTGCCATTTTGGCTCCACACCTGCTGTACTTGCCATCTTGATGGGCTACCATTACAAGGATCAGTAATACTTAGTTCTCTTAGCTAACAATAGAAACCCAACATTTTGTAGTAATTCAAATACTTTATCAGGGAGGGGGTACAACCAAATACTTCTCAATATACTTTGGTTGTGAGGAAGCCTGCTACACAAATGTTTCAGTTGGCAGGACTTCATATGCAGCCTTATTGCTTTCTTCAAATATCCCTTTGTGTAACAACATTTTTATAATGAGGCACATGTACAGTCTAAAAGTTTCAATTTTAATGCGGTACTTGCAGCTGTCTTAACAGTACTGCATACAGTAGCAGATCATCTTCTTAGATCTGCAGTGTACCATAAATGAATTAATGAATTAACTAATTAAGCGATTGGTAATAGTATTTTTTCCACATTGTGGTACATTTACAAAGTTGTTTTGTAGGACAGTCCTATGGTTGTGGCAGCCTATATCAGCATTCATAATCAGAATGGCATTAGAGTGCTGTGCTCCTCTGACCTACAACTTTTCTGAGCAAATGCTATCAGTTACGTAGCTTTTCTTAATAATGTTACACTTGATGGCTCAAGTCATTAATGATGGCCTCCATTAGCAATTGTTAAAATCCCTTCTACAAAGATACAATTTGATTTGCAAACTGGCTTCATCATGGGGTTGTATGTGTAGGGGGATAGTATACTTTATGATAGAAAGAACCACACTACCACTCCAGAATGATTAATGTTTTAGTGGAATAATACTAAAACCTGTTTTTGGTAAAGCATATTCAGTAGTGTAGTGACAGTGACAGCTAAGACCTCAGATGGGACTTCTTGTGTTGTTTGTGCTTCTGTTTTGCAGCTTCATGAGCTGAGATTGAAGAACAGGGGCAGACAGGTGGATCAGAGCGTGAGTGGATGCTGGCAAACCTGGTATGAGGAAAATGGAAGACCTGATGGGAAGTGTTGCTTCAGAATCCAAATGGCTCTTGGTCAGCAGCCCCATTTGAACTTGGATCTGCAACTGCAGCCAGGGACTTTGGTGCATCCAAGTCCAGAGGTCTCAGCACTGGACCTGTAGCTAAGAAGAGAAAGTCCAGATAGCCCAGATAGGTACTGCCAGCTCCAGTGAACCCTCAGCCAGTTAGGCCTGACTCAAAAAATAGTGGCATCCACTACATGTTCTATGGTTAAGGTTCGAGTCAAATTTAATCAATGAGATTTATGTAAAAACTTGAAGTAAAAATTAAATGGGGAATCAGGTACCAACTTATAAACTGTCTTAATCCAAGAGCAGATTCATGTGGGTAGCATACACCTTGCTCCCCTACATTGTTCAATTAGATAGGGTCTAACATTCTGCAAGATCTCAGCAGAGTAAAGTGGATAATATCTTCAACATAAAGGGACTGGATTGCTTTACATTGTTGCATTGATAGCACCACTGCAGCATGTTCCAATCCTGACCTAAACCAACATGAAAGAAGAAAGGAGAATCCTTTTTCCAGTGAAACCTTGCTTAGTTGTTCTGTGGGGGCCAACTAAGCAGGGTTTTGTTTTTAGCTTTTAACTGCCGCCACCCTTATAGGCAAAAAAGAAAATCAAAAAACGCTGATGGAACAAGGTTTCCCTGCTTGACAGTGCCCCTTATGTTTCATGGATAATGAAAGGTAATTTCAGTCCAAGGTAATACCACATGATGGGTGGCAGCTATTTGTAACTAATGCAGACTTTTGTCCTTACTTGCCATACTCTGGTCCACCATATATGGTTAGTTGTGAGATCACATATGACTAAATTAGTCAGGATCGGTGTATTGGAAGCATGGTGGCTCCAAAGCATAATTCAAGAAAATGGCAGTAAAGAGGGAATCATCAGGGTGTCTAAATGGATCACACAAAGCAACAGTTATGACAAATTTCAGAAGGTCCTGAGGCAACTGCAAGCTCAATTGGAGCTGGACAAATGGGCTATCTACAGTTTACCTGTCTAAAATTGTTTCTGACCACTTATTACTATGGAAAGGAGGAAAGACAGTCATTCTGGAGCACAATTGCAGTCTGAAGACCATAATAAAATGCTAGTGTGCATAAGTGTTTAGTTGCTCTTTCAGGAATTGTTTCTGGGTGATGGGAATGTTGTGTTAAAATGTTTGCTTCAGCTGGGTGTAATCCTCTCATTGTGAAGGGGAGCAGTGGAAACAGAGTAGATGATTACATAAATAAAATGTCACATATTCCATGCAGCAGAATAGAATAAGAAACTGCCTGTACAAATATTTAATTTGAATCAGGTGGAAGTTAAACAACTTCTTGTCTACCTATGTAACCTATGTAATCAAAAGTTTTTCTCCACTGTATTTTATCTTGTATTGTTATCCCGAGTCACCCCTGAAAAAGGGACCTTCGGGGCTCAGTGGGCCTACCCCGTCACCAAAATTTAACAAATAAATAAATAAAATAAATTGTCATTCATGCATCTCTCTTCTTAAGAAGCCGGATCTTAGAGGAACTTCCTTTGAATTTTGTTTCTTCAAACAAAAATTATTTTTTTCATTGATGACCGTTGATATCATATGGACCCAGGAGGTAGTTTGTTCTGTCTAGGATTTACTGATGAAAGCCTTTGATCTTGTCAACCACTTACTTCTGCTTTCCAAGTTCCACACACTTGGCCTCTCACTGGATTCTGTGTTCCGGTTCCGCAGCTACCTCACAAATCCATATCATCGAGTACAGATCAATGCCACACTGTCTCACCAGAAGTATCAATATTGGGGTGCCTCAAGGATCAAGTCTAGGGCCTCTACTATTTGGGTTATTTGTAAATGACCTCCTTGCAGCCTGCTTTTCGAAAGTTCTACTGTGTGCAGATGATGTGGTTGTCTACACCAGTAGCTCAAAGCCTGCGATCCTAACATGTGAAATCCAATGCAGTTTTGTCTCATTGGGAAAGTGGTTCTGTCAAAATAAACTATTACTAAATTACAAGAAAACAAAGACCATGCTCTTTGCAGGTCCTCTAGCAAGGAAAAGGCCCCCCTCCCCAGGTCACCATTATGAATCACAAAGGTGATCTCTTGGATCAAGTAACTGCAATGCTCACATTCTGGGAAACAAGATCCCAGACCTGCAGACAATAATGACAGAGGCTAAACTGGACATAGTAGCAATTAACTAGACTTGGTTTACCAGTAACCACACTTGGGAGACTTCAGTACCTAGCTATGTACTATTCAGAAGACACTGAGGTGCAAAAAGGGTGCTGGAGTGGCCCTGTATGTCAATGAAAATATCAAAGCTACAGAAATTCAGAATACACATAAGGAGCCAGAAGAACTGTGGGTCACCCTGGAAACAGAAAATGGGACAGCCATACGAACTGGAGTTGTCTACAGACCCCCAGACCAGGGGGAGGACATAGACACATTACTGTTAGAAGATATATAAAACATGACAGCTAAAGGAGAGGTTCTGATAATGGAGACTTCAATATGCCAGATACAGATTGGTCAATACCAGCAGGAACATTTGCCAGAACTAGACACATAGTGGATTCCCTACCAGGGGAGGGCCTCAAACAATTGGTACAACAACCCACAAGAGACAGGGCTATCCTAGATCTAGTACTGACTAACAGGGAAAGGATCACAGATCTCCAGATAGATGGTCACCTGGGGGTCAGTGACCATCACATGGTATGGTTCAATTTGGCCACTTGAACTAAATCATCCCATTCCAAGGCAAAAATATGGGACTTTAGAGGAGCTGACTTTGATAAGATGACCAACAGAGTTAAGCTAGCCCTGGCAAAAATAAATAAAGGTGAGGGAGTACAGGAAAAGTGGGCAATCATTAAGGATGCAATACTTGAAGCAACATCCCATTGTGGTAGAGAGAAAAGGAAGTGCAAAAGAAGAAGGAAACCACTTTGGTTCTCAAAAACAGTAGCAGAAAATGTCAGATCCAAAAGACTGGTCTTCAGAAAATATAAGGGAACACAGTGGGATAAAGACAGGGAGGCATACTAAACATCCCTAAAGGAAGCAGGGAAGGCAGTAAGGCAGACAAAGGCCCAAACCCTGGAAACACTAGCACAAACAGTAAAAGAAGGTGACAAGACATTCTATAGATACATTAGTGAAAGGAGAATGTCCAGTGGGGGTATTGCTAAGATCAAAAGAGATAAGGAGCGTGTGAGGAGAAGAACCAGGTAAAAGCATCTATCCTAAATAGATACTTCTGCGCAGTATTTACTGAAGAGAAGGTAAGGCAGGGTCCACTGCTCAGCACCATGGACATGGGAGGAGAGAGGTGTGCACTAATCCCTTCACAAAAGAAATGGTCCTACAAGAGCTTGATAAGCTCAGGGTGGACAAGGCAATGGGACCTGATGGCATACATCACAGGGTACTAAAGGAGCTAAGGGTGGAACTTGCAGAGCCATTATCAGAACTGCTTAGTGAGTCTCTGAGCACAGAAGTGGTCCCAGAAGACTGGAGAAGGGCTCATGTGATTCTGCTCCACGAGAGTGGTAGCAGGGAGGAGGCAGGGGACTACAGACCAGTCAGTCTTACCTCAGTAGCAAGCAAGATTATGGAGGCACTCCTTAAGGAAAGGATAGTGCAACACCTGGAATCCATAGGAGCACAGGATCCAAGACAGCATGGGTTTACAAAAGGAAGGTCCTGTCAAACTAATCTCATAGATTTCTTTGACTGGGTAACCATACTGGTGGACCAAGAGAGAGCAGTTGATGTCACCTGCCTTGACTTCAGAGAAGCTTTTGATACTGTTCCTCATAGAAGATTGATTAATAAGCTGAGTAGGCTCAGGTTGGGTCAGAAGTTGGTCAACTGGGTGGCAAACTGGTTGACAGGCAGAAAACAGAGAGTGGTGGTAAATGGTATACAGTCAGAAGAGTTGCAAGTCTCAAGTGGGCACCTCAGGGATCAGTCCTGGGGCCAGTCCTCTTCAATATCTTCATCAGTGACATTGCAGATGGACTGGAGGGTAAGGTTTGTCTGTTTGCAGATGACACCAAGATCTGCAATAGAGTAGATGGTCCAGATGGGGTGGGCAGAATGAGAAGAGATCTGGATAAACTAGCAAAATGGTCAGAAGAGTGGCAACTGGGGTTTAATTCAAAGACGTGCAAGATTAGGCACATAGGGAAGAGAAATCCCGAAGCCACCTATAGCCTGAGAGGGGAGTTGCTGTCAGTCACAAGGGAAGAAAGAGACTTGGGTATCATCATCACTGATGATCTGAAATCATCCAAGCTGACCACCAAAGCAGTAGGTAAAGCTAGAGGGATGTTGTGGTGTATTAGTATGGGTATCACAATTCGGAATATGGAGGTAATAATCCCTCTTTACAAGACACTAGTTAATCCCCATCTGGATTACTGTGTACAGTACTGGAGGCCACACCTTCACAAGGACATTAACCAAACTGAGGCAGTCCAGAGAAGGGCAGCCAGAATGGTGCAGGGACTGCATTACAAAACATATGAGGACGGATTAATGAACCTCAATATGTATACCCTAGAGCAAAGGAGGGAGAGAGGTGATATGATCAAAACATTCAAACACCTTAAGGGCATTAACAAGGTGAAAGAGTCTAACATATTTCAATATAAGAAAAATAGCAGGACAAGAGGACACAGCATGAGATTAGAGGGAGGCCGATTAAGGGGTAATGTGAGGAAGTTCTTTTTCACAGAAAGGGTGGTTGATGCATGGAACGGCCTACCTCAGGAAGTGGATATGAATACAGCGCAGGGCTTCAAACAGGCATGGGATAGGCATAAGGGAGCAATACAGATGAGTATAAATAAATAGGCAATTGGCAGAGCAAAGGCTGATGGTGCATTTATAAGGTAGAAAAAGAAATGGGCAGACTGGATGGGCCTTGCAGTCCTTATCTGCCATCTACTTCTATGTTTCTATGTAAGTACCAAGGGCTAACCCTAGATGACACACTTACTTTTGCCTATCATGTAGACAATGTTGCAAAACTAGTTACCACAAAATTGGGGCATTGTTTAGGCATAGACACTACCTCACCCATGCAGCAAAGTGTATGGCAGTATCCAGCTTTATTCTCCCAATACTGGATTATGGCCTATCAGTTTATGGGGTGGCTACTGACACAGTCCTTAATAGGATTTGCATAGTGCTAACTAATGCATGCTGCTTCACCCATGGAGCTGATAGGTTCGCATATACCTGTACCTTTTACACACAAACCGATTGGTTCTCAGTACAGGATAGACTCAAATATCTGATATTCCTTTAACACTCTTGGACCTCTGCCATCCAAAATCTCTTGTTCCCAGGCCACAATTAATATGTAACCAGAAATATAACCAGAAATGCACTATCTGTGCCTTTCCATTAGATAAGCCATGCCCAACCCTTCTTTGCCTTCAGAGCACCTCACTGGTTAAATGAGCTGCCTGTAACCCTGCTGAACCGCTCCAAACTAGCCCATTTCAAGAAGGAACTTAGAAATGTCCTTATACTTAGGTCAAGGGGTGTAACTACGTCCCCCACTGATGAAACTGAATGTTCTGCTCCATCACTTGACATCCTATAGTGTATTCAACCTTGCTCAGCTTTGACTAGAAGATAATCACTTTATGTTCCATTGAACTGATACTGTGTATCTCTATTTTTCACTGTGACAAGGTTCCACCTGAGCTGTCTCTATTTACCCTGGCTGCTTATTCTTTTAATTTACAAAATGCATGACATGGAACTTTTATAAATGAGTGTATGAGCTCAAAGGTGTAATTCCAAAAGAATGAATGAATGAATAAATACATAAATAAATAAATAAATAAAATTAGTTATCGTTAAAACTCTTTCCCACAAGGTTGTTCGATGACATCGGATACTGGATTCATGCTGGGTATGTATTAGTGGGGTGGTTGGAATACAACCTGATGGTAACTAGCATGGCACCTCACCAAGACTGTTACTCTGTTAATGCAGCATTACTAATGCTTGTCTTTCTGTGCATTGTACCCTGTGTCCAATGGCAGCAATGGGTAACACCACAGACAGGGTATCAGCTTTGTTCATGCATGTACTTGCAGCTTTGTGCAATGAGATAGCAGGTAGAGGTGTACAAAGTTGGCTAACTTTGCTCTGTGGATTAATTCATTTGTTTGTTGCAATTCACAAGTTATTCCAAACTGGGAAGTTTCAATTTGCAGTATAGGGCTAAGTTGTTGAATGGCAAACTTGCAAACTTTGTCAGCAAATTTAGGTGAATGTAGGTGACATTAGGTGAAGTTGGACCCACAGGTATAGTTTGCAATGTACTGAAATGAGTTACATGCCATGCGTTCAGTGCAGTCTTATGAAGAGCGTGCTGGAGAGAAATCTATCCCTCCTTGTCTGAGCAAAACATAGAGAATAATGTATGGGCAACCATGCACAACAAGGCTGTGTTTCCATCGAGAGGTTGACATGACAGCATGTGAACCTTGACAGCGAAACTCAAGAGGTCCATGCTGTCATCTCAACCCTGAGATGGAAACGCATTCCGAGTTGTGTGTGGTTGACCATATTTTATTTTTTATGGTATATGGTTTTTTACACTAGAGTGACAGACCCCCACTGAAGTGAAAACAAAAAAATCTCACCATTTCTTTTTTCTACTCACATAAAAAAATAAAATGTCCAGAATTTTGAAAAGTAAAAGATATGACTTTGTGCACTGGGTGGTTAGTAAGTAGCTAGGTGTAGAATAAATGAGAATCGTTAAATTTATGACCTTTGAACTATGCAAAACAACTGTTTGGAATGTGCATAACAACACTTTGGAATGTGCATAATGGTTTGAAATGTGCTTAACAAGGATTTTGAGCAGGCTGATTTTTATACATAACAAAGGGTAACCATATACTATAAATCTTTAAAGCTACTTTGAAAATAGTGTATTTTGAACCAAGGTGCTCTCAGAATTTATCCGGAGTGCTTTGTGCAGCTACGTTACCATTGTTTGTTCATAGTTTTGCAGATTTATTTAGTTGAACATAGCAGCTTTGTTTTGTCTGATGACGTACTGCTGAGTAGGGAATGGGAAGTTTTTCAGTTAGCAAGCAAGGCATCCCTAGGAGCACAAGTCTGATTTGGTTTCCTCAGTCTTTCTTCTTAATAATTTTTGTCTGTGGTCTGTGGGCATTTGTTTTGTTGCTGCTATCTATTAATATGCAGTAAAGTAGTTTTATGTTGTCCTAAGCTGCTGGAATCCTACTTTATTGGGTGAAGAGTGCCTGAGATTTTTTTAGTCTCCATCATTGTACTTCTGTAGCATAGTTTTGCATGGTTAAGTAAATTATTTGTCAGTCTGTTTCAATATTGATTGTGGCCATTTTGTAAAGTGCTTGAAGTGATGGTACTACTTACAGTAACTTGTTTTGAATACTCCTGTCATGTGTGTCTTATTAATTCCAGTCATGTTAAAAAAATACCCCCCCCCACAATACATTTTACTGTAGCTACTGGTAACCCTGTAAGCTGATTCAGGTCATACTGGTAATCCCTCTTGTGAGGTATTTTCTGCAGATGCTGGTATTTAGTTTTACTGCAGTGTTTTTTTTTCTTGTAATATTAAAAATCTAAATATATAAAATGACTGGAAAGGGACACTCAAATAAAGAGAGGGGTGCTAGCAAGGTGGTCAAGAAATGCATAGGTTTTGGGTGCAAAAGGCTGTTGCACCTTAAGAAAGTACCTCTGAAGCAGCTTCATCTCTGGACTCTGGGGCTGGTAGTAGCAACAAAGGAAAAGTTAGTGGAAGTGGCAGTGGCTTTAGTGTTGCCTAATTATTCCCTGCCACATCTGGGGCAACCAGGCTTGTAGGTCCTGGGGGGGCAGTGACAAGCGGATCCATCTGAGAGGTAGTAAAATGTCTAGCTCATGGACAGTGGTTGAGGAGAAGGTTGCTGGTGTCTCCATGACTATTAGTCACGTCAGCTCTGAGCATGGGATGGATGCTGGGTTCCTATTCACACATGGCAACATTAAGCATGATGGAAAGTTAAATCAGGTCTCTTGTACCAATGGAAGAATTTTGCCTGCTAGGTGGCTTATAAAGTTAACAGACGACTGTTTTATGATAATGTATAGAATGGAATTGTATGTCTGTATGTTTTCTACAAAAATGTATGAACTTTAAGTGATACAAAAAAGAAAACACCCCATGTCACTGCTTTCTTTTGAGCAGCATCTGTGAATCCTCTGGCCCTGAATCAAATGCTACCTGACCAGCTATGCTGCAATGATGAGTTCAGCTGTTTGTACCCCAACATCCAGAAAGATCCAGTCTACACTGCGTAACATGTTTTTGGAGCATCATGCCAGATATCTTCCCAATCATGCTATTTCATGGGAAGTAAAAGCAGCAGCCACTGAAATGCTTGCAATTGATCAACTGATATTCTATTTAGTATAGAATGTGGATTTAACAGGTTGATGTGTACCTGTCCCAAATGACAAATGTCCTCACAGATGTACTCCTCCACCCATGCCATTTCTGAATTTCATGAGAATGGGTCATGCACAGTAGTCCATGCCCTGCTCTATTCATCATCCCAATATATATACCTCTGTATGGATATGTGGACTACTGGCAAAACAGCTGGAAGCTGCTATTGCATTAGTGCACATTGGACACAAGTACCTGGAGTAGTATTCATCTCTTGATGGGGGGAAATTGTACTTAGCCCAGCTGAAATGGTGCAACACCCTGAATATTTACCAGCCTGCCACTGTGACAATGAAGAGTGTAACTAGATCACACCATAGTCAGAAAATCTAAGACTTGCTCCTGGCTGAGATTCATAAATGGATGCAGCCAGTGATGGTGGTACCACAGGGGGTGTGTAGCTCAGGGTCTTCAAGTTGCTGCAGAGTAGGGGAAGACAGGAAAATGTGGATTTTAAGACATTTGTGTGCATTAGTAGCTTTATTTTGACCCAACTTCCCTTGGTGTACTCCAAGGTCAAAGTTACCGGTAAGGTTGCCAGGAGAAATTGCCCAATGTGAATTTCTATCAATTAAGAAAAAATCTGCTAATTTATTTGCAAAGGCTAATTTGACAAATTTGTCTTAACTTCGCTGGCAAATTAAAACTTTGCAACATCTCTAGTAGCAGCCAATCCAGGGATTTCTCAACCAGTGGCAGAGATTACAAGAGCTAACATTTTTTCATTATGTGGATTGGTCCCCGAATGGATTTTTTAGTTACACCATGTGATGGCTAAGGTCCAAAGGTCCCTGGATGTCAACTTGCAGGAGTACAACATCCATTCCTTTTGTGTGTGTGCTGCTTCCTACACTAAGTAAGAGGTCTTGACAGAGGTGTAGATCCGTCACTGGGAAATTGGTAGTTTCAAGCTTTTTAAAGTTATTTGCAACCACAATTGCTTTATTTTTCTGTTTGTTTTGATGGTCATGACAGTCGGTGGAAAGGAGTATGGATTTGTGGTCACTCCTTCATGCACTGTGTGGTAATGAGAGCAAGGAAGTTCTGAGAGGGCGTGAATCTTTTCCTGGATCCGCTGTGTGTATGAATGCAGTGGATGGGTGGTAGGTGATGAAGTGGAGAGACTTGCTCTCATGAATCATGCCCAAAGCTTGATGCCACAACCCTTCAGATACACTGGTCATCCACTTTGGAGGCAATGCTTTTTGTGTGGTTAACTTACTGGAACTGTTGTGATTGATGAAAGAGGACTTGATATTTTGCACTGGGAATGGCTGATCATGCTGATTGTGTGGTCACACATGATTAAAATGCAGCATTGGCACCAAGCTTACAATCCTAGCACAATTGAGAGAGCATACAGACTGACTAATATGACCATGAGGGGATTTATGGACTCCATTTGTGGACTGGTGTTGCAACATGATAAGATAATTTCAAGAGTTTCCCAGTTTTGTTCTACAGATAGAGTGCATTTATCAGATTTAGTGAATGGCAGGTTTCTACCAGACCTACACAATGTGTTTTGGAGGAAACCATGACATGATGTGCTTCCTGGGGGATGACTATCAGACAGTGTTCATCCAGTGGCCGAGCAGTAGAGTGATGCTCATCATGTGGAGGCATGATAATCTTGCAGATGAGTACTGAGAGGGCAAGAGATAATTTTGTATCTTTGCAGGCAGATTTCCCAGGGGCTGGGGAGAGGTGAGGCCTTGGTGGCTGGATACCTTAAAGTGGGCCAGTTTTCAGTTAGAGGAATAATCCGTAGGCTTTGTCCCACAGTCTCTGGCACCCTCTGATGGGGAAGAGTGCCTTGATGACTGGCCATGTAGAGGCACCCCTAATACATACGAGTCCATAAGGAGTCCCTTATGAGGTCATAACCAGTGTGTCAGCCCTCCTCTGATGGGAAATTGTGGGCTAGCAATATATCTATATATACATATATATATATATATATATATATATATATATATATATATATATATATGTTAGTTAGAAAAAACAATTTGTTATCAGTACCTTGCTCCCATGTAAATCCTGATTGATTGCTACATTTCATTTTTCTACCAATTCTAATTGGCTTTTCATACATATATGGCTAAGGTCATTTCTTCCAAGCATGTTGTAAGTCTTATCTGTTCAGGGGAAGCAGGGAGCTGTGACCTATAAGACAATGGAGGAGCCTGCAAAGAATTGCAGCAAGCAAGCAAGATTTGGCCATGTGCACACCTTCAGATGATACCTGAAAAGGCAGAGTTCCCAGGGGGGCGGAGGCTTACTGCTGGAAGGCAGGAGCCTGTTTTTTTAAAGGTTGTGTGTTCTGGGCTTTGTCCTCTTTCAGTTCTTCCTTCCAGCCAAATCCTCACCTAGAAAAAGAAAGGGCATAAATCATAGAATCATAGAAATCTGATGGCAGAAAAAGACCCCAATGGCTTATCGAGTCTGCCCCTTCCTCCCCCCTACTCATCTCCTTTTCCATGAGCCCTCCCCTTCCCCCTACTTACCAACCTCATATGTCTGTCAAGTGCCCTCTTGAATCCCTCCACCATTTCAGCACCCCCCCACCTCCTCTGGAAGTTTGTTCCAGGACTCCACCACCTCTTGTGAAGAATCACCCCCACATTACCTCTATATCTTCCTCCCCAATCATAGGCTATGCCCTAGTTTTATCCCCTCCTTCCTTTTAAATAAGCTCCTCCTTCACCTTATTGATCCCCTTCATGTACTTAGAAAGTTTTGATCAAGTTCCCACTCTCCCTTCTGGTCTCTAATGCATACAGATCCAATCCCCTACACCTCTGCTCATATGGCTTCCCCTGCATAGCATGCACCATCATGATTGCCCTGTCTCTGAACCCTCTCTATCCCATCTGAGTTCTTATATAGGTGTGGTCACTAGAATTGGACCACATACTCCAGGTGTGGCCTCTCCATGGCTTTATAAAGAGGCATCAATACCTCCCTCCTTCTGCTAGTTTTACACCTCCCAATGCATACCAACATTCCATTTGGCTTCCCCACAGCTTTGCTGCATTGGCTACCTACATTAAGGTTGCTTGATATTATAATCCCCAGATCTGTCTCCTGTTCTGTTTTTTGACCCCCCCCTCCGAGTGTAAGCTGCTTGCAGGTTTTTATGACCCAAGTGCATCACATCACACTTTTTGGCATTGAATTTCAGTTGCCAAGTTTCCGACCACCCCTCAATAATCTTCAGGTCTTGCCTCATAGCCTCCACCCCCTGGGGTGTCCACCCTATTACTGATTTTCGTATCATCTGCAAATAGGCAAACCCTTCCCTTTAGCCCATCCATTATATCACTGATGTATATATTAAAAAGGAGAGGCCCCAATACTGACTGGAACCATGAAGTTAGGGAACTCTCTGTCACAACTGGGGAGATCGCCATAGGGCTCAAGGAAGAAATTAAAGGTAAAGCAGTAATTAAGCAAAAGCTATTCAGAGATTTGCATGTAATTTTGAACAGTAGAATTAGAGCTAGAGCCTGGTCAGTGGTGCAGGGGTCTGCAGCGTGATTTTTATTTAAAAGGGGATCTGGGATGGGTGGGCCACCAGCCACCAGAGCTGAGGTTATTTTCATGGTTTGGGCAACATGAATTTTATTTAAAAGTAGATGGGGGCCACTAGCCAGTGAGCCACCAGGGACAGGGTTATTTTTTGTGATCGGACAATGTTCATTTTATTCCTAAGGAGACTGGGGATGGGAGACAACTAGCGACCAGGAATGGGGCTACTTTCACAGATCTGACAGCATGAATTTTATTTCTCAGGGGACTGGGGATGGGGGGTACACTGGTCACCAGGGACAGTGTTATTTTTGTGGATCAGAAAACATGAATTTTATTTCTGAGGTGATCAGGGATGGGGAACCACTAGCCAGCAGGGATTGGGATTTTTTACTGGGATTGGGAAACAAGTATTTTATTTATAAGGAGATCAGGGCAGGAGAGGCACAGCACATTGGTGCATGGTATAACCCTCCCAGAGGATGCCTAAGTACCTTTATACCAGCCCTTGGCTAGTCTAATGGTACATAGACCTTTGCCCTCCGGGAGGGTTTTGCGAATGCTAAATAAGGGGATATGGCAGACTGCATCTGCCGTAAGCCCCATAGTGCCATGCCGCAACCCATTTTGTGGCACAACGCTGGTGTAAGCCCCCTTCTATGCATGCAGCCTGCGTTAGATGCAAGCTGCTTTTCAGGATAGCTCAGGGTAAAATTTTTGACACAAGATGCCACTTGCATCATTTAAGTTTGATGCAGGCTCCTTGCATCAATCTAAGGGCTTTGAAAATCAGGCCCAGTGCCTATGCAAATGAAAGGGTCCTCGATGGATACTGCAGAAGGATATTGCCAGGTGTGTAGTGGTGGTAAACAGCCACCAAGTGGAGCTGTTTACCACCATAGAACTCATTTCTTTTTTCAGATTGAGCAAAAACTGATCTATCATTACTGACCTCGACTTTTCATAAAGTCTGTAGGTTAGCATTAAAACTTCCATATCACATGCACAATTGTATATTATACCAGCAAACTGTCTGACTCACACCAAACTGAATTGTTTATACACCTTAAACTGTTTAGCAGATCATGTCTTAAGGCAAAGGTTTGACTTTCCTCTTAATACATTTTATTAACTTAAAAAGGATGAAAGGGTATTACGCTCAAATGGAAAAAACAATTGCCATCCCAAAAGTGAAAACAAAAATGAGAGAAGCAAACACTCAAAGTTTGCACAGCAAAAAGAGTGGATATAACTGACCAGGTTAATTACGGGGTGGGGAGGGGGGATAGGACGTGATGTTTTTAAAACATGCTTGAGGAAACATTTCCTTAGCCAACTACTTTGTGAAAGTATGTTTATTGTATTGTAAATGTCTAAATTTGTGATATTATTTATATTGTATCATGTTGTTATTGTATTAATTCTTTTAAATTTATGTAACACCTTGACTGTATTTTTTTATGGTCCGTTGTCATGCATGATAAAAGGCCTTTACTCTTTGCACCTACCTAGTTAACCAAAGTTTAAATAAAAAATAAAAATAAAATAAAAAAAACACATAAGACTATCTCTTTACTTGGCACTAGTCCTGCGCCACCCCCTCACAAAGGCAGTGAGACTGTACTACAGTCACCAGGCTCATTTTCCAGTCTGATCACTTTATAAGATTCGCTGGTGGTCCAGTGGTTCTCTCCACCCTGACTACCCATCTTATCCATTTGTATCATTTCTTGTTGGTCCAGTGGGTCCCCAACCCCTGCTCTCCCAGTATACAGTGATAATGAATGTCCCTGTAGTCCAGTGGCCCCACAAAAAGCTCCCCACTTGACCTGCTCACTGACATCTCACTTCCCCACACTCCACTTTTCCCCAGTTCCCAGTGCTCTTACCAGCCACATATGGCTTCCAGCACAGCCTTCTTCTCACTTTCGTGGTCAGCTGCTGTCTGAGCTGTTAGTGAGCACAGGAACTTTCGAAACTCCTACAATTTCCCCTCATTCTCCCCTCTCCTCCAGGGTGTACACGTTGAGACCCTTCTGTATCACCATGTATGGCTTTTGGTGGAATCAATGCACCATTTTAGTTGCCCTCATCTGGTCTGCTCCACCCTTTCCATGTCCTGTATGAGGTGTTGCCTCCAATACTGGACACAGTACTCCAGGTGGTTCTCACCAGTGAGGGATACTGTGGCAACATTATCTCCCTCCTATTGCTGAAAATACAGCTCCCAATGCATCCCAGCATCACACGGGCCTTACCCACTGCTTTGATACACTGCCCTACCACTTAGAATTAATTGGATATGTTTACCCCAAGGTCCTTTTCCTGCTTAGTGACTGGCAGTACTTCATCTAAACACAGAAATGAAAATCCTACCTCAGGACACAGAATATAGGCAGGACATTAAGGAATTTGAACAGAGGGATGAAGTTAGCAAATTCGAAGAAAGCTTCCTCCCCTTCACTATGGGTAAATGATAAATCAAGGGAAGTATTATAATTAAAGGGATCAGCCCTGCGGGCACAGAAGATACAAATAAAAGTGGTCCTCTTAGACCATAACAGACCATAGAAGCATTACAAGAACTTGAAAAAAAAATAACTATGGAAGGATTTAATGGCAATACCATGTTTAGAACAAATCATAAAAATGTAGTAAATAATAGTATTAATAGTATAAAGGAAGAACTGTTGGTAATAGATGAAGGTTCCCCAGTACAGCAAATATGCACATTGGTCTAATATTTTCTTTTTTCTCTAAACCTAAACAATATTAAAATTGTACACAATCAGTATGCAGCTAGCCTTATGTTAATGAAGCAATTTATGATTTTATGTCATTTAGCAGAAACAGTTAGGGAGGACATAGCAGCAAAAAGGAGCAAGAATGGATGATATAATCAGGCTAGTTCAAATAATTCCTCCCCTCAGACAGTCTTCCTCAACAGAAGTGCCACTGATGGTGTCAATTCTGATGGTTGTCAGTTCTGATTTTAAAAATATATTTCCTGAGGCCCAGATATTCAGACTGCACCAGTCAGTGGCACAAGCCTGGGCTCAGTGCAACTGTGATGCAATGGGGCCAGGTCCAGGTGATATTCAATGGTGATGCACCATGGTGCAGCATGGTTGAATATGGCAGGGTCAGTTCACATACTGCGCATGGTGTAGTGGCACTGCGCCGGTGCAAGCCACAGATAGGGAGCACGGGGATGTGCCAGCACAAGTGCAATTGCACTAGGTGCATCACCCATGATATTCAGCAGGGGCATGCAGATGTGTCCATAATATATGCAAGGCACAAATGGGGCCATTTGCATGTCATTATGGCTCCATTTGCATGCCTTGCACAGGGCAGCCCAGTGACTTGAGCCTGGCACCCTGCACAGCATGACGTGTGCTGTGGGGATCCCCGGGGCATCTCCTGCCCCATAGCCATGATCGCGTGGCATATGTGTAAAAAGAAATCCCGGGTACTCTAGTGGCCCCCCAAGTCTCCAGTTCCCAGATAAATATAATACATTAACATTCCCTGGTAGTCTAGTGGACCCCCTTCCCTCTCAAGTCCCCAATCGGGGTGGAAGTATTAGAAACCATTCCCTGGTAGTCCAGTGGTACCCCCTCCCTCCCAGTGCCCCGATGGATGTATAAAAATACAGTCCCTGGTGGTCTAGTTGAACCCCCTTCCTCCCAGGTCCCCAGTCATGGTAAATTGCCCACACATAATTCCATGGTGATCCAGTGGCACCCCCCACCTCTTCCGCCCACACAGGACCCCTCGCCCACCCCGATCTCCCCTGTCATTGGTGGGTGACTGCATCCCACCCACATACTGCCCAGCCACCCACTGAATGACAGGTACAGTATGGGCTGTAAGCTCATTGGTCCCCTGTGACTGGGGCCACTAGACTACCAGGATTTCTTTTAAACATTTACCATGCAATCTTGGCTATGGGTGGGGGGGGGTCCAGGTTCAGTGTGTGCTTGTGGATGGTGTTCTGGGTGGGCAGGTGGCCACCCACAGCTGGGCTTCTGTGTTGTGCCCTGCAATACTGCAACCCACCTTTGGGTAGCTAGGAGTTGTTCCTACTCTCTGCAAGGGCTCAACTTTGAGTCCCCCTATGCGGCACAATGCAGGGTTGTGCCAGCATATGCACTGCACATCCTGGGCTGAATATCACGATAAGCAGCATATGCACCCTGCATCTGCACTGCATATCATTACATTGCGCCCCGGCACATCGAGAGTTGCACTGCACTGGGCAGCCTTTTCAATATCCCACCTGGGTGCAATGCGGGGTTGCGCTGTGCAACTCTGTTGCCCCAGGTGCAACCCCTTTGAATATCTAAGCCAGTATGTACAAGACTTGACTATGGGAAAAAAAAAGAAAAAAACATTTACTGTATGTACCAGACACATTTAAGGAAACAAACAAACAAAAAAGAATAAGAATGTTGAAATAGCCTCTCAGAAAAAAGAAAAACAGCAGTATAATGTGCTTGGTATGGGAATTTAAGAACAATAAAAAGAAGACACCGAAATTCTGAGGGAAAGCCACTTTTAAATCTGCAATGTACCTGCGCAAAGGATAGGGGTCGAACTGGCAGGAAATAGCTCTAGAATGGAAACAGCGTGCGAGTAGTGTATTAAAAATGACTAATGAGCTGCATGATTACAAAAAGAATAGGAATGATTTTTTTCAGAAAATGTACATGGATGCTGCTGATGAGAATCTTGACAAAAATATAGAAATAAAAAACAACTATAAAGATGCCTTGTCATCAAGGATAAATTCCATTCTATTATTTAAACAGAGTAATGTGAATTCAAAACTGTTAGTAGATCCACAAGAATGGATGGAGAGATTTCAGACCATGACTGAGAACGCTGTTTGAATGTTCTTCCAATGTCCAGTTTTGGCACAGATCACAACAGTTATAGAAATGAATATAGAGGGTCATCATAAAAATGCCAGAGTATGTCCTGTACACAATGAAGGGTTTCTGTGTTTATATGGTTTGAGTAACATGGAGGATGGACAAGGACCTTAGCTGTATGATGATAACACTGTGAACCTTTGTAGGCCAGATTTGGGCTCACAATTAAATGAAAATTGTGTTGTGAATACATATAGAAAGTATTCAAAAGAGCACTAGAATGACAAAAAATTGTAGTTTGATGTTACATAAATGGCTAATTATGTATCGGTTAATATCAAATGATTAAAATATTGAACAATTAAGGCAGATTTCCCTTATAGGGCAAGGTTTAATAGAGAAGGATACCCTAATTATGAAATGCTGGACAGCTTTTAAAATATGAGTCTTTTTGGATTGCCAACAATGTACAGAGAAAACCCTTATAAGCTGACAACAAACTATCTGTTTAACTTATCCAAAAGCCATTTACAAATAAATTTGGTAGTGATGGAGTTAGAAAGGTAATAAGGAAAGAAGAATGCCATGGGGGAGGTCAGGTGGACATAATAGTCAAAAATAAGATGGTGATCAAAGGAACTGTGGCAAAGAGAGTATAAGTTGATAGTATGGGACTTTTGTTTTAGATAACACTATCTGTACTAAAATGAATGTTACTAAACATCCAAATGAAACGCAGACTGGTCTAGAGGGAAAAGAGCTGGTATGGAGTGATGGACAAAGTTTTTTGATCACTTCTTAACCCATGCAGGATACATAAGCAATAAGACATGATTGGGTGTGCATCTGACAGTTGTAAAGCATGGTTTGGGGGAGCGTACTGAGGCACATGGCCACAGGCCAAGTGCATCCAGCCCCCCAGTTGTGCATTAGAACTGTGTTACGTACAATCCAGAGTGGCTTATTGCACCTATAAAATGGGACTGTATATTCTACATGGGGTTTCTAGGTTTAGCCTTGCATTAAATAGACACTTCTAATTCATGGCTAATGACCAATCAGATTGCTTGAAATCATTTGCCAATTTTATAATGTATGACAAATTATTTCCACAAGAAAAAACTTTACAAATATATATCCAGAATAAGGCTAGTGAGAATTATTGGTTCCTTAAACAAAAAGAGATTTTTATTATCATGGAATATAGCTGGATTGTTATCAGTAGTAGTAAAGTATCCAAGATCACCCTTGACGTGTCCCCTTCCCTCCGGTCTCCTCAGCCACAACACCCAGCTTTTCTAAGACTTACCTTCATACCGATGTTCAGCATCCTGGACTGTGGCAAGGTGTCCGTTCACTGGTGTGGGGCCTCAAACAGACCAAACTTTATTCTGTGGCCAAGGGGTGGGGTCCACCTTGGTTGTAAGTTTTCCCCAGGGCCCAGACTGTGCAATATGTGGTCATGTGGTCATGTGAGCTCCTCCTCCATGGAGATGTCCCAACACATGTAGTCATGGCCAATGTACAGATGCATCCAGATCTGTCATGTCACTCTGACACTCTGCAGGTGGCAGTGGTGCAGTAGGTCAAAGAACAACCCCCCCCAAGGGAGGTGAGCTGTCCTTGGGATGCTCAATCCTTCTCCCCCAGCCTACCCCCAAGCAACCCATGTCCATTGCTGAACATGGATCATTGACATGAAAGGAGGTAAAGCACCAGTGCCTGAACCCTCAATGTCACTGGGCCTGCAAGGCCCTTTTATTCTATAAGCATATTAGAAGTGTGATTTCTTTTTAGATGTCATTGCCTTGTATGGTCCAGGATATGCTGTTTACACATGTTCCTATAATAATTTCAGAAACTGTGAATAAAAGCCAGTCTACTGTAGATTAACTTCTAGGCCCATTATTTGAAGTACTGAATACAATTTTTACCACCAATTTTCCATGACTGTTGATCAATTGTCTCTGCTTTTGCTTCTATTAAAACTCTCTTTGGTAACCTCTGATAGTCTATTTTTAATGTAGAAAAGTACCCTACAGTTCTCAATAAAGAGAGTGTTGAAAAAGTTTCAGTTTCTACTCAATGATCTGCCCCAATATAAAATTCAGAAGTCCCAAAACACTTCTTAGGAAACAATGTTGAATGTGCTCTTTGTTTTATTTTTCGTTTGTTTGTTTTACTTTTGTTTACATCAAATCTGCATGTTTCAACTCCATAGTAAAGACTAGCATTATTTTTTGCCTGATGCACTCTTATGATACTTGAAGCTGGATTACAACTTACGTTTGTTGACCAAGAATGGTTAGCATTTGTCTTTTTGAACAAGATGATATGTCATGGCATACAAAGGATATAAATATCTCATTAAAAGGAAATAATATCTCATAAAATGGATATAAATGGTATACTGTCCATGGAAGAATAATATTAAAATTTGCATGAGTCTCAGGGAGATTAGCAATATTTGTTAAAATTGGATATTTCAGTGCTGCAAATTTATTGAATTTGGAAGAACATTTTACTGTGTGTCTCATAAAATCTGGGAATGAAAAGCTTATTTTGGTCAACATCTACAGTACACACCATCTATGGATTCCCTGGACTTACAAAATGACTCTAAAGCCATTTAGTCTCTGGTGGCTAAGGGTACAAACATGATAAAAATGGAGATTGACTCATATTTTCCCCACTGTCTGGGTGCAACATTATTCAAACATCTTCTCTGATGAATCCATAACTAATGATTCTTACTGGGGAGAACAGTTAGTCAATAGAAGGCAATTCTGTAATATTAAAAGGAAAGAAGTCTAGTTAGCAATATATACATAAAAATGCAAAAAAAATCCACCAGGTCCAGATCAGATACCAGTAGAAGTGTATTATTATATGGTTGTATACTACAGCAATAGACTGGTTATTTTCTTTAAAAAGTATGTTCAAGAAGGATTTGTCATGGTATCATGAAAGGAGCAGAGGGTGTGCCCATTTTAAGAAGGGCAAGAGTAAGAAAGACAATCCAAAAATGTATTGACTTATAGTTTCCTAGATATTATTTCCAGTATTTTCTCAGAAATGGTGCTGGGCAGACTCTTGTTGGAGATAGAGAGTATGGGAGGTTTATCAGAGCTGCAAGCTGGCTTTAGATAAACTAGATCAACCATTAACATTTTTTCTACTTTAACACATCTTTTTCAGAAGAATGTACATTTATGAAAGCAGAACATTTTTGCTGCTTTTATAGATTTTTTTCAGCTGCCTTTCAATCTAACTTAAGAGAAATAGTATGGTGTACTAAAGTATGTGGCAATGGGGATTTGATCCTCTACTGATTTGTGTTATCAGGGATCTGTATTCAGAATCATTGGCTCAGGTGAGACTAGGGGTTGGAGGGCAGCTTGTTGCCACATTCTCAGCAAACAGGAGTGAGAGACAGGTTTTGTCCTAGCCTCCCCACTGTTTTGCATCTATATGAACTATTTACTGATAGTATCGAGTAGTATTGATTCAGATTCTCAAGAAATTGGTGCATACGCATGTGCTGCACTTGCTTATGCACATGACTTAGGTTTTGTTTTGTCTTAACACAATCTGGTTTACAAAAAAAGTTGAACTTGCTCAGAAAATGTTCTACTGATATGAAACACAAGGATAACAGCGATAAAAGTCAGGAGATTGTCTTTGGAGAAAACAAAGAATTACACAGATGGAGGTTAGGTAATACAGTTTTGGTGACTGTTGCTACAATAGCTACATTTATCTGTGTATTACAATTACTTCTAAATGCAAATGAACCAGCCATGTTGATATAACTTTATTAAAGTTATAACAGACTACACTGAGCCCGTAGGAATTTGACTACACATACAGATGAAATTCAATACTACTATTAATTGAAGCAGCAAAAACTAATTAGTAGTAAATAGTTAATTGATTGACAATTTTGTTATTACAATATAAAAAAGCAATCTGACATATAATTTAAGCAATCATATCCCAAAAAAATGAGATAATCATTTAGCATTAGCATTTTAAACATCTCACTTCACACTTGCCATCAACAATAAAATAGAAGCATTCTTTAAACTTCTAAACATTGTGTCTCATTATATCTGGTGGGACTTACAGTTAATATTCATTTAATTTCCCAGGAGGCAAACTTTCTCTACCTGTACTGAGTAACATTTACTAGCTAAATAGACAGTTTCTCTCTCTCTCTCTCTCTCTCTCTCTCTCTCTCTCTCTATATATATATATATATATATATATAATCTTCTGAGATAAAAAGTAGATCAAGTGTGTAGCATGTGGGCATTTCTACAGAACCAATAATTTCTCCAAGCCATTTGTCCATATAATTTTTATACCAGGGGCATTTTAAAATAACACAATGTAAATTCTCAGGTTCATTTATGTCATAATAACAATTTCTAAAGAACTAAGTATAATTCCCAGGCTCTTTGTCCCAGACACATATAGAGTCTTATTAATAAAGGTATACTTGAAAAACCAATTAATCATCTCTTCAGGAATGCATTGGGGTGAATAGATATACAGTACCAAAACAGCTTATAGTCATGTCAAACTATAACTATTAAATTAGAAGCAAATTTGGAATTAAGAAAACTAAACTAGTGGCTAGTAGTTACTAGAATGACTAACACATGACTTCTGTGACTTTGCCTGGAAATGAAGGTAAAATGGAAGAGGGTGGTCTCCATTTATCCAGTTGATTAAAATAAATTGTAGTGATCCAAAAATGTGAACTTATAGTATTACAAAGAAACGTTATGAAGGGATTTCAAAGTTGAGCCTCAAGATTAAAAAATATATTACTAAGAAGATTGTGAATAACTGTATAGTGCAAGATTTAGAAGCCATTAAAAAGGCATGATTCACCCCATGACTTACAGTTAATGTATGTCTGAAAAGCTGTAAATACTAAGAAAAGCCAGTACACTGTTTTCTTTCGAATTATTTCACAGTAATAAGCTACATTTTATTTTCAATAGAGAGGTGTAAAAAATTAAGTCTGTTTGTGTCACAGGTATAACAAAGCCAGAAAACAATGTCTGGGGTCAATTTTCTGGTTATTGTCAGTGAGTGACCTAGACTTGTTTATAGTGATCATTCTTACCACAGGAGTGAATGGATTATAAAAAGAGCAGCACATTTTATTAGTGAAATATTGAGAATATGAAAACAAAAATAAGGCTTGAAGCTGAAAATGTTTTTTTGATTAATATTGTTATTTCTAAAGATATTCTCTTGTGACTACTATACTGTATATGGATAGTTTTTTCTTGTTGTCTTAGAGATATTCTATATTGGACTGGTTATGCAGGATTTTATGAAGTTTTGAAGTGTTTTCTTACCAGTGTATTGTAATGATCTTTTAACTGATTGATCAATAAAAATAATTTACTTACTAAAGGACATGAATTGCAATAACATAATATAGCTGTATGGCAAATTGATCTTGTTTTGGACTGATCTTTGGTTTTCATTTCAAATTGATCCCTGCTGCCATGGTATAGAGATTTAATGTTGAACATATTGCTTTTTTCCCCTTTAGGTCTGGAATTTCATTTCATTTAATTTTTATTTAAAGAATGGATATGCAAAATGGGCTGTCAGAGTTGATGTGTCCAAATAACAATAAGAACACAGAATTAATACTCAAAAGTAAAAAAAATATATATGTATTAGGGGACTCATTGGTCAAAACACTTGACAGAGCAATATGTGATGAAGATATAGAATTTAGGACTTTATCTTACTTTAGAGGGGCCAAGGAGTTGGATATAACACAGATGAAATCAATATTACATAAAGAGGCCAATAACACTCTTGTAATAATACATGCTGGAGCAAACAATGTGTTCCAACAGAATGTATAACAAATTAAACAGGAATTTGTTGATGTCACAAATAGGTTAGCAGAGATGGGATGTGAATTTGCATTTTTGGAAATCCTACCAGTTCCTAGGACCACTCACGAGCAAATGATCAAAATCAAAAAGGTAAACAACTGGTTAAGATTATGGTGTATAAAGCAAGGAATTGGATGTATTATTCATTGGGAGGAATTTTCTACTAATGAACACTATTTTAACTGGGACGGTCTTCATTTGACTAAAATGGGTAATCATCGTTTAGGACTCCATCTTAAGAAGCATATAGATACTAATTTAAACTAATAGCTGGGGGTTGGGTGGCAAAATAAATTATGGACAAAAACTACAGGCCTTACGAGAGCACAGGATTAATAATAAGCTAAAACTATGGAAAATCAGAAATAAATTAAAATTGTACTTATTAATGCTATGAGCCTAACCAATAAAATGGAGGAACTAAGATATACTCTTATCACCATGAATATATATATTTGTGAAGTTTGTGAAACCTGGTTTTTAAATAATGACTGGTGCACTGATATACCAGGCTTTACTAAATATATATCAAATTGAAAAAAAAAGATGGGGGCACAGCTCTATATATTTCTGATAACATAAAAAGTCAACAGAAATACCAGTCTGACACTGACTCTGAAATTGTATGTGTTGGCCTATATTTAGGAACAAAGATGTTGACAATAGGCTTGGGGTATCGATCTCCAAACTTAGGAACTGAAGAAATAACGCTTTCTTTGATTAAATTGAAAGTATAGAGATCACAAATGATTATGTTTTAATGGCTGATTTTCATATGCCTAATATTAAGTGGGCTACCCTTGAGGCACATGGACAAATGGAGAAAAGGTTCCTAGAAGTTTCACTGCAGCAAGATGTAGAACAGCTAGTCACTGAACCAACCAGAAAAAATAATATACTAGATTTGATATTCACCAATATTAAGAATACAGAGTCTCCACCTATTATTTTATTACCACTCCACCTATTATTTTATCAACACTCAAAGACAGTGATCATAACATGGTTCAGTTCAATTTAAGAATGCCTATTAACAAAAATAACAAAGGCATCACAAAAATAAGAGATTACTTTAAGGCTGATTATAAAAGCATTACAAAATACCTGGCTGATTGGAATTGGTTAAATGAGCTTGAAAACCGTAACCTGGAAAATCAGTGGAAAAGAATATGCATAGAATTGAATTTTGTATAGATACCAGGGTACCGCTGCGGGTTAAATACAATAATTGCAATAAGAGAATACCCTTATGATGGGACAATGAAATAAAGCATAGTCTGAATAAAAAACAATGTGCATACCATAAGTACAATAAATCTCTAACTACTGAGAATTGGACTAACTTAAAATACTAGCAAATAAAACTAAAAAGCTTATCCAAACCAAGAAGCATGATTTAGAACTACAACTTGCTATGAACTGTAAAAATAATAAAAATGTTTTTTACAATTACATTGGATCATTGAACGGTAACCAAGGTAGTGTTGGACCTCTGAAGACTGATAACTCAATTATATTAGAGGAATTGGAAATTGTTAAAGAACTCAATACATATTTTTTGGATATATTCAAACCAAAAGAGGATATTGTAATTACAGGCCTCTTAGCTTGACATCTATTATCTGTGAAATGATGGAAAGGATATTACAAACAATGATAGTGGAACATATCATCAGAGGAGGCCATATTGACATTTCTCAGCATGGTTTTACTACTGGGAGATCATGTCTTACTAATCTTATTAATTTTTTTCAACCTGTGAGTAGGGTTAATGTCATTTACCTGGATTATGCTAAGGCATTTGGTACTGTTTCACATAAAATATTAATAGAGCAACTTATTAAAATAAAAATACATACTAACATCATAAAATGGATCTCCTCATGGCTTGACGACAGAAAGCAGAGAGTTATATTACAAGGGCATGAATCTGAATATGGTACTGTTACAATTAGAGTTCCCCAGGTCTCAGTGTTGGGCCCTTTATTATTCAATATCTTAGTCTCAAGTATGTAGATGACAGAAAGTGTATGGATGAACAATATGCAGATGACTGCAAAATTGGATGCATAGTTAACAATACAGATTCAGTAATTATGTTACAGGATAATTTGAATAAACTATGTCAATGGGCTAAGGAGAATCATATGATATCTAATGAGAAAAAATGTAAGGTAATGCATCTTGGAAAGAACATGGGTCATGTTACACAATGAACAATATCAACATAGAAGTTACTGCAGACGAGAAAGATCTAGGAGTAACAATTTCAGATGATCTCAAATTTGAGAAGCAAACAAAAAAAAAGTAAAAAAATGTTACTCTACTTTGGGATGTATCCATAAGTATGTAAAAAGTAGAAAACCTGAGGTCATATTGCCTCTTTATGCACGTTTTGTCCAACCACAACTGGAGTATTGTGCTCCCTTCTGTGCCCCAGCATCAGCTGATAGTTTAAATATGGTTGAAAAAGTTTAACGCAGGGCTGCAAAGCGGATTATTAACATGAAAGATTAAAGTTATGAAGCCAGTTTGAAAGCATTTAATTTATATTCTCGTGGGTATAGATTACTAAGAGGAGACCTCATATACATATAGAATGCATTACATAAGGAACTGGAGCTGGATACCATCTGTCTTGAAAGATGATTACCCAAAAACAATACTAGGTCACATAAGGCCAAGTTACAGTGTACCCTCAGTAAGACATGGAAGTGACAAAGGTTTTTTACACAAAGAGTACCACCCATATGGAACTCTCTACCCAGCTATATTGTAATGAGTGACAATGCAGAACTGTTAAAAAAACAGCTGGATCATTAGATGGGTGATAAGAAATACAATTTCCATCACTAAATGAATGGTAGCTAGTTTACAATGGGCTATAGCCTCCAGAATTTGTAACTATACTAAGAAACTATGAAACAAGTAAACAGAGATTTAAAAGGAAAAAAACAATTGTTAAATGCAAAACCAAAAACATAGCACTATAGGTTACCAGCTTAACTACAGAATGATGTGCTTTGTGTGCCTTAAGAATGTGATTTAATCCATTTTCGTCAGTGTTAAAGAGCCTCTGATGAGAAAAGTGCAACATTGCAGAATCTGAATAAGCATACCCCCAATAAATCTCTTACAAAAAATTAGATTTTACGTTACTTTATTTTCAAGTTATGAGCTATTTTGTAACCCTGATTGCAGTACCTGTTCAAAACATTCTGTTTCAGTGAAGAGCTGCTGATGATGTCATCTCAGGACCTCACAGTCTAGTATTCACTGTCAGCAAGCTTATAGGACCTGTTTCTCCAAAGTTTTAAAGATCATGCGAGGGGGTTCTATGATAAAAAAATATTACACACATTTGCAAGTGCCAACTTGGGGAAGACAACCTATTACATCTATTGGTTTTATCTCATCTATATTCAAGAAATAAATCTGTACTTGGTTAGTGTATTATCAACTTTAAACATGGAACTTAAATATCAAGTGAATACATTAATGAAATTCAAAAATACTGAGATATTAGAAAGTGTTGCATTGTTCTGTAAAAAGATAGAACATAAGATACTGCATATTATACTGTAAATAAGGAATCGGTTACTATAAGAGTGACACTTATATTTGTAACTAAATCTTGGATGTAGAGACATGTGCAATAGTTTAATTATAAACGTCCGAATGAGTTTACTGGTAGAAATACCAATTTAATTGTACTATTCAATTTCCTTGTATATTTATTGGTAATTGTACCTCTATGGATTTTAACAATGTAGAATGTTATCTATTTATATTTATTCATGCTAAAATGTATTGTGCAATATTTTGTAATGACAAATCTGTTTTGTCAATCAATAAACTGAACTGAACTGAAGATCATGTGCAGTAGTTGTCTAAAGTAAAACAGGCAGCACCATTCAAAAAAACATTGCCATAAAAACTATAGGTGTTTCAGGTTTTTTAACAAGGTTGCTGGATGCTGAGCCAGCATGCCTCCAGGCTGCTGAAGCCATTTGGAGTGTCACTCTACTGTGCCTGTTAGGAAATTGTACAGTAGCCCCTCTCTATAGCGAACCCCGCTATAGTGAAAACTCAACTACACTGAATGCCTCATGTGGCTCCAGATGTTTCAGTATTTCTGTTCTTTAGAATTCCTATTTGTGCTGGCAATCAGCCAGTGTACATGTCTCCCGCACACATATGACACCGTCAATATACCTTATACACTGTACTGTCAGGAAAACAAAGTTAGAAACTAAAGTAAAAAAATATCCACATCTTAACTGCTAGCTGAGACTCTGAGTTAAAGAGAGCACCTGTAACATGGTTGGTGACTCAGAGAGTCCACTTGATTTACAAACATGCTCCCCTTCTACTCCCAACCCGACTTTCATCTTTACTTAGTAACTTACTTTACTTAGTAAATTCAGTACTGAATTTATTTTACACGCAGTAGATTCTGAATCATACTGAGGAAGACAGATGTGGTGGAGCTGGAGCTGTGATCTGTGAGTCAGATGGGCGTGATTTTGAAAGCAAGAAGTGCATCAAAAAAGATCTGGAATTTGGAGAGAGGTGTGTTGTTGTTGTTGTCAGGTTTTTCTTTTGGTCAATCTGTATCTTTTTAGCTTTTACTATTGCCCAGTGTAATAGTCTGTGTACAGATATCTAGAGCGATGAGTCTGAATTGGGAGGGGCATGTTTATAAAGGGCATGGAAGCTCTGAGCTGCCATTCCTGTTACAGGTTCTGGGCCCGATTCTAGAAGGGTGGCACAAGTCACCGCCAAATGCAACTTGTACCACCCGCAACTGTGACATTGATCCTTCACCTATTCTAGAAGGGGCAAGGTCTCCGCAGCTAAGTCCTGTGATTTGTGACATGCGGCCAAGTACGCTGAACAGAGGGTGCACCTGGTGAGCATGTCAGAAGCTGCAATGCAGAACACAAGTGCCTCCCAAGCCCAGCTAGCCACATTAGGTGCCCTGCAGGGCTGACCACATCAACTGATCCCCACTGTAGTGTACATGTAGAGCCCCACAGTCACCTGCCTCCCAAATCACTGTGTAATTAATGCCCTGCAGGGCTGCCCACACCCCCAGACCCCTGAATCTCCCATTGTAAAATGCCCCACAGGTCAGTGCTGTCTTCCGCCCACCTGTGCCCCAACCCCTGAGTCACCGGACACAAATGCAGCAAATAACCTGACAAGCCCTGGTAGTCTAGTGGTCCCCCACTCATCTGTGCCAGCCCACCCAGCACCCCCCACCCATCTCCAACCTGTCACTGGCACAGACCACCTCTCACCTCCACAGCCAGCTGCTGACTGAGTGCTGTAGGAGTGCTACTGTAAAGACACACTCAGAAATTAATTTCTAAGTGCGTCTTTCAATGTGCACTCTACAGAACTCAGCTAGCAGCTGTCATGAAGGTGAGAGGTGGTGGCCAGTTCGGCTGAGGATGGGTGAGAGAGAATAGTGAGCTATGACTAGTGGGGGCCACTAGCTACCAAAGGCAATGATACCAAATCTTACATATGGTGTGGTGGCAAGAGAACAGTCTGCTAGAAATATGTTTAAATTGGCACCAGATGCTGAACTGTTACCAGTCTAAGGATATAAATCCATTTTCTTATCTTAGTCAGAAGATCCTGAAATACTTGCAGTCTCTCTACCATTAGAGACTGGTGATCACCTTTTGGTATTGCAAACCAGGGCTTGTCAGGGTATTTGCCACATTCGCAGCTGGCTACTTGGAGGTCAGGGCACGGGTGGCGGGATGACAGTGCCGCCCTGCGGAGAGTTTTACAATGGGGGATTTGGGGCACTGAGGGTGTGTGCAGCCCTGTGGGGGCATTAATTACAGAGGGAGTCAGGGTCAGTTGGTGTGGGCAGCCCTGCAATGCCTTTACTGTATGGTGGTATGAGGGCAAGTACCATATGGGGGAAGGGGCAGGAATGTGTGTGATGCCCATTAGGGCACCAATAGTAGTGATCTGGGCATGGTGGGGGAGAGCACATAGACTGGGTTCTACAGGACCCTCAGAGGATGTATGTAAGTTACACCAGCTAAATGCAGCTGTAACTTATATTACTGGTTCTCCTCAAGGGGTTCTTGTAGAATCCTGACATTGGGGTCTTTGTTACTGCCCTTCTGGAATGGGGCGCAACTGCTGTTGTACACCACCTAGGGCCATATCACAGGGGGTTTATGGCCCAACTGCTGGCATAACAGTTGTTCAGCACAAGTGGCTTGCGACATGTCGCATGCCACTTTGTAGAATCACACAAGTCGCAACTGCTGAGGTAAGTGGCTACTTGTGTCATTCTACTTGGCGCAAGTGCTGTTATGCCAAGTGTAACTTTTCTAGAATCGGGGCCACTGTCTTTAACTTGGAGTCTCAGCTAGCAGTTAAGATGTGGGTGTTTTTTGATTTTAGCTTTATATTGCTGAAAGTGCAATGTATAAGGCATATGGAAGTGTTTGATGTGTACGGGTGACATGCACCAGCTGACAGTAGTGCATAGTAGCATCCCTCATTGTAACGAATAGATAGTTATAACAAATACAGATTATGGCTCCCTTTCAGTTCATTATAGTGAGGAGTTACTGTACTGCGAGTATTGTAATGTTGGTAACTTCACTGCTGTTTTTCAGTGTCTGTTTTACAATATGTTTTAATAGGGGCCTTATATGTGTTAATTCCTACTAGAGGTGAAAGTGTTGGCTATGGTAAAATTATCTTTTTAATTTAGAGTGGAACATAGATGAGCCTGAATGTACATCAAAACAGCCTAACAGGGAGAAAACATTGTGCTGGCTAAATTAGAAATGTCTAGTAAGATTTCAAAACAGCATTATCTCTCCCACCCCCATTGGCAAGGAGGTGGAATAATATATTTAAAGCACCTTTCTTAGAAATTGCTTCAGTTGAATGATAGGTGTGAATGATCTTAGCCTTTCACTATATCAGCAACTTATTCAGTGTGCAAACCTCATAATAATGTGCTATGACCCAGCATCCAGAAACCCTGGAAAAAAGGACCACAACAAAAAGGCACATTAATAAAATATTGTCAGCTTTGTTACAAAACCTGAAACACACAGAGTTTTTAAAGCAATGTTTACTCACTGGTGCTGCCTGTTTTATTTGTGAAAACCTTTGCACGTGATTTTTGCAACTTTGGAGAAACGGGTCCTATAAGCTTACTGTCAGGGAATATTAGACTGTGAGGTCCTAGGATGACATCAGCAGCAGCTGTTCACTGACACAGGCTGTTTTGAACAGGTAGTAAAATCAGGGGTACCAAATAGCTCATAACTTTAAAATGAAGTAACGTAGAAATCTAGTTTTTGGAATGAGATTTACTGGAAGTATGTTTATTCTAATTCTGCAATGTAGCCCTTTAGGCCAGATGGTATCAGTTGCTCTTTAAAGTACTGTCAATAATGTAAACAAAGCATGATTTATTTTCAAATGCTGGGCTCCTGTAGAGGCTTAAAATGGCCACAATGTCCTCACACAATGACGTAATTGGAGCAACAGCACTCTGGAGAACTAATGTACTCTGCATGGATTCTTTTTTAGAAATAAGCTGTAGAATTAACATTATCAGAGCATTTCTCATCAAAATCATTTACTGTGCATAGGTGAAAAGGTCAATTTACATGCACAGTAAATGATTTTGATGAAAAAAAACACTTCACTAATGTTAATTTGTTAATTCTACAGTGTATTTGTAAAGTCTCCATGCAGAATGTATTAGCCCTCTGGAGTGCTGTTTCTCTACCAATGTCAACACTTATGGGCATTGCAACCATTATAAGCCTCTGCAGGAGCATGGCATTTGAAAAGAAAGTCTGGTTTTGTTTACATTTGGGACAGTATGAGAATGAATTAAATAACATTTGTAAGACATGCAGAGCACATCATTCTGTAGGTCAGCCTGTAACCTGCTGTGCCATGTTTTGGGTTTAGGGTTTTACAATTGAAAAAAATTCCTATTTACTTGTCCTCTAATCAAAAGACTATGGACAAAATTGCTTATTTTCTTATGTGATCATGGTCAAGATTATACAAACAACATTATACGCAGAAAACATTAAATGAAAAAAATTAGTTACCCATTGTAACATGAATAGGAATCAATAGCACTGATATATTTTCTAAGCAATGTAGTAAAGTGCTCAGACAGAGAAAAAAAGCAGCCAGAGATTACTTAAATCAAGGAGGTTATTTTCTAGACTACACTGAACTGAATTATTACTTTTTAGACCTGTGTAAGTAACTAGTATTGATTCTGTTTTTGGGGTTGACTCATCTTAGTTTTAACTTTAATTTGCCAGGGAGGAACTGTAACCGGGAGATATTTGCAGTCATTTGTGACTAGACCTGGTACTTAACCTCTGTGAAATAGGTGTGTGTTAAGGGGAGGAGCTGAAAGGGGCCTAGTTGAACTGTGGACTTAAAACAGGAGTTGTTTGTGGTCTCTGTATGCTGAGACACAAAGAGAGAGAGAGTGAGACAGAGAGAGGGAAAGCAGTCAGAGATTCCTTAAATCAAGGTTATTTTCTAGACTACACTGAACTGAATTATTACTTTTTGGACCTGTGTGAGTAACTAGTATTGATTCTGTTTTTGGGGTTGACTTGTCTTAGTTTTAACTTTAATTTGCCAGGGAGGAACTGTAGCTGGGAGATATTTGCAGTCATTTGTGACTAAACCTGGTACTTAACCTCTGTGAAATAGGTGTCTGAAAGGAAGGAAGGCACTCCCTGGGGTGAAGGGTCAGAGTTGCAGTTGATTGTTTCTGGATGGCATAGGTTTACTCCTTCCCACCCTTCTCCACACCCCACTTGCCCCATGTGCATAACTTCCTTTATAGCAGGGGTTCTGACATCACTTCCCAAAAACTGCTAACAACATACACTTGTTCATATCCTTAAAGGCACAGCGCACTGAATAGGGGGTAGAGACACTCACAAGCTTGCACACAGTAAAACAAGAACAAAGAAACAACAAAAGAAAAGCATCGGTAACAGGAAGGGACACAGACATGTGGGGAGTGGTGCAATGTACCGGCTGTGGAGTAGCAGTCTTTGGGAGACATTCTGGAAACTGCATTGCTGCCCTATTTGCAGGCACCTCTCTGGTCTGAGGGAGGAGGTTGCTCAGCTCGATGCTGACCTATCAATGATTTGGAAAACCTGCTCCCCTACCCAGGGACCACCCAGGCCACTGCCACTACCTCAGAGGTTGCCACAAAAGAGGAGTGGTTGGATCACAGTGGGCTCAGGGCAGGTGAGGGTTGTGGAACAGAGGTGCATCCCTCCAGTTGTGCCTTTCCATAATTCATTTGCCACTCTGGTGGAGCATGGTTCCTCTATGGAGGCACCCACAGTGGCAACCAAGGAGGATGTTGGGAACCTCCACAATGGAGACCCACAGGAGGCTGGCACAGGACACCACAGGGGAAGGAAACAACTCCTGGTGGGGGACTCAGTTGTTAGGGGGTAGAACTGGGGGAGGGAAGGGAAAGGGAGGTAAGGTGCCTGCCTGGTGCCATGGCTTGGAGGGACAGGAAATGAATCCTCAGGATTGTGGGAGCAGCTGCAAGGGGGAATGAGCTGGATGTCATTATCAACCTAGGGATGAATGACCAGGGAGAGAATGGGATCAGAGCAGTGCAACAGGAGTTTGTGGAGTTGGGGAGGGGCCTTAGACAAGTAGCATACATGGTAACTTTCTTCAACGTGCTACCTGTGTATGGCATGGATGAGGCTAGGGTACTCCACATCATGGGATTCAATGACTGGTTGAAAAACTGGTGTAGAGCTCAGGGATTTGGCTTCATTGGGGACTGGGGCTTCACCTGGAGGGATGCAGGCCTATACAAGCATGATGGTCTGCATCTATCCTGGAGGGGAACTAGGATCCCAGGTGATAGGTTTAAATGCTTCATTGGCAGACATTTAAACTAGCCAAGGGGGAGACACTGAAAAGGAGAAGGGAAATCCTAGCCCCCAAAAAAGTCAGGGTAGTTAGTGAGGTAAACACCAAGATAGAGCAGTCAATAGGGATAAGGGCAGGGGTAAATGGAGAAAAAGACAAAGGCAGTAAGGACAGGGATGGGGCAAAAAAGAAATTAAGCCAGAAAAAAATTGGAGGGTAATGAGTACCAATGCTCATACTCTAGATAAAAAGCCTCCTGAAATGGTGGCCTTGATGGAAGAGGGATGCCTGGATATTGTGGCAGTCACAGAAACATGGAACACAGAGAACCATGACTGGGATGTCAACATACCAGGGTACACAGTCTACAGGAGGGACAGGGAGGGAAGAAGAGGAGGAGAAGTAGCTCTCTATGTAAGGGAAGGGATCAAAGCAACAGAACTAAAGAGTAAACAGGGAGGGGAGGAGGCACTGTGGGTCACCCTGGAGACAGGAAATGGCTTCACAATCTGCACAGGGGCTGTATACAGACCCGCATCTCAGGGGTAGTAAATAGACAAGGAAATGATAGAAGGCATCCTTGGGATGGCAGAGAAAGGTGAGATATTGCTGATGGGGGACCTGAATATGCCAGATGTTAACTAGAGCACCTTTGCTGCAGCAACATCCAAGAGCAAGGCCATTCTCAATGCCCTACAGAGGCATGCCTCAGACAGCTAGTTTTGGAATCCACTCAGGAGGGAGCAATCTTAGACCTAGTACTCTGAAATGGGGAAGGAGAGAGGATCACTGATCTTGAAGTGGGTAGCCATCTGGGAACAAGAGACCACCAAACAGTGTGATTCATGATAAACTTTGCTGTAGAGTCAAGCCACACAAAAGTGAAGGTACTGGACTTCAGGAAGCTGATTTTGTCAAAATGGGAGAGTGTCTTAGAAAAGCACTAGCAAACCGGCAAGAAGGTGGGGTGGAGCAACAATGGGGAAACATCAAAACTGCCATCAGAGAGGCAACAAGCCTTTGTGTGAAGCAAATAAACAAATCAAAATGAAAGAAAAAACAACTGTGGTTCTCAAAAGAAGTGGCGGGGAAGGTAAGGCAGAAAAAGATAACATTCAGTAAGTATAAGGAAACACAGAAGGAGCAGAACAGAGAACTGTACTAGTTAAAGCAAAAGGAAGCGGGGATGGCAATCAGAATAGCAAAGGCCCAAACTGAGGAAAAGATAGCCAACTCAGTTAAGAAAGGGGATAAAACCTTTTATTGATACATAAGGGAGCAAAGAAAGATGAAGACAGGGATACTGAGGCTGAATAAAGAGGAAGGTGGTTGGGCAAAAAGCAACAGTAAAAAAGCAGGGATACTGAACAAATATTTCTGCTCCATATTCACAATGGAAAAGCAGGGGGACAGACCAAATCCAGTCAATAGAATCATTCTGGATAGGGGGTTGATATTAGTCCTTTCACAGAAGAAAAGGTTTTTAAAGAACTCTTAAAACTGAAGGTGGATAAAGCAATGGGGCCTTCTGGTATTCACCCCAGAATTCTAAAAGAACTAAGGGAAGAATTAGTAACAACACCACTGACAACCCTTTTTAATAAATCATGGGAGGATGGTGTGGTACCTGAGTACTGGAGAAGGACAGATGTGATTCCCCTTCACGAAAGTGCGAGCAAGACAGAGGCAGCAAACTACAGACCTGTCATTTTGACCTCAGCGATAGGGAAAATGATGGAATCACTTCTGAAGGAAAGAATTGCTGAGTACCTAGAGGCCAGTGGGGCACATGACCCAAGGCAGCATAGATTCACAGCAGGAAGGTCATGTCAAACAAATCTAATTGATTTCTTTGACTGGGTGACCAAAGTAGCAGACCAGAGAGGGGCTGTGGACATGGCCTACCTAGACTTTAGCAAGGCATTTGATACAGTCCCAAACAAAAGAATAATAGACAAATTAGCCAGCCTGGGAGTGGGTCCCAGGATGATAGCCTGGGTAAAACACTGGCTGGACAACAGAGCACAGAGGGTAATAGTAAATGGAGTCCACAGTGAAGAAAGGAGGGTTACTAGTGGGGTATCGCAGGATTCAGTACCGGGGCCGGTCCTTTTTAATGTTTTTATAAGTGACATTGTGGAGGGACTGGAGGGGAAGGTATGTCTCTTTGCAGATGACACAAAGATCTGCAACATGGTTGATATGCAAGGTGGGGTGGAAAGGATGAAAAAGGACTTGGCAAGGTTGGAGGAATGGTCAAATGTATGGCAGCTTAGATTCAATGCAAGGAAGTGCAAAGTATTGCACCTGGGAAACAAAAACCCAGGGGAAGAGTACACAATGGGGGTGAGACACTGACAACAACAAAAATGGAAAGGGACCTGGGGGTAGTCATATCAGATGACCTAAAGGTGGGCCAGCAATGTGAGAAGGCAGTAAGGAGGGCTGGGGGCATACTGGGATGCATAGGGAGAGGCATCACCAGTAGAAAACAGAAAGTTGTTGGCCCTCTGCACAGACAGTTGGTAAGACAACATCTGGACTACTGTGTACAGTTCTGGAGACCCCATCTCCGCAAAGACATATGCAGGGTGGAGGTTGTCCAGAGGAGGGCAACCAAAATAGTGCAAGATCTGCACCAGAAGACATATGAAGAAAGACTAAGACTAAGCTTAAGATGTATAGCCTCAAGGAAAGGACGGAGAGGGGGGAACATGATAGAAACTTTCAAATACCTCAAGGGAATCAACAAAGTCCAAGAGTGGAGCATCTTTCAAAAAAAAAGATGTGCAAGAACAAGGGGGCACAATTTGAAGATAGAGGGGGGACAGCTCAGAGGTAATGTGAGAAAGTATTTCTTCACAGAGACAGTTGTAGATGCATGGAACAGCCTTCCTGGAGAGGTCATAGAGTCAAAAACAGTGGAGGGAATTCAATAATGCATAGGACAGACATAAGACAATTCTAGTGGGGGGGTAGGAGAAAGTAGGCTGTTGGTTAACTAGGATCTGCAGCTTATCCGTTAGGTAGGGAAATGGGCAGACTAGGTGGGCCAAGCGGTCCTTATCTGCCATTAAATTCTATGTTTCTATATTTCTGTAAAGTCCTAGCATTTATTGCCAAAACATTCCAAAGGCTGCAAATTCAATAATAGAAAGAGGTGTGCCCAATTTTTATGCCACCTTGGAAGCTGAAACATTATTTTTTGATTTATGTATTTATTTACTTATTTGAAATGTGTTGGATTGCTAGGCCCACTGAGACTAGTGTCCTATTTTCAAGGGTGATCCGTAGTTAATTCACATACAGTACTGTAACATAGAAACATACATACATACATACATACATGATAAGGGTGCTCAGAAAACATATACACAAAATACAATATGACTCAGATTTGCAGTCAATGAAACATACATGATTAATTAAATATTTGCATTCAATATACCACATGTAGGGCAGTGCAGATTATAAAATTCTGCCTGCAGAATGCTTGTGAAATTAGCATTCCGATTCCACAGAATTGTGCCGAATGTGAGTGCAAATTCTGTGGAATTTCACCAAATTTTAAATTTCAGTTATTTTGTTCTAATCTAAAAAGTATACATTCAAAGTAAACCAAATTTGGTATGTAGACAGTTAGTTAGCAATAAGGTTGAAAGGGGTGGAGTTTTGGGTGGCCAAACATTTGATCAAAACTTAATTTTCAGTTATTTTGATCTTATTTTAAAATGTCTCATCCACATTTCACCAGAATTACAGGATTCAGAGAAAGATACATAATAGGCATGTGCACCAAATTTTAAGTCTCAAGCATCAGAATGGGGATGAGTTATATGTAGCCAAACATTTTGTTAAAATTTATATGCTGCTATTTTATTACAATTTTGATAATATTCATTAAAATGTTATACAATTTTACAGGTATACAGGTTATGACTACATTTATATATGTACATAGCCTCAGATTTCTAACTTCAAATGGGACTGAGTTATAGCCTGCCAAACATGTTGCCAACATTTAAATTTGAGTTATCTCTAATTTTAAAACAACATATCCAAATCTAAACAGATCTGAAACAGTTAAACTATATACCACATGATAATTTCTGACATATTTCATATTTACAGCTTTAAAAGGGACTGAATTAAAAGTAGCCAAACGTTCACAAAATTTAAAACTGAAATTTTGCAAGAATGTAAACTACAAATTTATTAACCCATGAAACTTTAAAACTAGAGAATGCAATGCCATTAAATTTGGTAGGTTCTTAGACCTTACAAGGGGACTGTGTGTCAATTTTATTTATTAAATGCTGCCAAAAACTGGAAAATAAAATCTGTACTTAAAGTCAAATTCCATGGATCTTTGTGATAATTGTGGAAGTTAATGAAAATTCCATAATATTGGGATTTGCTAATTTCCCTCAGCATAATATGAGGACTAAAATTAAAGGATATAGTGGTATGAGAGGGAGGTAGTGCAGGGGGTCACCAGTTGCTGGAGTCAGATGCATAGTTTCCCTAAGAATTGAGCAGCTTTGCTGGGTAGCATATCAACGGTAGACTCCCTCCTTCCCCCCATTTGGAGCAGGGAAGCATAGACTGTCAACAATTCCAACCTGGATGCAGGATATATAAGGATCACATTCAAAGTACTCAAAAAGATGTAGTGGGGGAACACAATGTCTGGGACACAAAGAAGGAAGAATTCTGATTTTTCCAACATGACAGGTTAATGGGAAATTTTAGTAGGTGACTTGTTTTAAAGGATTTTGTCATTGTAAAGAACAAACTTACTACATTGATTACTTAACACTCCCAGTGTCATAACCATATATATAAATATATTCCCTCCTTATCTTTTTAAATTTGTGCCATTCCAGGTCCATTTCCCTCAACTGCTGTAATAATTTAGATTCAGTCCATTTTTTTGTGAGATACCATTCATACTTATGATTTATATGGGATAAAAATATAAATTCCATTGAATTCAGGTTGAAAAAAATGGAATGCCTGTAGTCAATATAAGACCAATCAACATAACATAACATAACATAACATAACATAACATAACATAACATAACATAACATAACATAACATAACATACTTTTACAATCAGCTAGTTTATGCTTGGGTAAAATCCTAACTCTTACCATAATAGGCGGTTGCTTTTGGAGTTTACTAGACCAGGTACTGTGCATTTTATAGCAGAATGGTCACTCAATCTGCTAGGAATTTCAAATTCTTACAATATTAATTGCTAATAGCCAGTCAACTAATGAATGAATCCCTGTGGAATAATTCATTCTGGTGGGTTCATTAACCAATTGTGTTAAAAAAACAAATCACTAATTGTGTCATGCTAATGCTTGCTATTTTTTGCAGGCCAGTCAAGATTTAAATCACCAAATACAGTTTTTCAAAGTTCTCATTCAATTCTTTTGCAACAATTAAAATAATAAATGATTCCAATTTTATGAGTATCAGCAAGCAGATTCATAGTGGCAACAATCACGCTGTTATGGTCACCTAATATTGAATTGAGTTCAAGAAATTCACAGCTGGCATCCTTAGATAAAATCTGTAGAATAGTAGCACAAAAAGTATCCTTTACATTGAACATACAACCCCCACTGCATTTAACTAACCTGTCACAACTAAATAGCTGATAACACTGGAATGATTAAATTACTGTCCCTAACACATGGTGTTAACCATATTGTTCTAGAGTAACTACGGGCTGGATTCTCAAAACACTTTGAAGTTGCAAAAAATGCACGCATTCCCCAAATTGTGTAGTTGCAGAAAAAAAGGGTAATTGTGCTTTGTTGAATTCACAAAATGTCCACAGTTATGGGAAAAAAAGACACCACAGATAACGGAAAATAATGCAGCTGTGGAAGTTCTTGTGCAAAAAAAAGCCATAGAAAAGTATGGCATATCCCCTTAAATCCCCTCAATCACTGTTTCTACACAGTTGCGAAACAAATGTTACACACATGCTGCACCAAAGAGAGTGAGGTGTAACTCATACTAAGCTAAAGGCATTGTACAAGGCAACTGAGAATCAGTTATAGAGGGGGTTCAGGGAACCAAGCAACAGCAAACTTGTGGGCATTATAGTAGTGCCAGATGTTAGACCACAAATAACACGCATTGCAATTGAAACGTGACAAACCACAACCACATGACCCAATGAAGCCTATAAAGGTGCTCCACAGGCAGTAGACAGGTGGTAACAGCCAGAAGTGAGTGCTGAAGAAACAGCCAAAATAACAACCCAAGAGAGAGACACAACAAACAGTTACAAAATGCCACTGGGTGCATGGTCCTGCTACATGAGGAGTGCAGGGAGTAGACAACACCAAGGAGCACCACAGCTGCAACATGTGTGCTGCTCTTGGCAGGTTGAAGTTGCTCAACAGTGCATATTATTGCATGTGCTGCTGTTGTGCAGGGACAGGCAGGCTGGACCCCTGCTCTGGTGCAAGGTCCTGCTGGTTCAGGCTGTGCTGCTGTGGTCCCAGTTGTTGGATTGGCTGCTGGCCTCACTGGGAGTGCTGGTTCTGCTACATCATTTGCAAGACTGTCAAAGTCTTCTGCTCTGATTAAAATGGATCATCTGTTTTTCTGTTGGCTGGGCATTTTTATATTATTTCCACAGCTGTGGATCCACACGTGGGCAAATTTTGTGCCTGCTCAGTTCGGTAATTTACCTTCTTGTGATTTTGCACACCTGCAAAATGTTTGACTGTGAAAATGCTGTGATTGTATTTCCACAGTTTTGCAAGTTTTTTTCTGTGCATGTGAAATTTTGTGCTCTCTTTGTGAATCTAACCCTACATCCAGGCTATTTTATCTAACTCAGACTACAAGCTAAACAATATTTGAAGTAATGCTTCAAATATTTATGCGAACCAACTGCAGATTACTAGAACCCATGGACTTGGTAAACTGGGAATCATGATTACCAGGGCCTGGATTAGGATAAATGTTGCCAGAAACCATTAGCAAATAGAATATCAGGAGCTAGATTCACAAAAAAATTGCAAAGGCAAAGCAACATTTTGCATTATTGCTTTGTAATTGGCCATGGGTTCAAAAGTGCAATTCATGGTTGGATAGCACACTGCACTATCTGACTGAGAATAAAGCTAGTCTGAGGCAGTAGTTACCCCAGTACCACCAGTACTACCCCAGTAGCACCCCCCCTCCAAAATGCAGCCAGGAGCATGGTCCTACAATGAGTAGCACAGGGGCACTATTTCCTATTCACTAAAGCAGACATGAAAATTAGTCCATTGGGCACTTAAGGCCATATGTGGCCATTTGCATGCCCATTATGGACCCATTTATATAGCCCACAATGGAGTTTAGCTCACCATCCCATCCCCTGCCCCAGAAGCTGCCCTGTCAGGTTGTGTACCACCCCCCCACCAACAGCCAGCCTTAACACAAAGAACAGTCTCCCTGTTGCTAGTGGCCCCCCACCCACCGATTATCAGTCACAGTTAAACATAAATATAATTCTCTGGCATCTAGTGTTCCTCCCTCCTCACCAATATTAAATACTGATATTCCTTGGTGGCTAGTGGTCCCTCCCCCCCAACCAATCACCTGGCCAATATATTATAATAATAAGGACATCAGCATATTGGAGGAGTTCAGAGAAGAGCAATCGAGATGATCGAGGGGCTACAGGATGGGTTTCATGAGGAGAGGCTGGGAGCCATAGGGATGTACTCCCTGAAAGAGAAGAGGAATAGGGGTGATATGAGAGAGACCTTCAAGTACATAAAGGGAATTAACAGAGTGAAAAGGAAGGGTCTCTTTAAAATGAGTGACAACAGCACTGCTCGGAGGCACAGCCTAAAATTGATGATGGGGAGGTTCAAAAGGGATGTAAGGAAGCATTTCTATATGGAGAGGGTGGTATCCACCTGGAATGAGCTTCCAGAGTAGGCGGTATCAGCAAGGATGGTGGGAGCATTCAAGAGAGCCTGTGACAAGCACAAACTGAACCCTTGGAACCAAGAAAAGGGAGAATGGGGAAAGAAGGAGAGAATGTCGTTGGGGGGCAAGGTCATTTACATAAATTGTAAGGCCATGATCTCCATCGCTTACTAGGCAGATGCAATACACTGGGTGATCTTCTTGTGCTGGCTTTTTTTGTATGTTCATATGTTCATAATAACATATTCCCTGGTGGTATGTGGTCCCTCCCCCCACTCGATCACCTAGCCAATAAATAATAACATATCCCCTGGTGGTTAGCAGTCCCTTACTCCGCCAAGTCACCTGCCCAATACATAATAACATATTTCCTGGTGGCTAGCGATTCATCCACCATCAAATCACCCACCCAATAAACATTTCCCTGGTGGCCTACTAGACTCACCATCCCCGATCCCTTGTATAGTTAATATGAACCATACCATGGTGAGCCAGTGGACTTCACCACACCACCAACCTAGCAGGGAGTGACCCACAACCCTGCTCCCCCCACAACCGGACCCCAACAGGTGACAGCACAGTCCTCTTCTCTCCACCTCAGCTGGCCACCGACTGAGCTGTCACTGAGCATGTACTGTATACAGTAAGTGCTCCTTAGATGACATCTTACTCAGAGCTGCCAATCAGTGTCAATGAGCATGTACTGCATGCAGTACATGCTCAAGAGACAGGTCATACAGTGACCAGCCTATGATGGAGAGAGGAGGGCTATGCTGGTCACTGGCTGGGGATTGGGTTGAGGGGAGCAGGGTGATGGGTCACTCCCTGCCAGGGTTGGGAGTCCACTAGACCACCAGGGAAAAGTTTAACATTTTTATGTGAGGGGTCTGGGTGAGGGTGTTACACTGGACACCAGAGACAATTTTTTTATATATATATATATTGATCTGGTGATTAGATGGGGGAGGGACTGCTAGCCACTAGAGAATATGTTATTATGTATTAGGCAGGTGATCAGGTAGAAGTAGGGGCCGTTAGCCACCAGGGAGATATTTTTTTTTAATTGGGTGGCAATCGACAAGGGGAACAATAGACCACCAGGGAACATGGTTTTATATATTTGGTGGGTAATCGGGTGGAGGAACGACAGCTAGCCACCAGGGAAGCTTTTTTATTTTTACTTGTGTCAGCAAATGGAGATCATGTGGGGGGACACTAGACACCAGGGACACTATGAATATCATAACAGGCCCCATGATCAGCAATCAGGGAAGGGGGACCATTACCACCAGGGAAAATGTTTTTGTACTTGGGTCAGTGATTGATGATTAGCAGGAGGTGGGGCCACTGCATTACCTCTGCTAGCCACTAAGAGTATGTAGGATAAAGGCAAGGTCTCTGTCAGCGGTATTTTCTCTGTGCAAGGGGACCCTACAAAATGCCACTGCATGGAGCAAATGCTTGGTGAATGGGACAGTGCCGATATGTAGGTCCCTCCCCCTCATTTGAACTACACCTCCACACCTTGCCACAGCAAAAATCCAGTTTGTGAGTGCTAACTATGTTTTGTGAATATTAGTCTGGCACAAAACCTGGTTTGTACTGCACAAACTTGGTTTGCCCTTGGACAAAGTTTTTGTGAAACTGGACCCAGTAGTTTTGTACCCCATTTAGTCAAGTACAGTACTGTTTTAATTGATAGTGTTTTGCCATAGCTATCCAGATAGCAGGGATTGCACATTTATAAACTCAGGTTTATGCAAAGACAAATTGAAACTTAGTTAAGGTCAAATAGACATGTAAATACTGCTGTTTCAAAACATCAGATGTAGTACAGTGCAGCCCTTTTACATGCAGATGCCTTTTGCACAGGAAAAAATTATGTATTTAAGAGGGCTGTGCACTTTTCCAGACCAACATGTTTTAAATGGGAATGACAGAGTCTGAGATCTTTTATTTATTTATTTTTTTAAATTTCTGTACTCAGGAAAGCATAACACATTTAATATCACATAAAACACATTGATAATACTCTATTAAATATCAGTTTGTAAGTGTATTTCATTATTTTTTCACTTCAAGTCACTGTGTTAAAAAGGCATTGCAGGCAGGATGCTCATTAAAATGTTGTTTTCACACCAGCTGAAAACAGGCTGTGCACTAAGCAATTGCTAATTACATGTTAATAAATGCACTGGTGAACTGTGAACATTTGTTCTTAACAGGAATGTGTACTTAACCAGTGTGCACTTAACCAGAAACATTGCAGAGACAGGAAACAAAAATTGGGAAATATAAAACATGTGAAATTATTTAGACTAGAGAAACTGCCAAAGTATCTGCAGCAGCTGGTTATTTGGCTGGGGCCATCCCCCCCACACCTGGAGGAAGGGAGACAGCTCTGCCTCTTGGGGCAGAGAACAAACACTGACACTGTCTCAGAGTGAGGAATTACATGGCCACCCATGTGGCTAGCTGGAGGGGACAGTACAGGAGGGGTGAAAAGGGGCTGAGGCCGGCAGCTCTCCCTCTTTGTTCTTTCTTTCCAGATTGAAAGCAACCACCCAGCAACCTTGAGATCAGTGAGGTAGTTCATGTGGCTGAACAATGAGACTGTGTTTTTTCTTTTGTCTGCGGTCCTAGGCTATAGTCTGGAGAGAGGGTAGCTTTAAGGGGATATGGTACTGGGCAGGCTTGCAGTCCTTGACCCAAGAGGAGCAGAAAAAAAAACTATCCTGGGACTTTGTCTTGGCCGCTTCACAAAAGTTTCCTCCCATGCTTTAGCCCGCAGCAGTCAATAGGGAACTGAGCACCAGCTTGGCTTAGGCAGCTCTCATTTTGGGAGAGTAAATAGGTAAGAGTTACCTTGACTTTTGGTACTTGCCCTCAGGTCATCCCAGGGAAAAAAGGCTAATCTCACTGTTTAGCTGGTCGCCATTCTCCTGTTCCATCCAGAATTCAGGCAGTGCTAGGATCGAGTCATCCATCCATTTGCACTCACCTGTTAGAGGGCTTGATGCATGAAGATGATGTCTGGCAGCTCTCTGGATGGTGGGCAGGGAATAGCCAAGCAGTAGGGTGACCACCCCTCCAACCAACCATTCTTAAGCTATGTCCTGCCATGCCAAAAAAAGTTGTCAGTATTAATGACTTAACAAGAAAAAGTTAATCTATAATGACAAGGGGAGTTGTTTCAGTACTGGTGGAGCATCAGGTCAGTGGAAAGGAGAGCACAAGTCTGCTTCTGGATGTCCATGTGGTCCGGTTGTCCTGGGACAAAGGGTGCATGCACTCAGCCCTGCCCCCCTCCTTCTCCACTCCCTTGCTGGGACATTAATCCTCAGGGCTATTTTAGGTACAGTTCCTCCTGCCTAGGAGAGATACCCCGGGTACTTTCTTGAGGGGCGTCATCCTTTTGCAGCCAGGTGGGAATGGTGGTTGAAGTCGGCAGCCCTGCAAGTTTTGGGACAGCAAGATATAGAATTTCTTTCATTAAAGAAGAACTCCATATCCTGAGTTCTCAATACTTGGGAAAAGGTGTGCTTTGTAGCCCTTTGCCACAGGGGGGCCAATACTGTCAGAGATTGAGATCTTCTGCTACACAATATGTTCCCATAGGTCCATTAGATATTTTGTTTCTCTCCCTCTAAGAATCTGTTCCAGAGAGTGTGTTTCCTGAAGGGGAAGAATGGGAGAAAGAGGGTTCAAATGCACATGAGCCAGGTGTAGTGACAGGACTGATTCAGAAGCCAAGGTGCTCCTATTCTCACCCCACATCCATCCCAAAGGAGGTGGGAGGGCATATAAAAAAATACAAAACTATCTCAGCTTAGGCTTACAGACAGTACTGCCCCAAGCATGAACCTGGTACTGTGTGCACTCTATGGGGGGGAACACACAACTGCATCACTAGCCTTGGTTGCGGGGCCTAGGGGTTTGAGCCCCATGGAAGGGCCAGCTGATAGTCAGTCTATATAATAAAACAAGGGGAAGCTATAAGTATAAAATGCATACATAATTATCAATGAGCTAGCAATTCTATTAGGAAGTACCTCACTCTAAAGCAGTGGTCCAGCTCCCAGGCCATGGGTAATCAAGGAACTGTGGGTGGGAGCCCCAGGGTGGCAAGAGGCTGGCCAGCCTGTAGGCTGGGGTTGCAACACATGGCTCTGATTCATTGTGGGGATCTACAAAAGAATGCATTGGGGAATAGCTGGCAGAACCAGGTGACAGGTTATTAAAAAAAAAAAGTACCAGTTAAATGGAAGGTATTTCCTGCAGGGAAGAGGCTGCTGCTCAGTCAACTAACTAAAGACATTAAGAAAGTAACATGATTTTTGGGGTGGTGGGCCATTAGTTATCATTTCAGATCAATGATGCCAAGCTAGAAAGAAAGATGGCAACTAGAGCAGACGCCCGACACAGCAGTTGGATTTCCACTTTCAACAGGTGACCCGGGTTCGGGAGCAGACTCGGGTCACTGGAGGGCTGGCTGGGGGAGAATGGCTTGAGTGTTCCATGATGGCTTGCCTTCTCCAGGGGGAGGGAGGGGGCCAATACCCGCAACTTGCCTGACCCCAAGCGGAGGATCAAGGTACAGCAAGCCCTGTTCGCAGGGGGTGGTTCATCTGTGACGTGTGGTGGACATTGGTGCATAGTGCCTTGACATTAGGGTGCACACCACATATGGGGTGAAAACCAGAGGAAATCAGCCTTTCATTGATGGGAAGATGAGGCACCAGGAGCATGCCCTCGATGTGTCACCACCCTCCCGGACGACCTTGCCCGATGAAATCAATTAAGTGTATGGGGTGTATGGGCCCCATCCTGTTCCCCACCTGGGGGTATAACCATGGCTCCATGGGGTGCAAGGTTGGTGATGGGTTGGATGGTTGACAGAGGAATGACTCCTAGGTGCCTCCAAAGGGTCGGAGTTGGAGGGCTAGCAGGAGGGAAAAATAAAAAGTAAAAAAAAAAAAAGAAAATGGCAACCTCCAAACCAGCAGCAGCAGTGCTTGAGGCTCAGCTGCAAGAGATATATTAGAAGATGTGGCGGGGTGACTGGAGGCCTGCCTGGAAGGAACCAGTGACCTGGGTACTCTAGCTATCACCTCACAAGCAGCAAAGAAGAAATGACAGGCCAGGAACATATCGGCTCCCCCACTGAAGATCCTCCAGGACACCTCAATGAGGTAAGGAAGGTCCTGAGGCTCGCTTGTTTTCAGAGGAGCAGATCAGGGCCTTGATGATAATGGCATTGGGAGGGGTGCTCTCAGGGCGAGGGCAGATGGGGCAGCCCAGGGAGATGGGGTGCTGGCCCCACTGAGAGCTCAGCTGAGCACCAGTGGGGCTGTGGACCTTGCGGGAGACCTGGAGGTTTCAGGATTGTTAGCTTCGGCCTCAGCAAACCTGACCATGACAGAGAAGGGAGGGCAGGAATGGGGCTCCATGACAGAATATAAACTGGATATGCTTATAAAATTAATAACCAGGGTGGGCATGGCTCTCTATGGCCAGCAACAAAAAGATGGAGCTGCTCAGAAGGATGGGGGTACCCCAGAGTCAGGCATGACAGTCAGTGAGGTACCAGTATTGGAGGGGACCAGTACTTATGATAGCCTGGCTAAGAAGGAAGAGACATACTTCACAGAGAATGTTCAGCAGCAAATCCATAATAGAGAGTCTGTAGACATGTTCTCATTACTCAACTGACCAGGAGAGACAGATGAAAGCAAAAAGGACAAGTCAGATGAATCCAATAAGAAAAAGGTAAAGGTTCCTTGCACTTTCGACATTTGGTTGGTGGATTTCTTTGTATATGCCAAAACATTATTGCTGACAGCACCGGAACATGGGTTTGAGTTAGTCAATTATGGCAATTGAATTATGTTAACGCATAGAAGTAGAGGAGGCATGGCATTTCTTCAGTACAATGAGGAGTTTCAGAGCAGGAGGCATAATGATGCCGCACTGGGATGGGGCATGTCAGATATGCCCTTGCTGGTGGATGTGATGCCTGACAGTGGATTGGTTCATGCAGATAGTGGTCTACCTTTGAAGGCTCCTCAGCTACCTCGGCCAGAGGCAGGAACACTTCCTCCCCAGGTGTGCTTCACATATAATCAGGGTAATTGCATGAGGATGACTGTCAAATTAGCCACAAATGTGTTGAGTGTGGACAGCAGCACACCCTTGTGCAGTGTACCTCACTGTTATTGGGGACTCTATAATTTGCCTCACAGATTCCCATTTGTGCAAATCTGACAATTTCCTTAACACTGTCACTTGTCTTCCTAGCACAAAAATCAATCAATCAAAATCTTTATCCAGACGGTCATCATTGAGCAATGCTCATTTGCAAGATGGACCTGGGTGGAACATAATCACATCTTTATACAAGGCAACACAAATATTTACGTTCAGGTAAAAATAGGTACAGATATAATACAGGGCATAAATAAAATAAGACAACACATAAGTTCATACAAGCTTGGAATAGTACGGGCAAGGTACAAGGTGAAGAAGGCATATACATACAAAAAAGGAACTTCAAGCAGCAAGGAGAGCAGGATTAACTAATATAGTGGAAGAATACACTAGGACAGCAAAGGGGATCGGAGAGAGGGAGGGAGAGGAAGGACTAGGAGGGTGGCAAGTACAGAACAGGGTAGGGGAAGGAAGGGGTGTTAGGGTAGAGGAAGGGAATGAAGTAGAACACTGGGGACATAGGATAGAGAAGTGAAGAGGCTGGAAGGTTGTCTCAACCAGAGGGTGAGGAAAAGCTCCTACCCGAAGGAGGGAAACTGGGAGAGAGGTTGGGATGTTCAAGTTCAAATTTATTGCAGGAAAACTCCATTGAGCAAGCTCATTCACAAGGAGGTCCTGTGACATATAGACTTAACAATGTACAAACATAGATAGGTAATAACAGTATATACATGAAATGCGCATTACATGATACAGGCTGGATATACATACAAGGGCTCCACATAGGATGACTGCAGGTGGTAGACACTAAAACTGTATAACACAGGGAAGTGACTTACAGGTTGCATACTGATAAATGAAACATGGTGACTGGTGTGTGCAATACATATATTTTGGCAGGTAGAACAAACAACAGAATACAACTGATAAGGGGGGTAGGAGTGATTTGATAGTGTAACAGTGGAGCGCAAACATAGATAAAGCCAGGAGTAGAAGGGGAAGGGAAAGCAGTTAATATGACAAAGCAATTATACCTTGCCAGTGGATAAATATGGCACACATGGGGAAGGAAGAGGCTTAATGACAGTTACAGGTGTCTTTTATTTTGGCTGAACTTAGCAATTTGTAAAGTTTATTGAAACTGTGCTAGTTAGTTTCAGTACGGTTTGTAATTGGTTCCAAATGGAGGGAAGGGCATATGCAATATACGTTTACCAAAGGAGGTCCGTCCTTGGTATATCAAGCATAATAAAGTCAGATTTTCTTAGCAGTATGCACTATGTGGGATACTAATGAGGGATGAGAGGTAGCTTATAAATTTCTGCAGGAGCAGTTTAAGAGTCCATAGCCCAGCATGGAGCAGGCGTCTAGTAGTAAGGGATGCCCAACCAACAGCTGCATATAAGTCACAGTGATGAGAACGGTAAGGGGAGTTGGTAATGAACCGTAATGCATGGTGATAAAGGATGTCCAGTTTACTTAGATTTGCAAGAGTGGTGGAGGAATAGATTATATCGCCATAGTCGAGCAGGGGGAGAAAAGTGGCCTGGACAAGCTTGTTTCGAGTTTCAAGGGGGAAAAGGGGCCTATTTCTGTAGAAGAAACCTAACCTGGCTTTTAACCTTCTAGAGACATCTTCGACGTGGTCATTGAAAGATAATTTATTGTCGATCCAGATACCCAGATATTTAAATTGGGTTACAACTTCCAAAGGCTCATTTAGCGTGGTGACAATGAAGTCTTGTGCAAGGGTATTGGGGGGCCTGTGACAGCACTACGGGAGAATATCATCGCTTTAGTCTTCTTAGCATTGAGCAGAAGCTTTGCCTTTATTAGATTATGCTCAAGTTGTGCAAAGTCCACTTGAAGCACTCTCTTGACTTCAGATAACGATGAGCCAGAAGTATACAACACAGAATCATCCACAAAAAAGTGCAGATTGGACGTAGATATGTTAGCATCTAAGTCATTAATGTATAAGGAAAACAAGATAGGGCCTAAGATGGATCCTTGGGGGACTCCTCTTGCAACTGGCAAGGCAGCAGAAAAAAAGCCTTCCGCCTTTACTTTTTGGGATCTCCCAGTTAAGTAGCTAGAGAACCACTGGGTGGTGTGGTATGTGGCACCCAACTTTGCAAGGGAATTGACTAATAGTTTGTGATCAGCAGTACCAAAAGCTTTGCTTAGGTCCAAAAAGACTGCACCAGTTACCTTCTTAGCAACTATAGCAGAGATCCAATCATTGGTTACTTTTGCTAGCACGGTATTGTACTATATGATTAGCCCGAGGAGCGGATTGAGCTGGGTTAATGAGAGAAAAGGTTTCAAGTGAGATTTTAACTGAATATGGATCAGTTTTTGAGAACTTTAGAAAGGATAGGCAATATGGAGATAGGCCTATAGTTGTTTACATTGCACGGGTCACCAGATTTTAATAGAGGAGGATATTTGCTGATTTCCAGCAGGACGGCAAAGTAGCAGATGTAATGGAAAGATTGAAGATGTGGAGAATTGGGGCAGTGAGATGGGCATAGCCTGACCTTAGGAAAAAGGGTTCCAAGCCATCATCCCCTGCGCTTTTTTTGGTGTCTAAGTTAAGAAGAGAATCTTCTACTTCTTTATAAGTTATCTCACGCAGTTGGAAGGGACTGGGTGCAGGACTAGATATAGGGGGAGGGGTATGTTGGCTCACCGCAGAACTAGCATAATGTGATGAGTAAAAAGCTAATCCAGCTGTGGCAAAGTGGGAGTTAAGTTCCTCTAGGATTAGGGACTTGTTTTCCACAATCTTGCCACTTGCAACTATCTTTGTTGGGACAGAAGGGGCGTGGGCCATCCTTTTATAGATTTGATAGTCATCCATATTTTATGAGGGTTACCTTTAGCTTGTTCGAGAGTAGAAATATAATAGTTAGCTTTAGCAGAGCAAATTCTTTTCACACAGGTATTTCTGGCTGTTCTAAAGGCCTGCCAATCTGAAGATTCTTTGGAATGTCTAGCTTTAGCCCAGAGCTTATCTCGAGCTATAAGGGCTGCCTTAAGATCCGAGGTAAACCAGAAGTTGGAGTTGTTCCGTACCCTTACTTTGATGAGAGGGGCATGCTTATTTATTATTGTAGTGAGCATGTCATTAAGGGTGTAAGCTGCCTCGTTGACATCTTTGGCTAGGTAGAGGTCTTGTCATCTGATCATGCTCAGGTCAGATAGGAAGTTTACTGCACTGAATTTGCAAAAGGATCATTTTGTTAATAAGATGGGCTGCGGACGGGCCTTAATTTGAGATCTTATGCAAGCAACAATTCCATGATCGCTCATGTCATTGTGAAACACTGCCGAATGAGATATTTTATGTGGTTGGGTGGTTAGTACCACATCTAGGATGGAACTGTTGGCAGTATTTAGAATGTTGTTCCTAGTAGGTTCACTGACTAATTGCCCAAGACCTAGCTCGTCACAAAGGGATTTGAGGCCATGTGATTTAGGTAATAGCCAGTCCATATTTAGATCATCTAGATCTTGTTTCGGTTTTTGCATCTACGCACATGGATTTCAAAAGATTAAGGACTTCATCACCACCAGACATGGGTCTATAACCACCTATTATAGTGATACATTCCAAGGAGGGGAGATAAAGACTCAGCGAAACTAACTCAAATTCCTTGGCTAGAGATTTGCAACTAATATTGGTGACCGAGTACTTAGATTTGGCATAGATAACCACACCCCCACCTCTAGACTGTCTATCTGCTCTAAATAATTTGTAGCCTGGCAGTGATATTTGTTGATCAGTATTTGTCTTTTTTAACCACGACTCAGTAATTATGATAAGGTCAGGGTTAATGTGTGCGGCCCAGGCTTGCAGCTGTACAAGTTTTTTAGGTAGGCTTAAAATGTTGACCATCATCATTTTGAGACCTGTGGCCTCAGTAAAATCGATAGGCAAGGTAAGTTGTGGGGGGGGGGTGGCAGGGTTGAGCCCCACATTTCCTGAGCAGAGAAGAAGCAGGAGTATAATTTTCTTTAAGGAGCTTATAAGAATGGAGACTGCTTTTTTATTTCTTTGAGGTAACCCATATCGTGCTGCACAAGAGGCGGCACCACTGTAATAACAGTTTATCGTGATCACTGTAAGTGCTTGAATAGACATAGGTGAGGACAGTAGCAAGGGGGTGGAGGCTAACCGGGGGGGAATAGGCTAAAAGGGGAGAGGAGAATGACATAGTGTCTGCATGGCAGACCGTTACAACATTAGGTATTGATAAGGTACATTGGAGAGCTGAATTGCATTGAGGTACTTTGAATTGCCCTGTATTGCTGGGAACTCTGCACCTTAGGAGCAATAAAAGCACAATAAAGAGCCATGGTCTCAGATTGGGTGGTCTCGCGATTTGTATTAGTGCAATATTTTCTAGGCAAGTAATTGGCCCACCTAGGTACTCACTTAAAACCTAGATGAGAAAATACAGCAGAAAGGGGGAACAAGGAGAGTGGGAGCAGCTTAGTTAGTGGCTGGGGCTCAAGAGATATTCACACAGAGCAGGCTTATTGGCCACAGTCAGCTACCAATCATAGGTTGGCAGCAGTCGAAACTAGGTCAACGAAGCAGTAATGTGATATAGAAGGTGGAGCATGAGTGTATTTAAAGGAGGCCTGGGGGGGTGGGGGTGGGAGAAAATTTCAGGTCAGAGCGAGAGCTGAGAAGTCAGAATTAAGAAGGGAACACTGTAAAAGGCTATAGAGAAGGCAGTCCAATCAGAGCAAAGCCAGCAAGTGGGAGGACCAATCACGATCCCCCCTAGGGCAGCGCCACACCAATCAAGGGTGCCGAGGCGTGCTGGCTCTCTGCAGAGGATTCTATCGGTATCTACCTGGGCTGCGATCCATGCCCCGCAGCCCTGCGGTCGGCTAGGGCTGCTGTAGAGAGAGGATGTAGCATCAATAAGGCAGGGGATCTGGGAGAAAGGACAACTATCTCTTGGGGGGAGGAAAAGCAAAGTGACGGTAGTTTACGGGTGGGTCTGTATGGGGAGGGTTACCAGGGTAGACACTGGTACAGATCTTGGATGCGTAAAGCAGTTGCATGCTTCTTTGATTGTGCGGGAAGATAATGTCTTGAATGCAGTCAGATGGACAAGAGTGCTCACTTTGAGAGTTTTTGGAGATTGTTCCATAATGTGGGCAGCACAAAGCTTATGGCTGCTCTGCCAACGTGAGATTTTGCTTTGGGCACTTAAGTGTGATAAATGAGTAGCTTCTTAGTGCATAAGTCCCTATTTCACTTAGGGGTAGACAGCCAGAGATACAGTGAGGCAGTTTTTTTGAGATTGCTCTAAAGGTCCAGAGTGTGGCATTTCTGTGACACCTAAACTTGAGGGAGGTCCACCCCACAGCTGTATACAGTGCACAGTGATGTGTGGCAAAAGGAAGCCCTGTGATAAACCTCAAGGCTCTGTGGTAAAGTGTGTCCAGTTTTGCCAAGTAGGAGCTGGGACACTGGCTGTAGAGGAAATCCACATAATCAACAAGAGATATAAAAGTTGATTGGACCAACTGTAGCTTGGCATCTCTGGTGAGAAATCGGTTGATTCTAAAGAAAAGTCCTAACCTCTGTTGGAGTTTTTTTTAGCAAGTCCTCAATATGTTTGATGAAGGGAGAGTCTGTGGTCAATCCATACTCCCAGATACTTAAATATTGTAACAAATTCTAATTTTTCTCCTAGGACTGTGATAATTTTGGGAACTGACCCACTGGATGCTGGGTTTGCTGCGTAGATAAGTGAGGAGAAGAACATTGCTTTTGTTTTTTTTTAGCATTGAGAAGTAACTTTTTATGAATTAGTTGGCTTTGCAAAAGATTGAATTCAGATTGGAGGTCATTGCAGGCAGCTTCAGGCATTGTTCGACTTACATAGAGGACTGTATCATCTGCAAACAGGTGAATGCTGGCATTTCTAATGTAGCTGCCGATATTGTTAATGTAGATTGCAAATAGAAGGAGACCTAATATAGATCCCTGAGGCACCCCTCTTTGGAGAGGTTTAATAGGAGACAGGTCTCTTCGTCTTTAACTTGCTGGAGAGGCGCCATGTAAGATAGTCAGTAAACCAGTGCAGGGAGGAGGAATCCACACCTATAGTTCATAAGGAGGAAGGAAGAAGGCTATGGTTGATGGTGTTGAAGACCTTGCTTAGATCCAGGAAAACAGCACAGATAAAGTTTCTGTAATCAAGATCACGCTGCCAGTCATTGGTTACTTTAGTTAGGGTCATGATAGTGCTATGTTGAGCTCTGAATCCTGACTGCATAGGATTTAATAAATTCATTGTTTCAAGGTAAGATCTTAGCTGTACATTTACAATTTTCTCCAGAATTTTGGACAAAACCGGGAGGAGAGAAATTGGCCTATAGTTGTTGAGATCACAGGGGTTGCCTAATTTGAACAGAGAAATGACATGCACTGTGTTCCACACAGGTGGCTAAATGCCCTGAGAGAAGGATAAATTAAATAGGTGGGTGATAGGGACAGCTAGGACATGATGGGCAATCTTTATGAAATATGGGTCTAACGTGTCGGCACCAGCACTTTTTCTGATGTCCAGCTGTAACAAGAGTTCCTCAACCTCTTTTAGTGAAGCAGGTTGAAGCATAAATAGCGAGGAAGTGGCCAAGGATCCAGAAAGGTAGTTGTCTCCCTGGGAGCACAGCATGAATGTTGGGGAATTGCCAAATGCCAGGACTGCAGTTGCAAAATGGTTCTTAAAAAAATCTAAGTTTTCCATCCTTTTGCTGTGAGTTGCATTGGCAGAGATAATCTTGGTCAGAAGGGAGGTTCCTGGGGAGTGGCCCAACAGGTCCTTAACAGTGTTCCAGAATTTAGTAGGGCCCTTGGCAGCAGAGTCGAGTTCAGAGCAGAAAAAAGTAGCCTTTGATTCTCTAATTGTTTTTGTGCCTAAGTTTCATATTCTCCTGTAGTGACTCCAATCATTAGGAGTGTTCAGTCTGCCCACTTTTTTCCAAAGCTTATCCCATTCTAAGAGCATAGACCTGATTTCAGGGGAGTACCATTTACAGGTTTTATTTCTTGCGCAAACTTTAGTCAAGGGAGCATGCTTGTTGAGGGCCCCTGACAGGATGTCATGGAAGATATTGTAAGCAGAGGTAACCGTTTTAGCCAGATAAAAATCCTGCTAGCACAGAGAGTGCTTAAGCTCATTAAGATAATTGAATATATCGAAGTTACGTCTGGATCTCTTCATAGAGAACTTTGTTATGGGTGATTGTTTATTGGCTGATCTTACTCCCACAATAAAGTAATGGTCACTGATTTCTGGGAAGAAAGTACCAGCATGAGAAAAACGATGGGGTTTACTCACCATGTACACATCCAGTAGAGTAATTTTACTGGGGTTCTTTATATTAGGGCATGTTGAGTTGACAATAAGTGGGGTCAGCCCATGGGCATCACAGAAGGATGGAAGCTGGGCTGATGCATTGGGAAGCCAGTCAAGGTTAAAGTCCCTAAAGATAATGGTTTCTGGAAGACCTTGTCCCAACCTGTCACTTAGGTATGACAGAAACTGTGAACCAGCGGATGGAGGCCTATAACATCCTATTACACAAAGTGTGCTAGCCTGTGTGATCTTCACTTTGAGTATTAGACATTCAAATTCATTAGCAACAGATGATGAGGCAATGCAGGAAGCCACAAATTAGTCTTTGACATAGATAGCCACCCCTCCTCCGCTAGTTTGCCTGTCAGCTCTGAACAGGGCATAGTTGGGGATGTTTACTTCTGTATCGGGGTGGCAGGTCTGACCCAGGATTCAGAGATCACTAGTACATCAGGAGAGGTGTGATTCACCCAATCTTGGATCAAGGTGAGCGTTTTTAGCAGTCTGCATATGTTAATATGCAGGAAGCTCATGCCTTGTAGTCCTGCTAGGTCTGCTGGCAATGCAATGGCTTCTGGTGGACCTGGGTTAAGTTCTACATTGTCTGAGCACAACAATAGGATAAGTAGTATTTTCCTAAGTGCACTGAATGTACACTTAAAATTCCTAGTTTTTTCCCGTCTGCCAGATTTGTTGCCTTTGGAACGTGAGACATTACTGTCATGGATGAAGTGGCCTGCCATTGTGACAACTAATACTCCAACTACAAAATGTATGGGGGGTCAGTAGTCTACATAGCAGGAGGTAGGCCTTGTGGTGGAGGCATGGTACATGTGCTGCTAGAGTGGGTAAGCCAAGTGTAGGGCTGCAGATATGGATACTTGAACTCACAAAGGCAAACAAGTGATTGGTTACCAGATGCCATATAGCACATGATGGGATTGTAATCCATGCATGGTGGCAGCTCGGACGGCAGGTACAGGCCAGCCAGTACCACAACTAGAAGAGGCAATAAGAGGAGCCATCTAAATCTCCACATGATGGAACCTAGTGGTAAAGTGAAGGCACTCAAGTAGCAAAGTGATCAGTACAGGCTGCTAAGTTGTTGCCTGTGAGCAACTGAGTCTAGAGGGATAAAGTTCTAAGGCCAAGGCAAGTTCCTGTGCTTTGTACAGGTTATTTGCTAGGGAATGTAAACCCAAGAGGAGTCAGCTTATTTAGGCAAGGCACGGCCTTATGAGTTTGGACCCCATAGACTGGACAGATGAGAAAGTGACGAGAAGCTGGATCTCATTGGAGGGGTGCAGGACCAGGGGGTGTGGAGTAAAAGTGGGTGGAAAGCTAGTGTATTTAATAACAAGTGGAGGTGGGGAGGAGGCGGGCAAAAAGTTGCAGCAGTTGCTGTACCTTTGAGAGCCGAGAGTCCAGGGCTGTAGTCTCAAGCGGCGGCTTTTATTAAAATCCCAGATGTTAATAAAAGAATTGATCATTTATTGGGCAATAACATCACAAAGGTCAAAAAAGTCCAATAAGTAAAGAAATCTGCAGTCTGTGAAAGAATAGGGGTGCCCCTGCTATGTAAGTCCCAGTCATGGCTCACAAATATAACAGACTCCTTGAGTCATGAACATATAAAGGTGAGCAAACAATTGTAGGTAATGTAGCAAAAAATGAACAAGACCACATACTGTATTTCCAAACCATCCACAGGTTTTAATTCAGTAAATTAGGTCACATAAAATTCAAGTGCAATAAAATCACTGCTACCACAAATATATTTAATGAAAACCTACCCCAGTCCAGTATGCCAGCCACTGAAAACCCATGCACTTCACCGAAAGGCTTCCTTAGGGGGTGTAGTTGCTCAGTCCCTATCTCACATTTATATCCCAAAGTGCACATGCAAATAAATATTTAATTAAAATTAATTAATGTGATATGGTCCTCCCATGTGGTGTAATGGCTAATACCTTAAATACCATAAATACCACATCTAAATATAACTATCTGTGAAAATACACAGAATGGTATGCTAATACATAATCATAGGATTCATGGATTGTTACAAAGCACAGACGATCAAAGTCCATTTTGTTTGCCACGTGAACTTCTAACTGTATCCCTTTATATTCTTCACCCTGAAATAATTGTCTAATTTTCCTTTAAACTCATTCATGGTTTTGCTAGCAACTACCTCCACTGGTAGCAGGTTCCATATTAACACCACTCTAACACTGAACCAGTATTTCCTTCTAGTAGTAGAATACATTTCCATGGCCAATTGTAGTGGGTGAACTCTTGTATTGTAGTTTAATACCCTAAATCTAAATTCTAGTTTTCCCCACAGTCCCACAGTATGGAGTGCTCTATAGACCATGCAAATGACCCCCCCCCCGAGTCTACTGTATTGTAATGTATACATGCCCAGGAGCAAGTCTTTCCTCCTAATCCTTTCCCTTTACCTCTGATATCTTCCTGGTAGCTCTGCATTGTACCCTTTCCAGAGCAACAATGTCATTTTTGTACCTGGGAGACCAAAACTGGGCCCCATACTCCAAGTGTGGCCTAACCAAGGATCCCCACAATGGGAGCAATACTTCCTTCCTTCTGGTCTTTATGTCTCTAAGTACACAGTTTAATATGCCACTAGCCTTCCTGATGACCAGACTACAGTGCTGTTTAAAGCTAAGATCATTTAGAACCCTTATTCCAAGGTCCTTTTCCTCCTGTTTGACCCTCAGGGTTTGCCCATTTAATTTATACCTGACCATTAGGCTGCCATGACCAAAATGCATCACATAATCAACACAGTTTCAAACCCCCAATTCTATTATTATTATTATAAGCTAAAGTCATAAAAATAACCACCTGCAAAAATACAATAAACACTGTACATATCAAAAAACTGCCTTTTTATGTTTGCTTGCATGTGCAGCACACAAGAAACACATTGAGGTAGTAGAGCATTGCAGAGGTGTGGCAGTGTTGTGGCCAATCCAGTGAATACTTTAATGGGTTTGTCCGTCTGCCACCAATTAATGCTGAAGCTGCCGATGACAGCAGTTTCAGAGTGAGCACCACACTTGAAAGAAATCTGCCACTCCAATCAGGGGCAGTTTCATCGTTGCAGTGACAGTCCCCCCTCCATCCCAGCAGTCACACAGCAGGACAACAAATTAGCTCCCTCCCACTGCTGCTGCCTGCCCTCACCCTCCATGAAATCTGCAGCTGCAATCAGGGGCAGTTTGTCAATGTAGTGGCAGTCTCTCCTCCCTCCCTCCCTCCCCACCCAATCAGTCACACAGCAGAACAACAAATTAGCTCCTCCCACTGCTGCCGCTCACCCCGCACCTCCATTCTCTATTCACTGCTGATATTGGGGTGCTCAATCCCATGTCAGCATGTATCCCATCTCCCCCCATTAATGTAATACACTGGGAGCCCACCCCAGTGTGCCATAAAATACTTCTTTGATGTTCCTGACACTGGGGTGCCCACTCCCAGTGTTAGATGTATACCCCTTCCATGCCCCATGTTCTCAGCTGACCTCAGGATGCCAATCCCCAGGTTGGCATGACCCCCCAGTACTTTGGTACACTGGGAGCCCACCCCAGCATGGTGAAATGTGTTTTGTAATATTTAGCCTGTAAAAAAAAAAGGCCCAAAAGAAATTTTTTTTAAACCTAAAAAAAAGAAAATGGCCCCTTGTAATTTCTGCCAGCCCCTTCCCCAAATCTGCACAATCCCTCTGCGTACCTCACCTCCCTGCACTCCCCTCACCCATACTTACCTTTGGAGGTTGAGAACAGCGATTTTCTGTGGATCAGGAACATGTCTTCACTCTTCAAAGACCAACTGGGAACTGAAGAAATGAGAGTAAGCCCTATAATGGCAGTCAATGGGGGGTTTTCAATTTAGGTTCATATCTCAGATAATGTTTTGAGTTTTGGTCCCACATTTTCAACATGGTGTTCTTGGAACCCCATCTCATGAACACTGTCACTGTCATTTCATTTCTCAGTCCCAAAAGGTGATTTTGCGGTTGCTACATGGAATCACCTTTTGGAATCAATTAATGAAATGACAGTGCCACTGTTCATGAGGTGGAGTCCCAAAAAGCCCTTGTTGCAAATTTGGTGAAAAAACTTCAAAAAATGACTGTGTTGTGAGTGTCCATTGCACAGTTTCTATGCACACTCACAACTTCATGAGTTTTTAATATTTTCATTCCAAATTTCCAACATTGCCATTTTTTCACACTCCCTTATGAAAAGTACAACTGTCATTTTTCGTATCCTTCCTGAAATGTGTTTTTGCACCTGTGGCACAGAATGGCACGGTAGCTATGTGAAATCAACTTCCAGGACATATTAATGAAATCCCAGTGCCACTGTTCATGAGGGGAGGTCCCAAAAAGGCCATGTTGAAAATTTGGTGAAAACATTACAAAATGACTGAGTTGCAGCTGCGGCGTTTCACAGTTTCGGCACACCGTATTCTTGTTAATTTTTATATTTTCACTCCAGATTTTCAACATCGTCATTTCTTCACACCTCCTCATGAACAGTACAGCTGTCATTTTTCACATCCTGCCCAAAATGTGTTTTTGCACCTGTGGCACTGAATGGCACACTGGCTGTGCAAAATCACCTTTTGGGATTGAGTAATGAAATGATACTGCCACTGTTCATGAGGTGGGATCCCAAAAAGTCCATGTTGAAAATTTGGAGCAAAAATATCAACAAACGCCCAGGGCATTAGGGTTTCCAGCCATAACGCCCACCATGTACAGACTGAAAGGCATCAGGAGTGTGACTTGGAGTTGTCAGCCATAATGCTCACCCCAGTCCATCCCCAACCCCATCCTGCAGCCACTGACATTCATCAAGGTGTGCCTTGGGGTTTTTGGCCCTAACGCTCACCCCATTCTCCTATATTGCACCCATCTCACCTTATTTCCTTATGGAATGGGGTGAGTGTAAGAGCTGAAGACCTCAAGACACACTGCACACCTGTCGGTGTCTGCCGGGTGGGGTGAGGTGGAATGCCATGAGTGTTATGACCGATGACTCGAAGGCACACCCTCTATACCTGTCAGTCTTTGCAGGGTGGGGTTGGGGGCTGGTGTTATTTCAATACTTCACTGCCATTCCTATTATGCATCGCTCTAACTCCTGCACTACCAATGCCAGTACCAGCAGGAAAACATTCGACATTGACAAATGCTTATATAAATATAGATGTAGTAAACTCTCAACATGTATAAATGATTGATACTCATTTTTTGAAAGTATATCAGATCTATTTGCAATGGACAACATTTCTCTTTTTCTGCCATTTTTATAAATGGAACAATTACATTAAAAAAAATGTTCAAATCGTCAGAATAATTACAAACCAACAGTTCTCATACATTATGCCAGTAATGTCCAGTTGGTTTAATTTTAAATCCATCAATACACATTTCTTCATTTCTTCTATTCACATCTCGAAGTCTTGGGGACTGTGTGGATCAAGAAAGCCATCACAGATGATTTTCCCCCAGCGGCTAAGTGAATCATGTAAGCAATTCTATCTATAGTGTAGGAGAGCTACAGAAGATAAAGAGAAAATATTTAAAACACATTCAAACACATCTATCTTTTTGTTAAAAATAATCTTATATCTTTAAACAATATACAATACTAAATAAATAAACCAGTCCTGGAACTGTTCATTATAACATAATGCGATGCCTTACTAAAATTTGCAATGTTCAGTATTTGACTCTCAATTTCATTACAGATAGCACTTAAGGTCCAAGATGTCATTTAAACCACTAGGCTTGAGACTCTTAAGTCTCCAAATCCACAAGCTTTCTTACTGGGATAACTTCAATTTTAGAGATACTCTATCTCTCTGCCCTGTCTTTTTAGCACATTCAAGACTTTTGGACTTTCAGACTGCTTGACTCTCATTATGTTCATTCTTAAAATGAACCACCATAGGACTACTGCGATGGATATTAACAGTATTTCTCACATGTTCGTGAATTCTTTTCTTGACCAGGCATTTCGTAATGCCCACATAGAGCATATCACAGGGACACACAAGGCAATAAATTGCATAGGTGGTGCTGCAAGTAATGCCTTCTTTGATCCTATATTTCTGTAAACTTGTCAGATGAATAAACACTGACCCCTCTTATCCATATTGATATATTTTCTACATTTCTTGAATCAATGGGGAAGGGGGGCAGGTTTCACCGGTTACCTTGTCTGAGTTAAATTTACTGTGCACTATTCAATCTTTTATATTTCATGCACGTCTAAACAAGACTCTAGGTTTTGCTTCAGTTTCTCCAGTCAAATTTACATCATTCAATAGGATTGACCAATATTTATGCACAACATTGCCAACCTTTCCAGCAATATGATTGTATTCAATACTAAGTGTCACCAGTTCATTCAGTTTCAATGGTTCTTCTTGTGGTGTTAGCAACTTACTTCTATCTTTTTGTATCACTTTATTTTTTGCTTCAAGTAGCAAACTCCTATCATATCCCCTCTCCATAAAATTTGCCATTACTTTTTCTGCTTCTTTGTTAAAATCAGTCATAGAACTATAATGTCTTTCAGTCGATTCATTTGACTGAACAGCATTGATTTTTTTAACTTGACAGGGTGGGTGCTTGTGTAATTCAAGTAAGCATTACACAATGTCTCCTTTTTAAAATTCCTGGTGGCAACCTGTTCCCCCCTCCCTCCCCTCAAAAATGACATCTAAGAATGAAATCATCTAATCCTCCATGTTGTATGTAATTCTCAATCCCAATTGATTTTGATTTAGCCAATCAATAAAATCCAGTATTTTTCCTTACCACCTTCCCATACGCAGATGATGTCATAAATGAAAGGGTACTAAAGAATGACATCACTTGTGCATGGGAAGGTGTTGGAATACACATATCCAAGTTCCCACAGCAACACTGCACATATAGTAGGCCCATACACTCAGTGTCATTTTGTAGATGTGGGTTGTGTCTCTGATGTTTTTCATTTGCCTGCATCTGTTGATCCCACTTCTGCCTGTTATTACCTTTGCCTCTACTGCCTGTGGAGCGCCTATATGGGCTGTGGTGGGTCATGTGGGTGTAGTCTGTTGCATTTCAATACTATTGTGTGCCAGTGGTCTGACATCTGACACTACTATAGGGCCCTGGTTGGTGTTGCATGCTGCATCAATCCCCACTGCAGTATAATTGGTTTTCAATTGATAGTACACTGACTTCTGCTCAGGATGTGAGTTACTTTTCACTCCCTTTGGTGCAGCATTTGCCAGCATTTTTCCACAGCTAAGGTGCAACAGTGGCTGAGAATAGCTATTAAGGGGATAATGCATACATTTAGATGGCTTTGTTTCTCCGCAAGTAATTTTGAACCTGTGTTTTTTGCCTGCAATCTGCAGAACATTTTTTCTCACAGCTACAGAGGTCTTGAGAATGTCCCACAGTGCAACAAGCCTCTTTTTCTGCATCTACACCAGTTTTTTTGTAGACAAGTCCATTTTTTTCACCTTCAAAGGGCTGGACTTTCAAACAGAGGAGAAAATTGTGCACTTGCAGGAAAAAAGGCCATCAGACTGTGGAGACACACAGGTAGGATATTTTCAGCTGAAAACTCTGCACATGTGGACATTTTCAAAAAGATGAGTTATGCAATGCTGCATGTACAGATTTTGCACAAGTGTGGATCCACAGCTGTGGAAATAATATAACTGCTCAGCAGAAAGGGCAACAGATGAGCCAAATAAACTGGAGCAGGAGCCACTGTGAAAGTCTGACAAAACATGTAGCAGAACCATGACATTCAGCTAGGCTAGCAGCCAGTCCCATCACTGGAACTGCAGCAGCACCACCTGTATGAACAGCAGCTTGTACCATAGCAGCAGCATGCCATGCCTGACCATGCACAACAGCAGCAGATGCAACAATATTCTATGGTGGGCAACTATAACCAGACAAGATCAGTATACATGTGGCAACAACAGAAAATGCAGGTACAGCCACACCATCCTCCAGTGTACCCCAGTCACATTAGGAAGGCTGCACCTTATACTCCACATACAGTAGCCTCGTGCACCCAGTGGCATTTTGTAGATGTGGGTTGTGCTCCATTGTTTTTTGTTTGCCTGCTTCTGCTGCTCCTATTTCTGTCCAATACTGCCTCTCCTACTGCCTGTGGAGCTCCTATAAGGGCTGCAGAGGGTTATGTGGGTGTGGTCTGTTGCAATTCAATAGCATTGTGTGTTATTAGTGATCTCACAACTAACACTACTATAAGCCCCCTGGTTGGTGTGGCATGGTTTGTCAACCACCACCATAATCGGTACTCATTTGTTAGCACACTGCCTTTTGATCAGGATATGAGTTATGTCTCACTTTCTTTGGTGCAACATGTGCACATTTTTTTCTGCATCTAAGCTGCAGCAGTGGCTTAGACCGGCTGTTATGGGGGTGATACATACTTTTCAATTCCTTTTTTTTTTCTCAGCAAATAATTCTGCAGCTGCATTTTTTTCTACAGTCCGCAGAACATTTTTCCCACAGCTGTGGATGTTTTAGGAAAGCAACTGTCCTTTTTTTCTGTACCTACATCATTTTTTTGGGATACTTTTATATTGTTTTTATCTTTGAAGTCTTTTTAGAAACCAGCCCCAAGTCTTTTGAGAATCCAGACCAGAGTCCTTTTGTATATAGGCCTGCATGCTCATAGGCTGTAACAAGGTTCTGTAGTGATGATCTGTTGGTTTAAGTTGTGTTTGCAACATTTCTTGTGTCTGCTCACAAGTCCAGAATTCAGTACAATTCTGTCAGTGTATGATAACATGTAATAACGTCACACAGACAATGTACAAAGGGCAGCAATCATAAAGTACTAGACAAACTTTGCCCATTAATGACAAATGGAAACCTTTTCTTCATTGCAAAATTGGCACATTGGCATTCCTATCCTGCAGCCATACATAGATGTTCACCAAAGAAACTTAATGGTTACAAGTATAAATGATAAGACTTTTTCACCCCCCCCCAGTTGTTCTCCCTCCCAAGAAAGGCTGTGGTGTAATACTGCATGGCTCCAGAACAAAGAAGCAAGCCAAGCGACAGACTAGGACTTGAAGCCTAGCTACCACCATTAGAAGACAATAGACTGTAATTTAAGCAGCCACTCCCCAGACATGGCAGATGCCCATTGAACACTGTAGTTCAGCTTGTAATTTCCCAAAATGCAAACCAGTACTGAACATTCACTAAAATAGTCCAACAGTACACTTTTTTCAGAGCTGCAAGTAAGCTGTTGGAAATGGCCAATTTTCAGTATTCTTCTTGTACTCACTGACGGTTGCTTTGACTCGTAAAATTTGAAGATAGTGGAATCAGACTGGGCTCAAAGAATTTCTGAGTGCTTTGAATTGTTTATTTTCATTACCTCAAAGTTTCACCCTTATTAATAGGGCTTTATTAAGGGGATTTTTTTAAATCTGTTCTGTATATATAAAAATAATATGCATAATTGATCTTGTCACAAAATATACACAATTCATTCACCATATTTAATTATACAACCATCTGTAAAAACCTTGGTACCTTTAGATTTGTGGCATACTTGTTATCAACAGACTTATGGTACTATACTAATTTTTTTTTGTACTGCAATAAATTACAGAACATAAAACTTTTACCCACCACACTCAGTTATTTGTATTTTTCCTTACATTTCAAAACCTTTTACCAATAAATTCCTGGTCCTACCCATTTCTGTATGCATATTATTACCTTGTTTATATTATTTTTTTCACATAGTCTTTTTTTAATTTACATAAAATTGTTATAAAAACCTTAATGCCCTTGTGAAACAATTACTTTAGCAATGTTTACCTCTCAGCAGTTTTGTTTTCTTGTTTATGTGTTACACACTGCTTAATCTTGTTTCCACTCGGTGTGTGGGTGTGAGTTTTTCACTGTGAATTGGAGTAACATACATGTAAGTATTAGATTCTTTCTGCCTACGTCGTATTAAATATATGACTTAAATCTCCTTTGCCAAAGCCATTATAAGGATGACAGTGATCACCCTGAAGCAGGTCTTAGGATGGTTGTAGAGAGAATGCCATCTGATCCATGTCCCTCTTGAACCCTCAGTACCTCATGCCAATGTAGTGACACTGTGACATCACCACAATGCTCATGGTGTACTGAAGCATGCATAGTGTTCAGTTGCTAAACAGCTGTAAACACTCAGTCCCAATGTCATTGGACTGTGGGAGGGTGCCATGCGGGTTCTGATTCACTGATATGACAGGGTGCTTTGTGTTATAAGCTAACCTCTTTAAACTTGCACAACCTTTTATATCTCAGCACATTCTATGTGCATTCTTTTCCTGCTGCATAATAAATATTGATACAATAATATACTGTAATTTTAGTATTATTTACCTTGTTGAATCAGTTAAATTATTAAATGATTGTATGTGGGCCATTCCAATTATTTCCAAGTGATGGTACTCTGGAATTGGAGTAGAAATCTGCACTGAGAGTTGCACAGGGATGGTATGCCAAGATAAATAGTTCAAACATACAATTAAAAAGTCCAGTACTCACCACCAAATAAAAAAAACTGCTCAAAAGGCTATGGATGTGTGCTGTAATTTTATTAAGGTACCAGTTAAAATGCAAATCTTAACATGTTTTGGAAGTCCATTCTTTTTTGAAATGACATGCAAAAATCATAAAAGAAGCATCTTATATACAAAGTGAGGACATCATCATTCCTCAACATAAATTTGTGACATCACACAGTGTAAGTGTTAAATACAAAACTAAATACATTAATTTATACAAAAGATTAAAAAACACACATGAAAAAACTAAGTAGAAATTGCCAACTACCAGCCTATAGCCATTCTCTCTGTTTTTAGCAAAATACTCGAAAAACTAGTTGCCAAGCAAACCATTTCTTTTCTACAGGACCACAACCTCCTCTTTATCTCCCAGCATGGCTTCCGCAAAGGCCACAGCACTACTACAACCATCCTAAAATTCACATATGATATCTATTCTTCAATGGGTAAAGGTTTCCTGACCGGTGCAATCTTCATTGACCTAACCAAAGCATTTGAGCTTGTAAACCACTCCCTTCTCCTCACCAAGCTCCATTCTCTTGGCTTCTCTACAGATGCTGTAGCCTGGTTTAATAGCTACTTGTCAAACAGGAAGCAGGCCATGTAATACAAGTCTGTCCTGTCCGATCCCTCCACCATACACATTGGTGTTCTACAAGGATCCATCCTGGGTCTCCTACTTTTTTCCATCTTCATTAATGACCTCCCCTTGCTGTCTCCTGACTGTTCATCACTGCTGTATGCAGATGACCTAGTTCTTTATTCCAGTTCTAGTAACATCTAGGACATAAAGCACTCTCTGTCCTCAGACTTCCTCCACATTCAGTCCTGGATGGTTGAAAACAACCTTATTCTTAGCATTAGAAAAACATAATCCATGCTTTCTGGGTCCCGTGCCAGACTCAAAACAAACCAGAGCCCCTCTCAGTATCATATGCACTGATGGCTCACCATTGGCCAATACTAACTCTTTCAAGTACCTCAGCATTTTGCTTGATGATTCTCTGGACTTTGATCAACATGCTACTGCTACCTGTAAGTTTGTTAATGCCAAGCTTGGAAGTGCGTACCAGATCAGTTATGCCCTCACTCCATCAGCTAGACTTGCTATTGCTCAAGACATTCTGCTCCCAGCACTAGCCTATGGCACAGTCACCTACCTAGGAGCATCAAAAACTACTCTTCACAAGTGGGATACCACCTATAATATTATCTGCCTCTATGCCTCTACATCCCCTCGTTACAAGCACCACTGCCAACTTTATGCTGATCTAAAATGGCTGTCTCCTACTGCCTATTGGATCTCTCATTGATGATATTGCCAGATCAGGTCTCCCTCAATCCCTTGACTGTCTGCTGGGCACTCAAACCATTTCCTATGGGGTTAGATCCACTGACCTAGCTTCCCTCCACATTCCAAGATGTAAAACCGCCATGGGTGCATGGGCTTTCTTGTGTGTGGCACCTAAATATTGAAACTCCCTTCCCCAAGACATTCATTTTGTGCTGACCCATGCCTGTTTTAAAAGGCTGCACCACAGTCATCTACTTGTCTCAATCCTCTGCACATGCTCTCACCCTCCTTAGCCCCTCCATCCTTTAACACCTGGCTGCTATGTCGCTACCTCCTACTGCCCTTCTCTCCTCCATCTTTCCTCTCTACCTGGCTTCTTGCCTTCTTTTTTCTAGCATTGCCCTTGCTTTTCCTAGGCCCACACCCCCTCCCACCACTACTCCTCTCTCTTAATTTCCTACTTCTCCCTCCTCTATATCCATGCCTCTGCGGTTGACAGTAGAGCACATATATCCTGGTCTTGATCATGGATCTTTTCTCTAAACTAGCAGTCTTGTATGTCTTAGGACCTTTAGCCCTGTGGTTGCTCACAATTTGACTCTATTGTGTTCCTACTTACGGCAATGTTTAAATGTACTTTTACTGTATTTTATAAAAGGTCTGTAATAATATCTCTTATATTTTGTATCCTGAATATTGTTGAACTCACACTTGCATCTCTCTTACTTTTGTCCCAACTGTATTTCTATCTCACTGGTAATTGTATTTGTACCTGTACCCTCTGTATTACAAAATTGTTGCACTTCTTCAAACTGTTTGTTATTTGTACTCTCCTAGGTTGTGCCTGAAAATAGGCATTGCTATGCCTAGTGCACTTACACAGTTACCAAAAGCAAATAAATAAAAATAAACATTCGGGGAGTCTAGATCTGCTTGTGTAAAAGGTGAGGCAACACATAAAGTGGTATAAATATGGTGATTTTGTAGTTTCATTTTTAGGTCCAGATATGAAATCTCATGTTGAGTATACTCTAAAGTGAATTTAGATTCTAGGGCTGTATTTTCAAAAGTGTTTGCCATGGGAAAATTGTGCAAGTCCCCCAAAAACTGTGCAGGTGTGGAAAAAATGATGACTTGCGTTGTGTAACATTCCCCAAATCTCTGCAGCTGTGGAATAAGTATTCTGCAGATTGTGGAAAAAACACAGCTGTGGAACTACTTGCAGAGAAAACAAACCACTGTCAAGTATGTAACATCCCCTTGACAGGTATTCTCAGCTGCTGTTTTTTCACACCTACAAAAGATAAAAAATGTTGCACACATGTTGCACCAAAGAGACTGAGGTGTAACACACCCCTTGAGAGGAAGGCCATCAATTAAGAGAAACAATGGTGGGGAATGGTGCTGCACACAGCCAACCCAACCAGTGAGGCCAGAAGTAGTAGATCTAAACAAGCAGTAGCACACAATTCCAAGCGTACTCAACAGATGACACCCACATACACAAATGTCCACAAAAGCTACATAGGCAGTACAGGCAGAGACAGCAAGAGACAGAACTGGGACATGGGGTACAAGCAGGTAAGCAACACATACAAGAGAACATTACAAAATGCCACAGGGTGCATGGGCATACTATATGTGGAGTGCAAGGCACAGCCATCACCACGGAGCACCACAGCTGCCACACGCTGCAAGACTAAAACAAGGCAGCAGGGTCAATAGGAAGACATATGCTGTATGACAATACTGAAACAAAGTATCCTACAAAGACAGGACTGAAGACCAATGCATAACCAGATACAGGTTACCAAAAGCTGCAGTAGATGAGCTATGCACAACATCATGTGCCGACCTTGAAAGTAGAACACAACATAGACATGCAGTAGCCTTACCAAATGTCTTCTCACACAATACTCCATAGTTCACATCAACCTCAGTTACTAGGACATCAGTCTCTGGGATGGTCTGGTTGGCAACTCCTGGGCCTCAGTCACCATCTTCCTATGTGCATCTTGCATCTGCACAACTGGTACCTGGACCCTCCCTCTTGGTTTCAGATTGTTGCTGACTTGGGTGGTACTGCTATTTCTGTTCTTGTTGTTGTGCTGCTGTTGCTGAAGGACCTGTGGATGTTGCTGTCCTTGTTGGGTCTGATAGTATGCAGGTGCTGCTGGTGGAGGCTCTACTTGTGATGGTGTTGTGGCTCCTGCAGTCCAAACAGACATGACTGATGTACAGTGGTCCTCTGTGGTTGTCTGGGCACTGGCTGGTGGGACATCCTGTATGGAGGCACTGGTGCTGCTGTCACATGGTGACTGGGGTACAGTGGTTGTTGGTATTGCTGTACCTGGGTGTACTGCTGTTGCCACATGTCTTTTGGTGTTACCTGGCTGTTACTTGCCCACCATTGTATACTGCTGCATCTGCATATGTTGTGCGGGGTCAACCTGGGTGTGCTGTTGCTCTTGGGGCACCTGCTAGTACACAGGGTGCTGCTGTGATCCGTGTGATGGATCTGGCTGTTGACCTCCCTGGTTGTTCTGAGTATGCTGCCTCGTGTTTTGCCAATTGTGCTATGGATTCTGCTACAGTTTATTTGGCTAAACAGTTTCCACTTTCTGCTTAGACTTTTTATATAGTTCTACAGCTGCAGATGTACACGTGAACAAATTCCACAAGCGCAGAATTGCCTAACTCATCTTCATTTACATTTTTTTTTGCAGCTTTAGAATTTTTCTTTGAGAATATTACGCATCTGTGTCTCCACAATCTGCAGGCTTTTTTATCCACACCAACACAGTTTTCTTCTTTCTTTGAAAATCCAGACTCTGGCTCCCAGTATACATGTAATGTCCAGATTCTTCTAGCGTTTCTCTAGCCCCTGTCTAAATGAAAAATATGTTGTCAATAAATGGGAGCCAGGCTCTTGACAGATTGTCTGTATGGATTCTTTTCTGCATCCAAGGTATGGTTTAACTCATACAGTATTGGTATAGACAGGAATTTGCGTATGCCTGTGCCATAGTACTGTGCAAGGTAGTTCCACACACTTATTCATAATATGTACCATCAAATACAAAAAAATTGTTAGTGAATATGAGATATTTCAGCTCTAGAAGAGCCCTTTTGGGGTCTAGTTGTATCTTCACTCATACTCAGCATGTGTGCCATGCTCTCTACACTTTCATGGTGGGTAATGCAGGTGTATTAGTCTGACATATTGTGTTTTACCAGCCAACACTCAGCTAATAAACCTTGAAAGCTCTGCCAGTTTGTCAATCATATCAATGGGATCTCTTGCGTAAGTACATATTAAATACACAAATGTATAATAGCAGCACTGACAGTGATTCAAGTTACTTGATGGACCCACAAACACAACAGAGTAGAAGCCAAGAGCCTTTTTAGACAGACCTATTATTCCACATCAGGAAGGGAGAGAAAGGGAGCTAGAGACCCTCTACAACCTAAGTAAACCTCAAAGCAGCACACAAGAACAGAAGAAGGAGTTAGATCAAGGAGGAGGGGGATAGGTGGTCAGGTGCAACAGTTCTAGGGAGGGGAGAGATATCCCTGAAATAGATGTAATACTCATTTTAATTTAATTATCATTTGACTCAAACTAAAATATCAGTTTTTTGTAAAGGGCTGTCCTTTGTACCCACATCTTCAGTCAATTTTACTGCATTAGGAGTTGACTTACACATTTTTTATAGAATCCTAGGACTAAACACAAGTTTTCTAGACAAAGAACCAGAAGAAGGAGGAAAAAAAAAATTAAAAAGAGCTTTAAATATTAAATCAAGTTTCAACTCAAATCAGGGAAAAATTAATGCAGTTGAGACCTTTACAAAAGTGGCTGAAAACAAGTAATAAATCTTTTCTCAGGAGAAAACAACCTCTAACGGAAGTATAACAATTTGACTAAAAAGCAAAGGACAACAGTAAAATCACTTAGTGAAGATGAAGAAATAGTGGTAAAACCAGAGGAAAAAGATTGAGGAATAGTTATACAGAGTAGGCAATAGTTTAGGGACTCATGTAGTAAACTACTGGATGGTAGAAAAAACTATCAGATTATGGAACATGACCCTACAGAAGAATTGTCAGTACTAATCAGGGAATGGTTGGAAGAATATGCAGATTTAAACTGGTTAAAAACTGGAAGGTGAACATCATGAGGAAATCTTTTCCCAGGGTGCCATTCTTCTACGCACTGGAAAAATAGAGTCCCCTGGGATGCCTATAGTTTCAGGACTGTTGCATCATATATATCATATATATAAACATACAGGGCCCAATTCCAAGACAGCTTACACATGTCACAAGGCAACTTGCACCAAACCCTATGGTGCAAATTGCACTTTGTGACATACATTATGTCGTTTACAATTCCAAGAGGCAGCCTGCGCCAAAGGGGAGTTACACCACTGGCAACCCCCTGTGACTTGGTACAAGGGGGTTTCTAGCATCAATTACGCTGGTATTCCAGGAGAGCAACTGGTAAAATTGTAAATTGCGATTCCAAGTGGGACCCAGCAGACACTGGCGTAAGTACAGTTAGACCAGCTATCAGCTAGTCTAATGGTACCTACGTCAACCGGTGTTACACCACTGTGCCTGGTGCCCCTAGAGCTGCCCCCACATTCCCCATGGGTGTCCACCCCACCCCCCATGGTAGGGTCACCCTCTGTGGGCAACTGGCACCTCCTTGCCCCATCCCTGAGCTGTGCCCCCGGGGCAGTACCCATCCCCCAGATGCCAGTTCCCCCACAGTGGTCCTGTGGCCCCCCACCCTGTGGGGCAGTGCCGTGGCGCAATCCTGGAGCTGCCACAACTAGTAGGGTGTAAGTGCTGGGGACCCTGCCTGTTCATGAATACAGTGCAGGGTTCCCAGCATAGCGGTGAATGTCGCAACTCGCATACACCAGAGAGTTGCGGCATTTGTCTTGGAATTGGGCCCACAGTATTTATAACACAGCTACAGGTAAAATCAAAGAGTATTTATCTAAGAGATTCCAGTGATATGATTGGCAATCTGGCAGAGCAGTCAAGAACAGGTTTACCAGCAGTATTGGCAGGTAACAAGCAATATATCAGACTTGCATATCTCCATTCCCCACCAAGAAGGTGTAGAGAGCATGAGACACATGCTCAGTATGAGGGTAGACACTACTAGACCCAACACTAGGGTACTGCAGCAGCTTGCATGTCTCAGATTCACTAAAAATGATTTTGAATCTGATAGTACATATTATTAATAAGTTTGTGGAACTTTCACAGCAGCACCAGGGCACCAGCATATGCAAATTCCTATGTACTGTATATTAATATTTGGGAAAAATATATTGGATGCAGAAAAAAATCCTTACAGGCAATATATCAAAGCCTGACCCAATTTATTGATGACACATTGTTTTATTTGGAGAAACACTAGAAGAATTTGGACATTATATGAATACTAGGAACCAGACTCTTAAATTCACTTTAGAATGTAGTCAACATGAGGTTTCCTATCCAGACCTAAAAATAAAAATACAAAATCATCACATTCATACCAATTTGTACTATAAACCTATGGACAGAAACAAAATAGTTCATGGTACTAGGTACCATGAACGATGCCTTAGTAGTAGTATCTAACAATACATTAAATTTAAGAGAAACTGTAGTGATAAAGACCAAGAAAAAGAAAAAATAGGTATGACCAATAGGTTCGGACATGGGGTTATTCAGCTCAGACACCATGAAAAGCAAATGAAAAAATCAGAGTAAAGACTAGAGAAGAACTTTTGACCCAGAAAAAAACCATCAGGAAAGACAGGGGGCTCAATTCAGAAAGCTCAGGGAATGGCAGCGTGCACCAAGAATTTGATGCAAAATGCAGCTTGCGTCAAACCTAATATCAGTCATGATTCAAGAAAGTGGCTTGCATCAAACCCGAGGCAGACTGCACCAAAACAGTCTTTGCCATGCTTATGTCTAAAACGTGGGTACACCATGTCGCAATGGGTTTGCGTCACTAAACTGATGCAGCATTCTCTTTTCTGGCATTAAGAAAAGTGGAAACCCTGACACTGCGCCACTGATAGCAGACTAGGGTAAAGCTGGTCTAACCACAGTTGTGCACAGAATGGAGTGGATCCAGCTGCAGTCAAGGAGGAATAGACAGCCCCTACACTTCTGCAGAATGGCATGGAGGCTGCACATGTCATTGATGTGGCCATTTCATGTACCATATGGCTTTTCACACATCTCACCACATGCAGTAGTTTTTGCCTCAGCTTGCATCAGTTTTCATCCACTGCATCATCATTTTGATGCAGTTTGCATCACTTCCCACTCTATGCCTCCCACCTCCCTTTTCACCCACCTTGGAGCATTCTCACACCCAAATTGTTGTGGTGCCTCAGTGTGAGCATTCATGCCCCTCCTTAATAGCTGTTGTGACTCACCTGGGGGCAGTCACATTCCATGCTGTTGCACCTTGGCTTGAGACATTTTTCCCACATGCATCATATCTTTGCAGTAGCAAACCTCTTGAGTCAGTGCGGCTGACTTTGCTGCAGAGACTGCTCATCTTTCTGAATATGGTGCACATATTTGGTGCACTAGCATTTGATTTAAGGTGGTTCTTTGACACACATTGCATTGATCTAAGGGCTCTTTTGAGCCCAGGGTAGCTATCATTAGCCACTAAGTGCAACCACAAGTTCTATCAAAAGGGTATCACAAAGAATACGATTTACTGAGTATTGCACATCCAGAAATTTCTATGTTTAAAACAAGACCAATAGTGATAGCTAAGAGGGTCAAAAACCTAAAAGAACAACTTGTGCCTTCCCAGTTTAAACAAACTCTGGTCAAAGTGGATATGGCTGCTCAGAGCAACGAGTTATGGGAGTACAGTGAGGGCGAGTGAAAGAATACTCAGAGGTCTTGCCTCACCATGGTCTGTCATTCACAAGCTGGCAGCCTTGACAGAACAACATTAAATTACTATGTTACAGTGAAGGGTTGGACATGATGGACCTAATGTCCCTGACAAACTTAAATTACTATATACAGTGAGTGGTTGGACATGAAGGACCTAGAGTCCCTTACAACACTGAACTACTATGTTACAGTGAAGGGTTGGACATGGGTCTTTACTCCCTTGAAGTCACCCTGCTTCAAGGTCCCTAGAATTCTGCAGCTGCAGAATTTTGCGCAGAACTTGCAGTCTACCACAGAACTTCTGCGGTGCCCCAGAATTCACTCTTCTTGGTGATTTTTTATTAATATTTCTGTTTATCCATAGAATCTGGTTCCCTTCCCCTCTTTTTATATCCAACACCCCCAATATGCTCAGAATGTGATGTTATCATTGCTATAACATCATACATTAGCTAATGAAATGGCTGCAATCTGCAACATAAATGAACAGTCACTTATCTACCACAGCTCCCACTGTCAGAGACGGTGGCATGGCACATCAGGCATGGTGATATTTTCTCAACCTGCACTACAGCCCAATACAATTTTCAGTCTTACATTATTGCACTAGGGCCAACTTAAACAAAACCTTGTCAATAGCACAGACCTGTTAAGTCCATACCTCACTTTGTACAAACATATTTGTGGCTTTAAGGTATAGAGATGCCATCTGAAATGAATAACTGGTAAAATTAATTTAACTGCCATTTTTAAGAAAAATAAAGTAATTATGCCCAGAAAAGTGGAATATAATAATGTGTAGACCTGTTGAAAGAATAGACCTGTTAAATAAATAATTGCACTGTACACATTTTTGCCAGGGTTATTGATTACATATTGTCATTGGTTGATAGAATCACCTAAAAGTTATTGAGAAATGTTGTGTGCAGGGACAGCTGTTGGGCCAGAGGGTAGCATGCTGTGTTTCCATGCTGGCAACTCAGGTTCAGAGACTAGCTCTGGGAACTGGCTGGGCAGCACAAGGGTTGGTGGAACACATCACTACTCGGAAGCCTGGGAAGGTATGGTGCAGTGTTCTGTCACACGGTGGACACATTGTGATGGGCTGGGAGAGCTCTATCTCACAATCGGTTTACATGCATGTCATGGCCTGATGGTGCTATGTAGTGTGTCAGGGGAAGCAGGTTGACATGAAAAATGAGTTTTGCAATAAACTCCTCTATTCTGTTTATTCCATTTCCAATGGGACCTGTATGAATGAGGATGCAATTTCATGGAAATTAAATATATATATATATATATATATATATATATATATATATATATACACACACACACACACACTCGCACGCACACACATACATACAGTATCTCTGTCTGACTACACACACACATTTGTATGTATGTTACAGATTGCATATAAATATACAGTATATGTGATACACAGTGAGAACCTCATGAGTGGTGTAGAAAGCACATGCAAATATATAAGTGATAGACAGTGGAGACCTCATTAGTAGGATATATAGCATGCATATAGAAATACCTTATTTATCACATAAGGTCCCCTCTGCATATGTAATTTATGCAATAGGCTAGGACCTTAAGGGAGAGTCATTTGTTTTGCTTTTTTAGGCATGAAATTATTTCTATAAGTCTGTTATTTTTTGAAATAGTGTTACTGTGCTTTCCACCATCCTGACTGCTATAACCACTGCCATGAAAGTGAAGTCAGGATGACAAGCTGACACTGTGATGTGGTAGTTTGTTAGTGCCACAGAACTTCCGCAGAAATTACAAACCACGGCTGCAGAAGTTCTGCGGCAAATGGTAGTCTTGCCACAGAAATTGGTCCCATTGTGCCTCAGAAAAGTAAGGGCCTTGCCCTGCACCCACTATCAGCTCAGCTGCTCACTGGAAGGAGGAGCCATTGACACTGTGAGGTATACACACAAAAAATGTCCACACAGGGCAATGGAATTAGGCGACACACCAGTCTACAGCTCCACAACCAATGGGCACCCACCTTTCTCTTAATCAAGGGGCATGCTATAGATTCTTGATTTGGACACTTGGATAGAAATAAATTAAATTTGTTAAGATTAATTTCTTTGGATTTGGTATCTGGAGTCTGCCATTTGCAAGATGGCAGCTCCAACAGACCTGCACATGCGCAATACTTGCACATGCGCAGTTTGAGTTGGAGCCACCATCTTGCGAATGGTTGCCATCACTTCTGCAGGTGCACAGGAAAAAACAGAGCATGGCCAATGCAGTGTGTTTATGTGGCGCACGAAGGGGAAGGACCGCATAAACAGCACCAGTGGACATTAGCCAGACACTGTGGAAGCACACCAGACAGTGGTCCAGTCACATGCTTCCACAGTGCTCTCCTAAACCTCCTGTGATCCCATAATGTCTGCAGAGCTCCACCCACACAGCCATAAAAACCTGATCAAATGAGACATCAATTACTTATAGGACTATTACAGTCTGGGCTGACTCCATGTTGTCACTGATCTGTCTGCAGCATCACAAGCAGAAAAAGGTATTTTAAACACTCATACTTGAACAAGGAGCACCCGGAAAGACAGCATATTGATTGTAGGCATCATATCCATATATATAGATAACATACATAAAATGTCCTTGTGACATGCTCAATATAGGCAAAACCAGAAAAGCATTGAAACTGAGGATACAAAAACACAACTCAGATATTCTTAAGCAAGATGACAGATCACAAGTAGCAGCAAACTTTAAAGAGGCAGGGTATCGGGGAACCCCTCTCAGGTTTTGCAGTCTAGAAGTAGTGCATAAATCAGATAGGGGTGGAGATTACATACAAATGGTTGACAAAACTGAGATGAGGTAGATTCTCAACATGCAAATGTTGGATCCAGGGACAGAGATGAACATAGGTATTATTTTTTTATTACTATTATTTGATTTGATTTACCAGAAAGGCGGACAGTATCAATGACCCATTTTCAGCCATGCCTGGGGGAAGGTAATATAATTGGGGTACAAGACACAACATTTAATACACAATACATAACAGCATAAAATACTTTACAAATGTATCTCAAACAAGTATATACAATATATACAATGCATAAGCAATAACAAATAATGTAGTCAGAAATCAATGAGATTTGATAACTTCACCAAAAACAAAGTTAGGTAAGTTCATAACAATAACATATGAATTGTTTTTCCAGATAATTCCTTATGTTGTTCTTAAAAACATTTTTCTTCACAATAAATTCAGCTGGTCTGCCTGTTGGTGGCTGGAAGGTGGCAGATGAGGATAGAAACATAGAAACGTAGAAGTTGATGGCAGATAAGGACCTCAAGGCCCATCCAGTCTGCCCATTTCTTTTTCTACCTTATAAATGTGCCATCGGCCTGTGCTCTGTCAGTGGCCTATCTATTCATACTCATTTGTGTTGCTCCCTTATGCCTATCCCATGCCTGTTTGAAGCCCTGCACTGTATTCATAGCCACCACTTCTTGAGGTAGGCCATTCCATGCATCCATCACCCTTTCTATGAAAAAGAATTTCCATTTCCTCACATTCCCCCTTAATCAGCCCCCCTCTAATCTCATGCTGTGTCCTCTTGTCCTGCTATTTTTCTTATATTTAAACATGTTAGAATCTTTCACCTTGTTAATCCCCTTAAGGTGTTTGAATGCCTTGATCATATCACCTCTCTCCCTCCTTTGCTCAATAGTATACATTTTGAGCTCTGTTAATCTGTCCTCATATCATATCTTCTGATGTAGTCCCTGCACCATTTTGGTTGCCCTTCTCTGGAATGCCTCAATTTGGTTAATGTCCTTGTGAAGGTGTGGCCTCCAATACTGCATGCAGTAGTCCAGATGGGGCCTAACCAGTGTCTTGTAAAGAGGGATTATTACCTCCCTCTTACGACTTGTGATACCCCTACTAATACACCCTAACACCCCCCTAGCCTTACCTACTGCTTTAGAGGTCTGCTTGGATGATTTCAGGTCATCAGTGATGATGATGCCCAAGTCTCTTTCTTCCTTTGTGACTGCTAGCAACTCCTCCCAGCCTATAGGTGGCTTCAGGGTTTCTCTTCCCTATGTGCATGATCTCGCACTTCTTTGCATTAAATCCCAGTTGCCACTCTTCTGACCATTTTGCTAGTTTATCCAGATCTCTTCTCATTCTGCCCACCCCATCTGGATCATCTACTCTGTTGCAGATCTTGGTGTCATCTGTAAACAGACAAGCCTTACCCTCTAGTCCATCTGCAAGGTCACTAATGAAGATGTTGAAGAGGACTGGCCCCAGGACTGATCCCTGAGGTACCCCACTTGTGACTCGCATCTCTTCTGACTGTATACCATTTACCACCACTCTCTGTTTTCTGCCAGTCAACCAGTTTGCCACCCAGTTGTCCAACTTCTGACCCACCCCAAGCCTACCCAGCTTATTTATCAATCTTCTATGTGGAACAGTGTCAAAAGCTTTGCTGAAGTCAAAGTAGATGACATCAACTGCTCTCCTTGGTCCACCACTCTGGTTACCCAGTCAAAGAAATCTATGAGATTAGTTTGGCAGGACCTTCCTTTGTAAACCCATGCTGTCTTGGATCCTGTGCCCTATGGATTCCAGGTGTTGCACTATCCTTTCTTAAGGAGTGCCTCCATAATCTTGCCCACTACTGAGGTAAGACTGACTGGTCTGTAGTTCTGCCTCCTCCTGCTACCACTCTTGTGGAGCGGATCACATGAGCCCCTTCTCCAGTCTTCTGGGACCTCTCCTGTGCTCAGAGACTCACTAAACAGTTCTGCTAATGGCTCTGCTAGTTCCACCTTTAGCTCCTTAAGTACCCTGGGATGTATGCCATCAGGTCCCATTGCCTTATCCACCCTGGAGCTTAGCAAGCTCTGTAGGACCCTTTCTTTGTGAAGGGAGTAGTGCTCACCTCCTCCCCCCTGTGTCCATGGTGCTGAGCTGTGGGCCCTGCTTTCACCTTCTCTTCAGTAAATACTGAGCAAAAGTATCTATTTAGGATAGATGCTTTACATGGTCCTCCTCCTCACATGCTCCCTTTTCTCCATTAAGCTTAGCAATACCCTCTGACTTTCTCCTTTCACTAAAGTATCTATAGAAAGTCTTGTCACCTTCTTTACTGTTCGTGCTAGTGTTTCCTCAGTTTAGGACTTTGCCTGCCTTACTGCCTTCCCTGCTTCCCTTAGGGCAGTTTGGTATGCCTCCATATCTTCATCCCGCTGTGTTCCTATATATTTCCTGAAGGCCAGCCTTTTGGCTCTGACCTTTTCTGCTACTGTATTTGAGAACCAAAGTGGTTTCTTCTTCTTTGCACTTCCTTTCTGTCTAACACAATGGGATGTTGCTTCTAGTATTGCATCCTTAATGCTTGTGCACTTTGCCTGTACCCCCTCACCTGTGTTTCTTTTTGCCAGGGCTAGCTTAACTCTGTTGGCCATCTTATCAAAGTCAGCTCCTCTGAAGTCCCATATTTTTGCCTTGGAATGGGATGATTTAGATGTAGTAGCCAAATTGAACCATACCATGTGATGGTCACTGGCCCCCAGGTGACCTTCTACCTGGAGATCTGTGATCCCTTCCCTGTTAGTCAGTACTAGATCTAGGATAGCCCTGTCTCTTGTGGGTTGTTGTACCAGTTGTTTGAGGCCCTCCCCCTGCAGGGAATCCACTATGTGTCTAGTTCTGGAAGATGTTCCTGCTGGTATTGACCAATCTGTATCCGGCATGTTGAAGTCTCCCATTATCAGAACCTCCCTTTAGCTGTCATGTTTGTATATCTTCTAACAGTAATGTATCTGTGTCCTCCCTGGTCTGGGGGCCTGTAGACAACCCAGTTCTTATGGCTGTCCCATTTCCTGTTTCAGGGTGACCCACAGTTCTTCTGGCTCCTTATGTGTATTCCAATTTCTGTAGCTTTGATATTTTCATTGACATACAGGGCCACCCCCTTTTGCACCTCGGTCTCTTCTGAACAATACATAGCCAGGTACTGAAGTTTCCCAAGTGTGGTTACTGGTAAACCACATCTCACTAATTGCTACTATGTCCAGTTTAGCCTCTGACATTATTGCCTGCAGGTCTGGGATCTTATTTCCTAGGCTGTGAGCATTTGTGTACATGATTTTCCATTGGCCAGATTTTGGTGTGTTAGTTGTTGGGTGAGGTTTGGCATTACCACTGTGCATCGTATGGGGAGACAAAACTTTTTTCTTAACTGGTGATGCAAATGAACTGCAAACATGCTGAATCCCTGTTTGACCACTAGCTGAGGGGGGAGGGGTGTTCTTCCCATTCGATGTATGGGGTGCTGCACCCCTCCCATTTGCTAGTTTAAATATTCTGCAAAGACATCAAACTTCTGCCCCAATGCACTGACTCCCTTCTTAGTCAGTTGCAGTCCATCAAATTTAAAGAACTTTTGCTCCCAGAACTGTTGCCAGTTCCCTACAAATATGTGTCCTTTTTCCTGGCACCAGCCCTTGAGCCACATGTTTAGCTCCCCTATCTCCCCTTCTCTGACCTTCCGTCCATCTGCCCCCCTCTCCCAGACTGGCAGGATCTCAGAGAAGGAGATGCTGGACGAAATGGATGATAGTTTGTCACCCAGCCTGGTCAGGTGTTCCTTGGTCTCCACAACTGACCAGCTGGTGAGATCATTAGTCCCTATGTGTACTAGGATATCAATATTTTCTCCTGCTTTGTGAACAATTTTAGCAATGCGGTCAGTGTCTCTCCATGCTGATGTACCTGGGAGACATTTGACCATTACCCCTGGCTGGAGATGGGTATCAACTCCCCGAATCATGGAGTCTCCTATGATCAGAAGTTTTTTGGATTTCCTTTTTGCTTTTTTTGTTTTGGTTCCTGATTTGGGTGAGGTTTGTTGTGCTAGCTCCTGTGCTGCAGTGTCCTGCTCTGCAGTGTCTTCTGCCTCTTTGTTTGATTTCAGAGATAGAGGCAGATACCTGTTTGTAGTGTTTATATGACTTTTGGAGGTAATATGTTGGAGAGCAGAGAGTGATGGGGCACCCCATTTGCCCCTCCTAACCACCTGCCAACCTACTGGTCCCCTCCTGGTCCAACTACCCTCTGCGGTCGAGGTTTTTCTGTTGGATGCTGGGGAAATGGCTGGTGGTTCTTATAATGTATTTCCTCTTGAATATGAAATTTGAGGCGTGCAATCTCTGCCCATGCTGCTCAGAGCTGAGCCCTAAGATCTCCAATGGCCCAGCATGTAGGACAGTGTCCTAAATCCTGTAAGACTGTCCTTCTGAAAATTGTTCTACAGTACCTGCAGTTAATGATATCCATTCCAGATAAGTTGCTGGGTTTATAACCTAGTCAGAGTAATTAGAAGGAAAAAAATGCAAGTAATGGTTTGATTGTGTTTTGTTTTTGTTTAACTTGTTATAACAAGTTAAATTACTAGCGCCCCTGTAAATGTGCTCACCTTGTGGATGCCCCACTGATCTGCCCCTTCCTGCTCTGCCACAGGAAATGTCAAAACTGTGGTACCATATAAAAGGAGTGTAGTGTGGGGTGGTTGGGGATGGGGGTGGGTGGCTGGGCCCTTCCCCTGCTGAAAAAGAAGAACCATGGATGAAAGAACAAGGAGGTAAGAGCAGAAACAATCAGTCAACAACAAATGTAGTAACCCTGAAAGCTTATCCTAATGTTAGATAAAACTGTAAAACCTGTAAAGCACCACCTGTAATAATTTCAGAGAAGATATACGCTGTAAGAAACACTTTGCTACAGAGAAAAATAAAGCAATGAAATGTTAGCAACAAACAGTAGCAATCCCTGTGTGTAAAAAATAAAAACAACACCACACAGTAAATCTGCTTAGCCAAAAGAAGTCTTAATCCTTTTCCCTTGATCTAGTAAGGTTCTCTACTCTGCCTTTCAAGCAGTCTTGGAAGGAAAGAGCTCAGGTGAAGCTAGGTGCCTTGGCCAGCAAACCAAGTCTTCTACCACTGGATGGTACTAAAACAATATATGATTATTTATATACAGACAAGTAAAATAGAGCAATAGCTACCCCTCACCACTACTGTGTACTATGCACCCTGAACTCTTGCCACAGATATATAATGACCAGCATAACCACTTTTCAATAATTAAAAAAAAATCTATTCTTTTAATGAGCTTAAAAAGTGGTAACAAAAGTCTTATACCTACAATATGCTGCTGGTAAGGGACACCCACACATACAATGGACAGAATCAAAGGTGTCCCACCACAGCCCACATGCAAAGTTTCACACCAGTACTCCGATGGACAGGAACTGATGTTTCACATACTGTAGTCTCCACTAAGCTTCTTCAGAAGAACTCTGAAGAAGGCTAGTGGGTTGTAAACACTCCCCCATCTCAAGGGGAGGAAATGGACAAGAAAATGATAGAGCACATTCTCAAAATGGCTGAAAAAGGGGAGATGTTGATGGGGACCTGAATATGCCAGATGTTAACTGGATGACATGGACTGCAGTCACATCCAAGAGCAGGGTCATTCTCGATGCCCTACAGGGGGCATGCCTTAGACAGCTAGTTGTGGAACCCACTCAGGAGGGAGCAATATTAGACCTGGTACTCTCAAATGGAGAGAGGATCACAAATTTAGAAGTCAGTAGACATCTGGGAACAAGCGACCACTGCACAGTGTGCTTCACAATTAACACAACCATGGAGACAAACCATACAAAGACAAGGATACTGGACTTTAGAAGGGCTGACTTTAGCATAACAGGTGAATACCTGAGGAATGCATTAGCAAATGGCCAGAAAGGAGGGGTGGAAGAACAATGGAGAAAAATCAAAACTGCCATCATGGAGTTAACAAGCCTTTGTGTGAAACAAAGAAAGAAAACAAAGCAGAATAAAAACCCACTATGGTGCTCAAAAGAGGTGTCAGGGAAGGTTAAGGAGAAAAAGGCTGCATTCAGAAAGTATAAGGAATCACAGAAGGAGCATGACAGAGAACTGTATCAATTAAAGCAGAAAGAAGTGGGGAAGGCAGTCAGAAAAACAAAGGCCCAAACTGAGGAAAAGATAGCCAACTCAGTTAAGAAGGTAGATAAAACCTTTTATAGGTACATTAGGGAGCATAGAAAGGTTAAGGGAGGGATAGTGAAGATTAGTAAAGGAGAGGGGAGGTGGGCAGAGGGAGACAGTGAAATGGCAGAGATACTGAATGAATACTTTTGCTCAGTATTCACAGAAGAAGAAGAGGAGGAGTAACCTAAACCAAACAATAGAAGCACTCTGGGTATTGGGGTTGACGCCAGTCCATTTACAGAAGAAAGGATCCTGAAAGAACTCCTAAAAACTGAAGGTGGACAAAGCAATGGGGCCTGACAGGATTCACCCTAGAATCCTAAAAGAACTAAGGGAGTACCTAGTGACACCACTGACCACACTTTTTAACAACTCATGGGAGGATGGGGTGGTACCTGAGGACTGGAGGAGGGCAGATGTGATTCCCCTTCACAAAAGTTGGAGCAAGGCAGAAGCAGAAAACTACAGACCTGTTAGTTTGACATCAGTGGTGGGGAAAATGATGGAATCACTTCTGAAAGAAATAATTATTGAGTACCAAGAGGCCAGCAGAGCACAGGACCCAAAGCAGCATGGATTCACAGCAGGAAGGTCATGTCAGATGAATCTAATCGATTTGTTTGACTGGGTGACCAAAGTAATAGACCAGGGAGTGGCTGTGGATATGGCCTACCTAGACTTTAGCAAGGCATTTGACACAGTCCTGCACAAAAGATTAATAATCAAGTTAGCCAGCCTGGGAGTGGGTCCCTGGGTGGTAACCTGGGTAGCAAACTGGCTGCACAACAGGACATAGAAGGTAATAGTGAATGGAACTCATTCCGAAGAAAGGGGGATTACTAGTGGAGTACCTCAGGGCTCAGTACTGGGTCCAGTCCTCTTTAACGTCTTTATAGGTGACATTGCAGAGGGTCTGGAAGGAAAGGTATGCCTCTTTGCAGATGACACAAAGATCTGTAACAGAGATGATACACAAGGGGGGGTAGAAAGGATGAGAAGTGACTTGGCAAGGTTGGAGGAATGGTCAGACATATGGCAACTTAGAGTCAATACAAAGAAGTGCAGAGTAATGCATCAGGGAAATAAAAATCCAGGAGAAGAGTACACAATAGCAGGGGAGGTATTAACAACAACAATAATGGAAAGGGACCTGGGGGTAGTCATATCAGATGACCTAAAGATGGGTAAGCAATGTGTGAAGTCGGTAAGGAGAGCCAGGGGGATACTGGAATGCATAGGGGGGGCATCACAAATAGAAAAAGGGAAGTGGTTATCCCTCTGTACAGACAATTGGTGAGACCCCATCTGGAGTACTGCGTGCAGTTTTGGGGACCTCATCTACACAAGGACATGGACAGAATGGAAGCAGTCAAGAGGAGGGCAACTAAAATGGTGCAGGGTCTACATCAGAAACCATATGAAGAGAGACTGAGAGAGCTTAATATGTATACCCTTGATGAAAGGAGGGACAGTGGGGACATGATAGAAACTTTTAAGTACCTCAAGGGAATCAGCAAAGTCCAGGAGGGTAGCATCTTTCAGAAAAAGAGATGTGTAAGAACAAGGGAGCACAATTTAAAGATAGAGGGGGGACGGCTCAGGGGTAATGAGAGGAAATTTTTTTTCACGGAGAGAGTGGTGGACATATGGAACCGCCTTCCTGGAGAGGTTGTTGGGTCTAAAACAGTGAGGGAATTCAAACATGCATGGGACAGACATAAAGCAATTATAGTGGGGGGTTGCAGGAAGTAGGCTGTTGGTTAACTTGAATCTGCAGCTTATCCAATAGGTAGGGAAATGGGCAGACTGGGTGGGCCAAGTGGTCCTTATCTGCCATCAAAGTCTATGTTTCTATGTTTCTATGTTACTAGGTAAAATGTCAGTTCCTGTGAACACTGAAGAAGCCTGTATTCATGAAACATTTTTTTACCAGCTTTTAAAGTTGATTAAATAAATAGAACATTTTTTTATTACTGAAAAGTGGTTTAGCTTGGCTTTATATATTTGGGGCAAGAGTTCAATGTGTATAGTATCCATTAACTTGGTTGGGCTGCAGGTGTTGTATTTTACATGGGTGTTTACATTCCAATTAATACTTCGAACAGCTAAGTTTTTTTTTTTTTTAGTGGAGTGACAACTTTTCATTTGCTAGTCATTATTATTTATATGAATGGTGATAAATTTGTTGAAATGTCTCTATGGAAACATTGTAAAATATTATTATAATATACTTATAGTTACAGACTGTGATGATTAACAGCAGTATACCATATTGAAACAATATTACCCAGTGATCTAAGCCCCCTCCCCAATTGGGAAGATACATATAAAACTTGAAATTCCTTTAAAATGCCATTTAAAATGTGCGACATTTTAAAATAAATTACAAGATTCTAAAAAAAAAATCACTGGCTCCATGTTCAGTTATTCCATGAGTGAGCCAAATATAGGGTACCCCATATCTGAAATTAATTGAAAAGGCCCACATGCAATCATTCAATAATTTATCTAATTCAGCATGGTACATATTACCAAAATGATGATGCCCAACCACCCTCACCCTCCCTGAGCCCACTCTACATAGTTGCATGCACAGACTTGATAACTAAACCAAAGTAAAATGTTGCCAGTTACAGATTCCATGTTTTACGTTAACCCTCTGCACAAAGGAAAAGCAAGAGTTGACAGACATGAACCTATACTGAATGTCCAGCATAGTCATCTAATATAACAAGCACGCACAAGATGCTACCAGTTGCAGCTCCAATATTTCCAGATATCATTCCAGCCCAAAATCCTGTACAAAATTCTGCCAAATGTAGATCCTATATTTTCAGTTTTGCTATCTACCCAAAAGCATGCTAACAATTTTTTTTTTTTTTTTTGATTTTCAAGTTCTGTATTACCAGCAAACATTCACATGGCCCCAAAATAAAAAAATACTGAAAATTGAAAGCCAAACTGAGATAACATTATGTGACTCCAAACTTTTTGAGTTGTGGAATCACCTGTCAGGGCAAAGATAGCTTGCACTATGGACAAAGCCAGTTCCATTGATAGTTTAGGAGAGTAAGGAACTTGCTCAACAGCCCCAATGTGTTAGAAAAAACCTGTAACATGCAACCACAATTAGCACTAATTAAATCAACAATTTGTAAGAATGTGCTGTGGGACCCCCCAGCCAGAGTCTACTTGAAGCAAAATATGACCAGAAACATCTGAAATGAAACTGAGCTGATGCTGCATACTCAGTGCTGGCTGAAATGGAAGGCACATAAAATAATTCCAACCAGAAGAGAGAAGCATGAGGGATCTGCATGGCTGTGCTCTCACTTAACTATTCTTTTGCTCCTCCCCTAAGACTACAAATCTTCTACTCCCTGAGAACCCCTGTACATGGTTACCTAGGGCCTCCCCTATTGGGCATCTACCTGTCTCACTCACTGCCTGCCAGCTAAGGTGTCAGGATGGGCACTGGACACAGACAAATGTTCACCTCTAGCAGTTCTTTGTGGGCTTTCTATTGTACAGTATGATTCCATAAGTTGATAGTAAGGGGGAAATTATGTATGTTTTTTTTTAAGTTGTTTAACTAGGAGTAGCACACTAAGCTGAAAGCTTTTTTACAGGAGTGACCTGGGAACACAGGGAAGTTAAGTGACTTGCTCAAGGTCACACAGTATGCAAGTGGAAGCTGTGGGATTCAAACCCAGGTCTGGTCTGCTGGATGTCACCAGATTTGTAGCTAAGAACTTTAAACCACTGTGCTATACTTGATGCTCATCTATTGACATTTTCATTGGAACTTCCCAGGTCATACCTGAAAATAGGCATTTTGTTGTCTAATACACGGACCTGTTAAATAAAAACAAAATAAACAAATTAGTTAAGACTCCCACCCAGTCTTCTTGCTTTGGTTCTTTAAGATAGACCATAAAACTGTAAATGTGCATTAGACAAAATTGGTGACACGTCTGTTTTAATCTTGTAATTTCTTGTTACAGGGACCACTGCTGCCTGGCTTTAATATTACATTTTAGACTTATGTTTGAAAAGTCAAGCATCTGGCACCCAATAATCTCTTTTTCTCTGTTTCATTCTTAAAGTACAGTTATTATCACTGCTTGCAAGAGCTACATATTGAAGGGCAGTTTGGATGTGTGTGTCCCAGAGGAATGTTTGTACTAGCCGCTTGTCTAACTTTATCTTTAATGTGAGACTACTCTAAAACCACTGCTCTGGGAAATAAAAGTGAAAACAGAAAAGTAAATCACTTAACTTTTTTAATATGTACTGGCAAAAAGCCTGCCATGATCTTGAAACCCCAATAACCATTTTCTTACATTTATTGTAACATTGTACTGCACTTGCTATGAAGGGCCAGGCTGCAGAGAATAGACTATTAGCAAAGGTCCTTTCATTGTTTCTGGGACATTGCAGCAGTGCTGTCTAGCCTCTAGAAACACTTTTCTTTAGGGATACATGAAAAATTGAACCAGCACATTTTGTACAAAAAAAAATTAAATGTAGTTATGTCTTGTTCCAATTAAGGCTAAAGGGAGTTTTAGCCTAAAGGGACAGCCATTGTCCTAGAGAAAGTTAACTCCATTTTTGTAAATGGCCTTTATCTCAAAAGATTGATAACATATGAGCAGCTGCACTTTGAAATCATTTAACCATCCTGTATTTTATTTCTTTATTTAAAAAAATGCTTCTCTTAGAAAGGTTTGCTGAACTGAGAGCCAATTTATTTCAGATATGTGCTAGAGAAAATGGCACTTGGCTTATGCATGCAACAATGCATAATAATATATTAATGGGGAGCTGGAAGAGTCGAAGATGATGGTGCACAAAAATAAATAAGGAAGGATAAAATACACAATGGGTAAGGAGAACACAGATTTTACACACTAGAACTGACATACACTGCCTAATAAATTAAATTTCAGTGCAGCAAAAGCAGACAGTCTGCAACAGTAAAAATCAAGACACAGCAGTATGTTGGGCTAACTAGATCACACAGATGTGCATTAAGTGCAATGTATGAGGTAAACAGGAGGCAAGAAATCCAGATGTGGATCTAGATAGACCCTAAACATTACTTTGGTATGTGAAAGGGTCAGCCTGATGACATGAGTGATCCATTTAGTCTGGAAAAGGAAGTGGCACACAGTTCTCATAGAAAGTTTGTCTTTGACGCCATTTATCATTGCAACAGTTTTGCTTGTTTTGAGGGTAAGACAGTTTGGATGAAAGTCATTAAAATCTTTTTGAATAAGGATAAAAATGGTCTCATGAATTTGGGTAAAGGCCAACGATGACTGGGTCATTAGCTTACGTGTATATAAGGCTATTGGATTTCCCAGAGACATCACTTTGAGCTATGGTGCATGCAAACCACGTTTGCACAATCAGCTTGGATCACCTTGGCTTGGCATCTGGGAAGGGCATGCTGCCTGTAGCAGCATATTCCCTCTTTGGGACAGGGAGTACATCACATTATGCTCCAATGAACACTGCAGGTACACCAAGAGTAATAGACATAATACTTGTCAATAATCTAGCTGCATGGGCACCATTAGCATGTAGCACAACAGTGCTGAGTGGGGAAGGCTCTACTAGGGTGTACACATGCTATTGAGCAGACATGCAAGCACCAGCATAACAGAAGCTGGAGGCTGTGATCTGAACATATTAAATGGCTCCTTGACTTTGAGACATAGCCTCACTGCTACCTTCATGGCTTTCAGACCCTGATTAATCCATAAGAAACTGTATGTACAGTAACTCCACATGTCTCTCATAGATTAAGGTACAGTAGGTGGCACCATTGTAGGTGTATGCCAGAGAGCAACAGGAGCTAGGCATGGTGCCTATATGAGCATAAGCACTGTGTAGCCAGGCTCTTACCTTGTTGCATGTAATTAGTGATTAGTTACATGGAAACTGACACTCAAAGTGTAACTAAAGTATAATCAATTCGAAAACATACATGAGCATGTACATACGATGATACATAGACAGAGGGGTAGTCTTTTGTAAAAAAAATAGAACAAATTCCATTCTAGATACTTTGGAAACCTTAGAGAATATCAGGATTGGCATGGAAGACTCCCAAAGATAGTTAAACTGGAATTGCTCTGAAGCAGTTCACAATCTGGAAAAACAAACTTTGAATATTTCAGACTGGGGAAGTTGGTGAGCCACTGAGAAGAAGACTTTAGCAAAACCTATAAAAATGTAAGCAGTACAGTTTACATGAGTCAAAGATTTATGAAACTGCTGAGTCATTTTCAGAAGGGAAGATTCTAAGTCCCCCAAGGGAAGTTAAGAGTTGAACATGCACCAGGTGTTCATGTAAACTTGCTATGGGGAAGCATTTTGGAGATACAGTAACTGGCACAGTTGTTGTTTGATTACAAAGTGTAACCCCTTTGTGACAAGGAATGACCTTTACAATGTTCTAAGTAAGTGGTACTGTGGGGTAGCACAGGGAAATGCTTTTGAGGTTGGTAATACTAGTGCTGAAATTTTGGTTCTACCCAAGAATCAAGCACCTCAGACTTAGAGTGCTCGATTCTTACAGACTCTAGCAAAAATTTGGGGATAATTTCTTATTTCTGGTTTGACTGGTGCAGACTTTTTAAACCAGTCAAGATGGCAAGAGACAGATCAACTCTACCTCAACCCTCATACACACACACACACACACACACACACACACACACACTAAAAAGTTGTCAGCTCCTAACACAGAGCAAGAAGCCAACACCATCTTTTAAATCAAACTCTCTCCCTAGGTCGACCATTAAGATCAAAACTACTGTACATTCATTTAACTGTTGCTCCTCCTCCACAGACCAGCAATCTATGATTTTGGGCTGGGAAAATTACAGTCAACCTAAACAAACTCTATCATCCCCTTTCCTTGCCATTCAATTTTAAAACAATCTCACCTGCACCCCTGGCACTGAGCTAGGAACCAGCACAGTAGTGTACCATAATCTCCATTTTCTAACATGCACTTCATAGACACATCACCTTTAATACATTTGTGGCCCTGCTTTTGACCCCTGATCCACGAAACAGAGAGAGGCCCCATGAATATGTTACATTTTTATCTTCCACAAACCTGGTTTAGAAAGGTTCAACAGATTATTTCCAAGTTTCTCTGGAAATCACAACCGCCGAGGAGATCATATATTAAGCTTGGAGCTTCCAAGGACAAAGGGAGCCTTAAAATGCCACATTTTTTCACTATTATCTAGCAAGCCATATAGCTAACTATTTTCACTGGTACTCCCCAATCCCCATTAGTGAGGCACCTATTTATGAACCATTATGTCTAAAAATGGAATACCTAGTTATTAAACACTCTGGTATCTCCCCTAATAGCTTGTTATATATTACTCCTAAAAAAGGCTTTAAGATTCTACAGAATGAGCTAATATATATGTCCCTGAAAATTCATGCCCAATTGTGTAAAGTCCTTAAATATGATAATACTAAGGATATTTCCCAACCTATTTATTTAAACCCAAATTTTATATTAGATAACCAATATCTAAGAACTACAAGAGTAACCCCTGAACAGGACGTCAAGATCCTAGACTTATTGGAGGAAGGTAAGATTAAGGCTTCACCTGACCTTCTTAAAACCTTAGGCCTTCCTTTCTATCAGATATTTAAAGCATTCCAAATTAGACATCTGCTAATATCCACCCTGGGTAATGGTATCTGGGATACGGACCAAACAGATCTTCTTAATAGGTTTTGTGACCTGGTATGGAATCCTCATGCTGCATCCAAAATAACTGCTGAGTTATATCCACTAATCCATGCAGATATCCAAGGAATATCATTATATTGGACAACTCAATTCCCAGATAAGCAACTTTGCTGGGACAGTATTTGGAAAGCAGTACACTCCTATACTTCTAATGATAAACTGCATCTAATTCAATTCTATATAATACATAATATGTATTTTACTCCAGTAAAGTTAGTCACCATGGGCAAAATACAGGATTCCAAATGTAATAGATGTGGCCTAGAGGCTAAGGGGGACCTGGAAAAGTCAGGGTGCCTGGACGATAGACAGCATGGATTCGTTCCGGGGAAATCGTGTCAGACAAACCTTGTGGAGTTCTATGACTTGGTGATGAGTGCCTTGGACCTGGGTAGACCAATGGACATCCTCTTTCTAGACTTCAGCAAGGCATTTGACTATGTTCCTCACGTGGGCCTGTTGGATAAGCTGGGAGAAATTGGGGTGGGAAACCGGATGATCAGATGGGTAGGCACTTGGCTCCTGGACCAAACCCAGAGGGTCGTAGTTGGTGGAATAGTCTCATCCCCAAGGACAGTCATTAGTGGGGTCCCACAGGGATCAGTCCTTGGGCCCCTCTTGTTCAAGGCCTATGTCTCTGACATAAGGACAGGTATCAGGAGTGAGATGAGTCTCTTTGCGGATGACTCAAAACTGGGGGCGGTGGTGGATGGGGAGGAAGGGAGGGTGGCCCTACAGGGGTACCTGAAGGCTCCAGAAAAATGGTCTAGAAAGTGGAAACTGAGGTTCAATGCAGGGAAATGCAGGGTACTGCACCTGGGGGCCAGAAACCCAGGCCAAGTGTACACCCTGGGGGGGGGAATGCTACAAGTCTCGATGGCTGAGAGGGACTTGGGGGTGGTGGTGGATGTCAAGATGAACAACTCAGAGACTTGTAGGAGGGCAGCAGCCAAGGCCAACAGGATGCTGGGATGCATTGCTAGGGGGATCACCTCCAGAAGGAGGGAAGTGATACTCCCTCTGTATAACTGCTTGGTGAGGCTGCACCTCAAGTACTGCGTACAGTTTTGGAGGCCACACTTAAAGAGGGACATTAAAATCCTGGAGAGGGTCCAGAGGAGGGCAACCAAAATGATTTGGGGCTTGGGGGACAGGACCTATGAGGAGAGGCTCGAAGAGCTAAATATGTACACATTGGAAGAGAGAAGGGACCAGAGGTACATGATAGAGGTCTTCAGGTACATGAAGAGGGTAAATAGGGGAGGAACAGTCAGGGTGCTTCAAAGGAAGGAGGAGGGGGCCACTAGAGGACATGGGTGGAAGCTGGGGGGGAAGATTCAGGGGAGAAAGGAGGAGATGCTACTTCCCTGAGAGGGTGATGGAGCCGTGGAATGTGCTGCCTAGGGAGCTGGTGGAGGCAGAGACGGTGGAGAGGTTCAAGAGGGAGTGGGACAGGTACAGGGGAAGGGTTCTGGAAGCAAAATCTAATGCAGTGAGAATATCTGGAACTGGGAAGGGAGAAGCCAGAGAAGGCGAGGGGGGCAGCAAGGTCAGCTCCCAGGGTGGGGGCTGACCAAACGAGCAGACGCGAAAGACCGTTAGACCTATTCTGTTGGCATTTTAGTATGTTAGTATATATCATATGCTCTGGGAATGTCCCTTAGTCAAGTCCTTATGGAACACGATTAAATCCAAACTTTATCCGCTTCTTGGATTGGAACCACTTTTTGAACCCGAAATATGTATCCTGGGAGTCTACACCCAAATTCCAGTTCTAGAAAGAAGATATGCCATGGCCTTAATTTCCCACACAGTCAAGCAATTAGTGTTAAGGCATTGGAAGGATTCCCAACTTATTCCCTACTCTGAATAGTTGCAGCAATTTTTATATAATTTAAGAATAGAAAAAATGATTGCTAGCCTTAGACACAGCCCAGCTAGCTTTGATAAAAAATGGGGCAAGACTTACACATTGACCTCACTTACAAGGTAAAGTAAGGACATGGCTGCAGAAATCCACTAATATACTTGGCACTCAGTAGAAGCTCATAATAGCAGGCCTTAACCCTCAGCACTTACGGGGATAAGGGTAATGGTAGGTATTTAATGTGGTATGTGTTTAGACTTAGGTATAGTAGTTAATAATAGGCCAATGTAACCTCAAGGCCATAAATACTTGTACTTATTCACCTTTTTGTGTTTGAGCCTGGTAATACTATGTATGTATGACTAAAGCAAAATAAAGCATATTTAATTAAAAAAAAAATGAAACAGAGAGAGGAGAAATATCCATGATTCCTGAATAACTCATACCACCCGGGTACCTGCTCCATAATTCATTCATAGACTGACTGAAGCAGGCATCCTGGGGAAGGAACAGCAGTCAGTGAAGTGGCAACTGCTATTTTCTGGGAAGGAAAGTAACTGCAACACAAAGTACTTTAATTTTCACCTGTTTGCATTGGTGTTTGTTCTAGGTTCTAGGGGGCTGTGTGTGTAGACAGGGAATTTTACTTTGGTTGCCTAATTGTTTTTTGTGGGAGCAGGGGTCAGCAACATAACTCCACCCCCACTGAGGAGACAAAGGGAATTTCCCTACTTCAATTAGCCAAAAGGGATTTTTCCTATTTAAAAAAAAAACCCGCCACTCAAAAGAGTTTTAAGGAGCTTGGCATGCTTACTGGAGTCAGAAGCGGGCATCTTGGGGAAGAAACAGCAGTGAGTGATGAGGTGGCTGTTGTATTTAGGGAAAGGAAGTAACTGCAACACAAATTGCTTTCATTTTTACCTGTTTGCATTGGTGTTTGTCCCTTTGCCACTTCAGCTGTTTAAATTAGGGAAAATCCCATTTGGCTAATTAAAGTGAGACAAGTATTGCCTCACAGTAACTAACCCACAATGAACAGATGCCCTTCGTACATCTGGGATATTTAATCCAGTGGATATGGCTGAGGTCATTGAGGTGATCGTAAAGCAGAAGCACACTTACTGTGAACTGGAGACAGCCCCGGCACGTGTCTTGATAAGATTCACCAAGACCACTGGCCCAGTGTTCGCTGAGATTTTCTAGTGTTCGATGTTGCAGCGTGTCTTTCCAGATGCCTTGAAGGAGGCTCTGATAAGACCTCTCCTGAAGAAACCATCTCTCAATCCTGACATCCTAGCAAATTGCCGTCCAATCTCAAACTTTCCATTTTTGAGCGAAGTTGTTGAGAAATTAGTGGCACAGCAGCTTGAAGACCACCTCATGTCCTTTGAGATCTATGAGCCATTCCAGTCAGGTTTCTGGGCAAGGCATAGTATGGAAACAGCATTAGTTAGGGTGCAAAATGATATCCTTAGGGCTAGAGATAGAGGGGACAGGTCAATTCTTGTCCTGTGCAATCTCTCTTCAGCATTTGATACCATGGATCACAACATTCTTTTGGATCACCTTCAAGAGTTATGTGGACTTGCTGGCACTGTCATCTGCTGGTTTGAGTCCTACCTCTCTGGTAGGATGCAGCGGGTGATGATAGGCAATTTCTCCTCATCCCCGAAGCACCTGTCGTGTGGGGTTCCTCAAGGTTCAATCCTGTCACCAATGTTATTTGCAGAATACATGCTGCTCCTAGGAGAGCTCATTCAATAATGTGGTGTGGGTTTTCACTGTTATGCAGATGATACCCAACTGTATTTGTCCTTTGCACCAGGAACACACAATGCCATGGATGTTCTTAACAGCTGCCTTGCTGAAATCAATGACTGGATGTCCTCCAGCTGGTTGAGACTAAACCTGGATAAGACAGAGGTACTGGTGATTGAGCCAGGTTGAGGGTGTGATGGAGGCATAGTTGGAGCTGATACATGATTGTTCCTGGGATTGGCTCCGTTGCTGGCCTCCACTACTGTGTGAAATCTTGGAATAATCCTCAATAGCAAATTGACCCTGAAAACCCAGGTGTCTTCTGTTGTTAAGGGTAGTTTTTACCACCTGAGGAACATTGCCTGGATAAAGCACCTAGTTCCACCCCAAGAGTTCCCAACACTAGAACATGCATTTGTAAATTCAAGACTTGATTACTGCAACCCTCTATACCTTGAGGTCACTTGAGGGACCCTCCACTGGCTACAGCTGGTGCAGAACACAGCAGCGAGGTTACTAACTGGCCTTTCAAGGTGCAGTCATGTGACTCCAGTCCTGCAGGCCCTACGCTGGCTGCCAGTCTGGTGGAGGCTCATCTTCAAGGTGGGCTTGCTCTCCTTTAAGGCCCTATATGGGCTGGGCCCTAGTTACCTAACTGAGCTCCTTTCACCTGCAACTTTAACTTGTTCCCTCTGGTCCTCAACTAGTTGGCTCCTTGACATTCCTAGGGTTAGACTTAAAACCTCTGGCAACCACGCTTTTAGTGTCACCAGCCCTTACCTATGGAATTTGTTCCCAGCTAGTGTCAGAGGATCCTGGACAGTTGATGCCTTTATGAAGGGGCTGAAGTCCTACCTGTTTCTACAGGCCTTCCCTGAAGTGGCTATGTGACTGTTATAGACTGACCCCTCACCTTGTAGTCTACAATCTAATAGTAGAACCTAACTATTTGATTGTATTGCTAGAATTTTAGCATTGTTTCTTAATTTTTAACTATCTTATTTGTATTATGTTTATTTTATTCTGCACAGTCTGTTTAATTTATTCTGTGAGGTGCTCAGAGTCCCCAGGATTGGGTGCCATAAAATTAAAAAATTTGCCTTGCCTTGCCTAGGTTCTGAGGGGCTGTATGTATAGATGGGAAATTTTACTTTGGTTGCCTAATTGTTTTTGTGGGAGCAGGGGGCAGCACAGTAACTCCCACCCACCCTCCCCTCAACCGGCCCACCCCTGTCCTCTCCCTGCTTTTATAGGTACCTGAGTCATATAACTTCCTGCATTTTCTTAAAGGGAGAGAGCCCACTCTTGTACATAATGCTACTACCACGGAACAGGACAGAATCCCTTATAGACATTTCATCATCCAGAACACCTGCAGTTACATAGTCAGGCAGCATCTAACATCACAGGAAAAAGTCTTTTAATCAAACAAAACCAAAAAAAAATACTGGTGGGGGAACCTAACACAGGAAAGGGATACAAACAATAAAGAAGGGGGTCACTAGTAATAAGAGGCACAGTTAGGACAGACAGAGAGGATGCAAGGAGTGGTGCAACATAGTGGGTGTGGGGCCACAATGTTCAGGAGAACATTCTGGATCATACGGTGCTGCCCCATCTGCAGACACCTCTCTGGGTTGAGGGAGGAGATTGCCAGTCTCTGAGCCAAGTTGGCCAGGAAACAGGAAAACTTCACCCCTACCTAGAGGCCGCCATGTCCACAACCTCAACCTACAAGGATGCCCCGAGAAGGGATGATTGGATCATGGTAGGCTCTTGGAGAGTGCAGGAGGTGGGTCTGAAGCACATCCCCCAACTGGTCCAACTATGTATCTCCTATGCTGTCTTAGTGGAGAAGGAATCCCCAACAAGGGCTCCCACAGTTGTGACTGAGGAGGATGGGCTGGTTCTCTATGATGGAGCCCCAGAGAATGGGGGTAGAGGACACAAGACAAAGAGGAAGCTACTCCTAGTGGGGGACTCAATCATCTGGGGAGTGAAGTTAGGGGCACATAGTAATGGGGAGAGGGAGGTCATGTGCCTCCCAGGAAGCACTGCATGGAGGGATGGGAAGCAGATCCATAGGATCACTAGGGCAATAGTTAGGAGGGAGAAACTGGATGTCATTGCCCATCTGGGGACAAATGACCTAGCGGGAGGCAAGGTGGAGTTAGCCAGAGTCCAGGAGGGTATCAGGGGGCTGAGAGGAGTCTGACAGAGATAGCATGCTCTGCCTCCTTCTCAGTGGTACTACCTGTCCAATGCAAGGGGAAACTAGGTCACTCTCCTCCAGAAATTCAACTTTTGGTTGAAGAAATGGTGTGGAAAGGAAGGTTTTGGCTTCATGGGGGACTGGAGCCTGACTTGGGTGTATGCGAGCCTGTATAAGGAAGATGGCCTGCATCTGTCTGAGAATGGGACCTCAGTCCCTAGTGAGAAGTTTGAATGCTTCAGCAGCAAGCATTTAAACTGGCCAAGGTGGAGGGGCAGCCAGGAGAGACAGGAAGCTTAGTATCACCTCCCATGGGCATATGCAGGAAAATGAGTAGACAGCAGGGACAGCTGATGGAGGCAGAGAAGGACAACCAGATGAAGCCTGCAGAAAGGAGGAAGCATAAGAGTCAAGACCACACAAGAAAGATAACTGGGGTGTGGGGTTGGGGTGGGAGACCAAACACAGGAGCAATGGGAAGATAGGCTGCAGAACATGGAAAGCCATGGTAACAAACATCAGCAGCCTGGGAAATAAAATCCCAGACATGGAAGCCTTGTTAGCAGACACAGACCTAGACATAGTAGCAATAACAGAGACATGGTACACTGCTAATCATGGGTGAGACATCAATGTATTAGGTTATGCTTTCTTCAAGAGGGATAGGGAGGGTAAAAAAGGTGTGGGAGGGCTGTACATAAGGGAGGTTATAAAGGCTACAGATGTGCAATGAAGACATGGGTAAGCTTAGGTACTGTGGGTCACCCTTGAACTTGGCAATGACACAACAATATGCACAGGGTCGATCTACAGACCTCCAGCACAGGGGGAAGAGGTGGACAGGGAACTAGTGGAGGAAATTAATGACATGGCATTGAAAGGTGAAGTTCTACTGTTGGAGGATTTCAATATGCTGGATATGAATTGGACCACCCAGGCAGCAGCTTCAGCCAGAAGCAGAGTGTTCCTAGATTCCATACAGGGAGCAAGTCTGAGGCAGCTGGTGATTGATCCCACCAGGGACAAGGTGATTCTGGACTTGGTACTGATCAATGGGGAAAGAGTTACAGAAGTCTGGGTAGAAGGACAGCTGGGGTTCAGTGACCACCACACAGTGTGGTTTAGCATGGAGACAGGGACTCAGTCAAGGCATGCAAAGGTAAAGGTATTAGATTTCAGGAGGGCAGACTTCACTGAAATGGCTAGATGTATCAGACTAGCCCTGGGGAAGGGGGAAGTAAAAGAGGGGTTGAGGAGCAGTGGGGGACACTGAAAGGTGTCACAGTCGAAGCGGTGAACCAATGCATCAGGTTTGTGTCCAAAGGGAAGAGAAGGAGGAGGCCACTACGAATCTCTAAAGAAGTGGCAAACAAAGTAAGAGCTAAAAGGGTGAGTTTCAGGAAGTATAAAGGGACCCAAATGGAAGAAGACAGGGAGGTGTACCTTCAGTGTCAAAGGGAAGTTGTGAAGGCTGCTAGGAGTGCAAAGGCATGGATTGAGGAGGGATTAGCTCAGACAGTGAAGAAAGGGGACTAGACATTCTATAGGTACATCAGTGAATGAAAAGAAAAACAGGGGAGGGATTGTAAGGCTCAAAGGGGAAGAAAGAGACTCTCTGGAGGGAGACCAAGACAAGGCAAAAATACTGAATAAATACTTCTGTTCAGTATTCACTGAGGAGTGGGTAGACCAGGGACCACAGATGGGCAGTAAATGCAAAGGTGGGGGCATGGAGAAGTGGACACCAGTCCATTCACAGTGGAGAGAAGCCTGGAAAATCTCTCAAAACTGAAGGTATGTTCACCGAGTAACTCAACACAGGAGTGGTTCCAGAGGACTGGAAAAGGGCACATGTAGTCCCTCTGCACAAAGGAGGCAGTAGGGAGGAGGCAGGGAACTACAGACTAGTCAGCCTCACATCAGTGATGGGGGAAATCATGGAGACATTGCTGAAAGAAAGGATAGTGGCACACCTGGAGTCCAATGGTGCCCAGGATCTCAGGCAACATGGATTCATAACAGGAAGATCATGTCAAACAAATCTTATACATTTTCTTGATTGGGTGACAACAGAAGTAAATCAGGAAGGGGCGGTGGACATCACCTACCTCTATTTTAGCAAGGCATTCAACACTGTCCCACACTGAAGGCTGGTAAACAAGATGGGTAGCCTGGGCATGGGGCACAAGGTGATAAACTGGGTTAGAAACTTGCTGATGGACAGGAGGTAGAGGGTGGTAGTAAATGGGATCCAATCCAGGAAGAAGGGGGTGACCAGTGGGGTGCCTCAGTGATCAGTTCTTGGGCCAGTCCTGTTCAATGTCTTCATTAGTGACATTGCAGAAGGGCTGAAAGGAAAGGTCTGCCTGTTTTCAGATGTCACCAAGATCCACAACAAGTTAGATACTTCAGAAGGGGAGGAGAAAATGAGGAGGGACCTGGGGAAGCTTGAAAAATGGTCTGAGGAGTGGCAACTGAGGTTCAGTGCAAAGAAGTTCAAAATAATGCACTTGGGGAGAGGGAACCTTGGGGAGAGCTACAAAATGGGGTTGAGGTGATGACAATCACCAAGGAAGAAAAGGACTTGGGAGTTATCATTTCTGATGACCTAAAGTTGTTGAAGCAGAGTGCAAAGGCTACAGGGAGGGCCAGTGGAATGCAGGGGTGCATAGGCAGAGGTATCACTAGCAGAAGGTGGAGGTGGTGATGCCATTGTATAAAACACTAGTGAGGCCTCACCTAGAGTACTGTGTGCAATTTTGGAGGCCACACCTGCACAAAGCTATTTGACAGGATTGAGGCAGTCCAGAGAAGGGTGACCAAGATGGTACAGGGCTTGCAACCCAAAAACGTATTAGGAGAGATTAAAGGACCTCAACATATACTCACTGGAGGAAAGGAGAGAGTTGGGGGGGGACATGACAGAAACTTTTAAGTACAACAAGGGCATAAACAAGGTGCAGGGGAGAGACATATTACAATAGAAGGAGTACAAGAATGAGGGGCCATGATATGAAATTGGAAGGGGGCAGAATAAGAGGAAATGTGAGAAAGTTTTTCTTCATGAGAGGGCGGTGGACACATGGAATGGTCTGACACAGGAAGTGGTGGAAGTGGAGGGGAGAGTAATCATGCCTGGAACAGGCACAAGGGAATCATGAGGTGGAAGGGAGTGACAAAAAGCAACTGATCAGATAGGGTCGCAGGCTGCATACAACTAAAGGGCTTACGGGCAGACTGGATGGGCCTAGCAGTCCTTATTTACTGGTATGTTCTATGTTTCTTTGACTGGTGTGAGCAAGTGTATGGCCAAGAGAAAGGGGATGGAGCTGCTGCATCTTTGGTGACACTAGGCAAAATACCAATCAGTTGTCTTAGCATCATTAAATATGCAGCTGTCATGCCCCGTCCTGCTTGCTCATATGCCCTCTTGCTCCAGTGAGTCTATGATTGAATCATGGAGTGGACGAACTAGGGGCACTGAGCTAGCCAGGAATCTTTGACCCTCCTCCATCAAATCACAGATTAGGGCCAACTATGAAGGGAAATTACAGTATTTATTATTAACCCTCACACTGCCAAAGTTTTTCTGTAAATTGCATATCCTTGCTGCAAGAGATTTTTTCATTGGGTTTGTACACCTATCAGTTACGATATTATTACATATTTTTTCTTAATTCCCTGGTAACATTTTTTTGTCAAGATAGTAAGAACCTAACACAACTATAATTTAAAGTAAAAATATAAGTTTTCCAACTAAGCAATTCAGTGATATATATATGTTTATTTAGTGAAACTTCAATTGTTTTTGCAAATTTGTATTAGCAAAAAATATTGAAGTTTTTAAAAACTTTAAAATCGGTTGCATCATTGACAAAAAAATTTCTCTAAAATGTAACTAATTTTCAATTTCAGGTTACACATTCTTTATATAAACACAAATTTCACATTGGTTCCTCACGTATAGATTATGAGAGTGACCAGAATCAACCACCAATGGTAGGGCCATGCTGGCCTGGGGGGGGTATCTATTGGATTATGGGGTACACATCACTAAATCCATAAAGAAAGAGTAAAAACTAGCCTGTTTCACATGACAGGGAAGGGAAGGAGTAAATCAAGGCCCAGATTGTATCCATAGCTACATTCCCTGGGTCACATGACCAAAAACAAGATGGCTGCCACAGTTCAGTCATTCTTTTTTTTTTTTTATTTAATATACTTTATTAACACAGCAGCAATACAAAAGTATTTAGCGGCCTTTACCAGGCCAGGCGTTAGCAATCCAACCAAGTCTGTGTTGGAGTACATGTAATGTAAAATGATGAACTATGATATAAGATACACATTTAACATGAATCCTTAACAAATTAAACCTAGTTAACCTATTAACCCAATAACCCACCCTTCAAAACCCCCCTCCCCCCCCCCTGCAGCATTTACTACACTGAAGAGATCACCGGAGTATCTCTTGGGAGGAAGAAAGCACAGAAAAACTCAGGAGGTGCCACATATTTGTCTTTGGTTTGTAGCAGATATTCTGCAGGTGGAGGCTACTTCTAACTGAAAGGTGAAATAAGGAACTTAATCAGGAAAAGACAGTCTTGTTACAATTCTTAAGATTTTCAGTGCAGGAAGAGTTTAAACCCTGGGCTAAACATTTGTCACAAATCCTGAAAAAAGTGCAGGTACAGGTTGTGTATTTGACCCAGACAGTAAACTGTTTTTTTGGGTTTATCTTTTGTGTGCCTTAAAAGGAAATTCCAGACTTTCTCAGGAAGTGATTACACCACAGCTACTTAATTAGCCAATAGCTTTGGTAACAGACCTGAGAACAATAGTATTATAAGCAAGTGTTTTATAGCAAACTCATCAGAACAGCTAATATTTTTTAAGGCAAGCTACCTCTTGCTGGGAGCTACAATACTGAACATAGGATTTGCAAGAAAGCGAGTTGTGCTCACAAAATAGGGAGGTGAACTTTACAATTGTCATTGGTTTGTAGCAGATATTCTGTAGGTGGAGGCTTCTTCTAACTGAAAGGTGAAATAAGGAACTTAATCAGGAAAAGACAGTCTTGTTACAATTCTTAAGATTTTCAGTGCAGGAAGAGTTTAAAGCACAGCTGACTTATTTTGGGGCTGACTGCTTTCAGAAGCACAAACCACCAGGCTGTTTTGGGGCTGGGGAAGTTTACCTGTGTTTGACTTGGATGTCTGGATTTTTCTCTGTTTGATTAGAAGGGATTTGCTCTGTCAAATTGTTGTGTATAGTATCTTGCTGACAGGAAGGCACCCCGCAGCGGTGGGTCAGAGCTCTTAGCTGATTGTTTTGTGAGGGCACAGTTTAGGCCCAACCTCTTACCACCCCTCACCCCACCCCCCCTGGAAATAGTTCCTTTATAGCTGGGATTCTGACATAATTTCCTCAAAAGTGCAAGGTGCATATCAATGTCATATCCTCTCTAGCACACAGCACTGAAAATATAAGCATACACATTGTATAATATATATATTTCTATACAACAAACCAATCACACACAAAAACACAAAAAAAAGTACATAATCATGTGGGGAGTAGTGCAATGTAATGGCTGTGGGGCAGCAGTCTTCTGGGAGACTTTCTGGAGGCTGAGATGCTGCCCTATTTGCAGACAACTCTCTGCCCTGAGGGAGGAATTTGCCCGTCTTCAGGCCACACTGGACAGCAGTAAGGGAACCTTCCCCCAGGCCAGACTGGATGGTAAGAAGGGAACCTCCCCCATCCAGGGAGCACCAGAGCCACCACCACTGCCTCAGAGGTTGCAAAGAAAGCACAGCAGTTGGACCACAGTGGGCTCAGGGAGGGTGAGGATGGTGGAACAGAGGCACACCCAGTCAGTTGTTCCACTCCACAATCCATACACCATTCTGGGGGAGCACAGCTCCCCTATGGATGCACCCACAGAGGAGATTAAGGAGGCTGAGGACACCTGTCACAAGGGAGGCCCACAGGAAGGAGGCAGAGGACACCACAAGGAAAGGAAGCAGCTCCTGGTGGGGGACTCAATTATTAGGGGGATAGAACTGGGGGGAGCAGGGAAAACTGAAGTAAGGTGCCTGCCTGGTGCCATGGCTTGGAGGGACAGGAAGTGCATCCTCAGGATCACGAGAACAGCTGCACAGGAGTCTGAGCTGAACATCATTGTCCACCTAGGGACAAATGACTTGGTTCAACATGAGATTAGAGCAGTGCAGAAGGACTTTGTAGAACTGGGAAGGGGCCTAAGACAAGCAGCACACACAGTATCCTTCTCAGAGGTGCTGCCTGTCAATGGCATGAGTGAGGCGAGGGTACTTTGCACCATGCAGTTTAATGAATGGTTGAAAAATGGTGTGGAGCACAGGGGTTTGGCTTCATTGGCGACTGGGGTTCCACCTGGAGGAACACCAGCCTATACTGGAAGGATGGTCTGCATCTGTCCAGGAAGGGAACAAGTCTTTTGAACAATCGGTTTAAATGCTTCATTGGCAAGCTTTTAAACTAGTCAAGGGGAGGCACTGATAAGCAGCAGGAAATCCAGCCTCTCCCTACAAAACAGGGTACTAAATGAGAAAAAGACCAAGGTAGAAAGGTCAGTGGGGATGCTGCAACTGAAGGTAAAGCCATCAAAAATGGAAAGCAATGACTACCAATGCCCATAGTCTGAGTAACAAGCTTCCTGAATTAGTGGCCTTGATGGAGGAGGAACATCTGGATATCGTGCAGTCACAGAAACATGGTTCACACAAAACCATGACTGGGACATAAACATACCAGGATACACTATCTACAGGAGGGACAGAGAGGGTAATAGAGGAGGTAGTAGCTCTTACATAAGGGAAGGAATCAAAGCAGCAGGACAAAAGGGAAAACGGGGAGGAGAAGAAGCACTGTGGATAAATTTGGAGACCGGCAATGGCACCACAATCCGCACAGGGGTTGTATAAAGACCCCCTTCTCAGGGGGAGGAAATGGACAAGGAAATGATAGAAAGTATACTTAGTAAGACAGAAAAATGGGGAGATATTGCTGATGGGCGATCTAAATATGCCAGATGTTAACTGGAGTGCAGTAGCAGCAGCCACGTCGAAGAGTGGGGTCATTCTAGATGCCCTACAGGGGGCATGCCTTAGACAACTAGTATTGGAGCCCACTCGAGAGGGAGCAATCTTAGACCTGGTTCTCTCAAATGGAGATGAAGAGAGGATCACAGATGTAGAAGTGGGTAGCCATCTGGGAACTAGTGACCATCGAACAGTATGGTTCACAATAAAAACAGCAATAGAGACAAGCCATACAATGGCAAAGGTACTGGACTTTAGGAGGGCTGACTGCCAAAATGGGTGAGTGCCTAAGGAATGCACTAGCAAATGGGCAGGAAGGAGGGGTGGAAGAACAATGGGGAATAATAAAAGTGCCATCACAGAGGTAACAAGCCTTTGTGTGAAGCAAATAAAACAAAACGATGTAAGAAACCACTATGGTTCTCAAAGGAAGTGGCAGTGAAGGTTCAAGAGAAAAGAAAGCTTTAGGAAGTACAAGGAATCACAGAAGGAGCAGGACAGAGAACTGTAACAGTTAAAGCAAAGGAAGCTGGGAAGGCAGTCAGAACAGCAAAGGCCCAAACTGAGGAAAAGATAGCCAACTCAGTTAAGAAGGGGATAAAACCTTTATAGGTACATCAGGAGCGAAGGAAGACCAAGGAGGGATAGTGAGGCTTAATAAAAGGGGGTGGGCAGGGTGACTGTGAGAAAGGCAGAGATACTAAACAAATATTTTTGCTCAGTATTTACAAAGGAAGAGGAGGAGGTACCTAAAACAAACAGTAGAAACACTCTGGATACAGAAGTTGATACCAGCCCATTTACAGAAGAAAGGGTTCTGAAAGAACTCTTAAAACTGAAGGTGGACAAAGCAAAGGGGCCTGATGGGATTCATCCCAGAATTCTAAAAGAACTAAGGGTGGAATTAGTGACACCACTGACTACCCTGTTTAACAAGTCATGGGAGGATGGGGTGGTACCCGAGGACTAGAGGAGGGCAGATGTGATTCCCCTTCACAAAAGTGGGAGCAAGGCAGAAGCAGAAAACTACAAACCTGTTAGTTTAACTTCAGTGGTGGGGAAAATGATGGAATCACTTCTGAAGGAAAGAATTGTCGAATATCTAGAGACCAGAGGGGCACAGGACCCAAGGCAGCGTGGATTCACAGCGGGAAGGTCATGCCAGACAAATCTGATAGATTTCTTTGACTGGGTGACCAAAGTAGTAGATCAGGGAGGGCTGTGGACATGGCCTACCTAGACTTTAGCAAGGCATTTGACACAGTCCCACAAAAGATTAATATACAAGTTAGCTAGCCTGGGAGTGGGTCCCAAGATGACAGCCTGGGTAAAAATTGGCTGGAGAATAGGACACAGAGAGTAATAGTAAATGGAGTCCACTCTGAAGAAAGGGGGGTTACTAGTGGGCTACCGCAGGGTTCAGTATTAGGACCGGTCCTCTTCAATGTCTTTATAAGCGACATTGCAGAGGGACTGGAAGGAAAAGTATGTCTCTTTGCAGATGACACAAAGATCTACAACAGAGTTGATGCACAAGGTGGGGTGGAAAGGATGAAAAGGGACTTGGCAAGGTTAGAGGAATGGTCAAATGTATGGCAGCTTAGATTCAATGCTAAGAAGTGCAAGGTAATGCACCTGGGAAACAAAAACCCAGGGGAAGAGTACACAATGGGGGGTGAGATACTAACAACAACAAAATGGAAAGGGACCTGGGGTAGTCATATCAGATGACCCAAGATGGGCAAGCAATGTAAGGGGGCAGCAAGGAGGGTTGGCGATACTGGGATGCATAGGGAGAGGCATCACCAGTAGAAAACAGGAAGTTATTATCCTCTGTACAGACAGCTGGTGAGACCCCATCTGGAGTACTGTGTGCAGTTCTGGAGACCCAGTCTCGCAAAGACATAGACAGGATGGAAGCTGTCCAGAGGAGGGCACTAAATGGTGCAGGGTCTGCACCAGAAGACATATGAAGACAGACTTAAGGAGCTTAATATGTATAGCCTCGAGGAAAGGAGGGAGGGGGACATGATAGAAACTTTTAAGTACCTCAAGGGAATCAACAAAGTCCAAAAGGGTAGCATCTTTCAAAAAAGAGGTGTGCAAGAACAAGGGCACAATTTGAAGATAGAGGGGTGGCGGCTCAGAGGTAATTTGGAAGTATTTTTCACAGAGGGTTTGGGTGCATGGAACCACCTTCCGGAGGAGGTCGGGAGTCAAAAACAGCGGTGGAATTCAAGCATGCATGGGACAGTCATAAGGCAATTCTGGGTAGAAAGAAGTAGGCTGCTGGTTAACTAGGATCTGCAGCTTATCCAGTAGGCAGGGAAATGGGCAGACTGGGTGGGCCAAGCGGTCCTTATCTGCCGTCAAATTATATGTTTCTATATGGATGTAGAGGCTCCCCTGAGTTAGAGGAATAACTAGTGCCAAGTGACTAGAGCTGCATCTGGAGGGCCCCATTTGGCACTATAAGATTGTGTTCTATTATTCATTCTTGCTATGTGCAGTTGCAACTGTAACGCTAATGTAATCTCCTTATACCATTCCATCATAGAGGGTGTTGTATCATCCTTCCAATGTCTTAACATGACTGCTTTTGCCGTAGCAGATATAATAGCCATGTAGAATTTATTCTGTTTACTCAAATCTTTAGGGAAGATATTCAGTAGTCAAGTTTTGGGTGTGAAAAAAGACTCTAGGCCTATTATGGGTGGCAGTGCGGTTTGAATCGCCCTCCAGAAAGTCTGAATCTTGGGACATGCCCATAATACGTGGTATAAGTCCCCTTCTCCAGTCTTACACCTATTGCAGTTAGGCGATGTTAATATACCCATCCTGTGTAACCTAGTGGGGGTATAATATAAGTTGTACGTGATATTAAATTGTTGTAACTTATATCTATCTTGTCTTATGCATTTATGGTTGTTTTCCCATATTTGCCCCCATACACTACTCTCGGCGTTAATCCCTAGTTTCTGCATCCAGTAATAATTAATATTGGAGGGCATTTCTTCATCTATCCTCTGTAATTCTCGATATAATCTGGAGACTGAGTGTTGTTGATCTGCAACCTTTAACAGCCCGGAAAGTTCAATCCTGTTTTCCGCCCCCACTTTCATCCTACATAGATAAGCCTTTATGGAATCATAGATTTGTCGGAGTTTGAAGGGGTGATTCCTTACATCTGGGAATTGAGAACAAATTTGTTCATATGGTAATAGTATCCCTTGCGGAGCCAGGTCCCCTAAATGTAGCCCAGCTATTGGTTCCCAGAATGTAGGAGGGATCGGGGCATGTTGTATTTTGAAGTGAATGTTGCGTGTCAAAGGCTGCTCCAATGATTTCTGCCAATTCACTTTTAAGAGCTTCTGGACTTGGTGGAGGAGTTTCAGTGACCAGCCAATGGGCGTATTTTTAAGTGGTTTGGGTAGTAATTTTGAAGATACATAGCCAATTGAGTTCAAAGATAATGAGTATTTAAGAGCTAGGTCTCTCTCAATATGAACCCAAGGAGGCACATAGGAGCCGGGGTCGGCTGAGGAAGACGATCGACTCCACAAAGCTAGTTTACTAAGGTGTGATGCTAAATAATATTTAAAAAAGGAAGGAACCGCTAGGCCCCCTGCTTTCTTTGGTCCAGTTTGCTTCTGGTATGCTCTCCTAACAGTCTTCCCTTTCCATATAAAGTGATTAAGCAATTTTTGTAACATTTCAAACCAGGTTTTGGGTAGATAGGACCCCAGCATGTTTAGAGGATAGAAAATCCTTCGGAATATGTTCATTTTCACTACTTCTCTTCTAGCCCAGAGCGAGAGGGGTAACAAACTCCATCTGGTCAAGTCTTGTTCAATTACTTTAATTGGCTTGTATAAATTTTCTCTAGTCATCGTGGTTATCTCCCTAGTGATTTTGATGCCAAGATACGTTAGGACTTTTGGTTCCCAGCTTAGCCCCATATCCTTTGCCACTTTTGGATAGCATCTAGTGTTAAGCGAGAAAAGCTTTGTCTTGGAGACATTAAGTTTGTAGTTTGATACTTTGGAGAACAGCACAATCTCCTGCATGACTGCTGGCATACAGATTTCTAGGTCTTCTACGTGAAGAAGCAGGTCATCAGCATAAGCTGAGATCAAGTATCTCTTGTTACCCACCTGTAGTCCCCTAATTTACCGTGCTGCTAATCTGTGGCTTAGGGGTTCCAAATATAAATTAAACAGGAGTGGAGAAAGAGGGCAGCCCTGTCTTGTGCCACAGTTTAGGGAGAAAGGGTCTGACAAGATACCATTACACCACACTTGTGCCTTAGGCATTCGGTAGAGCAGCCGGATCCATTTTAAAAAATCTTCTGGTAGACCGAGTCTGGATAGAACTGCGAATAAGAAATCCCATGAGACCCGATCAAATGCCTTTTCAGCATCCAGTGCTAGCAAGGCAGCCGGTGTCTGCATATTATGCGCATGTAATATTAAATGATGGAGCTTATGTATATGGTCACTCGACATTCTGCCATTCATAAAGCCAACCTGCTCTTCGCTTACCATCTTGCCCATTCATGGGCTAAGCCGGTTGGCTAAAACTTTTGCCAGTATTTTGATATCGACATTCAAGAGTGTTATCGGACGATAACTACCAGGCAAGATGGAGTCTTGTTCAGGTTTGGGAATAAGCGTTATGAGGGCCTCCAGGAAATTTTCCTCCAAAAGACCCTCATGGAACCAGAAGTTAAATACTTTAGTCAAAATCGGACAGATTACTTCTACATATGCTTTATATATATTAGCAGGAAGACTATCAGGTCCGGGCGATTTATCTGACGTGAGTTGGGTAATCGCTAGCCTCACCTCTCCTTCTTGTATGTGTGATCCAAGCCTAAGCCCCTCTGCATTGGTAATCCTAGGCAGAGCAACTGAATCCAAAAATTTCTGAATTTCCCCAAATTCAGCCCTATCTGCCTTAGGGGTGGAATATACCTTATGGAAATATTCTCTGAAGGTTGCGGCAATTTCTCTGGGGTCTTTGGATATAGTGTCTCCCCTACTATTTTGTAGCGCAGCTATGAATCTATTAGAATCTAGCTGTTTGAGTCGTAAGGCTAGAAGTTTTCCCGCTTTTTCACCTAATTCAAGATATTTAATCTTAGTTCTCCGAAGGGCTAGTTCCGCTTTTTGCATCATGATTGAGGAGAACTGGGTTTGCAACTGATACAATCTAATCCAATCCGCATCGGGTGAGGAGTGGGTTATATTGTTTTCAATGACCCTAATAGCATTAGTAATTTCATTAAGTCATAACTTTTCTTTTTTGACCTTATTGGAAGCTAATCTAATACTCTCCCCTCTCAGCACACACTTCAGAGCTGCCCAGACTACATCAATGTTGGGGACAGAGTTTATATTTTTTTCAAGGAAAAGAGATATGAAATCTTTCAGGTGTTCGAGAATAAAGGAATCTTGTAGAAGTTGGTTGTTAAATCTCCATAAGAAATCTCTCTTAACACTAGAATAGGCCTGAATAGGATGGATACTGGGGAGTGATCCGATATAACTCTGGTATGTATCTTTGCATCTATGAAGAAGGGCAAGTGATTTTATGCTGACAAGAAATTATTCTATCCTGGAGCATGTCTTGTGCGGTACAGAGAAGAAGGTATATTGCCTAACCCCCATGTTGTTCACTCTCCATATGTCTATTAGATTTAAACCCTCCCTCCATTAACTCCTTTAAAGCTCTCTGGGCAGGGGATAATCCTACCCGTCTATTATCTGATCTGTCAAATTGCAACTGTGGAGTTATATTCCAGTCCCCTCCAATCAGAACTATCCTAGAGGCATGGATATTTAATAAGTCTAAGAACTGCATGAAAAATTGTGGGGAGTCTACGTTGGGGCCATAGATCGACCCAATGACTACCTGTTGTGCTACCAAAGTTCCAACTAGAAAGAGATAGCGACCTTGCGTAGCCCATATTTCCTTTTCCAGCTGGAAACGCACTCTTTTATGGACTGAAATGGCCACCCCACTTCTGTTCGAGGATGCACCTGCACCATATGCCTGTCCCACCCAGTATTTGTTAAACAACTGAATATCATCCCTTAAAAGATGAGTCTCTTGTAGGCATGCCACATCACAGTTTAATGCAGCAAGATGTTTCAGAATTATTTGTCTTTTGCATCTGTCCCGAGCCCCTTTAATATTCCAGGTCAGAAGGTTAATGCCAACCGCCGCCATCTTCTAAACCAAGATGAAAGATTACAGTCAGATTATTAGTAAATATGCTTTCGAGCATGCTAGATGTATCGGTTCTTATCCTCCCATACCCACGTGAGTAAATGCTGCGACTTCCCCAATCCCTCTTATCCCTATATAGTCCAAATACCCCTAAGAATCCACTACTACCCCCAGTTCTAGTAACTGCACCACAAAGCCATTTTGCCATGCGATGTTATTGCAGACCCAAGTGAGGTAGGTCTCCGTTTCCAGACAAAACTATACATAAGTTGTTTACATCCCTCTCAAGAAAAAACTTATCCCTCACCAACATTATTAAACTGTAGTGAATAACTCAGTATTCTTGATGCTTCCTTTCCCTTTTGAAATGCTCCAGTAATAGGAATTGCTAACCTTTAGGGAGAATGTGCTTAATTCCCCAACCTAATCTGTGCATTTAAACATTGTGAATACAATTAACAGCTGTCACACACAAGAAAAGAAAAAAAAGAGTATATATTCGTTTACTTCTACCCCCCTCTAGTGGAGCGATGAATGTGTGACATGCGAAATTATGCCGTAACATAATAACTTGGCCAGTCTTATGATTTGTGTGCCTGACTAAGCCAAGCTATCAATAACGATCCCTAATATTCAAACGTTCATTCCTATTGACAGTGCTTTGTTAGTCCCTCCATTGTAACGCTATGTAGTCAGTCTGATCGTATCTGGCTCAGATCCTGCAGTAAATTCATGGATTACTCTCCGTATTATTAATTCAGCAATGCAAGAACATGCGTTCATCCTCCATGGGATATCCTATGGAGCTTAAGTAGTCTTAACAGTAGGGGTGTGATCAAGTTAACATGATGGTTATCTCAGATTGTCCCGCAACCGAACGCTCCTATATCGGATCCAGTAGCATTACCCCTTTTTCTATTCCCCAAGCTGGGCAACTGTAGAGTGTTGTATTAATCAGAGGGGACGCGGAATCAACTGGTGGCTCACTTATTCACAGAAGCTCCCTTACCTCAATGCCAAGACCGCTTCTCTGGATATTATCAAGTGCACTGTAACCGCCCTTTATTTCATAGACCACCTTGATTACTTCGGGGGGTACCAGCTTATAAGTATTCTGCTGCTCAGCTTTGAGATGGAGTTTGAAATCTAGACAGAGATCAAGTAATCTCTAAGATGGTAATCAAGGTCACTTTCCACACTGTAAGGTCTCCGTGTCACCATTAAAATTCCATTTAAACCCCTTGGAAGTAAGGTGATTACTGTCCAATATTACTAAGAGAGAGGGGGAAGGGGAGCCTACTGCTTATCATTGCACTAAGAAACGATGTCCGTAGACACTGAGGAGAGGTTCCCTGGTGCAGACTGAGCACTATCACTGCATATGAACATACAGGCAGGCTGGAGGAACGTAGGCTACAGGGTATTCGGACTTCTTAGGCTGAGGTAATGTTATGGTTACTAGTGTTCATTCTCATTCAGGAGCGATAAAGCTGTAGACATTTCACTTGAATAAGTCCTGCAGTGACTTATTTAGTTCCTGTCGCGCTATCTCCGCTGTTTCGTAGGACTGCCACTGATCTTTAATTTTAACATGTAGTACAGCTGGGTATTTGACCCGGTACTGTATTCCTGCCGCAATAAGCTAAGAGACAACTTAGTGTAATTCTTGGTGCTTAAGTCGAACCGATTGGGGTAAATCGTGGGTAATTCTAATCCACTTACCATCCCAGGAGACCTCCTGCAACGATCTGGTTTTGCTCAAGATGAATTGCTTATCAAGGTAATTTAATAGTTTGCAGATTATTGGTCTTGGCTGTGATCTGGGGAGAAGGAGGGATCTATGCGCAAGTTCAATTATGTAGCTTGCGTTATTTGGAGACGGGCCAGCTACTTTCTCGAGTAATTTATGAACAAATTGAATTGGTGCTGCTCCTTCCTCTTGCTCCGGAATTCCAATTATGACTAAATTATTTCTCCTACTCCTCCCCTCCAAGTCATCGAGCTTATCTTCAATCTTTTTAATTAGTTTAGTAAGCGACACACGTTCAAGATCATGTTTCTCTAATTTGGCTTCAGTAGACCGTATTCTAGCTTCGTTATCTCCCACTCTTGTCCCTAATGACTCCAAAGCTGCTTTGAAGCTGTGAATTTCGAAGGATACCTCCTTGATAGAGCTCTGCAGGGGCATTATTATTTCTAGGAACCGTTCCTCAGTTAAAACTGTAGGCTCTGATGCTGCTTTACTGGATCCCTGCTGAGGGCGTTTTGCGGCCTGTTCTTTCTCCGGTGAAGGAGGCGGCGTGTGTTTGGCAGGCTGTTTTTTAATAAATGCCTCCATTCTGAATGGTCCTATATCACCAGGTACCTTCCTTGAAACTTATTTGATGGTTTCCACTCAGGGTTTGTTGAGGTTATTTGCAGTGAAGGTAACTAGTTAAGCTGGAAACGGAGCCAACCAAAAAGGCTGCTTTCACTTAGGCTGCCATCACGTGACCTCAGTTCAGTCATTCTGCTTGTGACTCATTTATTGGGATAACTAGATTATTAATGTTGTAAATGTCAATGGATTACACCTATTCTTACAGCAGCAGGGGCTTGGATGCAAATTCTGATCACTAATTTTACATTACGGACCCACCTGCAGATAGCTGAGGTGCCATAACCAACCATCCATTGTATGCCTATGCTGGCCCATGGGGTGACCATCTGATGCATCGGGGGTACATGCCAAGAAATTCAAAAAGGAAAAGTAAGAAGTAGCCTGTTTTACATGACAGGGAAGTGAATGAGTAAATCAAGGCCCAGACTGTACCCATATCTACATCCCCTTGGTCACATGACAAAAACAAGATGGCTGCTATCGTTCAGTCATTTTCTGCATCAAACTGCTTCTGTTACACATTTATTGTGATAACTGGATTATAAAAGTGGAAAACGTCAAAGGAATATACCCTTTATTACAGCAGCAGGGGCGTGAATGACATTTCTGATCACTAATTTCACATTACAGACCCATCTGCAGATAGCCGGGGTGCCATACCCAATCACCAATGGTATGCCCATGCTGGCCCGTGAGGGGGTGCACCTATTGAATTATGGAGTATATGTCACTAAATCCATAAATGAAAACTAAAAGTAGCATGTTTTACATGACAAGAAAGTGAATGAGTAAATCAAGGCCCAGATTGTACCCATGTCTACATCTTCTGGGTCACAGGATGAAAAACAAGATGGCAAACAAAGTTCAGTCATTTTCTGCAACAAACCGCTTCTGTTACACATTTATTAGGATAACTAGAATATAAAATTTGTAAATGTCAATGGATTACATCTTTTCTTCCAGCTGCAGGTGCTTCAATGAAATTTCTTATTACTAGTTTCATATTTTAGAAAAACAAGAGGTACCAACCGTTCAGTTATTTTCAGTGACAAACTGTTTCTGTTACACATTTATTGGGATAATTAGATTATTAATGCAAATGTGTGTGTATTACATCTTTTCTTACAGCTGAACAGGCCTGGATGACATTTCTGATCAATAATTGTATACTGCAGACTCACCTGCAGATATCCAGGGTGCTAGACCCAATCACCAATGGTAGGGCCATGCTGCCTTATTGGGGTTCTACCTATTGAATTATGGGGCATATGTTATTAAATCCATAAAGAAAAGGTAAGAAGTAGCCTGTTTTACATGACAGAAAATTGAATGATTTAATCATGGCCCAGTTTTTACCCATAACTGCACACTATGAGTCAGAAGAACATAACTCAAAACCTCAAAGAATGCAGACAACAGTTGATGAAGGACTTAAGACACATAGAATGGAAGGAAAATGGATACATGCAGGATCAGGGTGTGAAACACCACACCAGAGATACCATGGGAGCTGCTGTGTGTCTTCCAGTGTATAGGCAGGGTGTAAAAGAGAACAGCAGCTGAGTGGTCCTGTATCAACAAGAATCTTGAGTGTACAACAGACAATTTGGCATGTCTTGTATTTGCTGGCAACTCTAAGAAAATGTGTGTAAAACATATGCAGTGGACTTTATTGATGAATACATTAAAATTTGTAATCAAGATTTAAATGATTCTTTTTAATTTCTCCAATCTGTCCATTGTGGTGTAATACATTGTAAGATCATATGATCACCATCTCATAGTTACCTTGCTCCTTTAAAACAGACCAAATGATTGAATACTGACCGAAAGTACAGCATGTCTCACCTTGCCATGCTTTATAAGGCTAAAGGATAATATAAGTGGCTTATGTCAATGATCTTTCTGTTTTGAAAACAACTCATTCAAGTACACAATGCTGTTTTGTCTGTTGGAATACTGTGATCACAATTGCACTTGTTACAGTATCCACATGGGGGTATCTGGATAGTGTGGGAGATAGCAGAGTGATCAGCTTATTGAAGACAGAATTCACAAGTTTGGTGCCACATGTGTCACTCCTGGCACTCATCATTTCCAATTACAAAGTGTTCATCAATGTAAGGGAATGAACATAGGGCAAGATGCATATCTTTACAGATGACATCAAGTTCTGTGGGGTATTTGACAGGAGAGGGTAAATTCAGTTTGGCGACTACATCTAAATCATCTCATTCCAAGGAAAAATATGGGATTTTGATAAGATGGCCAACAGAGTTAAACTAGCCCTGGCAAAAAGAAACACAGGTGAGGGGGGTACAGGCAAAGTGGGCAAGCATTAAGGATGCAAATCTTGAAGCAACATCCCATTATGTTAGAAAAGGAAGTGCAAAAGAAGAAGGAAACCACTTTGGTTCTCAAATACAGTAGCAGAAAAGGTCAGAGCCAAAAGGCTGGCCTTCAGGAAATATAAGGGAACACCGTGGGATGAAGATAGGGAGGCATACCAAACTGCCCTAAGGGAAGCAGGGAAGGCAGTAAGGCAGGCAAACTCCCAAACTGAGGAAACACTAGCACAAACAGTAAAAGAAGGTGACAAGACTTTCTATAGATACATTAGTGAAAGGCGAAAATCCAGAGGGGGTATTGCTAAGCTCAAAGGAGAAAAGGTGGCATGTGAGGAGGAGGACCCTGTAAAAGCATCTATCCTAAATAGATACTTTTGCTCAGTATTTATTGAAGAGAAGGTAGGGCAGGGCCCACAGCTCAGCACCATGAACACAGGAGGGAAGGAGGTGAGCACTACTCCCTTCACAAAAGAAAGGGTCCTACAAGAGCTCGCTAAGCTCAGGGCGGACATGGCAATGGGACCTGATGGCATACATCCCAGGGTACTTAAGGAGCTAAGGGTGGAACTAGCAGCACCATTATAAGAACTGTTTAGTGAGTCTCTGAGCACAGAAGAGGTCCCAGAAGACTGGAGAAGGGCTCATGTGATCCCGCTCCACAAGAGTGGAAGCAGGGAGGAGGCAGGGAACTACAGACCAGTCAGTCTTACCTCAGTAGTGGGCAAGATTATGGAGGCACTCCTTAAGGAAAGGATAGTGCAACACCTGGAATCCATAGAAGCCCAGGATCCAGACAGCATCGGTTTACAAAAGGAAGGTCCTGTCAAACTAATCTCATAGATTTCTTTGACTGGGTAACCATAGTGGTGGACCAAGGGGCAGCAGTTGATGTCGCCTGCCTTGACTTCAGAAAAGCTTTCGATACTGTTCCACATAGAAGATTGATTAATAAGCTGGGTAGGCTTGGGTTGGGTCAGACGTTGGTCAACTGGGTGGCAAACTGGTTGACAGGCAGAAAACAGAGAGGGATAGGATAGTGCAACACCTGGAATCCATAGAGGCATAGGATCCAAGACAGTATGGGTTTACAAAAGGAAGGTCCTGTCAAACTAATCTCATAGATTTCTTTGACTGGGTAACCAGAGTGGTGGACCAAGGAGGAGCAGTTGATATTGTCTACCTTGACTTCAGCAAAGCTTTCAACACTGCTCCACATAGAAGATTGATAAATAAGCTGGGTAAGCTCGGGATGGGTCAGAAGTTGGTCAACTGGGTGGCAAACTGGTTGATGGGCAGAAAACAGAGAGCAGTGGTAAATGGTATACAGTCAGAAGAGATGCAAGTCACAAGTGGGGTACCTCAGGGATCAGTCCTGGGGCCATTCCTCTTCAATATCTTCATTAGTGACATTGCAGATGGACTAGAGGGTATAGTTTGTCTGTTTGCAGATGACACCAAGATCTGCAACAGAGTAGATGATCCAGAGGGGTGGGCAGAATGAGAAGAGATCTGGATAAACTAGCAAAATGGTCAGAAGAGTGGCAACTTGGATTTAATGCAAAGAAGTGCAAGATCATGCACGTAGGGAAGAGAAACCCTGAAGCCACCTATAGGCTGGGAGGGGAGTTGCTGGCAGTCACAACGGAAGAAAGAGACTTGGGCATCATCATCACTGATGACCTGAAATCATGCAGTACTGGAGGCCACACCTTCACAAGGACATTAACCAAATTGAGGCAGTCCAGAGAAGGGCAACCAAAATGGTGCAGGGACCTCCCTGTTGGCATCTCTCCCACTTGACTACCTGGACACACATCACCTAGCAAACAAGCTCTCACCCCTCCTCCATCCCACTTAAGCACCGCTGCAACAGAAATGAGTTGCTGAGAGTAGGAGTAGAAATGGATACCTCCCTGCTAGCATCTCTCACCCTTGACTGCCTGAACAGACATCACCTAGAAAATATGCTCTCACCCCTCCTCCGTCAAACTTAAGCGCTGCTGTAGATGAAAATGGGTTGCTGAGGGCAGAAGCAGAAACAGAGAGCTCCCTGCTGGCATCTCTACCCCTTGACTTCCGGGACAGACATCATCTAGCAAACAAGCTGTCACCCCTCCTCCATCCCACTGAAACACTGCTGCATCAGAAAATGGGTTGCTGAGGGCAGGAGTAAAAACAGAGACCTCCCTGCTGGTGTCTTTCCCCCTGGACTCCATGGTCAGACATCACCTAACAAACAAGCTCTCACCCCTCCTCCATCCCACTCAAGTGTAGCTGAGCCAGGACAGAGGCTGCAGAGGGCAGGAGCAAAAACTGAACCCTCCCTACTGACATATCGTTCCCCAGACTGCCTGTACAGTCGTCCCCATGCAAATAAGTTCACTCCCTCTTCCATCCCACTCAAGACTGCTGCACCAGAAAAGTTTATTCATGATTTCTGTTACTGTAAATGGTCTTTTTGTTCCCCAGTAGTCTGTCTCTTTCTCCCTCTGTCTCTCTCTCCCACCTGGATGGCATCATCAAAGATTTATTTTACCAGCCTGCCCTTACCCTGCCTGAACACACACAGCCACAATGAGTTCTGGAAAACACTTTATTTGTATTTTCTTTTACTGTAAATGGTCTTTTTGTTGCCCAGTAGTCTCTCTCTTTCTCTGTCTCCATCTGGATGGTACAATCAAAGACTTATTTTACCAACTTATTCACAGATGCATGCAGAAGATATTCACAGAACAGATTGAACAGTATTAGTGGCAGTAACCTATCTGGAGAGATGAACAACCTGCATCATTGCACTACCAAATCACATATGTGAGTGAGTACTTAAAAAAAACAAAAATAACAAAGATAAAAATAAACTAACCTCTGGTGTCTTTGTCATACATTTGTCAAGTAACTTTACTGTATTGAAAATAAAATAGTCACAGATAAGGAAAATAGAATGGTCCTGATTTTTAAAGTCCCCTTAGAGAGACGCATGTCCATGTATTGGTTGGAGCAAACCCCAGTTTCATCAAGAAACTTGGGACAGATCCTGCTATGTATAGTGTCCCCACATTGAACACTCGGCTAGGCTGCAGACCAATGGATGTGCAAAAGACTTGACCGCAAATATGGGATTCAGTGTAGATTCCTCCCCGTGCATCAAAACACTTGATGGGCCATTATGATGTGGATGGGCTCTGGAGAAACTGTATGCAAGGAAGGTGCCAGGGTGTATCAGTGTCCGTGCATGTGGCAGTGCGGGCATCGGGGAGATATTGAATAATGAATGGTACGTAAGCACTCGTATGAGTGCTTGGGCCATATAGAATACAACATTTTAAAAGCAGTGTACAATTCGCCCTCCCTGATTCCCGATGTCATCCAACAAAAAACTATCCCCAACCCCTCGCAGATCTCTATCGCAATAACACCCATGCAGCTACAAAAACCCCTCCCACGCTTTGCTGCCAACAGTCCTGTGTCCCCTCAATCAGCCCTGTATAACGTGTACACTGATTATTTGTTCAACAGAAGAAAGATTTATTGATATGTGTCCCTGGTAGTTCAGTAGACCCCTGCACCCATCATGTACCATCTTACCCCTTCAAAATAGAATCTAGCAGGCAGTCCAGCCATCCTCTAATCACCACAGCTTGCTGCTGGCTGGGATTGGCATGATCGCAGACTGCATACATTATGCATACAGAAGTTTGCGAGAGCAGTGCTGTGCTGGCTGACTGCAAATGTTTGGGATTTTGGGTAGTTGGGGCACAGAAGTGGGGTGATACCTGACTTTGTAAGGGGGCAGTCCACTGACCCACCAGTGATATGTATCCATACATTTTACTTCTGTTATAGAAATAGTGTATTTCTGTCCAGCCTCCATGGCAGCAACCAGACATATGATTAAACTCTGGGACCATGCACGGTCACACTCAGGGAATGCCACCACCCCCCAAACACTAGGTGCCTGATCCTGAGGTCACAGCCACAGCCCAACTGAATCCCTACCCATTACTGTTACACCTCCTTGACACCAACCACACATAAGATTCAGCCCTGGGACCTTGCATGATCTCATTCAGTGAAAGCACCCCCCTGAGCCAGGGTGTTGGATAATGAGTTGTAAGCCACAAACAATTGAACTCTTTCCTGTTTCCATCAAAATTCCCTGACAGCAACCAGACATACAATTTAAACCTGGGAACTTGCACAGTCCCACTCAGGGGAACCCCCCCAGAAAACACCAGGCACTGGATCCTGAGGTCATAGCCACGACCCAACTAAACCCCTTCCCAGTACTGTTTCTCCTCCCTGACACCCTTAGGCATTATGTAAGCATTTTAGCAAAGGTGGCCATTTTGATGCTCTCACACATATTTCACAAAAGGTTCCCAGATGTGGCAAAAGTGGTGACATGTTGGGTAGTAGCCACATGACTGATTTCAACTATAATGCATTAACCCTGACACATTCAGAGAGCTTTTTTAGAAAATGTGACTATTTTGAGGATTTTTTAACAAAGGCAGCCATTTTGAGGCATTATATCAAAGGAGGCCATTTTAAGGCATTTTAGCTAATGTGGCCTTTTTGAGGAGCTCACCAATAATTCACACAAGGTGACCAGATGTGGCAAAGTTGTTCCCTCGAGGCAACCAACCAAAAATGGACTACTGGTGTACTCCAATTGCCCATAGGCAATTGCTGAGCACCAATTGCCACGCCTAACAGCATTCAAGGTAAACTGTCATCAAGGCATAAAGGTCTTATCACCCATTTGTTGTTGGTTGCCTCGAAGTCTCATTGCATTGATGGCTGCCAGGCAGAGCAATTGGTTTACACCAATCAACCACTGGCAAGGGGTGTACACCAATTGCCCATTTGTGTTTGGTTGCCTTGAGTGCTGTCAGCCTTAAGGTCTGGTAGCCTCAAGGGCTGGTTGCATTGAGTGCTGATTGCCATAAGAACATGTAGCCTTGAGGGCTGGTTGCCTTGAGGGCCATCAGCCTTGAGGACTGGTTGCCTTGAGGGCATGAGTCTTGACAGTTGGTTGTCTTGAGAGCCATGAGCCTTGAGGGCTGGTTACTTTGAGGGCCATTAGCCTTGAGAAATGATTGCCTTCAGGGCTGGTTGCCTTGAGGGCTGGTTGCCTTGAGGGCATCAGCCTTGAGGGCTTGTTGCCTCGAGGGTAATCAGCCTTGAGGGATGATTGCCTTGAGGGCATATTGCCTAATGGGATGTTAGACATTTCAACTGATGTACACCAATCACCAATATGTGTTTGGTTGCCTTGAGAGCCTTCAGCCTTAAGGTCTGTTTGCTTCTAGGGCTGATCGCTACAAGAGCATGTTGCCTTGAGGACTGGTTGCCTTGAGGACTAGTTGCTTTGAGGGCCATTAGTCTCAAGGGCTGATTGTCTTGAGGGCCATCAGCCTCTTGGTCTGGTTGCCTTGAGGGCCATGAGCCTTGAGGACTGGTTGCCTTGAGAGCCACGAGCCTTGACGGATGGTTGCTAAAGGTCCATGAGACTTGAGGGCTGGTTGGCTCGAGTGCCATCAGCCTTGAGTGTCATCAGTCTAAAGAGCTGGTTACCTTGAGGGCCATCAGCCTCTCAAGAGCTGGATGCTTTGAGGGCCATCAGCCTTGAGGACCTGTTGCCTTAAGGGCTGTTAGACATGGCAGTTGTTGTACAGAAATTGCCTATTTGTTGTTGGTTGTCTTGAGGGTAGTTGACTTGTTAGCCGGTGGTGGCCTCACAAATTTCCAGGGCAGAGGCCATTCAGTTGCCGGGAAGGGAATAAGCATTGAGGGCTCATTGCCTTCAGAGCCATGAGCCTTGAGGGTTGGTTGTCTTGAGAGATGGTTGCTTGAGGGCCATGAGACTTGAGTGCTGGTTGCCTTGAGGGCCATCAGCCTTGAGGACTTGTTGCCTTGAGGGTCATCAATCTCAAGGGCTGGTTACCTTGTGGGCCATCATCCTCTAGAGGGCTAGTTACCTTGAGGGCCATCAGCCTTGAGGGCTAGTTGCCTTGCGGGCAATCAGCCTTGACAGCTAGTTGCCTTAAGAGCTGTTAGACATGGCAGCTGGTGTACACGAATTGCCTATTTGTTGTTGGTTGCATTGAGGACAGCCAACTTAATGGCCAGTGGTGGCCATGCAAATTTCCAAGGCAGAAGCCATTCGGTTGCCATGAAGGACATAAGTATTGAGGGCTCATTGCCTTAAGGGCTCAGGGTCAATGCAGAATGGCGGTAATCAGTCACGTGACCACTACCCGACACAGTACTGCACCACTTTGGCCACATCTGGGAACCTTCTGTGAATTACATGTGAGTGCCTCCAAATGGCCACCTTTGCTAAAATGATTTCATAATGACTAAGAATGTTAGGGAGGAGTAACAGCAATGGGAAGGGATTCTGATGGGCTCTGGCTATGACCTAAGGAACAAGCATCCAGTGTTTGTGGAAGGGGGTATTTAACTGAGTGGGACTGTTTAAGGTCCCGTATGCCAGGCTGCTGTCAGGGAGATTGCACAGAAATTGTAAGGGGTTCAGTTTGACTGTTGTTGCTACATCATGATCCAGCACCCAGGCTGTGTGTGTGGAGGTGGGGAGGCAGTGGGATCATGCAACGTCTTAGGGTTGTAACCTATGTGTCATTGGAGTCACGGAGGTGTAACAGTAATGAATACAATTTAACTCTGGGACATTGTATGGTCCCACTCAGGGGAATCTCCACCCCTTCAAAAACACCAGGAGCTGGATTCTGTGGTCATAGCCACAGCCAAACTGAACCCCTTCCCAGGACTGTTACTCCTCACTGATACCCTTAGGCATTATGAGAGCATTTTAGCAAAGGTGGCTATTTTGAGGTGTTCAAATGTAATTCAGAAAAGGTTCCCGGATGTGGCAAAAGTGGTGCAAAAGTGTGTTGAGTAGTGGTCACATGACTGATTTCAACTATGTCACATAAACCCTGACCCATTTCACAGAGCTTTTTTTAGCATATGTGACCATTTTGAGGATTTGTTAGCAAAGGCAGCTATTTTGAGGCATTATAATGAAAGAGGCCATTTTGAGGCAATTTAGGTAATTTGCCCTTTTTGAGGCGCTCACCAATAATTTACACAAGGTGACCAGATGTTTCAAAGGTGGCCCTCAAGGCAGCCAACTGCAAATGGACTATTGGTGTCCACCAATTGCCCGGGCGAATGATGAATACCGACTGCCATGCCTAACAACCCTCAAGTTAAAATGCTATCAAGGCATAAAGTCGTTATAGACCATTTGTTGTCAGTTGCATTGAGGGCTTATTGCATTGAGGGATGCCAGGCAGAGCAATTGGTTTACACCAATTGACCACTGGCAAGTGGTGTACACTAATCGCTGAATTGTGTTTGGTTGCCTTGAGGGTACCATGACTGATTACCACTAGGACACATCAACCCTGACCCATTCAGAGAGATTTTTTAGCACATGTGACAATTTTGAGGATTTGTTTAGCAAAGGCAGCCATTTAGAGGCATTATATCCATTTTTGATTGGTTACCTTGAAGGCCATGAGCCTTAAGAGTGGTTGCCTTGAGGGCAGTTGCCTTGAGGTCCATGAGCCTTGAGGGCTAGTTGCCTTGAGGAACATGAGCCTTGAGGGCTGGTTGCCTTGAGATCCATGAGCCTTGAGGACTGGATGCCTTGAGGGCCAGGAGCCCTAAGGGGTGGTTGCCTTGAGGACCATGAGCCCTGAAGCCTGGTTCCCTTGAGGACAATCAGCATTGAGGGCTAGTTGCCTTCAGGGCTAGTTGCCTTGACAGCCATCAGCCTTGAGGGATGGTTACTTTTAGGGCCATCAGCCTTGAGGGCTGGTTGCTTTGAGGACCATCAGCCTTGAGGGCCTGTTACTTTAAGGGCTGTTAGACATGGCAATTGGCATACAAGAATTGCATGTTTTTTGTTTGTTGCCTTGAAGGAAGTTGCCTTGAGGACACTTAACTTGATGGCCAATGTTGGCCTCACAAATTTCCAAGGCAGAGGCCATACAGTTGCCATGAAGGCCATAAGCATTGAGGGATTGTTGCCTTTAGAGCTCAGGGTCAATGCAGTATGTTGGTAATCAGTCACATGGCCAATAAATGTCACAGTACTGCAACACTTTTTCCACATTCAAGAACCTTTTAGGAATTACATGTGAACACTTCCAAATGGTAACCTTTGATAAAATGCTTTCATAATGACTAAAGATGATAAGGAGGAGTAACAGCAATGGGAAGAGATTCAGCTGGGTTGCAGCTATGACCGTAGGAACAAGTGCCTGGTGTTTTTGTGGGGGGAATTTCCCTGAGTGGGATTGTTCAAGGTCCCCTATGAGAGGTTGCTGTCAGGGAGACTGCACAGAGCTGGACCTGTGGTCATAGCCACAGCCCAACTGAACCCCTTCCCAGGACTGTAACTACTCACTGACACCTTTAGGCATTATGAAAGCATTTTAGCTAAGGTGGCCATTTTGAGGCACTCACACATAATTCACAGCAGGTTCCCAGATGTGGCAAAAGTGGTGCTGAAGTGTGTTGAGTAGTGGTCACTACTGATTACCACAATACCACATCTACCCTGACCCATTCAGAGAGCTTTTTTAGAAAATGTGTCCATTTTGAGGATTTTTTAGCAAAGGCAGCTATTTTGAGGCATTCTATGAAAGGAGGACATTTTGAGGCATTTTAGGTAGAGTGGCATTTTTGAGGCTCTCACCAATAATTCACACAAGGTGACCAGATGAGGCCAAGGTGGCCCTCAAGGCAACCAACTGCAAATGGACTTTTGGTGTATATCAATTGCCCATGGGCGATTGCTGAACACCAACTGCCATGCCTAACAACCGTCAAGGTAAAATGCCATCAAGACGTAAAGCCCTTATTGCCCATTTGTTGTTGGTTGCCTTGATGGCTCATTGCTTTGAGGGTAGTCAGGCAGAGCAATTGTTTCACACCAATCGACCACTAGCATGTGGTGTACATCAATTGCCCATTTGTATTTGGTTGCCTTGAGGCTCACATGACTGATTACCCCTATGCCACATCAATCCTGACCCATGTCATAGCCACAGCCCAACTTTGAGGCATTTTAGGTAAGGTGGCCTTTTTGAGGCGCTCACCAATAATTCACAGAAGGAGACCAGATGTGGCAAAGGTTGCCCGCAAGCCAACCAACTGCAAATTTAATATTGGTGTACACCAATTGCCCATGGGTGATTGCTGAACACCAATTGCCACGCCTAACAGCTCTCAAGGTAAACTGCCATCAAGGCATAAAGGCCTTATCGCCAGTTTGTTGTTGGTTGCCTTGAGGGTTCATTGCATTGAGGGAGGTCAGGCAGAGCAATTGGTTTACACCAATTGACCACTGGCAAGGGATGTACACCAATTGCCCATTTTTGATTGGTTACCTTGAGGGCCATCGGCCTTAAGATTTGGTTGCCTCAAGGGCTGGTTACCATAAGAACCATGAGACTTGAGGTCTGGTTGCATTGAGGGACATCAGCATCTCAAGGGCTGCTTGCCTTGAGGACCATCAGCCTCTCAAGGCTGATTGCCTTGAGGGCCATGTGCCTTGAGGGCTGGTTTCCTTGAGTGCACTCAGTCTCGAGGGCTGGTTGACTTGAGGGCAAACAGCCTCGAGGGCTGGATGCCACGAGGGCCATCAGCCTTGAGGGCTGGTTGCCTTGAGGGCCATCAGCCTTGAGTGCTGGTTGCCTTGAGGGTCATCAACCTTGAAGGCTGTTAGACTTGGCAATTGGTGTACACAAATCACCTATTTGTTGTTGATTGCCTTGAGGGCTATTGCTTTGAGGGGGTGTCAACTCGATGGGTAGTGGTGGCCTCACAAATTTCCAAGGCAGATGCCATTCAGTTGCCGTGAAGGTCATAAGCATTAAGGACTCATTGTCTTTGGGGCTCAAGGTCAATGTGGTGTGGAGGTAATCAGTCATGTGCCCACTAACCGTCACAGTACTGCACCACTTTTGCCACATTCAGGAACCTTCTATGAATTACATGTGCATTCCTTCAAGTGGTCTTCTTTGCTAAAATGCTTTCATAATGACTAAGAATGTTAGGGAGGAGTAACAGCAATGGAATGGGGTTCAGCTGGGCTGTGGCTATGACCTTACGAACAAGCACCCAGTGTTTCGGGGGGGGGTGCGATTTCCCTGAGTGGGACTGTTCAAGGTCCCGTATGCCAGGCTGCTGTTGGGGAGATTGCACAGAAATGGGAAGGGGTTCAGTTTGCCTCTTGCTGCTACAGTGGTAGTCACTGAAAAGTTTCTTAATTTTGAGGTATACCTGGATATACTGAGGCTGAATGAGGCAGCATCACATTACAGTTAATGGGAATTGCCTCAGTGGTACCTCAAGGTTAGTGGTGGGTGAAGTGGCCTCAATTCACTCCATGAAGTGATTCTCGGAGTGAAGGTGAATTTGTGGAGTGCTCCACAATGCGAAGCGGAGTACTTCACGTTATAATGGGTAACGCGAAGTCCATTGAAAACAATGACTTCGCATTACTCTGCCTTCCCAAACCACTACTCCACCAATTCTTAAGGTGAAGTACATTGAAAACAATGTAATCAGCCTCACTTCGCCTTGTTTTTAAGCTCCAAAGGCAAATTTTGCAGTGATTCATGGGATTTCAGGTCACATGGGCTCTAGATTGTTCTGCACAGCCTTGGTTTTGGGTAGTGTGTGTATGAAGCTGTAGGAGACAATCTGATCTGAGAGCTCTCTGCAATTCAAACCTTCTAAAAGCTGTTAAAAAAAGCCTTTTTGGGTCATTTGTTTTGCTGAAACTTTAGTTCATCGATTATAGGAAACCCTCCTGTGCTCATCTCATCGAACGTTTTTTGTTTGTGTGTGGATTTTGAATCTTAATGTACAATATTCAGTCTGTGTACTGAGAGACAGTGGAAGTGTGCTTTGGCAGAGGGGTGTATCTGTGGTGTAGGTAGACTAACTTGGAGAAAAAGACAGTGTTTTCTGTTTTGGTGATATTTTTCTTGTATAACTGTGTTAATGTACACACAGTAATATTTTCAATAATTCTTGTCTTTTTTTGCTGATTGTTGTGGTGCAGCAGTGCATAATTTTAGTTTGTTTAAAATAATGTGGTTATATTATTGAAGTTTTCAATTTTCTACACATTACTTAGTGTGTATGTGAGTATGTGTGTGACGCATGTCATCAAATTAGACACCTTTTATTGTGCCACATAATTTCAGCAATGTGAACCTGCTATCCACTACAGCTGTGTAATTTTTGTACTTCTTTGTGGTATCTTTACTGGTACTAGTACTAGTGACTGTTACTGCAGCAGTGCAGTACACTGCCCCCCGCAGCCCGCCCCAACTGGCAAAGGAATTTTTTCAGATTTGAGTTTCTGATGGCAGCACTGGTTAGGTGTTGTGCCTTTGCATCTGCATCTCTTCAGTACGCAGTGCAATCTTAATCTGTCTGTGCATTTGCATCTCTTTAGGGCCCAATCTCCATATCTAACTTAAGTCACAGTTGTTTCTTTGGCTTCCCTTCAGAGTACTGGACAGGTGTGGTGCATAATTCTGCATGAACATTGTACTCATTAATATGCGTTTTTAAGTTAGGACCATCATCACTAGTCACTCTTGATACAAATCACATTCTTCATCATCACGGTCACAAATGCAATCACAGATCACGATTTATGATCACGTCACGAATCATAACATTAATCTTTTTTAATAATTACATGGATGTATTGTAAGCCTGTTTTGTAGTTTCTCTCCGTGCTTCACCACCCCACCATCGTAATCATTAATGAGTGTTTTTAAGTCGGGGAGTTTTGTGCCACACCTCATCGGGGCCTGTTGAAGTGCAGCCATAGACCTTCATGTTTCTTCATCATCATGGTCACAAATGCAGTTACAAATCACAATTTACAATCATATCACGAATCACAACATTAATTTTTTTTAATAGTTACTTGGATGTATTTTAAGCCTGTTTTGTAGTATTTCTCCATGCTTCACCACCCCACCATTGTACTCATTAATGAGTGTTTTTAAGTCGGGGAGTTTTGTGCCACACCTCATCAGGGCCCTCGGAAGTACAGCCGTAGGCATTCGCATTTCTTCATCATCATGGTCACAAATGCAGTCACAAATCACGATTTATTATTAAGTCATGAATCACAACATTAATTTTTTTACTAGTTACTTGGATGTATTGTAAGTCTGTTTTGCAGCATCTCTCCAGGCTTCACCTTCCCACCATTGTACTCATTAATAAGTGTTTTTATGTCAGGGATTTGGACAGTGTCTGCAGTACATACACAGACTGGAAAGAAGACTGACTGTACACATACAGTTTAGCACAGTATACTTGCACTGCTCAGAATGAAAAGTGTCACGCATACGGAAGACAACAAAAAAGGGCATAATTACATACAAGGGTAGGTGATGGTGGTGGAATACATTTTATAACACAGCAAGGAAGGTGTGGGAGGCACATGGTGTGAGGAAAAAAAAAACTAATGTGGGATCCCATGGTGATCCAGCAGCAGTTCCAGCATGGACATAATTTGCAACTGATATCCCTCTATGTGATCCAGCTGCTGCTCCACAGCACTCACCCTGTCATTGTTCTCAACAGCCCTCCAGAGAACTGACAAGTCAGCCTGAGTTACACAAAGTTCTCTAGGGTCCACATGTTCTACAAGTTGACCTGCTGCTGGTGGTGGTGGGGGTGCTGGTGGAGCAGCAGGTGCTGCTGTGGCCCTCCTCTTCTTAGGAATACCACCATGTACAGCTGCACCCTCTACCACAGGATGGCCAGCAGGTGCAGGCATAGTCCGTTCTGTGGCAGCCTGCCACTCCAACTGGTGGTGATTGAGCATATGAGTGTGCTGGCCCCCAGTCCCCAGGTGAATCCCCCGGGGGCCACAGCGCACCTCCACCTCACATAGGTGGCACCTGACCACACTGTTGTCCCCCCCGCACAGTAAAAAAACTGCCAAACAACGGAGGTGTGAGGAGGACCAGGCACAGGCAGGAGAGCACCAGATGAACTGGCAGCTGACTCGTCATGATGCTGAACAGAGATGGGATCCACACCTGGGCCCGGGGGAACAGGTACATCCTGCTCCAGAGGACCTGGTGCTGGACTTGGTGGTGGTGGTGGTTCAACTGCCTCAGAGTCAGGACAGGAGGCGGTGCTGGTCCTGCTTCTGGGGGGGAACAAACAACTAACTGCTCATAAAGGTAAGAAAAATAAAATTTACAGAAAGAACAAATTAAGTAAAAAAGAATACAGAAAATACAAAAAAAATGTAGCTTTTAAAAAAGCTATTGGGTCTAAATCAAAGTTTAAATCTCCTCCTCGCTCTGATCTCAAAGTATCAGTAGTCACAAAACACACTTCTCTCTCTCTGTCTGCACAGGAGAAAGTAAAAGTGTCTGCTTGTATGACTCACTTCCTTCCTGCCTAGCTAAAGAGTATGTGACTTACAGTACTGTAAGCCATGTGATGTGTGGGGGGGCTGCCAAATCTGGAACACCAAGTGGATCACTTAGAATCATAATGAGGAATGCAAAGTCCATTAAAAACAATGACTTTGTCTTACTTCGCGTTGCCATTCCGCCTTAACGCGAAGTGGTAATGACAAGGTGGAGGAGCACTTTGCATTGCCAACTCTGCATAGCGGAGTGGCAATGTAAAGTGCCCACTTCACAATCACTTTGCCGGCAGAATTTACATTCACTGCATCTCTACTCAAGGTAAGAAACTTTTAGATAACTACTACTGTACATCTTGATCCACCACCCAGACTGTGTGTGGGGGGGTGGCATTCACTGAGTGAAACCATGCAACGTCTCAGGGTTGTAAACTATGTGTGGCTGGCATTAGAGAGGTACACCAATAATGAGTAGAGGTTCGGTTGGGCGGTGTCTGTGATCTAAAGATCCAGTACCTGATGTTTGTGGGGTGGCATTCCCTGAGAGAGACCATGCAAGGTCCTAGAGTTGAATCTTATGTCTGGTTATTGTCAGGGAGGTCAGACAGAAATGTGAAGGTGCTTAGTTGTGCTGTGGCTGTTATCTCATGATCCAGCACCTGTATTCCTGGGAGGGGGTGCATGCCACTAGTGGGATCGTGGAAGTTCCCAGTGTTGAAACATATGTGTGGTTGGTGAAAGGAAGCTTGGACAGCAACCAGACATACAATTTAATTCTGGGACCTTGCACAGTCCAACTTAAGGGAATTCCCGACTGAAAACACCAGGAGCTGGATCCTGAGGTCATTGCCACAGCTCAACGGAACCCCTTCCCAGCACTGTTACTCCTCACTGACACCTTTAGGCATTATGGGAGCATTTTAGCAAAGGTTGCCATTTTGAGGTGCTCACACATAATTCACAAAAGGTTCCCGGATGTGGCAAAAGAAGTGCAGAAGTGTGCTGGGCAGTGGTCACATGACTGATTTCCACTATCCCTCATTAACTCTGACCCATTCAGAGACCTTTTTTAGCAAATGTAACCATTTTGAGGACTGGTTAGCAAAGACAGCCATTTTGATGCATGATATGAAAGGAGGCCATTTTGAGGCATTTTAGGTAATTTGCCATTTTGAGGTGCTCACCAATAATTCACACAAGGTGACCAGATGTAGCAAAGGTGGCCCTCACAGCAACCAACTGCAAGTGGACTGCTGGTGTACACCAATTGCCCATGGGCAATTACTGAACACCAATTTCCACACCTAACAGCCCTCAAGGTAAATGCCATCAAGGCATTATCACCCATTGTTGTTGGTTGCCTTGAGGGATCATTGCTTTGAGGGTTGCCAGGCAGAGCAATTGGTTTACAACAATCGACCACTGGCAAGTGGTGTACACCAAGCGCCCACTTGTGTTTAGTTGCCTTGAAGTCCATCAGCCTTAAAGTGTGGTTGCTTTGAGGGGCCGTGAGCCTCGATCACTGGTTGCCTTGAGCTCCATCAGCCTTGAGTGCTGGTTGCCTCAAGGCCATGAGCCGCTTGAGGGCTGATTGCCTTGAGAGTCGTTAGCCTAAAGGACTGGTTACCTTAAGGTCCATCAGCCTTGAGGGCCAGCAGCCTTGAAGGCTAGTTCCCTAGAGGGCCATCAGCCTTGAGGACTATTTTCCATCAGGACCATGAGCCTCGAGGGATAGTTGCCTTGAGGGTCATGAGACTTGAGGGCTGGTTGCCTTGATGGCTGGTTGCCTTGAGGGCCATCTGATGTGGGGATAATTGTCTCAAGGGCCATCAGCCATGAGGGCTGATTGCCTTGAGGGCCTGTTGCCTTAAGTGCTTTTAGACATGGCAATTGGTGTACATGAATCACCTATTTGTTGTTGGTTGCCTTGAGGGGAGTTAACTTGATGGCCGATGGTGGCCTCACAAATCTCCGAGGCAGCAGTTATTCAGTTGCTGTGTAGGCCATAATCACTGAGGGCTCATTGACATTAGGGCTCAGGGTCAATGCGGTATGGTGGTAATCAGTCACGTGACCACTATCCGGCACAGTACTGTACCACTTTTGCCACATCCTGGAACCTTCTTTGAATTACATGTGAGCTCCTCCAAATGGCCACCTTTGCTTAAATGCTTTCATAATGACTAAGGATGTCAGGGAGGGAGGAGTAACAACAGTGGGAAGGAGTTCAGCTGGGCTGTGGCTATGAGCTTAGGAACAAGTGCCTGGTGTGTGTGGGTTGGGGGGATTTCCCTGAGTGGGACTGTTCAAGGTCCAATTTGCCAGGTTGCTCTCAGTGAGACTGCACAGAGCTGGATCCTGAGGTCATAGCCACAGCCCAACTAAACCACTTCCAGGGACTGTTACTCCTCATTGACATCCTTAGGCATTATGAGAGCATTTTAGCAAAGGTGACCATTTTGAGGCACTCACAAGTAATTCACAGAATGTTCCCCGATGTGGCAAAAGTGGTGCAGAAGTGTGTTGGGTAGTGGTCACACGACTGATTACCACTATACTTCTTCAAACCTGACCCATTCAGAAAGCATTTTTAGTGAATGTGACCATTTTAAGGATTTTTTAACAAAGGTAGCCATTTTAAGGCATTATATCAAAGGAGGCAATTTTGAGGCATGTTAGCTAATTTGCCCTTTTTGAGGCGCTCACCAATAATTCACACAATGTGACCAAATGTGACAAAGGTCACCCTCAAGGCACCCAACTGCAGATGGACTATTGGTGTACACCAATTGCCCATGGGTGATTGCTGAACACCAATTGCCATGCCTAACAGCCCTCAAGGTAAAATGTTATCAAGGCATAAAGCCCTCATCACCCATTTGTTGTTGGTTGCCTTGAAGGCTCATTACTTTGAGGGTTGTCAGGCAGAGCAATTGGTTTACACTAATCGACCATTGGCAAGTGGTATACACCAATTACCCGTTTGTGTTTGGTTGTCTTGAGGACCGTCATCCTTAAGGTGTAGTTGCCTTGAGGGCCATGAGCCATGAGCACTGCTTGCCTTGATGGTCATCAGCCCTGAAGGCTGGTTGCCTTGAGAGCCATCAGCCTAAAGGGCTGGTTGCCTTGAGGTCCATCAGCCTTGAGGGCCATCATCCTTGAGAGCTACTTGCTATCAGGGCCATGAGACTTGAGGGCTACTTGCCTTGAGAGACATGAGTCTTGAGGGCTGGTTGCCCATAAGGGCCATCAGTCTTGAGGGATGGCTGCCTTGAGGACCATCAGATATGGGGGATAGTTGTCTCAAGGGCCATCAGCCATGAGGGCTGATTGCCTTGAGGGCCTGTTGCCTTAAGGGCTGTTAGACATGGCAATTGGTTTACATGAATTGCCTATTTGTTGTTGGTTGCCTTGAGGGAAGTCGCCTTGAGGGAAGTCAACTTAATGGTCGGTGGTGGCCTCACAAATTTTCAAGGCAGCAGTCATTCGGTTGCTGTGAAGGCCATAAGCACATCACATTAGGGCTCAGGGACAATGCAGTATGGTGGTAATCAGTCACGTGACCACTATCCATCACAGTACTGCACCACTTTTGCCTGGAACCTTCTTTGAATTACATGTGAGTGCTTCCAAATAGCCACCTTTGCTAAAATGCTTTCATAATGACTAAGGATGCCAGGGAAGAGTAACAACAATGAGAAGGGGTTCAGCTGGACTGTGGCTATGATCTTAGGAAAAAGCACCCGGTGTTTGTTGGGTGGGGGGATTTCCTTGAGTGGGACTGTTCAAGGTCCAATTTGCCAGGTTGCTCTCAGTGAGACTGAACAGAGCTGGAGCCTGAGGTCATAGCCAGAGACCAACTCAACCCCTTTCCAGGACTGTTACTTCTCACTGAAAACCCTTAGGCATTATGAGGGCATTTTAGCAAAGGTGGCTATTTTGAGGCACTCACACGTAATTCACAGAATGTTCCCGGATGTGTCAAAAGTGGTGCAGAAGTGTGTTGGGCAGTGGTCACATGACTGATTACCATTGTACCTCATCAACCCTGACCCATTCAGAGAGCTTTTTTAGCAAATGTGATCATTTTGAGGATTGTTTAGCAAAGGCAGCCATTTTGAGGCATTATATGAAAGGAGGCCTTTTTGAGGCATTTTAGGTAAGGTGGCCTTTTTGAAGCACTCACTGGGAAAATCCAGGGCTTTAGCCTGGGTATCCTGAGATAGACTGGTACATCTGAGTCAAGCAAACCTCCTTAAAGAGACAGATGTAGCCATGACTCTAGATGAGACATCATTGGAGTCTACAGCAGCATGAAACTGTACTTTTGATGCCTCAATTCCACCACTTGCTGTCTTCTCCAAATCCTTAACCAGCTGAGAAGGAGCATTTTTAGCTAAGTCCAGGATAGATCCCACCGGGACTTCTGAAACCTAGCCACAGAAGATGTATATGAGACATGCCTGATCCCTAAAGAAGAAGCCAAATACTGCTTTTTGGCCATAGCATCCATGCTCCTGGAATCCTTGTCAGGAGGGTGAGAGGCCAAGGGGATGCCAGCTTTGTAACAGGCAGAATCCTGGACAACCTCTACATGGCTATAGTGACTGTACAAGAACTCTGTGCCACAGCCTGAGAGAGTATGCCTCCTATCCATCTGCGTATCTACAGGGGGAATGGAGGTGGGCATCGGAAGAATCTTATTAGTTTGTTTTTTCAGATATTTATGGAGGGGAATGGACAGCCTTTTGGATTCAGGGATGTCCATCATCTCCAAATAATCAGGTTCCTCTTCTTCTTCAGCTGCCTCAACTGTGGGGAGCTGAAGAGTTTCTGCTACTTTGCAGTGTCAGTGGCTCAGCAGGTAGCACACTCACCTCAGAGGCCAAGAGATCAGAAGGCTGTGGGTTCTAATCCCACACCAGGCACTTGGGTGAATATCCCAGTTCTGACACTTCAGTGCAGCATGAGGGGATGCTGCACTCCTGAGGTGCTGTCTTTTGGATGAGACGTTAAACTGAGGTCCCATCTGCCTGTTCTGGTGGTAGTTCAGGTGGATGTTAAGGACCCCATGTCACTTCTCAAAAAGAGTAGTTTTTTATTTAGAACCAAAAACAATCTACATTTCACCATAGACAATACCTTACACCAAAAAATGAAAAAGTAAGAGGAAAAAAAGAAATGATGTACAATATTTACAATATTTACATTATAACATTTCAGATAATTTCTCTGCATCTAACCAATACACTCTAGATTTCTCCATAATCATCCCATATGATTTTCTCCATATAACTGAGCTTGTTTTTGGTATATTTCATCCAATTCTGCTTGTATCTTGAAATACAGATAACGGATTGTCAGTTTTTTGCTGTGGATGAATCTCTGACACCTTACTTGCCAAATGGCCCATTTAACAACTGCAAATATTACAAATAATGTTCCCTTATCCCACTTACTCCATTCTGTTGACAATTGCCCATATATTAATGCTTCATATGTCATTCCTTCAAACAATTTCATGCCCCACATCCTTGCCAATAGTTTCCAAAAGGTTTTGATATATTCACACACAAAAAATAAATGTCTCATTGTCTCTTCTTCACTCACACATGCAGCTTCTAAACACATCCTTTCCTCTATTTATGCCTAAGATTCCCTTTAATATTTAGCTTCCCATGACTGCATAACCAGATGGTTTCTCTCATTTTATGTGGTATTCATTTTTCCAGTGTGGCTTCTAGAATAAATTTCTCATCTATTCCCTGTGCTGTTTTAAAAACAGATAATTCAAAGCAGTTTTTCCATAGGACTTCTTTGTACAATTACTTCCTGTTCTTCATTAAAAGCATATCTACTGTTACCTTCACCCCTCCAGATACTTTTTTGCTATATTGAAATATTCTGGTATTTTCCCAGTATCTCCTTTCTTTTTCTGTTTCCCCCATCCTTCCACATTTTATCCTTCCATTTGTATACCAAAGAGTGCCATATATTATTTTTACCTTGCAACATAGGCACTATATTAGCATAAGTGAAAATGCTTAAAATAAAACACTATGGGGTGTAGCATATTCAGCCCCCTCCACTATTGGCCTATAAGTGTGATTCCTTGTAATGAGATTCAGTCTATTACCCCACAAAAGTTGAACAAATAATCCCAATATTTTTGTCTGATTCCTAACAGGAATAAGGAAGACATAGGCTATATGAAAATATGGGTACTATGAAAGTTTTTATCATGTAGATCCTTTTTTGCTTGGTCATGCTCCAGTTTTTCCATCTTTCCACTTTCCTCTGGGCTCTATAAAATTTATTTTCTCAATTTTCTTGCATAGGGTCTGACCCCCCAGACATTACCCCTAGAATTTCTGTACTACCTTGCTTAAATTCAATACTTCCCTTTCGGATCTCTGCCCCTTCCCCTATTGTTAAAATGTTACTATTCTTATTGGTCACCTTTATTCCTGTCACAATTTCATTTTCCTGAAACAATTCTAACATTCTTTCCTTTGAGCTTTAATAATAATAATAATAATAATAATAACTTTATTTTTATGGCGCCTTTCAAAACCAAGGCACCTAACAGACATAAAATCACATAATTAAAAATTCCATAACAACATAACCCATAACAGATCTTAAAATTCAATAATATAATCATACAGTCATTAAACTCTGTCCATTAAAAAGCAAAAGCTTGGTTCCATAATCAAGTTTTCAATGCTTTCTTAAAACCCTTCACGGTCATGTGCTCACGTAACCAATGGGGTAGAGAATTCCAAAGGGTAGTGGCGGCATACATAAATGGTCTGGCCCCAGAAGATTTCAAACATACCCTTGGAATCTCTAGCAACTCCTTGTTAGTTAAGTGGAGTGATCACTAGGGGCAGTGAGGAACCAGGAGCTCTTTTCATGTAGTCTGGGCCAAGTCCATGTAGGGCTTTAAAAGTCAGAAAACCGACTTTAAAGGTGATCCACCACTGAACTGACAGCCAGTACAGTCTGTGCAGCACTGGTGAAACATGACAGGACAGCGAGGATCCCATCAACAGCTGTGCTGCAGTGTTCTGCACTAGCTGCAATTGGCAGATTTCTACCCCAGGCAGCCCTAGGTACAGGGAGTTGCAGTAGTCCAAACACAAGGTCACAAAGGTGTGAATCAGAAGAGAAAGGTTGTCGGACGGAACAAGGTGCTTGATCCTGGTGATATTCCTTAGATGGTAAAATGAGGAACTGATGACAGCTAACACCTGTGAGTGCAGAGTCAGCTCATCATCAAAGATTACATCCAGGTTCCACACCTGCTTAGAAGTTAGGAGTGGCTCACCCCCAAGATATAACCCAAAGGGTGAGCCCTCCAGCCTCTCTATCCGGCAACCAGGATCCATTACCAATACCTTGATCTTATCAGAGTTCAACTTTAGCCATCTGGTATTCATCCACTCCTGGATTTTGGCAAGACAGTTATTAAAGACCGAGACAGCTCCATCTTGATCAGGGGAGAAAGAAAGATAGAGCTGGGTATCATCAGCATAGCAGTGAAACCTCAGTCCATACCTTCTTACAATGTCTTCGAGGGGCAGCATGTGCACTTCAAACAATATGGGGGACAGCACTGATCCCTGAGGAACTCCACACGTTAATGGGACCGGGTCGGAGGAAAAAAACCCTGACACCACCCTCTGAGATCTTCCCATGAGGAACAATGTAACCATTTTAGGACCATATCCAACAGTTCACAAATGAACCTCAGGTGATCAAGCAGCGCCACATAGTCCACAGTATCAAACGCTGATGAGAGATCTAGGAGGACCAAGACAGAACGTCTCCTCCCATCTCTAGCCATCAGGAGATCATTGAGCACCCGAAACAGCACTGTCTCGATACTATGCTTTTTTTGAAAACCAGACTGGAGAGGTTTGTAGATGGCACGGATGGTCAAATTGTCTTCCAGCTGTGTGGTCACTACTTTCTCAATCACCTATCCCACAAAGGGAAGGTTAGAGATTGGTCTGTAGTTAGCAAGGCAGTCTAGGTTCAAAGAAGCTTTCTTCAATACTGGTGTTACCACCTCCTCTTTTAGGGAGCTTGGAAACTCACCCATCTCCAGGGAGCACCAGACTGTCTGAGCTAGGACTGGATCAATAACATCGGTACAACCCGAAATAAGGGAAGTGAGCCCCGGATCCAAACTACAGCATGTAGGGCACATACTCTGGACAATCCACATGACATCCACAAAAGCCAGACAGACAAAGGTACTCCAAAGATGGCCAAGATATGTGAACCTGCATTGGTCCACCACAGCTCTCATAGGGTGTGCCATACGATGGCTGATCTGATGTCAGCAACCATATTTGCAAAAAATTGAGTCAGTTTATTGCACTCTTCTTGTGAAAACACTTTCTGAACTTGTAGAGATACTGGGTTGCACAGTCAGTCCACAGTTTGGAACAGCTGAGCTGGTCAATTTTGAGCAGCTGCAATCTCCCCAGACAGGAATTCTGCCTTCTTATGGGAGATTTCAGATTGATAGACTTGATAACGGTCCATCAATCTAAGGCAGTCGGCATCAAGGGTGGACTTCCTTCATTCAAGTCGCAGCATCTCCCTCAAAGTCCCATCAAACCATGGGGATCGAGGGCAAAGGGAGAGTGGACAAACACAGATAGGAGCAATGATATCCAGAGCCTCTGTAATGGCCAAATTATAAGCCACCACAAGGGCTTCTGGATCATTGTTTGCCTCTGGGAGGGACGAAAGATCCAGGACCACCATTAGGCCTTGACAGTTTATATCTCGCAATGGGTGGAACCGAGTCATCTCTACGGGGGTTGGCCTACCAAGGGGGCGGTGCTAAAACTAAACCCCACAGTGTAATGATCAGACCATCCAACTGGTTCCACCCCCACGTTGGAGGCCTCAATCCCCAGGAGGAAGACTAAGTCAAGAGAGTGACCTTGTTTGTGAGTGGCAGTGGAAACAACTTGTGTAAGGCCCAGAGATCTCATCAACTGGAGGAAGTGCTGACCAAAATGTGAGAGTTCGTCATCGACCCAGGCATTAAAGTCACCCAGGACAATCAGCCTGGGTGACTCAAACACCATGTTGATGACGAAGTCTGCCACTTCCTGGAGGAAATGTTTCTCATCACCTGGTGAATGGTGGATGAGAACGATCCTACAGCCTACACCCACCACTATGGTACACTCAAATGACTCTGTCTCTCCCCTTGTTACATTTATGAGGTTATGTTTAGAAAAAAAATACAGTCATCAGCATATGTCAATGTCTTATAAATAACATTTTTACTATCTTTTATAGCTCTAATGTTCTCCTATGCCTCTATTCTCCTTAGCATTGGGTCCAAACATAATAGATACAAAAGTGGGGTCAGAGGGCACCCCTGATGCACCCCGTCATGGATATACATTGGAATGCCCATATACCCATTTATCATGGGCCAGATTTGTGCTTCATGATATAGACTTTCAATTAATCCTACAAATTCCTCTGGGAACCCATATTGTTGTAGCACTTGCCAGATATACTCATGCTTAACTGAGTCAAATGCAGTTTCTTGGTCTATTAAATATAGCAATCCACTTAAGTCACCTTCTGTCCCCCTATTTAAGACTTCCCTTATGTATATCAATTTCTCTCTTGTGTCACACCTTGGAACTGCACATGTCTGTGTTGGAAGTACCAAAGTGTATACATGTTCCAACATTCTTCTATTCATAATTTTCACCAAGATTTTATAATCTGCTGTTAAAAGACCGATCAGCCTCCAATTTTTAATTTCTTCCTTACCCTCTTTTTTGTAAAGAAATATAGTTACTCCCTGTTTCATACTCTCAGACAATCTTTTTTCTTCAACTATATAGTTATATACTATACACAACATAGAAACATAGAAACGTAGACTTTGACGGCAGATAAGGACCACTTGGCCCACCCAGTCTGCCCATTTCCCTACCTATTGGATAAGCTGCAGATTCTAGTTAACCAACAGCCTACTTCCTGCAATCCCCCACTATAATTGCCTTATGTCTTCCCCATGCATGTTTGAATTCCCCCACTGTTTTAGACCCCTCAACCTCTCCAGGAAGGCAGTTCCATGCGTCCACCACTCTCTCCGTCAAAAATAATTTCCTCACATTACCTCTGCACCGTCCCCCCTCTAGCTTTAAATTGTGCCCCCTTGTTCTTACACATCTCTTTTTCTGAAAGATGCTACCCTCCTGGACTTTGTTGATTCCCTTGGGGTACTTAAACATTTCTATCATGTCCCCAGTCCTCCTTTCATCAAGGGTATACATATTAAGCTCTCTCAGTCTCTCTTCATATGGTTTCTGATGTAGACCCTGTGCCATTTTAGTTGCCCTCCTCTGGACTGCTTCCATCCTGTCTATGTCCTTGCGTAGATGAGGTCTCCAAAACTGCACGCAGTACTCCAGATGGGGTCTCACCAACTGTCTGTATAGAGGGATAACCACTTCCCTTTTTCTACTTGTGATGTCCCTCCCTATGCATCCCAGTATCCCCCTGGCTCTCCTTACTGACTTCTCACATTGCTTACCCACCTTTAGGTCATCTGATATGACTACACCAAGATCCTTTTCATTATTGTTGTCGTTAGTACCTCCCCTGCTATTGTGTACTCTTCTCCTGGATTTTTATTTCCCAGGTGCATTACTTTGCACTTCTTTGCATTGAATCTAAGTTGCCATATGTCTGACCATTCCTCCAACCTTGCCAAGTCCCTTCTCATCCTTTCTAATCCCCCTTGTGTATCAACTCTGTTACAGATCTTTGTGTCATCTGCAAAAAGGCATACCTTTCCTTCCAGACCCTCAGCAATGTCACCTAAAAAGATGTTAAAGGGGACTGGACCCAGTACTGAGCCCTGAGGTACTCCACTAGTAACCCCTTTCTTCAGAATGTGTTCCATTCACTATTACCTTCTGTGTCCTGTTGTGCAGCCAGTTTGTTTGCTAGGGCTACCACCCTGGGACCCACTCCCAGGCTGGCTAACTTGATTATTAATCTTTTGTGCGGGACTGTGTCAAATGCCTTGCTAAAGTCTAGGTAGGCCATATCCACAGCCCCTCCCTGGTCTATTACTTTGATCACCCAGTCAAAGAAATAGATTAGATTCATCTGACATGACCTTCCTGCTGTGAATCCATGCTGCTTTGGGTCTTGTGCCCCGCTGGCCTCTAGGTACTCAACAATTCTTTCTTTCAGAAGTGATTCCATTATTTTCCCCACCACTGAGGTCAAACTAACAGGTCTGTAGTTTCCTGCTTCTGCCTTGCTCCCACTTTTGTGAAGGGGAATCACATCTGCCCTCCTCCAGTCCTCAGGTACCACCCCATCTTCCCATGGTTTGTTAAAAAGTGTGGTTAGTGGTGTCACTAAGTCCTCCCTTAGCTCTTTTAGGCTTCTAGGGTGAATCCCGTCAGGCCCCATTGCTTTGTCCACCTTGATTTTTAGGAGTTCTTTCAGTACTCTTTCTTCTGTAAATGGACTGGTGTCAACCCCACTATCCAGAGTGCTTCTACTGTTTGGTTTAGGTAACTCCTCCTCTTCTTCTTTTGTGAATACTGAGCAAAAATATTCATTCAGTACCTCTGCCTTTTCACTGCCTCCCTCTGCCCACCTCCCCTCTCCTTTATTAATCTTCACTATCCTTCCCTTAACCTTTCTATGCTCCCTAATGTACCTATAAAAGGTTTTATCTACCTTCTTAACTGAGTTGGCCATCTTTTCCTCGGTTTGGGCCTTTGCTTTTCTGACTGCCTTCCCCATTTCTTTCTGCTTTAATTGATACAGTTCCCTGTCATGCTCCGTCAGTGATTCCTTATACTTTTCGAATGCAGCCTTTTTCTCCTTAACCTTCCCTGACACCTCTTTTGAGAACCATAGCGGTTTTTTATTCCGCTTTTTCTTTATTTGTTTCACACAAAGGCTTGTTGCCTCCATGATGGCAGTTTTGATTTTTCTCCATTGTTCTTCCACCCCTCCTTTCTGGCCATTTGCTAATGCATTCCTCAGGTATTCACCCATTATGCCAAAGTCAGCCCTTCTAAAGTCCAGTATCCTTGTCTTTGTATGGCTTGTCTCCATGGTTGTGTTTATTGTGAGGCACACTGTGCAGTGGTCGCTTGTTCCCAGATGTCTACTGACTTCTAAATGTGTGATCCTCTCTCCATTTGAGAGTACCAGGTCTAATATAGCTCCCTCCCGAGTGGGTTCCACCACTAGCTGTCCAAGGCATGCCCCTTGTAGGGCATTGAGAATGACCCTGCTCTTGGATGTGGCTGCAGTCCATGTCGCCCAGTTAACATCTGGCATATTCAGGTCCCCCATCAATAGTATCTCCCCTTTTTCAGCCATTTTGAGAATGCCCTCTATCATTTTCTTGTCCATTTCCTCCCCTTGAGATGGGGGTCTGTATACAACCCCTGTGAGGATTGTGATGCCATTCCCTGTCTCCAAGGTGACCCTGAGTCCCTCTTGTCCTCCCCCTTTACTTTTTAGTTCTGTAGCTTTGATCCTTTCCCTTATGTAGAGAGCTACTCCACCTCCTCTTTTACCCTCCCTGTCCCTTCTGTAGATTGTGCACCCTGGTATGCTGACATCCCAGTCATGCTTCTCCATGTTCCATGTTTCTGTGACTGCCACAATATCCAAGTGTTCCTCTTCCATCAGGTCAACTAGCTCTGGAAGCTTGTTTCCCAGACTACAGGCATTGGTACTCATTGCCCTCCATTTAATGTTGGCTTTATCCTTTTTTACTCCATCCCTGCTCTTATTGCCCTTGTCCATTTTTCCATTTACCCCTGTCCTGCCATCTGTCAAGCTCTGTACCTCAGTGTTTACCCTACTACCTGCCATGTTTTGTGGGGGGAGGCTTGAACTTTCCTGTTTCCTATCAGCACCTCCCCCCTTGGCTAGTTTAAAAGCTTGCCAAGGAAGCCTTTAAACCTGTCACCTAGGAGCGTGTTTTCCTGTCTGGATAGATGCAGACCATTATGCCAGTATAGACCTTCATCTCTCCAGGTGGACCCCCAGTTCCCAATGAAGCCAAAGCCCTGTGCTCTGCACCAGTTTTGCAACCATTCATTAAACTGCATGGTGTGCAGTACCCTAGCCTCACCCTTGCCATAGACTGGCAGCACCTCTGAGAAGGTTACCGTGCTTGCTACCTGTCTGAGGCCCCTCCCGAACTCCACAAATTCATCCTACACTGCACTGATCTCATGCCTAGCTAGGTCATTTGTCCTGAGGTGGACAATGATATCTAGTTTCCTCTCCTGTGATGCTGCTTCTGCAATCCTGAGGATTTGCTTCCTGTCCCTCCAAGCCATGGCACCAAGCAGGCACCTTACTTCCCTCTCCTCTCCCTTCCCCAGGTCTCAAGTTCAAGTTCAAGTTCAAGTTTATTGCAGGAAAACTCCATTGAGCAAGCTCATTCACAAGGAGGTCCTGTGACATAAACACTTAAAGTACAAACACAGATAGGTAATAACAGTATATACATGAAATACACGTTACATGATACAGGCTGGATATACATGCAAGGGTACCACATAGGGTGACCGCAGGTGGTAAACATTGATATGAGACAGGGAAGTGACTTATAGGTCGCATACTGATAAATGAAACATGATGACTGGTGTGATTGGATTTAACCAAATCAAATCAAATCAAATATACAGTATTTTGGCAGCTAGAACAAACAACAGTCTACAACTGATATGGGAGGGAGGAGAGATTTGATAGAGTAGCAGTGGAGTGTAAGTAAAGATAAAGCCAGGAGTAGAAGTGGAAGGGAAAGCAGTTAATATGACAAATCAATTATACCTTACCAGTGGATAAATATGGCACACATGGGGAGGGAAGAGACTTAATGACAGTTACAGGTGTCTTTATTTTGGCTGAACTTAGCGATTTGTAGAAGTTTATTGAAACTGTGCTAGTTAGTTTCAGTACGGTTTGTAATTGGTTCCAAATGGAGGGAAGGGCATATGCAATAGCACGCTTACCAAAGGAAGTCAGCGTCCTTGGTATGTCAAGCATAATAAAGTCAGATTTTCTTAACGAGTATGCACTATGTGAGGTACTAATAAGGAGAAGAGATAGCTTGGCAATTTCTGCAGGAGCAGTTTAAGAGTCCATAGCCCAGCATGGAGCAGGCGTCTAGTAGTAAGGGATGTCCAACCAACAGCTGCACATAAGTCACAGTGGTGCGAACGGTAAGGGGAGTTGGTAATGAACCGTAACGCAAGGTGATAAAGGATGTCCAGTTTACTTAGATTTGCAAGAGTGGTGGAGGAATAGATTACATCGCCATAGTTGAGTAGGGGGAGAAAAGTGTCCTGTACAAGCTTGTTTCGAGTTTCAGGGGGGAAAAGGGGCCTATTTCTGTAGAAGAAACCTAACCTTGCTTTTATCCTTCTAGAGACATCTTCGATGTGGTCACTGAAAGATAATTTATTGTCGATCCAGATACCTAGATATTTAAATTTGGTTACAACTTCCAGAGGCTCGTTTAGCGTGGTGACAATGAAGTCTTGGGCAAGAGTATTGGGGGGGCCTGAGACAGCACTGCGGGAGAATATCATCGCTTTAGCCTTCTTGGCATTGAGCAGAAGCTTTGCCTTTATTAAATTATACTCAAGTTGTGCGAAGTCCGCTTGAAGCACTCCCTTGACTTCAGATAACGATGAGCCAGAAGTATACAACACAGTATCATCTGCAAAAAAGTGCAGATTGGACGTAGATATGTTAGCATCTAAGTCATTGATGTACAGAGAAAACAAGATAGGGCCTAAGATGGATCCTTGGGGGACTCCTCTTGCAACTGGCAAGGCAGCAGAAAAAAAGCCTTCCGCCTTTACTTTTTGGAATCTTCCAGTTAGGTAGCTAGAGAACCATTGGGTGGTATGGTATGTGGCACCCAACTTTGCAAGGCAATTGACTAATAGTTTGTGATCAACAGTATCAAAAGCTTTGCTGAGGTCCAAAAAGACTGCACCAGTTACCTTCTTAGCATCTATAGCAGAGATCCAATCATTGGTTACTTTTCCTAGTGCAGTGATTGTGCTATGATTAGCCGGAGCCAGATTGAGCTGGGTTAATGAGAAGAAGGTTTCAAGTGAGATTTTAACTGAATATGGATCAGTTTTTGAGAACTTTAGAAAGGATAGGCAATATGGAGATAGGCCTATAGTTGTTTACATCTCATGGGTCACAGATTTAAATAGAGGAGGATATGTGCTGATTTCCAGCAGGACAGCACAGCAGCAGATGTAATGGAAAGATTGAAGATGTGGAGATGGGGCAGTGAGATGGGCATAGCCTGACCTTAGGAAAAAGGGTTCCAAGCCATCGTCCCCTGCACTTTTTTTGGTGTCTAAGTTAAGAAGAGAATCTTCTACTTCTTTATAAGTTATCTCGTGCAGTTGGAAGGGACTGGGTGCAGGACTAGATGTGGCGGGAGGGGTATGCTGGCTCACCGCAGCACCAGCATAAGGTGATGAGTCAAAAGCTAATCCAGCTGTGGAAAAGTGGGAGTTAAGTTCCTCCAGGATTAGGGATTTGTTTTCCACAATCTTGCCACTTGCGACTATCTTTGTTAGGACAGAGGGGCCATGGGCGTCCTTCTAAGCTTTGATAGTCTTCCATATTTATGAGGTTACCTTTAGCTTGTTCGAGAGTAGAAATATAATAGTTAGCTTTAGCAGGCGAAGTTTTTCTCACAGTTATTCCTGGCTGTTCTAAAGACCTGCCAATCGAAGATTCTTTGGAATGTCTAGCTTTAGCCCAGAGCTTATCTCGAGCTATAAGGGCTGCCTTGAGATCCGAGGTGAACCAGGGATTGGAATTGTTCGATACCCTTACTTTGATGAAAGGGCATGCTTATTTATTATTGTAGTGAGTTTGTCATTAAGGATGCAAGCTGCCTTGTTGACATCTTTGGCTAGGTAAAGATCTTGCCATCTGATCATGATCAGGTCAGATAGGAAGTTTACTGCACTGAATTTACGAAAGGATCTTTTGTCAAAAAGATGGGTTGTGGCCGGGCCTTAATTTGAGATCTTATGCAAGCAACAATTCCATGATCGCTCATGTCGTTGTGAAACACTGCCAAATGAGATATTTTGTGTGGATGGGTGGTTAGTACCACATCTAGAATGGAACTGTTGGCAGTATTTAGAGTGTTGTTCCTAGTAGGTTCTCTGACTAATTGCCCAAGACCTAGCTCATCACAAAGGGATTTGAGGCCATGTGATTTAGGTGACAGCCAGTCCATATTTAGATCTCCTAGAAATATTGTTTCAGTTTTTGCATCTACGAACATGGATTTCAAAGATTAAGGACTTCATCACCACCAGACGGGGTCTATAGCCACCTAGGATAGTGATACATTCCGAGGAGGGGAGATGAAGGCTCAGCAAAACTAACTCAAATTCCTTGGCTAGAGATTTGCAACTAATATTGGTGACCAAGTACTTAGATTTGGCATAGATAACCACACCCCCACCTCTAGACTCTCTATCTGCTCTAAATAAATTGTAGCCCTGCGGTGATATTTGTTGATCAGTGTTCGTCTTTTTTAACCACAACTCAGTAATTATGATAAGGTCTGGGTTAACGTGTGCAGCCCAGGCTTGCAGCTGTACAAGTTTTTTAGGCAGGCTTAAAATGTTGACCATCATCATTTTGAGACCTGTGGCCTCAGCAAAATCGATAGGTGAAGTAAGTTGTAGGGGCCAGGGTTGAGCTCCACATTTCCTGAGCAGAGAAGAAGCAGAAGTATACTTCTTTTAAGGAGCTTATAAGAATGGAGACTGCTTTTTATTCTTTGCGGCAACCCATATGGTGCTGCGCAAGAGGCGGCGCCACTGTAATGACAGTTGATTGTGATCAATGTAAGTGCTTGGGTAGACATAGGTGAGGACAGTAGCAAAGGGGTGTAGGCTAACCGGGGGGAATAGGCTAAAAGGGGAGAGGAGAATGACAGAGTGTCTGCATGGTAGACTGTTATAACATTAGGTATTGATAAGGTACATTGGAGAACTGAATTGCATTGAGGTACTTCGAATTGCACTGTATTGCTGAATACTCTGCACCTTAGGAGCAATAAAAACACAATAAGGAGAGCCATGGTCTCAGATTGAGTGGTCTCGTGATTTGTATTAGTGCAATATTTTCTAGGCAAGAAATTTGCCCACCTAGGTACCCGTTTAAAACCTAGATGAGAAAATACAGCAGAAAGGGGAACAAGGAGATCAGGAGCAGCTTAGTCAGTGGCCATCCACCCTTCAGACTCAAGTCCCCTTGTAGCAGAACAGGGAAAGAAGTAGAATGATAATGCAGGCCATATTGCCCACGAAAGAATACGGTGATTTATGTAGAAGACCAAGAATCCCTCTAGTGGCAGGTCTGTACAACCTGCTAATGGAAAACTAGCCACTTAAAAAAAAAAAAAAGGTAGTTAGACTTATCGGAGACAAGGCAGAGTGCTTGGATGGGGGGGGCGCTGCAGGAATAGCAGTCAGACAGAAGAGGTGTAAGCAATTTAAAACAGTAGTAGAAATTACAATCCAGCTAATACAGTAGAAAAACTCCTAACACAGTAGAAATGTGCTTAGTTCTATGGAAAGTCTAACAAAGTGTCAGGTGTCTATAGCAGGGGAAAACTCCTGCCAATCAGAGTGGGTTTGCTGGAAGCACCCAAGTTCCGATTGGCTGCGCTGTCCCGTACCTTCCAAGGAGCTGCAGGCGGGTGTCCTGGTCTTGGTCGGTGGCTGGCTGGGTGCCGGCCGACACCCCTATATAGCATCTGCCCCGGGGCTGTATTATTTGTAAGTGAGATAATTGCTTCTTTATTTTCATATTCTTTGATATGTTCTTTAAAATATTCTTTATCTTGCTTATTAATTCTTGGGACCTTAATTTGCCCCCATAGCTTGCTTCTCCCCTTTTTTTTCCCTTTTTAAAAATTTGTTTTTCAGGAAGTCTTGGGCTATCTGCTTCATATTATATATGTCAGTATATTGTATTTTGCATCTTTGAGACTGTACATTATCCTATTTTCTATCCTTTCCTTATTACTTTCAAAGGGATTGGTTTGGGCTTTTGCCCCTTGCGTTCCGCATCTTTTCTCCATTTGCAATGATTTTTCTCTACTATACTGGTATTCCCACATCTGTGTTTTCAAATTGGAAATATTTTCAGTACAGTCCTGTCCAGTTTCATTTTGCTTTGTTATTTCCTTATATAGTTTTGTTCTAAGACCCAGGTACTTATGATATTTTGTCTTACCCCTATTCTGGGATTCTGGGATCATCATTTGCTTAATGTCTCTCTTTATATCTTCCCATCACTCTAGAGCATCCTAATACATATCTAGTACTGTAATTCTAGCTGCCAATAAATCTTTTATGTTTTTTAATAAATCTTTTTCTTGCAGGATGTCTATATTCATTCTCTATAGTCCTCTACCAAAGGATGGTCTGTCTTTTGGGTTTATTTCTAAGCACACAGCCATGTGGTCAGATGTTTCTAATGGTATTGCCTTAACCTCATTAATATTTGTCTTTTTGTGAGCAAACCAAAAATCAATCCGGGTTGATAATTTCCCTTTATAGAAGGTATGCACAGGAATTTTATTACTGATTTTATAAACGTCCTCTAGGACTGCCCCTACCAATATATATTTTTTTAAATAGTGAGTATCACAGAACAGCTTAGCTGTTTTCCTTCCACAATCTTTTTTTTAAAGGCCATAATTAAAATCCCCTCCCCATAATATTAATTTGGATGTGTGCAAGAAGGGTTCTATTTGACTCATAGTGTTGTATCTGGAGGCTTTACTTTGTGGGTTTTAAATATTCACTAGTTTGACATTTGTCTCCTTTATTTTGGCATCAACTATCATTAGCCTGCCTGGCATCAAATCTACCACTTTAATAATTTTAACATCTGATGTTCCAAACCCAGTTCTAATTCCCAAGCAAGTCTCTTCCCCTATGGACCAAAGCAAAGGACCGCACCTCCAGTCTTTTTGCATCTGCTTTAGTTCACTTAAAGTGTGCAACCTATTGTCTTGAAGAAAGTAAATATCACCTTTCAAATCCCTTAAAGAGGCAAAAGCAACCATCTGCTTTTCTCTATTCTTAATGTTGTTCACATTATTAATGATGCAATTTAAGACTGCCATTTTGGGATTAGCGTGTAGAGTTCAAAAACATCCTTTAGTCCTTTAGTCTCTTTAAGGAACCTTTTTGTCTTCTTTTGGAAGCTTGTGTATCAGTTGTTTCATAGTTTGAGGTATCATCTCCCCTAGAGTGCTCAGATAATGTGGAGTCTGAGTCTTCATCTACTGTGGACCACTCCTTATCTTGTAAAGTAGTATATTTATTAGTCAGTTTTATATCCTCTTTACATTTCCCCTCCAGGTGTTTTTTGTGGGGCATTACCTCTCTTCTTAGATCTTGTGACTACTGTGTAACCATCTTGTTTGTTTTTTCTCCTCTCTTCTTTTGGGGGTATCGCTGGACTAGCGACTTCATCCTGGTTTCTCATGCTCCCATTGGCTGTGTTCCTTTTTACTATTGAAGTTCCATCTTTCTCTAAGGTTAGGCTTTCCATATCCGCTGTTTCTGTAATAATTTGTTTCTTTTTTTGCTTTTTCCTCTCTCAGCTCTTGTAAGATAAACATCCTGCTCAGCTTTCTCCAGGGGTCTGTGCTGTTGTGTGTAGCCCCATGGACAACTATTGAATATATGGCCTGCTTCCTCACAGAGGCTGCATGTACTAGGATTTCTACATATGGCCCCATAGTGCCCCAGCTGCCCACATAAGCCATATTTAATTTTTTTGTAGGTGTTACTTAGGTGAACTTTTCCTCCACATTTATAACATGCCCTCGGCTGGCCAGCATACAGTAGAAAACAACCCCCCCCGTCCCTCCCCAGGAAAAAAACAGTTCAGGAGGTGCTGCATTTCTCTGTCTTTTTGGCTAAGAGTTATTTTAAACTTCCATCCACCAGTCCACAAACTCTCATCGTCCAGAATTTGGTTCAGGAGGCCCATTTAGGGTACACCTTTGTTTAAGCCAGTAAGAGATGTCTGCCAGATTAACACCTTTATTTTTAAACAAAATGGTTACCACTCTATATGCAGGTTTGGTCAGAGGGATTGCAAGAAAATCTTTCCATAAAGGCATGGCTTTGATCTGATGATACAGCTTCCAAAACCTGTCGAGACCTGAGGGGTGCTTGAAACTTTCATCATACGTGGTTTCCCTTCTGGAGTGCATCAGTGCATAGATTTCATATGCATAGTATTTCATGATGGCTTTCAAGAGCTGTCGACCTACAAACAACCTATCTGTGGCATCCTCAGCTAGGCCTCACAATTTTAGCCTCACCGCATTTCTCCTTTTGGTAGGCTCTGTTAGTCTATTCATGGCTTCTGGAAACAATTTTTCTTCAACATTTTCATTCCAAACAGTGTTTTTTTTTTTTTATATTAGCCCCCTCATTTTTCCCTTGCATATTTCCAGGTGAAGCAGACCCTTCTTCTATTTCCACTGTTGCATTTAAATCTCCCTCAGTTTCCACTTTTTGCCTCTCTTCTTCTATATTTTCTTTCCCCTCTTCATTAATAATTTCCTGCTCAGCCTGAGGTCCTTCATTCCCTTCTTTTACTCGAGTACTCTCTATATTAGTCCCTTCAAGAATAGGGTTTTCTTGGGCCAATGATAAACTGGGCCTATTAGGGTCCCAGCCCTTCCCATCCTCAGATTTTTTTCCACCCTACATCTAACAGGACTTGTGCAACCCAAACTGGGGTGTCTCTTAGATCTGCTGCATCTATCTTGACACCTCCAGAGTCATCTGGACACTCACCTCTGAGACCAGGAGATCAGAGGGCTGTAGGTTCAGTTCCCACATCTGGCACTTGGGTTAATATCCCAGTACTGACACTGTAGTGCAGCATGAGAGGGGTGCTGCACTTCTGAGGTGCCGTCTTTCGGATGAGAAGTTAAACTGAGGTCCCATCTGCCTGGATTGGTGGTAGTTCAGGTGGATGTTAAAGATCCCATGGCACTTATTGAAAAGAGTAGGGGAATTTTTTTACTGATATCACTTCATCATAAATCATAACACATTGTACAAAAAATAAAGAGGAAAGAAAAAATAAACATGCAGAAAGAAAGAACAGGTATTCATTTTGTACACTTGATGCACAATAAACATTCCTTAACCCCAAAGAACCCCCCCCCTTATTTTTTCCCATACCATTGTGGCAGGGGGATTTTGCTAGTTGTCGCTCTCAAACCTAATTACTTCTGAGTGTGTTAAGTCACATGAAAGAATACAATTCTAATCCCAAATAAACAAGTATTTCATTCATACTCTGGTTAAAAGTGATTGTTCAAAAATAATTTTCCAACTACTGAATAACCAATAAACTATTAGGGCAAAAATCAGTAGTACTTTTTAAACATGTCTTGTTTAGAAATAGTTTTTTAGTTTACCTCCTTATTTGTATTTGATAAATCCAAACAATCCTTTCCATTTCCTTAAAACATAGCTCTTAGGATTAGCCTGCAGATCTTTCTTAAACACTGCCCCCATAGCTTGTTCTACCAGTGTCTTATAGGTGGTGTATAACATCAGTCTCTGTTGGAGTGCCCATTGACAGTGAGCCTGCCAAAGGTAAAACTTTAAACAGCAAAACAACACCAATAAAGTATCATAGGCATAGATTATCTTGAGGTTGGGACAATGCCAAGGACCAAAGACTCATAGGTTAAACTGTCTAACCTCCTTAGATTCTATTCTGTCTTTAAATATCCCCATAGGGATCTTGCATAGGAACAAGTAAAAAGGAAATGATCCATTGTCTCTTCAATATTTATACAACCGTTATATGGACAATTCCTTTCCTCTTGGGCCTTGTGTTTTGTATTACCTCTTACATTCAGTCTTCTGTAAGCTGAAAGCCATAATACCTCCCACATGTGCATTGGAATTCTGTTGTTATTTAATTGTTTTAACACCCCTACCTTTAGATCTGGGGTCAATTTTTAAATTCAGGTTGTTCCGGATGGATTTGACTCACCATGTACGAGTACAATTGTCGTCCTGAGAATCCGGATATATCCACTTTAGTGATCTTCCATTTGCAAAGCTTTTTGAGCACTGGTTTAATGTATTCTGGTATTTTGATATGGGTGGGAAATTTTGGGGGAAGGTTTCCAGTCCAAATTTCCAAATATGCACTACAAATTTTACAAAACAAATGGTGTGTCACACCGGTTGGTTCCCCTAGCCCAATTTTAAGATTGTGAGATAGGAAAAGGCTATGGAAAAAGACTATAGGGTCCACCATACCCAGACCCCTTTGTTGTTTAGACAAGTATGTAAAACAAGTTTTTATTGGGTTCATTCTGGATCCCCAAACCATCTGAAAAAAGCATGCATATAACCTGGTTTCCAAGATCACTGGGGGTGGGAAAATCATGGCTATATACAACAAAGTGGGTATAATGAACCTTTTAATTATGTGTGTACCCTTTTTATTTTAGACAACCTCCATGACTTCCATCTCTGGACTTTATTTTAAGCCCCCTGAAGAGCCCTTTCCCAGTTCTCAAGTGGGAGATTATGTTGTCCAAACGTTATTCCCAAGATTTTTTGTGTCTCTCAGGAGAAGTAAATATGGTTTAGTGTTACAGGTGCCCTCTCTGTATTTCCTAAGTGCAACCCTTTACATTTATTTAGATTGAGGATGGCATTAGATACTCTAGAATATTCCTGCGGTTGTTTTATTACTGTTGGTAATTGCCCCAGGTTTGCTGTAAACAGGCATATATCATCCACATAGGCTTGGATTTCCAGTTCCATTTGGCCTGGGATCCCCCCACAAACCTTCCCATTCCTGAGTATTGCTCAGAACTCTAATCAGAGGGTCCAGGGAAAAGTTATAAAGGACTGGACTGAGGGGGCAGCCCTGTCGATCCCCAGTATTTATGGTGATACCTTTCATTACCAACCCTCTAATAATAGGTTGGACATGGACTCTAGAATATAGAAGTTGGATTTTATGCACAAATTCCTTTGGAATATCATAATGTAATAAGGTCTGAAAGAGGAAAGAAAGGCATACTCTATCAAAAGCCTTGCTTTGATCTAAAGTAATGATATAACCGGATGTTTGAGCAGCACCACATAACTCTATTACATCGCTGATAATCATTAAGGTATGTTGTAGCTTCCTTTCAGGGATCCCACAAAACTGGGCTGGATGTATTAATAAAGGAGCTATTTGCCTTAGCCTATCGTTAAGAACCTGGGACAATATTTTAAAATCAGCATTCAGGAGAGTTATAGGTCTCCAGTTTGAGATGTCTACCTTTCACCCTCCCTTATATATAAAAATTAAGAGACCTGCTATGAATTGAGGGGGGAGGGAACCACCCCTTTTGTCAAAAAATACTGAAAACAGTTCTACTAAACACCTTGCCATTATTTTGGAAAATGATCTGTAAAACTCATAAGGCAGTCCATCAGGTCTGGGTGAAGTTCCATTTTTTAGTTTCATAATTACATCTTCTATTTCCTGTAATTTCAAAGGAGAGGTTAAAAATTCCCGATCCTCCCAGGCCAAGGTTACCTGGCTTTTCTCCAAATAAGAATTAATCAAATTTGTAGAAGGAGGAGGGGAACACTCATGTGATGCCAAAAGCCCACAGATTATGTCATGGATCCCCATTTCGTCTTCCACTATATTTCCTCTATCATCTACTAATTGAAACATGTCTAAAGTCTCTTTCTTCTTTTTACAGGCATCAAAGGGGTCTTCAACTGTTTTTTTTTGTGTTCCAAATTGCAATTCTGTGTTTAAAGTTTTTGCCCCGTCATATTGAAATATCATCATTTCTTCCTGGATCTGTTCAATGTCAGTGTCATAATCTTGTCTAGACATAGCAGACTGTGAAAGCATGTTCTGAAATTCTGCTTTTAGTTTTACATAGCTAAAAAATTGTTTTGTGCCCTATGCTTGCCATAGTTTTGGAACCATATTGCTATCTCCTTTTTTGTGTCCATCCACCATACCCCCAAATCTTCATAGAGATCACTCACCAAGGTCCTAGCCCAGAGTAATGGTGACATTTTCTCTTTAACAAAAGGGTATGTGAGCATTGAAACAGTTAATCTCCATCTTTTCTCCCTCCTTATTTTTGGGGGGTTGTTTGAAACATTATTTGTAAGAGAAGATGGTCTGAAAATTCTATAGGGATAGTATGAAAGTTTGGGTCAGGGAGATTCCTAGAAATGAAAATATGGTCTATATTTGATGTCAGGTGTCCCCTTTTGTATGTATATTTGGGCCCTTGGGATTGGTAGCATGCACAATTCCTCAGCTCGTCAATATCGACACATTTTTGCAAGGCATTTGAATCGCAGTATGTTTTCACACTTTCCCCCCTCAGTCCACCTTTGGGTAAGTTGCAATTAAAATCCCCCCCAAGATTATATAAGTGGACGTATGTAAGTAAGGTTGAAGTTTGGAAATTAGAGCCACTCTATCTGCTTTTGTTTGTGGGCTGTATAGATTTATTAATCTATATGGGACCTTATCCCAATATCCATCTAGGATGAACAGCCTCCCCAGAATCAAATCCACCATCTTGGTCATTTGGAAGGAAAAGGTACTAAATACAATACCTATTCCATCAGCCCTGTCTGGCCCAAAGGACCAATAGGATGGCCCCCATCTCCATTCGACCTGGAACAGCCTAAGTTGGTCCGATGTGAGCATCCATGTTTCTTGCAAAAAACAGATATCCAGTTTTAGATCTATCAACAGGTGAAACAACGCCATTCTCCTGAGGGAATGTAAGAGGCTATGACAGTTACATGACCCCAGGGATAACTTAACCATTCAATTTAAGAGTTCAAGGCCCTTTCTTCCTCTTTTCTTTTTCTTCTCTTTGTACTCATTCAAATCATCCTTCCCTCCTTCAGCTTGTGTGGGTGTAAGAGCTACATCCATCTGTTCTGTGTCTGATTCTACCTCAGTGGGATCCTAAACCTCAAAGGGATTAGGTTCCACTAGGCCTGCTTGTTCACTTGTGGGGGTGGGGGGGTTTAGTTTTGTATTCCTAGTTGTCCTTCTTGGAGGGAGGGTTTTTTTGGGGGGGTGGAAGAGGGATCACCTGCACATCAGTGGATTGCTTATCTGTGTAGCAAACTGGTAGTAGGTCCCCCCATTGGATGGGCTTATCAGGATTGGGACAGAGTGGATGATTCTCCACATCTATTCTTGTCTCCTCAGTCTCGATTTCCTCCTTTCTGCCTGGAATAGGGTCTGGAGTTTTATCTGGGGGGTTGTGTTCTGCAGGAGGGGCTTCAGCCTCTACCACCTTTTTGACTGCTTCCTCTTGAGCTTGTTGGATAAGAAGCTCAGGGCTAATGACTGTTGCCTTATTTCTTGCAGCCCACGGACACGCCGGAAATGTGTAACCTGTGTCCTCACATAACTCACATCATGTCAGGTTATCGCATTGCATACTTATGTGCCCCACCTCCCCACAGTTATCACAGCAGGGGCGATCACATACGCTAGAGAGGTGGGTCCTTGCTCCACACTTGTAGCATGCTCGTAGCTGCCCTTAATAAAAAGATACTCCTCTATCTCTGCCCAGCATGAAGGAGTTTGGTATATGCTTTATGTCACTCTCCAGTTGCCTCAATTTAACCTTATATTTCCATCCCCCAGTCCAAAACATCTCAGAATCCAGTTGTGCTTCTGGTGCACTCAATACTTCAGATTTTTGTTGAAGCCAGTATTTAATGTCATCAATGTGTACCCCTTCATTCTGAAACATCACTGTCACATATTTAATTAGGGGTTTTGTCAAGGGGATCACCATAAAGGGGGACCACAGAGGTGAAAATTTAACTTGATTGAAGTGTTGCCAGAACAAATCCAGGGTATATGCAGATCTGAAACTAATGTCATAGTTTTCCTCTCCTGAGATGTTTATAAAAGCATAAACATCTTTTGGAGAAAAGTGTAGTGAGTCCTTCAGGAGCTTTCTCCCCACATATTGCTGATCTGGCAAGATTTCCAGACCCCCTTTGTACCAAATCCTAACTGCATTCCTTCTAGGAGCAGCCTCTTTTTTTGATTTAGCAAAGAGTTCTGACAATAGTGGGCACTGAGGAGGGGGGTCAGTTTGTTTTTTTTTCATCTTCAGGTACTGCTCCTCTTCTGAGATCCGGGGTCCCTGCAAAGGTTGTTTCACTCTTCCTGTCCTGTGCCAGATCCCCCCAGAATTCCTGTATTGTTTTTTCTAAAGGCTCTTTTTCCAGCATAATCAGTTCAGTTATATTCCCTTTTCCCATATTTTCATCACCCATATCTTGGGCAGAATCTAGATTTGTACTTCCTTTTCCCCGACAGAGATTTGAGGCAAACCCCTGGGACACCATTCTGGGGTGTTTGCAGGCCACGGTGGGTCTGGCAACCACTGGCTTGAAGGCAATTTCTTCCATCCTGCCTCCTGTAGGGCTTTTCCTGGTGACCAACTGCAGAAGGGTTCAAGTCCCTGATTTAGATTAGTGTGTAGGGAAAATGCTTTGCCAATTGCCTCTGTTGTTGTTGTTGGACAGGATTGCATAGATATATTTTGTCCCTTGTGTTCTACTGGCCCTTTATGAGTATTAGGCCCATCTAGATTGCATTTTGCCAACATAATTGCCTCTCTTCTGTTTTTCCCTTCCTTTGATCCTGTTTAGCAGATCGTGCTGAGAAAGAAAAAATGGTAGCATCAGTCTGTTCTAAGGGATTATTTTGGAAAATGACTTTTCCTCTGTATTTGGGCCTTTTTGAATCTCTGTGTTGAACTGGGGGACTGTATTACCAGAGTTAGGATTGTTTTCCAGTCCTGAAACTTCATTAGGCATTTCTTTATCTTGTACAGAAGTTTTTAAACCTTCGTTGCCCTTCTCACTCCTTTTCTCGGTTTTAGAGAGAGTTTCGGTAGGAACTTCTGCCTTAATATCACTGCCCTCTACCTCCCACAGGTTATTCAAAACATTCACCTCTTGGGGCTCTTGGCACCCAAATCCCTCAGTTTTCCTGCCAGCCCTATTCACATTTGCATCAGTGGTTGAAATAATAGGGTGAAGATTTACCTGCGGGAGCGTCTGTCGGCTTGCTCCTTCCTCATCCTTTGATGTTGATGCATCATATTCGGAGCTGTCAGCTGGGCCATACCCATTGTTAATTTCTTCACTGTGATCCAGCAACTTTAATTCATCTTATTTTCTTGCCCTAAAAGCTGCATATTTCTCCTTGGCTTTCTCTAATTCCTGCAAAACTTCTTCTTTACTTTTGCCCTTAATTCCTCCCATTAGAGTTCTCTCACATTCCTTATTTCCATCAATATTACTCAAGCCCTTGATCAAGAAAAACATCTCTTCTTGTTTATTTTGAACTAATTCTTGATTTATTTCCAGTAAAGCAGCCTCTTGCAATATGAGGTGAGGGGAGGAGGCCATCTCCCCTGCCACATCAGCACTTCCTCCTCCTCCTCGGTCCAGCTTCCAACTGGGCCATTCCTGCTCACAGGAAGTCAAGCCCCTGCTGGCAGGAGAGTAGGGGAATTTCCCCAGTGTCCTGGCCAAAATTTCCCTCATTCCCTAAAAATACCACCAACAGCTTAATCCAGTTCAAGATCAGTTGCATTCATCTGTATCCCCATCCCCCGGGTCGTGCCTGAAAATAGGCAGGATTTGTCTAGTGCACTTACCCGGTCAACAAAAACTAAATAAATAAATCTGCATTTTCCAGGGCTTTTTCAACATCAGGTCCCTCCTGCACAGCTCTTAATTTATTTTGTTCATCTTGCTTCTTCCTTCACTTCCTCGGTTTGCATGCTAGAAGTCCCTTCACCAGAAGCCCTTCTTAGGCCAAGCTGTTTCTGACTTTTTAAGGCTATTCTTTTTTTTTTTTGTAATTAACATTTTTATTATTTTCAGCAACCACTATTACAATCACATAGCCACATTAGTGTTACAGAGAAAGCATGAAGAACCAATACATGCATATGAACTTCGGATACAAAGCTTTCTGAAAGAATAACAAAGATCAATAATAACAACCCCAGAAACCCACTCCCCCCTCCTCCCCCCACCCTACCCTCAACTGTGAAATATAGGAGGGAGGGTACAACAAGGCCATTAATTAAAAGGTGCTTGCAATAAAAAGGCTAGTTTTTTTTTTTTAATTAGACAATCTCCAAGTCAACAGAAAATGTTCAAGCGGGCCCCATAAAGAAGCAAAATGCTCCCGTTTACCTCTCATATTTGCTATATGTTTTTCAAGTTGTATAGCCAGTGCGCATTCCCTGTGCCACTCAACCAATGATGGGACCTTATCCGAGGTCCAGTGTCTCAGAATTAATAGCTTCACTACAGCTGAGACCAGAGACACAGCCCTCAGAATTTGGTAGTGGCAGCAGGAAGGCATGCTAACGATCTCTGGGGCATCTAATCTGGGGAGCCAAGGATAGGGCCCAGCAGGGTGCCCACTGATTTCCAAAGCTTTTGAACCTCCGGGCATTGCCATAGTAAGTGGTATAAAGTTCCATCTTCTCTTTTACATTTCCCACAAAGAGGAGAGACAAGCACTCCCCTTCTATGTAGATTGGTAGGAGTTAAATATAGGTGATGCATAATTTTAAAATGAACCAATCTTAGCCTATCTTGCTTGATATATCTATATACTGTGTTCCATAGAGTTTGCCATACTCTCGGGGAGGCACTAATGTTCAGGGCCTCCACCCAATAAAAACAGATTCCAGAAGGAAGTCTGCGGTCCCATTCTTGGAGAAGTCTATGAACCTTGGCTACTGCATGCTGCTGCTTAGCAGTTGAAAAAAGGACGAGGACATTTATCTGTCCCTCATCAGCTAGACCAGTAGAGGAAAAGACCTGAGTCACAGCCTTACTGATCTGTAGCCATTTATAAAAATCAGAATCTGCAAGATCCTATTTTTTTTTAAAAACCTCAAAAGAGTAAGGCCCATCCTGATCCCAGAAATCATCCACTGTACAATTGCTTACTCGAGGCCAAAAAGCTACGGAAATAGGCGATCCGTTAATTCTGATTTGAGGGTTGTTTATAATGGGCTGGGAACCACAAGACCACCATCGGGCCCAAAAATAATGTTGCAACTGATGATAGGCTCTAAAGGACCATCCCAAAGGATTATCTTTGAGGATTTAGGTAAAGAGGACAAAGGGGCAAACAGTAATGCATGTAAAGAGCATTTCGCCCTGTTCACCAGAGCCGCTTCAATGTCCAACCAGAGAGGGGTATAAACTGCTCTTGTCTGGTCCCCCTTCCAAAAGGCCATTTTACTAACATGTTGGGCTAGGTAATACATGAACAGGGAAGGGGCGGCTAGACCCCCTTTAGACTTGGGAGCTGTGAGCTTGAAATATGATCGACGAGTAGCTTTATTTTGCCACAAAAATGAGTTAAATAACTTCTGTATCTTCAAGAACCAATTCTTAGGTAGGTAGGTGCCCATCATGTCTAAAGGATAAAGGAGCTTTGGGAGAATCATCATCTTAATAAGATTCAGCCTACCCCATATTGATAATGAGACTGAATCCCACCTCTTAAGATCTTCGAGATCTCTTGCACTATGGGGCCTGCATTATCTCTGAACATTTGAGACAGATTCACATTAATGTGTATACCCAAGTATGTAATAGATTTGGTTTCCCATGCAACCCCTGAGTCCTGCAGGTCTGCTTTTCTCGCTAGGTAATTTAGAGGGAGGACTTTGGATTTGGCATAGTTTAATTTACATGAAGATACTCTAGAGAAGCAGGTGATCTCATTTAAAATAGAAGAGATCGAGGTCCCTGGGTTCTCTATATGTAATAGCACGTCATCCACGTACGCCGAACATACATATCTGGAGTCCCCATTTGTATACCTTCAATTAAGGGATTTTTCATAAGCCTTCATAACAATGGCTCTAGATATATATTAAATAATAAAGGGGACAGAGGACAGCCCTGTCTGGTGCCACGTTCCAATTTAAAGGATGGAGACAAAAAACCATTGCATTTCACCCTGCTGAGGGGCAAGAATACAGGATTCTAATCCAATTTAGGAAATTTGGGGATACCAAAGGCTCGAGAGGGGAGGAAAATAAAAAGGCCAAGATATCGATCAAAGGCCTTTTCGCATCGAGTGATGAGTGCCATTGGAATTTTGGAATCTTTAGCTACTGCCATCAGGTGAATAAGTTTCCTCATATGGTCATGAGATAGTCTCCCTTTCATAAACCCCACTTGCTCCCTGCAAATAAGTCGATCTAACACCATAGACAGTCTATTGGCCAATATTTTTGCCAGAATTTTGATATCAGTATTAAGAAGCGATATCGGCCGGTAGCTGTCTAGACTAGATGGATCCTTACCTGGCTTTAAAATTAGGGATATTGTAGCTTCTAAGAACCGTGGATCCGAAATACCAGAATCAAACCAAGATCTGAAAGTATCATATAGGATTGGTGTAATGTCCGATAAGAAAACTTTGTAAAAATTACTTGGAAAGCCATCGGGACCTGGGGATTTATCCACAGGCAACTGAAGGATAGCCTGGTGTATCTCAGAAATTGTAATTGGTGCTTCTAAAAACTTGGACTCAGCCTCAGATAACTTTGGCAGGTGCGCTTCATTTAGGTAGGCTGCAATTTCTGAAGCAGAAGAACTAGAGTCGGGCTCCTGGGCGTATAATTTCTGGATTTAAGGCTATTCTTGTCGGGGCTTCTTTTTCATTAAATTTTTTTCCACAATGTCTCTTTAAAACTGGCTTTTCTCCCTTCAAGCTCAGTTTCCTTCGATGTTCCTACATCAGCCTCCATCGGCTGACTTTGACAGTCTATCACAATACTTTCAGTGTGCCCAGTTTTTCTGCTTTGCTTTGCTCTACTTCTAGCAGCTAACCTTCCTTTAGACTTTTTTACAGACTTTTTTCTCCCCACGATAACTTTGTTGATTTCTCTATTTCCTGCACTTCCTGACTCCTTGGAATGTGCACTGCTCAATTCAATTTGCTTTTCTAGTGCCGCAACTTCAGGCTTGTTCTGTGTATCGCACTCCACTTCCTTCGCTACACCAACTCTCTCTTCTTCTGGAACCAACATTTTCCAATCATTTCAGAGTCCTCCTCACACTATGCTGAGACAGGGGCGAAGGCCCAGACCGCTGCCTTCAGAATGTTCTTTCTCCAGCAACTCTGCAGTAATCTGACAGAACTCAGACCACTGCCACATCAGCATTTCCTCCTCTTCTGTTGTCCAGCTCCAAACTGAGCTCTTCCACTCTGCAGGAAGTCAAGCCCCCTGCTGGCAGAGTAGGGGAGTTTATTGAAGAAAAGAAATCATACAAAAAAAACCAAAAGGAATCAGGAAGAATGCAAAAGGAACAATAGTACAAATAACAGAAAAAAGCAAATCAAGGACATAGATAAATATATATATAAAAAAGGAAAGAATAAACATAACAGCAAATCCATAACATAGTAAACTGGAAGCCTTTCTTTTTTTCTCCATACAACAGAAATTAGAGAAGAAATCATGAAATCAAACATCCCCATTTTTAAGTAACAGGTACATCAGAATCCATTATCCAAGGCATATTCCTCCAAACAGCCCGTAAAGTTCTAGAATATAAGATCCTAGAATCTTCACTATATTGCAATTTCAAATCCTTAGTAATTTTACCAAAGAGTTCTTCATGAGATACAAATTTCTGTTGTAATGAAAATAAACATCTACTATTCCAAATATGCCATTTGATAACCAACAAAAGTCTATGCAAAGTTTCAGTGTGCCAATAATCTACCTCTATATATTTGCCCCACATTAAAGCATCCATAGTAATAGATTGAAACCATGGAGCATTCCAAACAGTAGCCAAGAGAGGCCAAAAAGGTGTAATATAAACACAGGTTAAAAAAAGATGTTCTGTAGTTTCCAACTGCTGAATACAGCCCGGCCTAACACATAAATGTTCAGCCAACTGTTTATGTTTTTCCTGTATATATAATCCTGTCATGGCAGCTCAGCCAATGAAAGTCTTGAAATTTATCAGGAATCCTAGGAGTGTTCAATAAACTCAAAACTGCCTCTCTGTAAGGGAGGGGACATCAAGGAAAAGTTTCTAATTCAGTAAATTGAGTCTGCATAACCCAACTATATAGCCCTTTCTGTTGTTTTGAAATCAAAAGGCTAGTAAGTTTCCAGTGTTTAATGTACACAAAGGTTTCTCTGATATAAGGTGGAATATTTAAAGACCTATGCAAAATCCCTAATTCTCCCTGAACCCATTGCTTAAACCATAGACACAATTCAGTTCAAACACAGGTACCCACAGTTTATCAAAAAAAAATTAATAAAGGTCAAAAATTTACATAAAGAAAAATGCTATAAAAAAATAAAATTGGGTTCACCATCCCTAACCCACATGGCGGATTGGTAAATATACAATATTCCTTTTTAGCTGATTCAACCTGCTACCCCATACAGCTTGAAAAAAAAGACTCTAAATTGCTGTTATTAGTTGGCTAGGGGGAGGAAAAATATAACTAATATAAAGAAATATTGGAATAAGGAAAGTTTTGATCAGGTATACTCATTTCCATTTACTGAATTTCCACTTATTCCAATAACACTTTTCCCCGATGAATGCAAGGCTCCCAATTCAGGAAACACATATCCCCCGGACCATAAATAATCCCCAAAATAGTCAGGTGAGTGGCTGAAAAATTAATACCAGAAATTACTAAACCAGGCAAAACAACAGAACCAAGCTGTATACCTATACATTTATCTAAATTTAAACTGGTACCTGAATGTGAATTATAAGTAACACAGATATCAAGGGCACTCTGAACAGGAACTTTGTACTCTACTAGAATACAGAGATCATCTGCATAAGCCAAAGCTTTAAATCGTAAAGGGGTTGAAACTACAGTAATGGGTTTTAAAAGCACTGAATTATTAAGGTGCTGGAGTAAGGGGTCTATACAAAAAGCATATAACAAAGGGCTAAAGGGGCACCCCTGACATACCCCCCCCCGCACAGGTAACATGGGTCCCATCCAGCCCCTAATCAAAGGAGTAACTGTAGCTGTGTTATATAACCATTTAACCCAATTGATAAATTGCAATGGCAAACCATATTTTCGTAAAACCGCCCATAGTAAAATATGGCTAACGGAGTCAAAGGCTTGTCTTTGATCCAGAGATAGCACTAAGCCATCCGCTCTGTGCCAGAAACTATGCTCAAAGAGCTCCTGTAACAGAATTAAATGATCCAAAATATTTCTACCAGGTAAAGTACATGCCTGGGCCAGGGATAAAATATGAGTTGCAAATAATAGGCGAGGGGTTATTAAGAATTTTAGCTAGAATCTTAAAATCTGTGTTAAGTAAAGAAATCGGTCTCTGATTATTTATGCACCGTTTATCACCTTTTTGTTCAAAAATGTGAATTAGAGTACGCCCTGTCATATGTAGAGAAGGGGAACCAGAAGAAAGAATTGCTGTAAAGGCAGCCACTAATTCTGTCCAAAATATGTGGACCAATAAATTTATACAATTCACTAGTCAAACCATCTCCACCAGGTGCTTTATTATTCCCCAAGGCTATAACTGCTTTCTCCATTTCTAGTGGCAATATATCAGTAATCAAAGGTTTTAATAATTGATCAGTCAGCATAACTATAGGAACTGAATCAAGAAAAGATTCCAAAGTGTCAGAGCAAATTCATGGAGGAATAAAGGTTTGAGATGTATAATGTGAAACAATATTAAGAATCTGTCTAGTGTCAGTACATAAATTACCATATGTATCAAACAAACAGTCCATGGTTCGGTTTAAGTTCCAAGCTGTATTCCCCTCATATGGGCAAATATAGCCCTTTTTTCCCTGAGTGCAATACAATTGTTGGAATTGCAGGTGTTGTTCCTGTAGTAAATGATATTGTACCATTTGTTGTTTGATATTTTGAATTTGTACCGAAAAATCATGTTGCACAGTAGAAGTTAAAGATAAGAGTTTTTGAAGTTGCAACCTATTATTAAGATAAATCCTATAATCCTCATCCCGAATTATCTTTCTATATGATTTTAGAAAAGCAGTCAAATCCCTCACGGTGTCTTCCCATCAAATACCAGGGTCTGTGTACATATCAAAGACAGATTTCCTAGCATGATTAAAATATGTCAAATCTTGCAGGACAGTATTTTTAGCTAATAACGAAACATTAAGTTTCCAATATCCCAGCCCAATAGGAGGTGCAGAGGAATTATCCAATAACAAAAATAAAATTTTATGGTCAGAAAATTCCTCCGGAAGGGTTTGTGCCATTGCAATTTGTAATAGGGGGTAAACAAAAAATGAATCAATTCTTGTGGCAGAAGTATTCCTATAAAAAGTAGGATCAGCTTTACCAACTATTTCAAAGTAGGCATCCCTCAAATTTGCATTCTGTAGCATAGTGGATAGGCAGGTCATATCACAAAATACTTTTGTAGTCATAGTATGCCTACCCTATCCCTTAAATTTAGTCCACAATTAAAGTCACCCCCTAGAACAATGTGGTGAGCAGAATACAGATAGGGCTGAATAGCCTGAAATAGGTCAATATGTACCATTTTTATTTGACCAGCATAAACATTGATAAAACAGAACAATACATTATGTAACCTGACATCCAATAATAAGGCCCGACCTGGGATGAGATCAATTAATTTAACCACATGTACTTCTATATTATCAAATAAAATGGCTAACCCTGAGCAGGTTTCTTCGCCCAAGGACCAGAAAGAAGGACCAGAATGCCAAAAATTAATGGTCTGCTTCAGTTCATAAATGGCATGCAACCTAGTATCCTGCAAAAAAATAATACCATCTGAGAGAGATCTTAAATATGAAAACACAGCTTTTTTTTCCGAAGACTCTTAATACTATTGACATTAATACAATAAATAGATAGAGGAGGAATTAGAGTCGTACAGGAGAAAGCAAAGAAACCTTGAGCATAATTCTATTCAAGGGGCCTTTTTAAGGAGGCCCTAGTAGTTCTGATATGTTTAATTTTCCCATTGGGCTTCCCAGAAAGAGGGGGTACCTTGTCGGGGAAGGGGGGTTCTTCCAATTCAGAACCTTGATCCAGGATTGAAGAAATAACAGAGGACCCTTCAGAGTCATTCCCAGAGAGTTCACCTTCAATGGGCAGAGTGGTGAATCTATTTTTAACAGAGATGTCAGATGCTTTAGGCATTTTAGCAGCTGGCTGTATCTAGTGCTGCCTACGTCTAGAAGTCTTACTTTGAGGTGGTAAGGGTGTTTGTGAAACATCTGCAGAAGGCACAGGGAGAGATAACACAGCCTCAGGAATAATAGATTCTGTCATTACAGGTACAGAAACCACCGGCTGAGTGACCATGAGAGCAGTATTTGTAGCACAATACCCTGGGGGAGGCATGTCAGACGGTTGTGCTGAACCACCAGGAGTAGTTGAAGTAGTCACAGGTTGATCAGGAGGCCTATCTCGAGGCCTAGAGGCCGAATGCTGGGCTTGGGTATGTTGAGCTAGCGCAAAGACACCCTCTGCTCATCCCAGTCAGCTTGCTCACCCAGGTTATGAGCTGCTGAGGGACAAGAATGGTAGGTATGACCCTTTTCCTCGCATAGGTTACACACCTGATCATTTCTACATATGGCAGCACTGCGACCCAATTCATCACAAGTAGTACACTTTAAGCGGTCACACATACTGCTAAGGTGACCCTTGGCTCCACAACAATAACAGGCCTTGGGCTGACCTGCATAAAATAAAACCCCTCTATCTTTCCTCAGGAAGAAACTGTTAGGCAAATGAATTAATCCAGAGTCAGACATGTTTAGAACCACCTGTACTTTCCACCCCCATTCCAGATATAATCCTCATCAAATATGACCTCAGGATTACCCTGCACTGTACACCTCTGTTTAAGCCAAAACAAAAGATCTGTAACACGCACCCCCTCATTTCTAAATAGTACTGTAATCATACATTGTGCAGGTTTAGTCAGGGGTACTACCTCAAAAGGAACCATAAGGCAGAGGTTTTTAAAAGCAAATATTGCGACCAAAATTTTTGTAAACCACTACCCTGTTTAAAGCTGACATCAAAAACTACCTCTCCTGAGACATGTATTAAGGCATAAATTTCAGCTGGAGTAAAAAACATGGAACCCATGAGTAAATACCTAGCAACATGTTTTCGGTCTGGAAATACATCTAAACCCCCTTTATACAGTAGCCTAATAGCATTATGTCATTTAGCATGAAAAACAGGAGCTCTGAATAAAGATGCAAAGGTTTCAACAGGCTTAGATTGTCCCTGAGAAAGTTGCTCAGCATGTTCCTCAGAAGGAACAGGCCCACAAGGTCCAGCTGCACCATTTTGTAACAGAGGTAGTACTGGGCTCTGTGTAAGTTCTAAGCCTTCAGGCACCTGTAAAGGTGAAACAATATCCATCACAGATCTCCAATCTTTAGCCTTATCAATTACTATGGGGGAACAGTCTCAGATAGTTTTTGTCATCTTGCTAGGAGATACCAAAATGGGAGAAGAACCCGAACCCAAGCACCAGTTTTAGATTTCTCCCATCAAGCAGCCTGCAAAGCAGTATCTACAGACCACTGATTTGTTTCCGTCAGGGTGTCCCGCTGCTGTAGTGTATGAACCTCAGCATTATGCTCAAGAACAGTACCTGAGGTCAAGAGACCTGTTGAAGTGCCCACTGAGTCTTGAAATAGATTACCTTGAAAGAAAAACAAGGGCGCTTGCCCTGTACCTGCAGAGAAGGAGCAAGAACTTGTAGGAGCACCTGGTTTAGGTGATTGCTTCTCATCTAGAACAGCTGTTGCCTGCTGCAGAGGAATCTGTGGTGTAGTCACCACGTCAGCAGTCGAGGCAACACTTTGCACCGCTCGCAGTGCAGGTTGCTCATACACAGAGCATTGATCCGCAGCCGCAATTACAGCTTTCAGTTCATTTTGACGGGACTGAAAACAGGCTTCTTCTTCGTGCAGCTGTTGCTGCAAGGCAGTCAAATCGCAAGCAGGCACATCTTGCACTGTATTAGGAAGAGCAACCTCCTTTTTATCTAGAGGTAAATCACACAATGCATCCATTTTGTCAGGTGCAGACACGCTAGTCACAGAATCCATATCCATACTAGGGGCATCAAAGAAAACTTCAGAATCCAAATCTTCAGACCGACTATCAGCAGCTTGCCCTGCAGCCATTGGGACATGTATCTCCTCCTCCAGCACAGCCCAAAACGACGGACTCACTAGCCAGCAGTCCCTCTACTGGCCAAGAGTAGGGGAATTTCCCAGATGTCCTCTCCAAATTTCCCCCATTCACTAAAAATATCACTGACAGCCTGATCTGGTTCAGTTTCAGTTGGTTACCATCTGTGTCCCCCCAGTCACCCCTGAAAAGGGACTTCTAGTCTCAGTGGGCCTACCAGGTCAACAAAATTCAATAAATAAATACTTTCTTGTAGAAAAAGAAGTGGAAAGAAGTTTCTCCAGGTTGCCTAGGGGGAGAGACAGAATCTGGTCTGTCTGGATAAATGTCAGGCTCAATGGGATCTCCCAAGCCTTCTTCATCTTCTTCTCCATCCCACTGTAGTTCATAAAACGTCTCAGGGTCATAAGAAACAGTGGCAATAGAATCCGGAGTAGACTGAACTGACTGACATGAACGCATCGTCGGGTTCGCTTGGTTCCGACTGAAGGGACTGAACAATTCTGATAGCTTTAGCTATCTCCTCTGTGGTTGGAGCCAGAAATCTAGGGTCTGAACCGATGGTCTTTCTCTATTTCTTAGCAGATACCAAAGCCTCTGTATCAGTCTTACATTTGGTAGAGGAGGTATAGCCCTGGTCAGAAGGCACCTCCTCCAGCTCGACTGAGTCCTTGGGGCTGAACCGGACCAGCTATCAGGATTAGCAAATTGTTAGGCCAAAAACACGGTTGAAAACTGACGATTTACCTCACTTGAACCGAAGCGAGTGAAGGAGAAATCTCCAGTGCGTCTTCACAGTCAGGTGGAGTAAAGAATCTGACGGTTGCATAGAATGCACCAAGGACAATGGTTTGAAAACCAAGCTCAAGCTCAATGTTCAGTGCTTCTGCATAGAGTTAACTCTTTCATCTCTGGGGCAGCTGAACTGCAAGGGCTAACTGCATAGTGTCAGAATACAGCAAGACTTAATGTTGTTTTAAATGGTGGCAAGGAGTATAAATAAATAACTTTACCACGGTGGTGGAGCCTACCACTAACCCTTTGGAAAGAAACCCATCCACCACATTTTCTGCCTCAGGAACTGCTATACCCCCCACCCCTCTTCATCTACCCTCTGAATTTGTTTAAAAAATGTCTCCTTTTTTCTACCTTACTATTGGCCAGCAGTCTTTGTTTGTCGGTCACCTTGTAGCTCCTCTGAGTCCAGTCTGGTGCCTTCTCTAACAGACATGGCCTGCTGTGAGAAATCAGTTCTACCACCAACTCTCATCCAGCGGGCCCTGGAAAGGAAAAGAGAACAAAAAAAAAATGCAAGAAAGGTAAAAATAATTTTACAGCGAGAACGCTTCCTTGTCCCACTTCTAGACCAGTGTCCCCACTCTGTCCTTTTCTGCTGAGCAAAACATGAGAATAAAGATGAATATGTAAGACTAATAAAAAAAATATAATAAATGAAAAATAAAAACATCAAACCAACAAGGACAAAATCTGCTATATATCAATGTCCTGCAGTGACTGCTGACCCTCTCTCTCTTCCCACTGGATAGCACATGTCAAAGATTTATTTTACCAGTTTGCCCTTGCTCTGCCTGTACACACACAGTCACACTGCTATGTTTCAGAGTGTGGGGGCGGAACTCATGTACACAAGGTAATGCTTTTTCGGTGACTGTGATACATCTTGGTGGGTGGGGTGGAACCAACAGACACCAAGCAATGCTGCATGTTTGATGGCACTGGGTCTCAGAGGGTGGGGTGAGCCCCTGGACTCCAATGAATGCAGTTTGTTTTAATGATGCTGGGCATTCAAACACCAAGCACCATGCAACGAACAGCACTACTTGATGTTCATGGGTTGTCAATCACCATCTGATGACTGCCACCATCAAACACACATCATTGACAAGTATAAGTGGGTTCCACCCAACCTGCCAAGACATGGCACCACTGCACAAAATATCGCTTTGGCCCCCAGTCTCTGCCTCTCTCTCTCTCTCTCTCTCTCCCCCTCCCTTCTGGAAAGCAGTCTCTCTCTCTCCCCTTTCTGGATGGCACATGAAAAAGATTTATTTTACCAGTCTGCCCCTACCTTGCCTGTGTACACACAGGCACACTGACAGGGGTCAAAACTGGCACTGACAAACTAGCCAAATGCTGATAGATTTTGTGTGAGACTAATAAGATTTTTGGCAGCTTGTAGTTAAGAAGGTAGCATCTCAATATATACACCGTCTGGACCGGTGGAAAAGTCTGTGGGGCTAGTGGATTTTCCCAGTAACTTGCCCTGCTGGCTAGTGGCTGCAAAACTTTCGACTCCTGCACTAAGACCAGGAATAAACTTTATTTGTGATTTCTGTGACTATAAAGTGTCTCTCTGGTGCCCCATACCCCCCCACACCATATGGCACAAGTTAAAGGATTATTTTGCCAGTCTGCTCTTGCCTGGTCTGTACAAACACAACCACACCGAGGCCAGGAACACTCTGTATTTGTGATTTCTGTGACTGTAAAAATGTCTCTTTGGTCCACAATAGTCCCTGTCTCTCTCCTCTGAACTGTACAAGTCAAAGATTTATTTTACCAGCCTGCCATTGCCAGGCCTATACACAAAAACCCACATTTAGTCCAGGAATAAACTTTGTGATTTATGTGACTGTAAAATATCTCTCTGATGTCCCGTAGACTCTCATGCCCCCCACCATATGGCACAAGTTGGGTGGTCATCTACATTAGGGACGGGATAAGGTGTAATAGGTAGGAGGGGGAGGAAGACAGGGCGGATGCCATATGGGTGCAACTATACAACCTGAGGGGTAGCAAGGTTAGACTGGGGGACAGCTTATAGGCTTCTAACAAAGAATGAGGATATTGATAGGGAGTTGGGGCCACACCACAAGTATGGCATTCCCCAGTGTCCAGTGGTCCCATTCAAGCCCTCCCATACCTGGCACCATCAAAAATAATGAATTCTCTTGAGTCCTGTGTCCTACAAATGTTTGTTTGTTTGTTTGTTTATTTTTATTCTGTATAACCAGTGAGCAACAATATGCCCATTTTCACTGGTGCCCAGTCACAACAAAAACACATATATACAAAATACAAAATTCAAATTTACAAATACAACATAATTTAAAACAACAACACTTTGATTCATGTAACATAAATCTTTTTAAAACCCTCTTAAATAAAGGAATTGTAATACATTGTACAATATAACCAGGAAGATCATTATATAATTTTACTGCATAATATTGTTAAGAATTCTGTGCAAATGTGCTTTTACAATAGGGAATCCTAAACTTGAAGTTATCCTGTGACCTGGTCCTCACTCCATTTACCAATTTTGGAAACATTTCACAAATAATACTCAGTAAAAATCCTAAGTAAATTTTCTGTAAAAATACTAATATACGTAATCTAAATCTATCAATTAAAGACAAACACGCTATAAAACTATAAAGTAAACAATGATGAGTTATTTTATTCTGACCTGTAACAAACCGAATAATATTATGATAAGTTGATGTAAGCTTATTACGCATTCTTTCTGATGTAAATAAATATATTACTAAACCATAATCAATAACTGAAAACAACAAACTATTAACCAAAATTACCCTAACTTCATAAGTTAAATACTTTTTCAACCGATATAGCATTCCTAGTCTTTGATGCAATTTACCAATTAATTTCTGAATATGTAATTCAAATGATAAATTACAGTCGATGACCAGGCCCAGGTAACAAATTTCAGAAACCCTTTCTATATTATTTCCATAATTATCTTTTAAAGTCAGCTCAAAATTCACATTAGATCTTGCATTTCTAAATATCATGCACTACCATAACAGGCCCTTCCAAAAATAAGGTCTGAACTGGTGTCTAATGGTGTCACACAAAGCCCTCCCATACCAGACAACACCAAAAATAAAAAAATATCCCGGTGTACAGAGGTCGGACCATGCCCTCCAATAACAGGCCCCACCACAAGTAAATCATTCCCTAGGGTCCATTGGTCTGCCTATGCCATCCCATATCATGTGCCCCCAAAAAATAAAGACGTCTTTGGTACTGGTGGTGGAGGACAGGTTTGAGAGGGAAAACAGCAGGAGGCAGGGAGGGCCCTTGCTCCTGGGGGAGATATGTGGTTGGTCCTGTGTATAGTAGTGGGAAGGAAAGTGGCTGATGTAGACAGGCCAGTGAGGAGGAAGACACAGGGGGAGAGGGGAGGGGGGAACTGGGATTGCGAGCAAAAAATAAGAGAATCAGATGTATGGCTCAAAGAATTATGCAAGGCCAGGGGATATAGGTGGGTGGGAGACCAGGGTGCAACCTTGGAGGAAGAGGACCTGTATGCAAGGCACATACTCCACTTTAGCTCAGAGGGAAAAGAGGTCCTGCAGCTTAGACTGGCAGAATTCATCTGCACCAGGTGGGGTTTAAACTTGGGAGGGGGGAGGGGCTCCCTGGCAGGCCAGGTTGGCCCTGGGCTCTCCCGCAATGGGGGAGGGGTACAGGGTAGGAGCACCTGACAGTGCATGAGAAGGTCCTTGTATGCAGGACACAGGGAGACCTCAGTGCAGGAGGGGCAAGGGAGCACATTGGAGGGTGGTCCTGATTAACACCAATCGCATGGGAAACAAGATACCAGAGTTTCAGGCACTGATACTTGGACTAGGAGAAAGGCCCTATGGGGATAGACTGGAGGAGTCAACCTGTACTCACTGGAGGAGAAAAGGAACAGGAGGGATATTATAGAGGTCTTTAAATATCTCAAAGGAATAAATAGGGTAAGCCTTGAGGGGGTGCATCAACTGAGGGAGGTAGAGGCCACAGGGGACACTCAATGAAGCTGGATGGAGGGGGAGACTGAGGGGGGAAATAAGGAGATGCTACTTCATTGAGATGGTAGTGGAGCCCTGGAATGCGCTGCCTGGGGAGTTGGAGGCTGATACAACTGTGGAGGGGTTCAAGAAAGGCTGGGTTAGGTATAGGGGTAAGGTGCATCCCAGAGCCCCGCTGGGGGGTGGGGGACCTTGTAAGGAGGGGGGAATAAAGAATTAACTGGTGTCCTGCAGTACAAACCAAGTTCCCTATCAGGCGGCAATAAAAATGAAATTTTTTCCCTGGTGTCCATTGGTCTGACCCAATCACTCTCATACCAGACACCATCAAAATAAAGAATTCCCTGACGTCCAGTTGTCCTCCCATGCCCTCCAATACCAGACAGAACAAAAAAATAAAGAATTTGTTTGTGTACAGTGGTCAACCCATGCTAACCCATAACAAACACCAGCACAATAAAGTATTAAGTGGCACCAAACAGTTCCCCCATGCCCTTCCATAACAGGTCCCACATCTAATACAGCATTCCCTGGTTTGACCCAATACCAGAAGGGAAAGAAGAGAAGGGAGTGAGGAGGCAAAGGTTCTAAAAGACCTTAAAACACTGTGGGTGGACCAGACATCAGGGCCTTACTGTGTGCTAAGAGTCCTGAAGGAACTGGCAAATGTTTTATCTGACGTGGAGCCTTTGTAAAGGAGTCTCTGACTCAAAAGTATTGTAATTCTGAAATGTTTAAATAAATATATAATTCCCGGGTGTCCAGTTGTCCCACCCAAACATTCACATAACATGCCCTGCCACACAGAAGTCATTCCCTGTTATACAGTGTTGACACTGCAAAAAAGTGCAAAGTAATGCACCTGGGAAACAAAAACCCAGGGGAAGAGTACACAATGGGGGGTGAGATACTGTCAACAACAAAAATTGAAAGGGACCTGGGGTAGTCATATCAGATGACCTAAAGGTGGGCCAGCAATGTGAGAAGGCAGTAAGGAGGGCTGGGGGGATACTAGGATGCATAAGGAGAGGCATCACCAGTAGAAAACAGGAAGTTGTTGGCCCTCTGTACATACAGTTGGTAAGACCGCATCTGGAGTACTGTGTACAGTTCTGGAGACCCCATCTCCGCAAAGACATAGATAGGGTGGAGGCTGTCCAGAGGAGGGCAACCAAAATGATGCAGGGTCTGCATCATAAGACATATGAAGAAAGAATAAAGGAACTAAAGATGTATAGCCTCGAGGAAAGAAGGGAGAGGGGAGACATGATAGAAACTTTCAAATACCTCAAGGGAATCAACAAAGTCCAAAAATGTAGCATCTTTTAGAAAAAGAGATGTTCAAAAACAAGGGGGCACAATTTGAAGATAGAGGGGGGACAGCTCAGAAGTAATGTGAGGAAGTATTTCTTCACAGAGAGGGCTGTGGATACATGGAACAGCCTTCCTGAGGAGGTCGTAGAGTCAAAAACAGTGGGGGAATTCAAGAATGCATGGGACAGACATAAGGCTATTCTAGTCGGGGGTAGGAGGAAGTAGGCTGTTGGTTAACTAGGATCTGCAGCTTATCCGTTAGGTAGGGAAATGGGCAGACTATGTGGGCCAATGGGTCCTTATCTGCCATCAAATTCTATGTTTCTATGTTTCTATGACACACACGCCCTTCTAATGCTCCCATACCAGGCACCACCAGTGATACCAACTGAGCAGTTCTGTACCGGGTGCCGCAAAAAATAAAGCCTTTCATGATGTCTAGTGGTCACATCCAATCCCTACCATAACAACCACCACCACAAATAAAGTATTAAGAAACTACAAATACGTCATTCCCTGGTGTCCAGTGTTCCCACCCATGCAGTCCCAACATCAGGGGTCACCAAAATGAAGAATTCTCTGGTGTTCAGTGGTCCATTCCAGCCCTCCCATTCTAGGCATCAACCAAAAACAACAATTTATCATGTGTCCAGTGGTCACCCAAAGCAATCCCATACCAGGCCGCACTATAAGTAAAGCATTCCCAAATGTCCAGAGTCCCAACTCAAGTAGTCACATTCCAGGTGTCATCAAAAATAAAGAATTCTCTAGTGTCCAGTGGTCTGGAGAGTTTTATTACTGGACTCCTGGATGTCTGTCCCTGTTCATCTGCTCGACTCCCCCCTTCTGCACATAATTCACTCCATCTTTTCCGATTTCCTTTCCCCCCAATCAGTGTTCTCCACTGCCACAGCCATTATGCCCCCAAAGTCTTCTTTATCCACCCTGCTCCACTCCACTGCATTCATCCACCTCAAACCCCTTCTCAAGCTTCTCTATGTCACTCCAAGGGAAAAGATAGGGCACGGGGTCAAAATGTCTTAATCGCATTGCACAATTTCTTGTTATTTTATGCTCTGGGGGGGCTTCACCCCCCATATATCCCTGTTATGGGGGGCTGTGCCCCGGACCCCCCACTTAGGATTCTAACTCCATGGGGGCCAACACAGAGAGTGCACAGGTTCGGGGTTCACGCATAATGCCGTATGCTATTAAGCGTTCAACATTATGACCCAGTAGGAACAGATAAGGGGAGTAAATGAGTATTTTACTATTATTTTTGACTGAAATACTCCCACTTTCTGATTTTATGAAGTTTTTTCCCACCCTGAAAATTTACAATATGTGGCAAGTTGACAGTACTATGAGATTCTAGCAGCCATGGTACTACACAGGAACCTGTAGGGGGTGAGGGGACAGAAGTTGCTCTCTGGCTGGTTAGAAGGACTGTTTCAACATGACAATGTTAAAAATAAAGGTCAAAGTATGACTCCACAGTGGTATTAGACAGTCAGTGACTGCAGGCATCCAGTTGGATTGAGACTTGGTTTAGATGTGGGGGGTACAAGATGAGTCAGTGGATGACAGTACTACCATTAGGATGAAAATACTACCAGGTGTAAGAAGGTAGTAGTAAATTCTTCTGAGTCCTAAAAATTATCCGGATCACTGTGTTACTCCTCATCATATCCACCCCATCTGGAGTATCCACCCTGATACAGATCTTGGTGGCATCTGCAAACTGGCAGACCTTTCCCTCCATCCCTTCTGCTATGTTGCTAATGAATAAATTGAACAGAACTGGCCTAATGACTAATCCAAAGGGAACCCCACTGGTCATTACCCTCCCATAATTGTAGCCCATGAGAATGAAATGATGTCCACTCCCACCCCCATCTTTATTAAATACTGAGCATAAGTACTTCTTCATTATTCAGTATTTCTGCCTTTTCACTGCTTCCCATGAACACTCAATGAACACATCCCTGTCCTCATCTGTGAGTGGGAGAGTAGGAGTTGGGTAATGGTGGAATGGACATCAATGGACAGTTTTCTTTTTTACGGAGAAAAAAATAACAAGGGACACTTTTCGTTTTTTCAGGGAGTTTGCTGAACAGATAAGGACACTAGGGGATTGGACACCCTGTGTCTGCATACTGTATGGGTGGGTTTACACAGCACACAACAATGGACAGACAGATAAGGACACTGGAGAATTGGGTGCTCTCAGTATCTGCATACTGTTGAGGGAAGGGGGAGTTACACAGCCGACAATAATGGATGGTTTTCTTTTTTTTAGGATAAAAAACAAGCATTTGTCAAAGCCGATTTGATGTATTGAAAGATGCCCACCTCTGCACCTTATTTATCCCCTTAAGATAATTGAATGTACCTATCATGTTTCCCCATCCCCTCCTTTTCTCCAATAAGTACATGTTGAGATCCTTTTAATCTCTCCTGATATGTTCTGTGTTGCACGCCATGTACCATCTTGGTTGCCTTTCCATGGGCTGTCTCCACCCTGTCAATGTCCTTGTGCATTTGCAGCCTCCAGATTTGCACATAGTACTGTAGGTGAGGCCTCACTAGTGCATAATACAATGGCATCACCACGTTGTGCCTCTGCCAGTGATACCTCTGCATATGCATCTCAGCATGCCAATGGCTGTCCTTGCATCAAGCATGCTCTGCTTTGACACCTTTTGGTCATCAGAACTGATAACTCTTTGGTCCTGTTCATTCTTGGTGATCATCAGCATCTCCACCCCATCCTATAACTCTCCACAGGTTTCTCTCTTCTCAGGTGTATTATTTGGGCTTCTTTGCATTGAACCTCAGTTGCCACTCCTCAGGCCATTTTTTAAGCTTCTCCATGTCCATGATCATTTTCTCCACCCTTTCTGGAATATTCACTCTGTTACAGATGTTGGTGTCATCTGCAAACAGGCAGACAGACCTTTGCTTCTAGCCCTTCTGCAAAGTATATAATGAAGACATTGAACAGGACTGGACCCAGGACTTGGGTATCCCTGAGGTACCCTGCTGGTCACCCCCTCTCCCCAGATTGGATTGCATTACCACCAGCCTTTGCCTCCTATCCATCAGACAGTTTCTAACCCAGTTTATCAGCTTGTGTCCCATTGCCAGAATACTCATCTTGTTACTCAGCGTTCTATGTTGAACGTTGTTGAAGGTTTTGCTGAAATCAAGGTATGTGACATCAAACTTCCCTCCCTGATTTACTTCCTTAATGAGGCATTAGGGTTTCCAACCCTAACCCCCTACCCTGCAGAGACTGACAGGCATTGGGGGTGTCCCTTTGGGTCATCAGCTGTAATGCTTATGCCATTCCACCCCCACCCTGCAGACATTGACAGGCATCAGGGGAATAATGAAATAAGCTGAGATGGGTGCAGTATAGGAGAATGGGGTGAACTTTTAGGCCAAAGACTCCAAGGCACACCCCTATGCCTGTTACTGGCTGCAGGGTGGGGATAGAATGGTGTGAGCATTATGGCCAACGACCCCAAGGCACATGCCCAAAGCCTGTCAGTCTCTACATGGTGGGGTGGGGGCGGCGTTACAGTTGGAAACCCTAGCATCACAGATGTTTGTTGGTATTTTCACTAAAAATGTTCAACATGGGCGTTTTGGGACACCACCTCATTAACAGTGGCACTACCATTTCGTTACTCAATCCCAAAAGATGATTTCGCAGAGCGACTGTACCATTTGGAGCCACAGGTGCTAAAACACATTTTGGGCAATATGTGAAAAATGACAGTTGTTCTGTTCATGAGGAGGTTTGAAAAAATGGCAATGTTGAAAATCTAGAGTGAAATTATGAGAAATTGGCAAAGTTACGAGCGTGTGTAGAAACTGCACAATGTATGCTCATGACGCAGATATTGTTTGGAATTTTTTCACCAGATTTGCAACATGGGCTTACTGGGACCCCACCTCGTGAACAGAGGTTCTGTCATTTCATTACTTGGTCCCAAAAGGTGATTCTGTGCAGCGACTGCAAAGTAACCTTTCAGGAATGATGAATGAAATGACAATAACATGTTCATGAGGTGGGGTCCCAGGAACCCCATGTTGACAATTTGGGCCCAAAATTCCTAAAAATGACTGAGATCATAGTAAGTTGAAACCCCCATTGATTCCAATTATACAGCTTACCTTTCATTCTTACAGTTTGCTGGTTGGCTTTGAAGAGTGCAGACGTGTCCCGCTCCACAGAAGATAGCATCTGCCGACGTCGGAGGATAAGTATGCGGTAAGGGAGGGGGTGTGAGGAGGTGGGTTCGGAGACGGAGGGTTGGGATGGGGGTGGGAAACAGGGAGACAACAAGGATTTTTTTATAGGTGAAAAAATAAAGAATGTGAGGAAGGTTTTCTTCATTTACAGATAAAAGGAATACCTAAAAATTTAGGCACACTGGGGTGGGCTCCCAGTGTGCCACAAATTACAATAGTGGTGGGTGGGGGGGAATGCTTATGAGGGGGATTGGGCACCCTGATGTCAGCTAGGGATATGGGGGAGGCAATCCGACACTGAGAGAGGGCAGGAAAGGGAATGGGAAAATTGTTTAACCAGGCAAAGATACAGGGGCTGCAGAAAATGGGGAAATTGTTTAATCACGAAAGATGCACTGAGCTGCAAGAGGGAGAGGGGAAATTGTTTAACCAGGAAGGGGCTGCAGCAAGTAATAGGGGAAATTGTTTAACCAGGAAAGTGACACTGAGCCGCAGCAGGTAACAGGGAAATTGTTTAACCAGGAAAGATGCACTGAGCTTCAGGGAGAAGGGAAATTGTTTAAACAGTAAAGACACACTAAAGGGCTGCAGGGAACGGGGAAATGATTTCATGAGGAAAGACAGAATACGCACAGCTGAAGGGCTCACATTTCAAAGGACAGAGCCACGTGTTGTGTCAGCTCTGTCCTTGGAATGTTTGCCGAGACCAGCCCCGTCAGCAAAACAGTGTCATCATGGTACTGTCTGCTGCTGTGCCAGCCACAGAATGGCCCTTCCAGCTCCACTGGCCATTGGGCTGACACCCCTCACACCCCTGTTTAGCAACTCTCATATCAACAAGTTTGTCTTCACTTGTGCGCACAACAAACTTAAAAAGGATACCCAGTTGGTCAATTGCCATTCAAATCCCTTCAAAACCAGACAACGCATGAACTAGGATCATGGGGCGCATCTCCCACACAAGGCCTCCCATACCAGATACAACCAAGTAATATGTGGAGAGCATCTTACCAGGATACTGTGAAGTCAGAAGCAGGAATCTTGAAGGGACAACTTCCCTCAGTACTGAAAAATAAAATATAGGAATGGAGTCACAAAGGATCCATAGTTCTTAGTAAATTAATAATATATGACATGTTCACAATAGAGTTATACTTATCTGATGGGGAAGGAGTCCTCATCCTTTCAGGCATGTGAAAGAGAAACAACAATAGGTTAATATCAAGAAGATACAGTAATGAGATAAGAAACCGAGAGTGGATAGATACTGTTGGTGCATCGGACTACATATGAGTGCAATGGTGCATAAGATCAATAGTTACTGCTAAAACAGAGTATAATAATAGAGGTATAGAGAAATAAAATTCATTAAAAGATAGGAGAAGAAAAGAGAAAGTGTTGTTAGTGGAGATGATTAGAAAGACCAGTGTTCTCTGCCTAGATGGCCAATTTTCAAGTGACTTAAAGTAGTATCCCAGGTGGGATAGGTGATATTCCTTTTGGTTCACTGGCCCAGTGTTGTCTGGACAATCAGTTAGGTTCCTTCACTGGCCCTTTTAATTGAGTCCATTCTTGGCACCCCTTCTGTAAATGAAGCACCTAGTCCATTTCGACCGTCAAATTGTCACAACATGCACCTTGATAACATGTGCTATCACACATTCTCACTTTGACCATCAAATTGGCACAACATGCACATTGATAACATGCACTATCATGAATTTAGCACCCTAATATAATATGGTCAATGGCCAATTTCTTCAGCAAAGATCAAAACATTAAAAAAACCAAAAAAAATACCAACTCTCACTAAACATGGGTCATATCGTTTAGCTGAGCACAGATTCATAAAACAGCTGTTTAAAACCTCTATAAAACAGTGAGTAGGTTGTCCCACAGGTAGAAGAAAATGTGGGTCAAAATTAAAACCTATGGCCCAGATATTCAAAAGGGTTGCGCCATGCACAATAGGGATGCACCAGCGCAAGTCCGAAAATGCGTCATTCTGCGATATTCAGAGGGAGACAGATGTCCCCACAAATCACACTGCACAAGAGCACAATGATAATGAATGCATGTGCAACTGAAGGGGGAGGAATCATGCATAAATGGCGCAGTGCGATATTCAACAAGATGCGCCATGCGCAATAGGGGAGCAAGCGAAAGTTGCGCGATAGTGGAAATGAACCAAAATAAAAAGAAACAAGAGAGAGGCACAAGAACGCTACAGGGAAGGCACATGTTGCTGAACCATAGCCAGCCACACAGGCAACACACACACAGGGCAGAACAGAGACAGATCCCCTGGAACCCCCAGGAACAAGGAAGATGTGGGGAGCCACAGCCACAGTGAAGTGCAAAAGGGGGAAGTGCCACACAGCACTGAGGCCACCACAGGAAGGTGTTCCCGGTGCAGGGGAAGTAGCAGCAAGGACAGCGGGTGGAACACAGAAACAGCTGCCGGGGGAGGGACTCAAGCCAGGGACATGGCCAGTGCCACCATCCAGATGGAGGCAGTTATGAAGGGGGTGAGAAGGCAGGCAGAAGGGGGCGCGGCCATGGAAGGGCCTGTCGGTGGTATGCCCCCAACAGGCAGTACCGGGCCCACACCAGCTTCGAGCTGTACACCAATACCGAGATCGTGGGCTGGTACCACCTGAACCGGGCAATTCTGAGGCAGCTCTGTGAGCTGTGCAGTGATGTGATGCAGGCACCCACATGACGGAGCCATGCTGTGTCAGTGGAGACAAAAGTGACAGCTTGCATGTGCCTGCTCACCACGGGTACCTTCCAGAGACCAACAGGGGACATGACAGGCATAACCCAGTCAGCCGTGTCACACCACCTCACCCAATTCCTCAGCGCACTGCTGCCACATGCTGCGGAGTACATCCATTTCCCCAGCTCACCGGCGGAGCGCACAGCAAACATACAGGAGTTCAACAGGGTAGCACGTATGCCTGGAGTGCTAGGGGCAATAGACTGCACCCATGTGGCCATCCGCACACCACCTGGCCCTGAAGGGGCCACATACATGAATTGGAAGGGGTATGCAAGAATCAACTGCCAGGTGTTGTGCGATGCCAGGGGGGCCATAATCAATGTCTGTGCCATGCACCCTAGGGGAGCACATGATGCCTTCATCTGGCAACAGTCAGCACTGTGCTACAGATTCGAGAGTGGGGACATCCCCACTGGCCACTTAGTGGGTGAGTATGCAAACCACGCACAAAGACATGGAGGTTGGAAGGGGCATAGTCAGAGGTGACATGGGTATTGGCCTAGATGGCCCAAGGCAGGGCGACGCTGATCACCAAACTAACTTCCACCCTCTACACACAGGTGACAGTGGATACCCACTTCATCCCTGGCTGCTCACACCATACTGGCAGCCCGTGACCCCATCACAGCAACACTACAATGAGGCACATGCCACCACACACAATGTCATTGAGCGGGTGTTCGGGATGCTGAAGGCACGTTTCCATTGCCTGGACACGTCTGGTGGTGCCCTACAGTACAGCCACTCAAAGGCCTGCTGGCTATTCCTGGCCTGTTGCATCCTGCACAACATGACCAATGACTGTGGGATAGCCGTACAGGTCAAAGAGGGGGATAGCGATGGGGACGATGAGGATGCTGGTGAAGATGGTGATGGGCAGCCCCCCCTTGGACAAAGGGACCCTGACTGATCCAGCTGGCACAGCTTCACTGGGACACCATCACAGAGGAGCACTTCAGCCAACCCAGGCATGTCATGGGGCCATGTGCAACCACCAGTGGCAAAGGCACAACCCACAAACACACATGGACAAACACCAGGGGTGCATGTCGTTAAGAGAAGTGACCGAGCATGGAACTGCACACACCACCAGGGATGGGCAAGGTCTAACACGGCACATGGTCTCACACACACACACCTCACAAGACATGCACAAAGGGTAGGAGGCACGCCGACCCCGACCGCCACCGGTAGCCACACACACGTCCACAGACCACCACGCCCAGTGCCTGTCATTGTGCATGTGTCAGATGCAGGGCACCATTGCACAGTGGTGGACAGCACAATGCAGGCATCATCATGCACACACCACAGTGGACAGCAGCCGGAAGGGTGTGCAGATGGAACATGTACATGCGTGCAGGGCCGGGTACCCCACCCGTGCATTGCACGTTGAACAACACAATGCACACAGGGCAGCATCAGACAGTAGCCGTGCTGGGAGACAGGTCAGTCATGCGCCACAGTGTCATGGCCACCATGGATGCGTGGGTGGCCCCACCAAGACCCGCCAGCAGTGACAGGCTGACCAATGGCCTCATGGGGTAGCACCGACGGTACCCCAGGGGTTCCACTGTGTGAACATGACTGTGCTCGTGCAGGGGTCTGCAGCACACTGAACATGCCTGCGCCAGGCCTGCTCGGGATGCCCACAGCTGAACCCGGTGTTGACAAGGAGGGTGTCGCATGACACCAGGAATGGGGGGTGGGCATTGCACTGCACGGTGTCTGTGACGCATGGGAAAATAACTGTGTGCCCATTGTGGCCATGACAGCTGTGATTGCCTGTGTCTGCCTGTCAATGGCAGCGCTCACATCCTCCCGCAAATGGTCCATCCCTGTCAGGAGCAGAGCAGTGTCTCTGCTGCGCTTCTCCTCTGCCTGGCACAGAGCCGCACTGAGTGCATCCACTGCCATCACAAGCCGCACCTGCTGATTGACTGATGCTTGGGGTATGTGGGTGTGCTCATCTAAGAGGTCATCTGCCTGATTGGCATGCTGTCCCTCATGGTGTTCACGGCCCTGATGGTCAGCACCCCTTGAGGTTGGGCACCACACACCAGGGCCAGGCCTGGGCATGTCCACAGGTGGTGCATTGATGCTGCCCCCTGACACTGTACCCCCATGGCCATTGGCTGACTGCTGACACTGCCCCTCTGGCTGCCGCTATCCAGGGCTCAACAGTGCCGCCACAGTGGCCGCAACAGTCCCACTGTCCTGGACACACACCAGTGCTGCCCCACTGGTGCAGACAGGCACAGGCTGGGACTGTGATGTCACGCAGGCCTCCACGGCAGCACCACCCATGGCCATGCCCGTGATGTCACCTGCTCTGTGGCCATCCTGTGGCCCACACGTATCACTGCCCATGACGTTAGCTCCATCATCATCAGTGATGGATCCAGCACCAGCCCAGGTCTCAGCATGCTGACATCCATGGATGCTGGCATGCTGGGATATGGGCAGGGCCTCCTCCACACCAGCTCCACCAACATCAGTCCGGACGTCCAGGCAGGCCCACTGTCGCCCTGACCCTCGTATGCCTGTGGAGGTGGACGGGCCCTCCTTTATCTCCATGCTACCACCCTCAGTGGAGAAGCCCATCACCGCTGACCCATGTAGATGTGCAGGAGCTGTAAGGGAAAGACAGTAGCATTAATGTATGTGTCCTACCCTGTTCCACCCCCCCCATTGACAGACCAGGACCTATCATGCAGTGACGGGCTACCACCCATCTGGAATCCACCACCTGGAACACCCTCGATGGCACAACACTGCATGCTGCCAGCAACCCACTCTTCTTGTGGTGTCAGGCGTTGCACGTCCGGCTGTCCCCCACCAGTCGCAGACCATGCTGCCCTGATGGCAGCCACCTTTTCCTTAATCCTCCGCTTGTCCATGCCCATCTTCTTTTTGCACTCCTGCATGGACCACTGGTGGCTTCCATGCAGGTTGACGGCACATGCCACCTCTTCCCATGCAGCAACACAGGCCTGTGGTGTTCCCTGGCATCCACTGAGCAGCAGTTCCTGGTCAAGGTAGGCCTCAAACAGGGCATCTGTTTCTGCCTTGGTGAAGTTAGGCCTCCTCTTCTGCCCACGTCTCTGTTCCTCTTCCTCCACCTCACGATCGGTCATTATTCTTCCTGTGAGAATGACAGGTGTTACCTGTGACTGTGCAGTCCCATGCATGTCCCAAACACTACAGTCCACAGTCCCAAACAGCATGTAACTCACCACAATAGACTGCAGTAACCGACTATGGCCAGTGCAGCCCAATGTCGCATTTTTATAGCGCAACGCATGCAAATGAGGTGAGGCGCATTTTTAAGTGGATGCAAATGCAGTGTCTGCGCCATTGAATGGCTGATTAGCTGATTTGCATATGCCGGCTGAATATCGCGCTGTTGCGCTTTGCGCAATTGTGTTGAACGTGCTCAGCCAAGGGCACAGTTCTGTGACATACACAGTACACACCTAACTGCGAATGCCCAGGGTGATGATGCAGGTGCCTGCTGCGCTGCTGACGTGCTGTGCATAGGATGCAATGCAGGGCATGGCCACCTTTGTGCCAGTGGGCGCCTGTGCTGTTCACATATGGTGCTGTGCACAGGCGCCGCACTCGGGCCAGGACGCTGTAGAGCCCACAGGAGGTGGCACACAGGCACCCAATCGCCTCACATGCATTAGGTTCCAGTCGCACTGTGGCTATCCATGCGTGAGAGACCCTTGACCCTGTGCCCAACCTTTGCACCCTAGGCGCAATGCATCTGGCATGGGTGCACCACTATTGCACTGTTCGGTGACAGTGCGATAGGGAATGGCAGCGCTGTACTGCACAGCATCTGCACATGATGGGACCGTGCTGCCGAGTGCCATTTTGACTCCAACTATCTGCTGAGATGCCTCAGAGAAGGGCTGCTATGTGGAGCCAGGTGGAATTAGCAAATCTGGTAGCCATTGTAGAGCCCCATGCTGGGGCTCTATATGGTGATGCACCCCTGGACAGGGCCAGGAGTGCAGTTTGGCAGGAGGTGGCTGATGCACTGAAGCAGGCCACAGGAATCAGGCACATGGCAGAGCAGAGTCACCACAGGTACGGGGACCTCAGGCGCAGGAACCTGGACATGCTTGTCTGCCTGTGGGGACGTGCCAGGAGGGGCACAGTGCCACGGCCAGGTAGGTGCCCCATCCATACACTGTTATCGTCCATACGGGTATCACGGTTGCATGTGTCTGGCACATGGGGGGGCCATCCAGTGTTGGCCGTGGTGGTGGTATCGGGTTGGGGGTGGATGGGTATGGCTGTGTGGGACTGCACACACATGGGCGTGGGAGGACTTTACTACCAGATTGTACTGATGTTCCTCTCTCCATGTTTGCACCTTAGGCCCAGAAGAGCGCAGGCTGGCGAGGGAGAGGAGGCGCCACCAGGAGGACCAGCAGGCCAGGAAGGGTGAAGGTCTGCAGAGGCGCAGGGACCAGCCTGATGATGGTGAGTGCCATACATCCATGATTACTGTTGCATGCTGTGTAACCGGGTGGGCAGTGGGGCATGGCCACCATCCACTGACACCACTGCCATGCACGCAACTTGTTACAGTCAGCACTGTCCAGTGGCACTGCATGCCTGGGAGTGCATCAATGGTGGTCCATGCGTGCACCGGGTACATGGCTGTGCCACTGTCTTCACACCGCATAACCAAGTCACTGTATGGCCACGGTGGTGCTGTGCAGGACATGGGCAGTGGGTGTGTGCAGTGGTCCACATGGCTGTGGGTGCCTGGGTAGGCCGGTCTTGTGGACACGGTCACTGTGGGTGGTTGCACACCATCACAGGGGTGTGGCACATGGCTGTATGCCATGCACAATGTGTGGGCTGCAGGGGGCTGGACAGTCACACGTATTGACTCTGCTCCCTCGTCCTAGGTAGACGGTGACTTCAGGCCATCAAAAGGGGACTGCAGAAGCTGCTACAGGTGGCGAGGGCAACCCTGGAGCTCCTCCAATGGATGGACCAACACGGGGTGAGGAGGTGTAGGAGACATCGGCGCCACATGGAGGACAACTGGGGCAGACGATAGCCCATCCATGCCCCTGAATACACCTTCCCCCCTGGACCCACCCTCACACCCTTCTTCCCTCTCCTATATGTTCACCCCTGCCCCTTACCCACCCCACCTGGTATGTGGCCCTTCCCCCCATTGTACATACTTGTGAATAGTTTTTTTGATTACCTGTTTTTAATACATTTGTTTTGTCATGACAACTGTGGTGGTCTCTGATTTGCAGTGGGCTACAGGTGCTCAGCTGCAGTGGTGTGCATGGTGTCAGGGGTGGTGCACGCATGGGCATGTGTGTGTGTCTGGAAGGGAACCACCTATGGTATGGGCAGGGGAATCAGTCACTGTCTGTGGTTTGTGTGTTGTTCTCGGTGCACTGGATGCCTGTGTGCAGTGGTCCATGGTGCATGCACTATGTGCATGGCACCCCTGTCAGACCGTCCATGGCCTGTACAGCTGACACCCTTGCATATCTGTGATATGCATGGTCTGCTGGCATGTCAGTGGTGGCTGTCCATGCTGGATAACAACTGTACCCGGCACACTGCCAGGTTGCCTCCCATCACCAGTATGGTACACATCTGCCTCCGGTGGCACTGTTGCCTCCGCTGTTGTTGTCCTCCCCTCCATGCTGTCACTTGTGTCTGTTGCAGGGGATGTGCTCCAGTGTCTGTCACTTGTGCTCCGGCCGCATGCTGGTGGAATACAGCTTCATGGTGCCTGCGCAGGGTGGCTGGCACACCTGTACCATGTAGGGGTGCTGGACGTGTGTACACAACAACTGTGGCCACACGCCAGTGGCTTCATTGACCCGTTACTGTGTCCCTGTGTTGGGGTGCCCTTGGGTATGGGTGTGTGTTTGTCCATGCACTGTGTTGCATCCTGTGTGGCGCATGCTTCCATGCAACACTGTGTGTCTGTGCTGGCTGTTGTGGCCAGTGCTGGGATGGGATGTGTCCATGGGAGGGTGTGCAGGGTGCTGTAGCACTGGCAGTGTGGTCCGGGGCATGCCCAGTCGCATGTGGGGTACCTTGTGTGGCGATGCATGGTCGGTCTCTCAACTATACCTCGGAAGGGACGTGCAGGGTGGAACTGTGTATGCTGTTGTTGCATTGCTGTCTGCTGCCGCCCGCTGCAGGGTGCACATGGTGGGGCTGCCTTGCATGGCTACGTGGTGCACAGGGTTGCATTGTTACAGTATGGGTGGTGGCACGCATGAGGTGTCCTGCACTGTTGGGCGCTACTCCTGGGAAGGGTGTATGGTGATCGTGGTGCAGGGTGTGCTCTGCATTGGTGGGATGGTGTGTCACGGGGTGGTCGGCCCTCCTTGTGTGCCAGTCACAGCTTGCCAGGGGGTGTGCTGGGGCACCATGGCCCAGCTGTGGGTTGGTTTCTGGTATCCATGGGCCAGTGGTTATTCCAACTCTCCCCCAGTTGTGCAGTGCATGGGGTTTGGGGGACGATGTCTGTTCTGCTGTGTGCTCCTCTGCATATCTATGACATGGGTGGTGGGCCCCTGCATCCCTGGTTGTTCTGTTGCATTGCTGCCCTGCTCCACGGGTCTTCCCTGGTTGCGCTATGGTGCATCTGGACTGCTCCACTGAACATCCCTTGTTGCGCTATGGCGCATCAGAAATGCGCAGCTGCAAATCCCTGGTTGTGCTATGGCGGGTGGTGCAATATTCAGTTGTGTGCCGAAGGCACATCTTAGTCTGTGCAGCTTTTGAATATCCAGCCTTGCGCATGGGCACAGTGGCCTTGCGCTTGCTCCTGCTGCTGCGCACTTTTTGGGTGCAGTTTGAATATCTGGGCCTATGTGCCAATTGTCCCAATCCACAACCCAAAAATTAACCCTGCACATCAAGTTAAGCATTTCCTGGTGTGCAATGTCAACCTACACATTGAAGCTAGGAATAAAACTTTGTGATTTCTGTGACTGTACAACTGTCTCTTTGGTTCCCAGTAGTCTTCCCCCCCCCAGGGGACATGCAGCACAGCAGCTTAAGCATTATCTGGTGTGCAATGGCCTCCAACACGCCCTCCCACATCAGTCCCCACCACCAAAAGCGCATTCCTTGTTGACCAGTGGTACCCCATTTCCTTCCCATGTCAGGCGTCACCACATTGAGCATTACCTGGTGTCCAATGAACCCCAACAAGCCCTCCCAAACCAGGCCCACCACCAAAACAACCATTCCCTTATATCCAGTGGTCCCCCAATTCACTCCCATATCAGGCATCACCACATGTTAAGCATTACCTGGTGTCTAATAAACCCCAACAAGCCCTCCCAAACCAGGCCCCACCACCAAAACAATCATTCCCTGATATCCAGTGATTCCCCAATTCTCTCCCATATTGGGCATTGCATGTTAAGCATTCCATGGTGTCCAATGACCCCCAAATGCCCTCCCAAACCATGCCTCACCACCATAAAAACCATTCCCTGATTTCCAGTGGTCACCAAATTCACTCCCATATTAGGTGTCATCACATGTTAAGCACTCCCTGGTGTCCAATAGCCCCACACAAGCCCTCTCATATAAGGCCACACAACCAAAAATACATTCCCAGCCCTACAATGGTCCCCCAATTTCCTCCCATATCAGGCATCATCACGTTAAGCAGTCCTTGGTGTCCATTGACCACCAAAAGCCCTCTGAAACCAGGCCCCACCACCAAAAAACACATTCCCTGGTGTCCGTTGGACCCCCACTTCACTCCCATGCCATGTGTTCAGTGGCCCCCCAAATGCCCTACTTTATCAGGCCCCACAACCAAAGTGCATGTAAAACACAGGACTAACCTGGACTAGTTAATCAAATGATGTTCGTTAATCCTCAGAAAACTCAGACCACGAGTCTACTAGATGGATGTTATTGTCGTTCAGTAAGAAGTTCAATCAGGAGCTTTCCCGCAGGAAGACATGAAGTTAGATGATAACATTTTCTAGATTTAGTATATGTGTGTGTGTGTGTGTGTATGTTCCAAATTTAGTGGGGATTCACTTGCATTCACTGGTATCCAATAACCCCTCAACAGCCCTACCATACATAGGAACACATAGAATAGAGTAGGAATAGTAATAGGAGGTTATACTGCCCTTGGACATGTCACTAGTAAGGCCACATCTAGAGTATGGCATTCAGTACTGGTGCCCACACCTCATAAAGGACATTAACTTTCTGGAGAAAGTCCAGAGGAGGGCTATAAGAATGACAGTGGGTCAGCAGGGTAAGGCATATGAGGAAATGTTGCGGGCACTGAACATGTACTCTCTGGAAGACAAGAGAGGCGACATGATTGGGACCTTCAAATACTTGAAAGGGATAAATAAGGTTGATAAGAAGAGTCTCTTTATGCTGAGTGGCAGCCATCACACTAGGGAGCACAGTCTTAAGCTGTGGGGGTGGGAGGTTTAGGAGGAAGGTCAAGAAGCACTTCTTCACAGAGAGGGTGGTGGACACTTGGAATGCAGTGCCAGAAGAGGTCATCTCATTGAAGACAGTGGGCAGCTTTAAGAGAGGCTGGGATAGGCATAGGGGGAAAGTAATGATCATGAGTAAGGAGGATGGGAGGAGTGTGGAAGGAGGGCAGGCACATTAGCTCAAGCTGTGAACCATGCAATATGAGCAGACTTGACAGACCAAATTGCCTTCCTCTGCTGGTTCTTTGTATAGTCATATATACTTAGGAATGTGACAGCAGAAAAGGACCACCATGCTCACCCAGTCTGCCTAGTGAGCCTAGAATTTGACTAGGCTTCTGTTGTGCCCCCCCCTTTGAACCCACCCCTCATTCTTCTCCCCCACCACTACCTTAGGCAGCCCATTCCAGTTGTCCCGCCCTCTCAGTGAATAAAAACTTCCTGAAGTTACCCATAAATTTACCTCCCTTGATCTGGAAATCATGACCCCTCACTCTTGGCCTCTCTTTCAACTGAAAAAAGTTCTCCACTGGCACCTTATTGATACCCTTGACATATTTAAAAGTCTCAATCATATCTCCCCTCTCCCTCCTCTGTTCTAGAGAGTACATGCCCAGATCCCTTCAACCTCCCATCATATAGTAAGTGCTCTAGCTCCCTCACCATCTTTGTTGCCCTCCCCTGAACTTGCTCCACCCTCTCTACGTCCTTCCTAAGGTAGGGCCTCCAGAACTGGACCGCATACTCCAGGTGAGGCCTAACCAGCTGTGTGTACAGGAGTATTATGACTTCACTGCTATCCAGGGAAGCAGTGGTAGCAGAAAGTCGCCAGGAGCCAGTCTTTGAGGTGGGTTTTGAACTGGCAGTGGGTGTCGCATGAACAAAGATCTGCAGGCAGTTTATTCCACAGTGTAGGGGCTGTCACTGACAATGCTCTGTCACTCATGTTGGAGCCATCTGGGAGTAGTGTTGGCCTGGTAAGGGCTTTAGATACCAAGGGCAGCATAGGGAGAAAGTCCTGAATCACAGGGGTAGTGGTTACCTGGAGTCCCTTAGAACTAGAAGGAGCAATGGAGGTCAAAATAGTATCACTCCATGTTGGTGGTATCTTTCAATGAACTCTTCCATTTTCTATGTCAACACTTCTTTACCCTGCTTATTTAAAGGAGGGAAACATCCAGCTGGATTTGGGCCATGCCTCAGTGTAAGGCATGGCCCGATTAGGCTTTTCACAAAGTAAAGTAGTTTTTTTAACTTACGGCTACAGAAATATATTATTCATATCTGGTTGATCCTGCCTCCCTGCTGCCGGCATTGCGAACGTACGGGTCAACTGCCATACCATACCTGGTCTCAGTACAGCACCAGGATATGTACTTTGGAAAATGGAGCTGTTAATAGCTCTGCTTATACGGGCTATCTATGGACATGCCCCCGGCTGCTCCCTGTGTCAGACGTCGCACTGGGACAGCCATGGGGGGTTGTGGGTGCGCCCATACGTCTGCAATGTCGGCAGCAGGGAGGCAGTATCAACCAGATCCGAGTAATATATTTCTGAAGCTGTAAGTTAAAAAAAATACTTTACTTTGCAAAAAGCCTAATCGGGCCATGCCTCATACTGAGGCATGGCATGAATCCAGCTGGACATTTCCCTTTAAGTGTAACCTATCCAGGGAGAACAGGCTTTCATCCTACAATGTGGTTCTGCAGTCCCCTGTCATTCCATAGCCTTTCCTAACACATCAAACCAAGAGCCACCTGTTGAACTCAGTTAATCTTGGCTTCCTCAGAGCTACCTCGTGGAACAGGCAGTACTTCAGAGAATGCTATTGATCTAAAATGAAGGTTCTGACAGAACCTTGCCAAAGCCTCAAACCTATCCTGCACCTCCAACAGACTATGCCCCTGCAAGGTCATTTGTTCCCAAGTGGAATATCAGGTGCGTTCTTTCATCTTGCAGTTTCTCCCTGGAAGAGATGTGATGGATCACCTGAGCTGCTGTCATGCCTGGCAAACAGCTGACCTAGATTTTGCCCCCCCCCCATCCCTCCAGCCAATGCCCCTTACTATGGAGTCCCTGAAAATTTGAATCTTGTCCTCCAATTTTTTGGAGCTGTTCCCAAATCTGCCAGCTCACCTGCCCCCCATCACCTGTTTTCCTCTCCTGTGTCTCCCCCACCCCATTCATGATCGCCTTCTTTTCCTGTCTAGGAGCTGAGTTTCTCCATTCCTCCTCTCTCACACTTTTTTCTTCCGAGACCCTTGTCCTGCTGTTGAGGTCTGTCAGTTGGGCCCCATATTCAATACAATCCTGCCCATGCCCTACCTCTTTATCACTACTCCTTATACCTGCCCCTCGAGTGGTACTATTTTGACTTCCATTGATCTTTCTAGTTCTAGGGGACTGAGACTCCAGGTAACCACTACCCCTGTGTTTCAGGACTTTCCCCCTAAGCTGCCCATGCTATCCAGAGCCCTTACTAGGCCAGCGCTACTCCCAGATGTCTCCCCCTGTTGTCCTTTTTCCCCTTACTGTCGGCCAGCAACTTCCCTTCCTTATCCATTGTGAACAGTTCAGTACCGCATATGTGTATGCAGTTCTGGGAGTCGGCTGACATGAACAGCCAAGTGGAATAACACACAGCCACACTAAGGCCAGAAATACACTTTATTTGTGATTTCTGTGACTATAAAAATGTCTCTTTGGCCACCAGTAATTAGTCTCTCTCCATTCTGCAATGGCACGTCAAAAATTTATTTTGCCAAACTGCCCTTATTTATTTATTGTTTATTTATTTGCTTTTGGTAACCGGATGGGTGCACTAGGCATGGGAATTCCTATTGTTAGGAACAACCCGGGAGGATACAAGTCAAATATATGAGAAATACAATGTGATGCAGCACATAGAAAAGGTAAACAATGGGAAGGAGGTCAGAAATACAACAACTTAGCAACTGGGAGAAATACAGAGTTGGGCAATGTCAAAATATAAACAATACAGTTAGGAAAAAGTAAAAGTATAAACAAGTGCCAAACAAGTACAGTATTGGTCCAGACTGGTATTATGTACAGAATACAATAAGTGCCATTGTGAGGCTCAAGCATAGAAAAGTAGAAACCGGGGGTGTCGTAGGGAACAGGGAAAAAGGTGAGAAGGATGAAGGCATGCAGGGAAGGGGAAGAAGAAGAGTGCAGGAAAGCCGAGGGTGAAAGTTAGAAAGGATGGATGAGCTAAGGTGGATGGAAGCATGTGCAAGGATTTGAAGCCCATAGATGTTCGTGGTGGAGTTTCTTGAAACCAGCATGGCTAGAAGCTAGGCAAATAGCTTGAGGGATAGAATTCCAATACTTAGGGGCAGTGTAAGAGAAAGCTTGCGTACCCATAGTGGTTTTGCTTCTGGGGATGAAGAGAGGGGCTTGGTCATTAGATCAGAGACCATAGATGGGAGTTTGGGAATGTAGCAAGGAGGCGAGGGACTGGGAGAGGCCTGATCTAGTTATACCATCAATTAGAGAGCCATAGGACAGGAGTTGGTGAGCAGCAGGGCTGGGCCATTTTAGGTCTGCATAAAGCTGACAGTGGTGTTTGAACCATGGTGATGCAGAGGTGTAGTGGCAGATGTTATTATCGGTGGTGTCCCACTTATGGAGAGAGGTCTTAGATGCACCTAGGTAGGTGACTGAGCCATAGGCCAGGGCCAGGAGCAGTAGGCCTTGTGACACGGCAAGCCTGGCTGAAGGGGTAAGGGCATCGCTAGTATGGTAAGCACCTCTGATTTTAGCATTAATTGATTTGCAGGTGGCGGTGATGTGGAGGTCGAAATCCAGGGATTCATCGAGAAGAATGTCCAGGTATTTGAAGGAGCTAGTGCTAACAAATGGGGAACCATTGACACATGATATTTGAAGGGAGTTTCGATTCGCTTTGAGTCTGGCCAGAGAGCCGAGAGGCATGGAATGCATTTTGCTTGCATTAAGAAAAAGGTTGTTTTCTGTTAGCCAGGACTGAATGCTTAAGAAGTCCAAGGCTAGGGAGTGGTTGATATCCGAGATATTACTAGCACTGTGGTAGATGACAAGATCATCTGCGCAAAGCAAGGAAGAGCAGGTTGGTGCAAACGATAGGAGGTCATTTATAAAAATAGAGAAAAGTAAAGGGCCAAGTATGGAGCCCTGGGGAAGACCTATAAGTATGGAATAAATAGCTATTGAACCAGGCCACACTTGCCCTGCCTGTGCATACTGTGCCCTTGCCCTACCTGTACACACTGTGACAAAAAAAACTCACTTTGTCCCATCAAACGAAAAGCACTTCCCGGTCTCCAATGGCCTCCCAATACCCTCACAAACCAAGCACTGCCACAATAACAGCATACCCTGTTGTTCAGTTGTACCCCAGTTCCCTCCCATACATACAAACATACGAATGTGCCAGCAGAAACAGACCACCCGGTCTATCTAAGTCAGCTTGAGTGTGCAGCTAGTACCCCTAGTTTGCAGCTGCCCCACCCCCCTCCCCTTTGTCATCCCACTGCCACCTTCCCCACCCTCACTCTCCCCTGTTCCCTGTCCCATGTCTTTTTAAAGCTGTTCACAAATTTACATATCACACATTCTGGTAGTGCATTCCATTTTGCTACCACCCTCTCCGTGAAAGAGTGCCTCCTCATTTCCCTCCTAAATCTTCCCCCCTCTATTCTTAGCCCATGCCCCCTGGTATTCCTCCCCCTCCTTAGCTTAAAGACCCCATCTGCCCCATCCTTATTGATTCCCCTCTGATACGTGAATTTATTTATTTATTGGAACATCAGTTTAACAACCTTTGAGCCAGAGGCTCATCTACAAAAGTACCTCGTCACAGTGAGGACAAAACAGTGCAGGAAAACAACAACCAAGCAGACAAAACATCTGAGAACAATTAGGAAGCAGCCAGAAAATCCAGGCATTTGTCAAACACAGTATACAAACAGACTTACATGTGCACTTTACAGCGTGGACAATATGCAGTAGTTACATGGAGATTGATTTAGTGGGAAGAATAAAGGTAAGGCTGGGTGGGAGGTATCAGAAGAGGAGTGTGGGGAAGATAGTAGCAAGTAAAGGTAGAGCTGGACAGAAGGTCAGAGAGCAGCTCAGTGAGCCTTGTCTGGGAGGATAGGAGGAGGCTTAGAGGCAGGTACAGCTGCGTGTTGAGAGCACGTAATTTCTAAGACTAGTTTTGAAGTTCGATAACGAGGTGGCATCAGTGACTCTGGCAGGGAGGGCGTTATACCAACAAGGGGCTCTGTAGGGGTAAGCCCTTTGACCTTGCGAGGTTCTTGCCCTCGGTATAACTAGTGCAGTTTTTGCGGGATATGTGGGTATGCACTGTAGGGTTAGCACGATGGATAGTGGTTGACAGAATGTCTCTACCATGTCCCCCTTTCCCTTCTATCCTCCAGGGTGTTCATATTCAGGTCTCCCAGCCTGCTGTCATAGTCTCTCCCCTCCATTCCACATATCATCTTCATTGCCCTCCTCTGCACCCCCTCCAGTAGCCTGATATAACGCATCAGGTATGGCCTCCAAAACTGCACATGGTACTCCAACTGTGGTCTTACTAGAGAGCTGAGCAAGATCACCTCTCTTCAACTGGATGAAAAACCCCTCGCTATGCACCCCAGCATTTTGTTCACTTTTGCAGCTGCTTTCCTGCACTGGGCAGTATTAATCATGGTCCCTGCTTCCAGTACCCCTAGGTGCTTCTTCTACTCAGTGATTCCCAGTTTAGCTCCTCCCAACCAGTATTCTCTCCTTGGGTTCTTCGCTCCGAAATGCTTAACCTTACACTTCTTCGCATTGAACCTCAGCCGCCACCTCTCTGGCCACTCCCCTAGCTTGCTTAGGTCCCCCTGCAGCTGCTTCCATCCCTCCATTCCATCCACCACTGCTCCTATTCTGGTGTCATGTAATGCATAGACCAGGAATCTACAAGATAGATGTTCTTGTCGATCTGCAAGATGTCCGATCAGGGGCTTTTCTGCAGTAAAAAACATTGATATGATAATGAAAACATCCCATATCAGGTGACATCTCCCTGGTGTACAATGTCAACCCCCACATCCCCTCCCAAATCAGGCCCCATCGCCAAAAAATTCACCCACATACCAGACGGAACACCATGTTAAGCATTCCCTTGTGGCCAATGCTCCCCACTCCCCCACAAGTTCTCCCACATTAGGCCCCAAAACCAAAAATGCTAGTAGATTTTGTATGAGGCTAATAATCCCTGCAGGCTTGTACTTGAGAAGGTAACATTTCAATATGTACAGCAGCTGGGCCATTGGAAAAGTCTGTGCGGCTAGTGGATAAATAAATGATTATATTAAAATGTTTTTTTTGATGCAGGCAGGTGTTCTCTTTGTGGGTAGGTCCCAGACAGAAAAGGCATGCCGAAGATGATACACTCGTGGATTTTGTTGATTCCCTTGAGGTACTTGAAAGTTTCTATCATGTCCTCCCTTTACCTCTTTACTTTGATAGTATACATATTAAGCACCTTTAGTCTCTCTTGATTTTATTTTATTGATTTTATTGAGAGATCAGAATTACAAACTTTTGAGTCAGAGACTCCTTTGCAAAGGATCCATGTCATGGAGTAGAAAACAAGAGAAATGGACAATAAAATTAAAGGTATTACAAATGAATGCAGAGGGTAAAACAACCCAGAGTCAGGTATGGTACAAAGGTTTCAAGCAAATTAAACTGTTGCTTACATTCAAATTTCAAGGATGATACAAGGTTTCATAAGTCAATGAAACGGATACTTATGACTCAAGACCATACTTTCATATGGTTTCTGTTGCAGACCCTGCATCATTTTAGTTGCTGTCCTCTGGACTGCCCCAATACATCCCAATATCACCCTAGCTCTCCTTACTGCCTTCTCATACTGGTTGCATTCCTTTAGGTTATCCGAAATGACTTCACCCAGGGAATGCTTAACACCAGGTTAAGAATTTCCTTGCTCTACCAAACCACGTCCCACCCCCCAAAAAGCTTTCCCTAATGTCCATGGATTCTCATTTCACTCCATCTCTGATGCTACCACAAGTCAAGCATTCCCTGGTGTATAGTGGTCTACAACAAGCACTCTCATACCAGTATCTACCACAAAGAAAATCATTCCCCATTGTCCAGGAGTCACACAAATACCTTGCATACCATGCACAACCACAAGTAAAGTACTTCTGTTACCCAATGACCTCCACATGCCCTCACAAACCAAGTCACACCACAGGTTAAGCATTCTCTAGTGTCCAGTGGCCCCCACAAACCCTCCCAAACCAGGCTCCAGCACCATTAAAACCATTTCCCATTGCCCAGTGGTTTCCCCCATTCACTCCCATACCAGGCGGCACCCCAGGTTAAGCATTCCCTTGTGTGCAATGACCTCACTCAAGCCCTCTGATATCAGTCTCCATTACCATAAAATGCATTTCCTGTTGTCCAGTGGTCTCTACATTTACTCACATATCAGGTGCCCCTCAAATTAAGCATTCTCTGGTTTCCGATAGCCCCAAACAAGCCCTCCCATATCAGTCCCTACCACCAAAAATGCATTCCCTGTTGTCCAGTGGTCCCTAAATTCACACATATATCAGGCGCCCCACATGTTAATCATTCCCTGGTGTCCAATGGCCCCCAAAAAGCCCTCCCATATCAGACCCCACTACCAAAAATGCATTCCCTGTTGTCCAATGGTCCCACAATTCCCTCTAATATCTGGCATTACCACAAAATAAGCATTATGTGGTGTCCAATGACCCCACACAAGGCCTCCCAAACCAGGCCCCAACACCCCCCAAAAAGAATTCCCTGTTGTACCCCAATTTCCTCCCTTACAACGCTCAACAATGTGTGATGCATAGAACAAACCTTGAATAGTAAATAAAGTGATGTTCAAAAATCTCCGAAAATTCAAACCAGGACTCCATGAGACAGATGTTCTTGTCAATCAGTAAGATGTCTGATCAGGAGCTTTCCTGTGGAAAGACACAGTGATATGATAATTAAAACATCCCATCTCGTATCAGGTGCAACCTCAAGTAAAACATTCCCTAGTGTACAATGTCAACCCCTACAAGCCATTCCCAACCAGGCCACGCCATCAAAAAAATGATGTTTCATAATCCTCAGAAAACTTGGACCAGGAGTCTACTAGGCCCTGTCCACACTGCCTTCTCGGTAATGTTATAGAGCGGCTAAACCGTTACAGGGTTTTGTTAAAACAGTTTGCGTCCGCATTTGTAACATTACCACTACCATTTTTGGATCCAATCTCAAGATCTGTTCAGAGGTAGTCTTGAGATGGGAATGAGAAACATTACACAGTTGGTAATGGTTTGCTTACCAGTGCGAACGCTCGTCTGCTAGGTGAAACGGTCCTCCTTGCTACCAGAATACCGCAGAATGTGAAATGCCATTCTTAAAACCGGTAGCAAACATGGATTATTTTCATCAATATGGATGCAACAGCACCAGCTTATAATGTTTTCAAAAATGTTACCGTCGCAGTACGGATGCATCGTAAAAGTAAGGGCAGTAAAGTTTTTGAGAATGTTACAGCACAACATGTTCTCGTGTGGGCAGGGCCCTAGACAGATGTTATTGTTATTCAGTAAGACTTCCAACCAGGAGCTTTCCTGCAGGAAGGCTTGAAGTTAGATGATAATAAAATTATCAAAATTTAGTGTGGGTGAAAGGGGGCAGATTTAGTGGGGATTCATGATCTTAGAAGCTTGTTACCTTACCCTGGACGAAGTTCTGTCCCCACTCACTAAGATTATAAACCTTTCTCTCAGGTTTTCCCAGTTGCCAGACAAATGGAAGTTGTCAGTGGTCACCTCAATCTATAAAATCAGTGACAGGGCAATACATATCAAATACAGACCCATCCCCCGCAAGCAATTGAGCGAATCCTGGCGGACCAGTTTTAGAACTTGAAATATACAACTTGCAATATCCACATCAGCATGAGTTTAGAGAATTGCACAGCACCATCACTGCCCTTCTCTCATTCACAAATGATATCCACCATGGTCTGGATCATGGCCAACTTGATGGCGCCACATATATCGACCTTACAAAGGCATTCAATACTGTCAATCATTTATTACTGTTTGTACAATTATCATAGCTTGGTCTCTCGAAGGATACCACACAGTGGTTTGAAAGCTACCTCATTGACCACTTCCAACAGGTGAGGATTGGTGATGTCCTCTCAACCATGCTACGGGTCAGAGCTGGAGTACCACAATGATCAGTCCTGTGCCACACTCAAATCTGGTGTCACCACAAGTTAAGTATTCCCTGGTGTCCAATAAACCCTCACCAGTCCTTGCATACTATCCACCAAAAATATATTCCCTGGTGTCCAGTGACCCACCCCCCCAATGCCCATCCATGCCAGAACACATCACAAAAAAAAAGTATTTCTTGAAGTACAGCATAGTGGGCCCACCATTCCCTCCCAAACCAGGTGCCAATACAAGAAGATCAGTTACTGGTGACCTTTGTCCTCAGAATGCCCTCTGAAATCAGATCTCATTCCCCAAAAAGCATTCCCTGTTGCCTATTGAACCCTCACAAGTCCTCCCATACCAGTCCCAACCACCAAAAATACATTCCCCATTGTCCAGGAGTCTCAAAAAAAAAACATGCATAGCAGGTGCAAACACAAGTAAGGTTCTTCCTGTTGTACAATTTCCTGTCCATGTCCTCCCAAACCTGGTCCAACCACATAAAAAGCATTCCCTGATGCCAAGTGGACCCCCACTTCATTAACAAACCAAGCAGTAACACAATTAAGCATTCCTTGGTGTCTAGTGGCCCCCCACTAGCAGTGCCATACAAGGCCCTGGTGTGTTATTGCCTCCTGATGATAACCGGTCAAACCATGCCCTGCCACCAAAAAAAAAATTCCCTGTTATTCTGTTGTCCCACAGTTCACTCCCTTACCAGGAGGCCTTTTTACTGCCCTTTAGTGTGTTTTAATGCCTCCTGATGTTACCCAGTCAAAGCCAAATAATGCTTTACCGTACTATAATGACCTGCACCTTGCACTGACATCGTGAACACTTGAGTACTGCATACGTATATGTGGTTTTGGGCGTTGGCTGACATAAACAGCCAACTGGAATAACAGAATTGCATGTAAATGACAAAGTGGTTATGACTGGATAACATCAGTCGGCATGTTCAACACCCTTCCGCATGTGTTAATGCCTCCTGATGTTACCTGGTTATATCCGAATAGTGCTTTACAGTACTAAAATGACCAGAGAAATGCACTGAGCTCATGAACAGTCAAGTGGAATAACAGAATAGCAGGTAAATGACTTCAGTACTGCATATAAAGAGACAGAGACAGTGAGAGCTCATACAAGGAGGGACGCAGATATATTACAGCAGAAAATAATATTTTCATTTGTTGAACCACAGTTCATTGTACTTTAGATTCCTCTCATAATGTAGGCAGTTGTGGGCTATGTAATACCTGAACACCCTATGAACATCAAGAGTATGCATCAGAGTTTCCCCCTTTCGAATTCTCGGGGTAATAGACAGGAAGGTTGATCACCAAGACCTCAACTACTCTCAAAGCGATCCCAAAGCAGGAGACCACTAAGTCTGCTGAAGACATGCATGAAAATGCAAGTATCTGAGGTCTGGGTGGACTAGGGTGCCCTGCTCCTGGGAGAGCAACCATGAGGACAGAGGAAGGGAAAGTGGAGGTTTTCCTACCAGCTGTTGTAGCAGGAGGAACCAAATTTGACATGGTAAAAACAAGGCAACCATAATCATCTCTGCTCCCTCCTCTTGAAGCTTGAGCAGCACCCAGAGCAAAATTTAGGCATATGCTGTTCCTTCTCCCTGTGATGGTGTTTCCCACTTGTCCTCTGGTCCTTGAGGAAAGATGGAGACCTATGGATGGAGGAAGAAAAGCAGCCCGCTGGTTTCTGCTGGTGTGCGGTGAGTTGTTGCTCCATTAGCTAGGCCTTCAAGGTCTTCAAGCAGCAGATCTGGGTGCATCGATTGTACTTGCGGCAATGCAGGCTGGCATCCATGTTATGGGCAGGAACCAGACAGAAAAGACATGTCAAATGGTCATCCTTGGTGGGGATTTGTTTACAGCAGCTGCACTTTGACTTCTGTCACTCGGCAGCAGGTGAAGGTGAAGACTAAACTGGTAGAAAAATGTTAAAAAGTTGGTTGAAATAGAACAACCAGCTCTTTTCTCCGCAATCAGTTACTTATGTTAACGGATGCCTGGGGTGAGAATAAAAACTTTCCCTGGTGTCCAGTATTCTCACAATTCTATATTATACAAGGCATGCATAGAAACATAGATACATAGAAATTGTAGGCAGATAAGCACTGGCAGGCCCATCCAGCAAGCAGTTTGCCCTAAAGCACTACACTAATTTGTTTCAACTGACCCTATGCCTGTCCCACGCATGTTTAAAACCACTTTCGGTGTTATCCCCCACCACCAGGGCCGGCTTCAGGTTTTTGTGGGCCCTGGGCAATGGACCTCCAGTGGGCCCCCCTCACCTCGACGGACGCGAGTCATGGATTGGATGCCTGACTGACTGACTGGCTCATCACTGGCTGCTGGTTAATATTAAGAAAAGAAAAAAAAAACATGACTGAGTGAGTCATTGCTTGGGGAGGGGGGGGGTGACTAACAGCCAGCCCAAGCATCAAAAAATTAACTTTAAGCTAAGCCCTCAGAGGCTTCAGGCAGTCGCTTCAGATTTGTAAGCTGTTTTGTTGTCCACTCCAGCCTGTTAAAATTTAAAAATTACTATTTTAACTTAGCATGATGGCTGCCACTGCTGCCAGTGCTGATTCATTATTGTCAGGAGTGCGACTCGAGTGCTCGCTCAGCTGATCTACTGGACAGTCTGGACTAGTACTATATAATTATATTCAGACACAGGCATGCTGCTTTTATTTAATTTAATTCCTCCGGACCTTTGCTGTCATGATTGATGATCATGGCTTGGGCTGACTGATGGTTAATAAAATTAAGAAAAAGCAATGATTTTGAGTGTTGTTTAATGGGAGGAAGGGGGAACTCCTTATCCACTGGCACCGAGGGAAATCCACTGACCCAGGAAGACAAATGCCCCTGGAGTTAGGATGATGGACACAGTAGGTGGTGGGAAAAAAATGGGAAAGGATCTGGCCAGCGGTGAGTCACACCTTCCAATAATTATTATTTTACACTAGAGATCACTTTTTCTTGACATACAACTAGCACACAGGCAGTGGTGAGACACTGAGGCAGTGTCCAATGGATCGATTCATCTGTGTCTTGTGTGGCAGTGCAACAGTATGCAGCTTGGCTCGCTGAGCTGTCACTCTGAGTGTCAAGAAGAAATACAAAAGCAATGAACTAAATTCTTGCTTGCTTCTTTTCTTGTTTGCTGTAAGTTATTTCTTGACAGGAGAATGTGAGAGTGGGAGACAGTAGTAAGTGAGCAACATCCCTTCCCATGTTCCCAAATCCGATCCCATTATGCTGACATGACAGTCACACACACAACAAGGAAACCAAATAATTTTGACTTAAAAAAAATTGAATCCATCCAGCAGCACAGGCACATTTGAACAATTTCATCAATGACAACAGGCAGCCGACAGCTGAGCGTGAGCCCAGAGACAGAGACCAGTGAGGATGATCCAGAGACTGAGAGTGCTGCCTAAACATTTTTTTTTTTAAACGAACTTAATGAAGCCCTCTCTGAAAAGGTTGTGTAGTACAGTTGTGTAGGCACTTAGTTTGATGCTCATGCTCCAGCCTCTGACTGTCACATTTTTGCAGTTGCAGTGCTTTTGAATCATCTTGTGCCACTGTGCCAGCCCTGCAGCAGCAGAGTGTGAAAATCCAGGTGCAAATTTGCATGATGCTATCATTAATTTGAATTTTTATGTATTTATTTTCCAATTCAATAATTCCTTTCCTAAAATTGTACACTGTCTGTTGGCAATGGCAGTCGGAGTCGGGGAGGACTATAGGGGGAGAGGCAGGGGTTGCATGAGGATCATCCACTGAGAAGTTCAAGTGATCATCAGTCGATCATGAACGAGATTACCAAGTGATACAGTGGGGATAATAGTGATCATCATCAAATCAAGTAACAGTGACAGTGTGAGCCCACTGCTAAATAAATTGTATAGTAACTTGCAGCTGCAGCAAAAAGGCAATGGGATCAGAGCATAGAGTGCAGAGCAGCACTGGCCCCAGAAGAACGGAATTTTAATTGAAACACAGACATATGGAGGTGGTGGTCTCATACCAGCTGAGCCCCCAATCCCCTAGCAATTTCCATTTCTCCAGACCCAGGCTGTCTGCTGGTTTAGGTGTTTTTTAATAGTTTTAGGGCCCCCTGGTGGGTTCCCTGAGGGTGCATTTGCCCGTGCAGCCCGGGTGCTGACGCTGGCCCTGCCCACCACCTCATGTGGTAGTTTATTACGTGTCCATCACCTTTTCTATGTGAAGAAAAACTTACATTTCCCCTCAGCCTGCCACCCTCCAATTTCATGTCATGCCCCCTTGATCTTGTACATCTCTTTAAATGGAAGATGTCTCCCCCTTTACCTTTTTTATTGCCATAAGTTACTTGAATGTTTCTATCATATCCCCATTCCCTCCTCTCCTCCAGTGAGTACATATTTAAGTCCTTTAGTCTTTCCTCATATGTTTTCTGGTGCAATCATTATACAGTCATAGTCACCCTTCTCTGGACCGCCTCCACTCTGACGATGTCCTTATGAAGGTGCGGCCTGCAGAACTTCACACAGTGCTCTAGCGGAGTCCTCCCCAATATCTTATACATAACCACCTCCCACCTTTTTGCTTGTAATACCTCTACCTATGCATCCAAGCATGCCACTGACCATCCTTGCAGCCGTTGTACTCTGGTTAGACACCTTTAGGTCATCAGAAATGATAAACTCCCAGGTCCCTTTCTTCCTTTGTAGTAGTCAGTAACCCCCAACATCCTATAGCATTCCTTAGTGTTCTCTGTTCCCAGGTACATTAACATAACATATGCAGACAAAATAAAAATCAAGTAATATGCGAAGAGTCTCTTACCAAGGTACTAGGGAGCCAGAAGCAGTAAACTTAAAGGGATGACATCCAGCAAAACTGAAATGTTAAAATATATGAAAGGAGACACAAAGGATCTGTAGTTCTTAATGTGTAATTATACAATGGCATAAATACAAATGCCCAATCCCTGCAATCTGATTGCTTGGCTGGCACCTTTTCAGCATGGTAAATCCTTCAGTGTATCCATTGGAAAAGGTGCCAGCCAGATCCTTAACCAAGATCAATACGACCCCTGAAAATACCGCAAAACAGATGCCATGTTACATTACCGCTAAACAGACAACTGGTCCCCCCCCCCCGCACCAACACTCAAATTAATCAAAATAATTTAATAACTCATGTCAGTTTAGGCAAAACAATATTTTCCAAGTCTTCTCCTGTAACTGCTTGTACCCAACTAACCTCTGTCCCTGATCCCATCCTCTACTCCAGTGAGTACATATTGAGATCCTTTAGCCTTTTCTAACATGTTTTCTGGTGCAATCCTTGTACCATCTTAATCACCCTTCTCTGGACTGCCTCCATCCTGTAAATGTTCTTATGATGGTGCAGTCTACTGAACTGTGCACAGTACTTTAGATGAAGCCTCACTAGCGTCTTGTACAATGGCATAACCACCTCCCACCTTATGCTTGTGATACCTCTACCTATGAATCCCAGCATGCCACTGACCCTGCAGCCTTTGAACTCTGCTTAGACATCTTTAGTTCATCAGAAATCATCCAGGTCCCTTTCTTCCATTTTAGTAACCAACACCCCCCACCACCACCCTGTAACACTCCCCAGTGTTACCTCTTCCCAGGTACATTACCATAACAGGCCCAGTAAAAATAAAATCAAGTAACAAATGAAGAGTCTCTTACCGGGGTACTAGGGAGCCAAAGTCAGTAATCTTGAAGGGATGATGTCCAGCAAAATTGTAAAATAAAAATAAATGAAAGGAGTCACAAAGGATCTGTAGTTCATAAGGAGTAATTAGGAAATATAGGATAGATAAGTCATGGAACAATACATATCTGATGGGATGGAGTCAGCATCCTGTCAAACCTGTTAAAGAGAAAAAAACAGGTTAGTATGAAAAATATATAGTAGCAATACAAAAGACCCCCCCACCTCCTCACCATCAAACACTACCTCCTTCCCCTCCAACCCCATATCCCCTACATCTATTTCAGTTCTATCTAACCTATTTAGTATTTTTTCTGTGGTGGTGAGAGGCTAGAATGAGTGGCCTTTCTCTCCCATAAGAGACCCCAAACAAAAACAACAATTGTACAATGGTCAGTCAAACAGAATGCAAATCCTCCATCCTGACTGGCTGACTGGCACCCCTCTCCCGTTGAAAATTCTACTATCACCCCACGGGAAGAGGTACCAGCCACCATACAGCCACATCAGGAACCCCCTTTGAAATCACTCCACCCACATCAGGTCCAGGACTTGCAAAGCCAATGCCAGTCAGTCGCATTGCACGCTGACCTGAACATGAACCACGTTCTTCAAACTGCCGCTCTGTAATTCTCAGAAACACTGACACCATTCAAGACACACATGCCATGTTGCACCTGAAATTACTGTAACCCATGCACCCATTTGAGGCTCACCTAATTAAATTTCTCCTCACATTCTCTCGACATCTACACTTTCCAATTTCACGACTGCCAAAGATACGGACCAGTATGACTGTCACAGATTCCACAATTGCAACATCTGGCTGTTACCGCTATGTACTGTCTGATCTCTGCAAGCCCCAGTACTTAAAGAGTCAACGCACATGGCTGAGAAAAAAAAGCACCAACATTTTTCTGAGATTTTCATGGCCAAGAAGTGTAAACCGGCTGAAAACTATCCAAAAAACTACTGCACCAAAACACCATCCCACACATATGCACAGCGCATCAACTACAGAGCAGTGTTCGGTAGTTGAAATTGACCATATACCAACTGATGAAAGCTGTTCAAGCTCCCAACACAAAAACGGAGTCCCAATCAAAGACAATTTTTTTTAGGTGCAGCAATAAATATAATAAAAATACAAAATCCAAACAGATTTTTTTTCCTTTTTTTTAACAAAAAATGCAGGATGCCATTGTATAATAGCAATATGCCACTCGAGAGTGATGGTGATTCCAGGATTTATCCACACCTGCTGTGTTTTTCTCCCTCGACTGCACCTCGTGACCAGACAACACACCAGGCGTGGGTAAATCCTGGCATCACCAGCACCCTCTCGTGGTATATTGCTTAAACAACCTTTTGCCTGTTCTCCAGTAGTCTCCCAATTCCCTCCCATACTGAGCACATCCAGAAGAAAAGCTCTTCCTGGTGTCCAATGACACCCCATGCCCACACACACCAGCCACACCAGAATTAAAGAATTAACTGATTTCCACTGGTCACCCACTTTAATACCATACCAGGTGCCACCACAAGTAAAGGACTTTCTAAAGTCCAGTAGCCCTCATGCCCTTCCATATAATGCCACACAAAAAAAAAGCATTCCTTGTTGGCAAGTATGTCCCCCATTACCTCCAATACCAGGCTCTTCCACAAATAAATAACTCACCGGTGTCCAATGACCCCACTAATACCAAGCAAAACTAGGCCCAAACACCAGAAATGTAAAAACTAAATAGAGGCACACCACCACATGGCCTCAAACAAAATTGAATCGCACCTCCACTTGTATGCAGACAAAATTGAGGCATGCCAGGACCATACTCTAACAAAATGGCCACACGCTGCCACTCATATGCAAACAAAATAAAGACACGCTCCAACCCATATGCAAACAAAATGGAAGCATGACATAACCCATATTAAAGCATTTTGTGGTGTCCAATGCCCACCCACAAACCTCCCATACCAACAAAAATGCATTCCCTGTTTTGTAGTGGTCCCCCAATTCACTCCAATACCAGGTGCTACCTAAAATAAAACACTTCCTGTTATCCAATGGCCTCCCCATGCCCTCCCACACCAGGCCCTTTCCCAAAAAATGCCTCTTCAGTTGTACAATGGACCCACAATTCACTCCCATACCAGATGCCACCACAAGTTAAGCATTCCTTGGTGTCCAATGGCCCACTCACAAGCCCTCCCATTCCAGGCCTCACAAACAAAAACAATTTCTCTGTTGCCCACTGGCCCCAAAATTCCCTCCCATATGGATGCAACACCAATTAAAGCACTTTTCTTGTGTAAAATATCCTTCATATGCCCACCCGAAGCAGGCGTCACCACAAAAAACGCATTTCCAATTGGCCAGTGGACCCTCAATTCACTACCATACCAGTCACCACCACATTTAAAGGATTCTGAAGTGTCGAATGGCTCCCCACAAGCCTTCAGTTGCCAGGCCCCACCAAAAAACAAATGCTTTCTCTATTGTCCACTGGTCCCCAAATTCCCTCCCATACTAAATACAATACAAATTAAAACTTTCTCCTAGTGTCATGTGTCCTCCACATGCCCTCACAAAGCAGGTCTAACTACAAAAAAGCCATTTCCTGGCGTGCAAGCAACACCTGAACCCCCTTCCTGTCTCTCCTAAATGGCCTTAAACCTGGTATAGCTGTCTCCCATGTGTGGTGATCCGTCCACCAAGTCTCAGTTACTGCTATGATGTCTAACTTGTCATGCTCAATGATGGTCATCAGTTCTCCCCCATCTTATATGCCAGGCTCCTGGTGTTCACTACTAACCTCTTCCACCGACTTACCCCTTCCCTTGTTACCCCCTGTATGGATGCACCTTGTCCATTCCTCTTTCCCCGGGGGAGGCGGACCTAGGGACCCCCGACTCGTTCTTGGTTCAGTGTTGATATATGTAAGCAATAAGGCATGAACGGATGTGTGCAAACAATATTTTACAGCACGGCCAGGGGCATAGAAAAGCACGAGGCCAAAGGCCGGGTTACTTCAGTTGCTGGCCATGCTGTAAAATATAGCTTACACACACACACACCTGAGTGCCTTATTGTGCTTATAAAATTGGTTCCTTTTTATTTCACTTTTGACTACTGGGGAAACTCAAGTTTTTATACAGAAAAAATAGATTTACTTGTGTGCATTTGTGATAAAATTGTGCTTCCACCCACTGCAAGTGATGTCATTGTATTATTGCTTACTTTCTTCTTCCTGTTTTTTTTCTCTATTGTTCTGTACATTTAAGATATGGAGTGCTTATCATATAATGTTTACCAAGGAATACATGGATTCAAAATTCTGCTCAGTTCCAATAGCAGAATGTTTCTCTCACAACACACTGTACACACAGACAACAAAGGCCTTTGTTACAGCCAGGGACTCAGTTATCTCATTGTCAGTGCAAGAAGAAGAGAGTTCCCTGATAAGCAGTTAAAGACAGAAGGGAGATTTTTCACTGTCAACAAAGAAACAGTTGTAGTGAAAACTGTACATAATACTAATTGTTTCTAATTTGTTTATGTATGTAAGGAGAGTGTGATAACCAGGGAAACAGCATTTAATTCATTTGTTTTATTTTTTATTTAAGGTAGTTTTATTTTTAGGGCCCAGATGGAGGTTTCCTTACATTGTAAAGGTAGCAGCCATGTTTGTTGTGGAAGATCAGTTCTGGCAGTAGAGGGCTAACTGAAATGCCAGTGTTCCAAATCCCCATTGATATGTGTTGCAGACTCTTCACTGCTGAGCAGTCCTTTTTTTAGCCATGTGTATACCATGTTTTACACATAAATAGGAGCCAATCAAATTACATGATTTTACCCAAGCATTCTATACGCCCACATAATGTCAAATGATTCCCCAGTTCCCCCATATCAGGTGCCATCAACAGGTAATCATTCCCTGGTGTCCAATGGTCCCACAAAAGCACTACCATATCAAGCCCAATCACCAAACAGGCATTCCCTGGGGTACAGTCCCCCCAATTCACTTTAATATCAGGGGTCAACACAAGTTAAACTTTTGCTATTGTCAAAAGGACCACCACAAGCTCTTCCATAAAAGGCCTGACATCAAACAAATAATGTATGTTGTTGAGTGGTCCCAGTCCCATGTCTCCCCATACCACATGCCTCCAAAAGTAAATCCTTCTCCGGTGTTTAGTGGTTCCCCCCATGTCCTCCCATAACAGGCCACACTACAATTAGATCATTCCCTGGAGTCCAATGTCCCTACACAAGCCCTCCCAGGACACAAAGGGGTGCTGATTGTGGGAAGGTGCCAGGTGTGGCAAAACCCATCACCATCCAAAAATCAGCATTATCTGGTGTCTGCGGACTGCCCACCACCCTCCGAGACCCAGCACGATTGATCAAACAGCATTGACTGGTATAAGTAGTTTCCACCAGACCATATGCTACATGTCAATATTACACAAAATGCATTCCCTGGTGACTGTTTGTTAAAACACACCCTTTGAAATATGGCACCATCACTGAAAAAACTTTTCCTGGTTAATGAGGGTTCATTTTTTTGTGATGGTGCCATGACTCTGATGGTGGCATGGACCCTGTGGACACCAGAGAATTAATTTTGCCTTATGGTGCCAGGTGTTTGAAGGTGAGTGAGAAGCCCCCAACACCAGGGAATCAATGTTGAGTTATTGTGCCATGCCTCTGAGTGGGGAGAGAGGGGAATGAGATGCAGCACAGTCAGTAAAAAAAATTCCCTGGTACCAAGGGGTTCACCTGCACTCTCATTGACCATACACCATCTAAGAAAAAGCATTCCCTAGTATACTGGGTAACCCCCCTCCTCAGAGACATGGCCCCACAACACAACACTGATTTTCTGCTCCATCACACAAAAAAAAAAGCTGGTCAGCCATGAAGCTCTTTTTCTCCTATTTTCTTACCCGGGGATGTGGTGTGCCGCTAAGGTCAAGGTGTATGCAGATGTTCACCATGCCCCTTTGGATATCGGGATCCAGCACATTGCCTTACCCCTGGCTTCCACCAGGAGTCAGCAAGCACGGGGTCACCTCCTCACCCTCCATCCGAGAGAAGGTGAGCAGTCATCATATGCTTGAACCTTCTCTCTCCCCGGCCAGCATTCTAGCTCCCCAGGTCCATACAAGAACCTGGGTCACCAGTGTCACAAGCAGAAATCCAATCGTTGCTCCAAAGGGCAAGCTCTATTTAAAAAAAAACAAATTTAACTATATATTCCTCCTGCCACATCATCAGTTACAAGCTCATGTGACAGGCTACAGCTCATTCTAGCCACCTTCTGTTAGTGCTCTTGCATGTACTGAGTTGCTCCAGCCTCCGCTTCCTAACCCCTTACCCCACCATGCACCTTCGCAGTACAGGGCTGGCATTCATAACATAGCCGAAAACCAAAACTGGAGGGAAAAAAAATCATACAAGAAATCAACTCAAATTCTTTTATCAATTTTTATCTGAAATAATACATCCTGGGCATCTACCTTTGTTTAGTCCTTTAGACTCACTCACACCTGGATCACCGATCCGTCACCACCAACGAATATAAGACACACTTCAGTGTTCAGGGCTGTGACAGATAGCACAGATAAATTCATGCATAAAATTTTTCAATAAAACAAATAAATAAATAGCAATTAATAATCCATGTGACCTCCATTTAGTCCTACAAAGTAAAAGCACACACTAAAACACTCAAACATATGCACACATACAGCACTTAAACACAGAAGCACACACACGCACATGCACACACATGCACCCAAATGCACAAGCACACACACTAACCCACCCAAAGACTCAACTGCACAAGCATACACAAGTAGACACACTCACATGCACACTCAGTCACTCTCACACACACAGTCCTCACATACACACACACACACACACACACATTATCTCTGTAACACACAAACCAAGAACAATCGAGAACTGTTACATGAAATCTGACAAAATCAAGTAATATGTGTAGAGTCTCTTATCAAGATACTAGGGAGCCAGAAGCAGTAATCTTGAAGGGACAACTGTCAAAACTGTAAAGTAAAAATATAGCAAAGGAGTCACAAAGGATCTGTAGTTCTTGTAGAGTAAATAGTACATATAGAAAAGGTAGTCATGTAGTAATGCTTATCCGATGGTTAAGTAGTCCACATCCTTTCAGATCTGTAAAACAGAAATATAAAGTAAAAAGTTTAATATGAAGAGTATAAGTAGCAACAGAATAAACAGAGTGCGGAGATATATTTTATTTATTTAGTTTCTGTTGACAGGGTAAGTGCACTAGACAAATCCAGCCTATTTTCAGGCACGACCCGGTGTAGGGGGATACAGACGAATGCCAACTGACCTTGAACCAGATTAAGCTGTTGATGGTATTTTTAGTGAGTGAGGGAAATTTGTTCAGGACACCAGGGAAATTCCCCTACTCTACCTGCAGGGGGCTTGACTTCCTGTGGAGTGAAGGAACTCAGTTTGGGGATGGACAGCAGTGGAGGAGGAAGTGCTGATATGGCAGAGGAGATGACCTCCTCTCCTGCCTTGAATATGCCAGAGGCCACAACTATTGGAAATACTAATGCTGTGGGTATTGATATGGATCCTGACATGCAGGTGATTTTTGTATCAACTGAGGACCTAAGCCATGGTATAGATCTTCATGATTTTCCATTGGTTCAACCTGAGAAAGCAATATTGCAACAAGAGCAAGTTTTACAGGTGAAATTACTGGAAGAAAAAAAACACCATTATGAGGTACAAGAAAGGATTTGGGATGAAATTGCTAAACTGCATGTCGTTGCTATGACTATCCCTCAAACAGAACAGCTTGTCAAAACTTCTAATGACGTGGAAAGATCAAAAAGCTGAGCTCAGCTGGGTGAGTTGATTTCAAACTCTAAACTGTGACAGTGATTTCTGATAGTCATAACACTGTGTCTACTGAGAAACCTGATTTAGAGATCCCAACAAACGATTGTGCTGATGTAATCTGTGAATATAGTAAGCAAGCTCCACTACAAGCAGAGATAGTTAACGTGCAAGATGGGACTAAATGCTTGGAAACAAAAGTTGCTACCTACACAGATGCAATACAATGCAGCTCGAATGTTCGGCCCATAAGAGCTACTCAGTCCCAAATCATGTCTAAACACTCCGGGTTTGTTTTTCAAGCAGAAAGTAAACCGGGACAAGATGAGGCTGTGCAAAGAACTGAGTCTAAGGTACACTTTCAAAATGGTGGACAGGAGAATGTTTCTGTTTTTACTTTCTCTAAGAGGCAACAGACGAGTATACAGTAAGCACTAAAGGAGACGGGAAGGAAAAAGGGTCAGCCTGGACTTTTGCAAACTGCAAAATGCAAGACAGTTCTACAACTAATCCACAAGGGGGAGCTTTTGGCATTTATAATGTTCCTACTACTACAATATCTGCAGAGCACAAAGACCTGTTTGATGACACCTGGAAACCACAAACTGCATTGCAAGAAGCAGGTTAGAAACAAACCCCGACTGGACAGTGGCTACCAGATCCTGCTTGGGATCCAACCTTAAATTTCTCACAATCCAGCGGCATTGAACATAGACTACCATGTGACTCCACCCCACAATGTTTCAGGGAAAGCAGATGCAGTATTTAATGCAGATACCCACATAAAGACTAGTTTCCCTATAACATGGTCAGATGCTGTACAGGACAAAAAAAATCAACCTCAGATGACTGTACAACAGTAAAAGACATTGAATTTGCTCCTTCTAAAGATGAAGATGTTGTTCCCAAACCCAAACTTTACTATTTGAACTTTTTACCAAACATAGCAAAGAGGCAGCCCCACGATGGAACGTGGTCTGAATCCAGTGTAATGGAGGTTTGGAGGAGAGACCGGATTAACTATTTGTAGGGAAACATTTGCTTAAAGTGTCTTTAAAATTTTCCCCCAGAGAGGTGTATGCCTTTATTAATATCTCAGGGGATGATAACTATGATGTGAGCTTTAGATCTTCTTATGCCTTAGACTTATTCTGGGAAAGATATAGCCAAGTGAAGTTTTCACACACATGGACTCCTTTTTTAGTAATTCCACTCATGAGACCCCTAATTAAATATGTTACTGTAATGTTTCATAATGAAGGGATCCATCTGGATGATATAACATACTGGCTATCTCAAAAATGTGATATAATGAGTGACCCTGAAGCTGTTCTAGATTCTGAAATGTCCTGGACTGGAGAGTGGAAATACAAAGTCAAAGTTAAACTAACTGATGCTGGTATATGTCACATCCCTAACTCCTTTATGCTAGGTAGAGATAGAGGGGTGTGTTTCTATTCAGGGCAGCCTAGAGCTTGCTACCACTGTGGTAACTGAACCCATCTCTCTAGCACATAAGATAAACTACGCTGTCACAACTGCGGAGAAATTGGACACATTACACTACAGTGTGCATATCACATGAGATGTGACCTTTGTGATGAGTATGGCCATGTTTTTTTCAGAATGTTCTTGGGCTGCAAAAAGCAAAGGCACCTGTAGTACCCCCAAGTTACTCATTCAACATGATCAAGATCAGGTTACAAATGAACCACACATACCTGAACCACACATTCCTGAACCACACGTACCTGAACCACACATACCTGAACAACACATACCTATAGACATGCCCATGCCCAACCCTACTCACCCTACTTCTGATTCAGACCAAATCATAGTACTGGATGACGAACTACTGTCTGAGAAACAAGGGAGTTTGGCCGTAAGACATACTTCCAACACTGAAGGGAAGGAGTCTGATGTTGTGGCAGTACTCAAGAGACCAGTTTGTTACACTGATCTTGACAGTAAACAAACTGAATCCCCTTCCTGCAGTATGCAGATCCATGAGGAATTTAAAAGCCCCTCCCTCAATTATTGAGGTCAAATGTGAAAATTTATATGCAGCCCTTTTTTCACAGGAAAATGAATCTGACAAGGAATAAGAAGAACTAACCTCTCAATCCACTATCTCAGATCATGTTATGACCAGAAGATGATTGGTTATAAAGGGAAAAAGCAAAAAAAAAAAGAAAACAGCTTCATGAGTAATTCATAGGTATGCTGTCTTCCTTAACAAATGCTGTCTTCCTTAACAATATGTTCAATAAATGTTCACAGCATATTGAGTGCAGTGAGACATCGGATGGTCTTCAATTACTTATATTCTAAACATTTTGATATATGTTTTATTCAAAAATCTTGGATGCATACATGTGAACAGCTTTGTTCCTTTAAATAAGATTGGTGGGGGGGGCTTCTTATTGGTCATTTGGGATGGATTGTGCTGATGGTATAGGTATAGTCTTTTCAGCATATCAGTTTTCATTAATAAAACTGATAGATCTAGTACCTGGCAGGGTACTAATCATTGATGGTAAGTGGGGTAATACTACATATAGATTTATTAATCTGTACAGTCCACAAACTAAGGCAGAAAGGGTCAAAACATTCACACGTATTCAACCATATTTGGTATCTTCACATAAAACAATTTTGGGTGGAGATTTTAATTGTGATATCAAGAAAAAAGGCAACACTTCAGTATCAGAAAAAAAAATATTGTGACTCAATCATGCTAAACATGGTGGATACTGCAAAACTTCTATGCTGTGGGGCTGGTCTATTGAATGACTCTAAAACTATTAAAACTACTTATAAGAGAGGTAAATATACAACTACCATTGACCATTTCTTTATTTCACAAAATATTCCTAAATTTCAATTTTTTTATAGAACCGGTAGAATTTTCTGACCACTCACTCTTGATATTAAGACTTTGTGAGATACAACATAATCAAAAACATAATCAGAAACAAAGGGACAGGTGAAGACTAAATACCTCTACTCTACAGCTCCCTAGAGTACAATTAGGAGTTAAATCCCTGATAAAAGCTTGTGACTTGGTTATATGTTTATACGATGATAAGGGGGACTGGTGGGGAGATTCAAAACTTGATTTAAAAAATGGTTCATTAAACTAGGGAAACAGGTAGGAAATGATAATTTTTTAAAATATTTAACACTTTGTTCTCAATTACAGAGACTTTATTCTATAGCTACTACCTCTAGGATAGATTACTCACCTCAAATAAAGATATTGAAAAATGCTATGCTAAATTATCTAAAACTTTTTTCTGATGATTTGATAGATATCCTCACACATGTTTTCAGATACTTCTTAACCTCTGGTAATATTTGATCATCCTTTTCAGAAGGTATTATAGTTTTTTTATTTAAATCCGGGGATAAAACTAATATTATGAATTGGGGACCTATTACGTTATTAAATATGGACTATAAAATGTTGGCTAGCATAATCAATACCAGGAGTATTCTAATTTTATTCTGTCTCCCCATCAATATTGTGGTATTAAGGGAAGAAGACTATAACATGCTTTACTGATAATTAGGGATTTAATTTTATATCTATCATTAAATGGTCTGGCAGGTACCATCATTTTGTTGGATCAGGCCAAGGCTTTTGATAGAGTATCTCACAGTTATCTCTTTGCTACTTTGCAACATTATGGGATTCCAAGTACCATTGGACAATACATTGAATTAATGTATAAATGGGCATTGGTATCTCCAATCATACATAAAAAGGTCATGACAGAGTTTCATATTTCCACAGGAGTATGTCAAGGCTGCCCATTGAGCCCTTGAGTATATTTATATTCATTAGACCCTTTACTGAGACTACTAACCCAGGCAAGTGCATGGGAAGGTTTGAAATGGATAGAAGCAGAAGAATGCATTACAATACAAGCATATGCAGATGATATCTGCTTATTCTTTAGGGATCCAGGGGATTTACTTATTTTTTTTTAGAATTATGGAGACTTTTCTATAATTTCTAATGCGGAACTGAATAAAATAAAGAGTAAGAGTCTCTATGTAGGAGCTAGTACTGAGTTACCAGCACACATTGAAGGGATCCAGATTTCATCTCAACCTATCAAAATATTAGGGATTTGGTATGGGTCACAGAATACCTCAACAAAAAACTGGGAAATGGGTATGACCCAAATAGAAAAAAATATTATTAGATGGAAGCATTGGAAAATGACTAAATATAAAAGAATTCAAATTCTCAAAAAAATTTGTTATTCCAAAATTGCAATACATTGCTTTGATTTTTCCACCCTTAAACATATGGGAAACAAAATGATATGCATTATATTTTATGCTATTATGGGGTAACAAATTGAATCGATTGAAATGATATTATACTTATTTGCCAAAGGATAAAGGCGGCATTTGGATGCTGGACCCAATAGTTTTATTACAGGTCCTATTCATAATACAAAATGTTAAGTGCAGATTATCAGATAGTAGAATCCTACATTGCTACTGGCTGAGGAGACTGTTATTTAAATATTTTAGAGCTTGGACAGTGGTCCCACCAAAATTGGGCTCCCATTTATCAGTCCCTGATTTTTTAAATCCACTGTTCAGAAATTATATAAATGGGGAATAACCCAACAACAAATTCAACAATCTACTGTACCCACTCTATATAAATTAATTATGGTCCTAATGTATCCACAAAAGCCTTGTTTTAAAAATTGTGCAGTTGAAAACAACTCTAAAGTTCTTTCACAATTAAATATTTACAGACTTCCAGGGTTTATGTGGGAAACAATATGGTTAGCTATGTATGGGAGACTTAATGAGAGGGGAAACACTAAACATAAAGTCTTAGAAGAAAGGAATTGTCCATATTTGGAGTGTATTAATATGATGGAAAAAATAGAACATTTTTTTCTGGACTGTTCCTATGCAAAACCATTATGGGAATTCTTGGCAACTAAATGGAAAATGACATGGTTATCAAAAATGATGTAAGGAATCTTAGTTCTAGGAAATAACCCTGTTGGATGCTGGTCTTATGATATGAATATGTTGAACTTATTGAAATGTTGTCTGATGTTTTACTTATGGTAAGCAAGATGTCAGTGGGTACTTCAGCAGAAAAGAATGCTGTATTATGTATTTAGCACTTTGATAGAACAATTTATGGGTAAATCATATCAACATGATGTATCAGTATACTCTACATTACAAGTACAAAGGTGGTGGAAAGGATTTAATATCTTTTTAAAATACAAATGAGAAGTTGGAATAATTGTTCTTTAGTAACAATTTCTTATCCCTTTTGTTTCTAAGGAAATTTATACTTATTGATATTGTTTTTTTAACTTATGTTATTATGAGACTCTTTGACCGTTGGTTATGATTTCCTTAAAATGCTGCGTATGTGTTGTTATACCATGTATTTTTCAATAAAAACTCCCCTACTCTTTTCGATAAGTGCCATGGGATCTTTAACATCCACCTAAACTACCATCAATCCAGGCAGATGGGACCTCGGTTTAACGTCTCATCTGAAAGATGGCACCTCAGAAGTCCAGCACCCCTGTCATGCTGCACTACAGTGTCAGTACTGGGATATTAACCCAAGTGCCAGATGTGAGAACTGAACCCACAGCCCTCTGATCTCCCGGCCTCAGAGGCAAGTGTGCTACCTATTCAGCCACTGACACTGCTGTGACACATATATGGAAATGGTTTAGGACAACACTGGTGTAAACAATGGCACATTGGATAAAAAGTTACATTGAAAGCTAAGATTGAAAATAGAGATACAGTAAAATAAAATTAGTAAACTGATAGAAAAAGAGGAGAAAAGCTTTTGGTTGGGAAGAAGGTGAGAAAGAAAAATGACATCCTCCAAGATGGCCTAGTTGCAAGTAATTGTGATGACTCTGGTGGGCAAAGAAATATTCATTTCTGGGTCAGTGAACTAGTATTGCTTAGGCAAGGAGTGAGGTCCCATCTTGCCATCACTTTTGATGATGCAACACATAGTTCTCTTCAGTATTGCCATAACAAGGCAATTGAGGCATGTGTATGTGTGTTTGACAGCTGGCTTTGAGAATATCATATGTGTCTAGTGTCAGGAGTGGACAAAGACATCTTTGGGCAGCAGACAACAATGTTGTTTTTGGGCACAGGGATGTGGGAGCAGATGCTGGTGCAAATATTATAAACTATAAGCCGGGGGTCTGGTACATATAACACTCTCTCTTCCAGATGCAGTTGTGCAGCCAGTCACATCAAGGCATCAGCCTTGAAGTAAAGTTGGTTATTAGGATGACGTTTAATAAATAAGAATTTAGCCCCTATATCCTCTCCCAAGAACAGACACAAACATTGTCCCAATGTTCAAACACTTTAACACCATGTATCTCCATTCAGACATTTGATTACATGTCCACCATGAATTTTTTTTTTGGGGGGTGGGTCCCAACCACCGTGAATTCTTATGCTACCTGTGGCACAAATAACACTAACAGCACTAATCCTACAGCATACATCTCCGGGCATGATGTGTCAGTGGACCAGGCTGTGCCACAAAGCATTACTGCCGAGCTGGGGGGGTCTGCAAATTCTATTAGTACTGGTTCAATGTCACCTTCAGTCCTGTTATTATAACAAAAAGTAGATCCCCCAACCCCACAGCACAAGTTGAAGATTTATTTTGCCAGTCTACTCTTGTCCTGTCTGTACACACACAGCCACTCAAAGGTCATGAATAAATGCTGTGATTTCTTTGGCCGTAACTTGTCTCTTTGGTCACCAGAAATCCCTCTCGCACCACCCTTGCCATGTCTGTATGCACACTGCTGCACTGAGGATAGGAATAAACTTTACGTATGATTTATGCAACTCTACAAATATCTCTTTGATCCCAGGAAATCTCTTCATCTTTAACCCCCACCACCCCTGGTATGTCAGAAGTCAAAGAAATATTTTTCCCGGCCAGTGCACATAAAGCCACACTGAGGCCAGGTACAAATATTATTTGTAATTTATGGGACTGTACAAATATCTATTTGGTCCAAAGAAATCTCTCCCTGTCTCACCCCCCACTCACACACACACAACCATGGTATGGCAGAAATCAAATAATTAATCTGAAAGTCTGCACTTGCCCTGCCAGTACACAGAAAGCCACACTGAGGCAAGGAACAAACTTAATTTGAAATATACGTGACTTTACAAATGTCTATTTGGTCCTAAGAAATCTCTTCCTCACTCACTCTCCTCCATGAATGATAGTTATTTTGCCAGTCTGCTCTTGCCCTGACAATACACACACAGCCCCACTGTGACCACAAATAAATAGATTGCAATGCTCAGCAATTACTTATTTACATTGAAACTGACATGCAATGTGTCACTTTTTTATTAGGTCCTGCTTGTGACCAATCTTTGAGGGACTAATGTACAGGGAGGGCAAAACAACTGGCTCAAGGTGACACAGCACACATAAGATCTAGGATGTGAACCTGCCACCTCCTGGCTCACTGTTCTGTGTGCTAATCTTTGTGTTTGGACCAAATGTATAGTATTACATTCTGGGGATAGATGCCACAAATATATTAGGTGTAAGAGGGCTGAGTTTGGCAGTTGAGGGGACATATCAAAACTTCATGGCTGTAACTCTAACTGGGTGGGGGGGGACCCACATTTTAGAAATAAAGCATTCTAAGAAAGATCATGTTTTTTTTTCTGTGAAAGTTTGCAAAACTGTATGCTCTGTTGCTTACTTCCAACATCATTATTATATCATTTTATGCCTTACTTCTATAAGTCAAGCACTACCTCTATTGCTGAAGCCACTGATAGCCAGACCATTACTGTCAACCTTTAGCATAGGCACTAGGACCTAGTCAGAAATCTCCTGTCAGAGATGAACTTTCTGTTCACCAGCCTGACATACCATGAATAAAACTGGGCTGGAGGAATATCAATACTACTTGGAAGTAGGCACACTTCAGTTGACTAAATAGGAAAGCAAGACATGATAGCTAAGCTCAAACTTTTTGCCACTTTTATCTAGCTTTTTTGTGTTTTCAATGTACATAATACAACATGAAACTCTGCAGACCAATGAGAGGTTCACTGAAAACACCTACCCTGTGAGGGAAATGAATCTGAATGCTAAATGGATTTATAGTGGGCACAGTTGCTGGTGTGTGTGTGTGTGTGTGGGGAGGGGGAGGGGTTCTGGAGCATCTAAATGCTTTACTCGAGAAATCTCCATTATTATCCCAGCACAAAAAAAAATCCACACAGCACATGGCCACTGAATAACTATAGCCTAGATTCTAATCTCTATAGTTATACCGGCCATGAAATCAAACAGATGAGAAAGATGGCGACTTAGCAAAAAAGCAAACAAACAAAAAGGAAAAACCGAAGGAAAATGGAAACATGATTTTTACATAGAAACATAGACTTTGACGGCAGATAAGGACCACTTGGCCCACCCAGTCTGCCCATTTCCCTACCTACCAGATAAGCTGCAGATTCTGGTTAACCAACAGCCTACTTCCTGCAACCCCCCACTATAATTGCCTTATGTCTGTCCCATGCATATTTGAATTCCCCCACTGTTTTAGACCCAATGACCTCCTCAGGAAGGCAGTTCCATGTATCCACCACTCTCAGTGAAAAGAATTTCCTCACATTACCCCTGAGCCATCCCCCCTCTATCTTTAAATTGTGCCCTCTTATTCTTACACATCTCTTTTTCTGAAAGATGCTACCCTCCTGGACTTTGTTGATTCCCTTGAGGTACTTTGAAAGTTTCTATCATGTTCCCCCTGTCCCTCCTTTCATCAAGAGTATGCATATTAAGCTCTCTCAGTCTCTCTCTTCATATGGTTTCTGCTGCAGACCCTGCACTATTTTAGTGCCCTCTTCTGGACTGCTTCCATCCTGTCTATGTCCTTTCGTAGATGAGGTCTCCAAAACTGCACACAGTACTCCAGATGGGGTCTCACCAACTGTCTGTATAGAGGGATAACCACTTCCCTTTTTCTACTTGTGATGCCCCTTCCTATGCATCCCAGTATCCCCCTGGCTCTCCTTACCTACTTTTAACATTGCTTACCCACCTTTAGGTCATCTGATATGACTACCCCCAGGTCCCTTTCCATTTTTGTTGTTGTTAGCACCTCCCTGCTATTGTGTACTCTTCTCCTGGGTTTTATTTCCCAGGTGCATTACTTGCACTTCTTTGCATTGAATCTAAGTTGCCATGTGTCTGACCATTTCTCCAACCTTGCCAGTCCCTTCTCATCTTTTCTACCCCCTCTTGTGTATCAACTCTGTTACAGATCTTTGTGTCATCTGCAAAGAGGCATACCTTTCCTTCCAGACCCTCTGCAATGTCACCTATAAAGATGTTAAAGAGGCCTATACCCAGTACTGAGCCCTATTATGTTGGGGGGGGAGGCATTTCTGGGGGTACAATTTTTATGAGCAGAAAAATGTACCTGCCTATTACAATACATCTTATCTTTTTTCCTCAGTAGCACTGTAAATGCAGACAGACTCTATAGCTGCAGTAGTCAGGATAGTGGGAACTACGGGTTTTGCCGATGCACCCTTGCTGATGTTGTTGTTATTATTATTATTATTATTTTGTGTAACACATCTACCATTCTTATTTCCATAAATGTACAAGCTTTACCTTCCAAAAAGAGGGATCTCTCCTTTTTGGTTCTGACTTTTAGCCCATGTCCACACCAATTGACAGCATTTCAGTCGCACAATTCAAATTGTGCGCCAAATAACTAAAAGCTAACCAATCAAAAAAATGCATGTAAAACTGTACTAAACTGCACACAATACCAGAAAAAAAATCAGTGAGTTATTTTGGAAGATCAAAAAAATAAAATCCTGAATCCATGACTGCACTCGAATCATTTTGTTATGCTAACGGATTCTACTTTAGAACAAATTTGCTAGAATATCAAAAATACATAAACCAGAGACTCCTGCAGTAAATGTTAATGAAAAAACATCACATTTGAACAGGGAGAGCACAAACTTTGATTATGTCTTATGTTCATATCTAATTCTTCATCATATACTTCATTTGGATGAAAAAAAAAGACACGGCAAAACTCTACATGAACTGAAGTGACTAAAAAAAATAATTGCATTACAAAATTACTCTTTCCTTAGCTATTGAAATTATGAATAGTAGAAAATGAGCAAGGCCATAGTCCAGTTTCTAATAAATTGATGTCTTGATTAAGGTATTTTGCTGTAGTTATGAGTGCCCATAATAGAACATTGACAAACAATCTACTGATGTCCATTTTAGCCCAAAACATAAAAAAATACAAACTGACCAAACAAAGCTTGATTGCTGACTTCACAAAGCTGTAAATCAAATTTCAGAGCTTCTATCAGATTGGGAAGTTTTTTCTGCTCTAAGAAACAATAGAAGATGTTCTAGCAAGAACTGTAGTCTACAGAGGAAACTGGCAAGTGAGATCAGGAATAGCTGGATTCTGTATAAAAATGCCTACAGAATGCTTAGGGTCATTGATTGGATCATTTAGCTGTCAATTCAAGTAAGCCACTACTCCCTACATTGCATAACGCTAGGTAGATTTCCCAAATGGGCATTTATGTAAATGTAATAGAGCTCGAAAAAAAAAGTGTACAAATGGATGACATAACTCTCCGGCTGCAGGATGGGGGTTAATTGAGTATCTGGAATGGGTGGATTATGGAGAAGGACTGAGTATACACTACACTGCTGGCTCCTGCTGCATTGTCAATGAGCCAGCAATGATATTTAAAAGTTGAATGGGGTTGGGGGTGTGGGAATATCAAAGTTAGCCTGGGTTGGTATCAGTGATTGCCCCCCACCTAAATTGTGGATTGCGGTCACTGGGAGAGAGTGTTTAAGGAACATGTTTTTTATATTTTTTTGGGGGCTGGTCCAGGAAAAGGTAGAATAATGTTTTTAAAGATAATGTTGGCTCACTGAGGCTCCTAGCTCGGTGACATGAACCATCCACTTTTTTATTTTAATGTTTGGAAAGAGAAGGGAGGTTGGGAGATGATGGGTAGGGGAAGGGTACCTAATGCACTAGACTTGGCCACCTGAGAAGACACATCTACACTACATCACAGTAGTCAATAATAGGTAGTATCATTTTCCAGACAAGCTCCCACCTAGCTGATAGAGGTAGGCAGCTTCGGTTTCTGTAAAGGGCTCCTAATTTGGGTGCAGCTTTTTCAGGATGGAGTCAATGTGCCCAGCTAAGCTGAGGCATTGGTCTAGCCAGACCGCAAGATACCTAAAGGAGGAAGTATCCTCAAGAGTAGTACCATCGAGGGTGTGGAAAGAGGGCACATTTTTTAGCCTAGTGAGTCTTTGCCTAGAGTAGAAGGTCATAGATACTGTATTCTTGGCATTGAGGAAAAGTTGATGAGAGTTTAATCAGACCTGAGCTTTCTAGAAAAGGTGCTGGAGGTTGGAAGTGACATCAGTAGGGAACTGGCCAGAAAAGAAAAGGACTGTGTCATCAGCATACATGTGGATAGAGAAGGTGGTGCACACTGACAGGGAATCATTTAGGAATATGAAGAAGACAAGAAGGCCAAGGACAGAGCCTTGGGGAACTCCAGTACTAACCTGAAGTGGAGGGGAGGTGGAATTTGCAATTTTGACTGACTGTGTCCTGCCCATTAGGCAGGAGCTGAACCAGTTTGTGGCTGGCATGGACAGGCCAGTGAAGCACAGATTATCTAAGAGGAAGGGGTGGAAGACTGTGTCAAAAGCCTTTGCTAGGTTGACAAAGATGGCAGAGGTAATTAGACCACTGTCCGTACCTGAGAGTATGGAGTCACTGAGCCTGAGTCATGAAGCTGTGGTAGAGTGATATTTCCTAAACCCAGATTGGAAGGGGGAGAAAAAGGAGGATTTAGAGAGGAAGGTAGAGAGCTGAGTGAGAACCAGGTGCTCCTGGAGCTTTTCAAGTATGGGGAGGAGGGATATAGGCTGGTAGTTCCCAGGCAAGGAGGAGTCACCTCCTTTGGGTAAGGGGAGAACTATGGTATGCTTCCAGGAGTCAGGGACTGAGGCAGAGGAGAAGGAAAGGTTCAATAAAGCAGTCAGAGGTGAGGAGATAGCATGAGCAGAGTGGAACTGGAGTTTAGGGTTGAGTCCATCAGGAGAGAAGCCTTTAGATGGATTGAGGACAAGGAGTGCATTTAATGAATCAGAAGTGGTGACAGGAGTGAAGGACAAAAGGTTGCTTGAGACATTGAGCCATTCCCAACTGAATACTGCAATTCCCAAAAGAATACTTACTGAATCAGCAGACCAGGAAGTACAGCTTCAAGTGAGAAGAGATGGTCATTTGAAACACTCTGTTACAATCCCAATGAAATTAGGTGAAAAGGGGGCCTTTTGAAGCACACTGTGCCATTCCAAGAGAAGACGTATTGAACCAGCAGGCCAGGGGATACAGCTTTGACTGAGGAAAGGGAGTCTTTTTAAACTTTCTGTGGCATTCCCAATGGAATACTACAATTCCCAACAGAATTCTTACTGAATCAGCAGGCCAGGGGATACAGCTTGGAGTGAGGAGAGAGGATCATTTGAAACACTGTGCCATTCCCAGCTGAATACTTAATGAATCAACAGAACAAGGGACGCAGCTTTGATGGAGGAGAGCGGGGCCCTTTTAAACACTCTGTGACATTCACAACTTTAATACACTTGTAACATTCTGAGGTGGAGTAGGGCCATGACTGCAAATAACTTGGAACACCTCCCCGCATGGTATGACAGACCTGTCAGATAACATATCATTGCTAACCAGAATAAAAATGAGACATAGTACAGAAATATTTACTGTATATAATACATCAGCAGACAGTATACCATCAGCGGATTGATATAGTATTGTAGATGGTGACTGGTCTTCTCCCTCCACCTCTGATCCCCACAGAAACTCTTTGGGTTGTGGCAGGGTACTCCCTTTCCACCAACACCATATTAATTAGAGGGCACAATACCACCAAAATGAGAAGACCATAGATGACAGTCATGAGCGGGCTGTACATGCAACCCTGCAGTTGTATACAGCCAGCACACAGTGCCCTCTACAACACATGTACATTTAAGGGCTCCTCAAGAGCCCAGGACTCCTCCACGTCATCTTTGTAGTGGGCTGCTCCAGAGTCCACTGCTCTCCCAAATAATCTTTGTGGTGGGCGTTTTGGCTGCTCACCCTCCAGAAGAGGAAATCGAATATAAATACTGGCCACAGCTGCCTCTGGACCACCATCACAGATATTGTCCAGGTGGGTTGATCCTGACTTCTATGACTATCTGTCCCAGATGTCCATGAAAGTTCTGTGGAGACATGAAGATGGATGCAACATCAGTGACAATGCACACACACAAACAGGGAAAGCGTGCACTAGCAACATGTGACAGGTGTGTACTGTACTTACCTCTGTAAGTCTGGTCACCTGCCAGATCACTGTGCCATCCAGGGAGTGCTGGTAAGTGGAGAGGGACAACGTCCACAACTTCCTGGGTTGTACCCCAAGCCTCCTCACACTCTCCACTGACACACCTCACACATCTTGCATTGCTGCCATGATGATGGAATGTGCTGGATCAGACTGAGACAGCACGCTGAATACAGGTGAGATGTTTTGTGAAATTCATATTGCAAGGGTGACATTTTGGCAAAAAAATTGTTGAAGAAAGTTAAAGAGAACTTTACACATCAGATGACCCATAAGCATATCAGCATCCAATGGAGTATCACAACACAGGAGCTGTTCAGTGCCATTACCTCTTTTTTTCATTCATTCATTTTTATTAAATGGGTTAGACCATTGAGTAAGACTCATTTAAAATGGTGACCCATGGTTTAGGTACAATAGGGTGGCCATTTTGATTCCCCAGTTGCTGCCCAAGCCGGACACCTCTGAACTCTGAAAACGCATGAACAAGTACTAAGCAAGTAAATTAGCAACAGTAAAGTGTAAAAGTGGAGTTTTACAAAAACACTAACAAGTTGATCCACTAGACACATTAACACAATGCAAAAAATGTTGCAAGAAAGATGGTGGGTAAATATGAACCATATCATGGAGACTGATGGAATGAATGCAGAAGTAAAAGCAGCCTTACTAAGACAGAGAAGGCAAAAACTTGTCAAAAAGATTCAAACTAAAGTAATTACCAGTGAAAAAGAACATCATTAGCTATAGTTGCAAACAACAATTGCAAAAAAAAAAACATTTAAATGAGAAGTGCTTTTTATTCCACTCAGGATCAGGCAAGATAACAAAAGAACATTGGAAGCACCAACTCGTATAATGAGGTACTAATAAAATAAAACACAAAGTTAATAAGTCATAAATCTGTGTCAGATTTGTGTTAGTACGTAATGAATGAAAATGTTATTCACTGATTCATTGCCATGATTTAATTTCACTTTACAGGCATAAATCTCTATGAAATTAACAACATATAGCATTTCACATACCTGATTATTGTGAGAAGGTACATCACTCTCTATAGAACTAGCTTCTTATTAGGTCTAAACAAGGCTCACTTAGTATAAGAAAAATATGATTTTTCCTCTATGATAAAAATACATAGGAAACTACACAGAATGGAATGAGGCAGAGGCAGACAGGAGAGCTGACAGGCCAGATCAAATGTCAGGTAGTATCTTGTTGATATAGTATTTAAATAAAGGTTGCTGGGCATTGTAAACAAATGTGTTTAAAAGATTTCACTATGATAAGAGAAATGAAGCCTCTCTAAAACAACGGATATATTGTATTATAACTAATCAATATGAGGCATTTTTCTATATCCAATTGATAAAATGAAATGTACTATAAGCTCTATACAAGAACATGTAACCAATATGATTTATTTTTATCCTGTAGTCTCCCAGAAGAAGCCAATAGGTGAAACATTGTGGCTTGTCATACTGGATGATCTAATAAAGAAATCAATTGAGAGATAACTTTTTGTGTTTTAGCATCTCTTTGCTTGAGACACTTTTATAGCTAAAACAAGTCCCTGCCAACTAGAGCAACTCACAGAATTCATAAGCCACCTATTTCTTGTTTCCATCACAAACATGGCTGCAACCTTTACTTATATAAAAAACTCCAACTAAGCCTTAACAATAAAAGTCCATTAAATTAAATAAACTAAGTAAATAATGTAATGTTATTTACATGCATGAGCTCCCCCTTACATACTTACACAAATTTTAAAAATCAAGTACTATTCAGAGTGTCCATTGCTGGTGTTTCTTTGATGACCATGAAAAAAACCCTCCTATCCCTACCACTTTGCTAGAGAACTGCCTGCTCCTTACCTGGCAACAGATAAAATTGAGGTTCTAGCTCCACTTCAAGCCTGTGCATGTGTTTTGGTTTTTGTGCCAGTTGAACTCTGAAGAATGTTGAGAATATTTAAGGGCAGTATGGCAAAAGAGCCATGGGGAGGACAAAGGGAAGACTAGATGGGCCAGATAGTCATTTTCTGCTGACAGATTGCTATGTTTTTTTGCATTCCATGTTACCATTCTGTGTATGTTGGAGTGGGGGGTGGAGCACTCTACTACTGGAATAAGGCAGAGCTTTGAATTTTTCTATTCCATGGTAAACAATCGCACAACGTACTGAGTGTGAAAAAAGACTGATGACTGACAGATAAAAAACATCTGTGGAGGGACTATTTTACAATATTTAGCAACACTTAGTATATCTTTTGTGACTTTTAAAATTTTCAGAATGTTCTTTTTTTTAAAAAGTTGCCTATGGGCACATTTTATGTAAGAAATAAGACATGTCTGGGGGTTGGTAGTATTGCGATACCTGCACATCCAGAGGCTGAACGTACTCAGCCTGTGGCCTCATGCCTCACTATGCCTCTGGGTGTGCGGGTATCTCAGTACTACCAACACCAAGCCATGTCTTATTGCTTACTTATTACAGTCTTCAATTGTCAGTACTCTCCTCCAAAAGTGTCTTATGTCCATATTAGCTGAAGATTCCTTGGATTAACACTCCTCCAAATGTAGTCTTTCATCTAATGCCACACCATCTCTACTGAGTTCATGTCTGGTGACTTGTGTGGCATCCTAGCACAGTTCATTTCCTTCTGCATTAAATATATCCTCAACACTGCATGCTTTAGTTCCTTATCTGTACAAGAGAAAAAGAAGTAACACACATGCAATTAAACACATTGATCACTGTGCTGTATATATACACCATGAACACAGAGAAACTGTCAGGGCAAATTGCTTGGCCAGTATCGAACCTGGGAAAAGCAAACACCCATCTGCAAACACTAACTCACTAAAGAGCACCAATGTATTGTACACCATCTCCTCTCTAAAGAAATTGCTCTCCATGATGCCACTGAACTGTAGTATCAGCACAAGCCAATGGCACCAGATGGCACTCCAGACATGCATTTTCAGGAAATGTTCTGGCTGTGGTTTTACTACAAGAAATCCTTTTGTTCTGGAACGCCATGGGACAAAAAGATTGCATTGCCATGGTGCTCTCAACAGTAAAAATATCATCTTAAAATTGTTCATTTTCTTCCATCCATGCCTAATCCTGTTCCAGCCTCTTATGCTTGTTGGATGCATGTATGAGAGGCATATACTGTTGGGTGAAAAGAAAAGAGCTGTCAGCACCTTGCTCTTTTTTAAGTAGAGTACATTACCTGCAGTACATATACCACATACATTCTTATAGGATATTACATTAGAAAAACATGAAGACCTTACAAAGATAGGCGGGAATTCAATTGCTTTTGTGGCATACACTGCCATGAAAATCACTTACATACAGTATAGTTATGCAGTGAGCACAATACTGTACTTACCATGCTCTGCTATAACCCCATCCATTTTTGCACCAAAGCTATCTGATTAATGATTTGGGTACTGAGTACCCCATTCTGAGAGTTTCTGACAGACATTTGTCATTCTCTATTGTTAGCTGACCCACAATTTGGGAAACCGCACTACGAAAGACATTAATACACATTAGTTAATGATAAGGCAGCACTGCATCATCTCACTGCCTTGTCCTGATGCGTGGCTTGCTCAAGGTCACAGATGCAGCACCGGACCATCTAACTGCCTTGTAGCATGTATACCTCTCAACCAGTGCCCCTCAAAATTCAGAACAAATAGGCAAAATGTGTGACACTTCATTATATGTTTAACATAGAAGTTCAGACTCTGTAGAAATGTGTGCCGTCTTATTCCAAAAGTTTCCTGTGACTTAATAATTCATTTTTAACATTCATTGTTATGTAGTTAGGATTCCAGGCCACAGAGGCCACACCAACCCAATCAATCAATCAATCAATCGAGTCTTTATTTATCCGGGTGAACACCATTGAGCAAGCTCATTTACAAGGTGGACCTGCATCTCACAAGGTCAAAGAGTACATTTATGTACAAGTGAAAACAAATAGGTGTAGTTATATATAAGAAAGATACATACAGTGCTGAGTAAACAATATTAGGTAAAGGTTAGCATACATATTCATAGCATTCATATTCATATTCATAGCATATTCAGAGAGAAATGGAGGTAAGTAAAAAAATGGAAGCTGCATAATAAATCAATCACATTATCAAACTTTTTTTTTGCATACCTCAAACATTGAAGAACGGGCGTGAGGTAGAGGAAGTAAAACTGACATGGGTGGGTATGGCACAGGGACAGTTTCACTACTAGGAGCACTAAGTTGACAGGCTGGGAGACATAAGAAAGGGACAATGGTGGGAGGGGTGAGTAAAGAAGCAGGACAAAGGAATAATTTTGAGGATCAATAGGGGCCAGGATGAGATTTAGGGTGAGACAGAGGGAGGTAAGCAGAAGACAACAACAAGCATACTAGGGGCATTGGAAGCAGTTGCATAATTCCGTAACGGTTTTGGCATACCAAACCATTTCACAGCCTAGTAGTATAGTGCAGCTTGCTCAAGGTCACAGAGGCAGCACTGGACCATCTTACTGTCTTGTAGTGTAGTGTGGCTTGCTCAGGGCCACGGAGGTAGTACTGGACTATCTCACTCCTTTCAGTGTACTGTGGATTTCTGGAGGCCACAGAGGCAGCATAGTCAATGCCTTGCACTGCAGTGTAGCTTGCTTAAGGCCAGAGAGGCAGCACCAGACCATATCATTGCCTTCCAGTGTAGTGTAGCTTGCTCAAGGATGCAGAGGAAGGACAGGACCAATTCATTAAATTACTGTTGATGATTATGGTGTCAAAGGTTCCCATGTAGTGCACACTGTTGCCTTATGTGGGTGGTGGAATATGTTTGTAGAGAGCAGAGAAAGAAATGATGATTCTGGCCACTGCAAGGTGGCTCTGTGTCAACAGCACTGGAGTCCCATTTTTGAACATTTTATGAGAAGCATTGCTATGTATGTAATATAGCTTCTTTGCTGTAGTAATAGCATAAAAGTGGTGGTTTCTCAGTCTGTAAATCTCCCCCAAAAGATGTGGTTACATGCTACAAAAATACACAGTATTTATACAGCAACGGGGCAGGTACAGTAGGCGTGGCCATAGATTTTGATGAATCACAAGCTGAGGATTAAGGAACAGACATATCAGATGTTGGGGAGTAGGGAGGCATGGTATAACTGTTATGTGTAAAACAGTGTTTCTCAGTCTGCTCATGACTGATGGCTGTCTTGAAGTTAGGGAACAGTAAATAAAGAGGATTTTATCAAGCTTGAAAAATGCAATTACAGACATCTGACTGAAAAGCAATACTCTGTATCAGTATATATTGGATCAAAGATATACTAAACTCAGAACTGCAGACTTTTATGGGACCCCAAATGTAACCAGACCTAACAGGAATGGCAGTAATACAACTGAAGAGCAACTCACCTGTGACCAGAAAAAGAGGGGAAAAGAAAATGCCACAACACCAGTAAAATGCCAGATTTTCAGAATGGAGTCTGAGAAATACATGATATGACAACATTCTTTTGTACTGTATTACGGTTTTGAATAATAGCTACTAATAGCTATTCCAATAGTCTCAACTGCTATGGAATGTGCATAACACTATGACTATGACACCTTTGCCACCAAATATTTACTGATGTGCACTATAATGTTAATGCTATTTACGTATAGACAAGCTACCAGCAATTTTTAATAACTTGACCAAAACTGTTCTTAACATTAAACATATGCTGTCCACTATTTTTTAAAGTATTATTTTTTTAAGTTGAAATGTGCTATGAATTCAGGCCATCTGATCCTCATTTCAGAGGCCAGTGCCACATATTTCACCACTGCACTATCAACTATAAGTGTAGTTCATGAGCAATATTTTAAGTATTTCAATTCTAACTGCATTTCTTTGTTCCAAACAGTATGATATTATTACCAGGAACCATCCTTTTATAAACAGCAGGAAGAAAACCTTACGTCAGCATCCCAAGCACACACTGAGACACCAGCAGAGGACTATGTAGCACCCGAGCAGCAGGCCCATCCATAGGACATGAAGGCAACTGAGTAGCTGACCTGTACAGAGCACACCAAAGCACCTGAGCAGCTTGTCCATTCAGAAATGTGGTAGAAGGTATTTACAACTAAAAGGGTCAGAAGAGTGCTTGTAGCCATAAAGATAGATAAGGCTCAGGGCCTTATGGAATGCAGCTGAGGGTGCTTAGGAAACTGGCATCAGAATTAGCTGAACCCCTTTTAAGGCTGTTCAATAGCTCACTTCTGACAGGGGTGATTCAAAAAGACTGGAAGGTAGCAGATGTAGTTCTCCTCCACAAGGGTGAGCACAATGAGCATCCAGGTAAATAGCAACTTGTCATTCTTACCTCCACTGTGTTTAAGGAGATGGAGACAGTAGTCAAAGCGGACCTATTGGACTACGTGGAGAAAAATGAGCTCCAGGATAGTAAACAGCAGTGAGGTCCTGCCAGACCAACCTGATACATATGAAGCCACTTAATGGGGATGGTCCCATGGATTGGGATTCGTCCCCATTAACTCACCGTTCTACTTATCAGAACATAATGAATTAGCATGTAAAAAGGATGTCCGGTCCAGTATGCTGCACAATAACGTTTATTAACACTGCACAATAACAGTACTGTACTGAGATCATTACACAAATAAGTAAGCTGCATTTGTTTTGTAAATCAACAGAACCTATAACTAAAAAATACTTTACTCCAGTTAAGCACACTGGTACAGTAAACGAAAGCCTTTTACATTATTGTATCACTAAGCATCGTTATTACCTGTAAATAAGCACCCAAAAACATTACAGGGGCAGAGACTCTAATTGCAGTACAGTACACTAAGAACGCTGCTAACCACAAGGCTTTTTTACTGTAAAAAAGTCTGAAATCGTATTTTGTTTGGCCTCAGTTAGGAGCTTACTTGTCAGAGATGCTTCCAAGGTCTGAAGTTTACTCCACTCAGCATGTTCCCTGTTCAGTGTGCATTAATTCATGAGGGAGAGTATATGATTTAGAGCCTCCTTATTTGTAACCGGTGGTGGTGGAGGGTCATCCTCTGATTCTGACTTTACATCTTAGTACCTGAAGACTGGAGGAGGGCAGATGTGATTCCCCTTCACAAAAGTGGGAGCAAAGCAGAAGCAGGAAACGAAAGACCTGTTAGTTTGACCTCAGTGGTAGGGAAAATGATGGAATCACTTTTGAAAGAAAGAATTGTTGAGTACCTAGAGATCAGCGGGGCACAGGGCCCAAGGCAGCATGGATTCACAGCAGGAAGGTCATGTCAGATGAATCTAATCGATTTCTTTGACTGGGTGACCAAAGTAATAGACCAGGGAGGGGCTGTAGATATGGCTTACCTAGACTTTAGCAAGGCATTTGACACAGTCCCACACAAAAGATTAATAATCAAGTTAGCCAGGCTGGGAGTGGGTCCCAGGGTGGTAGCCTGGGTAGCAAACTGGCTGCACAACAGGACACAGATGGTAACAGTAAATGGTACTCACTCCGAAGAAAGGGGGGTTACTAGTGGAGCACCTCAGTGTTCAGTACTGGATCCAGTCCTCTTTAATGTCTTCATAGGTGACATTGCAGAGGGTCTGGAAGGAAAAGTATGCCTCTTTGCAGATGACACAAAGATCTGTAACAGAGTCGATACACAAGGGGTGGTGGAAAGGATGAGAAAGGACTTGGCAAGGTTTGAGGAATGGGCAGATGTATGGCAACTTAGATTCAATGCAAAGAAGTGCAAAGTAATGCACTTGGGAAACAAAAACCCAGGAGAAGAGTACACAATGGCTGGGTAGGTACTTGCAACAAAAAAAATGGAAAGGGACTGGGGGGGTAGTCATATCAGATGACCTAAAGGTGGACAAACAATGTGAGAAGGCAGTAAGAAGAGCTGGGGGGGATACTGGGATGAATAGGGAGAGGCATCACAAGTAGAAAAAGAGAAGTGGTTATACCTCAGTACAGACAGTTGGTGAGACCCCATCTGGAGTACTGCATGCAGTTTTGGAGACCTCATCTCTGCAAGGACATAAATAGGATGGAGGCAGTCCAGAGGGAGGGCAACTAAAATGGTGCAGGGTCTGTATCAGAAACCATATGAAGAGAGATTGAAAGAGCTTAATATGTATACCCTTGATGAAAGGAGGGACAGGAAGGACATGATAGAAACTTTCAAGTACCTCAAGGGAATCAACAAAGTCCAGGAGGGTAGCACCTTTCAGAACAAGAGATGTGCAAGAACAAGGGGGTACAATTCAAAGATAGAGGGGGGACGGCTCAGGGGCAATGTGAAAAAATATTAGAGGAGAGGAGGGAGACGGGGGACATGATAGAAACTTTCAAGTACATCGATGGAATCAACAGAGTCCAAGATGGTAGCATCTTTCAGAAAAAGAGATGTGCAAGAACAAGGGGGCACAATTTGAAGAGAGAGGGTGGATGGCTCAAAGGTAATGTGAGGAAGTATTTTTTCACTGAGAGGGTTGTGAATACATGGAACAGCCTTCCTGAAGAGGTAGTGGACTCAAAAACACTGGAGGAATTCAAGAATGTATGGGACAGACATAAGGCAATTATAGTGGGGGGTAGGAGGAAGTAGGCTGTTGGTTAACTAGAAGCTGCAGCTTATCCAATAGGTAGGGAAATGGGCAGACTTGGTGGGCCAAGAAGTCCTTATCTGCCATCAAAGTCTATGTTTCTGTGCTCTATGTCTATGTTTCTATAGTCTTCCTATTGTATTCTTTTTATCAACTCAGAGGTGTCAGCATTGGTGATCTTTCCCCTCAGTCACCAGTTTTCTGTCCATGTCCACAAATTCGGAAAACTCCTCCAATATTGTGAATGTTGGTGTTTCCACATCATCAAGCTCTGACTGGTCCACACTGGGGGGCTTGTCTGCTCCTTCCATCATATCAGCCTAAAAGCAGTCTTTTTTGAAATAATTGGAAATTATAGATGGTTTAACATTGTTCCATACCTTAGCAACCATGTAGATTGCATCAAGAAAATTCATTGCTTTGGCAATGACAGATTCTTGTGCTGATCCTCACTCATCAATAAGTCTCACAATCCTAGTTGCCATTAAAAAATGTTAGAACCCTTTGAGAGTGTGAATCACACCCACATCCATCTGTTATAGCAGATTGGTTGTGTTGGGTGGCAAAAAGGCAACCTTTAGGTGGGAAACATTCCCTCGATCTCTGGGGTTGTGCTGTGCAGTTGTCCTGAAGTAGTATAATGTGCTTCCTTTTTCCTTTCAGCTCATACTCACATGTGCTGAGCCAGACATTAAATATCCAGCCTGTTATCCAGGCATTGGCAAAGCTGCAGTAGGCTACAGGAAGGGTGGACAAGTATTTCAGTAGGCATCTGAGGCATTTGTTTTTCCTAGCAGAACAATCTTTCTCTTGACTATGCCATCCTTGTTAGCACAGCACAACAAAAGCATCCTCTCCTTAGCCTTTTTACCCCCACCCCCGAGAAGATCATGTTCTTTGTGGATGTGACTGTTATCTGGATACCCTTTGTAGTGCAGATCAGTCTCATCTGCATTGTAGATGTTGTCATCTGTGTGGTCCTGTAGCAGCTTAAATAGGACAATTTTTGTAAAATCTGATGTTGTAGCACTGTCTGCATATGACCGCTCTCCCTGATCCTTCTTGCTGACAATGTCATGCCATATTTTCCAACAGGACAGCCGCCTATCAGTGACTTCAAAACTGTCATGTCCCAGATATACTGCCAACTTGTTAGCCTTTTTTTCATTAAACATTTTTTATAAAACAGGTAGAGAAAATGGGCAGACAAGGTGGGCCAAGCAGTCCTTATCTGCTATCAACTTCAATGTTTCTATGTTTCTGTGAGGGAACAAGATAACCTTGCACCCCTGTTGACAGCAGAATTAAACCATACAAGAAGGGTATCCTCAACCTCAGTGTCCTTCCCATCCCATTTTCGCTTGCTGTCATGATTACAGTTAGCCTGCCACTCTGCCAGAATGCTTTCCTGTTCTAGCTAATCTTCCCAGACTACTTTTAGAAATCCCAAACAGTTTTGCCACCATAGAGATGGAAGTTTTAGGCATGTCTAATGCCTCCAGGACATTCACTTTCTGTGAGAGTGACAACTCATTTCCTTTACTGGTGTTGCTTGCCATTGTTTTAAACACAATGCACTTTAAACCTGATGCTCACAGTTGCAGAACCACTTATAGCATCCCTCAGAGGGTCCCAATTAAGCAGACTAGGTGTCCCTCCTATATGTGCACAGATGCCATAGAATATCATCAGCACAGAATAAGTTACTAGTGAAACATCCTGCTTAAATGAATGTCCCTACTAACCGCATCTGGATTAAGTGGCTTGCACTGTAGCATTCTTTGACTGGACAGCTAGGGTCATATGGTGGATTTATGCAACTTTCACTTCAGTATGGCATTCGACTTGATGCCTCATAGTAGGCTGCAGAAGAAACTAAAGGATCTGGGTGTAGCAAAAGACATAGTTAAATAAGTCAGAAGTTGGTTGAAAGGGATATATCAGAGGATAATAGAAAATTGAGTCAAGTCTGGAGAGAAGGAGGTCACCAAGGGGTGCCACAGGGATCAGTCCTGGGTCCGTAGCAGAAAGAATTCAGTGGAAGATGTGTCTCATTACAGATAACACTAAGCTCTCTGGCAGGGTATACAGTGAAGAAGGGGTAAGAGAGTTGCAGAGGATCCTGCAAAAGTTGGAGAGGTGGTCGAAGGTTTGACAGTTGAAATTCAACACAACAAAAGTGCTAAAAGATGCACATAGGAAACAAAAACCCCAGGATGAGGTGTTGGATTGAAGGGGTTAGGCTGGGCAGTAATTTTGAGGAAAGGGACCTACTGTATGAATCATCACAAGTGGCTCCCTTAAACAATCTACTGTAGCTAATGTACAAGGCCTACAGTAATGCATCCAGGATGTTGTGTATTGGAAGGGGGGGGGGTTGAAAACAAGAGCAAAGAAGTACAGTATTTCTACCTTTCTTTAGATCACTGATGAAGCAACACCTGGAGCACTGTGCTCATTTTGCTGGAAGGATGGGATTCCAGTGTACAGGGGTTGGGAAATCAATGCAGTGAAATAACACATAAGACAGTTAAAGGAAATGTGGAGGGAGGAGAGAGGTGGCAGAGAAGGAGAAGGTGGGAAGGAGAAGGTGAGAGGTCTTACAAGGGAGAAGTTAGGGGAAGTTGGACACTCAAGTGGTTCAGGAGGGAGAATGGCTGGAAAGGAGATAGAAAAGAAGTAGGGAAAGCTGGCAGGGAGAAGGAGTGCCAGGAGAAGTCAGGAAGGAAGGAAGGGAGGGATTGGTAGCAGAGGGAGGGACACATCTGGAGAGGGGATGTAGGCACAACATATACAGAGAATGGGGCGAAACTTCACATAATTGTCCACCTAGGGGTGGACAACCTTGCCAGATGCAAGATGGGAGTGGTATAAGAAAGATTTAAGAAGGAGGGAAAATATGTAAGGGTATGGCTTGATCTGTGGCCTTCTCTGAAGTGCTGCTTGTATCCAGGGCTAATACTGCCAGGGAAGGAAGGATTGCAGAATTCAAAGTATGGCTGGGAGAGTGGTGCAGTGAAAAGGGTTATGGCTGTATAAGTAGCTGGGAGGGAACCTAGAAATATAAGGCTCTGTATGCACCAGATGAAAGCAACCCAATAGGGAGGGCACCAGGGTGCTGAAGGGAAAGATGGTGGATTATTTGATTAGAACCCTTGATTTAAATTGATAAGGGGAGGCAGCAAGGGTCACAGCACCCTTAGTCACCAGGAGGTGGGGAGCAATGGCCCCTAGTCAGAAAAAATTTTAGTATGATCAAGCTATGGGGTGGTGAGGGGCACTAACATTAGTGGTGGGGGTAGTTCCTGGTGTATACTGTCAATAGTGTGTAGGAAACAGGGCTCCATAATGTAGTGTCTGCAAGAGTATGTGAGTGATGTGAGTGTTTGGGAGTTTGGGGTGTGGCGTACTGTTCACATCCTTCTAAATTTGTCTTCTCCTCCCCATGGGGGTAGTGGAGGTTATTATATATATTTTAGGGGGCGGGTGGGAAGACCTCCCACAAGAAAAGTCGCATGAATGGTGCAACGTGAAATGCTACGGTAGATGTGGTATTGTATCCTTTGTCTCCTATATGGCATGCTTGCTCAGAGGGTTTGATTGACTGCTGTATGCGCAGTGTGTGTCGAGCACCAGTATTGAGTGATGGTAGGTTTCCTCATGGCCTTTTGATGGCACTCTCATTTTCCGTACTGTGGTTGTTTTCACCCTAAAGTGGGTGACCTGTTCCTTGGGAGAAGGAGAGCAGGATGAGATGAGGAGGTGGAACAGTGCAAAGATGATAAGGATGTAAGGGGTGAGATAGGTGGTATTATAGCAATAGCCATGAAAGACCTGTGCACAGATAGAAGGAGAGACAGACAGACTAGGGGAGTAGAGAGGAAAGAGTCATGGTGGAAAGTGGTATCCCTGAGTGCAAGAAGCTTGGGGAACAAAATGGCTGAGTTACAAGTGCTGATGGCTGGTGGAGGAGAGGGCATGTCAGCCATCACAGAGACTTTGGCCATGCCGAACCATGACTGGGACCTCTCCGTACCTGCATACAAACTATAAAGAAGGGACAAGGGAGTGGGGAGATTGGAAGAGTTTCACTGTACGTAAAGAGGGCAGAATTTATACAAGGGAGGAAGAGACAGGGGAGGACTGAGGTGTTGCAGGTGCAGGCACTAGGGTCCAAATTATGAAGATGATGAGTAGGGATGTTCGAAAAAAATTTCTGCTGACGGAATTTCCGCAAAAGTGTGAATTTCGCTTTTGTGAAAGTTTGGAAAACATTTTTGGAACTTTTGCAGAAATTCCACCTTAAAACTGCGGGAAAAAATATAAAAAATTGTGGGTTAATTTATTAAACTGCAGAAAAAAACACGCAGAAAGGATCACTGTCAGTAGTAGTTTCTGAGGCTTTTTTTAAATGCAGTTTAATTCAATAATCCACCCCCCATTGATCAGGGGTCCCAGTAAATACCTCCAATCCCTTCCTTGGACCCTTATGATTTTTAGTGGCCCCCCACCCACTGATTTTGGCCCCCAAAACATTTTATTTCCTTGATGTCTAGTAGACTCCCTACCTATCCTGGATTCCTTAATCCACAAATAAACAGCCGGCAGTCCACCAAGTCATCCCCTTCTATTCCCAGTGTTCCTTGGTGTCTACTGGACCTCCCCATCCCAGATCCCTTATAAAAAAAAAAAATCCCAATTCACTGGTGTCTATTGTACCCCCCCAATCACCACCCTGACAGTTCATCTGCCACCACCCCACTCCCCTCCCCACCCTGCCCCTGAGCAGGCCACCAGCACAGCACTCCTCTCTCCTCCACTACCAGTGGCCCACTGAATTGTCAGTGAATGACGGCATGGTTGTACAAGCAGACACTCATTCACTTACAGTTCATTAAACTGTGAATAGAATAAATTCTGCAGTTTATAAGCATTTTTCCGCAGTTCACAAAAAAAGTCCACAGAACTCAGCGAAATCCATGGAAAATCCTAGTTTCACCAATGGCGAAAGTTCCACAATTTCCACAAAATTTCCAAAATTTCTCGAAAGTTCAGTGAAAGTGGAATTCGCAACTTTTGCCCACCCCTAGTGATGAGCAAAAGGGGAGGTGGTGATTTGGGGGACTTCGATTTGGCTAGTGTGGATTTGATGATCCTGGCTACTTTCTGCACCAGGTCACAGGTAATGTTGGATACATTTCAGAGAGAGTCATTGACACAATGCATTATGGAATCCACCAGAGAGATAGCTATTGTGGAACTGGTGCAGACAAATACAGCCCACGTTCAGCAGGTGTAATTGGGGGAGCCCTAAGGTGGGAATGACCACCACACAATGTGGGTGCATCTTGACATGGGAATGCAGAAAAATAATACCAAAACCAGAGTATTAGATTTTATAAAGGCAGACTACAAGAAGATGGGAGAGATTCTACAGTAAGTGAGCACCTTGCTAGTATTAGAGAAGAGATGGGGGTGGACCAGAAATGGACCATAATCAAGGGGGGCTGGTGGCAGCCACTAGTGAGTGTTCAAAACTGGAAATCAAAAAGTCTAAAACCAAAAATCCCAGCTGGTTTGCTAGGCAAGTAGCTCAGGCAGTGAGGGACGAAAGGTCAGTCTTCAAGATATGTAAAAGGACCCAGGAGGAGAAAGACAGAGAGGAGTACAGTGGCAGGGCTAGAGTGGTGAGCAGAGAAGTCCAGTTGGCCAAAAAAAAAAGAGCTGTAACTGGTTGAGGGGGTGAAAAAATGGGGAAAGCTTTCTTTTAATATATGAAGGAGAAAAGGGATACAAAAGACGGGAAACACAAACAGAAATCCACACTGCAATGTGATGCTCCAGATAAACTCTTAAAGATAGACACACAGAAAAAAATCCAGCACTCACCACTTCTTCTTAAAAGATGCTATTCCTATATAACACAAAAAATGGTCATTTTTATTCAGTGCCATTTAAAATAATAAAGATGTACTGATGCATTTCGGACTTCCACCATTTTTTCAAAATCTTTCAAATTCAGTTTCCCTCCACCCTCCTTATATAAAACCATATGATGTCATCAGGATAAGTCAATTGTGATGCCAGCATATCCTCCTATACAAGCAATAAATAACTTCCTATAAAAATAAGTGCACTGAAAAGTGCATAATGTTAGAACAACATGCATACCTATATATTTACAATAAGCCAGCTATTCTGTGAGTCATCATTAAGTGAAATCACTTAGTGTTATTATTGCACTTCCCTGTAATTCCTATAGTGTGCTGTATTTGTGCTCTCCAGCTAAAATTCTATTCACCATAAAAACCCTCAGCACAGCTTGAAATTTAAAACCACAAATGCCTGTTTCCCATTATCTCAAAGTCCAGTGACCACCTGCTGGAGCCAGATTTGATCTCAATGCTAAGAGGTATTCTACGGAAAAGCTGAATATACATATTACTCAAGGTTACTAATCTATCAATAGTGATAACTGATGGTTAATGTATAGTACCAATTCAAAGGTACCATTCAATTTTACTCCACATGACTAATCTGAAAGTGTCTATCCTGGCTGCTTTATCTACCATCCTGGATTTCGGCTTACTCTCCAACTATAAGTTTATCCTTGAAAAAATGGTGGCAATGCATTTAAACTCCACTGTTTTTAAACCAGATGTCTTAGTGTTGGGATTATCTTGGGCCCCAAAACAGCTTAAATATTTGGGAACTTTTCTCTCGAGTACGGAACAACTTAAAAAGCTTAATTTGGATGACCTGTTGATTAGTATACACCAATATCTAAAAAGATGGAGATCCCTGTCATTGACCTTAGGGGGTAGAATTAACACTATTAAAATTAATGTTCTTCCCTGCATATTTGATTCACTTAATATGCTCAATGTTTGGCTTCCTTTATCATGGTTTAAACGGGTCCACAGGATGATCTCTGATTTTATTTGGTTGGGTAAGACACCAAAAAGAGCGTATTACTGACTATTGGCTCCTAAGACATCTGGTGGCCTCTGGCTGTCCCTTTTTTCTGTATATTATTTGGCCAGCCACATTAATGAACACCTAAGGTTGTCATCTTCAAATCCAGTAGAGAGTGAAACTCCCTATATCCCCATCTGGCTTGTACTAGAAAGAGATCAGATTGAAAAGGCTGGTTTATCTCCTTCAGCAATGCTCTTTATCACACTCAAGATTCTCCCTGCACCTCTTCGAGACTCTATTATTGGTACAGTACCTCCGTATGAGTCCATATGCAGCTATGTGTGCTCATGCATTATGAAGCTTCTGAAGATGTATCTCAGCCCATTTTTCATAACCCAAACTTTAAGGTAGGGGGCCTCATGTTGAAAGATGCCTGGTTACCTCAGCTTGCTGCAAAAAAGGTCTGTGACTTGCTCCACAATGGCTCACTCAAATCATATAAGGATATTCTTGCTTTCTGTCATTTAGATAAACAGACTGTGTTTAAGATATTTCAACTTCAACATGTCCTTCTTCACTGTAGTAGTAGTTGTAATAGTAGTAGAGGTAGTAGTAGTAGTAGTAGTAGTAGTAGTAGAGTTTATTTATTTCAGGTGCCCTTCCCCATAGGCTCAGGTTGCCCTTGCAACAAAAACACAAACACAAAGAGCAATTAGGAAACAGTCAACATAAAATATATAAAACCATACATAAATTCCATTAAAACCATAAACGGACTTCTTCCCATGCTGCCTAACAGTCTCATGATAATAATATATCAGAACTGGTTTAGTTGTATGCCTTGGGACACACACTTTAGTGAGTTCTTGCAATCAGTCACTGATATTGTTATGACCTAAACAGTGCAATAGAATGTTAAGATCATCGGAACTCCAATTGCTCCAGCTGCCTAGAATTAGAACCTCCAATGGAGCTAGAGCATTCTCTGCCTACATCCCTGCCTTGTGGAATGGACTCCCAAGTAGCATCCAAACATCTGTCTCCCTAAGGGCTTTCAAGAATGAGCTCAAATCCCATCTGCTGAAACCTAACCAATGCTCCTGTTACAAGTGAAATTGGTTAACATTAGCATTCTAGGCTTTAACCTGTGAGATTATATAAATTATAGCTTTATTATAGCTCTGTAAATTGTGTCTCTTGTCATGTTAAGAAATATGTTGACTAATAATGCTGTATTCCACTATATGATGTATCGATTGCTTCTCTCTAATTGTACAATGGATATGTCACTGCTTTATGTCTCACCCTGGTACCCCTGAAAAAGAGACCATCTGGTCTCAGTGGGCCTACCCGGTTACAAAAATTAAATAAATAAATAATGTTGTGTTGCAGCCACATGCAGTTTTTCATTTATATTCCCTTTTCTTTCCCTATATATTCCCTGATATTATGGGAGAATCCTCATATACTGGAATACAATATTTCCACAGCATGTTTTTAGGTGAAATAAAATATCGGAAGACCTTCATGTTTATATCTCCCATGATAAACTCCATCTTATCCAAGTCCACATTTGCACAGCATTTATTGCACACCACCAAAGTTAGTTAAGAAGGATAGATTAAATTCTTCCCTTTGTACAAGATGTGGACAGGCTGACTGTACCTTGTTGTACATTTTCTGGGATTGCCCCAAGGTGGTGCCCCTATGGGATTTGATTAAATCTAGGGATAACCCTCTCCTTGGTCTTGAAGGGGCTTTCATCCCAGAAATATGTACAGCTGGGGACCACAGTGGGATTACTGTGAGGGAATGGAGATATCACTTGACCTTGATCTCCCTCTCGGTAAAAAGGGTAATTCTTCATCATTGACCTGACCAAACCTTGTTCACATAGCAAGAGTGATTGCAGGAACTCTTATTTAATCTTTGATTAGAAAAAAATGATAGCGAGTGTTCATAATAGACTTCCGTCATATTATAGGAAGTGGAGCAAGTTGTATTCCTTGCCCTGTATATAATTTAGCTTGCTCTGAATCAGTCCAAACATGACAGCTTATGCTTTTATCCATTTCTCTTTTGTAGACACCTCCTTTTACATCTGTATTAGTGTCATTTCATTTAAGTAGTGTGTCCTTTAGTTATTTTGGGTTCCAATTCTAGAATAGTGATGTCTTGTTATTATTCAGTCCGCCTTATGGGGAGGGTTGGTGGTGGTGTGGGGGTTGTTTATATGTTGTATTGTTATGTTCTTTCTTACTTATAATCAATAACATACTGAATTTTGTTAAAAAAGGTACCATTCAAACCAAAGAATTTATAGCCTCCTAAAGTAAAAATCCCCAAATCTTCTCTTTTTAACAAGTTATCAATATCACCCCCTTCTCTCTTATGTTTTATGTTTAGAGCAATTGACAAAGAATGCAAAATATTTGAAACTTGTTAAAAAGGGAATGTTTTTGGATTTTTACATTGGGAGCCTGGAAATTCCTCTGTTTGAATGATACCTTTCTTAGATATAGGGCCCCATATTCAGAGGTGGTAGGTAGCACAACACAAGTGATAGTGTTGCACAGTAAATAACACTGGCATAGGAAATGGAGATATTCAGACATAACGCAGGCCAAAGTGACTGCGCAATGCACAATGCCACAGTGGTACACGCATGATGCATACAGCCAGTTCTGAATATGAGACAACCACACATATAGGGCCAGGAGACAGTAACACAAACAGTGGCAGTTGCGCACTGCACATGTGCATGATAGAACATAGATGGCACAAAAGTATGACAGTCCAAGGGAAATAGGATGCCCCATGGTTCACCACAGGGGCCGAAAGGGTCTGATGCGAGGATCACAATGGACCAGCCCTGCATACCATACAGACATGCACAGGCATGTGCATGGCCATGCACATCTCCCATGGTAGACAATTAGTGCTGCAGGCAGTGGAGCACAACAGTGGTTGTGACCCATGGTTAGCAGAGATGGGGGAGAACGATGGACACTGCAGCATACATGCCAATGAGACATAAGGGCTGCCGTGCCACTAGGACACAACCAGGACACAACCAAAATGACATGATGACCAGGTGGACACACATGGGGGTACCCCAATGGCTTGTCATGTCTCGCAACAGACCAGGACATTTGGACATGAGTATGTAGAGGTGCATGCTGCAGGCAGTGGCGTCAACACAGTGCATGGCTGGAGTCAACACAGTGAATTGGCAGGATGTACATGTCACAGACCCATCAGGCAACCTATGCAGTTGAATGCAGGGAAATGCACAGTGGATACCCCCTGTAGGGTACAGGGAGCAGTGGGGGATGTGAAGGCCCCCTCCCCCCTGCACCTGAGGACATGTGCATGGGGGGCAGAGGGGATAAGCACCAGGTAAAGATTTCTAGTAAAGAACACACTGCACACAGCTATGTAAAATAGGAAAAAATATATTTTGAAATATGAACAGCAACAAACCAATACAACAACAATATAACAAGCAACAGTGAAAACACAATAATACAGATAGTGGGATGGGGAGAAAAGTGGATAAACTTGGAAGGGGAGGAACTATGTACAGTGAAGGGATGGGAAGAGCAGTGGGAGAGTGAGGTGAAAAATAGTTAGGGCCACAAAACAATGTAGGCTGAATCTGGGAGCAGCAGGGGGTAGAGGTGGGGCCTGCAGGTACCACATGGTGGAAAGATCACCCCTCATCACCATCAATGACCGTGCCACATGGTGATGCACTGTCAAAATCTGCCGCATGGCCCTCAGGATGGTGCTGTGCTGTTGGCACATCACCCAGAGCAAACAGGAAGTTCCTTGCCCACACTTCTCTGACCCTGCACACCTCCAGGCTGGACTCGACCTAAGGGAAGAAAACCACAACTCAGTACAGCAGCAGCTCCAATGTGGAGATGTGCAGGTACAGATAGCCATACCCAACCAAAGGCCCCCCAAAAATGGGTGAGACGTGGTGATGCGAATGTGTGGTGCACTGCCCGCAAGCGGTGTCACATTGCTGCATGCAACAGTGGCCACATATGAGCGGCGGACATGTATTCCATGAGGCACTAGACACATGATGTGGGCGTGACTAAATCCATAGTCTGGCTGCCCTGGGGACAGCTGTGCATAAGACAATGGATACATGTTTGTTGCACCACAGGACTACTAATAGGTACTGACCATACAGGGCATTGGCATCTGCATGGGACTGCAGCATGGAATGCCATCCACACAGCAAACGCACAATGACAAAATCCCTCACAGCGACAAACTTGACAAGTTTCGAGATTGTCGTTGTGTTGGACCGGAGGGTGAAATTTTGCCCTTTTGCCATCTTTCACCATCTTTCACCCCCACCCCCTTCGAACAACTCTGACTCAAACTTACATATCTTAAGAAGAGGGGTGCAGGGGGCACAGCCCTGCAAATGTGGGGTTTGGGGTACAGCTCCCCGATAGAAAACACACAATGTCTGACCGGCAAAATTTTGCCTGTCAATATTGGTGTTCTTCCCATGCCAAACTTTAATAATACTGTTGTCATTTCAGCATGGTAGAACCCTGTGGCACATGGCTATGTCCCTCCACAGAAAGGGCACAGTGGGGCTGACATCTGTCACTGGCTACAGCTGGCTCAACAGGTTGACAGGACAGGCCTACATGCAATGCGTTTTGCAGCAGACACTGCACAGCTCCATTGCAATGACAACATGCACCACCACATGTCACAAATACCACCCTGCAAATTGGGTAGGGTTTTGCATACAGAGGGTCACATGTGTGGATGTGTAGCAGAGGAACGGGGGGTGGACCATCGATGTGCAGTATATACAGGCAGAAAAATGGCAGGGGGTGTAGGCTAGCCAGGCTGGGTGTCAGTAAACTGGCATTGGTGACACATGGTAAACAGCAAAGTACATCCATTCCTGAAATTACATGGGATGCATGGCCAAAGGTGTGTGCTGCAGCAGCACATCCCCCATTAGCATATGTGAGAAGGTCATAATTGCCCGCCCCTGTCATGGGTGTCTCAGATGCCACACTGAGAATGGCTAAACATTGTTGCACACACAGGTACTGGCTTTGGGTATCCCATTATCCAGGAGTATCACATCTGGGCACAACACAATAGCATACCATGAAATGATACCATGCAGCCCACGGATAAGGCACATCAGTAGAACACTGTGATCCAAAACAACTTGAGGGCGAAATCCGGGGCACATCAATCTGATAACAGCAGCATACCATTCACATATGGTAGACTGCAAAGGGGCTGGGATAGTTGTGTAGGGGCACACACATTAATGTGATACCACCCCTGGGGGACACACCCAGCAGGTTGGAAACAGGTGCATGGGTGTGTGGGGACAACACACTGGCACCTTCTTACAACAGTTCAGATGGTGTTATGTGCAGGAGGTCTGACACACTGGACTGTGCAGTGACCTCTGAAGCTGACAGCACCACAGAGTAGAGCCACCACATACACATACTCCTACTATTGCAAGGGCCACATGAGAGGATTAGCCACACCTATCCATGCCACAGGCCATCATTCACCATGGCAAGTGAGAGGGCCACATGACTACCCTGCCACTACACCTATGGGCAAGTGTGTAGATGGTCAAATTGTTGTGGACATGTAGCATGAAAAGGACACATGGGGTGCAACAGGTTCAACTTTGGGTGCCTGCATGCACCGTGTGCAGGGTCGACCTGCAGGGGATGTGTGTCCAACACAGAAATGGACTACACAGCTGCTTTGTACATGCCATGTGCCACGTGATGGGACTATGATGTTCACAGTGCCCGAAGCAAGGAAGAAGTTACATGTCCCCTATGGTGGGCAACAGAGTGGGGAAGACTATGATTTACAGGGGAGATTCACCATATGTGAGACTGCATGCCACAGACTCACATGTGGTGCACACAAAGACACAGTGGATTCAGCATGGAGAAACTGTGCCACAGATTGGGCATGGCATTCTGGGTCACACATGCATATTCACATGACTGACTGCATTGTGATCCATGAGCAGCAGTGAGCTACTGTCTGCTCCTTCCCTCCTGCAACCTCAGTGCTCTGCCTGGATGCACGTCTAGCCTGTGCCATGGCTTCTCAGTCTGCAATGAGAACACATTGACAAAGACACATTCAGATTCATGCATCACCAAACATGTCCCCCATAGTCTACCCAAGTGCAGCAACGTGGATTCCCAAATAACAACCATGAGTGAACAGATGCACCCTCACCACTGGACGGACTACTCTGTAAATATGCATAAGCACTTTACAGGGATTGACACTGCTCACCCCCCAAAACCCTACCCCAATAAACAGACCGTCCTTTGTTACTAGATTGTACATGGTGTCAGAGGGAGTACCATGTAATGCATGAGACACTTTACTTCTGTCCCCTGACTGTGGTCTGTGCATGTACAATGCATTGTCTGAGCATGTCCTACGATGCCGGAAGACAAATCAGTCAGCCAGGTTGGGGGTGCACCTCTGCTGTGTGCAAAGAGTGACCAATGCACAGGATGGACAACGATCCCAGTGGGTAGAGCCAGGTGGGCTGCAATGGATAGATGGGTTGGCAAATGGGCAATCTCACACCTGGTTCAACCATGAATGGGTGGTACAAATGTAGATAGAGGGCGGATGGCTCAGAGGTAATGTGAGGAAGTATTTCTTCACAGAAAGGGTTGTGGATACATAGAGCAGCCTTTCTGAGGAGGTCGTAGAGTCAAAAACAGTGGGAGAATTCAAGAATGCATGGGACAGACATAAGGCAATTCTAGTGGGGGATAGGAGGAAGTAGGCTGTTGGTTAACTAGGATCTGCAGTTTATACATTAGGTAGGGAAATGGGCAGACTAGGTGTGCCAAGCGGTCCTTCTCTGCTGTCAAATTCTATGTTTCTAGGTAGATGCCTGTTTGAAACTAATGTGAGGTCACAGCATCAACACAGCACTGGACTGCAGTCACTGTCATGGCTGTGCACATACCAAGGTGATGTATGGGTCAACCAATAGAGCGACAAGGGCAGACACAGGACCACACAGGTGAGGTGTGAGGGTTGGCCACATGTGCAAACACAATTAATGGTCATCATGGCCCTGCCAGGTGCCTACATGTGTTTATTTCTGCAGGTCCACCTGCACATGTCATGGCATGACACACCACAGCAGTTCTGCACTTGTCAGCACTGTGACCCCTAACCTGCACCAGATACTACTGGAGGGCTGCATGGTTGCATTGTTAACATTGCAAACACAGATATAGGATGGGCTGCACGAAACACAGTGGACATCTGTGTGATATGTACATCAGCATGCCACCTGTATACACTGTTGCTGTGACATGGTAAATGCCACACTGTATCACTGAGATGCCAAACGAGTATCCAGCATCACATACTGTGATGTTCGGCAATGCTTGCCTTCCCAACCCAGCAAGCCAGGCCACAAGGAGGTGTATGGTGCACAGGGAGATTTGGGGCTCTGCAGGGCAATGGGGTTCACTATTATGCCATGATATGGGTAGTTGATGTACATGGTCTGGAGTGTGCCCTGCAGCTCCTGTTTGGACACATGCATGTATAGGTTTGGAGAAAATGGACATGGAAATGTGTTGGGATGTCACAATGCACAACAACCATGCAGTACAGCACTGTGAGCACATACTGAGACCAAGCCATGCTGACTAGCAGGGCCAGCAGGTGGGACACATGTTCCATTTGTGTCTTCAACCAAGGGTGTGTGTGTGTGCATTGGAATGGTACACCTGCAGCGACACACCACACATACCTCTGTCCACCATCAGCTGCAGGACACCATGTGAATGTGTGGAGCCTGCTGTGACTAATATGTGTCTGTACCGGCATAGTGGAGGCATATACTTTGGTCACAAACACACGCCTATTGCACAAATACAGGGTATGGTATGGGTTTTTTGAAAACCCTAACATTGACGGGCGTGTATATTATGAGGGAAGGGTGGGTAGTTGGAACTTGAGAAACTGGATTTGCATTGGTCATGTTCAACAGCTTAATCTGGTTCAAGGTCAGTTGGCATTCATCTGTATCCCTCTCCCCCGGGTCGTGCCTGAAAATAGGCAGAATTTGTCTAGTGCACTTACCCGATCAACAAAAACTAAATAAATAATAAATAAAAATAAATAAATGTGTGAAAGCTACGCCAGAGGGACATGTACATGAGGAACCCATCCCAGATGTATGGTAGAAGAAACATGCACCACCCTTGCACAATGACTACAGGGTATGTCAGTGTGCTGCACAGTCTCAGGAGCCTTGATATACCTATGTCAAATGGTATGGCACCATAGTGAACAAATATTTGCCACAGTGTGAAAGGTATGATGCTAGGGAATGGTGTAGAGCATAGCCCATGTGTACAGGAGTCATGGGACCTGGGGTGGGATGTAGGACAGATATGTGAGTAAATGATACCAACAGGTTACAGCTGTGGATGATATGGGGTGGTTACTGGCTACACTGCTGGTAGTACATAGCAGAACATGTGCAATTGGTACCTACAACACACTGTACCATACAGCACTTTCTGAAGGAGTGTGTACCTGTGTATGTATGCATAACAAGACAGGTGGCCATAGTATATGTGCCACCAAACTATCATGGTGCTCATGGGGTTGTACTTAGCATATAGGTAGAGCCACATGAAATTATTTTTATTATTTATAAGTTTTCTTTTTCTGGAATTTCTTATTTCTTTTTATTCATTGAAAATGTAGTTTTATTTCTTATCACATTCACAGTCATAAAATACCTCAAAATGTACTTATACACACTAGAAATCACATTCCTAGTATATTATGTAAGCAATAATACCCAACAGGGTGGGCATTATTGGGAAATACCGGACCGCCAAGGGGTGTAATGAGGCCCGACGCCGCAGGCGGAGGGCTTATAGCCCTGGAAGGTCGGTATTTCCAATAATGCACCCTGAGGGTATTACTGCACTTAAAATAGCCCATCAGTAATATATTTTTAAAAAGTATAAAAAAGCTTTGAAGTAGTGTGATTAATGTTTAAAAAACTTTGAAATACATTTTTTTGTGAAATAGTTCCTGCACTGCTGTATGTCTACCACTAGAGGGCAATGTAGCTCGCAACATTTTGTCTGTATGAGCTATGTGGCTGCCTCGTGGGTTTATGGGATTTGTAGTCATGAGTGAAAGATCAGCCATCAGGAGTACTGGCTGTGGCAAGATAGGTGCGTTTTATGAAAAAGAAAAAAAAAAAACGAGAAACAGCAGTGGAGTAGCCTGAACATGGAAGAGAAGGAGGTATGTGTACAGTATGCTTATTGTGAAGTCGGTGCGGAGCAGAGGCGGCAATTCTTGCATTTGGTCCCGTTATGTGCAGTTTCACTACTGCATCGGCCGGCTTTTTAGGAGCGGGAGCCGTTATGTTACAGCACGCGACACGCTACCGGTAATTAAAAAAAAGTTTTACACTGTTTGCCATCTGGAATAACAGTTAGATGTGTGTCGGGCTGCTGTTGGTTTTTTTTTCTGTGTTTCGGTTGAGGGAATGTCGATTGGTAAGCGAGAGGGAGAAAATGGCGGCTGGTCAGATTGAAAATTCGGGGTGCCCAATCATATGATAAGTAATGGGGCACCCCGGATTGGCACTTGTTTTTTGCTGGGCATCTATCGAAAAATAATTGCCCAGCTCTGGGAGCCTGCCAGCCAATCAGATGACGAGCATGATCTTTGCCATTTTCTAAATTGTATTAAGCAACATTATGATATGGTATTAAAAGGTTTTGTGAATCAGACAATTACACTGCCTCTTCCATTCTGGCCGTCTCTGTGATAACAGTGGAGCCTAAACAACAACTGCTACAAGCATTTATTTAGGTTTCACAAAAAAAAAAAACAAGCAATTGTTTTACTTTTTTCATGCGCTTGTTTTCATTTTTTTATTTTTTTTATACCTTGAATTTCTTTTTGTTTCTTGTTCAAGAAAAACACGGTTCTCTACATATAGGTAACATAAGTCAGCGTTGAGCACATATGGGCCAGGTAGCACATGTGCCTCTGTCCAGGGGAGACACAGGGTCACTGCAGAAGTCCTGTGTCTATCCCACCATCGCACAGTGTGTGGCTGGCATTTGATAACACCATTTCCTGGTCAGCAGGATGTACAGTGGTAATGAATGGCATGTTGCCAGGTTCTGAGTGTAAGTGCTGCCCTTCATAGGATGTAATACAACATGTCACACTTGACAGCTTTCCTATAGAGAGGGAAGGGGAGGGGTATGTCTGTGCCAAAAACATCAGAACTGTATGCAGCGTGGTGTTCCACAATTGTACATCAGTAACAATACCATGCCACATTACACGCAGGTCACTGTTGGACATCTTACAAGAAACACACTTTAAAGGTGTACATACTTGAGCATTTCACAGGACCTACTGCACCACTGTCCTGAAGCAATTCAGATAATCCCTGTCCCTCCATCATAGGTCGCCATACCTATGGTGACACTGTTCACCTGTGCACTCCATCCCTGTCCTCCTGCTCACCATCCTGCCAGTGGAGGCCCACACCTAGCTCCTGGGGCTATCCGGGTTCTCACATCCATAAAGCTGCCCTTCCCTGGCAACCACAAGGTCAACCAGGTTTGCCAGCACAGTTTCTGACCATCTCTGGTCCATTTGTGTAAATGCCATGGTTCTCCTTGGCCTGCACATGCTTCTTTTTGAGCAGCAAAGATACACACCCTACCATGTTTTTGCAGGAATGACACCTGCTTACTTTGAGCAATTAGGCATTAGAGTTTGAAGTGCCAAAGTACAGGACAAAATGTGGGTGTGCAACACTGTTTTACTTGGGTCCAAAAATTTGGAATAATCTGCCTGTTGACTTAAGATCTTATGGTGTTAAAATAAGTTGTACTAAGATTAGGCGTTGGTAGCATAAGCAAAGTGAGGAACCCCATGAATGCTGTATGGTATTGGAAAATGGATAAATCTTTAATAGATGGCTAATTGGTGTTTAGTGGGATGTGATTTAATATGTTGGAAATGTATTTATTGAGTATATGTATATTTGTATTTTTTTTTGCATTTTTGTATGTCCTGTAAAAATGTTCTCCTTATACTGAAACCAGGTTATGCGCTTTAGAAGGTGTCCCTTGAAAATGAGTGTACTTGTGTACTCAATGGGATTGCTTTACCTTGTTCATTATAAATGAATAAAATCATTACTACTACTACTACTTGTGTTAGTGCCATGCCCATGCACAACAGGGTATTGAAAGTGTGACACTGTGCATGCACAACAGAGTGTGCACCCTGTCATGCCATGGCACCGCACAAGCATGGCATATATATATCATGCTACATTGGGAAGGTTGTGTATGGACACAAATCGCACCTACCACACCATGCCAGACAATGGACAAGTGCCACAGTCTATTATAAATGCATGTGGTACATGTGTTGGCAGATGCATGATGGTGGACTGTTTTCTGTGACATAATGGTGCCGTGTCCAGAGTGACGGTATGACATATGCCGTTATTCGTGCTAATGTCAACACAGGTGCGCCGTAGCATTCCACAGAGCAGTACAAAATGTGAGATGTTAAATAGAAACATAGAATTTGATGGCAGATAAGGACCGCTTGACCCATTCAGTCTGTCCATTTCCCTACCTAATAGATGAGCTGCAGATCCTAGTTAACCAACAGCCTACTTCTTCCTACCCCCACTCCCTAGAATTGCCTTATGATTGTCCCATGCATTCTTGAATTCCACCACTATTTTTGACTCCACAAGCTCCTCAGGAAGGCTGCTCCATGCATCCACAACCCTCTTCATGAAGACAATTCTTCCTAACATTACCTCTGAACAGTTCCCCTCTATCTTCAATTTGTGCCCCCTTGTTCTTGCACACCTCTTTTTCTGAAAGATGCTACCCTCTTGGACTTTGTTGATTCCCTTGAGGTACTTGAAAGTTTTTATCATGTCACCCTCTCCCTACTTTCCTCAAGGCTATACATATTAAGCTCCTTAAGTCTCTCTTCATATGTCTTCTGGTGCAGACCCTGCATCATTTTAGTTACCATCTTCTGGACTGCCTCCATCCTGTCTATGTCTTTGTGGAGATTGGGTCTCCAGAACTGCATGCAGTATTTCAGATAGGGTCTCACCAGCTGTCTGTACAGAGGGATAACAACTTCTTGTTTTCTACTGGTGATGCCTCTCCATATGCATCCCAGTATCCCCCAGCCCTCCTTACTGCCCTCTCACATTACTTGCCCACCTTTAGGTCATCTGATATGACTACCCCCAGGTCCCTTTCTATTTTTGTTGTTGTTAGTATTTTACCCCCCAATGTGCAATCTTCTCTTGAGTTTTTGTTTTCCAGGTGTATTACTTTGCACTTCTTAGCACTGAATCTAAGTTGCCATACATTTGACCATTCCTCCAATCTTGCCAAGTCCCCTCTCATCCTTTCCACCCCACCTTGTGTGCAGATCTTTGTGTCGTCTGCAAAGAGGCATACTTTTCCTTCCAGTCCCTCTGCAATGTTGCTTATAAAGACATTAAAGAGGACCGGTCCTAGTACTGAACCCTGCAGTACCCCACTAGTAACCCCCCTTTCTTCAGAGTGGACTCCATTTACTATTACCCTCTGTGTCCTGTTCTCCAGCCAATTCTTTACCTGGGCTACCACCTTGGGATCCACTCCCAGGGTGGCCAACTTCTATATTAATATTTTGTGTGGGACTGTGCCAAATGCCTTGCTAAAGCCTAGATAGGTCATGTCCACAGCCCCTCCCCGATCTACTACTTTGGTCACCCAGCCAAGTAAATCTATTACTTTCATCTGACATGACCTTTCCGCTGTGAATCCATGCTGCCTTGGGTCCTGTGCCCTTCTGGCCTCTAGGTATTCAACAATTCTTTTCTTCAGAAGTGATTCCATCATTTTCCCAGTCACTGAGGTTAAACTAACAGGTCTGTAGTTTCCTGCTTCTGCCCGGCTCCCACTTTTGTGAAGTGGAATAACATCTGTCTTCCTCCGGTCCTCAGGTACCACCCCATCCTCCCATGATTTGTTAAACAGGGTAGTCAGTGGTGTCACTAGTTCTACCCTTAGTTCTTTTAGAATTCTGGGATGAATCCCATCAGGCACCATTGCTTTGTCCACCTTCAGTTTTAAGAGTTCTTTCAGAACCCTTTCTTCTGTGAATTGGATGGTATTCAACCCCGTATCCAGAGTGTTTCTACTGTTTGCTTTCGATACCTGCTCCTCTTCATTTGTGAATACCGAGCAAAAAATATTTATTTAGCATCTCTGTCTTTGCAAAGTCACCCTGTGCCCACCCCCTCCCATTATTAAGCCTCACTATCCCTCCTTGGTCTTCCTTCACTCCCTGATGTACCTATAAAAGGTTTTATCCCCTTCTTAACTGAGTTGGCTATCTTTTCCTCGGTTTGGGCCTTTGCTTTTCTGACTGCCTTCCCTGCTTCCTTTTGCTTTAACTGATACAATTCTCTGTCCTGCTCCTTCTGTGATTCCTTGTACTTCCTGAATGCTTTCTTTTTCTCCCTAACCTTCCCTGCCACCTCCTTTGAGAACCATAGTGGTTTCTTCCATTGCTTTGTTTTGTTTATTTGCTTCACACAAAGGTTTGTTGCCTCTGTGATGGCAGTTTTGATTACTTCCCATTGTTCTTCCACCCCTCCTTCCTGCCCATCTGCTATTGCATTCCTTAGGCATGCATCCATTTTGGCAAAGTCAGCCCTCCTGAAGTCCAGTACCTTTGCCTTTGTATGGCTTGACTCTACTGCTTGTTTATCATTAACCATACTGTTCGATGGTCACTAGTTCCCAGAAGGCTACTCACTTCTAAATCTGTGATCCTCTCGCCATCTCCATTTGAGAGTACCAGGTCTAAGATTGCTCCCTCTTGAGTGGGTTCCAATACTAGTTGTCTAAGGCATGCCCCCTGTAGGGCATCTAAAATGACCCAACTCTTAGAAGTGGCTGCTGCAAATGCACTCAAGTTAACATCTGGCATATTCAGATCCTTCATCAGCAATATCTCCCCTTTTTCTGCCATTCTAAGGATACTTTCTATCATTTCCTTGTCCATTTCATCCCCCTGAGATGGGGGTCTGTATACAACCCCTGTGAGGATTGTGGTGCCATTGTCTGTCTCCAAATTGACTCACAGTGCTTCCTCTCTTCCCTTTTTATCCTTTTGTTCTGTTGCTTTGATTCCTTCCCTTATGTAGAGAGCTACTCCTCCTCCTCCTCTTTTACCCTTCCTGTCCCTCCTGTAGACAGTGTATCCTGGTATGTTTATGTCCCAGTCATGGTTCTGTGTGTACCATGTTTCTGTGACTGCCACGATATCCAGACATTCCTCCTCCATCAAGGCCACTGATTCATGAAGCTTGTTACCCAGACTGTGGACATTGGTACTCACTGCTTTCCATTTTTTGATGGCTTTACCTCTTGTAGCACCATCACTGTCCTCATGTACTTTGCTTTCTCCATTTACCCCTGTTATGCTCCCTACTGACCTTACTACCTTAGTCTTTACCTCATTTAGTTCCCTGTTTTGTAGGGGGAGGCTGGGAATTCCTTACTGCTTATCAGTGCCTCCCTTGACTAGTTTAAAAGCTTGCCAATGAAGCATTTAAACCGATCAACCAGAAGTCTTGTTCCCTTCCTGGACAGATGCAGACCATCCTGCCAGTAGAGTCTGGTATCCCTCTAGGTGGAACCCCAGTCTCCAATGAAGCCAAACCCCTGTGCTCTGCACCATTTTTTCAGCCATTCATTGAATTGCATAGTGCTAAGTACCCTCGCTCAACACCTCACATATTGCAGCAGCACCTCCGAGAAGGATACTGTGTGTGCTACTTGCATTAGGCCCCTCCCCATCTCCACAAACTCCTCCTGCACTGCTCTAATCTCATGTTGAGCCAAGTCATTAATCACTAGGTGGATAATGACGTCCATCTCAGTCTCCCGTGTAGCTTTTCTCATGATCCTGAGGATGCGCTTCCTGTCCCTTCAAGCCATGGTGCCAGGCAGGCACCTCACTTTAGTTTTCCCTGCTCCTCCCAGTTCTATCCTCCTAATAACTGAGTCCCCCACCAGGAGCTGCTTCCTTTCCCTGTGGTGTCCTCTGCCTCCTTTTTGTCGGGCTCCCTTGCAACAGTTGTCCGCAACCTCCTTAGTTTCCTCTGCGGGTGCATCCATGGGGGAACTATGCTCCATCAGAATGGTGTATGGATTGTGGAGTGGTACAACTTACTGGGTGTGCCTCTGTCCCACCACCCTCACCCTCCCTGAGCCCACTGTGGTCCAACTGCTGTGCTTTGTTGGCGATCTCTGAGGTAGTGGTGGTGGTCCTTGTGCAGCCTGGGTGGGGGAGTTTCCCTTACTACCGTCCAGTGTGGCCTGAAGATGGGCAACCTCCTCCCTCAGGGAAGAGAGTTGCCTGCAAATTGGGCAGCATCTCAGCCTCCAGAAAGACTCCCAGAAGATTGCTGCCTCACAGCCAGTACATCGCATTACTCCCCACATCTGTCTACCTTCGATGTTATGCCAGCAGTGCATCGTGCAGTCTTGCAATATTCAGCCAGCCTATGCAAATGTCTTCGTTGCACAGTCTGCACCCTAACTGACCATTATCATCTCATTACTGGAATGTATTCTGTTCATTTGCATGTTAAGGACTACATAAGGGCCCACCACCACCACCACATCTCAGAGGTGGCTGACAGGTACTGCAGCCTTCATGGTATGTGCACTGTGTGTTCAAGTTCAGTTCAGTTTATTGTGTAGGGATAGCTTCCATTAGGCACTGTCATTCACAAGGAGGTCCCTGACACAAGTACTAAACATCACAGGCGATCAGTACAAGGATACATCATAGTAATACAGCAGGTATATCATGGTACATAGAGTAGATTGGTTGTAACAAATACATAAAGGCAAAAGCATCACATGACAGTAAGTTTACCACCACCTAATAAAAATCTTTACTGTCAATTAATACAAGCAGTACATCATAGAAAAACAGCAGGGATATCACGGTACATAGAATAGGTTGGTAATAGCAATACATAGAGATAAATTAGAAGTATCACTTAGTGAGTTTACCACACCTAATAAATATGGGAGATAACAACTTAGGTAGAATGGACAAGGAGGAAGGAAGGAAGGAAGGGAGGAAGGAAGGAAGGAAGGAAGGAAGGAAGGAAGGAAGGAAGGAAGGAAGCAAGCAAGCAAGCAAGCAAGCAAGCAAGCAAGCAAGCTAGGGAGAGAAGATGCATGCCAGTATACACGGGAATCTACAAAGACAATAAGAGAGGGATGGGGAGAAGGTACACCCATGAGGGAAGCTAAGTGCAGTTGCAGGTCTCAGTAGTGTCTCATGTAACCTACCAACAAATGCCCTAACTGGGATGAGGGTATGGACTTTTAGAGTAGCTTGAAGCTTATTCCAAAGACAGGGAAGAGGAAAGCTTATAGATGCCCTACCAAACCATGTCTGATAATGTAGCACATTCAGGGTAATATATGCACATTTTCTGAGGGCGTAGGTGTTAGATGAGCATGAGAAAAAGGCTAATATATAAGGGGGTAGCTTATTGAAGAGCGCTTTATATGTCCAAATATAAATGTGCACCATTCTCCTGGTGGATAAGGAGGTCCACTTCATCGCCTTATACAAGATACAATAATGGGTTCTGGCTGGCGCATTGATAATGAAATGGAAGCCTGGTGATAAAACATGTCTAACTTATGCAGGTATATGGGTGCGCAGTTGTTACAGAGAATATCAACATAATCAAGAAGAGGCATGAAGGTGGCCTGTACCAGCCTAGTTCTGGAGTCTCGGGAGAACAATGATTTGTTCCTGAAAAAGAAGCCAAGCCTAAATTTCATTTTTTTTTGTGAGAGCTTTGACAAGCGATGAAAAGGAGAGATGTGAGTCAAGTCTGAAGCCTAAGTATTTAAAGTGATTCACCACTTCGAGTGAGTCCCCTGATAGGGTGGTGATGGGAGTGTGTTTGTCTGTGTGTGCTTGCCTGTTTTTTTACTATTCCTGGCCATGTACATGGGGCTGTCTCCACATATCTTTCCCAATAGCACCAGATATGTCCTCTGCACATTGCAGATGACCAACCCTCACCAAGGAATAGCTACTGGCCCTGACTGAGGCGCATGTGGCCAGGGAGGAAATACTGACCCAGCATAGGGTCATGCCCCAGAAGAAGGAACAGGCCTAGAGGGAGGTGGCTGAAGTGTTGAATGCACAGGGCAAGATGTGCTGGACAATACAAAAGTGTCACAAGAGAGCAAGTTGCCTATACATCTGGACCAAAGAGATGTGCTGCCCAGGGCCTGGGCCGAAATGCAGGCCATGGGTGGAGGCCCATCCAGGGTTAAGCAGCTGATGCCCACAGAAGATCTGATGGCCCCACCCTCTGATGGGTGGAGGTCCAGGGCTTACCTAGTGGTGGCTATGGGACAAGTGTCAGCCCATCATAGCAATGTACATATACTTGGTGCATGTCACCTGTAGTTGGCCAGGGGTGTTGCATGTGAATGTTGTGATCTTACACGCACTGGCTGATGGAACTGTGTGTACACTGTGATACTGCTGTATCTGTGGGCATGCTACAGTGTAGTAAGTCTATGTGCAGTGCCTGGGCCATAGCCTGTAGCGCTGCATCCTGTGTCTGGTGTGTCCCATGCCATGATTGTGTATGTATGTTTACCTAGGTGTGTCCATTACAGTTGTATGTTTTCATGTCCCTGTAATCTGATTCTGTCTTAGATTCTCTCTCTCTACAGCACCATCCATCCTAGGAACAGGTAATGTTTACCAGGGACAGACTACGTCATGGTATGCCCTGCTGATGGTGGCCACCTCCAGCGCTGAGAAGAAGGAGACTTTGGACATGAGCCTACACACCCTGGGGGAGGTGGACAATGATGGTTATGCAGATGATGATGAGACCTTCTCTCTGTTTGGTGATATCCCACTGCTTTCTGCACATGCCCTCCCCACAGAGTTGGTTTATGAAACCAGACCACCCGTCAACAGCAGCACCAGCACATCCCATGTGCCACTGGTCAACCCTCCAGATGCTGTGCCTTCTATAAGCTGTCATCCAGGGCCTGCCCCTGCATAGCAATGGGACATCCACTGCCAGGTGGCCATTGTGCAGCAACAGGGCTACAGTACACATCCTGCACAGGTGCAGCAACAAGGCCATAGTGGCCATCACCTACAGCACTCTGTGCAAGGTGGCTGGATACTGCCTGGCCATGCACAGGATCAGGCACCCCATCACGTGCAGTCCTAGCATGTGGTACATCCCCACCACCCCCGCAGACAGATGTGGCAGCATCCCAAAATGTGTTGCCTACTCGTCTGTTAGCACAGGCGACACCTCCCCAGCCATGGGCTGCCAACATCTCAGGCCACATGCCGAACAACCCACAGCTTGCTGCACACATGCGGCTTCTGAGAGATGCCATGGAGGGCCAGGATTCCATCCATGATGCAGTGCGGGGGTTGCGAGAACAAATGCACTTCAAGGAGGAAGGGGCTGTGGTTCACCGTGCAGAACATATGGATGTTCTCTGCAGCATACAGGCAGAGCTGGCAGCAGGGTTTACAGGGATCATGACCACAATACGGGACCTTGCCACAGCTTGCACTGTACATGATGGTGAACCACACATGGTCCAAAAGGCACCAGCAGCCAAGGTCATGCATCCCAGAGTTCTGCTGGCCATAAAACCCCCTGTAGCCCCCCCAGCAGCACTTGCACCACCTACATTCTCCACACTCCCTCCCTCACACTCACACACCCCACATTTGCACCCCCTCACTCTCACCACCCACACTCCCGCCACCTGCACCCCTCACACTCTGTCCTGTGACCTGTCACATCCCCTCACACCTGGTTTTGGCATTCACTTCACCACACTGAGCACACTCAGTGGCTGCTCATGGGCACATGGGCCACCCCCATCAGGGTGGGTGACTTACACCAAATGGGCTAGCTATATCCACTGCATTTGTCCACCTCACATGGCCAATGCACCATACATGTCCATGGCAGCAGCAGAAGTAGCATCTGAATTATGTGGCATGCCTGTGACCCCTCTAACCTGCAGGCAGGCTGGCATGTGCCCTTTGTTGCCTACAGGCATGCTGTGTCAATACCCTTCCACACACATCATCCCTACACACTGCCCCTGTGGCATAGGCACATAAATGGATGGCATTTCCACCCCTGGGTGTGTTGCCTGGTGACCTGGGACTGGCATGGATGTGATGAGGGCCAAGCTAAGCAGAAGATAGAAATACATCTAGGGCATAGGAGGGCATAGGAGAAAAGAAATAGGACCAGTGGGCTAACTTTGGCAGTAAGTGGGATTAGATAGGGTAAAAGGAGGGACATTGCCATATCAAGAGGGAATGATGCAGGGAGTGGTGCAGTGCAGTGGGTGCTGGGCAGCAATATTAAGGAGGATGTTCTGGATACTGCAGTGCTGCCCCATATGCAGGCACCTCTCTGGGCTGAGGGTGGAGGTTGCCAGTCTCCGGGCCATGCTGGCTGGTATACTGGCAACCTTGGCTCCTACCCAGAGGCCATCATGTCCACAACCACTACTGCAACAGCTGTCTGGGTAGAGGGCTGGCTGAACTACAGTGGGCTCAGAGAGGCTGAGGGTGGTGGGGTCATAGGCACATCCCTCATCCGATCTAACTTGGAAACTCCTGTGCTGTCCTGGAGGAGTGGGAGAGTCCCACAGGGACACCCAAGGTTGCGACCAGGGATGATGAGTGGGTTCTCCAGGAGGGAGACCCAGGGGCTGAGGACAGAGGACCCCCAGAGGAAGAGGAAACTACTTCTAGTGGGGGTCTCAATAGTCTGTGGAATGGATTTTGACAGAGCTTGTGGGGTGGAGAGGGAGGTAAAGTGCCTCCAGGATGTACAGCTCAGAGAGAGGGGGAGCAGATCCTATGGATTGCTTAAACAGTATTTATTTATGTATTTAGGAAATCGGAATTATAACCGTTTGAGTCATATAGAATATGGAATATGGAATAATCTACAAAGGACACTCAAACTAAGTGCCCTTGTCTCCCTACCCATCTTCAAAGCGTTATACTCGCGTGTGGTTATTGAAGTCTGTAATTGCTTTGCCCGTCCCATACCGGCTCCAAAATCATTCATAGCTCACCCCTCGGCTTGAATCCTGACTGAAGACGCCTCCAAGGTACGGGCGAAGATATCATCTTAATGCCAAGAGAGAAGCTGAATGACCAACTAGTGCATCAGTGTAGTACTCACCACTCCCCACCCTTTATTCTGCTCCCCTTTCCCATGCGCTACAGTAATTCTCTCCTTGTCAGATAGTCACGGCTCTACATATACATAGGGTCTGTAGTCCATATCTGATGTTATCCCTCATCTGGAATTAAATGTATTTGTTTATTTGTAGTATTATCTTTGTATAACTTTCTCTAGGGGCTCCCCTTTCTATTTAATGTATCAACCTTGCGTTGAATGTCACAACCTTGTATACATCTGAAAAACAGGTCCACCTTGCAAACGAGCTTTGCTCAATGGTGACCGCCTGTATAAATAAAGACTTTGATTGATTGATTGATTGATATACTCATTTCTAAAGGCTCCACGTCAGAATAAAACATAGACATTCATACAGTACATACATAGAATAAATGTGGGTGAACAATCATACAGAGTATAAGTACAATGAGCACTGGTTAATGCCTATACATTTGGTAGCTAAAACAAGGCAGAGCTATCAACATATTTACCTAATGAGCGGTTAAGACCCATGCAATTGGTAGCTAAAACAATGCATGATGTGAGTTGGTAGAAAGCCACCTCAGGGAGGCCTTGTCTTATATATAATACAATACAGTCATAGTCCAGTGCAACTATATAGTAACCAAAGGAGGCATGGTACCTTTAGGCCTAGAAATAGTGAGGGTTCTCCACTGCCCGGCCAAGAGTGAATGCATGGCCTAGCAGCATGGTGCAGTATCCGCAGGTTACCGGTTACACTGGCATTGATGTGAGGAGAGGATATGGGCCCTTAAGGCAGCTTTAAAAGGACCTAGATTGGTGAGTGATATGACGGCCGGTGGGAGGGCATTGTACCAGGATGTTGCTCTAAGAGGGAAGGATCACTGGGCCAGGATGATCCTGACCCTAGGCACCTTCCAGATAGTTTTTGGAGTGGTCCGTGTGGACACTGAGATGGTGGCTGCCTGAAGAGAAGCCATGACACCTATTGGGGTTAAACCCAGGTGGATTTTTTTGGTGAAGAGACAGGTCTGGTATAATAGTCTTTTCTTAAGGGAGAGGATATTGGTGAGCACTTATAGGGTGCAGGCATGTGTATTTCTGTCAGCACCAGACAGGAGTCGGCAGGCCTTATTGATGACTACTTGTATTTGATGAAGCCGCTGTAGGGTCAGTGGCAGCATAGATTGTGAGGCCATAGTCCACAGCTATAAGACTGAGGAGGTAATGGCCAGGGCCCCGTGTTTTCTGATATACTGCGGTTGCTGCAGTGGCTGCAGAAATCAGGGCTGACCACAGAAATCAGGAAACCCAGCCACACAGCAGCAGAAATGCTGGCTATGCTATGCGATCACACAAGGCAAGGGCTTAGCTATTGATATGTTAAGTATGCCATGGCATACATGCTCATTAGAAGGGGCAGCAAACTGATGCCGCCCACTACAAAGCCAAAAAGCTAGTGACCACATGGCATCTTGACTCGTGCTGGCTCTTGTTACATAACTCCTTCTAGCCAGTGTTGTGGGGGGGTGGGGGACTGACGCAAGAGTAGCAGAGTTTGATTAGGTCCATGGCAGTTATGATTTGCTGCTGTGTAGGTGTGGGTAGCTCAGCTATGTTAATTTTTCCTTGTGAGGCTGCTCATGTTCCATGCTGAATCCTTGAAAGATGAATTTGGAAGGAAGAACTGGAAGGTGAGCTGTAGTCAAGAGGTGAGAAGGTTCAATAGTGTCTGTGGAGGTGGAATCAATCTCGGTGTGGTGACAGGTATTGGAGGAGCTGATTGCAAAAACATAGGGCTGGCAGCAGACTGTGTAGAGGACTCGGTCCCCGCTGGTGGGCATCTATTACAGTTTTGATTTGTGGGTCGCAATTCTGTACCTACAAGTGTGAGAGTAATTTCTTGGCAGATTTGAACCTGCAGCCTAAGTGGTGGCATCAAGCTCAATTCTTAAGGAGGGTCAAGTTGCCCAGCTGCAGCAGAGTTGGGGACCAGGGTATACTAGAACTGCAGCAAGCAGGTATGGAAAAAAATTGGAATGGAGAGTTTGATTGCTGCTATACACAAGTAACATGAGGGTCACCGCCTGAAGAACACAACAACCCCCCTGAGTTGCAAGAAGAAGAGGACATGCTAACCCAGATTACTTCAGCTTAATAAGAATGACTTGCTTGCATTTTTTAGTGTGTTCCCAAAAGAAAAATCAGGAGTCAACAAATCTTACAGACACTGCAAGTTGCAGCCTCCTTCACTATTATAGGAAGACAATTCCCCCCCCACCCCCAATACACAGATTTGCACACTGCACTCAACATGTTTGTTGCAAGGCAGTTAGGGTGTTCCTAGTTTAAAAAAAATAATAATCTAAAAGAACACTGACTAAAATGAGAAAAAAATGTCTTTCAAGTTGGAGTCTTTCTTTATATCTGCTAACTCTGTCTGTCATGTGGTGTCCCTCAGGAGTCAGTGCTATCAGCCATGTTGTTTGCAGTGTACATGCTACCCCTCGGAGACATTGTAAGAAGGTATTGGCTGAGGTCTCACTGCTATACTGATGATACCCAGCTCTACCTTTCTTTCGCACCCCGACCAGGATGGAGCTCTCTCGGTCTTTAATAACTGTCTGAAAGAAATCCAGGAGTTGATCGATTCCAGCTGGCTGAAGCTGAACTCGGAAAAGACTGAGGTGTTGGTTGTGGAACCAGGTAGCTGGATAGGGGTGCTGGGGGTTGGTTCGCCCTTGGGACTTTTTTTCGGTGACATTTCAATCCTGACCTCTGAACACATGCATAACCTGGGGGTAATTTTTGATGAAGGGCTGACCCTGCATTCGTAGGCATCGGCTGTTGTCAAATCTTCCTTTTACCATCTTAGGAATATCATAAGGATTAGGCACCTGGTTCCGTCTGATGACTTGCCTACTCTGATACATGCCTTTGTGTCCTCGCACTTAGATTATTGCAACTCTCTTTACCTAGGGCTTCCTGGGGTGGAAATCTGCCACTTGCATCTGGTGCAGAACGTGACAGCTCGGCTTTTGACGGGAACTGCTCGATCATGGCTTATTTTGCCAGCGCTGCACAAACTGCACTGGCTGCCAGTACAGTGGCAGATCACGTTTAAAGTCAGTTTGCTGACTTTTAAAGCCTTACACGGACTGGGCCCAGACTACCTGAAAGAGCTCCTCCTTCCTTACTGCCCTGGACAATCACTCTGCTTGACTGACGAGGGATTGCTAGAGATTCCAAGGGTGGGTCTGAAATCATTGGGGGCAAGGACATTTATGTATGCAGCCCCTACCCTTTGGAATTCACTACCCTGTCGGTTATGGGAGTGCACAGCTGTGGAAGGATTTAAACAAGCTTTAAAAATGTTTTTGTGGTGCCAGGCATTTAATGACTGATCTTCCTCGTCGATGAATATTTTATTGTTGTTTTACTGATAACGTATTTTTGCTTGATTCTATTTTAAATTGTTAGGCGCCTTGGTCTTGGATAAGGCGCCATATAAATAAAAATTAATTATTTATTATTATTAACTGTAAATATAAACCAGAAGAAATCCAAGCAGGTTTTGCCTTCTGTGTAGTTTTAGCTAAGTGTGTATGTCCTCCTCTGATTATAACCTAGGAGAATAGCAAAGGCCACCAATTTCCAGAAGAACAGATGAGCCTTCAAATTCAGGGTGGGAGGGAAAATTCATTAAAAGAGAACACTGATGCCCTTGGCTGTGCCAGGTCTGGGTTATTGCTATTTAAAATTTGTGACACGAATACATACTGATAAACGACTTGCTGTTCCACTTTCAGTATAGAGAAGTGATTGCACGAAGGCAGTCAAAAGGTTAACTAAGACTTAATCCCTTTGAGGGTATGCTGTTTAGCCACAATTAAGCTGTCGCAAAATGGCCACAGAATCAGCAGTTGTTCTGCTGCAGAAAGTATGAGGTCCTGCCGCAGAATGTAGATCCACTTTGCCGCAGTAAACATGGTGCCCTGGTAATGGCTAAGTGAAGTGCTTCAGGTGGCAGGCAGTCTTTATGTCTGTAAAAGAGACCAATGCAGGTGTTGGTGGTGGAGGAGAGGGTATTTATATGTTCGTGGAATGAGAGGGAAGAGTCACACGTAATATCTAGATACTTATACATTTGGACCTGTTCCAATGGGATGAGAGAGGTGGAGAGTATTTCAAGGGGAGATCCTTTGATCTGTTTTGGCTGTGGTCATACAGCATTGTCTTAGTTTTTTTAATGTTGACCACCAATCTGTGTTCAGCAAACCAGTGTTCAATCTGAGAGAAGGAGTTTTGTAAGGCATGCTGGCGAGAGAGAGGATAAGGATGTGTGGCATAAAGAACATCATCATCCGCATAGAGGCGAAGGTTGCCGGGGCAGGATTTAGGCAGGGCATTGAGGTAGATGCTGAATAGCAGGGGACCCAGGATAGATCCCTGGGGAACTCCTCAGCACACAGGCAGCATAGTAGAAGTGGTATTATTAATTTTAACACATTGGGTTCTAGATGAAAGATAGCTGGAGAACCATGAGAGTGGACAATGAGAGACCTCAATTTGTTAATGTGTTAAGAAGAAGGGGGTGAGAAACCGTGTCGAATGGCTTTGAGAGGTCTATAAACACGGCCCCTGCAAGGTGCCCCTTGTCAAGTGTGGAGTGCAGGGAGTTAGCGAATTCTGTGAGGGTGGTTGTAGTACTATGACCAGCTCTGAAACCATGCTGCTCCCTACATAAGAGGCTGTGTGCGAGAAGGTAGTCAGTGAGCTGATTGGCCATGATCTTTTCAAGGGCTTTAGAGAGTGGGGGGAGAATCGAGATGGGTCGGTAGTTGTCTGGAATGGAGCTGTCATCACATTTCAATATTGGTGTTATCGCTGCCATTTTTCATGAGGTTGGGAACTGGCCCAGGTGCAGGGACAGATTTAGAAGGTCCGTGAGTGGGGAAATAACTAAGTCTAGCGCAAGGTATAGGATACGTATATCAAAGGTGTTTTTGCTGTAATTGGAGCTCTGAAGTGCTTTGGACATGCTGGCGTTCACTTCTGTAGGGGTAATGACTCTGAGTTTGAAGGGGGGGTGGAGGAGCTCGGTGGTGAGGTAGGCTAAATTGGATTGAAAAAGGTGCTAGGGAGGACTAAGCTGAGGTCTGAGAAGGTGAAGTTGAGGCAGTTAGCTATGTGAAGTGTGTCTGTGGTGGTAGTAATGTTAACACGAAGTTGTGAAGGGGGAGAATGGGATTTACCATTATGCTCCTTGTTGTTATCCCCAGAACTTTCTTGTGCTACCCCAGGAGGTGGCTAGGGCAGTTCTGTAGTGCTCTGCCTTGGCCTTGCAGATTGCAAAGGTATACTTTTTTCTGGCAGCATTATAGGCCTGCCTATCACTTAGCAAACTGGAGGCAGTGGCACAATGCCAGAGGTTGTCATGCATTTTGAACTGTTGAAGGAGTTCTGGGGTGATCCAGAGGGCACTACGTTTCTTAGTGGTCACTTTGATGGTTGGTACAAAAGCATCACAGATGGTATTAAAGGTGGTGGTGAAGTAGTGCAATGCATCATCTATGTGTTGGGTTTGGGAAATAGGGGACCAGTCCCAGTTAATTAGATATTGTTTGAGTTTGGCTATGCCTCCTGGGCATAGTCGGCGATGAAAGGTGATCTTTGGTGGTGGTTTAGGTAGCTGACAGGACCAGCTGAAGATGATTGGGGAGTGGTTGCTTAAGGCATTGAGTAGGACACCCAGGTTGGTAATATGGTGGGGACGATTAGTGAGCAAGATATCTAGTAGGGTGTGGGTTCCATTAGTGGGGTTGCCCCTGGTAGGCTGGGATATCAGTTGGGTCACATCTAATGCAGCAAAGGTATCTTTGGTGTGTGTTGATGAGCTCACCAGACAGTTTATGTTGACATCCCCAACTATGATTTGTTCCATTTTGTGGGGTTGGCTGGCTAGGTAGTCAGAGAGCACTTTTCAGGCAGAGGATTGGCTGTGGAGTGGGATGTAGGTGACGATGAGACTATGAGGAGCATGGTTTGGGTCAGGGGAGAGTTTTATTGAGAGGGCTTGGGCAACATGGTCTAGGGACGGCACAGGCAGGGCTTGGTAATGCAGTGAGTCATTTACATAGAAGGCTCAGCCACCGCCTCTCTTGCCATTATGATCAAGCCTAATGAGAGACTAGCCAGGAATAGAGACAAATGAGTCTTGGGTCTTCTGACAGCCAGGTTTCTGTTAAAGCCAGAATGTCTGGTTGGTGCTGTGCCATCCAGCATTGCAAGAGTGCTGTTTTTTTAGGCAGGCTGCAGATATTTATAGCGGCTATTCGAAGCCCCATGGGTGACCGCAGTTGGGGGGGCACTGCTGGGCCAGTATTGGGGTGAACATTGCCAGATAGTAGAAGAAGTAAGTGGAAGATCCTGACAAGGGCTATGAATTGATGGCTTTTTGCTGGGTAATGGCAGTTGGCAAGCTTAGAAGGTGATGAGCAGGGAATGGGCAGCTGTGTGAGGACTGAGATGGCCAGGTGGAAGAACAGACATGGAGGGCTCAAGGCACAAAGAGATGGAGGAGGGGTAGAGGGGAGGGGTGCGGGGGGGCTATGCGGAGAGACAGGGTGATGGAGAGGCTATGAGGGGTGAGGTGCTCCCCCAGCAGCAAAGGTGTGTACATACCAGAGGCAACTGGGGTTTGTTGCTGAGCAGGGTAAACATGGTTAGCAACAGTAGTATGGTTAGTTTGTGTGGGTGGGTGTTGTGAGGGAGTACAGTGGTGGTAGTTGTGACCATGGGCAGGTATGAGTGGGTCTTGCTGACACCTAACGTTGTGGCAGACACAGTAGCACAGTGGTAGAGTTGCTGCCTTTGGAGTGAAAGGTACCTGGTTTGGGCCCCGGTTTGGGTGCCATGTTGTATGCCTAGTGATAGCCTAGGAGACTGTGCAAGGGACACTATGGAGAGGGGTGAAAGGCAGAGAATTTAGGTATGAATGAAGCAGGACAGAAGTGTAAACAACAAAAATACATTTGAAACTGAAGAAATTCAGCACTAAGTGTTAAAACAGACCAGATATCAGAGGCAATAATGGATTAGGGGAAAAAAAGGTTAAGTAAACTGGCTGAAGGTAGTGACATAGCCCAGTCAGGAGGAATTTGGAAATGCCTGGCAGGATGAGGAACCAAACAAGGAGCTCGTGTTCCATGGACAGCCAATAAGAGCTGTCCCAAGATAAAGGCAATTGTCCTTAGAAAATTTACAGAGACAGCCATGCAGCTTTGAGTTCCCAGACTGCTGTCCAGGCTGCACCTGCTAGCAAGGGCTCAGGGAGTGTGGCAGCAGACTTTTCTTGCCATGGAGGTCTGTAGACCCCCATCTGAGGCGCTGTTAGCCCAAAGGGCTATGAAAGTGTGCCTGAGTAGAGGGGGGGTCGGAGGTCATTGTCCACCTGGGAACAAGTGACCTAACCAGGGATGAGGGGAACATAGAGCAGGAGCAGGAGAACTTCAGGGTGTTAGAAAGGTGCCTTGGGGAGGTAATGAGCTCTGTGACATTCTCGGAGGGGATGCTGGTCCATGGCAGGGGGAAGGCTACGAATCTCCAAATCAGAAACATCAGCACTTGGTTAAAAGGCTGGTGCAGTGGGAAAAGTTTGTGCTTCACTGGGGACCAGGAGCCCACCTGGGGGATGTGGACATGTACAAGGGCAATGGCCTGCACCCGTCCAGGGAGAGGACTGTGTTCCTCAATGAACAGTTTAAGTGCTTCCATGGCAACTATTTAAACTAGCTGGGATGCGGATGGGAGCAGGGAAACTCAAGCAGCCCAACTGCACAGGGTACAGAAGCCAAAACAGAAGTTCAGGAGGATAAGCTGATGACAGGTAAACCTGAACTTATTACAATGTGTATGGCACAGAAAGGGAAGCAGCAAGAGAAAGAAAAAGGAGTCAAAAAAAGGAGACAGGAGGGCAAAAGCAGGAACGGCAGGGGGAAGGCAGTGAAACATGGAATGCCATGTATAGAAATGCAAACAGTCTGGGAAATAAAGTCCCACACTGGCTGGCTTTGATGGTGGAGGCTGATTGGATATAGTGGCAATAATCAAGACATGGTACATGGGGAACCACGACTGGGAAGTAAGTATGCCAGGGTATGCTCTATTCAGGAGGGATAGAGAGGGTAAAAAGGGTGGGGGGGTGGCTCACTAAGTCGGGGATGGCATAAAAGCAACTGCTGTACAGGGCAGATGGGGGAGGCTAGGGCATTGTGGGTCACCCTTGAGCCAAGTAACGGCAAAGAAATTCACACAGGCATGATCTACAGGCCTCCAGCACGGGGGGGGGAGGAGGAGGATAGGGTGATGGTGGAAGAAATCCTTGAGATGGCAGCAAAAGGGGAGATATTGCTGCTGTACTATTTTAATATGCCAGACGTGGATGGGATCATTCCAGTGGATGCATCAGCCAAGAGCAGAGACATCCTTGAAGCCATACATGCAGCAGGCCTCAGGCAGTTAGTGCTAGAACTCACCAGGGACAGAGCGGTTCTGGACTTGGTGCTACCCATCGGAGACAGAGTCAAGGAAGGCCAGGTGGAAGGGCACCTGGGATCCAGGGATCCAGCGACCACCACACAGAGTGGTTTAATATGGGTACAGGGGCAGAGTCAAGCCACACAAAGGTAAGGGCAGATAAATGCTGGGTGAGGTATAAGAGCTCACTGTCCAGCATGGATCTCCAGAATTACAGGCAGCTGAGGAACTCATGCAAGAGAGCCATTCGCTCAGCAAAAAGTGAATACTGTCAGTTCATCCTGCTCTCCACAGCCAAAAATCCGAGGACTTTTCTAGCAGAGCATTAAGAAAGTGGTGGGTGGGGCCACGAGAGCACAGGTCACTGACATGCTCATTGACGGGTTTAACTGCAACAACCCCTCACTATTGCCAATGCCTTCAACGTTCAGTTCACAGACTTGCCTGCTTTACCCAAACTGCCGCACTACCCTACTAGCCAGGCCTCCTCACCCAGAGGGACAACCCCACTACTGACCTTTTACCTCAAGGCAGTAACAGACATGGAGGCCCAGAAGCTCCTTGCTGGTCTATCCCCATACACTGGAGCTGGGCATGACTGCCTGGAGCCCAAGCTGCTGAGGCTAGGGTCATCAGTACTAGCCTAGCCCATAGCCCATGTCTTCAACGCATCACTCACCTCAGGCATAGTCCCGGACATCTGGAAGATGGCCGAGGTGATACCTGTACCCAAGCAAGGGGACACAAAAGACCTCAAGAACTACTGTCCCATTGCAATCCTATCAGCGATCAGCAAGCTCCTGGAAAAGGTAGTCACCTCTCAGGTCACCCACACTACCTACAGACCCACAACCTTATCTCCTCTGCACAACATGGGTTTAGAAAGGGGCATAGCACCTCCACGGCCCTAGCAGTTGTTACCACGGAGATTAGGTCTGCTGCTGACCGAGGTGAACTGACCGGGGCCATCTTTGTTGATCTCTCAAAAGCCTTTGATCGGGTTGACCACACATTACTGTGCTCCTCTCTCCTGTCACTTGGCTTCTCCTCCCCAGCTCTTGCATGGATCAGTAATTACCTCACGGGCAGGCATCAGTACACCAAATTCAACAAGGTCCTGTCTGAGCCTGCCCAGGTTAACTGTGGAGTCCCCCAGGGCTCTGTCCTGGGGCCTCTCCTGTTCTCTCTCTTCATAAATGAGCTACCCTTGGCTCCGGCTCTAGGGTCCTCAGTGCTGTACACAGATGACCTAGTCATCATGGCCAAATCCCAGGACATCGCCACCATTAATACCAAACTAAACTCGGACTTCGACCACATCCAAACTTGGTTGCAGGACCATAAACTTGTTATTAACCTACAGAAGATGCAAGCCATGCTATCTGGCTTAGCAGCCAAGTTAAAAGCCGTCCCGGATTCACTACAGATCTCCGGGGCTGATGGGTCCCGCTGACTGTAGCAGGCTCGGTCAAGTACCTGGGGTAACCCTTGACCCGCAACTGGATATGAACCTGCACATACGAAATACATGCAAGGCCTCAAACTGAAAGCTGGGTCAGGCTTACAGAGCAAAAAGTTGTCTAACTCCAGCTGCCCTTCTTGCTCTAGCTAGGGGAGTCCTCCTACCCATGCTTTGCTATGGACTAATCACCTTTGCCCACGTTGCAAAAACTAGTCTAGTAAAGTGGGACTCAGCGTACAACAACATATGCCATTTTGCGCTCTCAACCCCCCGCCTCACTCACCACTGTGAGCTTTACACCCGGCTTGAGTGACTCCCACCGGAAACTCACCCCTCTTATGTCGTGGGCAACTTCATTGACAATTTTGTCAGAACTGCCACCCCTCAAAACCTTGCTGAGACCCTTATTCTTGCTACACCCTCCTACAACCTGTAATCCAGCGGCTCCCATGCCCTCCTGGTACCTAAAACCCGAACACAAATGGGTGACCGAGCCTTCGCTGTGTATGCGCCCAGGGTTTGGAACTCTTTTCCAACTAGCACTCGCTCCTCTCCCTCCCACCAGAGCTTTAAAGCCTCCCTCTGGGGTTTTCTCAAACCGGCTGCCACCTGTCTCTGCACTAGACAAACCCTCTCAGCCTGAGATGCCCCAACTAACTGAGATGCTACCTAAACATTACGATTTGGGCAGAGCACAACTGTGCTCATACTCCTCCTGTTCTCACAGCATATATAAAAATGGACCATTTAGGCCCACCGGCAAAACAGGGCGAGCACTATAACTGTGCACTCTTTTCTCTCGCACTGGGCCCACTGTATCCCAACTGTGACGCCTCCTAATTCTAACTGCTAGCCTTACAACTTGCTGCCTGAAGCGATGAATTCACACTGCACTTCTTCCTACTAACTGCAATGTTTAATACTGTATTGTAATACCTGTTTTTGGTATTGTTGTCTTACAATGTCCATGTGTTCTGGTCATTTTATATTAACTCTCCACTACTATTTGCCTGATGAAATCTGATGCTTGTAAAGTTCCTGTTGTGCTAATTCTATGTAATGTAATCCTCCACTTGTATTTGCCTGATGTTCGTGTATGTACCTTGTAATGTACCCTGTAATCTCTTGGGTTGCACCTGAAAATAGGCACTTGGCCATCTAGTGTGCTTACCCGGTTAACAAAAGCAAATAAATAAATAAATAAAATTTCAGGAGGGCAGACTTTGCTAGGATGTGGATATATATCGAAGAAGCCCTGTCGAGGAAGGAAACCAGAGTGGGGTGGTAGAACAGTGGGCGCTCCTAAAAGGAGCCATAGCGGAGGTAACACATCAGTGTATTGGGCAGAGAGACAAGGACAAAAAAAAGAAAAAGTCACTATGGTTTCCAAAGGATGTGACTGAGAAGGTAAGGGCCAAAAAGCTGGCTTTCAGAAAATATAACGAGTTACAGAAGGAAGATGATAGGAAGGTGTACCTACTGTAAATAGACAGAAGGCAGTAGGGAGAGCAGTTAAGAGTACAAAGGCACAAACAGAAGAAAGGATAGTGCAGATGGTAAGGGAAGGGGACAAGACATTTTATAGAGACATCAGCAAAAAAAAAAAGGGCCATGGGTAGGATTGTAAGGCTCAGATGGGAAGAAGGGGAATGCATGGAGGGAGACCAAGAAAAAGCTTCAGTGCTGAACGAATACTTCTATTCTGAATTCACTCTGAAGAAAGGGAAGGAGAGGGGCCAAAACTAGCTACCAGGATCGGGGGTGAACACTAGTACTTTTACAGAAGAGAGATTCCGAGAGGAACTCACAAAACTGAGTGTACAAAGCAATGGGGCCAGATAGCATACACCCCAGGCTTTAAAGAAACTAAGGACGGTGCTAGCAGCACAGCTGGCAGACATGTTTAAAGAATCCCTCAGTAATGCTGGGGTTCCAGAGGACTGGAGGAGGGTGTATGTAGTCCCTTTTCATAAAAGCAAAACCAGGGAGGAGATGGTCAACTATAGGCCAGTCAGCCTCACCTCAGTAGTGGGGAAGATTATGGAGGTGCTTCTTAAGGAAAGGATTGTGGAACATTAGGAATACAGTGGAGCACAGGATCTGAGGCAGCAGTGATTCATTGCAGGGAGATCATGTCAGACAAATCTGATAAATTCTTTGACTGGGTGACAAAGGAGATGGATCGGGGGGAATGGTGGATGTTGCTTACCTCAATTTCAGCAAGTCCTTTGACACTATATTGCATAAGAGGCAAATAAGCAGGGGAGCTTGGATGTGAGTCAAAAGGTGGTAAATTGGGTCAGTAATTGGTTGGGGGACAGAAAGCAGAGAGTGGGGGTAAATAGGGTCCACTCTGAGGAACAGGGGGTAGCCAGAGGGGTACCACAGGAATCAGTCCTGGGGCCAGTCCTTTTTAATGTCTTCATTAGTGACATTCCTGAAGGACAGAAAGGGAAGGTTTGCCTATTTGCGGATGACAAGAAGATCTGCAATAGACCAGACACTCCAGAATGGGTGGAGAAAATGAGAAGGGAATTAGGAAAGCTGGAAAAATGGTCTGAGGTATGGCAACTAAGATTCAATACAAAGAAGTGCAATATCATGCACCTGGGGTGCAAAAATCCCAAGGACAGTTACAGGATGGGGGGCCATTACTGAAGGTCATAAGGGAAGAAAGGGATTTGGGAATAATCATCTCAGATGACCTAAAGGTGGTCAAGCAGTGTACAAAGACATTGGGGAGGACCTGTGGTGTGTTAGGGGGCATAGGAAGGGGAATCGCTAGCAGAAGAAGGGTGGTGGTGATACCACTGTACAGAACACTGGTGAGACCTCATCTGGAATACTGTGTTCAGTTCTGGAGGTGGCATCTACAGAAAAACATAGACAGGGTGGAAGCTGCTCAGAGACGGGCAACTAAGGTGGTACAGGGCTTGCAACACAAGGCATATGAGGAGTCATTAAAAGATCTCAATATGTATACTCTGGTGGAGATCTGAGAATGGGGGAATATGGCTGAAACCTTCAAGTACCTTAGGGGCATCAACAAGGTGCCAGAGGGAGACATCTTTCAGTTTAGATGTATAATAATGAGGGGCATGGTATGCGATTAGAGGGGTGCAGGATAAGGGAGAATGAAAGGAAGTTTTTCTTTACAGAAAAGGTGGTGGATGCATGGAACAGCCTATCCCAGGAGGTAGTGTGAGTAAACACAGTGGGGGATTAAAAAATGCATGGGATAGCTGGCCCGGTAGTGCTGAAGATTGAGGAGCTGGATGCCACACCTAGTGCCATGCCGGCGACCCAGGTTTTGGTGACGAATTCAGGCCACCGGGTGTCAGCCAGGGGGATATGGATCGAGCACCCAATGGCTTGCTCTCCTTTTCTGTGGACAGGTGGAAGCTAGCCCCACTGTGATACTGCCACCTCCCAGTGACCACAGCTATTTGGCAGTGCGGATGAGGAAAGCAGCTTAGGAAGGGGGGCCGAAGTTGGCCGAGGACCTGAGCGAAGGCGTGTCTCAGTGTGCCTCTGTCTCATTGGCCCTTCTTGGATGCTGACATCAGCAGAGGGGTGGGAGTAAGAAAAAGGAAAAATGCCCCAGTCGGTTCTGAAGACAAGCCCTCTACTCTGCACATCCACAGAAGCCAATGGCAGACTCTGCTGTGCATGCACTCCCCTGAAGGTTGAGGGAGGTAAGTGGGAACCTTCCTCACCCTACCGGGGGGGGGTTACTGGGAGCTCAGGAAAATACCAAAGTGGTGCACTCTAAGAGCAGACTCCATGGTGGTTGGAGTGTGTGGATGCCTGAGGGGTCTGAGAGATAGGACAGAATGGAGGCAGTAAGAGGAGTGATAAATAGAGAGTTAAAAAAATGCATGGGATAGGCTCAAGGGAGTCCTCGAGGTGGGAAAGAGAGTCTAAGCCAATGACCAAGTAGGGTCAGAGGCCGCTGATATAGGTAGGGAAAATGGGCAGACTAGATGGGCCTAGCAGTCCTTATCTGCCATCAGATTCTATGTTTCTGTTTCTATTCAGTGGGATTGGGCAAGTCTCAAACCTGAGGAAATGAATGGAAGCTGGCAGGGAGAGATTATGGATGGATGCGAGAAAGTTTTGTTTTGCAGAGATGGTGGTTGACTCTGGATCAGTGGCTTCAAGCATGGCTGGAACAGAGTTAGAGGATTAATAATTACCCAGGGAAAGAGGTAGCAGTAAGCCAGTGGGTAAGGGGGGAGTGTGGGCCTCATCTCCTTCTAGACAAAAGGAATGGTGTATCACAAGTTATAATAGGGCAGAATAGATGGACAAGTGGTCTTTTTCTGATGACATTTTCCATGTTTAATGTTTCTGTGTTTACTCCCTCCCCTTTAAGGAATTACAGAAACTATTCACGAACAGTTCCAGACAATTCCTTGGTCTTTCAAGTCTGGCCAGAAATTTCATGTGATTTATTGGGCTTGATTTTCTGAGCCCCTAAATGCCATAAGTCCCTGGTATGCTGATTGTTTAGTGCACGGGGCTTACAGCATTCTCCTGGCAGGAGAGTTAAATTTTCAATACCAAGTTCCAAATGCTGCTGCAAGTTAGACCAGCTTTTTCCTGGTCTAACTTGTAGCATTTGGGGGACCCTTTTTACAGGGCTTGTGCCAAATGTTTGGTGCAAGCTGCCATAAATCAAGGAAACTTGATGTACTAAAATTATGTGCAGTTGCATCAAAGGGGTTTGGCACAGCTGTGCCAAAAAATAGGTGTGACACAGGGCATGATGTAAACCCTGCATCCCTCTTTGAAAACTGAGCCTGTTGTGCCAAAGGCTAATGATAGGTTCAGGAGGGGCAGAAAATTATGTACATTACTTTAAGAATTTCTTTACTAGATGATCCTGCATATGTTTTCTCTCGTGATGTATACTATTATAATATGTAGTTAATATTTCAGTGAATTGCATAGTAATTCAATGAAAACTCAATACTTGTTACTGTGCTAACTGCAGTAGTCACAATGAAAATCTTGTGGTAACATGAAACTGTGAGCACAACTACAGTATTTATTTACGTATACTCTACTTACTTTACTCATTTAGTATTGATTACATTTGCAGCAAACCACATGAATCCTGCAGTCATTCTTGATCTGTGGTGAAAGTTCAGCAACAAAACACTTCTCTATAAATATTTAAGGTGTAGTAGGGCTTCAAAAAGATTACAAACATTCATTTCTGCAACAATTTTAGAACAGTATAATGCTGACATATATCTAGGGTTACATATATTTAAATTACGGTTTTATAGTTTCATAGTAAAAGCTCAAGTTCTATACTGAAGACTTCGTAGTTCGTTAAACTGTTCTCTGTATATTTCCTCTCCTAACTGAACTATTTCATATGCTTTGATGCAAATTCAGTATTCCGAAAAGTCAGTTTGTTGCCTTCAGCTAAGCTACAATACCCAGTTCTCTACTAGCTTCTAAAAACAAAATCATGCTGCAGGATTTCCCTGTTGTACTGATCAAGATTTTCTCAACCCAAGTGGACTATGAAACATCCCTGGGATCCTTTCTAATGATTCCTTTTGCAATGAGAGATGAACCACAAGGTTCTCTAACATTCAACCTCATTATTCTCATTTTCTATAATTTAACAACTTCTCATATTATTCTTAATGGAGAAGTCATGCAATATTGAGCAGTAACTGCTGTTAATTTCCTGCTGTATATCATTTGCATTTTTCTGTTGCTGGTGAAGAGTAATTAACATTCAGCAATTAGCATACTGCTTTAGCTTATCAGAATATAGTCATATCTTTAGGGGCTCACTCAACAGCACATTTTATCACCTTCAACATGGATGGTACAGAATAATCAAGATTAAAAATGCTTGTTGCAAAAAGTATCATGGTTGGTTAGCAACATCTTCGCTAGCATTTTCTTTTTGGATTCAGCAGACTCTGTAGTAGTAGTAGTAGCAGTAAAATGTTTATTCATAATATATAAACAAGGCCAACTTAGTTGAGCTGTAGCTCAATTTCAATGAGGTCCTATGGTACTTTGTAAGGTTACAATATCAATCTATAAGTATAACAAATCAACTATAATCAGTAAGACATGCTAATCCTAATTATAAATTACACTTGTGTTTTTTTTTTCTTCATTGGTGTTGATGTTGTTCTGTGCCTGGAGGTGGTACTACCACTCAATCTGCTATTGCAATACAAACTACTAGGTAGTCCATCAGGGTCCTCCTCTCTCTATTCCTCCTTACCCACTCCTTCCTCCACCTGGAGTATTTCCCTACCACTTTAACCTCCTTTATCTGATGAAGATGAGAGCCCCCCCCCCACCTGCTTGCTTCTGGTGTTGATTCTAGTGTAGGAAGTGTCAAGAATGTGTGTGTGTGTGTGTGTGTGTGTGTGTGTGAGTGTGTGTGTGTGTGTGTTTCCCACTGGTGCCTAGATGTCTGCTCTTTTTTACCTCTGACAACACAAACTTGACAAAGCTGACATATACTGACTGTTTCATCATCAGGATCAAGTATATAAAAACCCCATACTAAGGATTTGGAGCCCATTTGTTTGACATGGGAGAGAGAGGTAATTTTTTAATATTTATTTAGTTCTTGTTGACTGGAAAAGGATGGGTAGGTAATTCTGCCTATTTTCATCCTTGTCCTTGGGAGGGGGGGGAAGATACGGATGGCAGCCAACTAAAATCACACCAGATTAAGCTGTTAGTGTTATTTTTTGTGAGTTGGGGAAATTTGGCCAAGAGACTGGTGAAATTCCCCTAATCCTAAGAAGGGGGCACTGTTGGCTCCCACCAAGATGGCAGACAACCCCATGGAGGAGGAGATGGATGGATGCTTGCAGGCTGGTGTGTCATTTTCTGTCTTCAGCACTGTCATTTCCACTGCAAATGATGGCAGCATTATAGAGTAACAGCATATCTGCAACCCAGAGGAAATGTCAGAACATCGAAGTCAGGACAGAGAGGTGTCAGAGGAGATTTTTGTCTTCAGCAGATGCAATGTCTTCAAGCAGAGAGGAGTTGGAGGGCAGAGAAGTGATAGCGGAGGACACTATGGAGGGAATAGTGAGAATAATGGAGTTTTGAGAGGAACCGGTGCATGGAAGCCCATCCCGCAAGCTGGACCTCTCCAGAGTACAATCAGGAAGTTCCTCTAGCATGGAGTTCCAAGCACCACAGTACATCGCAGCAAGGATTGGTGAAGCTTTTGACGTGACATTACCAAAGAATGCAGCCAATGGCTGGTCACCAGAGGTGGTGTTGCTAGCCACAGGTTGGAAGAAAGACAGTGTTGGAAATTGGATTCCTGACCAGGAATGGTTGGCAGAAACTTTGCAGCAAACTCGAGATGGGCTCCAACCACAACTAAAGAGCAGGACTTATAACAAACAGAATTGAGATATTCTACTATGTAAGCTGGAGAAACAGGACTTTTTTCAGACATCTCAAACCCAGTAAGTACAACCAGGGAAAAGGAAAAAGTTGGAGAGGCTGAGAGGGGGTCTACTCCTGACCTAGAAGTGGCAGTTACCCAGAATAAGGCAGACAAAATTACCACTATCATCACATTTACTGTACTTCTAAGAGGAACAGAAGGAAAAGATGGGGAACCAGCAACCAAAGGCTCTGACCTGCAAGAGGGGGCTTCACCACCCCACCACAGGCAGTTTGCAGATTTATTTCATTCCACGCCAGAAGTATTACCTCGTTGCAATGCTGTGCGACTTTGCTACATTGGGGTTTTAGCTGATAAACCTGACAGAGCCTATGTAGGAAAAGTGCTGTTGAAAGACTCTCTTAAGGTTATCCTATCTGAGGTGTTTGCTGTTATACACATCTTGGGAGAGGAACACTTTGATATAAGTTTTTTGAATGGGGCTGGGCTGGAAAGGTTTTGGAGCCTTTATGAAAAGCTTAAACAGACACCTGTGTGGTTGCCATTCATTGCCATCCCACTGACTAAACCATTAATAAAGACAGTCACAGTAATGTTCAGAAATGAGAATGTCAACATTAATAATATACAGTACTGGTTAAGTAAACACTGTAACATGCTGGAATGCCTGGAAGCCATAATAGATTCTGAATGCTTCTGGACTGAGTGCTGGAGCTTTAAAGTCTGTCTCAGACTAGAGCCACATGGGATTATGCATATGCCTAACAGCTTTCTCCTCGGCAGAGAGAGGGGGTCTGCTTCTATGCAGGCCAGCCTAGATCCTGCTCTAAATGTGGGGCAAGATCACATCCATCAAGTGCTTGTGATAAGCTTTCTTGTGGCTTGTGTGGAGGTTTTGGTCATATTAATCTGGCCAGCAGGGATTGGAACACCTGCAAGCTGTGTGATGCAAAAGGGCACATGCATCAAGATTGCCCTTGGGTCACAGACACTCCACCGAGCCACTCTGACCTGAGTTTCAGAGCCCAAAAACAAACGCAGTGGTTTGACCTCTAGACTCCCATTCAGGGGAACGACCAAGGCCAACATTGCTTCCTGCTCCAATTCCAGCCCCTAGGTGACTCAAACTCCCTCTGTAACACAATCCCTTTGGGGCCAGCAGGCCCAGTATTGATGGAATCAGAACAACAGCAGGCAGGACTAGTAGGAACTCCCCTTAGTTCCACACCACCTGGGAATAACCCTCCATTTTCAGGCTCTGAACCTGGTACTCTACTACCAAATCTGGAGCACCCTGGGTCTTCAGGGGAAGAAGCAAGCATGCCCTCACCATTGCCACAGACAGATCAGCTTGTTTGTTCTACCCCACAGGAGTGTGAGGATATCCAAACAGCAGCTTCAGAGCCAATCAATACCCCTAACAAACAAATGTGAAGCCCTGCAGTGAGAAGAAACTGGGGAGACTCAGATTGGGGTGACATGGATTTGAAGGTTTTAGGTCAATTAGTCACCCAGAAAGACATGATCTCTCTGAGTCAAAAGAAAAAAAGGAAACGAGCTACCTTTAAAGGGAAAGGTGGAGAGAGAGGGGTGACCTGAGTTGCTTAACTGTTAGTATGATTTGTTCCTTGATTTGATTTTGCTATTTTCCTTTAGCAAATGGAGCAGTTTAAAATCTCCACCTTAAATGTCCATAGTTTAAAAGTTAAAAGAAAACAACTAGCTATATATAGCATGTTAAATCAGGAGAAATTTGATATAATTTGTTTACAAGAAACCTGGGCTACTTCACTTTTGGATAAACAGCTTATGAAGAGAGAGATTGGTGGTGGGGCCCACCCTTCTGGTCTTTCCAACAGGATAGAGCAGACAGAGTAGGCTTATTGTTTAAGGATACAGCACTACAATTACTTAGGTTGGTAGATATTGTACCTGGAAGAGTGTTATTGTTTGACATAACATATAACGGCCAAAATTATTGTTGTATTATCGTCTATGCCCTGCAAGTTAAATCTGATAAATTGGCATTATTTGATCTTATCAAGCCTTTTTTAGCCACTTCAAGAATATTACTTTAAGGAGGGTATTTTGACTGCTCCTTGGATTTCAAAGTTAGACAAGAATGTGGGAAAAAATCTACTGTGATGCTATTTCTTTACAGAATATGGTTAATACAGTTGGGATAACTGATGGTTACAGAAAATTACATTCACTAGGAGTGTATACTTACTCCCGAGGGTCCTTACATACCTGGATGGATTTTTGTTTCTTGTCCCCAGTTTTAAAGATTTATATGGCTAGAACATTTCCTGTAGAATTTTCAGACCATTCAATGTTATTTATCTGTTTTGGAGCACAGAAAATGCCCACCACTCTCTGCAGAGATGGAGACTTAATTCAGCAACTCTTAAAGATACTGCAGTAATACAGAATGTTCAGATGTTTTTCACAGCCAGGTGGTCAGTACAATCTCTGTGAGTAGGTTTTGAACCCAGCCCCCTGGTTTTCACTGTCACCCAGCCAGTCGCCATCTGGGTTAGTATTAAATCCCTGTGCAGTTTTCTCAACCATAGTCTAACAATGGATTTTGGAGGTCTCTAGGGGGTGTGCTACCAGGTGCAATCAATTAGAAATAGCTTTGTACTCTGTTACAACTGCTCTGTTATTTCTCCAATTTGTCTAAGTGTCATGTAATCTCTCTTTAATGCCAAATGAGCAGGCATCTGTAACCACTGAAAATGTGTACTGTCTTATTGTCCACCCTGATGTGGAACCTTTGTAAAAGAGCTCACATACAAAGGTCTCTCCAAAATATTAAATAAATAAATAAAATAAATAAATGAATAAATAAATGTCTATATGACTCTACAAACACAGAAAAACACAGAAAAGTGTGCACCAGGATTGGAGGTGCACTGGAAAGTCCAGATATACACAAAGCAGAAGAATTCCAGCATTCTCCATCTCACTTGTAGTAAGGATGCTACTCATGGATATAAATGTTACAGAGTCATTTTATTTAACATACAAGACCACACCAGACATCCAGCCTGACAAGTTTCAGATTGAATAGTCCTTTATCAAGAGTGGTCTCATACGTTAAATAAAATGACTTTTTAACATTTATACCCACGAGTAGCATCCTTACTACAAGTAAGGTGGAGAGTGCCAGAATTCTTCTGCTTTGTCTATATGAATCTCTAGAACATGGTAGGAGGATACAAAAAAGGCATAAAGAAGTTATTCTCAAAATCAGGTAAACAAAAGAGGCGTGTTGATTATCTTAAATACCTTTCCCCTAAGAAATAACATGCAAAAGCTGATGTCCCTCTCTAATGCAGGCCAGCATGATGTGACTAAACAAATTCAGTGCAGTAAGTTAGAAATGAGAACATACCAATATGACAGGGCAGCTACACTTGAAGCTGAACTCTGGTACAGGACACAGAAAGGCCCCAGTGGAGACCCATGTTTGGTACGTAAAGAAAAAGTAGACTCAACACAAATTTCAGAATTAAAAGATAAATTTGGGTAGTACGGTGAATGACCCAAGGGCACTATCCACTATGATAGATGATTATACTAGAGGGAAAATTTGATAAGTTCCAAGAAATTAGAACTTGTCCAAAAGGTTTGTTTTCAAAGAAAGTTCTACCACTTTCTGAGGAAGAGAAGCAAAGGGTACAAGCTCCAATCTCTGTGGTAGAAGTTGTGACAGCATTAAAAAATCCTAAAAACAGAGGACTTCCAGGGTTGGGTTGGACTCCCCTATGACTTCTATAAAACATTTTCAGATGTACTGGCTCCCAGGCTGCCAAGGATCTTTAATGAATTACTATCCCTGGAGAAAACAGAAACATAGAAACATAGAATTTGACGGCAGAAAAGGACCGCTTGGCCCACCCAGTCTGCCCATTTCCCTACCTACTGGATAAGCTGCAGATCCTAGTTAACCAGCAGCCTACTTCTTCCTAGCCCCACCCCCCAGAATTGCCTTATGACTATCCCATGCATGCTTGAATTCCACCACTGATACCCTCTTCTTTTACTAAAGGTTTATTGACTTATTTGCAAAAATTAGTGGAGAAATTGGACCTAGATAATTGGAGGCCTATATGCCTCTTAAACTCAGACTATAAAATCTTAACAAAAATGTTAAACACCAGGTTAATGGGAGTGGCACCACCACTTATTCACCCAGCACATGTTTCATACCTGGCAGGAATATTTGGAATAACCTATGTGTAATCAGAGATGTTTTGACTTACTATCAACAACACCCAACTGAAGTTTTTTTGCTATTATTAGATCAAGCAAAGGCTTTTGACAGGGTGCAGTACTCTTATCTATGGAGTACTTTAAAGAATTACAGAATACCGATGATGTTTGTTGAAAAGTTAGCTAAACTGTATAATCAGACATATGTCATTTTCTATAATAAACAGATAGTGGGCAAGGACATAAGAATTTCAGGGTGAGTAAGACAGGGGTGCCTTCTTAGACCCTTGTTGTATACTTTCTCCTTAGACCCTTTGGTACACAGAATAATAGAACACCAGGGAATAGCAAGCATTCCTTGGCCTAGGAGTTTAGGAACCCTCAAAATCTTAGAATATGCAGATGACATCTGTATATTTTTAGAAAATGCAAGCAGTGGACAAGCTTTGTTACAAGTTTTGCATGATTTTTTTTATTTTTTCAGGTGCATCCATAAATCTACACAAAAGTGTATGGATCCCCCTACAGGGTAACACCATTGAGATAACAAGTATAGGTGGGATTTCCATAGTTCCAGTTTCAATCAAAATTCTAGGAATAAAATTTGGTAAGGGAGATATGGCCTTTCTCAACTGGACTGAGAAATTAGGGACATGCATAGCCAAAGTGCAAAGATGAAAGAATGGACCATATTGTTAATTAATAAGGGTCTGGATCATCAAACATTTTATAGTACCTATTTTATTATATGTCAGCCATGTTTTTCGTATGCCTATTCAGCTAGAGACTACTTTATATAGCATATTTTTCTAGATGTTCTGGGGCAATCAGTTGAATCCAATTAAAAATATTTTTTTATATCTCCCTAAGAACAAAAGGAGGCATAAGAATGCTCCGCCCATTTCTATTTTTCCATATAGTTTTTTTAACTAGTTCATTAAAATTAGTATTTCAGGAACAAGTAACCACTGAGAATGTGTGGCTGAGAAGCATGATAGAACCATATCTGACCAGCTGGGCAGATGTCCCTGCCTCCCTAAACTATCAAGGTACCTTACTGTCCTAGAGTTTTTAAAACCCATCATACAAAAGATAATAAAGTGCAACGTGAGTAAACAGGATATTATTTCTCTCAATTGTAAACATCTTAATGAGACTACTCTAGAAGATATCTGTATATCCGAACCAGATTTTAAATACTGCCAGTTAGGAAAACAGCATTTAGTTATAGATCAATTACAGGATCCATGTATACCAGAGAGGATGTGGGAAGTAGTTTGGCTCTGTGCCTATGGTAGGTTGAATGTCCAAGGAAACCATAAACACAAAGCTCTGTCTGAACGCTCCTGCCCCTTCCCTGAATGTGCAATCAGAGGTTGAAATAATGGAACATTTTTTCCTACAGTCTACCTTCAGTAAAGGGTATTGGGCATATGTTACCCAGAAATTGAATCTTCCTTGGTTAGAACATCTCACCTATGGATGTCTGTTCCAAGGTGACTTTGCAATACCATTAAGGAAGTATAAGAACAGCATATTGCAAGTGTTTTTGGCATGCTTAAAATTTTATTTGTGGCAAGCCAGATGCAAGTTAGTGCTACAACAGCTTAGGATGACTTATTTATCAATTATTTCTTTGGTGGATTCTGCTTCACAGGAGGTGTTTTATCTTCATTTAAAGAAAATAATCACCTAACTAACTGAAGAATTTATGGGCCTATTTTTCGTGGATTTACAAGCCACCTTCAAGGTATGGAATGTGATTAGCCATATGATACAGTATTGTTTAGAAGCTTCTGGATGAATTAATTGATATCTTGATTTCCTTCTGTTTTTTGTTTCTTCTTTTGGTGGTAATTGTATTTTGTGCATTAGAAATTATTATCCTTTTTTCTTCCTTTGTTAGATTTTGGGATTATTACCCTGTTATCCTGTTTTTATTTCTGTATCTTGTGTAAATGTTCTTGCTTATTTTGTTTTTATTAAAAACTTCCCCTGCCTTGATGGTAGGGGAAGCTGTTGTCCATTTGTAATGGTGGACAGATGTACCAATGGGGAAGGAGCTGGTGTACCTGCAGGTGAGCTGATCTCTCTTCCTGCAGGTCGAGCACAGGAGATCATGGAAAGTCAGCAAAACAATGTCAGATTGGAAACAGAGGTAAGCTGTAATATAATATGAGATGAGACATTGGCACAGATTGAGTAAGACTGGCTCAGAAAACTAATTTTTCAAAAGAAGCGGCTCTTACCAAATATAATAAATGAAGATGCCAAAACTTTTATAGAAACTCACTGAACAACAGCATAGGGATCTGAAAGGAGACAAGAACACCAAGATGGAAAGACAACTGGCACAGCTGATTTTGACAAGTGCAGGTCAAGAGGAGATGATGTTACATAAACATCAAAGATGCCAAAAGCAATGGAGTTCCTGGCATCTTTCACAGAACAACAAGTGAGCACTGATTTGAATACTACTCAAACAGAACAAGCATAAACTGATGAAATGACACAAGAATCTATAAAAAAAATTAATAAAAATGATGGGTCAGATTCACAAAAGGACACTCAGGATGCAAGGCAATTTGCATCAGAAAAAATGGTGCAAGTAGCACTTGCGTCCTGAGCTGCATCGTGGTGGGATTCACAAAGACAGCCTGTGACATGCTGCAGGCTGCCTGTGCTCAAGTGGACCAGTGCATCTGAAACCCCTTTGCGACATGGCGTAAGGGGGTTTCTGGCAGCAGTTGCACCCTATCACTAAGGGTTGCTGCTACGTCTCACATCGGAATTCAGAAACAACCCTGGGGGACATCTGTCAAAGACCACTTATTCCAGCCATGAGGTGGCATAAGTGGTCTTTGCCATCTTCAGGGGGTTGCCACTGTGCCCCAGATCTACAGCCCCTGTGGGCTACAGCCCCAGTTCTCAGGTATGGCACCCACTGTGCCTAGATGGGTGTCTGTAACACCCCCACATGCCCAGACCCCCCCACACACACACATGTCTGGTGCTCCCCAAATGCCCACTGCCCCTACACATGCCCTGGAGCAAGATCCCCCTACATGATATGTCCAGTATAGTCCTGGTAGTCTAGTGGCCCCCACTACCCCCCAACCCACACCTGGCTGGTGACTGGCACAGCCCACCTCTTACCACCATGGCCGGCCTCCAAATGAGCATTGCTAGGATTGTGTACAGTAACCATATGAGCCTTGTGAATGACAACTGCTGTCATTCACAGAGCACATATGATCACTGTATGTGCTCCCAGCAAAGCTCAGTCGGCAGCTGGCCATGGTGGTGAGGGGTAGTCTGTGCCAGTTGCCAACTCACTCACTGGGTGTGTGTGGGGGGGCTGGCACTGCTGGAAGGGTGGGGCTTCACTGAGCCACCAGAGAATTTAAGGGTGTTTAGGGGGTATTCATGTCAAGGGTGATTGGGGCTGGGGCCCACACCTTATGGGGATTGGGGCAGGCATGGGGGTACCATGGCTCCTGTCACCTGGTGCATCTGCCACCTACCCCGTCCTGTGGCTTGAGGCATAGCTGAGAGCTGCACCCTAACTTGCACAGCTACCATAAGCTGCAGGACACAGGATCCTGGACCCTGCTCAATTCTGTATTGAGTGCAGGGTCCAGGACATGGGGCCATCACTGCAAGTTGCCATTGTCTCAGCTTGCAGAGAACATTTATGAATCCGGCCCAATGATCCTGTAAATGGAAATACTGGCAGTAAAATACAAATGCTAAGAAAGGGAAGCACCTCTTGCTCACAGAGATGAGCAAAATGTAATCAGGGACAAATGCCATGGTCACTAGAAAATCATTAATTAATGCAGAAAGGAACAAAATAGTAAGTGTATAGGACATTAAACACTGACTTTCACAACAATGTGATATTTTAGGACCGCCACAACCTATACTGGATGGAGAACATATATGAACAGCAGGTTGGAAATTCAAAGTTAAATGAAAACTAACCAGTTATGGGCCACAATACATACCTAGCTTTTTTCTCCTAGGAAAGAATAGAGGTCATTGTTTTTACCAAGGCCAACCAAAAACATGCTTTAAATGTGGCTCAACCATGCATTTGAGTAATGCTTGTAATAGAATATGATGTTATTTATGCTTGGAATATGGCCACCTAAACACCTCCTGTACAAATGAAATTAAATGTAAATTGTGTGAAGAAAAGGGACATTCTTATAGAAACTGTCAGTGGGCCACACACAGCAGAAATTATAGACTAGACCAGGAGATAATACTAACAACAGCAGAGAAAAGCAATATTGAAAAACAAAGAAAGGCACAGAAACAACTACAACCATGGGAACAACCACAACCACAGGAACAACCACAACCATAGGATGATACCTCCATAGGTACTGATAACAGGAATATGGAACAACCCCCTACAGGTTGCACTAAGGATGCAAATCAACAACATGAGGACATGCAAACAGATTCAGCTGTATCACAACCTCCACAAGAGAGCCATCATAATAATACAGAAACAACTGACCTTACAGACAAACAAGAGAATACGCATAATACTGGAAATAAACCAAACAATTCTTGAATTAAAAGATGAGAAATGCCTCCACCTGAAATGATAGTGGTCTCAAAAAGAAGACTTTATTATGTTAACAACCAAAATCCAAAATATCAAAAACTGACTATGAAAGGAAGAAAATCAAATTAACCAACAGATATAACATACTAAATACACAAGAATCAGATCCAGGAGGTGATTCTGAATCCTCATCTGCTATCTGTTCACAACAGATGATTTTCTCTGATTCAGAAGAAGAACAACAGGTCACTGAAGACCTGCAGAAATGATAAAAGACCCTGGGTACAAGCACCAGAAGAAGTGGAATATTTGGGGGAAACTTTCTTGATTTTGTTATGGATCCAACACAGACATATAAAATTGCAACCTTAAATGTAAATAGTGTAAAGAATGCCAGAATAAGAATAGTGCCTTTTTCTCTACTAAAAGACTTGCGATTTTATATATGCCTTCTTCAGGACATTAGATTGAACACAGCATCTTTAATTTCACAAGCTAAAAACTTTGGTGTTTGGGACCTAGTTTTTTTTCATATGGTACTTATAGGTATGATGGGTTAGTGGTACTGTTTAGAGGAGACCACTTTACAATTACTAGAATTTTAAATATAAGCCCAGGGACAGCATTTCTGATAGACTTTAATCATAATAATGCAGTCTACAGAATAGTAAATATATAGGAACCTCAGACAGAAAAAAGAAGAGTGGAATTGTTCAACTTTGTTAAACCATGTCTATATATATCTTGAAATTTGATATGGGCAGGAGATTTTAATTGTGTACTACAAATAACAGATAGGGGAGCAAAGACAGATAAACAGTTCTGTCATACAAACTGTCTTCAGAAAATGATTGCAACATCAGGGTTAAATGATGCATATAGAAAAATACATAAACCAGGAGGATACACCTACTATGAAGGCAATACAGCCACAAGAATAGATTTTGCATTTTTATCAAAATATGTACAAGTACATAGAGCTATAACACGTCCAACAGAGTACTCAGATCATATGCTTTTAGAAATTCAAATGGGACTAACAGATACACAAACATTAGGACAGGAATACTGGAAATTAAATTCCACACAGATAGATGATAGATAGATAGATAGATAGATAGATAGATAGATAGATAGATAGAATGAATTATTTATTTTTATACAGGAATAAAACATGTCATTAAAGTTATACAACCCTGTTTTCAAGACAGTCATGTCAGTACTTAAGTTGCTGCTAACACTGAATGAAACAAAATAACATTGTACAAACACATTCATACTCATAACATTAGATATACAGCAGACCATGAAAAAGACTAACAATGTACAAAACTACTCACAAGAACATTGAAACTTGTATAGCTCCTGTCAAAACATCCCATAAGGAGGTACAATTCGAGCAGTGTAAAGCAAAACTTTCTAGGCTATTGCTGCCTGTGAGTGCAAAGTTTTTGCACCAAATTTATTTTTGGTCTTGGACAATGTTGTTTTGTTTACATGAACAGATCTTTGAAAATCTTGAAAGAAATTCTGTCTCTATCAAACAATGTTTTTGTAATGTAGGGATAAGTTAAAAATTCTGATATTTGTATATCGTTTTTAACCAGGTTTTTACATGATTAATATTCAAGGCTTGCCTATTAAGTATATTCAACATAAAACAATGATGTGTATTCATTTTGCATTTTAGAATATACCTAGTTATTCTATATTGAGTTTTGTCTATTTTATCTAGCAAATTTTTATTTGCCGTTAGATAGACCAGTTCACCATACATCAGAGTTGTCATAATTAGTTGCTCTGCCAGTTTTTCTGGTCATCTCTGTTTAAAACAATTTGTTGTATGGCTCAAAGCACCAAGCTTTTTATTTACTTTTCCAATTATTGAACTTATGTGGTCTTCAAAGAATATGTGAGTATCAGAAATAACATCCAGGTAGCAATAATTATTTACTAACTCTAAGCACTCACTTTGATTTATTTGCAACTTGATCTGATTAGTATTCTTTTGGGGAACAAAGTGCATCAGCTTGATTTTTTTTTTTTACTATTCATTTTGAGCCTTGAACTAGTGTACCACTCCCTCAAACTATTGAAATCAAATTGTAACTTTAGTTGGAGGTCCTGAACACTGTTTCTGGAAGCAGTTACGATAGTATCATCCACATATAGCCTCACCTGGGAGTACTGCACAAATTTAGGTAAGTCGTTACTAAACAATAAGAATAACAGGGGTCCTAAAATTGACCCCTGAGACACCCCCCTTTTTGTTAGTTTAGAAGTTAATAAATTTCCAGAGACAAATACCTTTTGGGTGCGGTCGCCCAGGTAGGACTGGAACCAACTCCAAGATCTGTCCACAATTCCCAAGGCCTCTAACTGACTCAACAAGAGGGAGTGATCCACCAGGTCAACAGCCTTTGACAAGTCAACATAAATTGCTGCAGTTTCCAGTCCAGACTCCAGGGATGTACAAACTAGGTTATTAAATTACAGCAATGCTGATGTCGTAGAGAAACCTTTCCTGAATCCAGACTGGGAAGGTATCAATATATTATGTTTGCCCATGTATTCTACTAGTTGAGTATGGACATGTCTTTCCAGACATTTAGACAAATAAGCAGCAAAGCTATGGATCTACAATTATTTAGTTCAGAAGCATCACCATCCTTAAATATTGGAATTATTTTACTTTCCTTCAAAATCTGTGGAAAATGGCACATTTTCAAACTCCAATTAAAGAGGTAAGTAACTATGGGTGCTATTTGATATGCTGCCATCCTAAGAAAGTTTCCATCTGTATCATTCAGACCTGATGATTCATGAGTGTTTATGTTCTTTAGTCCTTTGTAGACCTGTGATGTTTTAAGTATTTTAAATCTAAAGGGTGGTAGGTTAATTAGCTGAACTTGGATTTCTTCTCTTTTTAGCTGAATCTTTGCATCATCTGTTATGCAATAACCTGGGAGATCAACAAAATATTGATTAAAGACATCTGCAACCTCTTTATTAGATGACCAAGAAATTAAAGACCAAGTTGTAGAATTACTAAATGCAAGGAAATCAGTAGCAGGCTTAGAAGATAACCTTAGTAATTGGAGGGTAGACACTAAAAGGAAGTAAAGAAGTTGTTTTAGCAACAAGCTAGCAAGATACATAATGATAAATATAAGAGATATTTAATTTTAAGATCTCAGTTGTTTAAAGTAATGTCCCTGGTAAATGAAGGAATAGGTCCTTATACTACTCAGATTAACAATATTAAAAAAGCAATGGAAAAATACAATACTCAAGGGCTGCTTCCATCTTAATAGAACATAGGGTAAGCACTCAAGGAAAAACAAATTGTGGGGATATTTATAAAAGTTGTAAATCAAGAATAAGTACCAGAACAATTGATAAACTTTGTTACAGAAGTGCAAAGGTAGTAATCACAAATGTTGAAGTCCAAAAGACTATCACAAATTATGTAACATAATTATATAAGGAACCTATCAGTGATGTAGACCTTTAAGATTCTTTGCATCCATACCCTCACCCGACTTGCCTAAAGAAATTGCACAGAATCTAATTGCTCCAATTTATGTGCAGAAAACTGCAGACATAAAATCAGTTATAAACAACACTTTTCCAGGAATAGATGATCTAACAGCTGAATTCTACAAAACATTTACTGTATATCAGAAATAAATGAAATATTACAGGTGATATTAAATTGGATATTGATGGAAGGGTCAAATAATCCACAATTAGGCTTATCATTGCACATTTCTATTTATAAGAAAAATGACAGATGTGACTTAAAAAAAAGTGGAGACCCATACATTTCCTAAATACAGATATAAAAATGTTGATGAAAATATTGGCAGCTAGATTAGCTAAAACTGACCCATATATCATTTCCTCAGAATGATCATGTTATGTAATAGGAAGAAGTATGTATGCCAACATACTTTTACTTAGGGAAATAGTTGCAGTGAGCATGGGAAATATGTTGCATGTTTACTTACTATCACTGGACAAAGAAAAAGCGTTTGATACAATGTCACATAAATACATGAACATAGTACTAAGAAACTATAGAAGTTCTCTGAAATTGTATGACTGGATTACATCACTACAGTATATGCCATAGCTTCATCCATCCCACTAGTGAATGGAATTTTAGGATCTCAGATAGATATACATAAAGGTGTTGGACAGAGTTGTCCTCTTAACCCTCTACTGTACAATATGTATTTTGTGTAGATCCTTTGCTGAGAAAAAAATACAAGAGCCAAATGTTTCTGGGATTACAGCATGTGATATGGAGAGGGACATTGCAATGACTGCTTATGCTGATGATATATGTCTGCTACTTGCAAATCTCCAGTCAGCTAAGATAACCTTGTCACATATTGATAAATATTCAGAGATTTCAGGAGCCAAAGTAAATAAAAATAAAAATAAAAACAGAGGCTACATACTTAGCTCCCATACCAAAACACTTCATTATATAGCAGTTATCCAAATTTTGGTAATGCCTATCAAAATCTTGGGAGTTACATTTGGAAAATGTGTCATTTAAACTTGGAAATGAAAATAAGAAAATGCAATGATAAAGTAAAGGTATGGAAATCATGGCAACAAAGTAAGAAAAAAATGTAGCCATAATAAAAACTTTCTTACTGCCCATATTAACATATCTAAGTTTTATTTATCCTTCACCCAAAAGTTTTGAAACTACAATTTTAAGTCTAGTGTTTCAGGTAATTTAGGATAGCTGGTTAAACCCCATTAAGAGGGAAATATTTTACCAGTCCTATACATTAGGAGGGTTAGATCATATAAACCCAACCAGCTTCTTTTACAGTATGTCCCTCTTTTTCAATATACAAACATTTACAACTCCATCTAACACATTGTGGAAACCGTTCACAAATCACTGGATAACTCCCTTAATAAATCAATGGAGACAAGTCCCAATTTTTTGGTTTTGCCAGTGAGAGTGGCAAAGAAAATTGCATTATATGAACAACTAATTTGCAGCTACTTAGCCCTAGGTTGTGAGAAAGTTCTGATGATGAGTGCTACATATGGCAATTCACACCAAAGGAGGTGAGAGCTCCCTGGGTGTATAGGACTTTCAATTATTCTTAGGACTATCTAGCTTTGTTAACAAAGAAGTGAGTTGGTGGACAGATAATCTGCACATTGGACTCCATTCCATACTAAAAATCAAGTTGATTGCTTTGTTCTGTTTGGGTGATTGGGTGGGTTTTGGGGGGAGAAGGGATGTGTGGTTGTTTTGTATGATATAATTGTATGTAGTAGGGTGGTTTAATTTCAAATGTTTAAGTACAGAGGAATTGATAGTATTAGTGTGGGCTATTTATATTATTGCAAAACGCTATCAGGGATTTGTGAGTTTGATTGGCCTGGTTGAAAGATTATGTGTTTGGGAAAGGGACCCCTAAGGCATAGCTACTCAGTGGCCTCACTTTGGGATCTATGTCACTTTGAGCTTCCTCTACTACCTGTGGAAATGTATTGGAAATACAGGGCATGGGGGATTGCTCAGAAGGGAGTGTCTGAGGGGGTGATCTGCTCGATTCACTGCTGAGTAGTCTCAGATTCATGTGGTGAGGCCAAGGAGATGCCCTGGGGCACAATGGGTACTGAAGAGGGGTCCTTCCTGTCTGGTGCCCATACCCAAGGGCTCCAACATGGGAGGCAGGCAGGTAGCTGCTCCAGCAGCCCCCCTCATCCTACTCAGGCTGTGTTATGTAATGCCAGATCGATGAGGAAAAATACCACTATAATGGTGAACTTGGTGTCCTCAGTAGACCTAGATAGTAACACAGACACATGGCTGGATGAAAATGCCACTCCCATTTTGTAGGTGGCTGTACCAGCTGGGTACTCCATGATACACACCCTGAGGCAGGATCGCGGGGGGGTGGCTATATGTTTTAAATCAAACTTGGGCCTCATGGTGCTGCCTATTGGTTGTACTAGATCCTTTCAGTGTGTTGCTGTGAGAGGGGTCTCTGGTGTGGGATTTAGGGTTCTTCTGCTCTATTTTCCACTGGGAGGTGAGCGAATGTTCTTGAGTGAGCTTGGGGATCTTGTTGCCTGCCTGGCATTGGAGTTCCCAAGATGGTTGGTTCTGGGGGACTTCAACACCTGGGTCGATGATGAGCTCTCCCCATTTGGAAGGGACCTCCTAAGGAGTATGGAGACTCTGGGCCTGACTCAAAATGTCACCTCTGGAACACACTCTCATGGCCACACTTTGGACCTGGTTCTCACCATGGGTCTTGAGGTTGAAGACCTCAGGGTACAATTGGTGATGTGGTCTGATCAAGGCACCATGGGGTTCATTTTTAGGGCCTCTGCAGAGATGGTCCAATACTACCCATTATGGGGAGTCTCCCCAATGTGACTACAGGTGGTGCTGGACCTATTGAGTGTGGAGTTTGCATGTGAGATTGGAATGGAGGAGGCAGTGGCAGTCTATAATTTGGGCATCATTGCAGTCTTCTATTCAATCGTACCCATTTGTGTCTGTCCCCTTGTCCCCTTTCTACTTGCCGGAAACCACCCTGGTTCGATGGCGAACTTAGGAAGTTAAAGGTAAGGAGTAGGATGTTGGAGGAGATCTGGCCTGATGGAGAACAAATTGGCCCTAAAATCACATTGTGATGTTTATGAGGGGGCAATCTCCCAAAAGAAGGCAGATTTTGTTGTCTAGGGAGATTGTTGCGGCAAGAAAAAGACCTCCTCAGCTCTTCCACATGGTGGATGGGCTATTACAGCTGGCCTGTCTCCGTGTTGGAGGAGTGGGTTCCAGCACTAGGTGCAAAGAGTTTGCTCTGTTCTTTGCCAACAAAGTGATTTGTATCAGAGCTGAGATCTCCTCCAGCATCACTCTTAGGGATTGAGGGCTCCATGCCGAGATGAGTCTGACCACTCCTCTTGTGTGGGCTGAGTTTGATCCAGTCAGAGTGGAGGAAGTGGCAGAAATTGTCTCAAGGCTGCGGCCAACAGAGTGTGATCTGGACCCAGGTCCAACATGACTTTTAGTTGGATGTTTGTACCTGATTGGTTCTGTGGTTGCTGAGATAGTCCAGAGCTCATTGAAGAGTGTTTTTTTTTTTCAATGGCCTTGAAAGAGGCCTTGGTTAGACCCCTGTTGAAAAAATCCTCATTGGACCCTGAGTGTCTCAGCAACTACAGAACAGTCTCAAACTTCCCATTTTTAGGGAAGGTTATTGAAAATGTAGTGGCCATACAACTCAAGGAACATCTCACCTCCTCCTCTAAGTATCAGCTTTTTCAGTCTGGTTTTCATGCTGGATGTAGCACAGAGACTGCCCTGGTGAAGGTACTTAATGATCTCCTGATGGTGAGGGACATGGGTGAACGTACCATTCTGGTCCTCCTAGACCTCTCAGTGGCACTTGACACCGTGGACCACGATATGCTACTTGATCGACTGCAGTACTTGTGTGGCCTGTCTGGAAATGTCATCAAATGGTTCAGGTTGTACCTCACAGGCCGAGTTCAGAGGGTGACAATGAGCTTAGCATCATCTAGCCTGAATCCTCTGCCCTGTGGAGTTCCCAAGGGACTGGTCTTGTCACCCTTGTTGTTCACGGTGTACATGCTGCCATTAAGGACATTATCAGGCAATATGGATTGGTTCTCATTGCTATGCCAACGAAACCCAGCTATACAAGTCTTGTGAACCTGGAAACCAGATATCAGTCTCTGTCTTTAATAACTGTCTAGGTGAGATCCAGTTTGGATGACTCGGAACTGGCTATGATTCTACTCCAACAAGACTTAAGTAATGGTGATGGATCCTGGCTGCCATTGATGTGGTGGGGGGTGGGATCCCCCTAGTCCCCCCCCAGGTTTAGTTCTGGGGGGGGGATCCCACTGAACCCATCCTCAAAGGTGAAAGAACTGGGCATGATCCTTGATGATGGGCTGACACTTAAGGCTCAGGTGTTGGCCATCATCAGAAGTGGATTCTATCATCTGAGGAATAGCACCTGGAACTCATCCCCAATACCATCTGAGGACCTGGCCACCCTTGTTCAGGCTTTCATCACCTCAAGGCTGGACTACTGAAATGCCCTGTACCTAGGGCTATCTGAAGGTAACCTCCACCAGTTGCAGCTGGTGCAGAACGTGGCAGCAAGACTTTTAACAAGAGCACAAAGAAATGGGCATATAATGCCTATCCTCTGTGAGCTGCACTGGTTGATATTAAGGTGGAGGATTGTCTTCAAATTTGATCTTCTGACCTACACAAAAGGGAATCAGCTTATCTACAAGATCTCCTTGTGCCCTATTGGCCATCCCAAGCTTTTTGTTCCATTAGGGTTGCCTCCTTGAAGTTCCCAGATCTAGGTTGCAGCACTCCGGGGTTCATGCATTCTTGGAGGCTGCTCCTACCTTGTGGAACTCACTGCCTAAACATCTTAGGGAGGCACCCTCAGTGGAAGCCTTTCTGAAGGGCTTGAGAACACCATGCCTTTGATAAGGGTTTCAAATATTTGGAATTCTATAAGATAGGTAGATACGTTATTATGTTTTATTGCTTGATTATTTGTTTTATGTATGCTTTAATTTATTTTGTTATGTATGGCACTCTGAGTTCCCTGAAAAGCGCACTTTAAAAATAAAGTATCTATCTATCTAAATTTAATACAAAAAAAATAGAAAACTACCCTCATTTGCTAAACTGCTCATAGAAAAAATTAAAAAAATGGAACCTAACTATTGCACAAATAGTGCCAAACTAAGAGACAATATATACAATACAAAACCAGACTTTCTGTATAGAATCAGAATATAAAGGGGTTGTCGGTTGAAATTATCCTAAAATTGAATCATACTTAATAGACAAGAGATTAGAAACACAGAAACATAGACTTTGACGGCTACTGCTGACACTAAGAGAGACCTTGCTGTATCAGTGTATACCATTTAGAATTGCTTGCAATATACCCATTTAAAAAGGATCCCTGTCATTCTGGCAGGCAGAGGGATGTTTAGTCCATGACATTTACTTGTTTACTTGTTTTTCTGCTCTTTTATGGTGCTTTGCACCTTTTATTTAATATACTATTTGAGTGTGTGTATGTGTTTATGGGCAGACACAGGACTGGTTGCTAAGGCAACTAATTAAGGACCAGAGCTCCTACTTTCTTGCTCCCACCTGCTATTTAAGTCAGCTCTGCAGCAAGCTCTGTTTGCTACTGCTGACACTAAGAGATATCCTTGCTGTATCAGTATATACCATTTAGAATTGCTTGCAATATACCCATTTAAAAAGGAGCCCAGTCATTCTGGCAGGCAGAGGGACGTTTAGTCTGTGACATTTACTTGTTTGCTTGTTTTTCTGCTCTTTTATGGTGCTTTGCACTGAGACTATACTGAAAGTGAGTAGGTCGTGTATAAAATGTTGTGTGGTGAATGCAACATGTTCATGCAAGGGGAAAGGGAGGAAAATTTCATGTGCAGCAAATGTTGTGAGATAAAAGAACTTAAGGCAGAAATAGCAGAACTTAAAACAAGGATTCAGGTGCAACTAGAGATATCCTTGTTGGAACAATATATTGACTCTAGGGCAGAAAGTATTACACAAGATGGTATTAAGGAAGTGGAGGAGGAAAGTAGGGATACTGTGCCATCACAGACGGTGGCTACAAATATAGAGCAGTGGTCAGAGGTGACCAAAAAAAAAGTGTATAAAAGAGGCAGGAGAAATATTGGAGGTGTCTCAAATATTCTGACCCCAAACAGATTTCAGGCCCTCATGACAAATGAGAAAGGGGATGAAATAAAACCCTTGAATACCGAACAGGGCCTCAAGGCTGCGAATTATGTATGCACAAGCACACAAAAAAATGTGGAATCTTCATCACAACCATTAAACACTGACAGGGACCCTTATGATTTAATAGATGTAAGCAGGATTATCCAGAATAAAATGCAAACTTTACCACCTCAATCCCAAATTCTGGCAAATAACTCCCCACGAGACATTCTTTATATTGGGGATTCGATGTTAAAATACACAGATAATGTGTTATGTAAGCATCAGAATGAGTATACAACTGTGAGTGTACTTCAAGGGGCAGGCATAGGTGACATTAAGGAACTGATGCCAGGTTTATTGGAAAACACCATTTCCCCATTTACAGTGTTACATGTGGGTACAAATGATATAGGGAAAAGGAATACACTGGAAATACAGAGGGATTTTGAATCAGTAGGTACTACACTTAAAATGAGAGGGTGTGACGTGTTGATTTCTGGGATATTACCTAAACCAAGGGCTAATGAACAAACAAATCAGGAAATCTATAGATTTAATGGTTGGCTTAGGAGGTGGACTGCCAGAGAGGTTATAGGTATATTGATCATTGGCATGGATTTCAGAAAAAGCAGCTATTTGCAAGGGATGGGTTACATCTTAATAAAATGGGCAATCGCTTGCACAACAACTCAAAAATTCCATTCACCATAATTTAAACTTCACAGGCAGGGGGATGTGGGGGCTATAAAGACTGGTCACCCCAAAAACGAATGGAATATTATGCTCATTAATGCAAGGAGTTTAACAGACAAGTTTGATGAGTTACAGCTAACTTTAAAAACGCATAAAGTACACATTTGTGCGATTGTGGAAACATGGTGGCAACCTGAGGACACCTGGAATAGGCAAATTCAGGGGTACATACTCTATAACAAGGATAATTCTATATCTAGAGGTGGAGGGGTGGCACTTTATGTTGCTGAGGGTATCCCCACAGAGAGTATAGATACAACCAGATGGACAGATGCTGAAGTCATCTGGGTAAGGAGTAGCCCCCATAGAGCTGCTAAAATCAATCTAGCAGTAATTTATAGGCCACCATCCACTAGGATATCAGAGGATGAAACTATACTAGATCTTGTAAACCAGTTATCAGCAGTAGGTAATGTAATACTAGTTGGTGACTTCAACCTCCCAGGTATTGAGTGGGATATTTTAAAGGCAAGTGCATCGTCGGAGAATAAATTTTTGGAGACTTTCAGTTTTGGAGGGTTAGATCAATATTTTACTGCTAATACAAGGGGGAATCATACATGGGATCTAATATTAAGTGACCTTAGTGACAATATTATAAACAGTAAGATATTCCCACCTTTGGGTTCAAGCGATCATGCAATAATGGGGTGTCAGTACTCCGGGATGTTAGGGGACAATAGGGGTACTGCACTGACACATCGATATAATGCTGCAGATTATGAACAGATGAGACAGGACCTGGCAACATGGGACTGGAAATTTTGACAGTAGATCAAATGTGGGGAAGATTAACAAATGCTATAGATGGCCTAACTACTAGATATGTACCAACCAGGAACAAATATAAGGGGTCTACAAGTCTAACTGAGCCCTGGATAACCCATTCTATAAAGGGATTAATTAAAAACAAAAATAAAGCATACCATCTAGCAAGACATAATAATATGGAAGAAGGCTGGGAATATTATAGGAATAATCTTAAAATAGCAAAAAGAGCTATAGCCCAGGCTAAAAGGGAATATGAGTATACAATAGCAACTAAGGTCCAAGATAATTACAAAACCTTTTATTCATATATAAATAATAAAAAGGAAAAGTAAAGTCATAGGACCCTTTAAAACGTATGATGGAAATATTATAACAGAAAATAAGGCTCTTAGGAGGAATATAATGTATACTTTTCATCGGTCTTTGGCAAAAGTCTTCAAACTTCGTGGGATAATAAGAAAATTAGACATAGAGAACTGAGCCAAAGATAGACCCAGCTGAAGTACTTATTAGATTGCAGAAGTATAACCAAAATAAAGCACAGGGGCTAGATGGGATTCACCCAAGGGTGATTAAGGAAATGGCAACACTATTAGTGGAGCCAGTAACTTACCTTTTCAGGAAAGTATTAACATTGGTGAGGTTCCTGAGGCATGGAGGCAAGCTGTGATTGTACCCATATACAAAAAGGTTGTAGGCAGACCGTCTCAAATTATAGACCTATTAGTCTAACCTCTGTTCTAGGGAAGATTCTGGAGGGTATAATCAAGGATTGTATTATGGAACATATAGAGAGGACAGGCAGGATAGATATGACTCAGCACAGATTCACCAAGGGAAGATCATGCCAAACTAACTTATTAGAATTCTACGATAAGGTTAGCAAGGCTATGGATATGGGTAATGCAGTGGATGTGATCTTTCTGGACTTTGCAAAAGCCTTTGATAAAGTGCCCCATGGGGAGCTTGTTAAAGCACTTTATGAGCTGGAGATACCAATATGGATACAAACGTGGGTGAAGCTTGGCTTACGGACAGAGTCCAGAAAGTCTGCTTAAAAGGTGAATACTCTGTTTATGTTGGAGTGACTAGTGGTGTCCCACAGGGCTCGGTCTTGGGACCACGTTTGTTTAATATGTGTATTTCATCCATGCAGGTGCATACAGATGTGTGGCTATCTAAATTTGCAGACGACACTAGGGTTGGGAGGTCCAGTAAATAACTGTGAAGAACATCTAGTCCTACAAACAGCTCTGGATAGGCTAGACACATGGGCCTCCAAGAAACAATCTATTTTCAACATCGGAAAGTGTAATGTTATGCACTTTGGAAAGAAAATAACAAATTCAGTACAATTTAGGAGGATCTGTACTAAAAGTAGTGGATGAAGAAAAGACTTGGGGTTATGGTTAATAAAGATCTTGGCTTCAGCTTACACTGTAATACAGCTATTAAAAAGGCGGGTAGTATAACACACTGTATATTAAGACACATAAAAAGTAGAGATAGGCAGGTTGTGATGCCTCTGTATAATGCATTGGTATGTCCCCACATGGAGTACTGTGTCCAGTTTTGGGCCCCGTATAAGAGGAGGGATGTGGCACGGATGGAGGGGGTACAGAGGATACTTACAAAGAGAATCAAGGGATTGGATGGATTGAGTTATGAGCAGAGACTGCAGGATTTGGAGCTGTATTCCCTGGAATATTGTAGAATGAGAGGAGATATGTGTTTGATATATAGGGCATGGACCGATACTAACTTATGGGACTTACTGGGCTTGGTTAAAAGGGCTCAAATATATGACACTAGAGCACATTGTTACCAGCTGGTTAAGGTTAGATATAAAACAAATAGAAGGAAATACTGGTTAAGTAATAGGGTAACAGAAATTTGGAATATGCTATCAGGAGAGGTTGTGGAAAGCAGTACAATGCAGGAATTTAAAACACAGCAAGATAAATTCCTGGAAAGGAAGACTATAAAAGGAAATAATTAGGTGTTACTTGCGAGCTCATGGATGAATGTCTTTATGCTCAGTATTGTCTATGTAATCTATGTAGATAAGGACCACTTGGCCCACCCAGTCTGCCCATTTCCCTACCTACTGGATAAGCTGCAGATTCTAGTTAACCAACAGCCTACTTCCTGCAACCCCCCACTATAATTGCCTTATGTCTGTCCCATGCATGTTTGAATTCCCCCGCTGATTTAGATCCAACGACCTCCCCAGGAAGGAGGTTCCCTGTATCCACCACTCTCTGTGAAAAAAAATTTCCTCACATTACCCCTGAGCCATCCCCCCCTCTATCTTTAAATTGTGCCCCCTTGTTCTTACACCTCTCTTTTTCAGAAAGATGCTACCTTCCTGGACTTTGTTGATTCTCTTGAGGTACTTGAAAGTTTCTATCATGTCCCCCCCATCCCTCCTTTCATCAAGGGTATACATATTAAGCTCTCACAGTCTCTCTTCATATGGTTTCTGCTGCAGACCCTGCACCATTTTAGTTGCCCTCCTCTGGACTGTTCCATCCTGTCTATGTCCTTGCGTAGATGAGGTCTCCAAAACTGCATATAGTACTCCAGATGGGGTCTCACCAACTGTCTGTATAGAGGGATAACCACTTCCCTTTTTCTATTTGTGATGCCCCTTCATATGCATCCCAGTATCCCCCTCATTCTCCTAACCGACTTCTCACATTGCTTATCCACCTTTAGGTCATCTGATATGACAACCCCCAGGTCCCTTTCCATTTTTGTTGTTGTTAGTACCTCCCCTGCTATTGTGTACTCTTCTCCTGGGTTTTTGTTTCCCAGGTGCATTACTTTGCACTTCTTTGCATTGAATCTTAGTAGCCATATGTCTGACCATTCCTCCAACCTTGCCAAGTCCCTTCTCATCTTTTCTACCACCTCTTGTGTATCAACTCTGTTACAGATCTTTGTGTCATCTGCAAAGAGGCATACTTTTCCCTCCATACCCTTTGTAATGTCACCTATAAAGATGTTAAAGAGGACTGGACCCAGTACTGAGCCCTGAGGTACTCCACTAGTAACCCCCCTTTCTTCAGAATGTGTTCCATTCACTATTACCTTCTGTGTTCTGTTTTGCAGCCAGTTTGCAACCCAGACTACCACTCTGGGACCCACTCCCAGGCTGGCTAACTTGATTATTAATCTTTTGTGTGGGACTGTGTCAAATGCCTTGCTAAAGTCTAGGTAGGCCATATCCACAGCCCCACCCTGGTCTATTACTTTGGTCACCCAGTCAAAGAAATCAATTAGATTCATCTGACATGACCTTCCTGCTGTAAATCCATGCTGCTTTGGGTTCTGTGCCCCTCTGGCCTCTAGGTACTCAACAATTCTTTCTTTCAGAAGTGATTCCATCATTTTCCCTACCACTGAGGTCAAACTTACAGGTCTGTAGTTTCCTGCATCTGTCTTGCTCCCACTTTTGTGAAGAGGAATCACATCTGCCCTCCTCCAGTCCTCAGGTACCACCCCATCCTGTCATGATTTGTTAAAAAGCGTGGTCAGTGGTGTCACTAGGTCATCCCTTAGTCCTTTAGGATTCTGGGGTGAATCCCGTCAGGCCCCATTGCTTTGTCCACCTTGAGTTTTAGGATTTCTTTCAGGACTCTTTCTTCTGTGAATGGATTGGTGTCAACCCCCCTACCCAGAGTGCTTCTATTGTCTGGTTTAGGTAACTCCTCCTCACCTTATTTTGTGAATACTGAGCAAAAGTATTCATTCAGTATCTCTGCCTTTTCACTGTCTCCCTCTGCCCACCTCTCCTCTCTTTTATTAATCTTCACTATCCCTCCCTTAACCTTTCTATGCTCCCTAATGTACGCATAAAGGGTTTTATTCCCCTCCTTAACTGAGTTGTCTATTTTTTCCTCAGTTTGGGCCTTTGTTTTTCTGACTGCCTTCCCCGTTTCTTTCTGCTTTAATTGATACAGTTCCCTGTCGTGCTCCTTCTGTGATTCCTTATATTTTTTGAATGCAGCCTTTTTCTCCTTAACCTTCCCAGCCACCTCTTTTGAGAACCATAGTGGTTTTTTACTCCGCTTTGTTTTCTTTATTTGTTTTGCACAAAGGCTTATTGCCTCCATGATGGCAGTTTTGATTTTTCTCCATTGTTCTTCCACCCATCCTTTTTGGCCATTTGCTAGTGCATTCTTCAGGTATTCACCCATTTTGCCATAGTGAGCCCTTCTAAAGTCCAGTATCCTTGTTTTTGTATGGCTTATTTCCATGGTTGTGCTCATTGTGAAGCACACTGTGCAGTGGTCACTTGTTCCCAGATGCCTACTGACTTCTAAATTTGTGATCCTCTCTTCATTTGAGAGTACCAGGTCTAGTATTGCTCCCTCCCAAGTGGGTTCCAACACTATCTGTCTAAGACCTGCCCCCTGCAGGGCATCGAGAATGACCCTGCTCTTGGATGTGGCTGCAGTACATGTCATCCAGTTAACATCTGGCATATTCAGGTCCCCCATCAACAGTATCTCCCCTTTTTCAGCCATTTTGAGAATATCCTCTATCATTTTCTTGTCCATTTCCTCCCCTTGAGATGGGGGTCTGTATACAACTTCTGTGTGGATTGTGATGCCATTCCTTGTCTCCAAGGTGACCCAGAGTGCCTCTTATCCTCCCTTTTTACTTTTTAGTTCTGTAGCTTTGATCCCTTCCCTTATGTATAGAGCTACTCCACCTCCTCTTTTACCTTCCCTGTCCCTTCTATAGATTGCGTACCCTGGTATGTTGACATCCCAGTCATGGTTCTCTGTGTTCCATGTTTCTGTGACTGCCACAATATCCAATTGTTCATCTTCCATCAGGGCTACTAGCTCAGGAAGCTTGTTTCCCAGACTAGGGGCATTGGTACTCATTGCCCTCCATTTAATGTTGGCTTTATCCTTTTTTCCCCATCCCTGCTCTTATTGTCCTTGTCTATTTTTCCATTTACCCCTGTTCTGCCCTGTGTTGAGCTCTGTACCTCAGTGTTTACCTTACTACCTGACATGTTTTGTGGGGGGAGGCTTGAAATTTCATGCCTCTTATTAGCATCTCCCCCCTTGGCTAGTTTAAAAGCTTGCCAAGGAAACATTTAAACCTGTCACCTAGGAGCTTGGTTCCCTTCATGGACAGATGCAGACCATCATACCAGTATAGACCTTTATCTCTCCAGGTGGACCCGCAGTCCCCAATGAAGCCAAAGCCCTGTGCTCTGCACCAGTTTTGCAACCATTCATTAAACTGCACGGTGTGCAGTACCCTAGCCTCACCCCTGCCATAGACTGTCAGCACCTCTGAGAAGGTTGCCGTGCTTGCTACCTGTCTGAGGCCCCTCCCCAACTCCACAAATTCATTCTGCACTGCACTGATCCCATGTCTAGCTAGGTCATTTGTCCCAAAGTGAACAATGATATCTAGTTCCCTCTTCTGTGATGTTGTTTCTGCAATCCTGAGGATTCACTTCCTGTCCTTCCAAGCCATGGCACCAGGTAGGCACCTTACTTCCTTCTCTTCTCCCTTCCCTAGTTTTACCCCCCTAACAATTGAGTCCCCTATCAGAAGCTGTTTCCTTCCCCTGTGGTGTCCCTTGCCACCCTTTTGTGGGTCTCCCTTGTGGATGTCCTCAGCATTCTTCTTGGTCTCCACTGAGGGTGCCATCATAGAAGAACATTGCTCTGCCAGAATGGCATATGATTTGGCATATGATTTGTGTAGAGGTACAACTAGGGGGTTTTGCCTCTGTTTCGCCACCCGCACCCTCCCTGAACCCACTGTGGTCCAACTGCTTTTCATACTTAGCAACCTCTAAGGCAGTGGTTGTGGCAGTGGTGCTCTTTGGGTGGGGGAGGCCTCCTTAGTCCTTGCTAGTTCAGCCTGGAGGTGGGCAACCTTCCCTCAGAGCTGACAGTTGCCTGCAAATAGGACAGCAATGCAGTTTCCAGAACGTCTCCCAGAAAACTGCTGCCCCACAGCCAGTGCATTGCACCACTCCCCACATGTCCCTCTCCCTTATAATATACAATATGTAATATATATATATTTTTGTTATTTGTGGTGTGTACCTACCCTTTAGGCACTGTGCTGGGTTATTACAAATATGAGAGTTCTGCCCCAAGACCTGTTGAGGAAGTGATGTCAGAACATGGCTATAAATGAAAAGCACACCTGGGGGGTGGGTGTGGGAAGGTGGGTGGGTAGTCCACAGCCACTGGTGACTGTAAGAAGCAATCAAATACACAACTGCTCCACCACCCTGGTGGGTACTGCCCTTTATAGTAATTCAACTAACACCACAATTTACTAGACCACTGCTCCTACACAAACCACTCTACTGAGTCCAGGGACAAAAATGAACTCACTCCTCAACCAGCAGGACACTTTTAAAATGTTGCAAAATATCCTTCCAAATCCTAGGTCTCAACCCCAGGAATCAAGCAACTCCAGTTGTATCTCACACCCTCTGGTTATAGAATTACTACACTTTTAATGGAATCCTGCAATTCTCTGTTTAATGCCAATAAGGAAAACAAAAAAAAACTTTCTGTAGAAAGCGTAGCTCCCCTTCTTATCAAGTCCCCAACAATATTATGCCTTACCAGGCTTCCAGGTCCTAAACGTAGTTATAGTTTGTTCTTTGCAGTGTAGCAAGGTTCTCAGCTCCAACAGACAAATCAAAGTCAGTCTGACTGGCTTCTAACTGTGAAGGTTGCATAAGACAGCACAGTGATGAAACCCCACCCAGAACCAATTGATTGACTAGTGACACCTGTGATGTAAGCAGGCCTTTCAATGTAGGCACTCTGCTATGTCTGATTCCAATACACAAAACCTTTCAGTGAAGCCAGGGATAAAAACTTACCTTCTCAGCCAGCAGGACACTTGCTGCCCAGAATGTGGGACATGGTATGGCTTAGCTGCTATGGAAGCCTGGGAGTGAAAGGAAATGATAAACATAAGAGCCAAGCAGAATGTATGTGCAATAGAAACACCTGCTCACAGCAGGAAGAAACAATGAAACATTTTCTCGTAGGATGCCCCCAGGTTAAATACTTCTAGAACTGGTGAAAAAATGGAAAATAAATACTGGGAATCTGTGACATATGAAGGAATAGTGACAGGGTTTTCTAGCCATATGCAGGAACTTGATAAAGGTATTCTAAGACTAATTTTCACATGTATAAAATGTATTTTATGGCAATCAAGATGCAAGTTTATATTTCAGCAAATAGACATGTCCCCATTAAACATAGAAACATAGAGGTTGTTAGCAGATGGGGACCATACGATTCATCAAGTCTGCCCTTGTTTTCCTACCCCCTACTTAGCTGCCTGTTTGTGCATCCCACAGTGTCTGTCCCATGCCCGTTTGAATTCTCCCACTGTCTTGGCAATTATTATACAAATTGAGCAAGAACTTTGGCCCAATATGAATATGATAAGTACCATTAGCAATGCTACATCGTAGATGGAGAATAGTACCATTTTTGTAAAAGATAGATACATTTGCCGGATAAAGCTTCTCCTTACTTTCAACAATGTGTATAATCTATTGTGAAGTTAAATGTTAAAGATTTGATTTACGTAATGTGAACTTTTTGGAAATGTAAGGAATGTATCTTTCTACTTGGATAAAATTCCCCCTACTCTCCCATGGGGGAACCTTTGGTCTTCTGGCTGTTAGCCAAGATGGATACTAAGGAGGGTGTAGGTGTGGATGGTGTACATATGGGGGGGTGGATCTCTGCCCCCATTATCTTTTCTCCAAAGGTCCTTGTTGAGCAAGAAGATGCAGGGGTTTTGAGCATGTCTTTGGCTGAAAAAATGGCTGTGTCAGAACAATGCTGTGGCAATGTGGTGAATGATGTTCAAGACAGCTGAAGACAAACTTGAAGAAGAATGGCTGCAGCTGGCACTAGAGGGCAGAAAAAAAGTTTATTAAACTTAATTGCTGAGGTGGAAACCCAATTCCAGAAAGAGAGGGAGAAGTTATTTCAAACATGCAAAATGTCCATTTGAACTGAGCAGTGTCAGTGGCTCAGAACAACATTTTCTCCATTCACTAAAATATCACAAAACACCTAATCTGGTTCAATATCAGCTGGCATCCATCTGTATCCCATTCCCCAGGACAAGGCTGAAAATAGGCAGAATTGTTTAGTCCTCCTTTCCCAGTCAACAAAAAATAAATAAATAAATTATAATGCAGCGCCTGTGTCATAAATAGCAATCGTTTCTGCTGAGCATGCCAAAAATGCAATGACTTCAAAGGAACTATATGACAGCTGTCAGTTTCAGCTGTCACGATAAACAAAGGAGCATCTGTGCAGAAAAAGGAATAGTGACTCTACTACTGCAGTTTCTGTTGTTGCCACTTTGGAGGATGCCAACACTGAAGCCTCTGCATTACTGCCACTTCCAGGGGACTCTGAACAACAACAACAGAGTGAAGTTGCAGACTGTAGTTTCAGAACTGATTTGCACAATATACCAACTCAATAACAAACTGTACATGCTGTTGTGCATTTAGCAAGTGAGAAGAAAAAAAATGTTTGGGAAGTGGGAAAATAACTAAACATTTAGGCACTGCCAGAAGCTGTGGTACCAGCTTAAAAAATACTTTTAATATTCAGTCTGTGTCCTGCCAAAATAATTACCATCATGTTTAGAAATGAAAGTGTTAATGTCTCAGACATTTTATATTGGTTGAAGCAAAGCCATGATGTCTTGGATACCCACTCTACCAATTATAGATTCAAAGCAAGTATGGATGTGGGGGGGATGGGTGAAAATTTAAAGTACATCTGAGACATATGAATACAAGTGTAGGGGAAAGAAAGAGGTGTGTGTCTCTACCCAGGACAGCCTCAAGCCAGCCACAAATGTGGGTCTAAGGGACATCTTAATGCTGCATGAGGAGCAAAATGATGTAATTTATGTTTTGAATTTGGTCATACTAGCATGAGATTTCCGACCTCTTTTAGATGTAATTTGTGTGTGGAGCAGGGGCATTACTATAGGCAGTGTCTCAAGGCCTCACTTAATAGGAGTAGTGGGTTAAACCAAGAGTATCTGATTAACAGAGAACAAGCCAAAGCGGCAGAGGAGGCCTCTACAAAGCAGTTTTGTAATCAAAATAATAATCAGGGAAAGGGGGAGTCTACCTGGGAACAGACTATTTCTAATAAAACCCAAGGGCCTTCTAGAATGAATTGGAATACACCCGAGGAAGAAGATAATGTGGTGATCAGGACAAAGGATTTGACCCCCCCTTTTACAGAACAGACATCTGAGACAGAGGTAATTTCCCCCTTCAGTGGAGCCTGAAGGTAATGATAGTGGTGAAAAATGTTCACAACAGGAAATGCCTCCCTCCCCCTCCTGAGGAGATGGACATGGTAACCCGTAAGGTGGGCACATGAGGAAGGGCACCATCCGTAATGGTGACTCCAACCCGGCTCAATCCCTCACAGTGATGGAAGATTAGAGCAACTGGATGAGGGGGTGGGAGAACTGGGTGAATGGATGTCGGTATGTGCATGTGTGTGCTGGGGGTGAGCACGGCGCGGGATGGGAGGGGCAGAGGGGCTGTAGGATGTGGTGCTGTGGTGGATGGCCAAGCTGCTTCTAGGCATTGGGGGTTGGCTACTGGTTGGGGTGGGTGAGGTACTGGGTTTCGGTCTGGGCGCTGGTATGATTTTATTGTGCCTGGGCCGAACCTTTATTTTTTTAATGCTTTCACTCACCCTGACATGTACCCACCTAGAGTTGAGAATCCTTAAGTAGGGGGGCGCGGGCCAAAGCCCCCCATGAGGGGGTGTGGGGGGCACAGCCCCCCCACAGAACACATTAAAAAACTCTTCTGGCACCATTATCCTGTGCACCAGGGTTGTCAGAGTGCTGAAAATATTTTTGGCACTCTGACTGTGGAAAAACAGTGATCGCCTTTAGGCGTTCGCCGTTATCACATAGACCCGATAGCCATGGTTGTCATCTCCTCAAAGAAAACAGGGAGACATGTGACCAAGATATCTAAATTAGATCAACCTAAAGAAGTACAAACACAAAATAAATATGCAGTTTTAGTGGCTTTCAGACAGTGGGGTAACCTAGTCAAGGAGGAGATGGGCTCAGAAAATGTATCCATGACATCCTCTGCCCTAGGCTCTCCTCAGATTGGGATGAATCTACACAAGAATCATCCACTATGAAACACAAAATGGAGAAAAAGGACACAGCCATGTACTGCAACAGAGACTCTCCCACTCTTAATTTACTACCACATGTAGAGGTATCCTAATATCTCCAGTTTTTGTTAACATAAATAGTATTAAAACATTTAAGAAAAGGATAGCTACTATGGTTGTTTTAGATACTCTGCTGCAGATTTTTTTTTTTCTGCAGGACACAAGATTGAAGACATTATATGAAATCTAAGCTACAAAAAACTTATGCTCACATAGGGCCTTCTTCTGGTCACCGGGGACAGATAAGTGTGATGGGGTGGGCATTTTGTTTAAAAATTTCTCATGTTCTGTACAAACATTAATAGAAATATAACCTCATAGAGCACTCTTGCAAGATATAGAACAGACAGAACAACATTTGAGGTGTATAAATGTATATGCTCCACAAACAAAAGCAGGCAGGATAGCACTACTTCAGCATATTCATCCATATTTACACACCAGGAAAACGGTAATTTTGGGAGGAGATTTTAATTTCGGTATCTATTTAAAAGAAGGGGGGGCAGAACAAAAAAAAATATAGAACAATATGAATTATTTTAAGGAAATGTTTACTACAGCAGGGTTGCAATATGCTATGGCTGAAGGTTATAATGGTCCTATGCTTATCTTTTTTAAAGGGACTTTATCCACCATAATTAGTTTTTTTTGTTTTGTTTCTCTAAAGCTCTTAAGGTGCAAGCAGCTAAAACAATACCAATAGAAATTTCAGATCATGTTGTAGTAGTAGTAGTAGTACAATTTTATTTATGCAGAAAATTATGCCATTAGGGGTTCAAAGAATCCCTATTTACAAGGCATACCTGTTTAGTACAAAAAAAATAAACACGGTAAACAAATACACAACGTACAAATACAATTATCGTACATTTAAGTACATACAATCATTTCATTTGTTTTAAACAACCAAACATCATATATAATGCCATTCAAACTTCACCTATTACACAAACATTTAAAACGCAGCTCATGTTTCACTGCAATCTTATATTCTAAAAAAGACAGGTTTGAGTCCCTAAGGGGGTGGGAAGCCTATTTCAACTTATTGAAGCTTTATACTGGAAGGTCATCATACTGTATTTATTTTTAATTTTTGGAATAAGGAAAACTCTCGCTCCTGATTTTCGTAAGTTTAATCCATGTTCTGTTTTTTTAGATTATTCATTAAATGATTTTGTAAATCATTTTTATGTAATCCTTTTATCTGTGTTAACCAAAAAACCTCTGCCCACTGTTCTAGTAAGTTCCATCCCAACTTTGTATACATCTCTCAGTGATGGGTACCAAGATCACATTTTAACACAAATCTGGCTAATGTATTATATAAAACATCCAGGCTATGTACTTGTTTTTTTTTGAAGTGTGTCTATAAATATGGCTACCATAATCAATCACAGGGAGGAGTAATTGATTTACTATGCTCAGGCTCATTTCCCTTGTTAAACAGTTTGATATGCGTCTCATAACCCCTAGTTTTGAATTAGTTTTTTTTTATAAGTTCAGTCACATGTTGTTCAAAATTCAATTCCTGATCAATTATGACCCCTAAATATTTATAGGACTGGGTTTGCTCTAATATTTTTCCATCCTGTGTCTTGATTGTCAAGTTGGAGACTACTCTATCCTTCTTCTCTAACCCAAAGTACATAGTCTGTTTTTTTTTAATTATTAATCAATAGTCCAACTTTTGTAAAATATTTTTGCATATTTAAAAAAATCACCCTGCCATTTTTGTTCTAGTTCACCCACGTTTTTACCTGATGCAATCAGAACAGTATCATCCACATACAGTCTAATTTGTGAACTTTTAATTACTCTTGGTAAGTCATTTAAGTATACTAGAAACAGGAGGGGACCCAGGATTGATCCCTGGGGTACTCCCCTAGTAACAGTACCCAAACTAGAACTGTATTCATTTACCATTACTAATTGAGATCTATCTTCTACATATGATCTAAACCAACCACATGGTTCATCATCCACTCCCAGGCATCTCAGTTTCTCAATCAAAACATGATGATTTACTAAATCAAATGCCTTTGATAGGTCCATGTATACCACACCCACTGATCTCCCCTCTCCCAAAGGGGTGGAAACTAAGTCCAGGAAATCAGTGATTGCGGTAGCCGTGGACCTACCCTATCTAAAGCCTGACTGAAAAGGGGTAATCTTTTGGTATTTTTCCAAATATGTTATTAATTGCCCATAGACAATCCTCTCCAACATTTTGGAGACTGTTGATAATAATGTTATTGGGCGATAATTTGAAGTATCCAATAAATCTCCCCCCTTATAAATTGGGATTACTTTAGCCTTTTTCCATATTACGGGATATGATCTCTCCCTTAAGCTCCAGTTAAAAATACCCCTTAGTACTGGAGATATCACTTGGGCAGCTTCCTTTAATAATCCATTTTCTATTTTGTCAGGGCCACAAGCTTTATTTATGTTTAAATTTCTTATTAATTTACATACTTCAGATGTGGTCACTATTTTAAAGTGAAACTTTGGGGACTGATATTCCTTACAATTTTCAAAATCAATTTTTCGGTCCTCAAGTTGTACATTTTCCAAGTGTATTTCTGTTCCTAAATTTAAATCTGGAAGCTCAGTAAAATATTTATTTAAATGCTCCGCAACATTTTCAGCTTCTAGTATTTTCCTATTATGTTTTAGTTTTGTTTCTAATTGATTTTTAACAGGATTTGCTAAGTTTTTTATCAGGGACCAGTATTTTCTGGGATCTTTTGCTTCCTTAATCCTTTGTTTATAATAGAAGGCCTTAGATTTCCTTATTTCCTGAACCACTCTATTCCTTATCTTTTTAAAACTTTCCCATGCATCAGATCTCAGAGTTTTATTTGCTTTTTTCCATAGTCGGTTTTTTGATCTGATTAATTTCCTCATAGTTACAGTCACCCAGGGTAAATGGTTCTGTTTTTGATTAACTTTTTTCCAAGGTGAAAATTTATCACATGCCTCATTAAACATAATTGTAAATTCCTGAATAGCTAAATTCAGGTCGGGAATTAGGAAAACTCTATGCCATGGTAGTCTCTGTAGATACTCACAAAACAGTTGTTTATTATACTGTGCATAATTCCTTTTGTATTCAGCAGGTATTTTAATTTTTGGTACCTTTTTTAGTTCCAGATTTATTGTACACCTTACTACATTATGATCCCCTAAGTTTGGTTCCCAAACACCCTTGTTTGTTATTACCAATTCTGGCGAAACAAAACATAAATCCAATATGTTCCCACTACTAGTTATTTTCCCTTTCCTTGTGGGTAAGTCAATAATTTGTAACAGATTCAGACATCTCATTGAGTTTTCCAAGACCCGACCTCTTGGGCATCCCCAAGCAGCATTAAAATCACCCATTAACACAACATTTGTTTGACCTATGTATTTCATAATAGAATGAGAAAACTTTTCTAAATGCTTGGTATTTATCTTCGGTGGTGAATATACAGCTCCAACAATCAAGTTGTTTAACTGGAACTTTAATAATAAACATTCTATCCCTTCTATTTTCCTAGAATAAATAATCTCAGAGGGACCTAAATTGTACCTAACATAAATTAAGACCCCTCCTCCATGACCCACGATCCTGTGTAAAGCAATAAAAATCATGGAGTTCAATTTCTGTTTGAGGGATTACTTTTGTTAACCAAGTCTCAGTTAAAATTACTATATCAGGGCTTTCTAATTCTACCCAGGCTCTAAGGAGGTCCATTTCTTTAACTAAACTTCTAGTATTATCTAATATAATCTTAATGGCCCCATCCCTTGGCCCTGGGTTCAATTCTATGTCCCCACTTAATGCTAAGGATATCAAAACAGCCTCATCAATTGAGGAAAATGTACCGCAAAAAACTGGCCTGAAAGAGTTTAGAATTTGCTGTCTTACCATCTTAAAGTGATTTCTCCCTCTCATTAACTTATTTGTGCTTAAGTTATTCTTACTTAATTGACTAAATTTCAAATATAAACTGTTTCTGTTCTTTGTATCCCTAGGTGTAACTGAACCATAATGTGACAAAAAACATGTCATACATAACAATGTTACCAATAATTTAACAATGGTACCCTTCATCTTGCAACCAGAGAATTACAGCTCAAATTGTAGTAACCCAGTACAATCACTAAACTACAGCTGATTTTAGATGTCACTCTTTCAATTACTATCAAATAGTTTAAGCTAGAACTCTTAGAATTATTTTAAGCCAGAAATAAATCGTTTACCAGACTTCTCAATACTATGGAATTATTCTAAAACACTTATTTCAGTTATTAATTCAAGATTCAAGCTGTTTATTTTAAAATTACTTTTTTGTTACCGAGTGGTGCTCGCGCCACTCATGCTCATGCTGTCGCACTCGCGCTTGAACAGCATGAGCTTTATATGGTGCAGCCCCTACTCCTTCAATGACGTGCTTAGTGAATTTCACTTCCACGTTCTTCTCCGAGGGTTCAGAGAGTCAGCAGGCACTGGTGGTTTTCAAGACTGTAGCTCTTTACCCCTCGCAAAGTCAACACAGCAGGCAGTTCTTATATTAAGCTAGGCAGCAGCATAGGTGACTCAGGAGCCAAAGCGTTACCTGGTAGTTCAAAAAACAGTGCAAGCTTTATATGATGCAGCCCCTCCTCCTTCAATGATGTGCTTAGTGAATTTCACTTCCACGTTCTTCTCTGAGGGTTCAGAGAGTCAGCAGGCACTGGTGGTTTTCAAGACTGTAGCTATTTACCCCTCGCAAAGTCAACACAGCAGGCAGTTCTTATATTAAGCTGGGCAGTAGCATAGGTGACTCAGGAGCCACAGCGTTACCTGGTAGTTCAAAAAACAGCGCAAGCTTTATATGATGCAGCCCCTCCTCCTTCAATGACGTGCTTAGTGAATTTCACTTCCACGTTCTTCTCCAAAGGCTCAGAAAGTCAGCAGGCACTGGTGGTTTTCAAGACTGTAGCTCTTTATCCCTCACAAAGTCAACACAGCAGGCAGTTCTTATATTAAGCTGGGAAGCAGCATAGGTGACTCAGGAGCCACAGCGTTACCTGGTAGTTCAAAAAACAGCGCAACCTTTATACGGTGCAGCCCCTCCTCCTTCAATGACGTGCTTAGTGAATTTCACTTCCACGTTCTTCTCAGAGGGCTCAGAGAGTCAGCAGGCACTGGTGGTTTTCAAGACTGCAGCTCTTTACCCATCACAAAGTCAACACAGCAGGCAGTTCTTATATTAAGCTGGGCAGCAGCATAGGTGACTCAGGAGCCACAGCGTTACCCGGTAGTTCAAAAAACAGCGCGCTCTTTATATGGTGCAGCCACTCCTCCTTCAATGACGTGCTTAGCAAATTTCACTTCCGCGTTCTTCTCCAAGGGCTCAGAGAGTTAGCAAGCACTGGTGGTTTTCAAGACTGTAGCTCTTTACCCCTCACAAAATCAACACAGCAGGCAGTTCTTATATTAAGCTGGGCAGCAGCATAGGTGACTCGGGAGCCACAGCATTAGGGGCCATGTTGCAATCCTCTGTTCTTGTTCCATAGGGCATACTAACAGTGTAAAAAATAAAAATGTGCGTGGATTGAATGTCTCTTTGCTGCAGCATGAAGACATTAGGGGTACTTGGATTGAATTGTTTAAAGCAAGATACACTTTAATTTTAGCATATGACACCAGTGGGACAGTGGTGGAAGGCAACAAAACAGGAGTTCTGAGTTTTTTTTTTCCAGAAGTGGGGGCACAAGAGATATAATTTGCAATATTTCAAATATTTAACTCTCAGGTTACATTTGCATTATCTTATCTCTTAAAGTCAAGAATGTACCTTAGATTTGTCTGGTCAAATGACAAAATTAAGGAAGAAATGCAACAGTTTCAGCAGATAGACTAACATCACTTGAGCAGGAACATAAATTTGGAACACAAGGAAAAGCCCAATTGTTAGACATTTTCTCTAGCTGTAAAGAGAGAGTAGAAAGGAAACTTCTGATGAAGATTAGGTGGAAATCTGACAGGCAGGTGACCTCTGACACAGAGGAAATATTAGCAGCAGTACAGGCACAATAGGAAGAAATGTTTGGAGTTCAAGGGACCTCAAGAGGTAATTACAGGATTCTGGAAGATTTAAAAATACCATACAATATATCCCTGATGATATATTAACCCATTTCACAGGTCTGGCTTATTTATCTAAGGTGAAATGGACTATAGGTCATCTTGGAAATAATAAAGCTCCAGGTTCAGATGGACTCCAAATGGATTTTTATAAACTGTTTAAAGAATACTTGCTGCCAATATTGCAAGTTTTATATTCTGACATTTTGGACACTGGTACATTGCCTCACTCTATTCAGTTAGTATTACTATTCCTTTTATATAAAAAGAGAGGCAAGATTGAAATAAGTAACTGGAAACATCAGAGCTTACTGTACTCAGATTTAAAAATCCTATCAAAAATTTTAGCACATCAACTCCAGACTATCATTTTTATAGTAATGTCTGAAGAGCAAACTTGTGCCACCCAAAATAGAAACATTGGAGATAATTTGATAATTCTTTTAGAACTTGTTGAATGGGGCATGAAGGAATGGTGGAAGACTTTCTTTTAAGTATGTACAGGGAAAAGGTGTTTAATAGGATCCCACATACTTATTTAAAAAAGATACTATTAAAGTGCAGTATTGCAAAACGATTGTTGCAATGGATTTTGGAATTATATCAAAAAGCATTACTGGTCCTGCATGTTCATTCACAATATGGAAATGAAATATCAGTTAAGAAAGGGATCCAACAAGGCTGTCCTTAGAGTCTCTTGTTGTATATTTTTTACGTTAGACCCACTATTATGCTTAATCAAGCAACATCCACATATCAAGGTGGTTCAACTAACAGAAGATACTCCTACAATCAAGGCATTAGCATATGCAGATGATGTATGTATTATTTTAAATAAAATTGACTTAGGGCAAGGTATTCAGAATGCCACTGAACTTTTTCCCAAAATGGGAGGAGCAAGAATTAATTATAATGGGTGTTAAGCATGAATGGGGTAGAGTGGCTTTGCACGCATATCATATATACAGCATAGTCACTCCACCCCTATTGCACCCCCACACAGGAGGCACAAATGGGGGTGTGTGGATCCACCACACCCAATCCCCCATGTCTGTGAACCACACTGTACTGGGGGCATTCTGGAGGCATGCCAGCACTATGTGGTATTCACAAACCCATGTAGTGCTGCTTGCATGGGTTCAGAGGGGGGTGCAGGGTATGCCAGGGTAGACCCTGCCATAACTCCTCTGTGTGTGTGCTCCCATGGATGCCTCCCACTGGTTGTGAGATGACCAGGAAACATCCCACAGTGCTGCCCCAGACCACGAGGCAGAACAGGAGGGCTGGGGTGCTATGCCACAGCACCAGCAACATGTCCAGTGTTCCTGGCTGTCAGTGCCATGGGGCTGGGGATCCTCCAGCAGCCTCCAAGGCAAAGCTTGTGCCATGCTGGGGCTGTTGGGGGGTCAGTCTTCTGGGCCAGCCTCTCCCCAGTGTGTGGTCATGCACACAAGCTATGCACGACCTGGACCTGCACCTACTGATGTAAGGCATCCACTCCTGGACCTTGGACTTGCATCCAATTGGATGCCTGCCTGCATCTGTGACTTCACCCCCAGCCACCCTGTGGACTCCTGAGCACTAGTGGGGAGGAGCCATGGACAGGTGGCTGGCATTGTTGAATACCAGTATGGGAGCACTTGTCCACAGGGCACAGGGTTGCGGCCAGGGTACACAATTTTTCCATGTACCCCCACCTGCAATAAGAGTGTTAGGCTACCAGTAGGTCCAGTGGAGAGTTTTAAGAATACTAGATACTATTGTAGGAGTGCAGATTAGTAAAGAACCAGTTAAAATGTTGTGATTTTGTGAGTAACATTTGTAAGTAGGTATATGTGCATGAAAAATTGGAATGAGTGCATTAAAGTAGCAGAAAATAAACTGTTACTGTGAAAGCTGAGAACATTATCTAAAAAGAAAAGAATCTATCTAATAAAGACCTTGTTGCTTCCCTGTTTTCTCTATATCAGCATGGGGTTCCCACCACCCAATTATTTGAAAGGTAGACTTTAAAGTATTCTTTTCAGGGTTTATGGGGCAGTTGCTTGAACCCCATTACAAGATAAATTACATTTAAGCCATATAATGAGGGGGTAGAGATGGTTAACCCAGTTGCCTTCTTTTTTTCGGTATTCATTTACAATAATATTATACTGTAGCAGCATTAAAAGGATCGATGAAGTTTTGAACTATGTAGGTGCTAGACTGAATAAGTCCATTCCTTGTTGAATGGCAAGGATGAACTTGGGTTAGTGAAATATCAGCTTATAGTCATATTGTTCCATAACATATGGTATATTTCTTAGAAAAAAATAAAGGGGTGGAAACTGGAGGCTAACTTTACAAAGAGAGCCAAAAAATCCACACATGCAGAAAAAAAGCCTTATATAATGGTTCCACCTACTGAGGGTGCCGGCGGTAGTGTGCTCAGTCATTAGGGCACCATGTTTTGAGGTCTTTTTGTGGGTGGCTGCACCCCCATGGCACCCATGTTGGGTGCTGCGCCCCCCCACGCCCCTCTTTCTGTATATACTAACTCTGGGGGGGGGTTGGATCTTGTGAGGGGGTGGCAAACTGCCAGAGTTGGTGCTCTTATGACCAGTGCACAGCCACCTGTGTACAGATGGCCAGAAGGGTTGCAAAACTGTGGAAATGCAAGGTGTGGCATATTTTCAGTCAAAAATTCCCAGGTGCATAAAATCGCAAACTGGGCGAGTTACGAAATTCTGCAAGTGAGGAAAATGCACAACATTCTTCCTGTAGCTGCAGAAATAATATAAAAGGCCCAGCGGACAAAACAAAAACATGCAATTCATATTAAGTGGAGCAGGAGATTTTGCACAGTTTGCAGCAGAACCAGCACTCCCAACAAGACAAGCAGGCAGTCTCAAATCTGGGACCACAATAGCACCACTTGTACCAGCAGGACCTTGCACCCAGTGGCAATGTGTATCTGTTGGTTGTGTCTCTTTCTTGAGTGTTTCTTTCTCCTATGTCTGTAGCATACACTTCTGGTTGGTACAACCTCTGCCTCTACTACCTGTGGGGCTGCTTTATGGACTTCAATGATGGTTGTTGTTTGTTGCCTTTCAATGAAAATGTGTGCTCCTTTTGTTGTAACAACTGACACTACTACACAGCCCACAGGTTTGCTGGTGGTTGTTGCCTGAACCAACATGTTGGCCTGGATCTACCCCTGCAGCAGATGATGCATACAGACACAGACACATACACACACACACACACACACACATCTATTTGTGATACGTTTAGCAAGATAGAATGCAGTATTAGCAAGACAAAATGTAGTATAGTATTATGTGTTTCTGAAATGTATAATTGTAGTAATCTAGCTATGTGCTAGGTAGCCCAAATAGTGTTAGCTTTGCTTTGTACATGCCACATGACACAGTTCTAAGTATACAGCTGACACATCTTTATTTTTGTGCAAGCTAAGCATCTCTGTATTGTAACACAGAACTGACCTTCACAGTCATTATCAGGGCCCATGATGGAAGTCTCAGAACTAGAAGCAGCAAGTATGACATATGGTATGCCATTGTTAGCATTATTGTGTGGTGGTGTTAGAGCTCCACCTACTGCCATTAGGTACACTGCAGTAGTCAGCATTATCATATATGACTGTTCTATTGTTCTAATATTACTGAGGTGAGCACAGGGTTTATCACTATTTATGTATGTGCAACTGTCTTCTACTGTGGACCAATAGAAACAATAGATTTGCTATCCACCTCTTTGTTTATCAGCAGTATAAGACTGTAACTTCTTTTGTTCTCTGAGTTTTGTTTGCATCATGATGTAACTGGAGACTTCCTAACTACTGGCAGGCATGCTGTATTATGTATAATCTGGAATAAACTTTACTGTGATATCTCAGGGTTCTGGCTGTATCACTGTCAACAGGTATGGAATCCTGCAAATAACAAATTGGGACAGTGAACAGTACCTGTTTGGACAGAACCAAACTAGTATGCCAGAGGGGATGTCCAACCAACAGACTGGGGCTCACATCATATAGATCTGTGCTTCTGCTTCTGTTTGATCCATGGAGTGGATCTCTGTGTCCAGTGTTTACGTCTGTCTTATGGCAAGACTCAAAGTGGAACCAGTAAGCTTTGGCATTTCAGTTAATACAGACAAGGGGAAATCTCCAGAGAAAAATGGCCATGAATACTGAGCTCAAATTAGACACTTTAGAAATTCTGTCTTTCAAGGGAAGGTGGAATGCTTTGCTCGTAAATATGGTAGGTTCATTTCTGCTTTGTGCAAAAAATTGCAATCTTAGTCCAATGAGGTGGGTAAGTTACAGAACAGACTTGAATGTGAAAATGCAATAATTGCTTCTTTGAACAAGAAATTGAAATCAAAGTCAAATAAGGTGTCTCAGTTAAAGGATGAGTTTTCTATGTTGTCAGAACAAAATGACATTTTGCAGCTTGTTACTTTTCCTACTGTATGCCAGGCTTACTTACAGAAGTGTGGTAAGGTATGCATATTATAGAGAGAGACTGAGAGGGTTAAGAAAGAAAAACAAGATGTACAGGAGGCACTTGGAGTTCATGGATATCTCTGTTGGGAAAGAAAACATGACATTGCTTGCTTGCAAGAGGAAAATGTTAGGTTACAAGAACAGAATGCCAGGTTACACCGGGATAAACATGTGCTTGTGAATTAGTCATTAAAGAGTGATTGTGTGCAGTTAAAACAAGAGTTTGAGAAATGCCAAAATGTGGTCACAGAACAGCATGAGCAAGTTTATGATGTTACTGCCCCTCAACAGGCTATATAGACCAAGGTCAGTGAGGAGCTAGAGCTCAAAGATAGTGTCACAAAGACAGAGTGCAAAAGGCAGATAGCAGAATTGCAAGCACAACTTCTGGTTCAGAGGGACCAGAAAAAGGCAGTGCTGACTGCCATACTATCAGAATCACTGTCTTTGGCTATTGACAGTAATACTGATAGCCAGCTTTGGGAAAAAGTAGCCCAAAAACAGGAGCAAACCTGGGACACTGGAGGTGCTAAGAGTATCCCTAAAAAGGCAAAATGTATTTCAACCACTGGCTGTACAAGATGTGCCTTATTTTCAGTATTCAAAACACTGAAAATCTGATGAATCGAGTTCTGTTGGTTTAAATCTGTATGATTCAGTATGCAATGTGAAAATGTAATTTTTTATTTATCTTCCCTACTTCAATGTCTAACCAGCAGCTGTGAAAAACAGCTCACAGAAATTGTTTGCAATAGAGGGGTGGGCTACAGCCAAGGCAATGTGTACTAATTTATTGTGATTTGGAATTTTGTCAAGACATAGAAACATAGAAACATAGACTTTGACGGCAGATAAGGACTGCTAGGCCCATCTAGTCTGCCCATTTCCCTACCTACAGGATAGGCCGCAGATCCTAGTTAACCAACAACCTATTTCTTCCTACCCCCCACAAGAATTGCCTTATGTCTGTCCCATGCATTCTTGAATTGTCCCACAGTTTTAGACCCTACAAAAAGACAGTTCAGAATGCCTTCAATGTTTTGCATTTTGTACTAGAAAGATGAGACTTTCTTTACATTATTATTGCTAGAGTTACTTCACACCATTCCCAAGCCAGGGTTTGGGTTAATGTTCTGTAAAAAGATTTTCTCCAGAACAAAAAGATGAATGCCACTAACAAAGGTGTGCCTAATTTTAGCAGGCTAAATGTCAGCATTCCCTTACACAGATGATGTGTCACTGTAAAAATACACCCTTTGAGATGCTACACTGCATTTTAACTGCCTCAAATGGCATGTTTTGTTTTGTTTTTCTTTTATCATAAATGGAAACATGTACATTATGTGCATCTCAGTACAGCAAAGTGCTTAAGGGCACTGCAGATACACACCTGGAGACCTGGGTTTGAATCCCACCAGCAATCACTTGCATACTGTGTGAACCTAAGCAAGTCACTTGACCATCTTGTGCATCAAGTTGTAATTTCTAAAATGTCACTGTTTATAAAGCATATGCTTGGTAATTGTACTATGTCTGGGAGAGGGAACCATTTTTCATATGGCTTACATGTCTTAGCCACACCCCATCCTCAGGGACTGAACAGCTGCCTCTTTATAAAAGTTTTGTTTATGAAATGTTACAATCTGGCTTCCTATGCCCACTGCAATGCCACATCGACCATCTTGCTAAGTGAAGTGATCGTGTGTGTGTTAGGGATGGGGGAGACTCAGATCTTCCACTACCCCCAGTATTTGTGAAAATAGTCACAAAAAATAAATAAAAGGCTGTTTACTTTGGCAGCTTAAAAAGCAATACAAAATCAAACCCATCTGCTAAAATCAGTTTTACTGTTTAAAATAAATTAATTTTATTTTTCAGAAATTACCTAATGTGTCCATGGAACACCACCAGGGCAGATAAAACAATTTTGGGGAGATTTTTCTAAAACAATTGAAAAAGTACACAAATGATTTCATTTTTACTTTATTCTAAAAATAACATTTAGGGGACACAATTTAAAGATAGAGGGGGGTGGTTCAGGGGCAATGTGAGGAAGTATTATTTCACAGAGAGGGTAGTGGATGCATGGAACAGCCTTCCTGAGGAGGTTGTGGGGTCTAAAACTGTGGGAGAATTCAAGAATGCTTGGGACAGACATAAGGCAATTCTTGTGGGGGGTAGGAAGAAATATGCTGTTGGTTAACTAGGATCTGTGGCCTATCCTGTAGGTAGGGTAATTGGCAGACTAGATGGGCCAAGCGGTCCTTATCTGCCATCAAAGTCTATGTTTCTATGTTTCTAGAAATAATGGCAAATGCCTACTGCTCCCACAAATACAGACTCTGGGAGAAGGCTTGTCTATGGTTTTCCAGAGAAGTGTACATGTGGGTGCTCATGTTAACCTTTCTTTGTTACCAACGAGGTGTGACTCAACATTGAAAATAAAATAGTCACAGAAACACTATGCCATGGAATTCAACTGCATGGCATTGATCAGGATTTCATGGGGAGGAGATAGTCTCTCTCTCTCTCTCTCTGGTTTTTTTTTGTTTGTTTAATTCATTTATTTGGTTTTCAGCAATCAAGTAATGTGTGGTTGGTAGCCACAGGATGATCTGCAACAGATGTTAAACAATATACCCAAAGGTATGCATCTGTATAAAAGTAATGCATCAGCATTTTAAAGGGTCAACACTAATCTACTTCAGAGGGAAAGGCCAAAATAGGCCGCCCCTTTGTTTTCCCTTTTTGTTTTTTAGGAATATGACAAAATCCATTGAAGATAGCATAGTCCCTATCCACATGGACTGCCTCACTGGAAGTAATAAGACCTACCCTTCTGGGGGAGGGTCAACCATGAAAGGTAAACTTACCATCCTCAGTCCTCTGGTAACATATAAAACAAAAACAGAAGGCCAATTTTAATGTAATGTTGTTATAATTTAACAAAACATTGGGATACTCTATTGCCCTTACTTCTAATGGCAATTAGGGTCACCCATCATCTATTCAGCATACACCTTTTAAGGTGATGACTGATTGGCAAATAAGATTGCCAGCATACGTGTGGTTAAATGCCCACACACCCCTACTGTGAATAGAGTGTCATCTGATATCTACGCAAAACTGTACAGGTAAATTTAGTAGAAAGTTTCAAATATGCTGCTTAAAGTTGGACAAGGCCCACAGAGGTCCAAAATGTACTTTACCATTCTAAACCAGCTCCACTCCTCTGTCAACTGCAAATGCCAAACCGCACAAAACCTTTTAACAGGACACTTCATTCTAACAACCACTGGCCTAGTGCAAGGGCCCTGGACCCTCAATAAATAATCAGCTGAACTGAGGGGAGGAGGTCTGTGTTCCTTCACCTATTATCTTTTTTTGTTTGTCTTTTCAGATCTGTTGCCCTCTCCAGGACAATACAAAATCATTTTTCCATTGACCACATGGGCAATGGGTGCAAATATCTGCTTTTTCCAAGCACAAAAGACTTCCCCATAATTTCTCAGTTCCAAAGTATGGCATATACTGGAAAGGCCCTGCAGATCCTAATTGTTATGCAAGGTTAAAAGACACAGTCAGGTCCCTTTTTAAGTCATCAAAAACAAGAGTGGTGGGCTGCTCAAATAATTCTCTGTTAATAAACAACACATTTCAACCAGACCAAAAGAGTTCATACTGGAGTTCATACTGGAAGAACAAGAAAATCAAAAGGCGTAGCCCATATAGTCTTTCCCCACAATTCAGTGGTTGTGAGAATCGCCACCAACTTCATAAAGGAACTTATCCAATCTTTTTTTTTAAAAAGTTAAACTTTCTGCTTCTACCACATCTTGAGGTATTTCATTCCACATCCTTATTGCTCTATACTTAAAACCATTCCTTCTTTGTTCAGTCCTACTCAGTTCCTATCTCGGTTGTCTATCATGCCTTCTGAAATTATATGTTTTTCCCTTAAACACCAATCCCAACTCAGATCTAAGATCCTCATCTTTCAGGGACTTATATAATACCAATAAGTACCCCCTTGCCCTTCTAATCTCCAATGACCACAATCCCAACTATTCCAATCTGTCCTCATATGACTTACCCTCACAACCTGAAATCAATCTAGTAAGGGATCTCTGTGGTCTTTCCATTCATTTAATATCCCTCACCAGTAATGGGCCAGCCACAGTGGAGCAATAATCCAAAACAGGCCTAACCAGAGACCTGTACAATGGCATCAATACCTCATTACTTCTTGAATGAAAACCTCTCCTTATACAACCTACAATCTGCATGGCTTTATTTGATGCTTGTCTACTATTGACACCATTCTTTAAATCATTTTGGACATAAATTCCCAAATCCTTCTCACATTCTGACACCCTAAGCTTCAGATCATGCATATAGTAGGTCTGTTTAATATTGTGTCTTCCTAAATGAATGATTATGCATTTGTCCTTCTTTCTTGCCCAATCTGCAATACAGATTAAATTCTGTTCAAATATGAGTCTGTCATTGAACATATCCACTGCAGTTCCTATTTTAACATCATCAGCAAATTTTATTAACTTATTTTTACTAGATAGTTTCAAATCGTTTATAAAAATATAGAACAACAGTGGGCCCAACATCGACACCTGGGGAACTCCACTCCACACCCCTCTTGGTTCAGATAAATGTCCATGTATATTTACCTGCTGCTGCCTATTTTTCAGCCACTGTTCAACCCATCTTTCAATAATCATATATATCTCGATATCAATAAGCTTTTTTATTATTTTGTAATGTGGAACTGTATCAAAAGCTCAACTAAAATCAAGCATTACCACATCCACATTTTTTTCCATCATCAACACATTTGCTGACATACTCATAAAATGTTATTAGGTTTGTTTCACATGACCTACTGGGCATAAAGCCATGCTGATTCTTATCTATAATACCCTTACTTAACATACTTTCATAGATAGCCTCACTCAGTACCCTTTCTATAATCTTCCCCACCTCTGAGGTCAAGCTCACCGGTAAATAATTCACTGCTTCGCTCCTTAACCCTTTCTTGTATATTGGCACCATGTGTGCCAACCTCCATCTCTCAGGTACCACACCCTCCTTTAAAGATTTTTGTCCCAATTTAGTAATAATAGGTATCAAAACATCACCCAACTCCTTCAAAAAGTGTGGGTGGATGCCATCCGGTCCTGCTGCCCTATCCACCTTCAGTCTCATTACTCTTTTTAACACCATTTCCTCAGTTATTATAGTTTGAGGATCTTGATTACATATACCTATATTACACTCATCCAAGCCATCAGTATTTTTCTTAAATACAGCCCCAAAACATCTGACAAATTAATTTGCCATATCTATAGGCTCAGACGTCATCACTCCATTAATACTTGACGTGGAACCTTTGTAAATGAGCAGTCCCTGCTCAAAGGTACTTGTAATCCTAGAGTTTACTAAATAAAATAAAAAATTAAAATATTCAATTGCCCCACTGTACTTCTTCCTCCCTTATTGCTATTCACATAGGCATAAAAGCTTTTTTTATCTTTATTTATGGCTTATCTAAACTCAAACTGTTGTTTTGCATTTCTTATTTCCTTCTTTAATCTCAATACTTTCTTATACCCATTCTTGGATATTTCTGAATTATTAGTCTTCATTTTCTTAAACATTACTTTCTTTTTCCTACACAATTTTATTATTGTTTTATTCAGCCATGGTAACTTTTTGCCCTTGTGATTATAGACCTTCCTACTCGGAATATGAGTTTTTATCATGTTATTCAGTATATTCAAAAAAAATTTCCATGCTTCTTCCATACATAATCCCTCCATTCTACCTTCCCATTTCATGCTATTTAATTTTTCTCTTACTGCTCCATAGTTACTTTTATGATAGAGAAACTGAACTGTATCACCCTTAATTGGTTTAAGTAACCAATCCATCATCAACATAATGGACTTATGGTCACTATTACCTAATTGTGATTGGATATTGATCCTCTGTATTACCTCAGGTATATTGGTGAAGATAACATCTAGAATATTACTACCTCTTGTAGCATCCCTTATACACTGTTTAACTCCCCTGCCATCAGTTCTTCCTGGACCCTACATGCTAAATTATTACCAGACAGTTTTATTTCCCTCTCAATGGTGGGCATATTCAAATCCCCCATAAGGACAATATTTGTTGTTTCAGCCTGGTTAACAATATCCTTAATACAGGCTTCAGTTTCCTCCATACCAATATCAGGTGCCCTATAGAAAACTGAAATTTTACATTTTTCCCCTTAATACCGAACAGCTTGATAGTAACTGTTTCAATTCCATTTAAGTTGTTACATTGCTTTATATCCCTTGCCTCTATTCCATCCCTAATGAAAAGGGTCACCCCTCCTCCCTTTTTCCATTCTCTATTTTTTTTAAACACTCTATATCCTGGAATATGTTGCAGACCCACATTTTCATTATCCCACCAGGTTTCAACTATCCCCATCATATCCAAACTCTCCTTTCTTATTATTACCTCTAATTTTGCCATACTAACTATATTTAAACTTCTGGCATTACAAAACATGGCCTTAATTGTTGACAAACTTTTTCTATTTCCCACATTAGGAGCCCTATACACCATTTTATCCCCTTTTATCCCCTTTTCTTTCAGTTTAAACTCTCTATCACCTGCCGCAATCTCATCCCCAAAAATCTACTTCCCCTAAAATTCAAGTTCAACCCATCCTTACAGTAGAATTCCTTTTTATCATTGAAGGTTCCCCAATGTTTAATAAATTGATAGCTCCTAGTTTTAGTCCATTTATACAACCATTCGTTAGTTAAGGCAATTCTTCTAATTTTATAAACAGTAGCCCTAGGATCTGGAAGTATCTCCAATATCATTATTTCACACCCCTTTTCTTTTAATTTCTCTACCAATTTAGTGTAATCTTTCTGCATCTCAGGTAGTTTTTTTTTCATCATATCATTGATGCCTACATGAATCACTGCTAGGGGATGCTTCCTTGCACCACTAAATATATAATCAGCCATATTATATAAATCTGTAACACCTGCCCCCGAGAAGCTACTGACCATTCTATTTTGTTTGTCATGTTTACATATATACTGGTCAGTACACTTTATGATGTAGTCACCAATTACTATTACCTGCCTTGGACTCTCCCCTTTCCCCCTTCCATATGTACTATATTTTCATTTCCATTGTCTTCTACCATGGTAGAGTGATTTAAATCACCCAGCACACTGAAACTATTAGTTACTGTTATTCCCTCCAGTACACTAACCTTAGTCTCATTTACATTATTTGTTCCAGTTTCTTTCTGTCTTGATCCATCCATAGTAATATTGGTGATTATCATTTCTTGTTCCTTCCTTAAATCTCCTGGAACTGGTTTAAGAGGACTTAGGCCCCTATGCTTTCTTTTAACTTTGTTACTCTCACAACATTTTCCAGACTTATTTTCATTCCCAGCATATCTTGTCTTCCTTTTCCCATATCCATTTTCCAAACCATTCCATTCCTTAGCATCCTTATTTACATTTAGGCTTGAGAGAATCTTAAGCCTTTCTGTTAATACCCCTTGACTTCTTTCTAATTTCTCTAGTCTTTCAGTAACCTTTACTAAATTAACATGCAGTTCCCTATTTGATTCACATTTTTCACATTCATAACTATTATAGTCCATCCCTAATTCTACCATTTTAAACATACCACATCCTTTACATCTTATAATCAAATCCCACTCTGTGGGCAGCACTGTGGCTACCAAGATTTGTGTCTCCAGCTCTTCTGTCACATTCTTTACCCCTATGTACTAATCTTTACAAGTATATGCTATATTCTTCTGTGTATCACTGCCACTGCTCCATGCTAACATGCCAATATGCACTAGGCGCACATGTCTCCGCACGTCTCTGCACACTGAGGTGCACCGCACATGCTCACACCACTTGCATGAGCATCTGTATATATCACTAACAGGACTCGGAAGCTGCAAGGGTCTCGCTCCCTGAACAATCCTGTGCCCTAATAATTAAAACTGCAGACACCTGCTCCTCAAAACAAGCAGCACAATTATCTTGGCCACGAGTCCTTAGATAGTCCAACAACAGACTACAGCTACAAAACCCCTGTAGATTTAAAGAACGCTGCCCTAGCACATTGAGGGAATCTCTCTGATGTAATTTGTTTTATTTCACAAAACACAGCACACAAATGGCAACACTGTTGATCACACCACCCTGTCCCTTCACTTTTGGTGGTCACACAGTTCAGGAAATGATCTGCAATGCGCTGCCCACTTGAGCATCCGTATCTATCACTAACAGGACCTGAAAGCTGCAAGGATCTCACCCCTGAACAATCCTGTGCCCTAATAATTAAAACTGAAGACACCTGCCCCTTAAAACAAGCAGCACAATTATCTTGGCCACGAGTCCTTGCATAGTCCAACAACAGACTACAGCTCCCAAACCCCTGTAGATTTAAAAACCTCTGCCCTAGCACATTGAGGAAATCTCTCTGATGTAATTTGTTTTATTTCACAAAATGCAGCACATAAATGGTAACACTGTTTATCAAACCACCCTGTCCCACCGCTTTTGGCGGTCACACAGGACTTGGACTTTTGAAATAAAACTGCAACCCCTTGAACACTATGGGGCTCCACAAACCAACTGTATACCCACCCTCTCCAACTCATCCCACTACTGTGTGCAACAAAAACTGTTTACACATCTTCTAAGAACACTACTTTTCCCCCACAACCATCTACATACCCTAAGATGGAACCAGGTCCAGCTACCTACCAAACTGACTACAATTTCCATTCCTGGACTCTGAAAATGCTGTTCAGTCTAAATATGTTTTTGCTATTTCAATGTATTTTCTGCAATGTGTCCAATATGAATATTGTTCCACTGCAAAGTTTTTTTATGTTTTATGCTATTATGTTGTTCAATATAACTGCAGCTTATCAAATAAAAGCTCAGGAGCCTGTACCTGAGAAAAAAACTGCTCCATATCTAGGGATGTTCCACTCTACATGCCCTCAGCAGGATTTGGATGTAACTGGCTTGGTGGGGAGTGTATTAGACCCATTTTGGATCAACTCTGTAAATCTAAAATAAAGGGGGAAATATACAACCACTTTGGAAACAAATTAGTTGTTTTCACAAGTTAGAAAGGTTCTAAAGCCCATACTACATAGTATTAATGGGTTAGCCATAAAATAAAGGTTTGCAGGCCTAAATCAAGGCCAAACAGCATTGCATGGGCAGGGAAACTATGTTTTAATCACTGTCACAACCTCTTCTAAGACCTGGAAGTAGGATATAACCCTAACTTTGTCATGGACTCACAGATGGCCCAATGGTACTAACCTCATTATCGAACCTCAGCCTGCTCCTCTGAGTGCATGGCCAATGCCATCACTGTTCTCTCATGACTACCAGAAACTTAAGTTATGTCACACCACACCATAATCAAAGATATTGCTATTACCTTGTCATTGTTCCGTCCAAAGAGCAATGTGTGTTTTATAAACTGTGTTTCTAACAGTGTTTTAACAAATTTTCAGTTTTCTAAAGATTGGCACGTGTGAGATTTTCAAGCAACACATCAACTTTTCTTCACTGCTGGTGTTTTCCAAGCATGGCTGATGCCTCATACAGAATGGTTGTTCTATAAAGGACTGTCAATACTTGTGCAGGTGTGATGTTTTCCCAAAAAGCTAAACCACTGTGTGTAGCTACTCCATTGAAGGACTCAATGAACAATATGCTAATGCACCTCCTGCCAAGGCATCTGCAAATCCAGCCATCCAGCCCAGCAGCAGACAGCAACATAGGCATCAACTTGCCTTCCTTGCTGATGTTTCATCATCAACTAAACATCTGGGTAGCCCCATATGTCATGTGGGGTTACAACTCTTTGTACAAATGTGACATTTTTCATGTCACTATGCCAATTTGTGGCTACACACATGAACTTTATGGACTGTTAATATCCATTTAATAATGACCTATTTGCAAAAGGCATTGTCGACAGATTCTTCAATCAAGAAAAAATGTCAACTATGCCTCAAGGAATAGCATACAACACCTCACCATCCAGGTAATCAACACCTCTATCACCTGCCTTATCCACTCTCAAAGTGGCATCTTACTTATAAATGGAGAATGTTATGTCATGTTATTTTATGTTGTAAAAAGCATCCAAAACTGTTCTTCTAAGCAATGTTGTGTGGTAACAAACATCAACAACTTTTCTTATACACATATTATTTGTGGTGTTGACATACCTAGTTTCTGCTTTGTGTCTTATAAACAAACCATTCTTGGTCAATCTGTGAGCACCCCTGTGCCCAGTCCTGAATGGGACAATTTTGACAGTGACCCTGACTATCTGAATGCTATAGACTAGTAATCATAAGGTTTTTTTATGTGCGTATATACACATTCACCCTGATCTTAAATTCTCTGACATAGATAAGATACTCATTTTACATATCAACAATACTATTCAGAAAGCTGATACACAATCGAATAATTTAATGTTTGATGATAATTTACATCTTGTTTTAACTACTACAATGCTAAATATTTAAGGCCTTGCCATTTGACAGGCTATCTTGATTCTTATTTGTACCATTTGTTACCTATACAAACCCTCACAAATCATCATAGACAGCTACTGTATGTTGTACATTCCATCCCTACTCACTATCTTGTGTTGCCAATTTAGCATGAAACAAGCAATGAATATGTTGGCCTGGTCCTACCGCTGTAATGTATAATCGTAGTAATCTAACAGGAGCAATGTGCTAGGTAGCCCAAATAGTGTTAGCTTTGTTTTGTACAGGCCACACGATGCAGTTCTAAGTATAGAGCTGGCACATCTTTATCTTTGTGCAAGCTAAGCATCTCTGTATTGTAACACAGAACCTGCCTTCACAATCCTTATCAGGGCCCATGATACACGTCTCAGAACTCGCATCAGCTAGTACAGTACATCATGTGGTATGCCATTGGTAGCCAGCACGATTATGTGGTGGTGTTTGAGCGCCACTTACTGCCATTAGGCACACTGCCATAGTCAGCATTGTCATATATGACTGTTCTAGTGTTCTAATATTACAGAGGTCAGCAAAATGCTTATCATTATTTACGTATGTGCAACTGTCCACAACTGTTCACCAATAGAAACAATGTATTTGCCATCCATCTCTTTGCTTATCACCAGTGTAAGACTGTCTGTAACTTCTTTTGTTCTCTGAGTTTTGTTTGAATCATGATGTGACTGAAGACTTCCTAACTACCGGCAGACATGCTGTATTATATATAATTAAGCAATATAACATGAGGGGGTGTGGGTTTATGGGAGTATTAACATCTGGTGTGGTTTGGGCACAAGGCCACAGGCTAAGTGGCTAAATCCTCACCAGCCATGGTAAATCCCCACATAACCCACACCCCCATAGGTTTATAGTGATTATACCATGGAACTTATTTTCTAGATACAGTAAAATAAAACTAGTTTCTTTGGGGTTTTTTTAATTAAATGTTGCTGTATTTGTTATTTCGATACAAAAAAAAAGTTCCCTTTTGCTAGTGCTATCCTTGGTTGCTAGGGCTGTTGCCATGGGTGCCATGTATGGTAATGCAGTTTGTTTTTATTTTCCCATTTCTAGAGAGGGATGCGATTCATGGTGGAGTAGTGTTTGATTATTTTCTGAGCTACAGTGACTGTATAGCATGTTGCGACCCATAATGGGTTGCCATCATTCGGCTTCCAGGTTACAGTCTGCATAGTAGAAATGGACTCAGGAAAGTTTCTTGCAGTCAGGGGAATTTGTTTAGTGTTTTTTGTTTTGGCTGCCATTGACACACAAAGGGAGGGGATTTAAACAGTGATAGTGGGACTTTATGGGAGAGAGAGAGAGAGAGAGAGAGCAGGACTGTACCAGAGAGGGAGAATGCCAAATGTAATGGTTGGGAAAGTGGCAATGGAGCCGTGTCAAGTGGAAACAAAAAAATGATTACGAGGCGAACAGGGTGAAAGTGGGTCCCTGGAAACAGCTTAAAAACCCTGTTTATTATAACTGATTCAGGCTTGCACACTGTTTTTATATTATTTTCTCGATGTTAGGAGGTGTTTTTTCATACTCCAGTTTAGTGGGAAAATAACATGGAGGTTGGTGTTTTGTCATTTCGGGCTCAGATTGTTTTTTTTTTTTAAATGTGGCTGGCTGGCACCTTTTGTGTGGGTTATCGTAGGATTTACCATGGCAGAAAGTTGAAAGCCAGCCAATCAGAATCCAGGATTTTGGCATTGGTTTGGAGTCCATGGTATAAACTAGAATAAACTTTACTGTGATAGCTCAGGCTTCTGGCTGTATCACTGCCAACAGCTATACAATCCTACAAATAACATCTACTATGATTGTTTCCCAATTGTTTGTACACTGCCTTTTGCTCGGGTTGAGTTAACGCCTCACTGTCCTTGGAGCAGCATGTCAGCACCATTTTTTCTGCAACTGCTGGAAAACAGTGGCAGAGAATAGCCTTTAATAGGATATGCCGTATGTTTTTTCTGCAGCTGTGGACGTTTTGTGTATATAACGCAGCAAAAGTACCCCTTTTTTTTCCTGCAGCTTCACATATTTTGGGAATTGGTTCATTTTTATCACCTTCAAAGTGTTTTGCGAGTCCTGCCCAATGTCATGAGATAGAAAACATTTGAATAATCATATTTTAAGCACTGATTTTTCTAGCATAGTGAATTTGAAATTTTGTCCAGAGAGAAGGAAGAATGAACCATTGAAACAGTTGACAAACAAAAAAATAATCTTGAGAAAGACGTGGGATATAACACAGTTGAATATTAATGGGAGGATGATAGTAAAAAATTTGCTTAAACATACAGGTATAGAAGAGAGAGTCTATCCTAGGGATTCTTCTGGAACCATTCTTAAAACACAAAGCCACCTGTTCCTAGAATGCCCTTTTGTTACTTTATTTTGGAAAGTTCTGAGTACTAAGTAAAAAGAATCATTGTTTCTGAATGTCACCCTTTTCTGTTCTGGTTTAGGGTTTATGTTTATTTATTTAGTTTTTGTTGACTGGGTAAGTGCACTGGACAAAGTCTTGTCTATTCTCAGGCATGATCAGGGGGGATACAGATGAATGTCAACTGATCTTGAACCAGATTAAGCTGTTGGTGGTATTTCTTTTAGTGAATGGGAAGAAATTTGGCCAGGGCACCGGGGAAATTCCCTTGCTCAACAGAGGGGGAGATTTTGGCCATCTGCCAAGATGGGCACTCCACTGGATCTGGGGGGATGGTTGGGTGCTACTGAGACAAGGGAGGTGGCCTCCTCTCTTGCCTCTTTTCCTCTAGAGGCTAAACAAGCTCAGATGTCCAAGTGAAATACTTGTAGATACCTGAAATAAATTCTGAATCTGATATGGAATGGACACAACCTGAAAAAGAAGCAGTAGAATGGATCGTTCACAGATCACTGGATAACTCCATTAATAAATCAGTGGAGACAAGGCCCACATTTTTGGTTTTGCCAGTGAATTTGGCAAAGAAAATTGCATTATATGAACAAGTAATTTGCTGCTACTTAGCCCCAGGTTGCGAGAGAGTTCTGAGGGCGAGTGCTACATATGGTGATTGATACCAAAGGAGGTGAGAGCTCCCTGGGTCTACAAAACTTTGAATTATTCTCAGGACTATCTAGCTTTGTTAACAAATAAGAGAGTTGGTGGACTGATAATCTACACATTGGACTCCTTTCCATACTAAAAATCAAGTTAATTGCTTTGTTCTGTTTGGGTGATTGGGTGGGTTTTGGGGGGAAGTAGGGATGTGTGGTTGTTTTGTATGATATAGTTGTATGCAGTAGGGTGGTTTAATTTCAAATTGTTAAGTACAGAGGAATTGATAGTATTAGTGTGGGCTATTTATATTATCGCAAAAAGCGATCGAGGATTGTGAGAGTTTGATTGGCCTGGTTGAAAGATTATGTGTTTGGGAAAGGGGCCCCAAGGCATAGCTACTCAGTGGCCTCACTTTGTGATCTATGTCACTTTGAGCTTCCACCACTACCTGCGCAAATGTATAGGAAATACAGGGCATTGGGGGATTGCTCAAAGAGGGTGTCCGGGGGGGTGATCTGCTCGATTCACTGCTGAGTAGTCTCAGATTCATGTGGTGAGGCCAAGGAGATGCCCTGGGACACAATGGGTACTGAAGAGGGGTCCTCCCTGTCTGGTGCCCATACCCAAGGGCTCCAACATGGGAGGCAGGCAGGTAGCTGCTCCAGCAGTCCCCCCTCATCCTACTCGGGCTGTGTTATGCAATGCCGGGTCAATGAGGAAAAAGACCACTATAATGGTGAACTTGACATTCTCAGTAGACCTAGATAGCAACACAGACACCTGGCTGGATGAAAATGCCACTCCCATTTTGGAGGTGGCTGTGTCAGCTGGGTACTCCATGATACAGACCTCAAGGCAGGATCATGGGTGGGTGGCTATATGTTTTAAATCAGACTTGGGCCTCATGGTGCTGCCTATTGTTTGGACTAGATCCTTTCAGTGTGTTGCTGTGAGAGAGAGCTCTGGTGTGGGCTTTAGGGTTCTTCTGCTCTATTGTCCCCTGGGAGGGGAAGGAGTGTTCTTAAGTGAGCTTGGGGATCTTGTTGCCTGCCTGGCATTGGAGTCCCCAAGATGGTTGGTTCTGGGGGACTTCAACACGTGGGTCAATGATGAGCTCTCCCCATTTGGAAGGGACCTCCTAATGAGCATGGAGGCCCTGGGCCTGACTAAAAATTTCACCTCTGGGACACACTCTCACGGCCACATTTTGGACCTGGTTCTTACCATGGGTCTTGAGGTTGAAGACCTCAGGCTACAATTGGTGATTTGGTCTGATCACGTCACCATGGGGTTCATGTTTAGGGCCTCTGCAGGGATGGTCCAGTTCAGCCCATTATGGGGAGTGTCCCCAATTGGACTACAAGTGATGCTGGACCTATTGAGTGTGGAGTTTGCTTGTGAGATTGGAATGGAGGAGGCAGTGGCAGCCTATAATTTGGGCATCACTGCAGTCTTCTATTCAATCTTACCCATTTTTGTCTGACCCCTTTCTACTTGACAGAAACCCCCACTGGTTTGATGGAGAGCTTAGGGAGTTAAAGGTAAGTGGCAGGATGTTGGAGAGGTGTTGGAGGAGATCTGGCCTGATTGAGGACAAATTGGCCCTAAAATCAAATTATGACGTTTATCAGGGAGCAATCTCTCAAAAGAAGGCTGATTTTTATGTCTAGGGAGATTGCTGAAGCAAGAAAAAGACCTCCTCAGCTCTTCCACATGGTGGATGAGCTATTACAGCTGGTCTGTCTCCATGTTGGAGGAGTGGATTCCAGCACTAGGTGCAAATAGTTTGCTGTGTTCTTTGCCAACAAAGTGGTTTGTATCAGAGCAGAGATCTCCTCCAGCATCACTCTTAGGGATTGCAGGGCCCATGCTGAGATGAGTCTGAGCACTCCTCTTGTGTGGGCTGATTTTGATTCAGTTGGAGTGGAGGAGGTGGCAGAAATTATCTCAAGGCTGCGGTCAACACAGTGTGATCTGGACCCAGGTCCAACATGAATTTTAGTTGGATGTCTGGACCTGATTGGTTCCATGGTTGCTGAGATAGTCCAGAGCTCAATGAAGAGTAGGGATTTTCCAATGGCCTTGAAAGAGGTCTTGGTGAGACCCCTGTTGAAAAAACCCTCATTGGACCCTGAGTATCTCAGCAACTACAGAACAGTCTCAAACCTCCCATTTTTAGGGAAGGTTATTGAAAAGTGGTGGCCATACAGCTCAAGGAACGTCTCACCTCCTCCTCTATGTATGAGCTTTTTCAGTCTGGTTTTCATGCTGGATGTAGCACAGAGACTGCCCTTGTGAAGGTGCTTAATGATCTCCTGATGGTGACAGACAGGGGTGAATGTACCATTCTGGTCCTTCTGGACCTCTCAGCGGCATTTGACACCGTGGACCATGAGGTGCTACTTGATCAACTGTAGTACTTGTACAGCCTGTCTGGAAATGTCATCAAATGGTTCAGTTTGTACCTCATGGGCAGAGTGCAGAGGGTGATAATGGGCTTAGCATCATCTAGCCTGGATCCTCTGCCCTGTGGAGTTCCACAGGGATCGATCTTGTCACCCTTGTTGTTTATGGTGTACATGCTGCCATAAAGGACATTATCAGGCAATATGAACTGGGTTTTCATTGCTATGCCAATGAAACCCAGCTATACCTGTCCTGTGCACCTGGAAACCAGATATAATTCTCTGTCTTTAATAACTGTCTAGGTGAGATCCAGTTTGAATGACTCAGAACTGGCTATCACGCTACTCCAACAAGACTTGAGTAATGGTGGTGGATCCTGGCTGCCATTGTGGTGGTGGGGGGGTGGGATGCCCCCCAGGTTTACTTCTGGGGGGATTCCACTGAACCCATCCTCGCAGGTGAAAGACCTGGGCATGACCCTTGATTATGGGCTGACACTTGAGGCTCAGGTATTGGCCATTGTCAGAAGTGGATTCTATCATCTGAGGAATAGCACCCGGATCTCATCCCTGGTACCATCTGAGGACCTGGCCACCCTTGTTCAGGCTTTCATCACCTCAAGGCTGGACTACTGCAATGCCCTGTTATTAGGTCTATCTGGAAGTAACCTCCACCAGTTGCAGCTGGTGCAGAATGTGGCAGTAAGACTTTTAACAGGAGCATGAAGAAATGGGCATATAATGCCTATCCTCTGTGAGCTGCACTGGTTGTTATTTAGGTGGAGGATTGTCTTCAAGGTTGATCTTCTGACCTATAAGGCGCTACACAAAAGGGAATCAGCTTACCTACAAGACCTCCTTGTGTCCTATCGGCCATACCAAGCTTTTCATTTGGCTAGGAGTTGCCTCCTTGAAGTTCCCAGATCTAGGGTTTCAGCACTCTGTGGATCATACATTCTTGGTGGCCGCTTCTACCTTGTGGAACTCTCTGCATAAACATCTTAGGGAGGCATCCTCGGTGGAAGCCTTTCAGAAGGGTTTGAAAACATTTCTATTTCACCAAGCCTTTGATAAGGGTTTTAAATATTCAGAATTCTATGAGATAATTAGATTAGTTATTATGTTTTATTGCTTGATTATTTGTTTTATGTATGTTTTAATTGATTTTGTTATGTACAGCTCACTGAGTTCCCTGATAGGGGCACTTAAAAAATAAAGTATCTATCTATCTATCTATCTATCTATCTAAATTTAATAGAAAAAAAATAGAAAACTACCCTAATTTGCTAAACCACTCATAGAAAAAAATGAAAAAACGGAACCTAACTATTGCACAAATAGTGCCAAACTAAGAGACAATATATACGACAATACAAAACCAGACTTTCTGTATAGAATCAGAATATAAAGGGGTTGACATTTGAAATTATCCTAAAATTGAATCACACTTAATAGACAATACAATGCTGCCCAGAATGTGGGACATGGTATGGCTTAGCTGCCATGGAAGACTGGGAGTGAAAGGAAATGATAAACACAAGAGCCAAGCAGAATGTATGTGCAATAGAAACACCGGCCAAAGCAGGAAGAAACAATGAAACATTTTCTCGTAGGATGCCCTCAGGTTAAATACTTCTAGAACTGGTGAAAAAATGGAAAACAAATGCTGGGAATCTGTGACATATGAAGGAATAGTGACAGGGTTTTCTAGCTATATGCAGGAACTTGATAAAGGTATTCTAAGACTAATTTTGACATGTATAAAATTTATTTTCTGGCAATCAAGATGCAAGTTTTTATTTCGACAAATAGACATGTCACCATTATTAACCATTAAACATAGAAACATAGAAGTTGTCAGCAGATGGGGACCGTATGATCCACCAAGTCTGCCCCTGCTTTCCTACCCCCTACTTAGCTTCCTGCTTGTGTATCCCACAGTGTCTGTCCCATGCACGCTTGAATTCTCCCACTGTCTCTGCAATTATTATACAAATTGAGTGAGAACTTTAGCCCAATATGAATATGATAAGAACAAAGTACCATTAGCAATGCTACATCTTAGATGGAGGCTGGTACCATTTTTGTAAGAGATAGATACATTTGCTGGATAAAGCCTTTCCTTACTTTCAACAATGTGTATAATCTCTTGTGAAGTTAAATGTTAAAGATTTGATTTACATAATGTGAACTTTTAGAAATGTAAAGAATGTATCTTTTTACTTCAATAAAAATCCCCCTACTCTCCCATGAGGGGACCTCTGGCCTTGTGGCTGTTGCCAAGATGGATGCTAAGGAGGGTGTAGGTGTGGGTGGTGTACATATGGGGGAGTGGATCTCTGCCCCCTTTACCTTTTCTCCAGAGGTCCTTGCTGAGCAAAAAGATGCAGGGGTTTTGAGCATGTCTTTGGCTGAAAAAATAGATGTGTCAGAACAGTGCTGTGGTAATGTGGTGAATGATGTTCAAGATAGCTAGAGACAGCTTGAAGAAAAATGGCTACAGCTGGCACTAGAGGACAGGAAAAAAAAGTTTAGTAAACTTAATTGCTGAGGAGGAAACCCAATTCCAGAAAGAGAGGGAAAAGTTATTTCATACATGCAAAATGTCCATTTCTACTGAGCAGTGTCAGTGGCTCAGCAGAAAATTTCCTCCATTCTCTAAAATACCACAAACAACCTAAACTGGTTCAATATCAGCTGGCATCCATCTGTATCCCCTTCCCTGGGACAAGGCTGAAAATAATATTGTTTAGTCCTCCTTTCCCAGTCAACAAAAAATAAATAAATAAATTGTAATGCAGCGCCTGTGTCATGAATCGCAGTGGTTTCTGCTAAGCATGCCAAAAGTGCAAGGACTTCAAAGGAACCATTTGACAGCTGCCAGTTTCAGCTGTCACAATAAGCAAAGGAGCAGCTGTGCAGAAAAGGGAACAGTGACTCTACTGCTGCAGTTTCTGTTGTTGCCACTTTGGAGGATGCCAGCGCTGAAGCCTCTGCATTACTGTCACTTCCAAGGGACTCTGACCAACAACAACAGAGTGAAGTTGCAGATTGTAGTTTCAGAACTGATTTGCTCAATATACCAACTCAAAAACAAACTGCACGTGCTGTTGTGCATTTAGCAAGTGGGAAGAAAAAATATGTTGGGGAAGAGGGAAAATAACTAAACATTTAGGCACTGCCAGAAGCTGTGGTACCAGCTTAAAAAATACTGCTAATATACAGTCTGAGTCCTGGTTTGTAGAGAATGCATTATTAAATGACGGTTGAGTAAGAAATGCAGAAAATAAGTGGCTACTGGATAATATTAACTCTACAGCCAAAGTTCAACTGCAAGTTGCTACAGAGACAGCAACAACTGATAAGGGAGGAGCTAATGGCTAATGTGGCTGAGGAAAACATTGCAGCAGAACAGAGGTATACTATTTCTGATAAGACTGGAACACTTTTTAACAGGCATAATTTATTGGACTCAGAAACTGTCACTGCAGGTCTGGGTCACCTTAACTCCCCTCACAGAGAGGTGATGGTGGACCATACAGCAGAGGAAAGAATGCCTTCTGGTTTGGAGTCAGATGTTGAGCTGAATAATGTTTTGAACACTGATTCTGTGTCTCAGCATCCTCCTAGGGCCAAGGCTCCACCAAGCACTTTTAAATTGTCAGCCCTATTTGCTGCTTAAGAAAAACTGCTTCAGAAATGTAATGCAATTCAATTACGATACAGGGGTAGTTTGGAACCTTCTCTGGATCGAGTATTTGTCCTACAAAATTTGGTGAAAAACTTGCTGTTTTTTTCTATGGACTTATATGCTGTCATTCGCATTTCTGTGGAAACTGTGTTTGGTATTAGCTTTAAAAAGACACTGAGAACATTAGAATGTTTCTGGTTAAAATATGAACAACTCAAAAACTTTTAAGTTATGGTCCCATTTTATAGCAATTCCATTGTTTATAGCAGCTGCCACAATAATTACCATCATGTTTAGAAATTAAAGTGTTAATGTCTCAGACATTTTATATTGGTTGAAGCAGTCTTGGATACCCCCCTACCAATTATAGATTCAAAGCAAGTATGGATGGGAGGATAAAAATTTAAAGTACATCTGAGACATATGAATACAAGTGTAGGGAAAGAAAGAGGTGTGTGTCTCTACCCAGGACAGCCTCAAGCCAGCCACAAATGTAGGTCTAAGGGACATCTTAATGCTGCATGAGCAGCAGAATGCTGTAATTTATGTTTTGAATTTGGTCATACTAGCATGAGATGTCCGACCTCTTTTAGATGTAATTTGTGTGAGGAGCAGGGGCATTACTACAGGCAGTGTCTCAAGGCCTCGCATAATAGGAGTAGTGAGTTGAACCAAGAGGATCTGATTAACAGAGAACAAGCCAAAGCGGCAGAGGAGGCCACTACAAAGAGGTTTTGTAATCAAAATGATAATCAGGGAAAGGGGGAGTCTACATGGGAACAGACTATTTCTAATGAAACCCAAGGGCCTTCTAGAATGAAATGGAATACACCTGAGGAAGAAGATAATGTGGTGGTCAGGACAGAGGATTTGAACCCCCCTTTTACAGAACAGACATCTGAGACAAAGGTAATTTCCCCCTTCAGTGGAGCCTAAAGGTAATGATAGTGGTGAAAAAGGTTCACTGCAGGAAATGCCTCTCTTCCCTTCCAGAGGAGATGGACATGGTAACCCATGTGGTGGGCACATGAGGAAGCATGCCATCCATATCGGCGAGTCCATCCCAGCTCAATCCCTCACAGCAATGGGAGGGTAGGGCAACCGGATGAGCGGTGGGTGAACTGCGCGACTGGATGTCGGTGTGTGTACGTGCGTGTGGTGGGGAAGCGAGCATGGTGAGCATGGGCTGAGAGGTGGCAGAGGGGCTGTAGGGGGTGGTGCTGTGGTGGATGGCCAAGCTGCATCGAGGTATCAGGAGTTAGCTACTGGTTGAGGTGGGTGAGGTACCAGGTTCGGGTCTGGGAGCTGGTGCGATTTTATTGTGCCCGGACCAAACTTTTATTTTTTTAATGCTTTCACTGCCTCCTGACATGTACCCCCCTGGAGTTGAGAATCCTTAACTAGGGGTTGTGGGAGCAAAGCACCCCACGAGTGGGGTGTGGGGGGTGTGCAGCCCCACCACAGAAAGCATTAAAAAACTCTTCTGTCGGCATTGTCCTATGCACCAGGGTTGTCAGAGTGCTGAAAATGTTTTTAGCACTCTGACTGTGCGATAACAGTGATTGCCTTTAGGCGTTCGCCGTTATCACATAGGCCCAATGGAAATGGTTGTCATCTCCTTAAGGAAAACAGGGAGACATGTGACCAAAATATCTAAATTAAAGCAACCTAAAGAAGTACAAACACAAAATAAATATGCAATTTTAGTGGATTTCAGACAGTGGGGTAATCTAGTCAAGGAGGAGATGGATTTAGAAAATGCCTTCATGGCATCCTCTGCCTGAGGATCTCCTCAGATTGGGATGAATCTACACGAGAATCATCCACTATAAAACAAAAAATGGAGAACAAGGTCACAGCCATGTACTGCAACAGAGACTCTCCCACTCTTAATTTACTACCATGTGTAGAGGTGTTCTGATATCTCCAGTTTTTGTTAACATAAATAGTATTAAAACATTTAAGAAAAGTATAGCTAAAATGGTTGTTTTAGATATTCTGCCGCAGAATATTTTTTTTCTGCTGGACACAAGATTGATGACGTTGTATGAAATCTCAGCTACAAAAAACTTATGCTCACATGGGGCCTCCTTCTGGTCACCTGGGACAGATAAGTGTGATGGGGTGGTCATTTTGTTTAAACATTTCTAATGTTCTGTACAAACATTAATAAAAATAGAACCTCATAGAGCACTCTTGCAGGATATAGAACAGACAGAACAACATTTGAGGTGTATAAATGTATATGCACCACAAACAAAAGCAGGCAGGATAGCACTATTTCAGCACATTCATCCATATTTACACACCAGGAAAATAGTAATTTTGGGAGAAGATTTTAATTGTGGCATCTATTTAAAAGAAGGAGGGGCAGAGCAAAACAAAATATAGAATTATATATTATTTTAAGTAAATGATTACTACAGCAGGGTTGCAATATGGTATGGCTCAAGGTTATAACGGTCCTATGGTTACCTTTTTTAAAGGGTCTTTATCCACCAGAATTAGTTTTTTTTTTATTTTGTGTTTGTTTCTCTAAAGCACTTAAGGTGCAAGCAGCTTAGACAATACCAGCAGAAAGCTCAGGCCATGTATCAATCCTCTTTGCTTGTTCCATAGTGCATACTAGCAGTGTCAAAATAAAAATTTGTGGGGATTGAATGTCTCTTTGCTGCAGCATCAGGACATTAGGGATACTTGGATTCAATTGTTTAAAGCAAGATACACTTTAATTTCAGCATATGACACCAGTGGGATAGTGGTGGGAGGCAACACAACAGGAGTTCTGTCTCTTTTTTCCAGAAGTAGGGGCATAAAAGATATAATTTACAATATTTAAAATATTTATCTCTCAGGTTACATTTGCATTGTCTTATCTCTCAAAGTCAAGAATGTTCCTTAGATTTGTCTGGTCAAATGACCAAATTAAGGAAGAAATGCAACAGTTTCAGTAGATAGACTAACATCACTTGAGCAGGAACATAAATTTGGAACACAAGGAAAAGCCCAATCGTTAGGCGTTTTCTCTAGCTGTAAAGACAGAGTAGAAAGGAAACTTCTGATGAAGATTAGATGGAAATGTGACGGGCAGGTGACCTTTGACACAGAGGAAATATTAGCTGCAGTACAGGCACAATATGAAGAAAAGTTTGGAGTTCAAGGGACCTCAAGAGGTGATTACAGGATTCTGGAAGAATTAAAAATACCATATATCCCTGATGATATATTAACCCAATTCACAGGTCTGGTTTATCTATCTAAGGTGAAAAGGGCTATAGGTCATCTTGGAAATAATAAAGCTCCAGGATCAGATGGATTCCCAATGGATTTTTATAAAGTGTTTAAAGAATACTTACTGCCAATATTGTAAGTTTTATATTCTGAAATTGTGGACACTGGTACATTGCCTCACTCTATGCAGTTAGCATTACTATTCCTTTTATATAAAAAGCGAGACAAGATTTAAATAGGTAACTGGAGGCATCTGAGCTACTGGACTCAAATTTAAAAATCCTATCAAACATTTTAGCACATCAACTCCAGACTATCGTTTTTATAATAATTTCTGAAGAACAAACTTGTGCCACCCAAAATAGAAACAATGGAGATAATTTGATAATACTTTGAGAACTTGTTGAATGGGGCATGAAGGAATGGTAGAAGACTTTCTTTTAAGTGTGGACTGGGAAAATGTGTTTGATAGGGTCCCACATACTTATTTGAAAGAGATACTATTAAAGTACAGGATTGCAAAATGATTGTTGCAATGGATTTTGGTATTATATCAAAAAGCATTACTGGTCCTGCATGTTAATTCACAATATGGAAATGAAATATCAGTTAAGAAAGGGATCCAACAAGGCTGTCCTTGGAGTCCCTTGTATGTTTTTATGTTAGACCCACTATTATGCTTAATCAAGCAACATCCACATATCAAGTGGTTTCAACTAACAGAAGATACTCCTGAAATCAAGGCATTAGCATATGCAGATGATTTATGTATTATTTTAAATAAAATTGACTTAGGTTAAATTATTCAGAATGCCAATGAACTTTTTTCCAAAATGGCAGGAGCAAAAATTGATTATAATGGGTTCTAAGCATGAATGGGGCAGAGTGGCTATGCACGCATATCTGGGGAGTGTAGCCACTCCTCACCCATTGCACCCTCTGCACAGGATGGACAAATGGGGGGGTGTGGACCCACCACGCCCAATGCCCCATGTCTGTGAACCACATTACACTGGGGGCATTCTGGGGGCATGCCAGCACTATTTGGTATTCACAAACCCACATAGTGCTCCTCACATGGGTGCAGAGAGGGGTGCAGGGTATGCCAGAGTAGACCCTGTCATAATCCTTCTGTGTATGTGCCCCCACGGATGCCTCCCACTGGTTGTGAGGGGACCAGAAAATGTCCCACTGTGCCACCCCAGCCCATGAGGCAGAACAAAAGGGCTGGGGCAGCTATGCCACAGCACCAGCAACATGTCCAGTGTTCCTGGGTGTCAGTGCCATGGGGATGGGGATCCTCCAGCAGCCTCCAAGGCAAAGCTTACACCATGCTGTGACTGTGGGGGGGTCAGTCTCCTGGGTTGGCCTCCCCTGGTGTGTGGTCATGCACACGAGCTATGCATGACCCGGACCTGCACCTACTGGTGTAAGGGATCCACTCCTGGACCTGGGACCGGCATCCGATTGGATGCTTGCCTGGATCTGCAATGCCACCCCCAGCCACCCTGTGGATTCCTGAGTGCTAGTGGAGAAGAGCCATGGACAGGTGGCTGGCATTGGTGAATGCCGGTATGGGTCCACCTGTCTGCAGGGTGCAGGGTTGTGGCCGGGGTACACAACTTTTCCATGAACCCTCACCTGCTTCAGGCATAGTACCCAATAAGAGTTTTAGGCTACCCATAGGACCAGTGGAGAGTTTTAAGAATACTGGATACTATTGCAGGGGTGCAGATTAGTAAAGAACCAGTTAAAATTTTGGATTTTGGGAGTAAGATTTTGAAGTAGGTATATGTGAATGAAAAATTGGAATGAGTGCATTAAAGTAGCAGAAAATAAACTTGTACTGTGGAAACTGAGAACACTATCTAAAAAGAAAAGAATCTATCCAATAAAGACCTTGTTGCTTCCCTGTTTTCGGTATATCAGCATGGGGTTCCCACCACCCAAATATTTGAAAAGTAGACTTTAAAGTATTTTTTTCAGGGTTTATGGGGCAGTTGCCTGAACCCCATCAAAAGATAAATAACATGTAAGCCATATAATGAGGGGGTAGAGATGGTTAACTCTGTTGCCTTCTTTTTTTCTGTATTCATTTACCATAATATTATACTGTAGTAGCATTAAAAGGATCACTGAAGTTTTGGACTACGTAGGTACTAGACTGAATAAGTTCATTCCTTGTTGAAGGGCAAAGATGAACTTGGGTTAGTAAAATATCAGCTTATAGTCATATTATTCCACAGCATATGGTATATTTCTTAGAAAAAAATAAAGGGGTGGAAACCGGAGGCTAGCTTTACAAAGAGAGCCTAAAAATCCACACATGCAGAAAAAAAAGGCTTTTAAAATGGTTCCACCTATTGAGGGTGTCAGCGGCCGTGTGCTCAGTCATTAGGGCACCACGTTTTGAGGTCACCAGTACCTCTTTTTGCGGGTGGCTGCACCCCATGCTGCCCATGTTGGGTGCTGTGCCCCCAACGCCCCTCCTTTCCATAAATACTAACTCTGGGGGGGGGAGTGGACCTCATGAGGGGGTGGAGAACTCCCAAAGTTGGTGCTCTAATGACCAGTGCACAGCCCCCAGTGTACAGATGGCCAGAAGGGTTGCAAAATGGTGGAAATGCAAGTGTGGTGTATTCTCAGTCAAAAATTCCCAGGTGCATTAAATCGCAAACCAGGCAAGTGACGAAGTTCTGCAAGTGTGAAAAATGCAAAACTTTCTTCCTGTATCTGCAGAAATAATATAAATGGCCCAGCAGACAAAACAACAACATGTAATCCATATTAAGTGGAGCAGGAGATTTTGCACAAATTGCAGCAGAACCAGCACTCCCAGCGAGGCAAGCAGGAAGTCTCACAACTGGGACCCCAATAGCACCACTTGTACCAGCAGGACCTTGCACCCAGTGGCAATATGTATCTGTTGGTTGTGTCTCTTTCTTGAGTGTTTCTTTCTCCTGCATCTGTAGCACACACTTCTGGTTGGTACCACCTCTGCCTCTACTGCCTGTGGGGCTCCTTTATGGGCTGCAATGAGTCATGTGGTTGTTGTTTTTTGCCTTTCAATGGAAATGTGTGCTCCTTTTATTGTAACAACTGACACTACTACACAGCCCACAGGTTTGCTGTTGCTTTTTGCCTGAACCAACATGTTGGCCTGGACGTACCGCTGCAGCAGATGATGCATGCAGACACAGACACACACAGGCACAGACACACACACACACACATATCTATTTGTAATATGACTAGCAAGATAGAACGCAGTATTAGCAAAACAAAATGTAGCATAGTATTATGTGTTTCTCAAATGTATAATTGTAGTAATCTAACATGAGTTATAAGCTAGGTAGCCCAAATAGTGATAACTTTGCTTTGTACAGGCCACATGACACAGTTCTAAGTATACAGCTGACACATCTTTATTTTTGTGCAAGCTAAGCATTTCTGTATTGTAACACAGAATCGGCCTTCACAATCATTATCAGGGCCCATGACGGAAGTCTCAGAACTAGCATCAGCAAGTACGTCATGTGGTATGCCATTGTTAGCCAGTATGATTATGTGGTGGTGTTAGAGCACCATCTACTGCCATTAGGTACACTGCCATAGTCAGCATTATCATATATGACTGTTCTGTTGTTCTAATAATACCGAGGTCAGCACAATGCTTATCACTATTTGCGTATGTGCAACTGCCCACTACTGAGGACCAATAGAAACAATAGATTTGCCATCCACCTCTTTGCTTATCAGCAGTATAAGACTAACTTCTTTTGTTCTCTGAGTTTTGTTTTCATCATGATGTAACTGAAGACTTCCTAACTACTGGCATACATGCTGTATTATGTATAATCTGGAATAAACTTTACTGTGATATCTCAGGGTTCTGTCTGTATCACGGTCAACAGGTGTGGAGTCCTGCAAACAACCAATTGGGACAGTGAACAGTAACTGTTTGGACAGAACTAAAATAGTATGCCATCGAGGATGTCCAGCCAATAGACTGGGGCTCACATCATGTAGATCTGTGCTTCTGCTTCTGTTTGATCCATGGAGTGGAACTCTGTGTCCAGTGTTTACGTTTGTCTTACAGCAAGACTCAAAGTGGAACCAGTAAGCTTTGCATTTCAGTTAATACAAAAAAGGGGAACTCTCCTGAGAAAAATTGCCATGAATATTGAGCTCAAATTAGACACTTTAGAAATTCTGTCTATCTAGGGAAGGTGAAATGCTTTGCTGGTAAATACAATAGTTTCATCTCTGCTTCATGCCAAAAATTGGAATCTTAGTCCAATGAGGTGGATAAGTTACAGAATAAACTTGAATGTGAAAATGCAATAATTGCTTCTTTGAACAAGACATTGAAATCAATGTCAAAAAAGGTGTCTCAGTTAAAGGATGAGTTTTCTATGTTGTCAGAACAAAATGACATTTTGCAACTTATTTTTCCTACTGTGTGCCAGGCTTACTTACAGGAGTGTGTTAAGGTATGCATATTACAGAGAGAGACTGAGAATGTTAAGAAAGAGATACAAGAGGAACATGATTCATTTGGAGTTCTTGGATATCTCTGTTGGGAAAGAAATCATGAGATTGCTTGCTTGCAAGAGGAAAATGTTATGTTAGAAGAATTGAATGCCAGGTTACACCAGGATAAAAATGTACTTGTGAATTAATCATTAAAGAGTGATTGTGTACAGTTGAAACAAGAGGTTGAGAAATGCCAAAATGTGGCCATAGAACAGCATGGGCAGGTTTATGATGTTACTGCCCTTCAACAGGCTATCTAGACCAAGGTCAATGAGGAGCTAGAGCTCCATGATAGTGTCACAAAGACAGAACGTGAGAAGCAGAAAGCAGAATTGCAAGCACAACTTCTGGTTCAGAGGGACCAGAAAAAGGCAGTGCTGACTGCCGTACTATCAGAATCACTGTCTTTGGCTAATGAAAGTAATATTGATAGCCAGCTTTGGGAAAAAGTAGCCCCAAAACAGGAGCAAACCTGGGACACTGGAGGTGCTAAGAGTACCTCTAAAAAGGCAAAATGTATTTCAACCACTGGTTGTACAAGATGTGCTTTGTTTGCAGTATTCAAAACACTGAAAATCTGATAAACCAAGTTCTGTTGGTTTAAATCTGTATGCTTCAGTATGCAATGTGAAAATGTAATTTTTTTTTATCTTCCCTACTTCAAGGTCTTACTAGCTGCTGTGAAAAACAACTCACAGAAATTGTTTGCAATAAGGGGGTGGGCTACAGCCAAGGCAATGTGTACTAATTTATTGTGATTTGGAATTCTGTCAAGACAGTTCAGAATGCCTTCAATGTTTTGCATTTTGTACTAGAAAGATGAGACTTTCTTTACATTATTGTGTGCTAGTGTTACTTCACACCATTCTCAAGCCAGGGTTTGGGTTAATGTTCTGTAAAAAGATTTTCTCCAGAACAAAAAGATGAATGCCACTAACAAAAGTGTGCCTAATTTTAGCAGGCTAAATGTCAGCATTCCCTTACTCAGATAATGGGTCACTGTAACAATACACCCTTTTGAGATGCTACACTGCATTTTAACTGCCTCAAATGGCATGTTTTGTTTTGTTTTTCTTTTATCATAAATGGAAACATGTACATTATGTGCATCTCAGTACAGCAAAGTGCTTAAGGGCACTGCAGATACAAACCTGGAGACCTGGGTTTGAATCCCACCAGTAATCACTTGCATATTGTGTGAACCTGAGCAAGTCACTTTACCTTGTTGTGCATCAAGTTCTAATTCCTAAAATGTCACTGTTTATAAAGCATATGCTTGGTAATTGTACTATGTCTGGGAGGGGGAACTATTTTTCATATGGCTTGCATCTCTTAGAAACACCCCATCCACGGGGACTGAACAGCTGCCTCTTCAAAAATTTTTGTCTATGAAATGTTACAATCTGGCTTTCTATGCCCACTGCAATGCCACATCGATCATCTTGCTAAGTGAAGTGACCATGTGTGTGTTGGAGGGTGGAGGAGACTCAGATGTTTCACTATTCCCAGTATTTGTGAAAATAGTCACAAAAAAATAAATAAAAGTCTGTTTACTTTGGCAGCTTAAAAAGCAATACAAAAGCAAACCCATCTGCTAAAAGCAGTTTTACTGTTTAAAATAAATTATTTCTATTGTTTAGAAATAACCTAATGTGTCCATGGAACACCACCAGGGGCAGATAAAACAATTTGGGGGAGATTTTTCCAAAACAATTTCAAAAGTACACAAAATATTTCATTTTTACTTCATTCTAAAAATAACATTTTAGAAATAATAGCAAATGCCTACTGCTCCCACAAATACAGACTCTGGAAAGGCTTGTCTATGGTTTACCAGAGAAGTGTAAGTGTGGGTGCTCATGTTAGCCTTTCTTCATTACCAATGAGGTGTGACTCAACATGGAAAATAAAATAGTCACTAAAACAGTATGCCATGGAATGCAACTGCATGGCATTGATCAGGATTTCATGGGAAGGGGATAGTTTCTCTCTGTTTTTTTTTGTAATTAATTTATTTGGTTTTCAGCAGACAAGTAATGTGTGGTTGACAGCCACAGGATGATCTGCAGCAGATGTTAAACAATATACCCAAGGCATGCATCTGTATAAAAGTAATGCATCAGCATTTTAACAGGTCAACACTAATCTACTTCAGAGGGAAAGGCCAAAATAGGCAGCCCCTTTGTTTTCCCTTTTTGTTTTTCAGGAATATGGCAAAATCCATTGACGATAAAATAGTCTCTATCCACATGGACTGCCTCACTGGAAGTAATAAGACCTACCCTTCCGGGGGGGGGGGCGACAACCATGAAGGGCATACTTACTGTCCTCAGTCCTCTGGTAACATATAAAACAAAAACAGTAGGCCAATTTTAAAGAAATATTGTTAAAGTTTAACAAAACATTGGGATACATTGTTGCCCTTACTTCTAATGGCAATTAGGGTCACCCATCACTATCTATTCAGCATACACCTTTTAAGGTGATAACTGATTGGCTAATAAGATTGCTAGAACACTTGTGGTTAAATACCCACACACCCCTACATTGAATAGAGTGTTGTCTGACATCTAGGCAAAATTGTTACAGGTAAATTTCGTGGACATTTTCAAATTTGCTGCTTAAAGTTTGGACAAGGCCCACAGAAGTCCAAAATGTACTTTACCATTCTGAACCAGCTCCGCTCCTCTGTCAACTGTAAATGCTAAACTGCACAAAACCTTTTAACAGGACACTTTATCCCAACTACCACTGCCCTGGTGCAAGGATCCTGGACCCACAATAAGTAATCAGCTGAAATGGGGGGAGGGGGGCTTCACCTAATATATTTTTTTGTTTGTCTTTTCAGATCTGTTACCCTGTCCAGGACAACACAATATAATATTTCCATATACCACATAGGCAATGGGTGCAAATATCTGCTTTTTCCAACCACAAAAGACTTCCCCATAATTTCTCAGTTTCAAAGTATGGTGTATACTGGAAATGCCCTGCAGATCCTAATTGCTATACCTGGTCTGGTCCCTTTTTAAGTACTCAATAACAGAGTGGTGAACTGCTCAAATAATTTTCTGTTAACAAGCAACATATTTCAACCAGACCAAAGGACATGGGCTTTTGAAATAAAACTGCATCCCCTTTAACACTATGGGGCTCCACAAACTTAACTGTATACCCACCCTCTCCAACTCATCCCACTACTGTGCTCAACAAAAACTGTTTACACATCTTTTAAGAACACTACTTTTCCACTACAACCATCTAAATACCCTAAGCTGGAACCAGGTCCAGCTACCTACCAAACTGACTACAATTTCCATTCCTGGACTCTGAAAACAATGTTCAGTCTAAATATGTTTTTGTTATTTAAATGTATTTTCTGCAATATGACCGATATGAGTATTGTTCCACTGCAAACATGTTTATGTTTTATGCTATTATGTTGTTCACTATAATTGCAGTTTATCAGATATAAGCTCAGGAGCCTGTAGCTGAGCAAAAAGACTGCTCCACATCTAGGGATGTTCCACTCTACATGCCCTTAGCAGGATTTGGATGTAACAGGCTTGGTGGGGAGTGTATTAGACCCATTTTGGATCAACTCGGTAAATCTAAAATAAAGGGGGAAATATACAACCACTTTGGAAACAAATTAGTTGTTTTCACAAGCTAGAAAGGTTCTAAGTCCATACTACATGGTATTAATGGGTTAGTCATAAAATAAAGGTTTGTAGGCATAAATTAAGGCCAGACAGCATCACATAAGCAGGGAAACTATGTTTTAATCGCTGTCACAGCTTCTTCAGAGACTTGGAAGTAGGGTGTATCCCTAACTTTGACATGGACTCACAGATGGCCCAATGGTACTATCTTTATTATCTAACCTCAGCCTGCTCCTCTGAGTGCATGGCAAGTGCCATCACTGTTCTCTCACTACTACCAGAAACTTAAGTTATGTCACACCACACCATAATCAAAGATATTGCTATTAACCTTGTCATTGTTCCATCCAAAGAGCAATGTGTGTTTTATAAACTGTGTTTCTAACAGTGTTTTAACAAATTTTCAGTTTTCAAAACATTGGCACGTGAGAGATCTTCCACTAATACATCAACATTTCTTCACTGCTGGTGTTTTCCAAGCATGGCTGGTGCCTCATACAGACTGATTGTTCTATAAAGGACTCTCAGTACTTGTGCAGGTGTGATGTTTTCCCAAAATGCTAAACCATTGTGTGTGACTACTCCATTGAAGGACTCAATGAACAAAATGCTTATGCACCTCCTGCCAAGGCATCTGCAAATCCAGCCATACAGCCCACTAGCAGACAGCATCATAGACATCAACTTTCTTACCTTGCTGATGTTTCATCATCAACTAAACATCTGGGTAGCCCCATGTGTCATGTGGGGTTACAACTCTGTACTAATGTGGCATTTTTCATGTCACTATGCCTATTTGTGGTTACACACATGAACTTTATGAACTGGTCATAGCCATTTAATAATGACCTATCTGCAAAAGACATTGTCGAAAGATTCTTCAATCAAGAAAACATTCTAACTATGCCTCAAGGGATAGCGTACAACACCTCACCGGACAGGTAATCAACACCTCCATCACCTGCCTTATCCACTCTCAAACTAACATCTTACTTATAAATGGAGAATTTTATGTCATGTTATTTTATGTTGTAAAAAGCATCCAAAACTGTTCCTATAAACAATATTGTGTGGTAACAAACATCAACAACTTTTTTTATACACATATTATTTGTGGTGTTGACATAACCTAATTTCTGTTTTGTGCCTTATAAACAAACCATTCTTGGTCAGTCTGTGAACACCCCTGTACCCAATCCTGAATCGGACAATCTTGACCGTGACCCTGACTATCTGAATGCTATAGACTAGTAATTATAAGGTTTTTTTTATATGCATATGTAGATAGTCACCCTAATTCTTAAATTCTCTGACATAGATGAGATATTCATTTTACATATCAACAATACTATTCAGAAAGCTGATACACAATCAAATAATTTAATGTTTGATGATAATTTACATCTTATTTTAACTACTACAATGCTAAATATTTAAGGCCTTGCCATTTGACAGGCTATCTTGATTCTTATTTGTACCATTTGTTACCTATACAAACCCTCACAACCCATCATAGACAGCTACTGTATGCTGTACATTCCATCCCTACTCACTATCTTGTGTTGCCAATTTAGCATGAAACAAGCAATGAATATGTTGGCCTGGTCCTACCCCTGTAATGTATAATTGTAGTAATCTAACAGGAGCAATGTGCTAGGTAGCCCAAATAGTGTTAGCTTTGTTTTGTACAGGCCACATGATGCAGTTCTAAGTATAGAGCTGGCACATCTTTATTTTTGTGCAAGCTAAGCATCTCTGTATTGTAACACAGAACCTGCCTTCACAATCCTTATCAGGGCCCATGATACACGTCTCAGAACTCGCATCAGCTAGTACAGTACATCATGTGGTATGCCATTGGTAGCCAGCACGATTATGTGGTGGTGTTAAAGCACCACTTACTGCCATTAGGTACACTGCCATAGTCAGCATTGTCATATATGACTGTTCTAGTGTTCTAATATTATAGAGGTCAGCACAATGCTTATCACTATTTACGTATGTGCAACTGTCCACAACTGTTCACCAGTAGAAACAATGTATTTGCCATCCATCTCTTTGCTTATCACCAGTGTAAGACTGTCTGTAACTTCTTTTGTTCTTTGAGTTTTGTTTGAATCATGATGTAACTGGAGACTTCCTAACTACCAGCAGACATGCTCTATTATATATAATTAAGCAATAAAACACGAGTGTGTGTGGGTTATGGGGGATTTTACCACATCTGGTATGGTTTGGCCACAAGGCCACAGGCTGAGTGGTTAAATCCTCACCAGCCGTGGTAAATCCCCACATAACCCACACACCCTAGAGGTTTATAGTGATTAAACCATGGTACTGTTTTTTTTTTTAGATACAATAAAATAAAACTGGTTTCTTTGTTTTTTTTAATTTAATTTTGCTGTATTTGTTAGTCTGCTACAAAAAATAAAAAATTCTCTTTTGCTAGTGCTATCCTTGGTTGCTAGGGCTGTTGCAATAGGTGTCATGTATGGTAATGTAGCTTGTTTTTATTCCCCCATTACTAGAGAGGGCTGTGATTCATGGTGGAGTAATGCTTGTTTTTTTTCTGAGCTACAGTGACTGTGTGGCATATTGTGACCCATAATGGGTTGCCATCATACAGCTTCCAGGTTACAGTATGCATAATGGAAAGGGACTCGGGGGAATTTCTTGCAATCGTGGGAATTTTTTTAGTGTTTTTTGTTTTGGCTGCCATTGACACACCAAAGGAGGGAATTTAAACAGTGAGAGAGGGACTTTATGGAAAAGAGAGCGGGACTGTACCAGAGAGGGAGTATGCCAAGTGTGATGGTTGGGAAAAGTGGCAATGGAGCCATGTCGAGCGGAAACAAAAAATGATTATGAGGTGAACAGGGTGGACATGAATACTGGGAAACAGTTTAAAAACCCTGTTTATTATAACTGAATCAGGCTTGCACACTGTTTTTATATTATTTTCCCGATGTTAGGAGGTGTTTTTTCATACTCCCAGTTTAGCGGGGAAACACCATAGAGGTTGGCATTTTGTCATTTGGGGCTCAGATTGGTTGTTTTTTAACATGCAACTGGCTGGCACCTTTTGTGTGTGTTATTGTAGGATTTACCATGGCAGAAAGGTGCCAGCCAGCCAAAAAGAATCCAAGATTTTGGCTTTGGTTTGGAGTCCATGGTATAATCTGGAATAAACTTTACTGTGATTTCTCAGGCTTCTGGCTGTATCACTTCCAACAGGTATAGAATCCGACAAACAACACCCACTATGATTGTTTCCCAATTGTAGGTACACTGCCTTTTGCTCAGGGTGTGTTACGCCTCACTGTCCTTGGTGCAGCATGTGAGCAACATTTTTTCTGCAAGTTCTGGAAGACAGTGGCAGAGAATAGCCTTTAACAGGATATGCCATACTTTTCAATGGCATGTTTTTGTGCAGGAATTTCTGCATCTGCATTTTTCACATAGTCCACAGTGTATTCTTTCTGCAGCTGTGAACGTTTTGTATATATAACGCAGCGTAATTACCCCTTTTTTTCCTGCAACTGCACATATTTTGGAGATTGGTGCATTTTTATCACCTTCAAAGTATTTTGTGAGTCCTGCCCATTGTCACTAGATAGGAAACATTTGTATAATCATATTTTAAGCACTGATTTTTCTAGCATAGTGAATCTGAAATTCTGTCCAGAGGGAAGGGAGAATTAACCATTGAAACAGTTGACAAACAAAAAATAATTTTGAGAAAGATGTGGGATATAACTCAGTTGAGTATTCATGGGAGGATGGTAGTAAAAAAAATGTCTTAAACATATAGGTATAGAAGAGAGCATCTATCTTAGGGATTGTTTTGGAACCATTCTTGAAACACAAAGCCACATGCTCCTAGAATGCCCTTTTGATACTTTATTTTGGAAAGTTCTGAGTACTAAGTGAAAAGAATCATTGTTTCGGAATGTCACCTTTTTCTGTTCTGGTTTGGGGTTTATACTTATTTATTTAGTTTTTGTTGACTGGGTAATTGCAATAGACAAATTCTTGCCTATTTTCAGGCATGACCCGGGCAGCGGGGGGTACAGATGAATGTCAACTGATCTTGAACCAGAGTAAGCTGTTGGTGGTATTTTGTTTAGTGAATGGGAGGAAATTTGGCCAGGGCACTGGGGAAATTCCCTTACTCACCAACGGGGGAGACTTTGGCCATCTACCAAGATGGCCACTCTAGTGGATCCAGAAGGATGGTTGGGTGCTACTGAGACAGGGGAATGGCCAGCTCCCCTGCCTCTTTTCCTCTAGAGGCTAAACAAGCTGAAATTTCCAAGTGAAATACTATGGAGATACCTGAAATAACTTCTGAATCTGATATGGAATGGACACAACCTGAAACAGAAGCAGCAGAATGGTCACAGGTACCCTTTACTGTTCAAATGTCTGACTCCATCCTTGAAAAAGAATATAGACTATTACAACTAATAGAAGCTGAACTACAAGTGTGCCTGAGAAAAGAAGTGCTTCAGGCAGAGCTGTCAGTGCTACAATCGACAACTCGGACAGACAGTGGAAATGACTCCCCAGGAATGTGGAGCAGTGATGTGGCAGGGCCATGAACAGCTGAGATACAGCTGACTGAAGTCCCTGTAGTTTTCGTTGATGTGGCTGGCAGCCCAAAACAATGAGCTGTTGTGTGTCTAGAGCCACGGCAAGGATCAAATTCATATCAATCTGTGCAACCTGTCAAACGCTGTTCAGGCATGCTGCACCCTTCAAATCCTGTGTCCCAGTTGACTTACTTGGCAAAAGAGACAATCTCACAGAACACAGCACTAGTAGCTCCTCCATTGCAACCGGTACCTGCAACTCCAATGTCGAATTCATCCAAGGTTCCCACCCTGCAACCTACAAAAACTGTGAGTACCTTGTCTGACAATGTAATGCCAGCTATTCAAATGGTTGCTGCTGCTTTAGACCTTAGGGGAGGGAGAGGGGAAGACACCCAAACTCTGTCGAGAATTCAATCCCCCCCTTCCTAAAACACTAGAAACCTCCTTAAAAAGTGTAGGGTGGAAGCATAATGAATCTGAGACTTGAGTGCCCGATCCTAACCATAGTCCAATACCGGACACCTCAAAAAATCCTAAACTTCATGTTCCTACTGCACAGAATGAATGCTCTGGACTACCGCAAAAACATACCCCATTTGCTACTGACTCAGATTTGGATCTACAGTACATGCTGATGATGTCATACATGACACTCAGCCTCCTCCTCAAAGGCCCCATTTACCATCTTCCTCCTATTCAGAAGTTAAACTTTCTAATCCACCTGCCTGGGGAGACAGAATGAATGCAGGTAGCCCCCCCCGAATGAAACTGCACAAACAACCTGGGTTAATTTTCAACGACAAGATAATTTTTTTCAGCAATCTTTACCAGCTCAACACTGAAGTGCAGTGTGCCTATAGTACTTAGGTGGCCTAGAACTCACTCCAGACAGAATTCATGTTGGGAAAAAACTTATCAAAGAATCTATGGGTTTTTTTCGAACAAAATTTATGTGCTAATTCATGCATTAGGGGACACATTGAATGATGTGAGTTTCAAGACATCTCAAGGACTTGACAGATTTTGGACTAAGTATGAGAAATTATGTTACTCTGCATTATGGCTACCTTTCAGGGTGGTACCTTTAATGAAACCTACTATAAAAATTGTCACCATTTTAATCAGAAGTGAAGGGGATAGCAGTTCACTTCATTACACACTGTCTACAACAATTTTATGAGGTATTAGGGATCTCACAACCCATATTTTGATACAAAACACATATGGACTGGGCGGTGGCATTATAAAGTTTGGCTATGCAGCATAAAAACACAGGACCACAACATCTACCTAGTAGTTTGTTCTTAGGCTGGACAAGGGGACATTGTTTTAACCCGAGCCAGCCAAAAACTTGTTTCAAATGCAGATCCTATACCCATCTCAGCTCTGCTTGTGACCCTATAAAATGTTCAGCATCAAAGTGCAGATTGCCCTGCTAGTGTTAAATGCACTCCTGTGTGTGTGGAGTCTAGTTATTCCTATTGTGCTTGCCCCAGGGCCACCTACAATAGGGAGGATAGGCCTGACCAGGCCTCTATATTGACTGAAGCCCCAAAAAAAGATATATCAGCAGCACGACAAACAGCTGAAAGAACAGGTGACACAGCCCCGGACATCTCTCAAAAGCAAGAAGGGGAAGCCACTGTTCAGGAATCTTCCTCAGATCAGGTGGGACTTCCAGAGCAGCCTGATTCTCAGGAACCACAATCCAAGGCTTTGGACACTTTCAAGACTCCTTGGTCTGTATCCAAAGTCACTGGGGCTACAGACCCACTCCCTACAGATTTAACAATAGAGACTCAGCCTCAAGATATGCCTGTTGCTCCTGTGATTGCTATGCCTCCCCCAGAAATGACAGTAGTCACAAAAAAAGAACTATGAAGCAACAAAATTCTAAATCTAAGATGGCAAAACTCACTACCTCCACACAAGGCATTCTGCTAATTAATAAATTTGAGGCCTTAGCTCCTAGAAATAGAAGAGCGGATCCAAGCGAGGACACTGATTCTTCCTCTTCAGTGTCCTCCCAAGTCCATACTTCTGACTCAGAGGAGAATGCCCCATCCCACTCTGCAGTAGACACCCATGGGAGGGGGCATCTGGATACCCGACCTAGGTGAAGTACACATTTGTGTACTAGGTCTTGACCTTCTCACACTCATGTTATCTGATAGTGCTGCATTGTCTGTGGCCTCCTTTAAAGCAAACAGCATTAAGAATGCCAGGCATCACCTAATATTCTTTTCTGTCCTGCAGGAGTTGAACTGTGATGTATGTTTTTTGCAGGACTCTAGGCTAAATACAACTTCTTTAGTAACAATGATACAAAAACTATGGGTTAGGGGATCTCCCTATTTTACCTATGATATTGGAGGCATGTGATGGGGTTGAAGTACTGTATCGAGGGCATGATATTTGGATCTCTAGAATTACTAATATTTTTCCAGAGCGTGCAATACTGATTGATTTTTTCAGATTCAGTATAGCTTGGAGAGCTATCAATGTATATACTCCACAAACTAAAGAGTAAAGCAGATTTATTTGATAGCATAAAACCCTATCTACATACTACTAAACACATATCATGGGGGGGGATTTTAACTGTGTATTGTCGAAAGCTGACAGGGGAGCTAAAACCCCCAAAGAGTTTTGTGATACTATCAGTTTGCAACAGATTATTCAAACTGCAGGATTAAAATATTCTTATAGAACACTACATAAACAAGGAGACCACACATATTTTAGAGGGAACCATGCAACCTGCATGGATTTCTTATTAATCTCAAATTACCTTGCTGTTTTGGCAGCTGAGATCTGCCCACTATAAACTTCAGATCATTTCATTTTAACCTCTTTTGAGCTAGTAGAAAAAGTCCCAATAGGAAAGAGCTATTGCAAGCTTAACAAAACACTTCTGGACAATGCTAAGTTAAAGGATCAAATTCAGGATTTATTGGGGGCTAGAATGACAGTAGCAATTTTAGATGAGGATACAAGTATTTGGTGGTCTGAAACAAAACATATGATAAAAGCTCATATTATACAATACGCAATGTCAGAAGCTATTACAAAATACAAAAAATACCTTACTTTATGAGGACATCTAGCAAAACTATACTCTTTAATTAATTCCAGGCACAGAGGATTTTTACCCAAATCCCTAAAATAAAGAAGGAAATAGAGATGCTCCAATATGATAGAGCTACATCCCTGTTAATGGAGCACAGGGTATGTACACCAGGGAAGTTTGTATGTGGAGATATTTTCTCTAGCCATGAAAGAAGGGTACAGGATAGGACACTATCCTCCTTGCACTCTTTAGATGGGACTGTAGTACATACCAACCCGGAAATATTAACATTGGTACACTCCCATCAAAGAAATTTATACTTGCCCCCCCATAGAACAAGAAAAACTTTCACACTATCTGAATTCCATAAATATAGGATCCCATCACAGTCTGTGCATGTGGATATGGTGTCCCCTATTTTTAAAGATTAAATTGGAAATGCCATCAGAAATCTGAAAAATAATACCGTACCAGGCCTTGATAGTCTCCCCTCCAAATTCTATTAAAAAATCTGTACAGAACTTGTTGAAATGTTATTTGTGGTATTTAATTCAATATTTTCCTCAGCTACATTTGATTTTCACTTTGGTACCACAATTCAAATTTGTACACACTATAAAAATGATAAGTCAGACCTAAATAACTGGAAAACCTTGAGTATCTTAAATAAGGACTTTAAGGTCTTAATGAAAATATTGACGTTTCACCTTGCAAAGGCAGCTCCCTTTTTGATATGTCTAACACAAACATATTCGGTCCCAGGTAGAAACATCACTGAAAATCTTCTTCTTGTGAGAGAACTGGTAGAACAAGGAAAAGAAGACAAAATGCATGGATCCATTATGTCTTCCTCTTGTGAGAGAACTGGTAGAACAAGGAATAGAAGACAAAATGCATGGATCCATTATGTCTTTCGACCAGGAGAAAGCGTTCGATAAAATAACACACTCTTTTACAATTTGTTCTACACTCATATGGGATACCACCTACATTCTGTAACTAGATAATGAAGATCTATACTTAGGCTATAGCTCTCCCTCTAGTAAATGGATATTTAAGATCATATATATCAATAAGATGAGGGGTTAGACAGGGTTGTCCCATGAGCCCCCTGCTGTGTATTTTTTTGCTTAGACCCGGTATTACGGAAAGTTCAGGGGGATGTTCACATTATTGGGCTGTCTCCTCAGACAGGAAATATAACATTAACAGTAGCAGCTTATGCTAATGATGTATGCCTATTTATGGCTAACACTGAATCTGGGGAAAGGTCAATATCTCATTTCCACCAACATGCAGAAGTTGCTGGAGCATCTTTAAATATAAATAAATGCCATGGATATATCTTAAGTAACTCTACTGAGAATGTTAACAATAGTTCAAGTGTACCTGTTTCTATGGAACCTATTATGATATTGGGTATAAAATATGGAAGGGGAGATAATGGTTTGCTAAATTGGGAAGAGAAACTAGAAATAGGTAAACAAAAGGTATCACAATGGAAACAATGGCAACAGGCAAAAAAATGAAAGTGCTTATAAATAAGATGCTTTTGATACCTATTTTTCTGCATTTAAGTATGGTTTAACCATTACCAACAGTTTGTGAAACCACTTTCTTGAGTATGGTGTATCAGGTAGTGTGGAGTAGCAGACTTAACCCTATAAAAAGGAAAGTATTATATCTGTCAGTTAAACAAGGTGGTTTAAATCTTATCAACCCTATTGCCTTTTATTTTAGTATTTTTGTCAAATATAACCTAGTGGATACTTTGGTACACTCTTCTGCAATAAGGGTTACTTATGCTGAATGCTGCTTATTCCCTTTTATTACATATTGGAAATTCCATCCTATATTGCTAGCATGGTATAAAACTATACCCACATTTTTTAAACTAATAGTAACTAAAACACAACAGTGGAAACTTGATCCCCAACAAACTCTATCAGTCAATAGGAACTTCTATATGACACTATACAAACCAATACATTTTTAATATCACCCAGGTTTAAAGGAATAAGAGATCAGCACATTAGCAAAATAGTTTTACTACTGAATGATAATAGGATCCCACCTAGGATGTGGGGCCTCACATGGCTTTGCTGTCATGGATGTTTACAAGTCAAAGGGAATGCTAAACATAAGCAGCAAGCTGAATGAATGTGCCCCAGACAAACATGTGGAATGATTGAAGAAACTATCTAACATTTCTTTATCTCATGTACATTTGTGGTGGCTTTTTGGACAGAATTAGCACTCACATGGGAAACAGCCTTATGGCATGCCCCCAAAATGAAGAAATAATGGGTGGTTTATTTTTCACTAATACACCTTTTGATGTTGATACTGTAAGACTTCTCTTTTCTATCATAAAATTTGCATTATGGCAAACAAGGTGTAAGTTGATCTTTCAACAACAATATATACCTACAGGATCAGTAATCCAGAATGTAGAATCTTTGGTACATGCAGTGTGAATATGAAAAACAACATATACCTTCTATGGTCTGGAAACAGAGATGGATTGCGGTACCCTTTCTAAAGGAGAGTATAGGATGAACAATGTATTGGACTGATTTATTCTTACACTGATGTGAAACTGTGTCTTCATATAATTTTTACTTACCTGTATAAAATATGTGTATAATAGGGCTTCATGAAATTATTCTGTGATGATTTAACCTCATATACTTTTTGTTTTGCTTGTATTTTGTTTATTTTGTATGTCATGCTATGTACTTATTCCTTACAATAAAAAATTCTCCTACTCTGACCGTAGGGGGGCCTCTCAGCTGTCTTGGCAGTCTGCCAAGATGGTGAACTGTGGAATGGAGGAACGACTGGAGGAAAAGGAGGTGGGAGACCAGGTCACCTCTCCCATCTCAAACTAGGCAACACACTGCTGCAATGTTTGACCAGAGAATGGAGAGTACTGAGAATCCAGAACAGACAACCCAAATGAAGGGTGTAACAGATACCAGACTACCAATGTATGGGCTCATGGCTCCAATGGAAAAAGACAGTGAGGACGACTCATCAGAGAATAAAGAGTCCTCACAGAACTCTTCCACACAGGACACAGAAGAAACCTTGAAAGTACAAAAAATTCTCAAGGCCGTAGTCCGTAAGTTCCTTTTCAGAAAAATGATGCTTCAACAGTAAATCCAGTGGCTTCACGCTGACAGCATGGATGAGTCTGTCAAAACTTCTCAGCTGAGCGCTGACATCAGAGCATCAAAGCAACAGCTGCCTGAAGTGACTATGCAGAAATAGAGAACACATATACCTCGACCTCGGAGCAGCAAACTGTGGCTGAATGAACTGTAAATATCTCAGAACCATTTGAAACTGTGGGGGCTATTGGTGACAATACAAATAAAACTATGGAGGATGCTTTAAAAATGCAAGCACCAGCTACAGTAGACTGGTCCATAGAAACAGCATTGCAGGGCGCTTGCTAGGAAAAGGGACAATGGGTGTCAGGTTCCTCCCCAGTCAGGGTGCCAGAAGCTTCAGATTTTCCTCAGACTCCAGCTTGGAGGCACTTCCCAGTCAATGCCCAGAAATCAGCAAAGGATGCTATTCTTGAATATATTTTACAGATATAAGAAGGACTAAACCTAACACAAAATCCAGTCCTTAATTTAACAAATACTTCCCAGCAAAGTGACTCTTTAGAAACTGCAGCCACTGCAAGCAAGGTTTCTGCTCCTTTAAACCTGAGGAAAGAAACTCAGAAAATATCATATTCCTCCCTTTTTAAGATGCCAATTTTTCCAGCAAAGCAACACACCATTGTGAGACTGTCTTATATAGTTAGAATGCCAGAACCACCAGGACACCTGTTCGTAGCAAGGAACCTATTGAAAGACTCAATGACATTTTTCTCACATGAAATTTAGGCTGTCATACACACCACATTTGATGGAAGCTTTAAGACTACTTGAGGCCTAGAGAGACTTTGGACAAAATATCACAATTTTATTTAGTTTTTGTTGACCGGGAAAGGAGGACTAGACCATTCTGCTTATGTTCAGCCTTGTCCCGGGGGAGTGGGATACATATGGATGCCAGCTGACACCAAACCAGATTAAGATGTTGGTGGTATTTTCAGTGAAACAGAAACATAGAAGTTGACGGCAGATAAGGACCACAAGGCCCATCCAGTCTGCCCATTTCTTTTTCTACCTTATAAATGTGCCATTGGCCTTTGCTCTGTCAATGTCTGATCTATTCATACTCATCTGTATTGCTCCCTTATGCCTATCCCATGTCTGTTTGAAGCCCTGCACTGTATTCATATCCACATCCACCACTTCCTGAGGTAGGCCATTCCGTGCATCCACCGCCCCTTCTGTGAAAAAGAACTTCCTCACATTACCCCTTAATCAGCCTCCCTCTAATTTCACTCAGTGTTCTCTTGTCCTGCTATTTTTCTTATATTGAAACATGTTAGACTCTTTCACCTTGTCAATGTCCTTAAGGTGTTTGAATGTTTCGATCATATCACCTCTTTCCCTCCTTTGCTCTAGGGTATACATATTGAGCTCCGTTAATCTGTCCTCATATGTTTTCTGAAGCAGTCCCTGTACCATTTTGGTTGACCTTCTCTGGACTGCCTCAATTTGGTTAATATCCTTGTGAAGGTGTGGCCTCCAGTACTGCATGCAGCACTCCAGATGGGACATAACCAGTGTCTTGTAAAGAGGGATTATTACCTCCCTCTTTCACCTTGTGATACCCCTAAAAATACACCCTACATCCCCCTAGCCTTATCTACTGCTTTAGTGGTCTGCTTGGATGATTTCAGGTCATCAGTGATGATGATGCCCAAGTCTCTTTCTTCCCTTGTGACTGCCAGCAACTTCCCTCCCAGCTTATAGGTGACTTCAGGGTTTTTCTTTCCTATGTGCCTGATTTTGCACTTCTTTCACTTCAGTGAATGGGGGAAATTTGGCAAGGACACTGAGAAGTCCCATGGGATTTTTAACATCCACCGGAACTACCACCAGAACAGGTAGATGGGACCTTGGTTTAACATCTCATCTGAAAGATGGCACATCAGGAATGCAACACCCCCCTCATGCTGCACCACAGTGTCATTATTGATATTTAACCCAAGTGCCTGGTGTGAGGATAGAACCCATGGCCTTCTGATATTCTGGCCTCAGAGGTGAGTGTGCTACCTGCTGAGTCACTGATATTGAAAAGAACTGCTTTATGGACCTCCTTTCTTGCGATCCCACTTACTAAACTTTCATATAAAACCATAACCATTTTATTTCGCAATCAGGGAGTCAACAAGGCTGATGTGGTATACTGGTCAAAATTATGATGCACTGTGCTAGGGGAGCCTGAAGCAATCCTAGATTCTGAAAATACATGGGCTGGGGGGTGGAGAGTAAAAGTCATGTTGAAATCTAATGACTCTGGGATAATACACCTTCCTAACTCTTTTTTTCCTAGGTTGAGACAGAGGGGTTTTATTCTACCCCAGCCAGCCAAAGGCATCTTACAGATGTGGAGATACTACACATTTTAGTAGTGTCTGTGACAAGATAAATGTACAATTTGTGGGGAAATGGGACATACAGGTACACTTTGCTTAAAAGAATGCAAGCATAACCTCTGTGAGGAAACGGGCCACACTTTCCAAAATTGTGTGTGGGCTTCACACAACAAAATGGATCACGATGAGGGGGCAGAGCAGTGATTTCTGGTTACTCAGGCACAGAAGGCAAAATAAGAAAACAGACCTCCCCCAGAACAGGCAGCCCCCCCCCAATTGAGACACATGAATCTCTCAACACTGAACCCATCCTTATGGAACCATACCACCACCCCCAAACCAGCTCAATGCTGCAAGTGGTGCACCCCCCAACCCCTTTCCTCTACCTCTACTGATCCTTCTACGAGTGGCCCCCTCAGACCTCTGACATGCCCCCACCCAAAGGCCCCATATGTAGTGTCCTCAGATGATCCACTAGACCCTAGCAGAAGTCTGACCCTCCTCCTCCGAAAACAACTAAAACCGCTGACATAGAAACCACTAACAGATATGAGATTTTACTAGACCACTCTGAAGAGTTTGAGGGAGACACAAACTCCTCCTCCTTAGCCTCTTCACACCCAGAGGGCACCACAGACACTGAACCACAAAAGTGGGGACTGGGCCCACAAAAACATAAGGACAGGACAAAAACAAAAAGGAAATACCAAATTGGCAGGAAAAAATAATCTGGAATATATGTTTATGGGTGTGGTGTTTCTGCTTTGCTTCTTTATGTGTGAAGTATTTTCCTGCTATACTATAAATGTTAATAGTATTAAGCAGACTGACAAAAGGCACACTGTATTTTCTTTCCTGCACTATTTAAAACATGGGTTAATCTTCCTACAAGATACAAGGTTCCATATGACACATGAAATCCAACAAGCACAAAGGGACTGGCTCCTGGGCCCCTCTTTCTGGTCCATTGGGCAGGAGGCTTGTTCTGGAGTTGTGGTAGTAATTAGGATGCCAGAATTCAGGCTGACTAAGTTATATGATGTAGCACCAGGCAGAGCCCTTCTACTTGATGCCCTGACTCAAAACAGACCTTATAGATTGATAATTCAGTGTGCCCCACAGCCCAAAACAGCCTGAATTGAACTTCTTAAACTCATACAGCTCTACCTACATACATCTAGACATGTCATTTTTGCAGGGGATTTGAACTAAGATCTTAGTTTACAAGATAAGAGTGCACACTTCAGGAACCAAAAATTATATTGTTATTCACAAGCATTGCTCCAAATAATACGTACAAGCCAGCTAAAAGATGCTTACATGGAGAAAGCCCAGATGCACTCCCCTACTTATCAAAAAGGAGCATTAATAACAAGAACAGGTGTTATTTTCATTTCTCAAGGCCTTCCTGTTAAGGAAACTGAAGTATGCCCCCTAGAGTTCCCAAACCTAAAATTGCACCTTTTATGTTAGTCATGACCCCCCTCTCCACACACACACACACACACACACACACACGGTCTGGGACTATGGAAGTTCAATACAGAACTGATCAAAGATAAACACTTTTTGGCAACCCTGAACCAGTTTCTTCTGGCTAGAAAGTCGGTCCTTATCTGCTTTACAGAGCCACTGCTGTGGTGGGGGGACACACTAAAAGAGATATGCAACATCTTTTGAAACAGTACAGTAAACAAAAGAGTTGCAGTACACTGCTGGAGTGCTGGCCCCTACAAGAAGGGCAGCCAGCTGCTCCAGAGCCACCATGGAGCGTTCACCATTGGAGGTAGAGGGGGCAGCAGACGGAGACAGGGTTCCCTCCCTCCATGACGGATTAATTCATCAGGGGTGCTACTCATGCTCCCACTGCACCGGAGACTTCTATGGGACTTTCGGGAGCTGGACTGGGGATAGTGTGCATGCAGTCTGTGCGACCCCCTGCCCTGACCACACAAAGGGAGTAAGGGAGCGGAGCAAAACACTAAGATTTTCAAACTGTTGGAGTGCTGGCCCCTACAAGAAGGGCTGCCAACTGCTCCAAAGAAGAAATTGCCCCCCCCGCTCCACTGCCCCACACCACTGCCTTAATTTATATAGGCTTTGGAGAGAGCCCAGCCCACCTAAAATTTGCAACAGTTGCTCAATATCTGGAGTGTCTTAAAGGGGCACAGCCACTGCCCAACCCCTGAGTCTTTTGCATGCACAAAACACAGGATCAGCCTGCCAAGGACTAAGGATAGAAAAAGGGCTGTCACAGTACTGCGTTCTTAACTTTTACTGTTCCTAACTTTTACTATTTTAGTTTCTAGTCTATCTTTTGTTTAGCCTAGCCTGCACAGTCTCCAGAATCTATATCTACTTTAAATTATTATTACTGGGGAAAGGAGTGTACTAGCTTGATATCGCAGTACCAGGGTTTTATTTTCTGTAACTAATCAGTCTGACTTGCCAGTTTTACCCAGTCTAGTTTCTGTTTTTTAGCCCAGCCCACACAGTTCCCAGAATCTGTGTCTTGCTTGCTTGTTTTATTAAGATCATACCAGTGCTCACATCGTCATACTGTATTGTTACCATATTGTCAGCGCACCCAGTTTGCTCAGTCACTACCCTAGCCTATTGCAGTCTCCAGAACTATCTTCTGACCTACCTTGGCTGCTGAATTAGCTTGTCTACCTTTGCCTTAGACCTGACCAAAGCACAGCTCTCACAGCCACCAGAACAGGGTGTCACTAGTTCCAGTTTACCCTTCACAACCTCCCTATCTAGGGGGGATGCAAATATGACCAAGTCACCTCTGGGAAGGTGTACAGGGAATCCCTAAAGTAGGGTTATGGCTGGCTTCTGATAAATGTGGTGGTGGTTCATGATGGGACACCAAATGAGGGGGGGGGTGTTGGGATCTTGCTGGGAACCCTATATGTGCTATCAATTGCTGCAACTGATCATGTCACCATAGGCCAGGCTGGGCACTACACCAGTGGAGCCTGTCCAGAAGGGGGGGGTCACCTTATCCCAGGGTGTCACCACCCATGTTTCAGGACCTATATGATGGCTGTATACGTACTGGAAAAAAGAGGTTTTTTTATGGATGCAGTAATGTACATAAGGGCCCACAACAATAAAAATACCCACCCTTATGCAATTTTCTGCTAAGACACTCCTCCTGAGCCTCCTGCTTTTATTAGGGGTGACATAGAGTCAAATCCTGGTCCCCACAGGACTAGCATCCCCCACCTAGCACCTAGTACACCAGAATTGGCCAAAGCTAGGGGACTGAGTGTAGCCCACATGAATATTAACATCCTGAGGCCAAAGATGCACGAACTAGAGGCCTGGGCCAGCCTCTACTCCACTGACATATTATACATCTTTGAGACCTGGCTGAAGCCATCTGTCCTCCCTCATGAGGTTGAACTGGATGGCTTTAAAATTTTTAGAAAGGATAGGAAGTGGAAGAAGTGTGGTGGAGTCCTGATATATATTAGGCCCCAAATCAATGCAACCCTGGTCTCTAACATGGACCTCGGAAGAGATGGGTGTGAAGTTCTTGTCAGGGACCACAAGCCACTACTTGTAGAGTGCACCTATAACACCCCAAGGAAGGCCATGGAAGCCCAGAGAACACTGACAAACTCTGTAGCCACCCAGCCCAGCTGTGAAAAGATAATACTTAGAGACTCCAACCTAAACTGAGGGGACAAGCTAGCTGGGGAGGTAAAAAAACAGCTTCCTGGGAGTAAATCTCACACAGCTGATGCACAAGCCCACACGCATCAACCACAAGACTGGGAACCATACCACACTAGAATGGATACTAGTGACTAATCCAGAAAGGGCCAAATTGGTATGAACATGTGCAGACTTGCTCAGCGGCCATACACCTACCTTTTTGGTGTGGAGGAATAACTTCCCCAAGCAATCCCCCAGAACCTTCTGGACCAGAAATTATGCAGCACTAAACGAAGGCTCCTTCCTTCAAGCCCTTTTGGAAGTAGACTGGGCCCAGGCCCATGATACCCCCTCTATAGATGGAGCCCTTGAAGGCTTCACCAGACATTTTATGTCGGTAGCAAACAAGCACGCGCCCCGGAAGATGATCAGGGTCAAAGGTCAGGATGCCAGGTGGCTCAACCCTAATCTCAAGTGGAGGCTGAAGGACAGGGACAAACTACGGGGGAATTACAAGTACTAAAACCTACAACAGGATTGGGTGTGATACAGAGAAGCCAGAAACAGCTGCAAAAGGGAACTCAAAAATGCAAAAAAGAGCTACCTGCATGTGCTGCAATCCAAGAACCTGCCAGACCCAAAGAAGTTCTGGGGGCATATTAACACCCTGTTCAAGAGGGGCAAGAGTAAGGTGGCCAGGCCAATAAAAGCAAATGGGACTCAACTCTCCACCCCTATAGACATGGCCAACACCTTCAACAACTTCTTTCTAGACCTGGAATGGTTCAGAACGGGTGATCCCAGCAAAGACTCGGGTCATTAAACACACCGAGGGAACCCTCCCCAGGATGGCCAAGGGTACCTGGAGACCACATACCAGGGCCCTGAATTCCACCTTAAGCTGGTATTGGCAGGGGAACTCCTGAAGTTGCTCAGAGGCCTGAAACTAGATGGGGAAACAGGGCACGACAACCTGGAACCCAAGCTGCTGAAAATGGGAGCCCCTGCTTTTGCAGGACCTATAGTTCAGCTCTTTAACAGGCTCCTGACAGAAGGGAAAATACCTCCTCTGTGGAAGATTGGACTGGTCACCCCAATCCTGAAAGGTAGGCCGCATGGAGATGTGGAAGACTTTAGACCTATCTCCATTCTAAGTACTTTAAGCAAGCTACTGGAGAAGATGGTCTACCAACAAGTAAGTCACCACTTGGAACTGCACAACCTGCAGGCCCACCAGCAGCATGGTTTTAGGAAAAAACACAGGACCAAAACAGCCCTAATAAGCTTCACCACTGATAAGTATGAAGTCTTAGGCCAGAAGAAAATGCTTGTCATGGTTTTCATTGACCTCAACAAGACATTTGACCTGGTTGACCACAGTTACTGCTGGAATGACTTAGGGGCTGGGTCTGGACACACCAGCCCTGCAATGGTTCACAGACTACCTTAACAGCAGAACAAAAATGGTCTGGTGGAATGCCTCTACATCAGACGAGTGCCCAGTACCCGCAGGTGTCACACAGGGGTCAATATTAGGCCCCCTGCTATTCTCCCTGTTCACAAACAACCTCCCCCAGCACTGCGGAGAGGCAAAAGTCACGCTCTATGCTTACGACGCAGTGCTATATAGGATAGGTGAAGACTTGGGTTCCTTAATCTGGGAGTTGAGTCAGGACCTTGCATCCTTTGAATCATGGTGTCAGGTTAATAGGCTGGTTCTGAATAAGATGAAAGCCATGCTCTTTGGCCCAGAAAGACTGGGCCAAAAGAGATCCATGCACCTATCACTGTACACCAGAGGTGGAGTAGGGATAGAGGCTGTGGACAACATGCGATACTTGGGGATGTACATTGACCAGGAGGTCTTATTCAGGAAGCACTTGGACCACCTCAGAATGGTAGTAAAACAAAAATTGGGCCTCCTCTATAGAATTAACCCCTTTCTAACCAAGGAAACCAGGAAGGTGGTAGGGAATGGGACAATTCTCCCCACCCTTTTCTATGGAGCAACCTTGCTCCAGTCACTGAGAGCTATGGAAAGACAGTTGCTGAACACACTCTACCACAGGGTCAACCATTTCACCACCAAGGAGATGGAATGGAACACCACTGCAAGGTGCTCCAGACCCTAGAATGGCCATCCTTGGAGGTAAGATTAGCATATCCCTCCCTGTGCATAGCCTATAAGCTACAGCAACCCGGGCCCTTCTGGGGTTGTGGGACCTGTTCGTTCATAAGACAATGAGATAAGAGCTCATATCCACTGATTGGACACTCCTAGAAATCCCTGGGGCCATATCATCCCTAGGTCAACGCTCGCTCAGTGTCGCCCTCCCCAGACTCTGGAATTAACTCTCTAGAGAGATACAAGACTGTCCCACCATGGAGGGCTTCATGAAAGGGCTAAAAGCACACCTAGGGAAGGGGCCTCAGAGCCTCTGCCTCACCTAGGGTCTTGCCAAGGGACCAAGCACATGGTGATATCCTTACAAAAGAATGGCGGGGGCATGGATGGATATGCCCGTCAGTCTGGTGGTAAAATCTGTCCTTCACACTTATATAGGTTTTACAACTGTCAACTGGTCTATAGCTAACAAATGCCTGAAGTTTTGGTTGTATCAGTTCCTGTACTGTAATTTTTGTTCATGCACTCTATGAAAGCCATGCTGACTGTACATTTCATTTGCACTGGTTTTTCCCTCCCTCTAGGTACAGTACATGTAACTAAACCCAGGTCACCCTTGAAAAAGGGACCACAAGGTTCCAGTGGGCCTACCAGGTTACCAAAATTTAAATAAATAAATAGTACATACTTAACATATTTACAGCAAAGACACCACCTCCCGAATATAATGACACTAGAATGCACCACTGGACAGGATCTTACACAACAGATTAAATTAATTCAGAAAGAGATGATGTACTTCCATGGGCAAAAGTCAGAACAATCATACCAACAACACATATTAGGCACACAAGGAAAAACAGACTCAGTCTACCCCTTTTAACAAAATTACCATAGGGTGGGGCAGAAGGAAATTACTCATTTAATAGGATCTACAGGGGATAAATACATAACTAAGGAAGAAATCTCTAAGGCAGTCATAAACCATTCTGTAGACTTATTCCCCCCACTACAGATGGACTGTTCAAAATTTGGAGAACACTTTTCAGATATTTTTCTTCCTAACGTCCCCCCAGAGGTGTCTGCTAAGATATGTAAACTAATATCACTGCAGGAATTGCTAGAGGCCATCCACTCACTAAAACCCAACTCCACGCCAGGGCCAGATGACCCCTGATCAAGTTGTATAACATCTTGGGTGATCAGTTAATCACAGAACTGACAACTGTTTTTAACTCTCTCCTACAGGCACGTGAGGTATCCTTAGATTTCAATATGGGGACTCTAATATATTTACATAAAAAGGTGACAAATGAACTTGCAAAACTGGAGACCTATTTGTATGTTAAATACAGATTTTAAAATTCTTACCAAGATACTAGCAAAAAGACAATTATAAATAGCAGAAATAGTAATTTCTGGGGCACAGTCTTGCTCTATTCCAAACAGGAAGATTTTAGGCCATTTAATTTTATTACAAGAAATAATGGAGTAGGGAAATACTGACTCCCTGCAAGGCTATGTGATTTCCCTAGTCCAGAGGATGGCCTTTGACTCTGTTAATCATGACTTCCTCTGGACCACACTGCATCATTACAAAGTCCCAAGCCCATTGATAGCATTGATAAAATCTCTTTATGGGATTGCCACCATTATCCCCACTACAAATGGATGGAGAAGCCCTATGATACCCATCAAAAGGAGTGTCAGACAAGGCTGTCCCATTAGCCCTCTACTATACGTGTTTTTCATTGACCCCCTATTATGCAAGATAAATGGATTACAATCCATTAATCCAGTAGCTAGTAGTGAGAATAGAGCACCCCACAAAGTAATTGCATATGCAGATGATGTGCCTACTTATGGCGAAATAAGCATCTGTAAGAAACTCACTAAGCCTCTGCTCAGATTTTGGAATCCTTTCTGGAGCAGCTCTTAATTATGAGAAATGTATAGGATACTGGTTAGGACATTCCCCACTGAACATGACTAGAATATGACCTATTAAAATTAATCAAGACCCCATCACTATATTAGGGATTAAATACAGCTTTCCAGAAATGGATATCTTAAATTGGGAAGAAAAAACGGCAATGGGACGCCAAGAAGTAGCATTATGGCATAGATGAAAGTTTGGAAAGAAAAAAAAGATTTTTTTAATGAAAACATTTCTGATCCCTGTTTTTCTATATTTAAGTTATGTTTTCCCAATACCAAACAAATTAGAGACATCTATATTCAGCATATTTTTTCAAGCCCTTTGGGGCAGCTGACTCAATCCACTAAAGAGAAATGTCACCTACCTCCCAGTAAAAGATGGAGGCCTACATATGGTAAATCCATTTTTTTTTAACAGCATTTTTTTAAGGCAAACTTGAAACCCTTATTAGTGAATAATCAGGGTGGGAACGATGACTGCACAGTAACTGTAAAACTTGGTTCCACCAGTGGGAAGCACAGACTTTAAAGACACTAAGGAACACAGCAATGACACCAGCTTATATTAAGGATACATTCTCCAGAATAAAACAGTGGAAAATAATGGTATGCCCCCTGTATGATGACACTAACACAGCAAACTACGCTCCTGTCGGCCAAATCAACACTTTGACAACAGGTCGCTCTAATGGTGTGCTCAAGACAGGGGCATGCTGTCTCCTGGTCCTGCACCCCAAGCCTGAGTTAATTCTGACTGGAGTTAACAATCCTTTAGTCAGGGGATGTGGGGGAAGAGTCCCCCAGGTGGGGGGTTTGGGGCAAAGCCCCCATTAGAAAAACATTATCGGGAGTCTGCAAGGAATCATGTCGACTGCGATTTGCGGTCGACATGATTCCTGTTGCTGTAACACCGGTCGACATTAGAGATGTCAAACCAGTGTGGCAGAGCTGAAAATCACTACACAGATGGTAATAACTTTATGGTGCAAAGCTCTATATCAGAATCTACTTGCCATTTTATGTGTGGTACCTGAACCTTTTGAAAAATGTCCATCCCCTTATCTACAATCCTTGAGAAATTTATTACAGAATACTAGAATACCTGCAAATATGTGGGATATACATTGGTTATCCTGTCATTAAAGATTAAATGTTAAGTCTAATCACAAACACAAACAATTGCATGATAGAATATGCAGCCATCCCCAATGTATCAATACTGCTGAAACCATTAACCACCTATTTTTTGAATGTTCTTTTAATAAAAATATTCTACTCTTTTCGAGAAGTGCCATGGGAGAGTAAACATTCACCTTAACTACCACCAGAACAGGCAGATGGGACCACGGTTTAAGGTCTCCTCCAAAAGACAGCACATCAGAAGTGCAGCACCCCCTCATGCTGCACTGAAGTGTCATGTACTGGGATATTAACCCAAGTGCCTGGTGTGGGGATAGAACACACAGCCTTCTGATCTTCCAGCCTCTGAGGCAAGTGTACTATATGCTGAGCAATTGACACTGGCTATATCAAGGAGACTGGAGGAAATTTCATCCAGCCATGTTACAATTAATTTTAATATGTTGTAGATGCTATTTGTGGCAGGTTCGAAGTGCATTACAAATTCAGCAAAAACTAAATTTGCCTGAGGCTGTTGTTCTTAGTACCTTTCAAGCATTAAATAACATACAGGTATATCAATATGAGAAAAAAACACAGAGACACATTATTTTTCAGAGCTTATTGGGTTTCAAATCATTGGATGACATTATAGATGGTAATGAACTTTTATTATGCTGATACATTTCTTTTTTAAGTGTGGAGAGGTCTGTATATGTTATAAGCATGTTGCATGTGTGTGCTTTATGGGTTTTGTTTTCCATAAAATTCCCCTACTCTTTCGAGAAGTGTCATAGGATTTTTAACATCCACCGGAGCAACCACCAGAAAAGGCAGATGGGACCTTATTTTAATATCATAGGTTTCATAGGTAGATACAGAGCTATATAGACAATAGTCATTTGGCTCACCAATTCATGTGTATCCTAGAATCCCATGCTTGATAAGAAAGCTATCCAATTTAATCTTGAAATTGTTCATATTGTTACTTGCTACCACCTCCAATGGTAATTTATTGCAGATGTTAGTAACTTTTAAGCTAAGCCAGGATTTTCCTTTATTTCTTTTTGGGCATTCCACAAACAGTTGTAGGGGGTGTGCCCTTGTAATGCATGATGATGCCTTAAATCTCAAACCCAGAAGCTCCCAGAGGCCTGGATCAGTAAGTGATTTAAAAATTAAACACATGTCCCCTCTCATCCACCTAAACTCCAGTGGCTATAAACCCAAGATATTCAACCTTGTTTGATAATCGTGCCCTTTTACCCCAGTATGTTACAGGTTGCTCTCCACTGAACTTTCTCCAGGGCAGCTATCTTGGCCCTTCCACTTGGTGACCAAAATTGTGTGCAATAATCCAAATGTGGTCCCATCAAGGAAGTATAGAGGGGCAGCATGACCTCTTTTCTCCTACATGTGATATGTTTATTAATACAATGCAGTATGGTACCAGATTTCTTAATTACTGTGTTACAGTGTGCTTTAAATGATAGATCATTGGTAACCATAATACCCAGGTCATTTAGTTGTTCCACAGTGCTCAGTATCTGCCCTCCAAGTGTATATGACCAGTGTCCGTTTTGTCTCCCAAAATGCATAACACAGCATTTCTCCATGTTAGATGTTAACCTTTTGTCCAGTGCCCATGTTTCCAGTTCATTTAAGGCTTCTTGGAGGTGCATGGCATCATTCAGATTGTTTACAAGATGTCCAATCCTGGTGTCATCTGCAAAGTTAGATATCCAAACTCCATTGTTAAAGCTCATTGAGTCAATATAAATATTAAACAAGCAGGGCCCCAACACAGAGCCCTGAGGTACCCCACTAGTCACATTGGCCCATGTAGAATTTATCCTGTTAACACTAACGGATTGTGCTCTAGAATCAAGCCGTGCTTCTAACCATTTTTTTATTTTACCATCAACCACATCCACCGATTGTTCCTCCCCCATGGCTGTACTAACCCTGTTATAGAACTCCAGTAAATTAGTCTGGCAGAATCTACCAGCAGTAAAATCATGTTGTACCTGATCCACCATGCCCTTTATTTGAAGGTACTCCTGATGTAATCCTTTAAGATTCCTTCAAATACTTTCTCCAAGACTGATGTTAAACTAATTGGTCTATAATTAGACACATCATGTCTACTCCCTTTTTGTAAATAGGGACCATTCTAGCTTGTTTCCTTGCTTTCAGGACATACCCCTCAGCTAAGGATCTTTGAAAGATCACCACCAGGGGTTCAGCCAAGAAATCCGCCATTTCCTTAACAGTTCTTAGATGTATCCTATCTGGGCCCAGGGATTTATTTGTATCAATTTTTTGTAGTCTTTTAAGTATCTCTTCTCCAGTAATCTGCAGTCCTGAATCTAATGTAGTTTCTGAATGAGTTAACTTGGGGGAGGATTTATTATTGAAAACTGATGTAAAGAAGTCGTTATACATTTGTGCTAGGTGGAACTGATCAGTGACCTTGCTCCCGTCTGTTGAATGGAGTGGACCTATAGCACGGCAAGCTCCCTTTTGGTTATTAACATAAGCATATAAAGATTTATAATTGTCTTTAACCCTATTTGCAAGGCTCAACTCATAATTTAATTTGGCTTCCTTGATACAACCTTTTGATTTTTTTAAAAGATCTTTATATCTATCCCAGCATATCTTACTTCCAGATTTTTCAGCCCTAGAAAAGGCCACATTTTTATTTTTAATCAGTTGCCTCACTGATTTCGACATCCATCTAGGTAGGATCTTTGCATTGCCATTTGAATCTTTTATTAAGGGGATAAAGTTTTTGGTTAAAGAGGATATCTTATCCACCAGGAGATCCCACATGGAATCGAGTGTTTTATTATGGAAACCTATTACCCAATTCCATGTACTTAAATATGATTTCATACCCTCAAAATTTGCCTTATTATAATTATACTTAATGGTCGTACTTTTAGTATCTTCCACTAGTGTGCCAAGAGAAAACAGACCATGGAATGGTCACTCGATCCAAGGGGGGGAAGAACCTTGCAATAATTTATGTTATCAATTAAATTACTAAGAACCACATCTAGGATGTGGTTACCTCTAGTATTAGAAGTAACCATCTGGTTCATCCCAGATAGCAGACAGGTTTCCAAAAAGCATGATCCAAAGACTGCATTTGACTGTGGTGTTTCCCAGTTTATGCCTGGTAAATTTAAATCACCCAGCACCACATCACTTTTAGTGTTACCAATAGTATTTAAGAAATCCAATATTTGTTCTTCCTGTTCCAGTGTGGCAGACGGTGTTCTGTATATTACACCAATATTAATAGGATCAAGATGGTTAGGGGATATTTTTACCCATAACACCTCAATTTTATCCCATTTGGTCATATTTGTTTTCTCAGAACTAATTATATTAGAAATGTACACAGCCACGCCCCCTTCACATTTTCCTATCCAATCCTTATGAAATAAATCATATCCATGAATATGTTTTTCCCATGGGTCATTTGGATTCCACCAGGTCTCTGTAACTGCACAAATACTAATGTTAAGTCATTCTATATTTAATTTTAGCTCCTCAAACTTATGTTTTAAACTTCTAGCATTTAGTAAGAGAAAGTTCTGTGCTACATAGTTCTTTTTATGTTCTTCGAGGGGATAGCTGATAGGCCTGCCTCCCCCCTTCCTATTGAGTTTAAACCTTCCTCAATTGCTTGTCTGAGTTGATGTGCAAGGATTCATTTACCCTTCTGTTTAGGTGGAGCCCATCTTGGGAATACAGCAAGGGGTTCCTAAACTTTACCTCCTGTTCCAAGAATGTATAACCCTCCCTAAGGCACCATCTCTTCAACCATCCATTCAGATTTAATATTTCAAAATTATCCTTTTGGGATGCTCTATAAACTGGTAATATTCCAGAAATAATAAGGTCACAGCTGGCTTCAGTAAGGGTCTTTCCAACTGCCTAATAATCCCTTTGTATGTCTAAGAGCTTTCTCTTTCCAACTACATTTATTCCGACATGTATTAGGGCTAATGGTTTAAAGGTACTTTCTTTCAAACCTGGGAGAAGATTTTTTATACCCGTTATGCCAGCCCCTGGAAGTACGCTAACTGTGGTTGTTGAGTTACATTGTCTGCAAATAATACAATCGGTATATCTCAGCATGGAATCTCCCACTACCAATACATCTCTTATTTTACCCTCCTTTTCGACATCCAGATTGCCACTATCATTGGAAATTTGGTATGCCCCCCCCGAAGGTATAGTCTGTTTACCAGTAATTAAGGGAAATTTTTCCTGTGTTTTTTTTTATCTGCTCAGTAGTAATTGTGGGGGGGGGGGTGTAGACTATATTTTCCATTTGGGAAGGGGACACATTGTTTTACCACTGTATTTGGTTTACTGAGAAATGAGGGGAGGAAGCATGGTCTTTTGAGGAGATGTTGCCCACTATATCTTGACTTAGAGTTGAGAATCAATTTGGGGTTAAAACATTAGAAGACCCCCCAATATTCCTTCTGCCCTTTTTTATTTTTATTTGTATTATTAACTACCAAACACCAATCATCATTTTTCTCCTGGGTTTTGATTGACTTACTATCCTGCTCACCTGAATTTATAGTTTCCTCAGTTACAGTATCAATATAATGCTCCAGGTTGTTAATATTGATCTGAACCTGAACCCTTTGCTTCAAAACTTCAATTTCTGTTTTTAATATGTCTATAATATTACATTTATTTATTTATTTTTATTTAGTTTTTGTTGACCGGGTAAGTGCACTAGACAAATCCTGCCTATTTTCAGGCACGACCCGGGGGAGGGGGATACAGATGAATGCCAACTGACTTTGACCAGATTAAGCTGTTGGTGGTATTTTTAGTGAATGAGGGAAATTTGGCCAGGACACCAGGGAAATTCCCCTACTCTTTTCGATAAGTGCCATTTATCACAGACAGACTCTTCCAGGGCTTCCCCTTCAGCTAGCATATTGCATCTAGTGCACAGCCTCATCTTAGTATATTATTTACTTTGCCTTTGTAGGTCTCAAGTAGGTCCTAAGTCCCAGTAGTCACAGCAGACACAGCAGACACACGCAGATGCGCGTGTCTCTGCACGCGTCTCCTTATGCTTCGCCACAAGCCCTGCTCACTGCAGGGGTGAGTTTTGTATGGTAAAGCCACCCAGAAGTGGTCATCAGGGATCACGGGAGCACTCGTAATCAAATACCCCCAAAATTGTTTAAAACTTTCCCTCTATGCGTGTACCACTCATTCGTGGCTCAGGCACAGGGTATAAGCCTCCAAAAGTAAAATTAGTGTAAAATTGGCCTTTTTGTAGTTCAGGGACTGCAATGCCTGAACTACCAGACTCTCTACCTGCTTCCTGTCTCCTAAGCAGGGCTCCTGACACAGCACAGTATAAACACCGAGTAAAAGTTCAGTGAATAAAATCTGAGGCCCCCAAGTACTGCCACACAGCACAGAGGTGCTACAAGCTCTTTTAATATTTACTTTCTGATGCCCGCTCACTGCAGGGGTGAGTTTTGAATGGTAAAATGACCCAGAAGTGGTCGTCAGGGGTCACAGGAGCACTCGTGAATCAAATACCACCAAAATTGTTAAAACTTTCCCTCTATGTGTGCACAACTCATTCATGGCTCAGGCACAGGGTATAAGCCTCCAAAAGTAAAATTAGTGCAAAATTAGCCTTTTTGTAGTTCAGGGGCTGCAATGCCTGAACTACCAGACTCTCTTCCTGCTTCCTGTTTCCTAAGCAGGGCTCCTGACACAGCACAGTATAAACACTGAGTAAAAGTTCACTAAATAAAATCTGAGGCCCCCCAAGTACTGCCACACAGCACAGCGGTACTACACGCTCTTTTAATATTTACTTTCACATCACATCTTAAAGCATTCCCCTCATGTGACACTAAAGCGTCAGTACTGGGATTTTAACCTAAGTGTCTGGTGTGGAGCTTAAGCCCACAACTTCTGATCCTCCAACCTCAAAGGCAAGTGTGCCACCCATTGAACCACTGACACTGATAGTGGCTAGAGCAGCTGATGTTTTGTGTGATGCTTTGTAGGCTTTGCCATAAGCTTTTGTGCCATGGGTGTAATGGGCTCAATAATGGAGAACTAACAGAGTAGGATTGGTGTGAGAGTTTGGTATTTGGATTTGAAAGAAGAAGGCTAGAAATTGGACCAACACCCTCATCAGCATCTTCTTTCTTCTTCTTTTTCATGCTCCATATGAGATCAATATGTTTATCATCCCCACAGCTGTGAATATCCTCCTCCTGATCACTTTCATCAACATTGCATTCTTCAGGTTCTCTCTCATCAACTGCTTAAAATTCAATAATTTTTGACTGCTCAAGATCTCTCTCCTTTGTCTCTCAAAAAGTACAGTACTGTACAGATCTGCTTTTCAGCCTCCTGCATTCCTCATCACACACTGCTGATCAACATAAACAGTGAGATTGTTCAGTTCAATTCAGTTTTATTGTTGACAAACAACGTTGTCATTACAAATCATACATCATATAAATACAAAGTATTAAAAAATGGTCAAATGTTGCCACATAATTAAAACACATTTTTTACAAGGTGCAGACTAACTACATAAGGTAGGTACATTCAATCCTGACATAACAATAGAGAGTAAAAATACTTAACTTCTGCAGTTTAAACTGATAGTAAGATTATTGCACAGATTGAAGGGGAACAAGAATGAAGGAGAACAGTCCTCATTCTCTTATTCCACCTAGACAGGCTCTCTAATATTATATATGATGTGAAATCTTTTTCCATTCATTCACTTTGCAGAGCTTTGCCAGATTATCTAACACACTTAGATTGTTAGATTCTAACATATGGTTAACCTGGTATCTGGGTTCCATGTCTAAAGATGCCAGTAGTTCACCCATATACAGTGTCCTCTCAAAATCATATAATGGGCAAAGGATCAACAGATGTACCAGGTTATATTCACCAAGCTTACATCCACAACTTTTTGTTATGCTATTACCAAAGAATTTTCTTAATCTTTGGCTATCATGGTATTTGAATCTGAAGTTTGTAACTGCTTTCCATTTACTCAACAGTGAGACTGAGAATGTAGTTCTGTATCAAAAGGAGGCAGTTAGTGCAGTGGTTTAAGGCTCTGAGCTGCAAATGTGGAGACCTGGGTTTCAATCCCACAGTCCCCACTTGCATGTGTGGTCCTAAGCAAGACACTTAACTTCCTTGTGCTCCCAGGTCGCACCTGTAAACAAGTTTCAGCTTATTGTGTCTCTCCTGGTAAAAAAATTAATAAATAGTAGGACACTAAATATAATGAGACTACAGTAGAATAAATGGAATTATGAATAACCCCTCTATTCTACTCTAGTCTAAATATATTTATTATTTAGTGTCCTATTAAAATACAGGACTACATTCTCAGTCACACTTTTTATGTTGATCAGCAGTGTGTGATGAGGAATGTGGGAGACTATAAAGCAAAGCTGTACAGTATTGTTCTTTACTTGTGAGGTAGGCTGGCAGCTATAATGCAAATATGCAGTGTGGCTTGTGGATGCTGTGTGTTTTGGGTTGGTCAGCCTTGAATAGTGTTGTTCTTTTTATTTTTCAACAGTGATCCAACAAAAATCTCCCCTGCCTTACTCTAAGGGGTGCCTTATAGGGAGTTTACATTGTAAAAAACAGTACTTTTTATAATAGTTAGGAATGGTAAGTTTATTATGCGCACATTTGAGTTCTGCTAGGCAACCCATTTTATCCTACCTGCTCACAATAGTAGGCACCAAATAAGATTCTCATATCTGAACAAGGACCATACACTAATGCCTTATTCTTGTACAATTAAAAAAGAGTCAATTCCTGCTCAGTTTACTTACTATTGTTTATTTAACATGGCATATTATGGGAATAAAAAAAAACCAGACAGGGGAACACTGTAATTTAAGTAAAGCCATACTGGGTACAGAGAAATTGGTCGAACTTTCAAACATTCATTTTAAATGAAGGTAAAAATGTTCCACATAACATCATCAGTTGTAATGTACAGTAGGGTAAAATAGGTCATTTTTTCAGTAAACAGGAAACGTATGGGTATGCCTCAGTCCATCCCTCCAAAATCTAAATGTGCAAGACTCATCATGAATCATTGGGGCCATCAAGTGCTAACAAGCAGTTCTGTCAAGAAAAACAAAAGTGGTGACAAGGGCCAAGTTTTTTAAACAGGGAGTTTCAGATGACCCCGATCTTTTGAACCCTGATTATCCGAAACTCCCTGTTTTATGAACTTGACCCTTGTCACCACTTTTCTTTTGCTTAACAGCACTGCTTGAGTCAACTAGCCAGGATGTTAGCTAAAAGTTTCAGGCCCATGTTACTCAATGATATTGGCCTATAGTTCCCAGTGTAACGGTCATCTTTACCAGGTTTAGGTTTTTGATCCAGGACTCCAGTAGGGTCGGATCTGTAAAACCATGTACATAAACATGATTGAAAAACTGGGTCAGGATAGGTGTGAGCTCCCCTGTGAACATTCTGTAAAACAGATGGGTAAAACCATATGGGCCCGGGCTCTTCCCATAAGTAATCATTAAATGGTTTGAGATATGTCCTATTGAGTAATGGGGCCTCTAAGAATCCTTTTTGTTGTTCTTTGAATTGTGGCATTCCAAGCTGAAAAAGATAACAATGAATATGCTTCTGTACTGTGGAATCAATGGGGTCTGCATGGTACAAGGAGCAGTAATTGTCATAAAAAAATTTTAGTGTGCTCTCTCTAGGTTGGGTAATTAACTGTGAAGTGTCAGTTCCTAATAAACCTATAATAATCTGAAAGACATTTAACCGTCACAACCTTAGGGCAAGGAACTTTTCAGCTCTTTCTCCAACCTCAACATATTAGATTTTGGTCTGATATACAGCTAATTCTACTTCCTCCCTAATAAAAAAATTATACTGATCCCTCAAAGTATTTAATTTGAGCCAAGTAGATTCTGAGGTCTTTGAAAAAAGATTGGCCTCCAAAGTAAGAATTTCTTGTAAAAGGGAAATCTGTGAACTCTGACAAAGTCTTTTACATTTGGTGGCAAGTCTAATATATTCACCTCTAATAACACATTTACTGTAGCAGCCCCCCAAAGAGTATTCGGATAATCTACTAATAATGCATTATGTGCAATGTATGAGGTAATACTAGTATGTATTGTAGACAAAATAACTGAATCCCTCACTAGCTGGTCATTAAACCACCATACCCTATCCTGGGCCTGATTAACACTAAAGGTATATTTCAAAGAGACTGGAGTGTGATTGGAAATTACCTGCAAGAGAATCTCCCATGTAACATTGTCTGGTATATTTTTTTGGAACAATGAAAAATAGTCTATATGAGAAAAAGAGGAATATGGTATAGAGTGAAAAGTATATTGGCAAGTATGCGGGTGAAGTTTTTGCCAAGGTCAATTAAAAAAGAAATCCATAAGTTCCCATAAACTTCTTTGTCCAGGAGTAAGGCCATTATGATTAATACCTGACCTATTTACTGTACATCTGGTTAACAGACCAAATTCCAGTCCCTTCCCAGTAATATAGGAATAAACAATATGGGGCAAGGATGGTGGCCAAGTCAACAAAGAAATGCAGAGTATCTAAGATCGCCTCATACATGGAGCCAAGAAGGAACACTGACTTGCCCAACCACCCATGTAGTAGAATGCATCAACCCTCAGGGTCTTCATGTTCATAAAGTAACTGAAAAGCAATACTGCAAGCAATCTTAATAGCAATGCCACCTCTGCTGGTATTATTGCCTACTCCAAACACCTGTCCAACCCATTCCCTACAAAAATAATGTATAAACACTTTCTTCAAATGAGTTTCTTGTATGCTGTGCTTGAAGACTACGAAGACAATGAAAAATCATATAGCATTTACATTTATCTTGGGTGTTTTTGATATTCCAACTAATAAAACACATAATTATTAAACATAACCATTGACTACAGAGATGAATAAAATATATACAAACAGCAGTTGTTATCGAGTATATAAATGCATTCTTGGAGTACTCTGGGAATACCACCCACCTCCTGAAAACCCACAAATAACAAACAACACCCCAACTCTAAAGAGAAACACCAACCACCAAAAAAGCCTTAAAACTAACACAAAGTACCAACCAAAAAAATGAAACCCCAAATAATGGGCCATAATCCCATTGCCAGTCTCAAGCACTAAATCTCCAGAAAATGTCAGTCCATGACAACAACCTACCTACCTACCGAGGGGACCCTCCACCCCAACCTTCATCCACAATGCCAGGCACCAATGTAATTAATGAAATATTTAAGCCAATAATCTAAACAGCTCTTGCCACTGGACATTAACACATAGAGCATAAGGGGACCCTCAATAATCAGACAGAACAAATTTCTAAGGGAGTAAATGTCTAGAGAAACCCTACATATATCAAGGGGAGATAAAAAAAACATTCTGAGTGCTCAAAATGGATAGAACGATGAGTACTATAGATAGTAAAGTAGTCCTTTAATGTACTATAGATAGTAAGGTAGTCCTTGTATACAAAAAAATAATTGAAAAAAGGGGAGGTGGGGAAAGATACAAATATATGTGACTCTCTGAATTATAACAAAACCTAGATTACAACAGTGCAATGGGCAACCATTATCAAAAATACTTAAGGAATTCCAAGACCCATATATTACTAACTCTGGTGACAAGTACCCATTTTAAAAGGTATTTAATAAACAGTTCTTCTAGCATACATGAATAATGAACTTCCAGTAACCTGATATAATCTTAGAAAATTTCCAAAGGATGTATAAAAATTGAACAAAAAAATGTCTAAAACTGCCCCTATTAATAAAAAAAACACTAATCATTAATAAAGAAAGAGGAATTAGTCTCATTCCCCCAAAATCCTAGAAGAGAAAAACAAGAAAATAAGGGATCCCAGACATTGTTATGAATTACTCCATAATACCCAAACATGAATCATAATTAACTCAAACATCCAAGTAACTACAGTACAATAATGCAAGTCTAACAACAAAAACTGAGACCATAGCATATACATCAACACGACGAGAACCATAACATCACAATGAAATATTTAAGTAACTTATATGCAGTAATCTTCTGATTCAAATTGTCTTTTGCAAGGTATATCTTCTGTTACTGCTTTATTTTTCTCTTTAGCAAAGTGTTTCTTGCAGAGTATATCTTCTGTGAAATTATTACAGGTGGTGCTTAAAGTTTTGTGATTTTTTATCATTAGGCTAAGCAAAGTTACTGTTTGCCCCTATTTTATTTATTTCTTTTTTGCTGAAAATTTTTTTTTTCTCAGAGGTGTTGCAGTCTTCTCACATTGAAGACAGGGATAGTGAGAAAGCAGCTACAGCTGCCTTGAATCAAGGAGGCTATTTTCTAGACTACACTGAACTGAATTATTACTTTTTGGACCTGTGTAAGTAACTAGTATTGATTCTGTTTTTGGGGTGGACTTTTCTTAGTTTTAACTTTAATTTGCCTTGTAGGAACTGTAGCTGGTAGATATTTGCAGTCAGTTGTGACTAGCCCTGTTACTTAGCCTTTGTGAAATAGGTGTCTGAAAGGAAGGAAGGCACTCCCCTGGGTGGAGGGTAAGAGTTGTAGGTGATTGTTTCTGGACAGCATAGGTTTACTCCCACCCATCCTTCCCCTCACCCTACCCACCCCAAGTGCATAAATTCCTTTATAGCAGGGGCTCAGATATCATTTCCTCAAAATTGATAACAACATACACCTGTTTATATCCTTAAAGGCACAGCACACTGAAGAGGGGGTAGAGACACCTACAGGCTTACACATACTAAAACAAGAACAAAAACCAAAAAAGCATCTGTAACTGGAAGGGACACAGACATGTGGGGAGTGGTGCAATGCGCTGGCTGTGGAGCAGCAGTCTTCCGGGAGACATTCTGGAAACTGTGTTGCTGCCCTATTTGCAGGTACCTCTCTGGTCTGAGGGAGGAGGTTGTTCATCTCCATGCTGACATGGCAAGGATTTGGGGAACCTGCTCCCCCACTCAGGGACCACCCAGGTCACCACCACTACCTCAGGGGTTGCCAAGAAAGAGGAGTGGTTGGATCACGGTGGGCTCAGGGAGGGTGAGGGTGGTGGAACAGAGGCGCATCCCTCAGTTGTGCTTGTCCACAATTCATTCACCACCTGCAGTGGAGACCAAGGAGGATGCTGGGAACCTCCACAATGGAGACCTACAGGAGGGTGGTCCAGGACCCCACCGGGGAAGGAAACAACTCCTGGTGGGGGATTAAATTGTTGGGGGGGTAGAATTGGGGGAGGCAGGGAGGGGAAAGGGAGGTAAGGTGCCTGCCCAGTGCCAAGGCTTGGAGTGACAGGAAACGAATCCTCAGGATCATGGGAGCAGCCACAAGGGGGAGGGAGCTGGATGTCATTATCCACCTAGGGACGAACGACCTGGCTGATAATGGGATCAGAGCAGGGCAACAGGAGTTTGTGGAGTTGGGGAGGAGCCTTAGACAAGTAGCACACATGGTAACTTTCTCAGAAGTGCTACCTGTCTATAGCATGGATGAGGCTGGGGCACTCCACACCATGGGATTCAATGACTGGTTGAAAAGCTGGTGCAGAGCTCAGGGATTTGGCTTCACTGAGGACTGGGATCTACTTGGAGGGATGCAGGCCTATACTGGTGTGATGGTCTGCACCTATTCTGGAGGGGAACCAGGATCCTAGGTGGTAGATTTAAATGCTTCAGTGGCAAGCATTTAAACTAGCCATGGGAGAGGCACTGAAGAGGAGAAGGGAAATCCTTGCCCCCCCCAAAATCAGGGTAATTAGAGAGGTAAACACCAAAATAGAGCAGTCGATAGGGAGAAGGAAGGGGTAAATGGAGAAAAAGACAAAGGCACTAGGGACAGGGATTTGGCAAAAAGAAATAAAGCCATAAAAAATGGAGGGTAATGAGTACCAATGCCTGCAATCTAGGTAAAAAGCTCCCTGAAATGGTGGCCTTGAGGGAAGAGGGATGCCTGGATATTGTGGCAGTCACAAAAACATGGTACACAGAGAACCATGACTGCGATGTCAACATACCAGGGTACATAATCTACTGGAGGGACAGGGAAGGAAGAAGAGTAGGAGAAGTAGATCTCTATGTAAAGGAAGGGATAAAAGCAACAGAACTAAAGGGTAAACAGGGAAGAGAGGAGGCACTGTGGGTCACCCTGGAGACTGGAAATGGCTCCACAATCCGCACAGGGGTTGTATACAGACACCTGTCTCGGGGGAGGAAATGGACAAGGAAATGATAGAAGGCATCCTTGGGATGGCAGAGAAAGGGGATATAGTGCTGATAGGGGACCTGAATATGCCAGATGTTGACTGGAGCACTTTTTCTGCAGCCAGATCGAAGAGCAGGGCCATTCTCGAAGCCCTACAGGGGGCATGCCTCAGACAGCTAGTTTTGCAGCCCACTCGGGAGAGAGCAATCTTGGACCTGGTGCTCTCAAATGAGGATGGAGAGAGGATCTCTGATCTTGAAGTGGGTAGCCATCTGGGAACAAGCGACCACCAAACAATGTGGTTCACGATAAACTTAGCTGTAGAGTCAAGCCACACAAAAGTGAAGGTACTGGACTTCAGGAGGGCTAATTTTGTCAAAATGGGAGAGTGCCTCAGAAAAGCACTAACAAACAGGCAAGAAGGTGGGGTGGAGCAACAATGGTGAAACATCAAAACCGCCATCACAGAGACAACAAGTCTTTATGTGAAGCAAATAAACAAATCAAAATGAAAGAAAAAAACACTATGGTTCTCAAAAGAAGTGGCGGGGAAGGTAAGGGAAAAAAAGATAGCATTCAGGAAGTATAAGGAAACACAGAAGGAGCAGGACAGAGAAATGCACCAGTTAAAGCACAAGGAAGCAGGTAAGGCAGTCAGAATAGCAAAGGCCCAAACTGAGGAAAAGATAGCCAACTCGGTTAAGAAGGGGGATAAAACCTTTTATAGGTATATTAGGGAGCAAAGAAAGACTAAGGCAGGGAAACTGAGGCTGAACAATGAGGAAGGCAGTTGGGCTGAGAGCGATAGTGAAAAAGCAGGGATACTGAATGAATACTTCTGTTTAGTATTCACAATGGAAAAGCAGGGGGAAATACCTACTCCAGTCAATAGAAGCACTCTGGATAGGGGGGTTGATATTAGTCCTTTCACAGAAGAAGGGGTTCTGAAAGAACTCTTAAAACTGAAGGTGGATAAAGCAATTGGGCCTGATGGGATTCACCCCAGAATTTTAAAAGAACTAAGGGAAGAACTAGTAACACCACTAACTACCCTTTTTAATAAATCATGGGTGGATGGGGTGGTACCTGAGGACTGGAGGAGGATGGATGTGATTCCCCTTCACAAAAGTGGGAGCAAGACAGAGGCAGGAAACTACAGACCTATCAGTTTGACCTCAGTGGTAGGGAAAATGATGGAATCACTTCTGAAGGAAAGAATTGTTGAGTACCTAGAGGCCAGTGAGGAACAGCACCCAAGGCAGCATGGATTCACAGCAGGAAGGTCATGTCAGACAAATCTAATTGATTTCTTTGACTGGGTGACCAAAGCAGTAGACCAGGGAGGGGCTGTGGACATGGCCTACCTAGACTTTAGCAAGTCATTTGACACAGTCCCACACAAAAGATTAATAAACAAATTAGCCAGCCTGGGAGTGGGTCCTAAGGTGGTAACCTGGGTAAAACACTGGTTGGACAACAGGACACAGCGGGTAATAGTAAATGGAGTCCATAGTGAAGGAAGGAGGGTTACTAGTGGGGTACTGCAGGGTTCAGTACTGGGGCCGGTCCTTTTTAATGTCTTTATCAGTGACATTGCAGATGGACTGGAAGGGAAAGTATGTATCTTTGCAGATGACACAAAGATCTGCAACAAGGTTGATACACAAGGTGGGGTGGAAAGAATGAAAGGGATTTGGCAGGGTTGGATCAATGGTCAAATGTATGGCAGCTTAGATTCAAAGCAAAGAAGTGCAAAGTAATGCATCTGGGAAACAAAAACCCAGGGGAAGAGTGCACAATGGGGGGTGAGATACTGACAACAACAAAAATGGAAAGGAACCTGGAGGTAGTCATATCAGATGACCTAAAGGTGCACCAGCAATGTGAGAAGGCAGTAAGGAGGGCTGGGGGGATACTGGGATGCATAGGGACAGGCATCACCAGTAGAAAATAAGAAGTTGTTGGCCCTCTGTACAGACAGTTGATAAGACCACATCTGGAATACTGTGTACAGTTCTGGAGGCCCCATCTCCGTAAAGACACAGACAGGGTGGAGGCTGTCCAGAGGAGGGCAACCAAAATGATGCAGGGTCTGCATCAGAAGACATATGAAGAAAGACTAAAGGAACTAAAGATGTATAGCCTCGTGGAAAGGAGGGAGAGGAGGGGCATGATAGACATTTTCAAATACCTCAAGGGAATCAGCAAAGTCCAAGAGGGTAGCATCTTTCAGAAAAAGAGATGTGCAACAACAAGGGGTCACAATTTGAAGATAGAGGAGGGGTGGCTCAGAGGTAATGTGAGGAAGTATTTCTTCACAGACAGGGTTGTGGATACATGGAGCAGCCTTCCTGAGGAGGTTGTAGAGTCAAAAACAGTGGGGGAATTCAAGAATGCATGGGACAGACATAAGGCAATTCCAGGGGGGTAGGAGGAAGTAGGCTGTTGGTTAACTAGGATCTGCAGCTTATCCATTAGATAGGGAAATGGGCAGACTAGGTGTGCCAAGCGGTCCTCATCTGCCATCAAATTCTATGTTTCTATGTTTCTGTTTCTTATCAAGTTCTAAGTAAAGAATGGAGACAAAAATGTCCCATTTTAATTACCAATCCAAATGATAAACAACCACCACATAAGAAACATCAACACAGCAAAGCTAGTCCAAGGACTCACATGCACATCCAGGTGCATTGTTCCACATGAAAGTTCTAGAAACCAAGCCATATTAGGCAAAAAAGTGAAAAATTTTATCGCTCTATTTTAAATAAATCTGGGAAAAGGAAGGGAATATCTTGCCATGCATGCTCTACTGAATCATAAGGTTTGTGTGAGCCATTGTGAGATATTTGCATAACATCTTAAAAGAGATGTACGCAGCTATCAATTTAGACAAAATTAGTGCAATATGCAGATCTCTTTTTTCATGCTATTGAGGGAAAGTCCTGGAAGATACAGATGTGAGTATCCTTCCAAGTTATCTCAGCCAATTCTCAAATTTTTCAGAGAAGATAAATTTTATAAAGATAATTTAAATACTTAAAAATAAAAGGATTTGGTTTAGCCCCCTCAGGCGGGGTAAGACTTATAGCTGTATGTGCCTTTTCAGTGATGTAAGATGGGCCATGGGGAGAGGGTTCCACTAAACACTCGCAAAGTCTTTGAGCAAATGTAATGACATTGTGACCCTCGACCTGCTCTGGGAGCCCTGTCACAGCATCGTTGTTGTGTCAGCTTTGCCCTTCCACATCTTCAGGTTTGTTTTCCATTCAACCCAAATTTTGTCTAAGAATAAGCATCTCAGGGTCCTCTCTGCTCCACCAGTCATCAAACGAGCTAAGCCTACACTCGACATCACCCACTCTTCTAGTGACCTCCTCAGTGGCATGCCGAACTGCCATAACATCCTCAGTTAAAGTTAAAATTGCTTCCTTGAGAGGGCCAAATTCTTGAGTAAATTTCTCCTCTGTCAAAGCTTCTGATGACTGTGGTAATCAGCCCAGGACTCTGGTAGGTGACTTATTTCTTTTTAGAAATCCATCCCCTTTTGGGAGTCAGTGGTGGAATATGACATAGAGGTGTGGGTCTCATCTCCACCTCCATATCCAGCAACCAAAATCATTTAGGCAGACTCACTGATTAAAGTGGGTCAACCACAAATAAAACTAAGCACTAAGAACATAAGAACATAAGAAAGTGCTGGCGGAAGGGGACCTTGAAATTCCACTAGTCTGCCCATAAAAGTTACCCCCTCCCAGTTTCTTTACTGTCTTAGGTTTCCACAGTGCCTATCCCATACTAGCTTGAGCTCTCCCACTGTCTTCACTGCCTCAGCCTCTGGGAGCAGACTGTTCCAATGCTCCACCACTCTTTCCATGAAGAAAAACTTCTTGCTGTTTGTTTTGAATCTACCTCCCTTCAGGCGCATATTGTGCCCCCTTGTCTGTGTATTTGTGTTTTCCCTGAGGAAATCCTGTGTTTGTACTAAGTTGATACCTTTGTGGTATTTAAATGTCTCTGTAATATCCCCCTGTCTCTTCTCCTCTCTAGTGAGTACATTCTAAGATGGTTTAATCTTGATTCATACGGTTCTTCATGTAGTCCATGTATCACCTTCGTAGCTCTCCTCTGCAAAGTTTCCAGGTGATCCTTTTCCTTCTTGAGATGAGGTCTCCAGAACTGGATGCAGTACTCTAGGTGAGGCCTCACCAAGGACCTGTACATTTGGACTATCACTTCACTTTTCCTACTTGTGATACCCCTTCCTATGCATCCAAGAATGCTGCTAGCTTTCTAAACTGCCTTTTTTCACTGCCTGGTTGTCCTTAAATTGTCAGATACTAGTACCCCTAGATCCCTCTCTACCTTAGTTTCAGTCAGCTGTTCTCCCCTAGGGTATATTTCCAGCCTAGGTTCTTCCTCCCCAGGTGCATAATTATGCATTTTTTGGTGTTGAATTTCAACTACCACTGTTTTGACCATTTCTCAGGTTTTTTAGATCAGCGATCATTTCTGTGATCCCCTCTTGAATGTCTACCCTGTTACAGAACTTGGTGTCATCTGCGAACAGGCATACCTTTCCTTGCAAACCCTCCATGATGTCGCTGCTGAATATGTTAAAGAGAATTGACCCCAGCACCATTCCCTGTGGGACTCTGATGGTTACCACTCCTTCCTCCAACTGAGTGCAGTTTACTAACACTCTCTTTGTTCTCCCTCGGAGCCAGTTTCTAATCCAGCCTATTATTTTATGTCCCACTCCTTTGTGTTCCAACTTGTTTATCAGCATCCTGTGTGGAACGGATTTGAACACTTTACTGAAGTCCAGATATACTACGTCTACTGCTCCTCCTCCTTGGCCCACCGTTCTGGTCACCTAATTGAATAAATCAGTCATATCCGTCAGACATGACCTCGCTGGTGTGAAGCCATACTGCTTTAGGTCTATTTGGATAGTTGCTTCTAGATGCTGTACAATTGTTTCTTTCAGTAATGTTTCCATGATTTTTCCCACCACTGAGGCGAGGCTAACTGGATGGTAGTTTCCTGCGTCTTCCTTGCTGCTGCTTTTGTGCAGCAGTACCAATGGGGCTTTCTTTCACTCATCCAGTACTGTTCCACTATCCAGTGATTTGTGGATGAATGTCTACTAATGGAGTGGCAAGTTCTTCTCTGAATTCCTTTAGTATTCTCAGGTGGATACCTTCAGGTCCCATAGCTTTGTCAGTTTTTAATTTCGCCAGTTATTTTAGGACTCTTTCAGTTGTGAAGGGGTTGTGGTGGCTTCACTGGTGTGGTGACTAGAGTAGCAAAGAAGAAAACAAAGCTGATAAAAATATAGTGGTGTGGTCGGAGCAGTGGTGGAAGGCTCTCACCCATGGCAGCTCATCACATGACTCTGAAAATAATTCCTTCATAAGAAAAAGAATTTTGGATGTAGTCTTCTTTTAAAACCATTTCAATTGAATAAGCCATAAATCCCTCAGTTTTTGGAGGTAAGGATAAGTTATATATCAAATGAAAGGTCTTAATGAGTACTGTAGGTATATTATGTAATTCTCCCCAATATGTGTAGGGACTTTATAAAAAAAACACAAACATGAAAAAATGCACATTCCCATAGGATAACATTGGAAGTTTAAGAAGTCATAATTCCCTCAATGTTTGGACTTAAGGGGCATCCTATATATCAATACAAAGATCTTAATGAGTACTACACAGGTAACATATATCTCTCAAAGATTTAGGGGCAACATAAAAAATCCATAAAAAATGAAAAATGCAATTTCCCGTAGGATAATACTGAAGCCACACAACAAATGAAAGAAACTGCTGTTTTGGACCTGCGCTTCCACAGCAACTTATATTTATGCATCTATGGAGGGATGGAAGCAGAGGCCACAGGCAAATGAGGACTCAGTTATACTATTTCAAAAAGTAAGGAAATTCATTGCAAAAAATGTTGTTAATTCCCCAGTTAAGTTTAAAGCCACAAAAGTTAGGAACTGTGGTATTAGGGTTTCCAACCCTAACACTCCACCCCCATCCTGCATGCAGTAACAGGAGAAACAATTACAGTTCACCCTTTACTGCATCTTTACAAATCAGGTGTTGGGTGTGCCTCGAGTTTGTCAACCCTAACACTTTTAGTCATAATAATAGCCAGTTCAGGCACTTTAAATGCTTTACTTCTCAGATTTACCATTGGGCGGTGCAATGGATTCTGTTTATTTTGTTTTTGTTATATGCCACAAACCAGTAGCACCCTTTAGCAGAAATGTGAATTGAATTTTGTGAGCAATGTAAAGGTTAGACCATGTTAGTTTTGGAATGTGTCCCTGGAAAGTGATCTCTCTTTCAAAACTATAAAAAAAATTTGAAATGCCAACAGTCAGCACAGTCTACATACAACACCTTACAAACTGCCAAAACTGTTCACAGAAGATGTTTTTACTATATCAGTCCCACTCACAACTCAGGCTGTCAACCCCTGTACCTTGGACCAGCAATTCTGACTCCTGAGGCTGCCAGCAAAGTCCATCTCCCTGATCTTCAACTATACAACCTCCTGCTCTCTAACTGCCACAGTCTTCTCTGACTTCTTTCATAACCCCTGATTTGCACTGATGGACTGCCACGCTGATACATTGACACACAGATGCACTGATGTATAATGTCAGCATCAGTGCTTGGTCACTTTTTGCTTGATCATCCTAACCAAAAGAGTAAAACATAATGTTGCTTTTGAATAAAAAATGGCAACACAGCATAACTTAACCTAAACCTTACATAAATTAAATATGCCACAGCCCTGCCTGAGAATATCTAACATTAAATCCTTTACTAAAAACATTTCAGACAAACACACAAATATGACCCAGAAATAAGAAATTATAGATTTAGCATTAGAAAACTGACAAGGCAAATTATGGTCCGGAATAGCATGAGTATAATAATCACATTTAATGGCATGTTAGCCTGTATGGACAGGGAATATAAGTCTAACCACTAATAAAACAAGCACGCACTTAATATTAAAAGACAGAGGGCTTGATTTCCAAAGGGTGATACAGGGCTTGTGTCAAGCCTTGCAGCAACTCCATTCTTTGGTGCAGCTGTGCCAAACTCCTTTGATGTAACTATATCTGATTTTAGTACAACGGGAGCACCTGCAACAATTTTCTCAAGTTATAGCAGCTTGCACCAAATCTGTGGTGGAAGCCCCATAAAATGGGTCCCCCAAAAGGCACAAGTTAGAACAGGGAAAAGCTGGTCTAACTTGTGGCATTTGGTGGTTGGGATAGGAAATCCCAGTTGGCAGCTATGATAATACTGCAAGCCCTCTGAGTCAAACAATCGGTGCACCAGAGGCTTGTGGCATTCTTAGGGCTCTGACAAGAGACTTTGACTATCTTAGATAGTTATGTTTAAAGGCAACAGATTGAAAGAGAAGTTTAAGACATGGAGTAGTAGTAAGGGGACCATACCCTGGCATAATCCACCATTTTGTTCAAGATCAAGTGGGACATGCACTCTATTGTCGCCAAATGGCCTACAGTCTGCAGCCATACATTATGAGATGGAATATCTGCTCTTCTTCATCACTGAAGTGAAAGTCTTTTGGCTATTAAAGTGGCTGCAATCGCCAATCATACCGTGGGGTCTGATGGAGAGATACTGGCTTGGATAATGCTGAATAGTACCAAGGGGCTGTCCATTTGCAGGTGTTCCAGGAAGACCTTTTTACTGAAGGCCAGGATTTGATACCAAAAAAGGATGGATCAGGTGACTTTTACACAGGATATGGGACAGTGTACTGGAATGAGAGTTGCATTTCTAGCAGGTATCATGTGACATGACATCCACAGTTTTAAGGACTTGAGGGGGTTATATACACCATTGATAAAGAATTTTAAGCTGGATTAATTGGGCCTTAATATCGCTACAGGCCATGTGGGCTCTGCACCAACACCTGTTCCAGGTCTGATCTGGCATGAGATTGTTAAATTCAATCAAGCACTTTTCACTGCAAGAATTAGTGGTGTCTGAGCCAGCAACTTGTAAGAGCCTGTATATCATCCCTGCTTAGCCCCTAGAGCTGCAAATCCATTTCTTCCATGAGATGGAAGGTTTCAGGGATACCAGGGACTGGTAAGTTTGGAGAAGAGGCATTAGTAAGGATCAAAGCTGGAAATAGCACCAAATGTCCCATGAAGGGAGGTCATACTTAGTTTTAGGTTTCTCTTAAAAGAGGAGATAAGTTCGGTCAGGAGGACACAACTGCTGGATTTGGTGAATTCCAGCTTTGTTCCAGGAGGCCCAGGAAAAGGCTTGAGGGTTAATAATGAGGATAGAGTTGTGCCAGAGGGGTGCAAAGGACAAAGGGGGTGAGATCATATCCATGGCAGGATTTGATACCAAGAGGGATGGATCAGGTGGCTTTCATGCAGGATATGGGACAGTGTGCTGGCATGAGAGTTGCATTGCTAACAGGAATCATGTAACAGGAAATCCATGGTTTTAAGGACTTGAGGGGTTATGTACCATTGATGAAGTATTTTGAGCTGGATTAATTGGGCCTTAATATCACTACAGGCCATGTGGGCTCTGCACCAACACCTGTTCCAGGTCTGGTCTTGCATGGGATTGTTAATTCAGCCAACCACTTTTCTCTGCATGAATTAGTGGTGTCTGTGCTAACAACTTGTAAGAGCCTGTATGTCATTCCTGCTCAGCCCCTAGGTGTGCAAATCTATTTCTTCCATGAGATGGAAGGATTCATGGATACCGGGGACTGGTAAGGTTGGAGAGAGGCATTAGTAAGGATCAAAGTTGGAAATAGCACCAAAAGTCCCATGAAGGGAGGTTATACTAAGTTTTAGGTTTCTCATAAGAGCAGAGATAAGTTCAGTCAGGAGGACACAAGTCCTGGATTTAGTGAATTCCAGTTTTGTTCCAGGAGACCCAGGAAAGAGTCAATGGTCAATAATGAGGATAGAGTTGTGCCAGAGGGTTGCAAAGGACAAAGGCAGTGAGATCATATCCTGGGCAGAAGTGAATTTTACCCAGTAACCCACTGAGGGGCAAATTGTAGGAGGGAGCATGGGTGGATTATGTGTTTTTGGAAAACAAGGCAAGAAGAGGGTTTGAACCCAGGAATGCTTTGTCCTTGATAGACACCAAGAGTGGAGTATGGGGTGTAATCATGGTAAACCATTGTACAATCTGAGCAGAGATGAAAGCAGTATGATACTACTTGAAATTAGGGAGGCACCAACCCACTCTGGACCAGTGTTTTCTGAGTTTGTCCCTATTAAACCAAGGAGGTAATTTTCCAACAGAAATTACCCCCACCAGTCGGTCAAGTTTCTTAAACTAGAAATCTGATATGGACACAGGTTGGTGTGGCAGGAGATGTTCAGTAGCACATTGGGAGATAACATACCTTGAAGGAAGTTATCTTTCAAGTGAGTTACAGATGTGGTTCCTTCCATCATTCAATTGGCAGGGACTATATCTTTGAGACAGCAGGTTATAGTGAATCCTTAACATGAGATCACTTGTTCTGCCCGTTTCTATTTTGCATCTTGAAATAATGTGGAAGTGCGGAGTGGGATAAGAGGGAGAATTTCATATTTAGAATGGTTAACTTTGGGACAGGTTACTTTCATGAAGGACAGTAAAAGGGATTGCAGCAGTCAAATCACATGAGAGGCATCTAGAGTAAGAATAAAAATATTGTCTCTGTATAGCAGGAAGTTGTGAAGCAAGTAGTTCATTGGATTCCCTTTAATGTTAGGGTGGAGTCTAAGGGACATGACCAGGGGTTATTTTGCCAGCAAAAATAAAAGAGGGGACAGGGAATAGCCCTGTCAGGTGCCCCAGAAGAGGGTGAAGGGCTGGGAGAGAAGGTTGTTAGTAAGAACCATTGCCCTGGGTCTGTATGTAGGGTATGGGTTCCTGACAAGAAATATGAGCCTAAACAAGTTCTGCATAGGACAACAAGTTAGAATAGCCATTCGATAGAATTGAATGTCTTTTCAAAGTCAATAGAGAGTGCAGCTGCTGGGGCGGGGGGAATTGGGCCAGATGGTGCAAATCAAGATAAATTTAAGAAGGATGCAACAGGGTCTGCACTTAGGCGACCTTTTACAAAACCAGCCTAGCAGGGCTAGACTAAAGAGGGTAGAATCTGTTCCAATCTGGTAGTCACATTTTGGAAAATATTTTGGGATCTGAGTTAATAAGTGAAATGGGCTGTAATTAAAAGGGGAGCTACAGTTTTTACCTTGTTTGGGTAGAACAGTAATAACCACTTTTTTGGATGTGGCAGGGAGAGTCTGATATGATAAATAGTATCCAAATGTCTGCATTAAAAGTGGGGAGAGGGTATACTGAAGTACCTGACAAAAAATCAATTGGGAAGCCATTCCCTCCAGGAGATTTGTTTATATTAATAGAAACAGTGGCTTGAGATGGTCAAGAAAAGACACAATTTTGTGTGGTGTAGGATGCACTTCAGATGTGTAGGGGGAGCATAAAAATCTTTCAGAATAATATTGATCCCTGGAGAGTCTGTATTCAGGTGTCCAGCAGAGTCCTGTAGCCCTGGGGTATGCCTGTCTGCCTGTATCTTTTTAAGTTTGTGAGCAAGGATTTTGCTAGACCTCCCTCCCTTCCCCAGTATCTATGTTGGGTACAAATAAGTGCTAATTCTGCTTTTCTAGAGTAGTGGGAATTAAGCTGGGTCCTAACCTTAATCATATCATTTGGGTCCCCTCTCGGACTGGCTTTATATTTGTCCTCCAGGTCTTTAAGCTGTTTTTATAAAGTTTCAACTTCTTTCTGTCTATTTTCTGCCTATTACCACATATCCAATAGTAAGTCTCTTAAGGTAAGCTTTTCTTGTATCCAAAAGATGTTATCTTTAATTTGACAATTATCATTATAGCTCAGGCATTCTTAAATTTTACTTTTAACACAGGGGATAAAATTGGGGTCTTGGAGAAGTAATGGATCAAGTCTCCATGAGAAGGACTTTGTGGATGAAGGTCCCCAAAGGATTGTTAAGGCAATGGGGGCATGATTGAAAATAATTATAGGGTATATGTGAGCATAAATGGTTTACTGCATAGGGGGTTGGAGAAGTGAGCCATACATCCATCTGACTGAGGAAATGGCATACTAGTGAGTTGTATGTAAAATCCCTGATGCCTACGTGTGTGAGCCTCCAAATGTCTGTCAAGGAGTGCTCGTGAAGCATAGCTTTAAGAGCAATGTCCCCTTTGTTGTGGGTTTCAGCAGTCTGTCTAGTTGTGGGTCCAGAATTAGACTGATATCAACCCATGAATTACTGGTAGGCTTAGAGACTTGCAGCTACACTGATATCTAGATAGGGGGTGCTCAACAACAAAAAATGTGTTTGCATGGCAACTGGTACTGGGTACAGCTGAGCCTTACTTTGTTCTGGGACAAGAGGACAAGACACTCAGGGACAGCAGGAATATAGAATGTGGGGAGAGATGCAGTGAATAGTTGTGAGGCATCAGTCTTCAGGAATACCTTCCGGAGACTGTGGTGCTACCAAATCTGTGTGCACCTCTCTGGATTGGGTGGAGAAAGTTCTAGACTCTTGGATGCATTCATTATGAGTCAGGAGGAAGTCACTAGACTTGGGGCAGTGTTGATTAAAGGTTGGGTGAGCTTTTCTTCCACCCAGGGATCATCAAGTCTGACACTATTACCTCAACAGTTGCCAGATAGAAGGAGCAGCTGGATTACAGTGGACTCAGTCAGGCAAGGAGTGGTGGGATCTGTAAGACTCGGGGGAGTTACAGGCACATTCCTCAATTACAGCTGGTTCCACTGCAAAATTTCTAAGCCTCTCTGATGGAGTGGAATTGCCAAGAGGCACCCATGCAGGTGACCAAGGAGAATGTGGGAGCCCTCCCAGGTGGAGACCTCAAAGTGGGTGGAAGAGGACCCCAGAGAAGGAGTACGTAACTTCTGGTGAGGCACTCAATCATCAAGGAGGTAGAGATGGGAGTAAGAAAGGGGAAGAGAGGGAGGTCAGGTGCTTACCTATCTCCACAGCATGAAGGTATGGGAAGTATATCCTACAAATTGCTGGGGCAGTTGGAAGGGAGGGGGAGCTACTGTAGATGTCATTCTTCACCCAGGTATGAATAACATGGCTAAGGATGGGGCAGATACAGTGCAGGGGGAGTTTAGGGACCTGGAAAGAAGTCTTATACAGGTGGCACACTCTGTAGCATTTGCAGAGGTACTGCCTCTCTCCAACAGTTGGAAGGTGAGGAAGCTCATCACCAATGCCTTCAACTCATGGTTGAAGGAACTGAGAATAGTGGAGGGGAACGGCTATATTTGGGAACTGAGTGCTCACCTGGTAGGATAAGAGCCTATAGTGGAGATGGCCTCCATCCATCAGGGAGTGGAACACAGTTCTCAGTCATTGTTTTAAATGTTACTTCAATGAGCATTTAAACTAGCAGAAACTGACCCTTCCCCAGGCTGAGATAAGGAAATCTCAAGGGGCTAGAGAACTACTATGTAGCAAGTGAATCAAGGAAGTATGGGGTTAGCTGAGGGGGAAAAGGGTCAGAAAAGAAGAGTGTAAAATGGTTCAAAAAAGGAAAAAGGAGCTGGCCCAGTGGCATAGAGAGTTGAGGTCCTGGTGCCTTACCTCAAACCACACTGGTGACCTGGGTTAGGGAACAGACTCAAGATGCCAGGGGCTGGCACGGGAAGGAGAGGATTGAGCATCTGTAGGACTGCTCTCCTCTTCTGGGGTGGGTAGTGGGTCAAATACGCACTGCAGTGGCCTCTGGTGGAGACCAGGAGTTCTGCAGATGCACATAGGAGGAAACAGTAGAAAAGCTGAAAATCTGCTTCGCAACAGACTGGATGATGGCTGCCAGTCCACCGCTGCCTCCAATGCTTTGAAAGAGGCCTTTCACCTCAGCAGCATCCTGGGGCCAAGTATCTGTGCTGGGGGCCCCCCCGGTGCCTTCCTCTGCAGCCCGAAGGAGTGGTGGGTCATGAGGCATGAGAGGAGAAAAGAGATAACACAGATAAAAAGGAAAAGGAAAAAGGGGGGCCGACCCAGTAACACAGAGGTTTGATATGCTGGTCTCCTTACCTCGTGGTATGCTGGTGACCTGGGTGCAGGAAAGACCTCAGGTCATCGGGGTGCCAGCATGGAGGGAGGGTGGAGCAGGATTGAGCATGCTGATGGGCAGCTCTCCTCTTCTGAAGGCGGTGAGGGTGGGTTGGCTTCCCTCTTCATAGTTCCACTCCCACTGGTGGTGGAGGTCTGGTGGGTAGCGTAGGAGAGGAATGGGTGGCAAACAGTTATGTGAGGTGGAAGGGGCTGAGCTAGCACAACCGGGTGCATGTGTGCCTCCACATGCTCGCATGGCCATGTGCTATAGCCTTGGGGGGGGTAAGGGGAGAAAACCTGTAAAAAAATACCTATATTTCCCCCATCACCAGTTGGTTGGAGGAGATGATGGGGGCTAAATTGCTATATTAAAAAAAAAAGGAAAAAGGGGGAAGCAACAAGCAGAGAGCTAGCAGAATCTGGAAGGCCATGTGCCCTAATGCTAGAAGTCTGGGAAATAAGATTCCAGACCTAGAGGCCATCATGGTGGAAACCTTCCTGGATATCTTGACCATTACCGAGTCATGTTGCATGGACAACCATGACTGGGACATGGTCATACCAAGCTACACAATGTTCAGGAGGAACAGGGTAGAAAGAAAGGGAATGAGTGGTGCAAGCATAAAAGCAACAGAAATAGAGGGAATGCAGGGAGACAGAAGTGCTGTGGGTTACCCTAGAGTTGGGAAATGGAGCCACTATTCAGACAAGGGTGATCTACAGGTCTCCAGCAGAGGAGATGACTTAGATAAGAAAATGTTAGAAGCAACTGGCAAAATGGCTAAAATGGGTGAGGTGTTGCTGCTGGGGGACTTCAGTCTACTAGATGTGAATTGAAGTCTCCCTGTGACAGCTTCGGACAGAAGTAGGGGCATCCTGTATTCCCTGCAGTGGGTGTTCCTCAGGCAACTAATCAGTGAACTGACTCGTGATGGGGCAATGCTTGATCTGGTGTTCACAAACAGGGATAGTGTTGTGGACATCAAGGTGGGAAGTCATCTGGGGACCAGTGATCACTGTACTGTATGATTCAATATAGCAATAGCTACGGAATCCAACCACACAATGGCGAGGGTCCTGGACTTCAGAAGAGCTGATTTTACTAAGATGGGTAAATGCCTTAGAAATGACCCAGAAGGAGAATAGGACCTGGAAATGGTGGAGGAAAAGTAGTCCAAAATAAAAAAGGGCATGGTGAAAGCAATAAGTCTCTGCATCAAGCAGGTAAGTCAGAGACACAGGATACTGCTATGGTTTTCAAATGAGGTAGCAGAAAAGGTAAAGGCTAAAAAGGTAGCATTCAAAAGATACAAGGAGACTCAGAGTAAGGAGGATAGGGAAGTGTAACAGGAAAACTGACAGAGGCAGGCAAAGCAGTAAGGAGTGTAAAGCTGCAAACCAAGTAAGAATAGCTCAAGGAGTTTCAAAAGGGGACAAGCCATCTTTTAGGTATGTTAGTGAGGAAAGGAAGACAAAGGGAGGGAGTGTATGGTTAAAGAAGGAGGGGGTGACTGTATAGCGGGGATCAACAAAAGACAAACATTCTGAACAAACATTTCTGCTCAGTATTCACAGTAGAATGAGAGGGGAGGTATGTCAAAAAGGCACCAGGAACATTGATGAAAGGGAAGTGGACACCAGTCTATTTTCTGAGGAGAATGTCTGGAAAGCACTAGCTAACCTGAAGGTGGATAAATCTGTGGGGCCAGACAGGTACATCCAAGGGTGCTGAAAGAGCTCAGGGAGGTACCAGCTGCACCTCTGACAGATCTGTTTAACAGATCACTGGAGACCAGCGCGGTCCCAGGGAACTGGAGAAGATCAGAGGTAGTTCCACTTCACAAAAGTGGTAGTCAGGAGGAGATAGGAAACTATAGGCCTGTCATCCTGACATTGGTGGTGGGTAAGTTAATGGAAACACTGCTAAAGGAAAGGATTGTGGAAGATCTGGTATCAAACAGATTGTAGAATTCAAGGCAGCATGAGTTCATGAGGGAAGGTCATGCCAAACAAATTTGATAGATTTCATTGACTGGGTGACCAAGGAGTTGGATCAGGGAGGGGCACTGAAAGTAGTCAACTGCACTACAGCAAGGCTTTCAACACCATTCCTCATAGGAGATGGGTAAACAAGTTGCGGAACTTGCGGGTGGATATTAAGGTGGTAACATGGGTAAAAAAACTGGTTAGGGGACAGAACACAGATGGGAGTCATAAACAGAGTTCACTCTGGGGATCACGTGATGGCAGCCTAGGAAGAACAGCTCATTTAGTCAGCTCCATTCTCAGCCCGGATTAACAGCCCTCAATCTGAGTAAAGTAGTGTTCTTCTGAGCCATAATTATTGGTGAAGTGCTGGAGTCGCAGTCTCCGATAGTTAATACTATTGAAAATGGAAGCTTATGTTAAAAAATTGCCGGTAAAACATACGCTGCCTCCGTCCCCAGAGAAAGAGCAGGCCGCAAAGCGCCCTCGCCAGGGACCCAGCAAATCAGCCTCGGGGCCTTCAGCATTAACGGAGGAAAGGTTCTTAGAGATTTTTTGCTCCGCTACAATCATCTATAGAGGAGATTTCATCTGAGATTCAGTGTTTTAAATCAGCATTGAATACCTGAATACAAGAGTAGGAGATAATGAGGTTAAAATAAAATCCATAGAATCCAGAGTCGACAAGCATGATTTGGAACGGGCCTCACTTAATAAGTGTATCAAGAAAATAGAGGAAAAGCTCGAAGATTTGGAGGGGCGGAGCAGGAGAAATAATCTAGTCATAATTGGAATCCCTGAAAAAGAGGAAGGTACAGCAACTATACAGTTTGTCCAGAAACTTTTTGAAAAGGTGGCGGGTCCACCCCCAAATGATAGCTACATGGTGGAAAGGACATAGATCGCTTCCCCCCCCCCGGGTGCTCCGTCGAGGCCGATTATTTGTAAGCTTCTAAACTATCTGGATAAACAGCATATACTGGGCAAAGTTAAGGCGTTGCAAGAAATTTCCTGGGAAGACAAAAAGATCAGAATTATTCACTATCTGCCTCATTCTGTGCGGCTCAAACGTCAAGATCTGCATCAAGTTGTTTCCAAACTAATAGCCTCGGGCTTTCATTTTAGGGTCAGATACCCAGCTTCGCTCCAAGTAAAAATAAAGGATCAATGGCAAATGTATGAATCAGCAGAGATCGCTCAGGTTGAACTTAAAAAAGCCTTGCCAGAGTTGTTTAAGTAAGGTATCGAGGGTACGAGAAGTCAGGCAGAGCACCCTGTAGTTAAACCGGGGAGACTTCACAAGGATTAGCATGCTTAAAAAAACGGTAGTATGCTTACTAATGTGCACTTGTATTTTATATAATCAGAAGGAGGCTACCACTATAACTGAAACATTTCAGATAATTAAAACTATAAGGATATAAGAGTCTCGCCATCTGAAAACTCGTTTTGCCTATAGCTGTCAGCCTAGTAGGTCGGCGAGTGGGAAAACAGTTTATGACTAGTGCAGCAATGTCCTTAAGCTGTCTACTGTTTCGGGGGATCGCATAAGAGTTTATTCCAGAAAAGATTCCCAGAATTGGTCAAAAGAAGATCGAGTGGTGCACCCAGGCTGTGTCAGGAAATCGGTTGTACAGCGGAGGGTTATGACATCGGGGACAACATAGGCAACAAGGACGTGGACTTTCTTATTGGAGAAGATTTCCAGGTTGGCATTGGTTCTGCGTGAAGTGGTATCCATGCATCCCTGCCTTTGGTGGAATCGTAGTGGGCAACATAAAGGCAGTCTAAAAGTTGTGGCAATCTGACCTTCCAGAGTGTCTGACAGAGTTTACAGTATCTGAAGCGATCGGCTGCCACATCAGAGGGCAAGGAATGCAAACTATATCCAGTGCTGCGGTCCTAAACTGGTTAACGTTTTATCAGACTCTCAGGTATCAGAGCTACAAGATGGATCGTCAGTGCACCGGAGATTGAGCAGCAGCGAGGTTTGCAGATGATTCTAAAACCCCGAAAATGGCAGTGACAAGTGTCAACATTTAAGATTAATTATGCAATCTTCCCAGAACCAATCGTTACTCTCAGAAATTGCTATTGCTGGATGCTTATAGACAGATAAGTCCTGTTAACCTGAAATGCTCAGACAAATTTCTTCACTGAGAGAAGAAGGGAAATGTGTAACGAAATGAAACCATTCCATACATATCTTTCTTTCTTAAATCTTTAATGCCTGGGGAAATGTCAGGTCGTCTTGAGTTGTGTTAAATGTACAAGCTGACTGCAATGTATGTGGCATAATTACTACTTGTTATGCAGTTTAAAGGTTGATGTTTAAAGCTTTTCCTTTTGGTTTTTCTTTTCTTATGGGAGATTGTAGTAGGTAGTTTGCCCATTTCTCCACTGGAGGGAGATATTGTTGAAGGAACGGGTTCGTTTACCTCTTAATAGAATATTACCAACATGTTTTCAGATGATATTGATATAGTAATGAACAATTAGCTGTTTTTTTTATGCATTTAAGTCTGACTCTTAGGCACCTTGTTTTACATCCTTCAATTAGAGGAAGTAGTGAGGGCTGAAAATGATAGGATTAATATTGTTAATAAGATTAGAAACTGGGCTGGTGGAGGAGCTGTGATGTACCTGGGCTTGTAATTACATCACAAGGCGTAGTGAGGGATGCAGTTGTTAGAACTGGGGGTGTTAGTGAAAATTAGGGGGCTGGGTTTTTATGGAAGAAAGGGTCAGAGTGCAGCATCACATACTATATGCTGGGAAGACATGGACACTGACTCTAACTGAGAGGTATATACTGAAGGAGAAATGCAAAAGGATGTTACTATCTATACTTAAAGGATGGTGAAGGGGGGTATCAAGTTTGTGAGTTGGAATATCAAGGGAGCTAGGGACAGATGCAAAAGGCAAGTTGTATTGAAACATTTATCGACTCTTAACTGTGACATAGTATGTTTGCAAGAAACACATTTATACAGAGAAGATGTCAGGTTATTCACTAGACACTGGGTAGGTCAAGCATTTGGAGCAGGCATATCTTCGAATAAAGGCGGGGTGGCCATAATACTTCATAAAAAGATCCCCTTCCTGCTTGAAAAGGAAATCTGGGATATGCAAGACCAGTACATTTTCATAGTTGGTACCTTAGCCTCTGAACGAGTGGTTATTGGGTCAGTCTATGGCCCCAATATAGACTCCCCACAATTCTTTTTACAACTGCTTGACACTTTGAACAATTATGTTTCTTTGAAATTGTTTATAGGAGGGGATTGGAATATAACACCACATCTGTACCTTGACAGAACTGACAATAAACGTGTAGGACTCTCCCCCGCTCAGAGAGCCCTGAGGGAGGTGATGGAGTGTTTGGGACTTATAGACATTTGGAGACTGACCAATGAGAAAACGAGGCAATATACCTTTTTTTCTGCCCCACACAAATCTTACTCTAGAATTGATTATTTCCTAGTTAGCATTAGTGTGCTTCCATTGATTTTAGATGCTAGTATTAACCCCAGGGTCATATCTGACCACTCTCCAGTCTCTATCCTGTTTGAACCAAGTTACAACATTAAAAATGATTTTATGTGGAGATTCAATAATCAGTTGCTTCAGGAATCCTTCACTCAAGGACATCTGAGGAACTTTATAACTAATTTTCTCTCCACTAATCTTGATACAGTTTCTAAAGTAGATATCATCTGGGCAGCTCTAAAATGTGCGATTAGGGGTGAGTGCCTTAGAATATCCTCCATTAGGGCTAAGAAAGCCAGGATCCAGTTAAGCGAAATTATGAATGCTATTAAGGTCCTTGAAAATAATATTACATGGCATTCAATTGAGGCAGACTGGATTAAACTGCAACAACTTCAAACTCAATATTCGGCAATTATGATGCAGAAGGCAGAATTAACCCTTCGTAGAACTAAAATAAAATATTTGGAGTCTGGAGAAAGGGCAGGGAAATTACTAGCTCTAAAATTAAAGCAGTTAGACTTGAAGCGATTCATAGCAGCACTACAAAAAGATAGTGGAGATACGGTAGTAAGGGACCCAAAGGAAATTGCTGCCACATTCAGAGAATACTTTCAGCGGGTTTACTCTAATGGGTCAATGGAAGGAGCAACCACTGCGGAAATCCGGGAGTTTTTAAGCCCAATACCCCTAAATAAGATTGTGACCCCTGAAGTAAAGAAGTTAGGATCCCCGATACAAGAAGCTGAGGTAAAATCAGCGATTTCTCAACTTGCTGGGGACAAATCCCCTGGGCCCGATGGTCTAACTACTAATTTCTATAAAGTTTATGTGGATATCATCAGCCCAATTATAACCAAGGTATATAATTTTTGGTTTAAAGAGGGGCTCTCTGAACATTATTTTCTAGAGGCTCTCATCACTCTTATTCCTAAACCAGGGCGTGATCCTGTTCTCCCTAGCAATTATCGTCCCATATCACTTTTAAATGTTGACTTCAAAATACTGGCTAAAATTTTATCTAATCGCCTTGGCCCACTAATGAATAGTCTAGTTAGTGATGTGCAGGTGGGATTCATGAGCGGCAGAATGTCGAATAATCATTTACGCAAGCTTCACCATATAATTGCACACGCTCAAAGCTTCCACTCTCCTGCGGCATTACTCGCATTGGATGCTGAGAAGGCATTCGATCGAGTGTCCTGGGACTTTTTATTTGAGGTGCTCGCCAAATTGGGATTACCTAAAGATTTCCGAAATTGGGTCCGGATTCTATATAGTACACCATCAGTACGGATATGGTGCAATGGTACACTGTCAGCTAGCTTTCCATTGGCATGTGGCACAAGGCAGGGATGCCCGCTATCCCCGCTCTTGTTCAACTTATACCTTGAACCCCTGATTCGCAGGTTAATAACATCACATGAGCTTAAGGGAATTAAACTGGGAAATAAATGATACCTAATCTCAGCCTATGCGGACGATCTACTGATACATTTGGAAGACCCAGAAAATGGCATACTGTTAATTTTAAAGGAAATAGCAAGATTTTCTAGAGTCTCTAATTACAAAATCAACATTTCCAAAACAAAGCTTTTCCCACTGAGTACTAGATGTTACTCTAATATAGCAAGGGATAATGGTTTGTCTTGGGAACCAAAGATGTTGACATATCTTGGTATTAAGGTTACCAGAGGAATAAGTTCAATGATTAGAGAGAATCTCCATAGTCTTGTTAAAATTATTAAACAGGACCTATTCAGATGGAACCTAATGCCTTTGTCATTATGGGCCAGAATAGAAATGGTCAGAATGAACATATTACCCAGAATCTTTTACCCATTAAACATGCTGGGCTGTTACCTACCCAAGGCCTGGTTTGAGAATTTACAAAAAGCAATTAATGTATTTTTATGGAAGGGGAAAGCGATTAGGCGTTCATACTTAAAACTCACAGGTCCAAAGAGGTCGGGAGGCCTTGCCCTCCCCTCCTTTTTTAAATATTATATTGCTTCACATATTAGTAAAATAGTACAATGGCACAAGTTGGGTACACCACCAGCCTCAAACTCCTATGTGCCTTACTGGTTCTACATTGAGAGAGACCTAGCTCTTAAATACTTGATCTCTTTAAATACGATTGCCTATACTACTATTAAATTCCTTCCTAAACCACTGAAAGACACACCTATAGGGTGGTCTCTTAAAGTTCTGTAGCAGGTTCAGAAGCTCCTTAAAGTGGATTGGTGGAATTCACCAGAACAAGCGGTGACACGGAATACACACTTTTTAATACAACGGGCCCCGATCCCGCCTAGATTCTGGAATCCATTAGAGGGTTTAAAACTAGGGGACCTGGCTCCCCAGGGGAAACTAATGTCGTATGTGCATGCATGTACAAAATTTCCAGAATTAAAGGGGCATTACTTCAAGTTTCAACAAATTTGTAACGCTATAAAGACCCATTTTTATAAAAGAGAAACAGGGATACAAAGCAGGGTAGAGTTATCATTACTACTCAAAGTGGCCGACCAACACCATTCTGTTTCTAGAGTTTATAATTTACTGCAAAAAATAGATGGGAATCTTCCTTCTGGTGTCTGTTATTACTGGACGCAAAGATTAGGTGTGGTGGAAGACAAGGGAATATGGGGACAGATATGGGCTAACAACCATAAAAATATCAGACAGGATAGATATAAACTTCAGCAATTTAATATTATGCATAACATGCTACTACTCCTGTAAAACTCTACAGAATGGGCAAATTACTGTCACCCTTATGCGCTAGATGTGGAGTCATGGAAGGTGACTTATACCATGTATTATGGGAGTGTGTTAAGATTCAACCCTTTTGGAAAGCAATTAGTGCCTCATTATCACAAATAGAAGGTATAGATGACCTTTTTACGCCAGAAATCTGTTTACTGAATAGTTTTCACACTGGCGCGACTAAACATAAAAAATTGTACATGGGCATCATATCAGCCACAGCAAAGGCTGTCCTTTTGAGACACTGGAAAGACATGACTACCCCATCAATTATAGAATGGTACAGGGAGATGATGCTGGCCTTACAGTTGGAGTTACATATAGCCAAGATGAGCAACAGGGCGCAACAATATGATTCCACATGGGGACCACTGAAAGCCGTCTTGTCTACATGGCAGAGTTAAGATTATCTAATCACAGATACCGCCCCTTTTATTGGAAGTATTAGTGTTCTATGACTCCCCTACCAAGAAGAGTTTTAGGGCTACCTCAGTTAGTTGGTGGATGCTTCGGAAGGTTTGGGGGGGTGGGTAAAGGGGGAAACTATTATGCTGGTTAATTGTTCTAGCCTTTGTTAATTTATAGTTATTATTTAACGGGCACAGCAGTATGTCAGTATGTTAATGATGCATTCAATGTGCTAGTGTATGCTTGCAATACTCTGTACAACCTATGCCTTATTAAGATTGTCAATAAAATAAACTGAATTAAAAAAAAAAAAACAGAGTTCACTCTGAGGAACGGAGGGTGAACAATGGGGTAACTCAGGGATCAGTGCTGGGACAATTCCTCTTCAATGTCTTTATAAGTGGCATAGCAGAACAACTGGAGGGAAAGGTCTGCCAATTTGTGGATGACACCTAAATATGAAACAGACTGTGCACTCAGGGTGGTGGTAAGGATGGGTAGGGATCTGAAAAGACTGGAGGGGTATCAAGGGTGTGACAGCTGGATTTTAATGCAAAAAAGTGAAAATAATGCACTTGGGCCATAGAAACCCAAAATTAGAGTACAAAATGGGTGGAGTGATACTGACAAAGAGCAAGCAGGAAAGAGACCTAAAAGTAATAATTTCAAATAACCTAAAGGTGTCCAAACAATGTGACAGGGCAGTTGATAGGGCTAGTGGGATGCTGGGGTGCATGGGAAGGGGCACTGCCAGCAAGAAGATGGAGGTGGTGCTACCCCCATACAGATTAATAGTAAGACCTCACCTTGAGCACTGTGTCCAGCTCTGGAGACCAGATCATAGGAAGTACAAAGAGTGGAGACAGTCCAGAAGAAGACAACCAAATGGTGCAGGGTCTGCATCGAAAATCCTATGAGGAAAACCTAAAGGAGCTAAATATGTACAACCGGGAAGAGGGGAGGGAGGGGATATGAAAGAAACCTTTAAATACCTCAAATCAGTTAATAAGGTACAGGAGGGGGTATTTTCCAGAGAAAAAGGTGCTCTAGAACAAGGGAGCATGCCATGAGGGGAGTAAATAATTCAGGAGGGATGTGAGAAAGTACTTCTACACAGAAAGGGTAGTGGATGCCTGGAACAGCCTTCCAGCAGAGGTAATGGAGATAAAAACAGTGACGGGGTTCAAAACTGCCTGGAACAGGCACAAGGGGATCATAATGGAAAGGAAAGGAGGGGACAAAATGGCACTGTAGATCAAGTAAGGTCTGCCGCAAAAAAAAATGAAGGTTACAAAACCATGGGCAGACTAGGTGTGACCAGCAGCACTTATTTGTCATCACATTCTATGTTTCTATTTCAGGGTAGATGCTTGCTTTAAATACTTGTAAGGTTAAGTGACATGGACCCATTCTGTATGGCGGTCACAGCAGTGTCTGGGAGAGATTTGGTAACTTGGTAAGTTTGGACAAAAGAGGGCAGTAGCCCATCAAAATTGTCCCCCATGGTTGTGGGTCATTGATCCTAAGACAGGTTAAGTGAGAGCCAGGTATCTAGATGTCTCTTAAATGTGTTGAAGTTATCGTAGTTGACTAGTTCTTGGGAAAGTGTATTCCACAATTTTGGGGCCCTGATAGTATAAAAAATGTAATCTTTTGTTGGTTTTGGCTTTACTAACATTGAATAACTGTGTTAATGTATGCACGGTAATATTTTCAAAAATTCTTGCCTTTGTTTTTTGCCGATTGTTGTGCAGCAGTGCATAATTTTAGTTTGTTTAAAATATGTGGTTATATTACTGAAGTTTTCAATTTGCTACACATTATTTAGTGTGTGTGTGAGTATGTGTGTGATGCGTACCATCAAATCAGACACCTTTTTTTGTGTCACATAATAATTTCAGCAATGTGAACCTGCTATCCACTACAGCTGTGTGATTTTTGCACTTCTTCATGGTATCTTTACTGGTACTAGCACTAGTGACTGCTACTGCAGCAGTGCAGTACTTTGCCCCCACAGCCCACCCCACCAGGCAAAGGTATTCCTTTCCAAATTGGAATTTTTGATGGTAAGCACTGGTTAGGTGTTGTGCCTTTGCGTCTGCATCTCTTCAGTGTGAAGCACAATCTTAATCTTTCTGTGCATTTGCATCTCTTTAGGGCCCAATCTCCATCTGTAACTTAAGTCACAGTTGTTTCTTTGGCTTCTCTTCAGAGTACTGGACAGGTGTGGTGCATAATTCTGCATGAACATTGAACTCATTAATATACATTTTTAAGTCAGAACCATCATCATGAGTCACTTGTGATACAAATCATGTTCTTCATCATCACGGTCACAAATGCAGTCACAAATCATGATTCACAATCACATCACAAATCACAACACTCATTTTTTGACTAGTTACTTGGATGTATTGTAAGCATGTTTTGTAGTATCTCTCCAGGCTTCACCACCCCACCATCATACTCATTAATGAGTGTTTTTAAGTTGGGGAGTTTTGTGCTACAGCTCATAGGGGAAGCATAGCCATAAGCATTCGTGTTCCCAATACAGTTCCATATTGGTTATCTCACACAGATGACACTGAGTCACGTTCTTCATCATCCATGGTCACAAATGCAGTCACAAATCACAATTCACGGTCACATCACAAATCACAACATTAATATTTTTACTAGTTACTTGGATGTATTGTAAACATGTTTTCTAGTATCTCTCCAGGCTTCACAACTCCTCCATTGTTAAGTCAGGGAATTTTATGCCACAGCTCATTGGGGAAGTATAGCCATAGGCATTCGCATTCCTTCCTGTACAGCATGTGAGTTGCTGTATTGTATGTAGTGGTGGGTGAAGTGGCCCCAATTTGCTCCATGAAGTGATTCACTGAGTAACGTGGAATCTGCGGAGAACTCCACAATGTGAAGTGGAGTACTTCGCTTCATAATGAGGAACACAAAGTCCATTGAAACCAATGACTTTGCATTATTCTGCCTTCCCCAAACCACTTATCCACCAATTTTAGGGCAAAGTACATTGAAATCAATGTAATTCACCTTACTTCACTGTGTAATTGATCTCCAAATGAAATTCTGCAGTTATTCATGGGATTGCAGGTCACATGGGCTCTAGATTGTTTAGTTCTGGCCTGGGTAGTGTGTGTGCAGTGGTAGCTGGAGACAGTTTGCTCTCAGAGCTCTGCTATTCAAAACCTCTAAAAGCTGTTTAAAATGCCTTTTTGAGTAATATTTTTTGCTCAAACTTTAGTACATTGATTGTAGAAAACCCTTCTGTGCTCATATTATTGAGTGTTAATTGCTGTGTGTGGATTTTGAATGTTAATTTAGAACAGTCAGGCAATGTACTGTGAAGTGTGCTTTGGAGGAGGGGCATATTTGTGGTGTAGGTACATTAATTGGGAGAAAAAGGTAGTCTTTCAGTTTTGGTTATATTCTTCTTGTATAACTGTTAATATACACACAGTAATATTTTAGGTAATTCTTGAAATTTTTTTGCTGATTGTTGTGGTGCAGTAGTGTATAATTTCAGTTTATTTAAAACATTTGTATTACTAAAGGTTTTCAATTTGCTACACATTACTTGTAGTGTGTGTGAGTGTGTGTGATGCATGCCATTAAATCAGACACCTTTTATTGTGTTACAGAGTAATTGCAGCAGTGTGAACCTGCTATCCACTGCACTTGCATTAATTTTTTGTACTGCTTTGTGGTATCTTTACTGGTAGTGGATTGTTACTGCTGTGCATTAATCCCCCAACTGGCAAAATGTATTCCTTTCCAGATTTGGATTTGTGACTTGAGAGCACTGGTCAGGTGTTGCTGTGCCTTTTCGTATGCATCCCTTGAGTGTGCAGCATAATCTTAATCTGTCTGTGCGTTTGCATAACACCATTAATTCTGGGAGACTGCATTTCTTGTTATGCTCTCATTTCACTTCATCAGCACTGGGGAATTTTCTGAACACAAGACAGTAGCATTTTGGGGATGCACATTAATTCCAGTGACTCTGTGTGTGACCTGACCAATGCGCGCATGTCTGAGTGCGCCATTAATTTTGGGAGACTTTGCATTTCTTGTTACACTCTCATTTCACTTCATCAGCACTGGGGAGTTTTCTGGACACAAGACAGTAGAACTTTTGGGATGCACATTCATTCTGGTGACTGTGTGGGTGGGATGCTGGCAATATTGTTGTCACTCCACCTTACTTTGTGTTTAAAGTGGAATAACAAAGCAAAGAAATAATAACAAGGCCAAGTGAGCATTTCCTATGGGGCACTTCGCGTAGCAAAGTGCCAACACGAAGCGGCCACTTCGTGTTCACTTTGTCAGCAGATTTTTAATTCACTGCATCTCTAAATATGATAGTTAGTGGGAGGGTTAATGCATCAGCTGTTGCCATCAAGAATTTGGGAATAAATTTATCAGGACCTGGACTAGTGTTTTTTTTTTAATGTTTTGAGTACATTTTTATTGTCAGTTGTAGTAATTATATAATCAATGGGAGTGCTGATATAATCAGTGTTTTTTTTGTACATCTTTTGAGAAGACCGAACAGAAATAGTTTTTAAAGGTATCTGCAGTTTCTTTGTCAGAAGTAATTAAGAAATAATTTGTGATTAGCAGACCTATTAACCTATTGTTCCTTTTTTTTCATTCAGATAAGAAAATAAAGACTTGTGACAGGCTTTTGAGTGGGCTATCCTAAATTCAAGATTTCTTTTGGCTACTAAGATTAGTCTTTTTAACTCCTTAACTGTTTCCCTATACAGATTTAGGGCCTTCTCTTTTTGGATATCAGAGCATTTTTTTAAAGATGTGAAGAGTTTTCTTTTTCATTTAGTTTGTTTTTTATAGCATTATTAAACCATATAAGGATTTTCCCTTTATTGTTGCATTTATCTTTTGTGGGAAAGTATGTGTCTTCTAATTTGAATATTTCTGTTTTTAGATAATTCCAGGCTTCCTCAAGCTGGAGGGGGAGGGGTAGTATACTTTCCCATTGGATATTGTTTAGATGGTTATTTATTTCTTCAAAATTTGCTTTTTCATATTGTTTTAGTTGGTTGATGAGTGGTTGGTAATCATATGAGATTAGTAAAAAAATGGACATATGGTCACTGTTTCCCAAGGGGTCTTATATGGAAATGTTGGAGATATTATTTTCCATATTGGTTATTACAAGATCTAATATATTATGGCCTCTAGTGGGTTCCCTTATAATTTGTGCAAGGCCAAGGTCAATAATAGAAGATAAAAGGGTCTTCTCTTGTTGCATGCTAGCTTTTAGAGAAACCCAATTTATTGTAGGCATGTTGAAGTCACCCAGTATGAGAACATTACCATTGTTAGCGAGGTGTGTGATGCCATTTGCTACTGAATTAGTGTATTCTAGATCAACAGAGGGTGGTCGATAACATGTGCCTATAAGAATTTGGGGTAGGCCACTGAATTGAATGTTGACCCATATACTTTCTGTCTGGGTGGAATATGGGACTTTGAAAGAGATATCATTTCTCACGTACAGATAGATACCCCCTCTTGTTCTGTTAGTTCAATTTTTGGAATAAAGCTTGAAACCAGGTATATCTCTAACCATAGAGAGTCAGAATTCCCCAAGATTTCTGTAATGGCTATTATTCCCAGGTTTAACAAGTGGATCTTAGATTCTAGTTCAGCCATTTTAGTAATGGTCGGTGATCTAGCATTTAATGATAAAATGTTGCATACTTTCTGATTTACTAATGAATTTTTTGTTGTCAGAGAATTGGGCATGGTCCCATTCTCCCCTTTAGATCTCAGTTTAAATGACTATTTATGTATGAGGATATTTTCCTTCCTAGCATCATGCTTCCCCTTCTGCTCAGATGCAGGCCATCCCAACAAAAGAGGGATGGTCTGTCATGGACATCTTCCCAGTGAGTCAGACATGTGATATTTTGCCTGTAGCACAATTTTCTGAGCTATTCATTCATGGTTTTTATTTTGTTTGTGATCTGGTCTGTAGCTGTTGGGACTGTGAGTATTTTGGAAAAGCAAACACTACAACCCAGCTCTGCCAGAATGTTGTTAAGTGCTACGAAATCCTGTTTAAGTTGGTCAAGAGTGGTCTTAATGATGTCATTTGTTCCTGCATGTATGACCACTATTGAATTCTCCCCTGCATTAATCAATATCCCTTTTAACATAGCTGTGATTTATGATGCCCTGCCCCCCCCCCCATAGCTGGAACATGTGTGGTTGATTTTGTCAGGGTTACAGACTGCTCTATAAATATATTTAATGATAGTCACCCAGCACATAGTTTGCTTGGAGCAGGGTTCAAGAGTTTGACTTTCCTCCTGGTGTGGCATCAAGGTGACAGAATGGTTAACCATAGGTTCCACTACCTGTTACAGTATGTAGAAGTGGAGTTTAAGGGAGGGGGGGAAATTCTTTAAGGTGGAGGTAGTTCTGGTGATGCTATGGGCCATATCTGTTTTGGGTTTACAAGTCTGTGGGTGAGCATTAGTGGATGAGGTATCCTCTTCCAGGGTTAGTGCTTCATATCTATTTTGTAAGAGAAGAACTGGGCACTATTAAATACTTGAACTCCCCTCCTTTTGGTTTTACATTTGGGGATAGTTGCCCAGGTGTCCCCCTCAGCAGATTGGGGTAGTAGGGCTTTGCTATGAGTGTCTTGTGTTATGGGTGATTTAACTTTTTCATTCATAGAGATAGCTGGATTATTGGGTTCAAGGAGAGATAGCATTTGATCAATATAGTGTTCTAAGTCCTCTATGTCTGGACTAATTGGGTGTTTGGCCTGAAGTCATGCTATTTGCTCCTAAAGCATCTGGACTAATAAACATCTCTCACGTATGAAATCTGGTATCTGTTTTTCTTTTGCATATATTAAACAAGAGTGACAGAGGTTACCTGGTTTGTTCATTCTCACTTAGTACTATGGTAAGTCTCAGCAGTATGTCTGGGTTTGCCTATGTCTTGTTTATGTTTCATGATTGTGGGCCCTGCTCCCTGCTTCTTAGGCAGACACAGTAGACATGCTCTGAGACATGCATGTCTCTGCGTGTGCCTCCGTGCGTGGCTCCATGCATGCTCACTCTGCTCGCTAGCATGGCTCTGAAGTAGCATGAAAACTGGAAGTAACTGAGTGATCTATTTCCAGTTTCACATATCCCTCTGGTGATTAGAGTAATAGAGTGCTAAGCAGGCACCCACGTCTAATTAGTGAAAAAAAGGGATGTTACATGTATAGCCCAAAATGTAGGGGGCAATGCAAGCAACAGGTTCCAGGAGGTATACCACATAATAGTACATGGTTGGTTCAAGTAGCACTTACCTTTGGAACCCTCCTGATGTGTTGGCATAGGTACCAGATGGCAGGCCCCCATCCCCTTCTCACAGTATTGCAAAACTGCTGAACAACAGTTAGGAAAAAAAGAACTGACCTGAATAAGCATAATAGGCCAATTTTTGAAAGACTTGCAGGTACTGCAAGTCCCTGGTGCTCCAGACTTATTGTGCAGGGGACTTGCGTCATTTCTTTGAGGTCAATTGCAATTCTTATTCAGGTGTGCCAAATGCCACAAGTTAGGCCAGCTCTGCCTTGGTCTAAGTTGCACCTTTTGGTGGCCCCATTTTACAAGGTTTGCACCAAATATTTGGTACAAGCTGACACAAATTATGACAACTGTCGCAAATGTTCCGAATGTACTAAAAGTGGGTGCAGTTGCATCAAAGGAGTTTGGCTCAGTTGCACCAAACATCAAGGATAACACAGTGCTTGATACAAGCCCTGCATTAGTCTTTGAAAATCAGGCCCAATGTGATGGTAGCAGAAATATAAGAGAGCTGCATGTGATGGGAGAGGAAAAAAATAGAAGAAATAAAATGGAAGGGATAAGCCCATGCACAGACCAAGAACATAAATATCATTTAATGTCATAAAGAGGCCTTGATGTCCAGTATTGGGTCCAAGTGAATGAAGGTATGGCAGGATTAAGCAAGGCTAGGCACAGACCTATTAAGGATAAAGACTTAATTGTTGTAGGGTCTTGATTGCTCAGTCAAAGAACGGAGGAGGGAACAGAGTCAGAATGGGGAAGTTCACGTAAAATAATGAAATAAAGGCAGAAAAGTGCATTAGTAGTTGAGCTGCCAGTAGATCTGGAGGAGCAGCTACAGTGTCAGTGTAAGTGCACAGATGGGCCTCTTCAAAGATGGGTGACATGCTGAGTGGGAGTGGGATAAGTTCTGGCAATGCTCAAGAGGTTGGGAGGAATGTGGATTTGCCAGTGAGGACTGCTGCCAACGTTGTGACTTTGGCTCCTGGGTCAGATTGGTGTGTATTTTCAGAAGGGTTGTGAAGTGACTACCTGTAGCTTTGCCATCAGAGTGTTCTGTGGAGTCAGCTAGTTCTTTACTATGGCTATGTGTCCAATGTCAGTGTGTGTGTGGGGGGGCGGATGACTTAGTGCAGTGCCTGATTTTCTTTTTTGTGGTGCCACTACCCTGCAATTGGTAAGTAGGTTGTCAGGGGTCTTCCTCCACAGAGGACTCATATTGTCGTGGTGAGCCCACCTGGGCATCAGTGTGATGGTTTGAATGAGCCAGAACCAGTTCCATGTCCTGAGGATCACCTGGAGCAGCTGTCTAAGGTTGTTGTGCTTCCAATCAGGATCTCCTTATAAAGTCCTCCATGGATTCTGGGATAAGAAAGGAGTGGGGGACTCCATTCATAGATATCCAGAGAACAGCAGGGTGTCTAAGGCTATAGGGAATATGCAGTTTCATGCTGGGCCCATGTAAAGACCCTGTGATTGCTCTGTAAGGGTTGGGGAAAAGTCAGGGTAAACTGGTATTCTGTATCTGAGCCACATGAGGGGCCCCCTCTCCCATGCCAGTTGCATGACTCTCTCTTTGTACTGCAGCCTCAAAAATGTTACCAATATCAGGCAAGGATTTTGACCAGATTTAGGTGCTGGTGCTAGGGAGCAGTGGGAATATTCAAGTTCCAAGGGGCCTGGCCACTGTTGGTGTAGGACAACCGAGAGAACATTTTGAAGAAATCTGTTGGTGTCTTTTCCTTCTACCCCTTCCAGTAAACCAGTGATGCAAAGGTTATTACTGCTGCCCTTGTTTTCTAAATTATCTATGCTGTCCCACAGCTGCTGTATAGTGCAATCCTGCTCTCAGACGTAGGCCACCGTCCATTTGTTATTTAAATCTTGGGAGTAAATTCACTGCTCTGTGCATGTGAGATGCTGAGATAAGGACACAGTGTCATCACCTGTTCATAGGTTTTGGGCTTTGAGATTGCTGATTTCATACAATACTTTTTTGAACATTGTACACATTTCTTGTAGGTCATCCAATTTTGCTGAAGTTGCTGTGTTGGTGGGAAGCACCATTATACCAGGAAGCATGGCTGAGAGAAGCTTAGAAGAGAGATGTGAGTAGAGTGGCACCAGTACTGTGGTGATTGGACCTCAGGAGACTGAATTCGGCTGATGACAACCTCCATGAGTTGGTAAGCACACACACTACAGTTGGCAATGGTTAATTTTGAAAAATTACTGCAAATTGCGGTGAAGTAGGGGAGAACTTCATTAATTAAGCTTCCATCTTGTTGATGGAGAATATAATTGATGTTCTCCACTCGTGCAGTTTGACATTTGACCTCACCAGTAGCTACACCACTCGTGATGTGATAAGGTCAAACTGAACTCAGGAAGAATATTATTGATATTCTCAGTTGGGCTGTGGCATATCCCATATACAGATAAGTGTATCTATATCTATATCTATAACTATATATATGTCTGTATCTATATCTTGTTAATGCACTAGTTATGGTTGAAGTGTCAAAAGTAGGGAAAAGTGGCATTGGGGTTTCCAACCCTAACACCCCAACCACACTGTGCAGGTAGCAACAGACACAGGGTGGGCCTTGGGGTTGTCATCCATAATGCTCTGCCCATTCCATGACTAAATAAGCTGAGATGGGTACATTGTATGAGAATGGGGTGAGCGTTAGGGTTGACAACCCAAGTCACACCCAACACCTGTTGCTGTCTGCTAGGTGGTGGTGGAGTGTTAGGGTTGGAAACTCTTATGCAACAATTCCCTTCTTTTGTCATTTCAACCACAACTAGTGTATTAATAAAGTTTTTGCAAGGAATTTCCCTACTTTCTGAGACAGTATAATTGTATCCTCATTTGTCTGTGGGAGCACAGGGCCCTCTAGGCCCTTTAGTCCCATCCCTCCTTAGATGCTTACATACTTACTGCTATGGAAGCACAGGGCCCTCCAGGTCCTGTGCTTGCATTTGTAGTAAAACAGGAATGAAACTGTCAGCATAGCCATCTTATTACCCCACCTCATGAACCCAGTAATGAAAAGGTTTAAATCCCCACCAAACCATAATTCTGTACCACTGCAATGCCATTGCGTAACACAGGTGTGAAAACTTAGTTTCGGCAGGGTTTGAAAATGAAAGCTGTCACATTCATGAATTCATGTAAAAAGATGGTTATGTTGAAAATTTTGAGTCAAAATATTTAAAATTGCCAAAGTTACCAGGAAGCATTGCAAAATGTCAATGTATGCACATAACTTTGGCATTTTTACATATTTTGACCCCAAAATTTCAACAAAGCCTTCTTATGACCCACTTGATAAACAAGGCTGATGGAAAAGTTTAAATCCTGCCCATAAGGTGATTTTGCCAAGTGACGGTAAATTTAACTTTCTGGCTGCATTTGGGTAATTCACAAGACTGGTCTGTTACTGCCAAATCCTTGCTGGGGTGGTGAGGGAGACCACGCTGCAAGAGGGCCCCCCCTTCCTGGAACAACGCGGCATGTGGGGCAGAGGCACTGACTCTGAATAGTAGGGCTGGGCAGGCGGACCTCCCACGCTCGCACAAGACTTTACCTCCCCCTGTACCAGAGCAGGCAGATGAGCTTACCTGTTGGCTTTTGTTTGCTGGCTTTTTGTGCTTCTTTCTCTTCTCCTGCGGCAGAGTATCCTGACCTCGGAGCTGACACCATTGAAGGGCTGGAGCAGGGGGAAATGAGTTGGCAGTGCCCTCCAGTTTGTTACTGCGGCTGCAGTGCCTAAGACAAGAGATTGGGTGCCAAATTCAAAAGATAACCGCAGCACCTAATTGGACCCCCACCTGCAGTGACGCACGGCCTCAGGCCACTCTTAAAAGCCTGAACTGAGCCTCACGGCTCACAAGACTGGACTGTTACTGCCAAATCCTTGCTTGGGTGGCAAGGGAGACCTCGCTGCAAGATGGCCCCCCTCTTTCGGGAACAACGCGGTGTGTGGGGCAGAGGCACCAACTCTGAATAGTCAGGCCAGCCAGGCGGACCTCCCACGCTCACACAGGACTTTACTTCCCCTGTACCAGAGCAAGCGGACAAGCTTACCCATTGGCTTTTGTTTTTTTCCACCCACCCATCCGCCCTGTTCCCTCCTCCCCTAAATGCTTGACTGCCACGCCCACTTGGACTGCTGAGCCATTCACCTGAGGGTAAAGCTGGGAATGTTTGACACGACAAACCTACCTCTCTTCTGCTTTGGACCCAACCACTGCATCAACTGGTATGCAGGCTAAGCGCTCTGGTCTTTAGCACTGTATCAGCTTCTGCCTCCCCTGTATGTTGTTTGTGCCTAAATTCCTGTGCTAAGGCATTGCATGCTGTGTAAATGTTATTTTTAAATGCTTCCTACTTTCCACTCACTGTACACAAGATTGATCTACTAACTACTCGTAAGCGACCTCAGAATCTGTTCTAAAATTGTGCCTCCTCAGAACGTGTGAATACCCATTGACTGCTAAGGAATCTCTAGCTGTTTCTAAAGAGATTTTAAATTGTACACTAGCTAGGGCAAACCTGTTGACTTATGCTAATAATACCACATCTATGGGTTAGGGGATGCAATTGCTACAGCTAAACATATCCAGCCCAGGCAGGAGTAGCAAACGTGTATTCCCTCAGAGTCTCTTGCCTAATGTCTAGCCAAGTAGTCACAATTCTATAATTGGTGAGTCATTGGCTCTGCACAAGAGAAAATTAGCTATAATCACTACTATAGCTTAACTAGAGCCAGGGATTGCTCCTTAACTGAAAGAACTAGGCTAAAAGGGGGGAGCTGACCATTTCTAAACCCAATACCAACTAGACTTGGTGGTACCCTTCTACAGCTGACCCTACTGTGAGCATACAATGATGCCTCACCAAACATATGCCCCAGTCCTAGCGCCCCATGGTGCACAAGACCTAAGCACCCCTCTCACAAATAGGGGAGTACTCCTAGCAATAATCTATTCACTGTCCCTACTCTGGGTGGACAGGCTCATTGACTCAGGGCATCCTGGAACATGAAGCCATCGGCATTATGACCCCCCATGACTTCTACAATGGAATGTCCATCTCAAGCATGCTTGCTCTCTCATCAGCTCATGAGATGGTAAGAAAGGGTATATGTTACAGCTTGTTCTACTTTGCTGGCAGGATGCATCGATGAAACCTAGTCACTTCAGCCAGCCCTAAGCTACTCTGTCTATTAGTAGTGCTACTACTACTGGCAGGAGATATTCAACCCAACCCTGGCCCTAATACCACCAATATCTCAGTGACATCCCCTCAGGACCCTCGCTGGATGTCTGCAAAGGGTCTGAAGATAGCGCATATGAATGTATGCAGCCTCAGACCTAAAATACCTGAAGTTCAAGCCTGGCTTGACCTCTACAAGCCTGATGTCCTAGTCATCTTAGAAACCTGGCTAAAGGCCCACATCCTCGATTATGAGATACAGGCAATGGGCTACAGTACCAGCCGCAAGGACAGGGAGTCCAAAAAAGGGGGAGGTGTGCTCATCTCTGCCAAGGAAGACCTACTGTGTCACTCCTAAGCCTGCAACAAAGCCCACCCCCAACAGAGAAGCTGTATTTATCCGTATAACCCTTGGACATTCCAAGCAACTTTGTCTATAGGATGTGTCTACCATTCTCCCAAGTTGGCCCTCCAATCCCTTGAGGCCATCACAAATGCCATGGCCCAAGAAGTCTTTTTGGAGCTCCTCATTTTGGGAGACTTCAAACTGAACTGGGGTTAGGACCCTGGCCATGCCTTGATGTCATTGACCCAAGAGGCAGGTCTGGCACAGGTTATCTCTGAACCAACCAGATTTAATTACAAAATGGGGAATCACACCACCCTCAACTGGGCTTTGGTGTCCAACCCTGTCAACATCCAGATTGCTGGAATAATGGCAGACTCCTTGAGTGACCATTCCCCTATTTTCTGTATCTGGAAGAACAGAGCACCCAAGGTCCAGCCCAGAATGCTCACTGCTCATGACTACACCAACTTCTCGGAAGTGCAATTCAATAACTACCTAAGCAGCTGGGACTGGAGTCAAATCACACTCCTCCCTACTCTGACAGATGCCTTGGAATACTTCCAGGACTTATTATGTACAGCGGCCAATCTCTTCGCTCCTCTGAAAAGACTGAGAGCTAAAGGCAGCTGCTACAAGTGGATCTCTCCATCTCTTAAAACCCTCATGATTAGTAGGGACAAGGCCTGGAAGAAGTTCAAGCTCTCCTCCCTTCCAGCAGTCCTTGTGGCATACAAAGCCTTAAGAAACAAAACCAAGAGAGCCATTAAACTTGCTAAAAGGGAGTATGTCACACACCTCCAGAAAACCAACTTAGGCAGCCCTAAGCAATTCTGGAATCATGTCAATAACCTGATCAAGGGCAAAAAAAAGACTGAACCTTGCCCCATTGAGGTCAATGGTCCGCTTGTTAGTGACTCCTCTCAAACAGCGAGTGCCCTTAACAACCACTTCACAGACCTTGAGGCCTACAAGGCTGGCCAGTCCCCCCCGACTTCAGCTCCAAACGTAGGTGAGCCAACATGCTATGAACAACCCTCTTTCCACCTGAGACTAGTAAAGTGAAAAGAGGTCCTAACCCTTCTAAAGGCACTGAAAGTTAGAGGCTCAGGGGGACCAGATGGGATAAACCCTCGGCTACTCAAGGCTGGAGCCCCTTCCATATCCAGACCCTTGACTTGGCTCTTAAACAGATCACTATGGGAAGGGATCATTCCCAACCAGTGGAAACAGGCCAACGTGGTCCCAATCCATAAAGGTGGCCCCAGGGAAAACTTAAACAATTACAGGCTTATCTCCCTGCTCTGCACACTTGCTAAGCTACAAGAAAGGCTTGTCTACAACCAACTCCCATGACTACTTGGAGGCTCATCAGCTCCTAGCTCCCTCACAACATGGATTTAGATCTAACCACGGGACTGACACAGCCCTTATCAACTTCTCGGATGAAGTACTCAGAGTAATGGACAAAAGAATACCGACAGATGCTTTCTTTATAGACCTGTCCAAGGCTTTTGACCTTTTTGACCACAATCTCCTGCTACAGAAGCTGAACAATGTGGGCTTAGATCCCTATGCCCTCAAGTGGTTTGGGAGCTGCTTATCTGGCCGGACACAGAGGGTCACCTGGAAGGGAGCCATATCAGATCCACAACCTCTAAAACAGGGTGTACTGCAGGGCTCAATCCCTCAGCCCCCCTCCTTTTCTCCTTGTTTACCAATGACCTAAGCACCCACTGTGGGGGTAGCTCAGTCATTCAGTGTGCTGTTGACACAGTCATTTACCGATCCTTGGGCGAAGTGGCTGCTCTCGGTCCCATCCTCCAAAATGACCTCACATCACTTGAGGCATGGCTAGGTGATAACAGAATGGTACTAAATGCAGACAAAACCAAGGCAGTGCTATTTAGGCCCAGATCCCTGGGCCACAACAGGACTTCATCCCTGCAACTCACCACTCTCTCTGGAAAAGGCATCAAAGTAGTGCCCTCCCTAAAATACTTAGGCCTAACTCTTGACCAATCTCTCACTTTCAAGAACCAGGTGGATCAGGTCACCAAGACCTTACACCATAAACTTGGAACCTTGTACCGACTCAAGGACCAGATAATCCCTGAGGCCAGGCTTTCCATTGCCACAAGTGTCCTGCTCCCTACCCTGACCTATGCTGCACCAATTATACAGGGCATGGCTAAACAAGAGGTCTCCAGGATGCAAATCTTGTACAACAAGGTAGCTTGGTTCACTACCCAGGACCACCCACGACGTCACCACTGTGACACACTGGCCCAGCTATGGATGCCCTCATAGACCACTCACCTACAATACCTCTTGCTTGTCCTGGCCTTCAAGCTACTCAATCGGCCTGCTCCACCTAGCGTAGTAGGAAACATAGCAATTATACATAACCCCAGGAACCTATGGATGTCAGAATGAACTCTACTGGAAGTCCCCAGTGTCAGGACTAATGCTGGTGGCAGATCTTTCTCCTACCTAGCCTCCAACCTGTGGAACAAGCTCCCTCCTCTGGTGCAGGAGGCCTCCTCACTTAGGAACTTCCACACCAGACTTAAGGCTCATATGATTGACTGTAGCACATGCCACTGCCACAGCTCATAACTTGCCCCCCTCTCCCACATCAACACTCGCTAAAGTGAGCCTACCCAGGTACTCAACTGAAGATCCAGGGTACCTTGGTCCTGTTATTGTCCTGTAGATAACTTTTGTATTGGAGGTGGGTCTCCACCTGAAAACTGCAAATTGCTTGTCATGTATAAAACCACACCAGATAGTTACTAGGTAAAACTGTGTCATGATGATAATAACCATGGCTGCAACCTCCATGTAAACCTGAATAATCTTGTAACCAAATGTATTTCCACTGCGTCAAAACATGTATTGTTATCCTGGGTTGCCCCTGAAAAAGGGACCTTCGGGGCTCAGTGGGCTTACCCGGTCACCAAAATTTAATAAATAAATGAATAAAATTCCACCAACATTTTTCATAAGGCTGGGTCACAACATGGCCACGTTGAAAATTTGAGCTCAAAATATGCAAAAATGGCACAGTTATCCAATTAAAATACATTGCTCTGCATTTACCTTAGTTTCCAATATTGCAGTTGGCGGTTCATGCAGCAAGACATGTCTTCAATCAGAGAGTGAATCTTCATCCTGTCACCTGTTTAAGTAATTAATGGTTTGTGGGGGCTGTGGGGGGTTCATAATGGTAGGTGCTAAGTGGGAGGTTGGGATGGGGAGGATTGGATCAGCGAGAGACCATTTTCTTTTTTACAGGTTAGAAAAAGATATTGATGGACTGTTTTCTTTATTTCAGGCAACACACAATGTTAGGGTGGGGCGGGGCATGTCACTAGACACCAGGGGAATAATACAAGTAAATGGGATTGGGATCGGAGGTTGGGCTCTGCCACTAGACACCAGTGAAATAATGAAGAGTACAGGTATGGGGTGAGGGGTGCCACTAGATACCAGGAAAAAAATAAAGAATGCCATGACATTGACTGGTGCATGGGGGGCACAACTAGACACTAGGAAAATAATAAAGAATATGGGGATGGCAATTGGTGGGGAACACCACTAGACTCAAGGGAAAGCAACAAGTGCTTAGAAGTAGAGGTGTTCGAAGTCACCAAAATTCACCCAGCAAAATATTTTTAGGATTTTTGCTTACCTGTGAAATTTTTTACCTGGTGAAATCCAAATTTTATGTTTAACAGTGATTTTGCAAAATCTCAAAATTGTGAAATTGCAAACTTCACTTATATTGTGCCACTATTAGGGATAGTTACTGTTTCACAAAATGCTAGTTTCATCCATAAATTACCTCTTGATGTGAAATTCACACTGCAGTATGGGATAGGATGTCATATGATGCTGCGTGGGGGTCACATGGTGCTGAAGAACCTATAAGAAGCTAAGTAAGTCATGTTGGAGTGCAGTGTTCTTGAAAGTCTCTCAGAGAGCAAGTGTTAATCTGATTGAGCATTAAATACCTGTTAAAACATTAACAAAACATTCAGTAAGGGCAGGGATGGGGCTAAAAGAGCTAAGGCCATCAAAAAATGGAAGGCAATGAGTGCCAGTGCCCATAGTCTGTGTAACAAGCTCCCTGAACTAGTAGCCTGGATGGAAGAGGGCACCTGGATATTGTGGCAGTCACAGAAATATGGTACACAGAGAACCATGACTGGGATGTCAACATACCAGGGTACACAATCTACAGGAGGGATGGGGAGGGTAAAAGAGGAGGAGTAGCTCTCAACTTAAGGGAAGGGATCAAAGCAACAGAACTAAAGGGTAAACAGGGAGGGGAGGATGCACTGTGGGTCACCTTGGAGACAGGAAATGGTACCACAATCTGCATGAGGGTTGTATACAGATGCCACATCTCGGTGGGAGGCAATGGACAAGGAAATGCTAGAAGGCATCCTTAGAATGCAGAAAAAGGGGAGCTATTGTTGACTGGGGACCTGAATATGCCAGATGTTAACTGAAGCACCTTTGCTGCAGCCACATCCAAGAGCAGGGTAATTCTCAATGTCCTACAGGGGGAATACCTCAGACAGCTAGTGTTGGAACCCACTCGGGAGGGAGCAATCATAGACCTAGTACTCTGAAATGGGGATGGAGAGAGGTTTCTCGGATTTAGGAGTGGGTAGTCATCTGGGAACAAGCGACCACTGCACAGTGTGGCTCATGATAAATACAGCCATAGAGTCAAGCCATACAAAAGCAAGGGTATTGTACTTTAGGAGGGCTGACTTTGGGAAAATGGGAGAGTGCCTCAGAGGAGCACTAAAAGAAAGGCAAGAAGGAGGGGTGGAGGAACAATGGGGAAAAATCAAAATAGCCAGCAGAGAGGCAACAAGCCTTTGTGTGAAGCAAATCAACAAAACAAAATGAAGGAAAAAAGCACTATGGTTCTCAAAAGAGGTGGTAGGGAAGGTTAGGGAGAAAAAGGTAGCATTCAGGATGTATATGGAAACACAGAAGGAGCAGGACAGAGAACTGTACCAGTTAAAGCAGAAGAAAGCAGGGAAGGCAGTCAGAATAGTAAAGGCCCAAACTTGAGGAAAAGATAGTCAACTCAGTTAAGATATGGGATAAAACCTTTTATGGGTACAGCAGAGAGTGAAGAAAGCCCGGGGAAGAGGTAGTAAGGTTAAAGGAAAGGGGGGTGGTCAGAGGGTGACAGTGAAAAAGCAAGGATATGGAACTAATACATCTGCTCAGTATTCACAAAAGAAGAGGAGGGGGTGGTACCTAAATCAAACAACAGAAGCACTCTGAATAGGGGGGTCAATTCTAGTCCATTAACAGAAGTAAGGGTCTTGAAAGAACTCCAAAAACAGAAGGTGGACAAAGCAATGGGGCCTGACAGGATTCACCCCAAGAATTCTTTAAAGAACTAAGGGGAGAACTAGTGACACCAGGATGTATATGGAAACACAGAAGGAGCAGGACAGAGAACTGTACTAGTTCAAGCAGAAGAAAGCGGGGAAGGCAGTCAGAATAGTAAATGCCCAAACTTGAGGAAAAGATAGTCAACTCAGTTAAGACGTGGGATAAAACCTTTTATGGGTATAGTAGAGAGCGAAGAAAGACCAAGGGAGAGATAGTAAGGCTTAATAAAGGGAAGGGGGTTGGGTAGAGGGTGCCAGTGAAAAAGCAAGGTTATTGAATGAATACATCTGCTCAGTGTTCACAAAAGAAGGGTAGAGGGAGGTACCTAAATCAAACAACAGAAGCACTCTGAATAGGGGGGTCAATTCCAGTCCATTCACAGAAGAAAGGGTCTTGAAAGAACTCCAAAAACTGAAGGTGGACAAAGCAATGGAGCCTGACAGGATTCACCCCCCAGAATTCTTTAAAGAACTAAGGGGAGAACTAGTGACACCACTGACTACCCTTTTTAACAAATCATGGGAGAATGGTGTGGTAACTGAGGACTGGAGGAGAGCGGATGTGATTCCCCTTTACAAATGTGGGAGCAAGACAGAGGCAGGAAACTACAGACGTGTTAGCATGACCTCAGTGGTAGGGAAAATGATGGAATCACTTCTAAAGGAAATAATTATTGCGTACTTAGAGGCCAGTGGAGCACAGGACCCAAGGCAGCTTGTATTCACAGTGGGAAGGTCATATCAGATGAATCTAATCAATTTCTTTGACTGGGTGACTAAAGTAATAGACCAGGGAGGGGCTGTGGACATGGCTTACCTAGACTTTAGCAAGGCATTTGACACAGTCCCACACAAAAGATTAAATAAACAATTTAGCCAGCCTTGGAGTGGGTCCCAGGGTTGTAGCCTAGAACATTGGCTGGACAACAGGATGCAGAGAGTAATAGTAAATGGAATCCACTCCAAAGAAAGGGGGGTTACTAGTGGGGTATCACAGGGTTCAGTACTGAGACTGATCCTCTTTAATGTCCTTATAGGTGACATTGCATAGGGACAGGAATGGAAAGTATGCCTCTTTGCAGATGATACAAAGATCTGAAACAGAGTTGATACACCAGGAGGGGTGGAAAGGATAAGAAGGGACTTGGCAAGGTTGGAGGAATGGTCAAAAGTATGGCAGCTTAGATTCAATGCAAATAAGTGCAAGTCAATGCACCTGGGAAACAAAAACCCAGTGGAAGAATATACAATGTGGGGGGAGGTATTAACAGCAACAAAAATGGAAATGAACTTGGGGGTAGTCATATCAGATGTCCTAAAGGTAGGCAAGCAATGTGAGAAGGCAGTGAGGAGGGCTGGGGAGATACTCTGATACACAAGGAGAGGCATCACCAGTAGAAAACAAGAAGTTGTTATCCCTCTGTATAGACAGTTGGTGAGACCCCATCTGGAATACTGCATGCAGTTCTGGAGACCCCATCTCTGCAAGGACATAGACAGGATAGAGGCAGTCCAGAGGAGGGCATTGTCTGCATCACAAGCCATTCGAAGAGAAACTAAAGGAACTGAATATGTGTACCCTAGAGGAAAGGCAGGAAAGGGGGACATGATAGAAACATTTAAGTACCTCAAGGAAATCAACAAAGTCAAAGAAGGTAGCATCATTCGGAAAAAGAGATGTACAGGAACAAGGGGGCACAATTTGAAGCTAGAGGGGGGACAGCTCAGGGGCAATGTGAGGAAGTATTTTTTTCACAGAGAGGGTGGTGGATGCATGGAAAAGCCTTCCTGAGGAGGTTGTGGGGTCAAATACAGTGGGGGAATTCAAGAATGCATGGGACAGACAAAGTAATACTCTTGGTGGGGTAGGAGGAAGTAGGCTGTTGGTTAACTAGGATCTGCAGCTTATCCAATAGATAGGGAAATGAGCAGACTGGGTGGGACAAGCGATCCTTAGCTGCCGTCAGTGTCTGTGTTTCAGTGTTTTCCTTTGAATTACATATAGATACAAATTTATTTGTGAGTGCCTTGTGCATACACAGTATTGTTTTATTTTTATTCACTCAATTAGTGTAAAGTACATGTTTCAGTGTCTGCATTTAAGTGGAGGTTTCTGTGGATTGTGTGGGGAAGGGGAGCAGCAGTATTGAAGGGGACTAGGTTTAAGATCTGTGTTTTTTTTTCCTGTTTTCTTGGTTAAGCAGTGGATTATCTATTACAGGTTGTTTCTGTTTCTTTTCTTGCCATATTTCCCACTCTTGAAGTGAATCCCTGTGCTTTTGGTGTGTAAAATACTGATGAGTGCTCTATTTCACTTGCCAGATATCACTTTGGTATCACTTTGGTAGGAAAAAAGCTATGTTCTTTTGGAGTATATAATACTGATTGAATGCTCTGTTTCACTTGCCAAATATCACTCACCTTATAAAAATCCCAGCGCTTTTGGCGTAGAACAATATTGATTGAGAGTTCTGTTTCACTTACTAGATTTCCTTGCACTAGAAAAAAAAAAAGACCTGTGCTTTGGGCATATAAAATATTGATTGAGTGTTCTATTTCACTTGCCAGATATCAGTCCCCTGAAGAAAAGCCCTGCACTTTTTGTGTATAAACTACTGATTGAGTGCCCTGTTTTACTTGCCAGGTATCACTCACCGGAAAAAGGTGCTTTGCTTTTGGCATATAAAATACTGATTCAGTGTTCTGTTTCACTTGCCAGATTTCCCTCTGCTACAAAAAATGACCTGTGCTTTGGGCATACAAACTACTGATTGAGAGCTGGCCTTTTGGTGCTGAGGGTTGAGAAGCTGAATGCCACACCTTGCGCTACACCAGCGACCTGGGTTCGGGAATGGACTCGGGTCGCTCGGGGGTCAGTCGAGGTGAGGAAGGATCAAGTGCCTGCTAACAGCTCACCTTCCTCAGGGGTGGGAGGACACAGCATCACACTGTAGATTGATACCCAGCAAAAGCTGGGGGTCAGCACAGGTGCGATGCTCAGAAGAGGGGTAGACCCACGCACAAGGTGTACGACTGCCTCTGATGAGGTGGAAGCCATCACCCTGCCCATTGCACATGCGTGGGTTCACAGAAGAAAAAATATGGAGCTGGCAGGCTCCATGATGGCTGCTGCCCCATGCCAACCACCGGTAATCTAGATGTTGGCTTCTGGAGGTGGAGGAAAGCTAGCGCCCCTCACCACCAGCCCTGTCATTAGGGGGGTAACCTGTGGGGGGTTGCAGGGTGGGATGGATGGGAGTGATGCCTGGCTGGAGAGATGAGTCCCCTCTGAGGAAGGGGCTGGAGCCTCCTACCCATTCCAAGGAGGAGTAAAAAGTACATATAGAAAAAAAAATACTGATTGAGGGTTCTGTTTCACTTGCCAGATATCACTCTGCTAGGGAAAAAAAAGCTCTGTGCCTTTGGCGTAAAAAATATTGATTCAGTTTTCTTTTTCACTTGCCAGATTTCTTTCTGCTAGAAAAAAAAAAGACCTGTGCCTTAGGCATATAAAATACTGATTCAGTATTCTGTTTCACTTGCCAGATTTCCCTCTGCTAGAAAAATAAAAGACCTGCAATTTTGGCATATAAAGATTGAGTGTGGTGTAATCCGAGGGTACCCGTTCAGAATGACATTACCAGAATAGCACCGAACTATACAGCGCTATTCTGATATGCACTCACATGGACAGCAATCAGGGATTTACAGCACTTGCTGTGAGCGCTCCCCTGGTCACTGTCCATGGTGTTGGTGCATCCAAAAGGCACCAGAATCTGGACAGTACTGTTGGAGACCAGGGTTTTAATCCTGGTCTCCTTCCATTTTGCATTCATCAGGACTTTTTTTTTACATGGGGCCATGGAAATGGTATTCCATGGCCCCAGTCATTTAACTTGCCCCATGATTCACTCCCGCCCCCCCAGAGTGAGAATATATAAGTCAGAGGGGTGCAGGAGGCAGAACATCCCACGTTGGGGGGAGTGGCGAGGCTCCATCCCCCTCAAAAAATAAATTGCTGCCTTTTTTGCTGCATGCACCTTGCGTACGCTATTTTGACCAGCACTGTTAGGACCCAGTGCCTAATCTGAGTTCTGACCTATAAAAGAAATCCTTGCCATTAAAACACAAACAGAAATCATGACTGGCAAAAAAAGTCCGGTAAAGAGATGGGTGCCCATGTGTCAGGGAAGAAGGTTGGCAAATCAAAGGTGCCAATTAATACTGCACTTCAAAAATCAATGTCTTTGTCCATGTCATTAACAGTTCCTGTGGGCTCAGGGGCTCCTGGCAGTGAGAGTACTGGAATTGTTAGCAGGGGTGGCATATCTGTTACCAAATTTTTCACAGCTAAATCTGTGGAGCCATGCTGGTGGGTGAGGTGTCACATGGTGAGAAAGGTAGCAGAGTCACAATTTCCATCAGGCAGAAAACAATGGAAGAGGAGAAGGCAGTCTGGGTACCCTTGGGTGGTGTTGATGGTCATGCTTATGAGGTATACAGTGTTGAGACAGCGGTAAATACTGGAGATGCAGACAATGTGGTTGAGACTGTACACATAGAGGTTGAGGAGGTTGAGGAGGACATACATGTTGAAGAGAAGGAGGGCATTTTTGATGATTATGATGATGATATGCAGGATCACTATGGGAGTCTGACAGTATGAAACAAAAGTCATATGATTCAGATGTTGTTGAGGAGTATGTCCCATCCAGTAGCATCACAGCCAGTAAAGAAAGCTGCATAATATTTTTGATGTGCTGAAATCAGGTCAAAAAAACAATGTCTCCATACCTTCCCCTCAGCTGTCACATTCTTCCTGGCACCACGGAAAAAGAAGAGAAATTAAATCCCCTGTCTGGTATTTCTATGTTCTTGACACAGCTGATGAGTCAGTTTCGATCTGTCAACTGTGTCAAGCGAGTGTAAGCAGGGGTAAAAAGGGAAGCCATCTTGGCACTGGTGGGCAACTCACCCACCACAAGAACAGACACCCTGCATGCTGGTGACAGCAAGAAAAGAAAGTCAGTGGAGAAGGTCCCAGTGTCAGTCCAGTGGAGACAGTGGTTGGAGGATCTGCCATGTCAAGTGCTGTAGACTACACAGCAGAGTAGCAGGATTCAGTTCTGTCTTGTAGTACGGGGCATAGCAGCAGTGCTACTAATATCACCCATTTGAGTCAGAGAAGCATAGTCACTGTATTACAGAACACAGCTAAAGTTAGTATTGAAGAAGTAGCCCATAGCACCCCAGCAATGCCACCATGGCAATTAAAATTTACTCCAACAGCCAAAAGGAAGGTCCAGCCCACACTCTATGCCATGATTGACAGGCATTTAAAATTCCCACCGAATCACGTGCCAGCATGTGAACTCAATGCAGCAGCTGCTGAAATGTTGGCAATTGATCTCTTGCCATACTCCTTTGTTGAGAATGCAGATTTATAGTGGTTTATGGCCCATGCATGTCCCAAATGGCAGATACCTTATCAAACAGACTGTGCAAAATGTGCTATTCCGGAACTGTATGGGAAAGTGTCAGATATGTTAAATCATGCCCTTATTCATTCATTAATGCCTTATATACATCTGAGTATGGATATGCGGACCAGTGGCAAAACATCTGGCAGTTCATATTTGTGCATTACAGTTCACTGAGTACAGGTACCTGGTGTACTGTTAGACTTGAGGAGTAGGAAAAGTTGCAGCAAGGCGAATTGTGGTGGTAGCAACATTTCGGGTGTTCATCAGCATGCCACTCTGACGATTAAAAGCATACCGAAGTCTCACACTGGTGAGAAATCCTGGAAGCACTACTTTCTGAAATAGATGACTGGCTCCACTGAAATTCACTGAAGACAAATTTTATTGCCAGTGATAATGGATCGAACGTCATCAAGTGCATTAGTGATGGTATTTTTTCAGTGGGCACACTATCTGAATCTCGTTGTACAGCAGTTTCTCACCCATCCAAATGTCAGGGAGATTTTGGCAGTTGTGCGTTGCATCTGTGTGCACTTTGCATGGTCTGAAAAGGCATGTGACCTGCTGTGTGAGTTGCAGATTTGTGAAAACTTGCCTCAGCACAGCATGAAAATGGATGTTGTGAAAAGATGTAACTACCATGTACATTCTGAATTGCTTTTGCGAGCGGTACAAGGCAATTTCTTAACATATACTGGTACGTACTAGCTGGATCATTACTGGTGCATCCATGAGTCTCACAAAGGATCAGCGGTGGAAGACAGATGGACTTATGATTCTCAGGACATTGGAATATGCATCTCAGGCTGTGAGCGCCAACAGTGCCTGTATGAGTCAGGCAATTCCACTTATGCATGTGCTGAGGCAAACAATGTTGAATGTCCTGCAACAGCTGGCAGCAGGTGTTGACACTGCTAGTTGTGACTTGATGGATTGCATGCTCAACGTGTTGCAGACCAACACACATATTAATGGAATTTTGCAGTCTGAAGAGTTTGGCATTGCCACAGTGCTTGACCCATGATGTAAACGTGGTGTGGCATCAATCATTGAAGGTGGGTGCCAGCAGGTTAAGAAGTTTACCTACCTTCAGATAAGATGGGCATGTACTGCACAAATGCTAATAAACACACAGGTAAATAAGAAGGCAAAACATTATAAAGCTCATAGACCCAGTGTTGCTTCCACCTCTCAGGCCTCAAATTTGAATGTGGCTTCCAAAACATGTCCCTTGAGTGGAAACATTACAAATCCCATTTGGGATGTCTTAAGCCAGGTGGGTATGGCAGACATGCAAGACAATGAGGAGGAGGCTGATGATAAATCAGCAGGCATGCAAGCAGCGCAATGCATGATTGATGTATATGTGGTGGACACAAGGCACTTAAGCATTGGAGATGAGTCCACGATGTACTGGAGCACCAAGTTCTCTGATTGGCCAGCACTGACATCGGTGGCCATGAAGTACCTAAGTTGTCCAGCATCGCATGCAAGCATTGAACGAGTATTTAGTTCAGCAGGTGCCATAGTGTGGGACACGCACACAAATCTGTCCCCCAAAAATGTTAGCTTGCTAACATTCATTAAAATAAATCAAGGACACATTCCAACAAAGTCAATAATGTCTATGTTCAAGCCACATGAGAGCAGTGAAGAGGAAGGTACTGTCAGCAAACTCAGTAATAGCAGCAAAAGTGAGGTAGGAGGAGCAGTATTGGAGAGTGAGTTTCCAAATCAAAATCAAATGAAATCAAACTTTATTTATATAGTGTCTTTCAAAATCAAGGTGCTGCACAAAAACAGACACAACAACATAAAACAGAGTTTAAAATACAACAAATAAAATTTTAAAACTCAATATAAAACAAGTTCAACATAACTGACAGGTAATCAACTAACTTCCTTGGGAAAGGCCAGATTAAACATGTATGTTTTTTAGTGCTGTTTTAAAACTTGTGACTGTCAGGCACTCTCTTATCTGATGAGGTAGCGAGTTCCACAGGTTAGGGCCACATAAGCAAAAGCACTGGCCCCAGATGTCTTCAAATACACTCTGGGAATTTCCAGCAATCCCTCATCAGTGGATTGGAGTGAAAGAGAGGAGCAGTAGGGAGACAGGAGATCTTGCAGATAACTGGCTCCCTGTTCATGTAGGGCTTTATAGGTCAGCAAACTGACCTTAAAGGTGATCCGTCACTGCACTGCCAGCCAGTGCAGTCCGTGCAGCACAGGCATAATATGACTGGCCCTAGAAGTGCCAGTCAAAAGCCTGGATACCACATTCTGCACCAGCTGTAAGTGACGGATTTCAACCCCCGGTAGCCCTATGTAGAGAGCATTGCAGTAGTCAAGGTTGGAGGTTACAAAGGCATGGACCAACATTGGAAGGTCATCTGAAGGAATCAGATGCTTCACCCAGGCGATATTCCTCAGATGGTAAAATGAGGACTTGATGACTGCCCGAAACCTGAGATTTCAGGATCAGAACGCCATCAAGAATAAAGCCCAGGTTTCGCACCCAGTCTGAGGTCCAAGCTGGGCACCCCTGAGCCCAAGACCAGAGGGCTGACCAGCCAAAAGACCCACCTCCCTACAACCAGGGTCCACTACCAACACCTCAGTTTTATCCAGGTTCAGCCTCAGCCAGCTGGTGCTCATCCAGTCCTGGATCTCAGATAGGCAGCTGTTAATGACAGAGACTACATCATCCTGTCTGGGCACGAAGGACACGTACAGCTAAGTATCATATGTATAGCAGTGAAAACTCAAGCTGTTATCACCCAATGGCAGCATATACACTGAAAACTACATGGGTGGCAATATGGAGCCCTGTGGCACCCCACAGGGTATTGAGAAAGTATCAGAGGAATAAAGTCCAGTGACCACACTCTGTGACCTAACCTTGAGGAAAGATTGAAACCACTTGAGGACTGTCCCTGACAGTCCACAAATAAGCCGCAGATGCTCCAAAAGCACACCATGGTCCACAGAGTCAAAAGTTGCAGAGAGATCAAGGAGGACCAAGATGGAAAGGGCCCACTGATCTCTCGCTATTAGGAGATCATTTAGTACCAGGACAAGTGTAGTCTCCATACTGCGTCTCTTCCTAAATCCAGACTGGTGAGAATCATCGACATCGTGGATTGAAAGATGATCATCCAGCTTCAACGCAACCACCTTTTCATAATCTTGCCCACAATGTGCAGGTTAGACACCGGCCTGTAGTTCGCCTGGCAGTATGGGTCAAAGGATGATTTTTTTTCAGGAGGGGTCAAACAACTGCCTCCTTTAGGGGATTGGGAAAAATACTTCTCTTCAATGAACTCCAGACAATCTTGGCAAGGACCGGGCTGAGAGTCTCCAAGCAACCCACAAGAAGCAGCATGGGGCCCGGGTCCAGACTACAGTTGGTTGGTTGCAAAGTCTGAATGATCCTCACAATGTCCATGTATACCAGCTGGTTAAAACCGGACAAGGTAAACCGGGTGTCCGCCACCACCCACTGAGCTCCACAAGCCCCCATATAGGGAACCTGGCTGATGCTGGACCTGATGCTGTCAACCTTATCTGTGAAGAATAGAGCAAACTCATCACACTTTTCTTGTGATAAAGCTCTTCCAGGCTGTAGACAGGTTGGATTGTACTAACTGTCCACAGTCCAGAAGAGCTGAGCCTGTCTATTCTGCGTGGCGACAATCTACCTGGACCAGAATTCTGCCTTCTTATTGGTGATTGCTGATTGATAGACCATGTAGTGGTCCATCAATCTAAGTCTGTCAGCTTCCAGACAAGACTTTTGCCAAGCTCTTTCTAGCCTTTGACCCACTCTTCTCAGCTCCTTCAAGGTCCCATCATACCAGGGGGACCTAAGGTGAAGAGTGAGTGGTCGAACACGAACAGGTGCAAGACAGTCCAGGGCATACAACACTGCCTTATTATAGTCAAGCACTAGGCCCCCTGGACTCATGCATTCACTCAACAGGCCCAATAGATCCAGCACTGCTGCCAGACCATCTGGAGTCACCTCCCTCAAAGAATGGTATCGGACCATCTCCGTAGAGGCAGGCCTATTTGGAGGAGCCACAAAACTGAACCTTATGTTGTGATGGTCAGATCACTCAACTGGTTCCACCCCCAAATCAGAGATTTCCATCCCCAGGAGGAACACCAGATCCACTGAGTAACCACCAATGTGGGTTGCAGAGAAATGAACCTGTGTGAGGCCCGGCTATGTCATAAGCTGGAGAAAATCCTGAACAAACTGTGAAAGTTCATCATTGACCCAGGCATTGAAATCCTCCAGAATTAACAATCTGGGGGATCCCAATACCACATCAACAATGAAGTCTGCGATGTCCTGCAGGAATTCTCCACCATCTCTGGGTGGATGGTAGATGAGGAGTATCCTGCAACCCACATCCGTACCCATGATACACTCATAGAATCTAGTGCACCCCACTGGCACATCTACAAGGCCCAGTTACAACTTAAAACAAATGGCTACACCCCCTCCCCTATGATCCATCCTCAGGTGGTGTATCACCGAGTACCCAGCTGGAACAACAAAGGACAGTACGGGGCCCGCATTCTCATCCAGCCAGGTCTTGGTGATGCATGCCAAGTTAGATGTCCCAACAAGATTTGCTACAATCGCAGTCTTGGTTTTGATAGACCTGGCATTGCACAACACCTCCCAAGTAGGATGAGTCACCGAGGAAGACTGCACTACCTGCCTGTCAACAGCCAAGCCCTTGAGTATGGAAACGAGGCAGGGAAGACCCCTGGTCTGGTCTCATTTCCCCCCAGGGCATCTCCTAGTCCCCAATACCTCTATCCGTCCACCCTTCTCTGTTCCCCCACCAGGCCCAGTTCTCCTCCCCCTATTTCTCCTCCCAACTATCCCAAGGCCTTGCAATTCCTGTTGACTCCCAAGACAATGGGGGTGCAGACAAAAGGATGGACATCCCTGAGCCAGGTGGGGGAATATTGCCCAACTATCTTTTCTCCCTCCCAGCACTTCTGATCTAGGCACATTCCCACTAACTTTACAATTACCAAACATTACGATTACACACTGCAACCCAAACACACCCCAACACAAACCCATGAATTTAAAACAACCATTCCAAAACACCCTCCCCTCACAACACAAATTATTACATAATCAAATATCACAACCCTCCCTTAAAACAACAAATTACAATACAATTATGCACCACACACTCTCACAGCCACACACCCAGACACTCCCCCAAACACTCAGACAATTTCTGTAACTAAACGCAACACAAATAGCAAAAGCAGCAGTTAAAATCCTTTATAACTAGAGTATGATATTAAATTAAAAGTCCACAGTCCAAAAGATCAATAGCTGAATGCAGTTTTTACTTGAGAATGCAGTTTGCCAAACTCCTTCAGGATTAAAAAATATTAAAAAGTATTTGAAAGTATTTGAAGTATTTGAGGACAGGCTCTCACCACTACCCCTATAATTTGTCCATATTATTTATCACATATTATTTATCAGTTTGATATAGGCAGGGATGGCGCTCTGACCCCCATCTGCCAATAAAGTCCCAGCTGTAGTATTCTTACTACTACAGGTTAAATTTATATACCAGAGTTATCATGAAACAAAGTCACAGAGTCCTTCCCACAGCATCCCAGTTCCTGTAATTAGCCTTTCATTTGCCTGGTACCATGACATCTTGAAAGAAACTCACCGTGTCTCCAAAGTCAGCGAGGTTCCACAGACTCGAAGCAGCCACCAGTAAACTGCCCCAGTAGCCAACAGTTTGAAGAGAATGACCCTCCAGACCTGGGCTACTGAGGCATATCTTCACCAACACACACACCCCAAGGAACCACATGGTAATCAGGGCAATGCACCCACCTGCATGCATTCTCTGAAGCCTTCTGTCAGGACATCTGACCCAACCAGCTGCCCCGAGCACAGTCACTGATGCAGAACCACTGCCAAATCCTCTGGGAAGAAAACAACCCAACCAAAACACCTCACAGACCAGAGCCCTAAAATCAAACCTGTCCTCTGATGAGTGTGCTCAGGCAGCCCCCAAGGCAAAAGGAGAACTACACCCTCCAGTGAGTATCCCTTGCTACCTCCCCATGAGAATGCTGGCCAGGCCACCACCCCTGGATGGACAACAGAGCCCAAAAAAGTCCACTGCCAACTTCGAGTTGTTCTGTTTGGCAAATTCCAAAGTCACTGCAAAAGAGTGGACTCACCACCCTCCAGTCCACTCAATTGAAGGATTACCATTTAAAACCACAAGTAATGGCTAAAAGGGCTCTTTCAGATCCTCCAATTCCTCCAGTGGTTGCTCTAGCCAACTCCTCTAGCACTTCCAAGTCCTCCAGTGGCTGCAGGTGTCCAAGTGTTTAAAAAAGGCAATCTGATTAGCAAAAAACAGTGTAAACAGGTAATCGCAATTTGAATTTTGTTAAGCGAACAAATGCTCATAGTCACTCCAAAAAATAATTTAATGTATCTGGGATACGTTAGTTGTGTGGCATCCAAATTTTGTACACACATAAAACATGGACTTCGGCAAACATTTAATACCTAGCCCCGAAGATGCTGGTTCTTCACTAATCTAACTCACTACAATTCCCTAGCTGTAATGACTAAAATAAACAACTAAATGATAAATAAAACCACAAAAACTAAAAATCTAAACTGCTGCTGTTTGTGGCAGACCCACATCAGTCGTCATCTTGGAAATGTCTTGGAAAGATAGAGTACAAGCTGGTTATAGCTCCAGTCTAGAGGAGTATGAAGGCTGCTTTGTGCTTTTAATGTCTCTGGGCTGAACCTGAGGAACTCGCTTCTACCTGTAGTCCATCAGGCCCCCTTGATAGAGGTGTTTAAGGGGAGGCTAAAGGCCCACCTCTTCAGTCTAGCGTTTGACTGCTGTCTTCCTTAGTTCTGGCCAGTCCCTTGAAGTATGACATCTGGGAACCTCTTTATTGTAGCAGAATATTAATTTTATTATGGTTTTAATGAGGCTTTATTATATGTTTTAATTTATTGTTGTATCTTTTATTCATGTTTGGTGCCCAGAGCCTCTGGGATTAGATGTCTTTTAAATAAAATTACCTTGCCTTGCCTGTAGGGGTACAACACAAGGAACCCTAGAGATGGGTTCCCCCTATAGGTACCACATGAGTTATTCCCTTGGCTAAATGTAGCTTAGGAAGAAGCCCAAAAAGAATACCCAAAAGGGTGCTGAGCATTGAAGAGGTGAGCAATAAGAATATATTGAGACCAGAAAGGAAGAGGAAGGAGAGAGATTTAGATGGGAAGGACAGGAGAATGAGATATGATGAGGATAAAGAATGAAATGAAATGAAAGCTGATGAGATGCAGAATAGTGGACTTCCTAAGGAAAGAGGGAACAACTGGGGCCACCATCCAACTCCATCCAATAACCTAAGTATGGAACCTATGAAAGCACTAACCCTGTCTAATATAATGACCAATGGCACGGGGAAGAGGAAAAAAAACCTTTGAGGATGAAGCCTCTGGGGATCCAAGACCTAGGTCACCTTCCCTCCAGGCTGAAGGATGGTTTGATTAGTGATGGCTCAGCTACTGAAACTAGAGTCATTGTTGGGGAAGAGGTAAAGAGTCTAATAGAGATGAAGCACTCATTCTTTCCTTATAACGGGAATGCAGCTAGATGCTCAAAAGCAAGAGAGGAAAGAGATGACTGCTGAGGCCCTCAGTTGGCCAATGCAAACCTACAAAACAGACCAGGTGAATCAGAGGTGGTGAGATAGATAATGGCATAGAGGGTACCTCTGAACCCACTCGGGCAGCTAAAGGGGCCCTGTAGTTAAAGGGGCCCCATTGATGAGAGGACAATGCAGCCAGCTGCAAGCCAAGGGGTCAATGGACACAGAAGGCATGTCTTTGAGTGGAGAGAGGTCAAGTCAAGGTAGCATGGACCCAAGAGGGTTATGTTCAAGTAGTCAATATGATGGAATGGACCCACAGAGAGGGCAGATGAGTGAGGGAGTCTCATATGCAGACATGAGGAGATTGATGGTGATAATAACCACAGAAATGCAGCAGTTCAATGAGGTATCATAGACCCAATGAGAGGTTTGCCCAATTAATTGATGTGAATGAGTAGATCCTGAGGTCAGACTGAGTGAAGGAGAACTAGCCTCATGTCATGAGGAAGCTACCCGTGATTGGTAACCACCGGATTGTATGCCACCCTGGTACATTGAGCCAAATTAGGAATGGATAGAATTGCATGAAAATGGGAATGAGAGTGGCTGGGTGAAGCCAGCAGCCGACAGTGAGGTAGGCAGTACTGGAAGGACATCTGAATAGGTTTGACGAGAATAAGGAATAGAGTCGGAGGAGGAGACCAGCAGGCAGGGCAATATGCAGGAAGGAATATTAGGTGATATGAATGAGTAGGGTATGGTGGTAGCAGGAGGGAATAGCAGGATGGCAGGATAGGCCCCCAAAAGAAAGCAGGGTCAAAGAAGAAGATTAAAGGACAGCGGAGGGAATGGGCAGAGGAGGACAAGTGCTTACTAAGAGGCAGAATGATGGTGTGGAAGATAGAGAGATGAAGGCAGAACATGAGGAAATTTGAAACGATGAAAGAAAGGAAGAAGGTCACTGCAGGGCAATGCAGGCACTGTACAACACTGGTTTAAGAAGTGATTCTAGAGAAAAGGTAGACAAAGGAAATGAAGAAGTCAGAGAAGAAGGAGACAATAAGCACAGTGGCAGCAGGACAGACAGATGAGACATGAAAGTCATAGGGAAAATATGAAGTAGAGATCCAACAGTACAAAGAAATCCAGGAAAGTCTGCACGCAGCACCACCACACCTGGGCAACAACACACCAGCAACATACCTCTCAACTGCTATAAATTTCACATAGCGCTATGATTTTTACACTCAAAGTTGCCCTTGCTCTGCCTAAGTGTATTGATGTTCTTAATAATGTAAGAGCTATGTCTGGGCACACAAATCATTAAATCATTGAACTAAGTAGAATGAAACATGCCAAATCACTAACTATATGGGGCCCATTATTCGTAGACATATAATGCTTAAAATAAGAAAGTGGTCCACATTCTGGCCATTTGCTAGGATTTTGTAAGGCTGTGCTATGATTTCTTATTTCTTTTCTGCTGAGAGGGTGAGAGGTATGACCAGCAACAAGCTGGGCCAGAAAACAGACAGGGAGCATAGTATGCAAGCAGACCAAGATAGAGCAGTGCAATGATGGAGGAAGGCGAGGCCAGGGGCAGAGAAACAGAAACAAAGCCATGAAAAGGAAAATAGAATAACAGCCTCACCACTGCAACAGTCAGAAGGGCAGCAATGTGGGTCCTGGAACCTGGGAAGATGGTGACCAAGTGGAGGAGAAATGGAGCAGAGGTGACTGACCAGAGGTGAGAGGGCTTGATACAGAACTGTGGACAAGGAAGGATGAGAGGGTAGCTGGAAGTGGTGAATGTCAGAACTGCAAAGCGGATGTAGGGATGACTGAGAAGCTGAATGGAGGAGGCTGGCAACTCAAATGAATGTCAAAGTGAGGAAAATGTGGAACAGCAAAGAGGTCTCCCAACCAACAACAGTGGTGGGGGAAAGAAAGCAGCAAGGAGGAGCAGAATGGCATAGCACCCCATGGTGCTGCAGTGGATGTCTGCTACGGAAGCAGATGCAATGTGGAAATGCCATGGCAGAACTGAGTTGGCAACGCAGAGGATTGAGAAAAGCCTGAAAGAAAGGCAATTACGGGGAAGAAAGATGAGGTACAGTGGGAAAGACAAAAATGAGGAGAGGGAAGAAAAGAAAAGGCAGGGACAAAGAAGGAGAATGGGAATGGAGGTGAAGGAGGATAACAGCAGAACAGCAAGAGGGGAATGAGTGGCCGGAAGCACAAGGTAAGCAAGAAAGCTCATAGCGAAGGAAGGCGGCACCTCCAGTCACAACGAGAAACAAATCATGTAACAGTCCAGGAGGAGTGGCCTTTTAAGGCCTGAGGGGGAGTAATGTTGTTGCTCTGCCCATTGAACCTCAGGCTTAAAGCCTTCCCATTGTGTTACTGCTGTAGTGACTAATGCAGTGACATCATCAAGCACCGCCATGAAGTGTTCCATCTCTAGCCAGAATGACACCATCACATATGGACAGCGAGTTGTAAATTTCATCAGCCCTGTCCTTGTTAGCTGTGAGGGTAAGACACTTTCAATGTGTACTACAGTTTGTATTATAAATGCTCGTGTTGAAACTGGTGGATATCACTCTGGAGAATGGTCTGGCTGGTAGTGGACAGTAGAGTACTTGAAAAGGACTAAAGGCCTTCAAGTTAATCAGAAACACATTCACTTGTTTTTCCTTCTTTCCTTGTGTCACCCTGTAGCTTTGCAAAGGTCCAGCTGTTCCAAGAGCAACACATGAGGATGACATACAATATCACAGTCAGCATCACTATTACTCATGTAATGGTAACTATTATGTTGTCTGGTATTATGTTCTTAAATGTATTGCAGTAATATTTTCTTACAGTCACAGGTCAACATGGTTGTGCTTAAGATCCATCATGACCATTCCTATCCACATTTGACATGTCATCTTCTTCTTCTTGCCAGACAACTTCACACAGAAACATCTTGGAAAGTACCTGAAATAAAAACAGAAACACAAAACATTTACAATGAGTACTTTGAGTCTGACATAGCAAAACTGTTCATACTTCAACCACCTATACAACCATCCCACCCCCCAAAAAATACTTACCTTTATGTGGTTGTTGTTAAATTCACAGAGCTATAGGATGCAGAGTGGCACATGTCACTATAATCATACCTGGACATGGAAAACAGAAAAAAGACATGGTTATTACAACAAAGAACAACACAACTCCCTTCCCCCCTCTAATTATAAACATAGAAATAATCCATACTTACCATACCATGGTTGTGAGGTGTGGTTAATATCAACTTCCTCCAGGTTACAAAGATACAGAATGTAGTCTGGATGATTATGTCATCAACATTCATGAACAATACCTGAAAAAGGAAAACATATTAGGAAGATATGGTTATGGGCACAAATAACAACCCCCCACCCCATGCAAATAGATAAGCATGTCTTACCTTCCTGTGGTTTGACAATTTACTGACATCAAACTTCCACAGCAGCACTCAGCAGCAGCAGCAGCACAGCTACTTGACATTTGGTCATCAGTTTCCCACTGTAGAACTTTTGGTGGCACCTTCGTACAGACAAAAATCCCAATTTCATTCAGTTATTTTCTCATGTTGGTCTTCTTGACTTCACTGGACAGCTGCACAGCACAGCAGCAGTAGGCACATAGCAGCAGGAAATAATTTTTTGTACTTGCGCAAGCACCTGACTAACGTGGCTAACAGAATAATTGGTCTGAAAGCTAGAGCACTTTGTTCTTGTTACATCTATGTTGGTCAATTAAAAGGTATCAAATCATTTGCTTCTGGATCTGTGGCTAACAGAGGAAATCTTGCAGGAAAATTGCCAGAATTGATTTCAGTTATTAAGACATTTTCTCCTGTGGGTCTTCTCAATTTCTTTAGACAGTTGCACAACACTGCATAAGGAGTCATATTGTAAGTACCGTGTGTGCATTTATGACCGACTTGGGCCAGCAATTTACATTAATGAATATTAGCAGAGATTTTCATGACCTGAAGAGAAAACTAAAATATTTTTTTAGGTAAGGGCTTCTTAAACACTGCACTACTTTTAGCATTTGTCATTTCCTGTTACACACTATCAACCACTGGACAGCATGCAGCACGATGTGGAGGCATGCCTAGTTTAGATAAGATAGGACATTTTTTTTGTGGTTTTGGTTTTTTTCTTTTTTTGTGCAGTGAGTTACAACAGCAAGGAATCAAGCAAATGTTATGAACATGTATACCTATAATTTGTTATTCTCTTTTAAATTGCTGCTTATCTACTAACTCAAGTCCTGTGATAACATTCTTTCCACAATTTGAGCCTGCTTTAATACTTGTTTTCACATCTAAAATAAACAAATTCTGGTCAGATCCCCCACGGATGCATAATGAAGTTATTGAAGTTGTGTGGAATTGTTAAGGAGGTATGGAGAAACAACACAATGATTTGTAAGTAGTAAGATTTGTTTTAGTTTCTGTTCTAAGGAAGGCATACACGTTATTAGGAAAATACATGGAGGTGTACATTTTAACAGAAGGAATAGGATGCACTGTAGGTTTACAAAAGAACTCCAGAGCAAGTGCCACTGATGTATGTGTTATTCCAGATGGTATTGGCTGGACAGACAAATTAAAAAAAAACACAATCGCACATACCCCAATGATGCAAAGCATTATGGGAAATATATTCAAATCCCCATGATGGTACAGAAGGTTGCAATACATGAAAAAGTAATGGCTGGCATATGTTCAATCTTGGAATTATTTACAGTTTTTTTTTTTTTTAGAGAAACAGGGTTTTTGTCCATGAGGTGATGTAAGCTTTATTTAAGCAATGTGTTGATGTCAGGAAGTCAGGTGAAATGATGATGGACTGATGGCAAAGAACATGTGATAGTAACTTTGAGAGGGGGTCACTTTTGATAAGGGCAAGGTAGTTATGCTTGTGATAATGGGAATATTAGGAAAGTATGAGGTCTATGCATAAGTGGAGTACAAATATGCACAGTTTCTTAAGTATGTGCTCAGAGTGCAGGGAAATGTGATAAGCAGGTTTTTTTTAGAAATAGGTAAAAATTACGTGCGATACATGCCATTGATAGAAAGATAGATGATTACATAGACATGCAGGCCCTGACCACACTACACTTGAAAAAGCTGTAATGAATTCAAACCGTTACAGTCTGTAAATGTTACAGTATGTCCACACTGCCAGTGAACAGTGTGGATAATGGTTTGAAAAAATTACAGCCTGTCCACACTGAGTGCGATAATGTGTGTGGTCTCAACCCTGGAGTAGTAGTGCACATCCTATGGTGCACTCGGTGATGACAGCTGCATTTTGAGATGCCCTGCTACATGTCCTATGGAGTACTATGTATATGGCACAGTCATATTATGTAAATAACCATATTTCACTGTTATGAGACACACTTATATTGTGGAAGTGGCAGAGAGAGGTTCGAGGGAGGGGGAGATCTGTATTTTGGAATGGGGCTACCACTGCTCCACTGTACACAGTGCCACACGTCTATTGTTCACCACAGCAGTGCTCCATGATACATTCAGAAGCTCCACTAATGTATGTGTTCACTACTGGTACTGCTGTGCAGGTAGTATTGCTGCCACATCACACATGGGCAGACAGGGTACTCTCAACACTCGGCACAGTGAGAAGAGTAATTAAGGACAGTACACAGATGCCATCAGGAGGTGGCCCTCAGGGAGGTAAGTGCAGACAGAGAGATAGGTTAGGTGGGGACTTGAGGGTACACCCGGGGGGGGGCACATACAGCTGTCAAGTATCTGTGGTATGGAGGCATCCCAGTATTCCATCCTACAGCCGTGCTCCACACTGCCATTTGCATATGTCCTGGTAGGCTCCGATCTCCCTGCATGCAGTGAAACAGTGCTGCAATGCATGCAGGTATAGTGGGAGACTTGAGGCTACATGGTGGAGCATTTAGACACAATTGCAAATAAAAACTGATAAAGGTGTAAAGCTGTAAATAAGAGTGAAATAACCATGCTGGTATGCACACCACAAAGTGGTTCTTGAAAGGATACAGATTGGGGATGGCTCAATTAAAGGAGTAGACTACCCAGAATTTGCAAAAACATATGCTATGCAAAGTGTTTTGATTTGTATGTAAAGTCCTAGTGTGTCCTTCCCTCTGTCTGCTATTAGGAGGTTTTCCTAAATTAGGCTGCTAGCTTTAGGGTAGTTTTATGACCCCTGGGGATCTCTATCACAAATAGGTTTATTGCTTTCTGCCTCCTATAATGCACCCTGTCTCATGTGAGAGTGATGTAGGCAGGCCCACAGATTTAGCATATGCAGTGCTTTTTAAAATCAGTTCCCAACAGCAGAGCTTTGTAACTGTTCTCATCCAGTGAGCACAAACGGCAACAGTTACAATTTAGCAGATGCCTGAGTACTACCTAACGGGGGTTTCTGTAAGAAAACAGCTACTAAATAGCTGCGATTCACTATTTGTGTTTTTTGGGTGTGTCATCTCTAACTAGCAGTAAAATGTGTTTTAATTTTAAAATTAAATTTCATCAAACTATGCACAACAATATTTAGTAAAGACTATAGCAGTTTTCTTATCTAAAACTCACTCAGTTAGCTCTAAAGTATTTCTTAAACTATAAATGTAGGCACCAGCATTCTTTTTTTTTGTAGCAGAAGAGACACACTAAAGCATGTTTACAGGTGTGACCTGGGAGCACAAGGAAGTTAAGTGATTTGCTCAGGGACACACAGCACGCATGTGGAGGCTGTGGGATTCAAACCCAGGACACCGGATTTGCAGCTGTTAGCCTTAGACCACCACACTATACTGCCTCCTCTATTCTAATAGGTAGAACTAGCAATTAGTGCTGATTTTGCTGTGTGATATGATTTTTAAATTTTTTTGGTTACAAATGTGAAGTATCTTTTTAATAAAGTATAAAAATATGTATGTGCATGTTATTTAGGTTGGCAAATATTTGTTTTATTGTTTGAAAAAGTGGGATACACTAAGGCCCAGATATTCAAAAGGGTTGCGCATGGTGCAACAGTGTTGCACCATGCACAATCCACTGATGCGCCCCAGCTTGATATTCAAAAGGAAAAAGTGCACCGCACAAATCCCACCGGAGCGCATCAGGTATGTATGCAGGCACAGGTGGGGGGGTGTGCCCATGCATAACCTGCACAGCCCAATATTCACCCCTGGATGTGCAGAGTCATGCATGTGCAACCCTACCTGAGACTGCACAAAGTTAAGCCAAAAAAAAAGGAACAAGTGATGGCCACCCACAGATGAGCTGCCGCATTGCAGGGCACAACATGGCAGCTGCCACCTGTGGGTGACCACCCGAGTTCCTGCCGCACCTGGCGGCGCCCGCCAATGCCCCATCGTGGGCATCGGTGTAGCTAAATCCCCCCTCCTATATCCCTGGTGATCCAGTGGACCACTATGTGCCCAATTGTGGGCATTTGTCTACAAGAATAAGTCCCTGTCCTATATCCCTGGTGGTCCAGTGGACTGCACTCTGCCCAATCGTGGGCATTGGTATTATAACCCCTTCCCGCGTCCAATATCCCTGGTGGTCCAGTGGACGATTGCTGCCCGATCGTGGGTATCTGTAAATCATAAAATAGTCCTATTACCCTGGTGGTCTGGTATGCCCCTTCCCCACCCGCCCACTGGGCCACCACCCCTTCCGATCAGCCAACAGCGCTCCACGCCTGCACTGACTGACAGCTCAGTAGGACTACCGCCCATTGGTTCTGGCGTGAGCCAATGGGCGTGCAGCTCTCTCGTACTACTCGGTCCAGATATGTGGATGAATTCATTCACATATCTGGTTTATCTCTCTCTGACAATCTCTAACTAGCTCTTGCTGTGAACAATGAATGCAAACTCTTGAGCTGTCAGCGATGAGGGCGGCAGGTGGGTGGGGTGCTGCCGCCTGCCAGCTGACCAGAGGGGGAGCGGGGTGGTGAGGCTCAGTGGGCGGGTGGGGAGGAGGCTACACTAGACCACCAGGGTAATAGGACTATTTTATGATTTACAGATGCCCACAATCAGGCAGCGATCGGTCCACTGGACCACCAGGGATATTGGACGGGGGGGTTATAATACCAATGCCCATGATCGGGCAGAGTGCAGTCCACTGGACCACCAGGGATATAGGACGGGGGCTTATTCTTGTAGACAAATTCCAGTGATCTGGCTGCAGGGGGCGTCGGTCCCCAATGGCTGCTGCCTGGCAGGGCACCAGGCACAAGTCGTCGGGGATCAGTGCACCTGCATGCTAATGGAATGCAAATGGGGCCATAATGACATGCAAATGGCCCCATGTGTGCCTTGTATAAATTATGGCCCCATTTGCATGTCTCCTTTTAAATATCGCAGGTGCTGTGCATGGTGCAATGGCACTTGCGCTAGCGCATCTCCATGCTCCACTCTGGCCACTTGCATTGGCGCAGTGCCACTGTGCCATTCACAGTGGGGGTGGCCAGGGTGCAATATTCAAAGCTGCTGCACCATAGCGCAGCTCCGTTGAATATCACCCAGGCCACACCCCTGCGCAACAAAGTTGAGCTGCGCCCAGGCTTGCACCACAGCCTGGCGCAGTTTGAATATCCGGCCCTAAATGTGTAGTGCAATGAACCATTGTAAAATCGGATCGAATGTGTATCTGAAATAGTCACTGTCATCCATCCTGTTGTTTTTATGCTGTATCACACAGGATAAAAAGTGACTTTAAAGTAGTTTGCAGTTTCTAGGCTGCAGCTTCATAACATACATTTCATTTGTAAAAAAAAAAAATGAAAATCATGTGACAGAGCAAAATTAGCACTAAATGTTAGTTCTGCCTAATAGAATGCTGGTACCTACATTTATAGTTTAGCAAATACTTGAAATCTAACTGAGGGAGTTTTCTGTAAGAAAACAGCTAGAGTCTTAACTAATTATAGTGCTACTGATCTGGGCAATTTCTGTGCTTTTATGATTGTGTATAGTTTGATGAAATTAAAAGTGTTAAAATTAAAACACTCCTGCAAGATACACCTGACACACACAGAAAACAATAGTGAATTAGAGCTTAATTTAGTAGAGGTTTTCTTACAGAAACCCCAGTTAGCTAGCTCTCAGGTATCTGCTAATAGGCTAATTCAGGAAAAACTCCTAATAGCAGGCAGAGGGAGGGCACATTAGGACTTAACATACAAATCAAAACACTCTGCATATGTTTTTGCAAATTCTCAGTGGACTGTGGACTGCTCCTTTAAAACTGCAAGCTTAGTACAAAAATATACACTGCAGTCTCTTGCTATACTGAGATGCTTCAGCTGATGTAAAATACAGAGTAAAGTGGTGGGGGCAGGGTTAGAGGACAGGTCTGAATAACACCATATATCCACCAGGAGGGACTTTCTATCTCTTGGAATGTATTTGGGAAAATGTGTGATCAGGAGAGGAATGTAAGCTGAGCCAATGCTGTTTAAACAAGTGCTGTATAGGGATGCAGTTTCAGGCTTTTCCTTCTGAAGCTTAAGCTCTGATGCCCCATGCAGTTCTGATAGTGAATTGTTCCAGCATGATAGATCCACCTCATGTTCCTCCCACATGAACCAAAAAATAGGTGGGGTGGATCTTTAGGAGCTTCTTGGGTGGAGGTGGTGGTGGTGGTGGATCTTACTCCCCCCCAGAAAACTAATGCTGCCTGCCACTACTCAGGTTCCAGTTGTTGTACCTCCCACTTAAAAAAGAAAATAGTGCACTGAAACCATTGACTAACATGAAAGCGTATTTATTTGAGGGTGGAAAACTTTTCTTGGAGGAAGGTAAGGCGGGTCAGTTCCATGGACAGAAAACACACCATTACTCCTTTTGAACATGCAAAACATCTGCAGGCTCCACCTACTGCAGCCGTAAAAAAGGAGTGCTCCTTTTAATATGGCTAGGACCAGGTTTTCAGCAGTTCTCAGTGCTGTTTTTATACATGAATTGTTGAAAATCACTTCTATAGTGACTGAAATGAACTACTGTGTTAACTGACACTGCTCCATAACATTATGAGACAGTACATGTTCAAAAACTGCTGCGAATACTGATGAAAACCAGGCACGAGCCATATTGAAAGGAGTCTTACTTTTATTATTTCAAATGTAAAACAAAAACAGAAAATAAACTCTTAGTTGAGAAAGAATGGTATCATACAAAAAGTCAGTAGTTGTAGATAAGGGGAAATATAAAACTGCATAAAAATGTATAGGCCAAATGTTTCACAACATTCATGCACTGCTGCTTAATTTTTTTTGGGGGGGGTAACTACAACACTCAACAACAGTAGAAAAAAAAGTAGACTTCAGAAGGACAAGGGAGACAGAATAGGAAGTAACTTAGAGGTGAAAAGAAGTTCAAGAACTAAACATGTGTATGACAGAAAATGTTTTTTTTTTCCTTTTTAATTTTTTGTTTATTTTTTTTTGTGGTGTTGGGATGGGAGAGGAGGGAAAGGAAGTGATAAAAAACAATAATGTACAACTACACGAAAAATAATCAAAATAATATCATATAACACATATATCAGCAAACTACAGACAAACTATAGACGATCACGGATGTCTTTCAGGAGACTTATTGTCTCCTGGTTCCCAAGAACACGTTGGGTTTCTCTACATTCTTCAGTGACTTCCTTGCAGAGGTCCTCTTCCTCAGCCCAATGAATGGCAAGGTCAGATTGAGTGACAGATCATTCTGTTGTGCAATAAGGCTGGGAAGATGAGGTGGATGTAGCAGATGGTGATGCAGATTGGTTCACCCTCACATTTGTGGGTCTGCTCTCAGTCCTCCTCCTCTTCCTGGCATGTTTTCCTGCCTGGCACTGTCGTGTTCTGCTCCAGTCACTGCACAGGAACAGGCATCCTTGTTCCCTCCTGCAGTCTGGCCTCTCACTCTGTACAGTGGTGAGAAATAAGGTATCTTCTCTGTCCACTCATGCCAAAGTGGCTTCCCGTTTTCCCGCACTGGATATGCATCCAACAAATATTGCATTACACAAAACTTGGATCCTTCCCAGGTATCTTGAAAAACTAGCACACTACAGAGTTCTTTGCTGGACCAGGAAGGGTGGGGGCACCAGGGGCCAGATATTCAAAACTTTGCGCAGGGCAAAAGCCGTTTGCGCAGGTTTAGTGCGGGATTAGCCCAGGCCTGCTATATTCAAAAGGCTCAATAGTGCGGGCAAACTGCATTAGCACTGGGCAAAACCATAATATATGAAAGGGGCAAACTGACATGAATACAGGCGCAATGCTATATTCAGCGACTAGCGCTGCACAAAGTGGTTTTGCATGAATTAGCATTACACTTAGCACGGTGCACATTACCGAGCAGGAAAAGCTTGTCTTAACCCTGGGCAATCAGCTTTGCATGACACTGTGGCTTTGCGCTGTGTATGCGTGGGTTTTGCGCAGGTTTTGTGTGACCCTAACAAATAAATATGACACATAGACAAAGCCAAACATAGAGGAAGCATGCTGCTAACTGATGGCATCACAATGATGCCATCATCTGCCACCAGTCCCAGCCATGCCAGGCAGTAAGTGATGACCCTGCTGCCAGTTAGGACAGCATAGCAGTGTGGCCATACAGCACACACCTGTAGACTACACTTCTGTGGAACCAACAGATGCCAGCAAACACATGCAGCACTGTGGGCATGGAGGATGTTGAGGGGAGAGTGTATGGGTGGCCAGGCTGTGCCACAGACCAGCTGCGGCCACAGGGCTGGGACACATCATGCAGTGCACATGGGCCAATATTGGGAATACTCCAACACCAGTGTGCCTTTCAGATAATATATGCCCCCCCCCGGCCACATACCGCACAGCTGTACAACTGCCACAGCACACAAAGCCGGACATGTACATGTACATGTCACTGTGAGCATCCCATGCCAGAGGTGCAGCATCTGTGGGTCACACAACAGCGTAACAGTAATGTCCACTGTCAGTAAACACCTGCAGGTTGGGTTTCTCACTGTGTATAGTGCAGTCATAATCACTGCCCTACACACCATAGGCACCGCTGTGTCCACACACAACTGGCCCCCTTGCTACTGTAGTGTCTGCTGTGCACTGTAGCATGACCTACAGTGTGACAGTTGCATGCAGCACCACTACCATCTGTGCCTATGCTGTGTTGTCCCAGTTAAGCTGCAGGCAGCAGCGCATGTGGAAGTAGTGTTCAAAACTATATAATATTCCCCAAGCTGTTTGCTCAGCGCTAACACGTTTGTGCGGGTTTAGTGCAGAGCTAAACAGTTAGCCCAGCGCAAATTGCATACAAATCAGGGCATAATGAGATGCTAATCTGGATGTTTGCCCACAAACTACCTAAGCAGGCTCATTTGCATATCAGTTTTGAATATGGCAAAGTTTAGAAACGGGCTAACGGTTTAGCCTTGCGCTAAACCCACGCAAATGTGTTAGCACTGTGCAAACAGTTCGGGTAATATTTTATAGTTTTGCACACTGTACTTTCACATACACTGCTACCTGCAGCTGTACTGGGTCCACGCATCTGCTGGCACACACATCGGTGACATAGTTCACTTCTACCTACCTTCACATCGCTGTGCATAGTGTTGCTGTTGTGGTTTGCACTTCCTCTTTGCCATATTCAGAGCTGTCTTATTCCAGAGCTACGTTTGCCTTACACTCCCAGCCCAGTTTGCCAGTCCTCATTCCCATGCTATATTCAGAAGCTGTTTGCCCTGGGCTATTCCTTTTGAATATGGCTTGCTTAGTGCTCTGGGCTAAGTTTGCCCGCCAGGCATTGCTAATTTAGCCCTGGGGCAAAGTTTTGAATATCTGGCCCCAGGTGTCATGGGCTGATCTGCAGGTGGGGCCTGGGTGCTAGCTCTGGTGGAAGAACAAACAGGAGGAGGGGCAGGCAGCTGCTGTTCTGGCTGCTCCAGCTGCTGGGGCTGTTGAGGAACTGCCTCAGCAGCAGCACCACTAATACAGGGAAAATCTACTGCAGCTGTTGTAGCATCTACTGCTGCCACTGCTGCTGGAACATCCACTGCTGCTGGTGCTGATGCCGCTTCAGATGTGTGACCAGCCAAAAAAGGACAGCAGCTGAGCCTTATGGCTCTCCCGTCCTGCATCCTTGGGCTTCATTACCCACAGCTTTCACTTCTATCCCCTCTCTCAACTCTGTTGCTATGCATTGCAACTGAAGTTTAACTATAAAAAAACCTAAAGGGACAGGAAATAAAAGTAAAAGAAGAAAAAAAGTGTAATTATAGCTGCAAACTGAACAAAGCATTTTGTGGTGTTTAAATTTTGAATTTTTAAGAAAAAAGGGGAAACAAGATGGCAGCAAATGGAAAATGATTTCCTCTCATGAAGAAGGATGACATCAATATGAAAAAAGAATTATTTTTGTCATTTCATACAGCTATTTTGAAGTGCTTACTGAGCATGCTCAGTACCAATTATTAAAAATTTCAAAATCAAATAACTTTGGAACGGATTAATATTTTTTTTCACCAAACAAGCAAAAGGCACATCTGTGGGCCAAACCTTTCTACTCAGAAATTTCAGACCAAAATTCCAAACCATATGGGTGGTAGACAAGTTGACAGAAAACCCAGCAAAACCAATGGGAAAAAAATCCTGAAAAATTACATTTTACACTATCAGGAACTCGGAATTCACACGTCCAACCAGAATGAAACTTTCTGCATGTAGAGATCTACCATGTGAGACTGAACATGACATATTTCTAGCAAATCTGATGAACGGTTGCCAAGTTATTAAAGTTTAAAATTAGGGTTTAATATTAAAGTGCCTACTCAGGCATACTACACTAGTTAATGCTACACTTAACAAAACAAAAGTAGGCAAATGTGGTGTTTGGGCATCCAACCCAAACTCCCAACCCCCACTCCCAAGGTTTTGCGTTTCAGGAGTCTTTGTGAATCTGTGTTGAGGTCTTCCTTGGGGTTGTCTACCATAATGTTTGCTCCTTCCTCCAGCCCATGGCCTCCTGTCCAAAGCACAAGGTACAGCTCCAAGCCAGTGCCTCATAGAGATATACTCTTTAAAGATAGCAAACTATGTCTTGCCACATGTTGCCAACAAAATCTGTTGTAGATTTCTTCACTCTGGGCCTACAGATCCCTATGTAAGGAAAACAGATCTCATCGGATCTTGTTTGCTCAGTGGTGGGGGTGAGCATTAGGGTTGAAACTCAGAGGAAGACCCTGCCACTGATTCATCAAGACTCCAGAGACACAAATACTTATGTTTTTTTTTTTCCTTTTGATACTTGTGGGTGGGGTTGGGGGGTTAGGGTTGGAAACCCTAATGTCACATTTCTCTACTTTTTTGCATTAAGTTGTACCCTTGCTGGTACATTAAGGCAGATTTTTTGCAAATAATACTTTTGCTCTTCCAGAGAGTGGACTCATATTCATATTAACAATGGTTCCTTTTGGACCAGTGTGAACAGATGCAGATGTGCAAGCCCTCTGGACCCTGCATGACTGGAAGATGCCATCCACATATGGATGTGCAAAGCCCTGTGGGTCCTCCATTTATGTGCAGTGACAGATGGCAATAATTCATAGGGCTGTCTGGTGGGCTGCAGTGGTGCAGGTGTCATGTGACAACAGGAACAGATACACAGACAAAGAGTCCATCTCTCAGCCAATGCACAGTGCTCTCTGCCACCAACCAGTGCAGAGCTGCAGAGCCCTTTGCAAAGATAAGAGTTCTCTTCACTGTATGGTACCTGGGCCCATACAAGCAACCTTTCACCTTTCCATCCCTGGTTAGTATGTGGGGTCACATAACAGTACCATCTCCAGCCTTGCCCAATCCATCTGGCTCACTGAGCTCACCCTTAAACTCAGCTCACCAGGATTGGATCAGAAAGCACTACCAGCTTGGGTAAATACTGGCACTACACACATTTCTTAATATTATTTTTTTTTATTTTGACCCTAACTTTTCAATATAATTGTTTTATGACTCCCCTTATAAACATGACATGTGACATTTATAGTATGCTGGCCAAAACATTATTTTGTATTGTAAGTGTGAAAGTACACCTCATCCAGGATTTAGGAATCAACACCTGCCACATTTATTAGGTGGTATGAAAAAATGCCCATGTTGAAAGTTTGGAAACAAAATAATGAAAATTAGCAAAGTTACAAGTGAACATTGAAATAGTTCCATGTCCATGCATAGCTATGTAATGGTAATATATTTTTAAATCAAAATTTTAACGTCATTTTCTTATAACCCCACCTCATGAACCCTGTAAAGGAAATTGTTTAAATCTTGGTGACTGCAAAATCACCTTTTGGGATGGATTTGAAAAGTTTCACATGCCTAGTTCATGAGGCTGGGTCCCAAAAAGGTCATGTTGAAAGCCTGGTGGAACAATATTAATAATTAGAGAAGTTATGACTGAACATTGAAATATTTCAATGTTCACTCATAACTTGCTCATTTTAAAATATTGCCACCACAAATTTGAAACATAGCCTTCTTATGATCCCACCTCATGAACCAGGTAGGTGAAAATGTTCAAATATAGCCTAAAAGGTGATTTTGTGCCACATGTTTGAAAACACATTTCAGACAGGATTCGAAAACTGATAGCTGTCACATTCATGAGGCACTGTGAAAAAATAGCTATGTTAAAAGTGTAGGGTCAAATATTGAAAATTACCAAAGTTCTGAGAGAGCACTGAAAAATGTAAACGTGCACATGTAACTTTTTTTAAAAAAATGTACCTTAAATTTTCAACATAGCCATTTTATGACACCTCCTCCATTGTGAAATCACCTTTCAGGATGGATTTGAACCATTTGATCTCCTTTGTTTATGAGGTGGTGGTCACACAAATCTGTGTTGAAAATATGGTGTAAAACTATTAAAAAAAAATGACAAAGTTATGAATAAAAGTTAAAACCCCTTTGAAATGCATTAAACTGGAATAACCTTTGTGTCTTCAACTGGTGAGTAAATCTACATCATGGGGCATGTTTAGGTGAGTGAGGGTATGTATGCCATTGTTGGGTGGTGGTTTGGGTGAGGTGGAGGTCTGGGGGTGTCAGATCACTGATGGACAGTTTTCATTTCTACAGGTTATTTGAAAAAGACATTGAGGGACTGTTTTCTTTTCTCTTCAGGTTTACTGGATCCAGCACTGGGGACTGGGCACACCTGTGTCAATAAAACTGTATAGCAGCATGGGAGTGGGCATCCTGGTGTCACCAATGACAGTAGGAATTTTGGGAGAGGGCAGCCTGGAAGGGAGGGGGTTTGGACAAGCAGTACCAGGGATGGGTACCCCAGTTTGTTTTCTGTATTAATTATTTGTATTAAGTATTTCAGGGGAAGATGAGGGAGGGATGGCTAAGCTGGGAGGGAAAGGAAATAAAAGATAGACAGACAGACAGGTAGATAGATAGATAGATAGATAGATAGATAGATAGATAGATAGATAGATAGATGATCAGACAGCCAGAGGAGAGAGAAATCACACTTGCTAGCTTAATAAGATGAGAGAGAGAGAGAGAGAGAGATCAAGATTGCAAACACTGGTTTACTGCTCAGACTGAAGCAACTAGCACAACTCCAGCTGTGACATCAAATCTAAAGAAAGTCCCACTGTTCTCATATAAATAATGAAGGTGAATAACTCACCTCACTACGCTGAGCATCTTGGATTTTGTAGTGCCCAAAAAAGTTGTTTCTGGTGTATTTTTTGTTTGTTTGTTTGTTTTAACAAATACCAGAATCTAGCTAAACATATTCTGTTTAACTAGGTTCAGTTTTTTTAAATACTCAGTTTTTGTATTTTCCATGTTTTTTAATTAGTTGGGGGAAAACAAGAAGTTTAAACTATAAAATGATTTATCCAGTATTATTGCATCATACTACCATATACAACACACCATTCACATGCCAGAAACATGCTGCCTTTAGCAATTTTGCTGGTCTAAAGTGAAAGTAAGTTCAGTATGTGTGCTCTTTTCTTGTTATGATAAATAATTACAGCAAACTTTAAAAAAAAACTTTACACTACTGTCCCTTAATACATAAATTAATATGCTAATAAAACGTAACTCATGTTTAACCTTCACAAAACTAATGAAATTTAAATAAGAATTGCTTGCTAGTTACAGAAGCAGAAATTATATTTGTACAGACAGGTATGTAGGTCAAAACAGCCACTGAAATATTTAAAGAAATTCCAGTCTGAAAGTAACAAGGGTAATACAGCAATGGTATTTAAATTTTTATTAGTATATTGATTTGTATTTTAAGGGATAGCTGTGTAAGACTTTTTGAAATTTGCTTTAATTATTTATCATTATAAGGGAAATGGCACAAGTACTGAACTTTGTGTCACTTTAAACCAACACCATAGGTGTTTGAATAAAGTTTATTGAGATTCTAAGACATCCTAAGGACAATAAATGGAGCATTGGAGCTGAGACACATTTTTTGAAGTGTAAATTGAACTGAAAACCTTTTTAAGAAACAGTGATAGCAGTATGACAATTCAATTTAGAAGTATTTATGTTGCTTCTCCAACAAGGGTACATAATGTTTTTAGAAAAACTGCTAAAGGCAGCATGGTTCTGTGATTAGAATGGCATGCTGTATATGGTAGTATGATGTAATAATACTGGAGAAATCAATTTATAGTTTAAACTTTTGTTAAAAATAAAGCAACTTGTAGTGGTGTGATTTGTACTTACAGTACCTAAAAACTTTTATTTAATACTTGGGACAATCGTAAGAGGCATACAAGGAAAGAAATGTTAATGTGTAATTAACAGCTACTGATCTAAAGATTTCTCAGTGATCTGAAGAATAAGCACCAGCCTATTTATTACATTTAACAGCAACACAGCATAAAATATTGAATAACTTTTGCATTTTAGATGTGATGAAATTAGTGATCACTTAGAAAAGTCTAAAGCCTAGATATTCAAAGCAAATGTGATGCGCAAAGTGGGGATGCACTGTGCAACTTAGAAGATGGGTGGAACCACAATATTCAAAAGGGAGAGTTGTGTCATGCATCTCCAGATGCATCTATAATGTATGCAGTGCATGTAGAGGGGGCATTCCCATGAATGTGCCATGCATCCCTATATTCAGCCGAAGTGTGCGGTGTGTCTGCAGTGCATCTTAGAGATGAGCTGCCCAAAGTTAGGAATGGAAAAAGCATGCCAAAATGACCAGCCATGCACAGGCATGCCACAGACCTGCAGGCAGGCTGTCTGAATACAGCCCTTGGATGTGCAGCAAGATATGCTCCAGGCACCCACACATAACAGTCATGCCAGGATGGAGGAACACTGAGCCAGCAGCACCATCCAGGAAGCAACCCCACACCACACCCTGGACATAGACACCTAGCAGCAGCATGCCAGCTCTGTCGGGTGCCCCCTGGAACCACCAGAGGTGTGGACAGCCACAATGCAATAAATGTACCAGGGGCCATGGTCTGCACCCATGTGGCCTACAGAATGCAATCTGGTGGTGGCATACACTCAGGGTATTGTCTGGGGCAATGTTGCCCAGGTAGTCTGGTGGACAGGTGGCAGCCAGGCACAGGCCAGGGACTGACCTGTGGCACACACCCATGGTGGTTCACCATTGGTGCACACAAGTGGGACCTACCCACTAGTGTACTAGGTCAGTCACCTTCTGAACACTGTCATTCCTTGCAGGCATCATCATATTCAACTCATATGTGGGAGTGTGGGGCACTGTAGGTGGTTGTATGCTGCATATGGAGCTGATGTATCATATGCATGTGATATGCCTATCAGAGTGTGTCTCTCTGAGCCCTCCCCTGTAGCTGGTCCAGGTGGGCCGCTGTGGCCACTATCCCGGAGGGCCTGCTGTATGCCTGTCTGACCCTGTACGTAGCTATGGGGTGTAGCACTGTACTGAGGCTAATGCAATCCACCCACACACACACACACACACACACACCACACACACACACTCCATCACACCTGCCTGCTAGGCTGCAGCTCCTCCTGTTCATCTTTGCGGAGTGGTGGGGCAGCCCTGCAAAGCTGGACCTGATCATGCCTGGGGTATGCAAATGGCCTGAATGAATTCCAGTAATGAGCTCCAGCATGTGGGAGATGGGCTTGGAATGTGCAATGTGATCATTTGCATATGCTAGCTGAATATTGCACTTTTGCACACTCTGCAAGTGCCTCTGCATCATGCATTTCCCCATGCTACTCATAGGGCTAAGGTCACCTGCTTGGCCGCGCATCTCTCAGTGTGCTATCATGCATGTTTGGAATATTCAGCTGGACATGCACGAGCACATCTCATGGCTCATCTTATGAATATCTCATTATTTGGGGCCGGCACGTCTCAGATGCATGGCACAGGCACTTGCACTTGTTTGCAGGGGACTTTTGAAGATTTTGAATCTGAAATATTCAAACAATGTCTATGTCTTTTTTGAACAATAGGAGGAATCGTGCTCCCTGAGGAAGCCCTTATGAGGGTGAAACTTTGGAGTCACATGCATCATGGTCAGAAACTGAAGCAACAATCACATAAAGAAAAGGGACAAATAAAAGGGACTGTTTGTTGAAAATGTACTGGGTATTTGACTATTTTCACATTTGACTGTCCCTGGATCCATCAAAAATCCACAAGTACAATTTGCTACTGACTGTAAGTGCAAGCAGGGGAATCACATTGTCTATGCACAGTCCACATCTTTGGAAAAAAGTCCCATACTGTCTAGGCTATATGTGACAGTAAAACCAAAAACTCATGTTACGTATAGGAAAAAAAATAGATGTCTGCAGGAAAACAGCATATTCAGATCTCAGAGGCCACCTTCACAAAACCAACCACATGCAATGCTGCCTCCTTCATCCACCTTTTTATCCACCACCCTTGTTTACTGCCAGTGTGAACTCCTGTACCATTTTCCAGAAATGTTATCTCTCCCTTTAATCACCACCCTCTATTATCTGCCACCCTCTTTAATCCACCAAAATTCAGGATGTTGAGAAACTGGTTTATAAATGAGGCAGCACTGTTTTTAAATCTTGTCTCCTAGACAATACATGCCAGATTTGAGGCAGTTTTGCTGAACACAACCAAAGTTATTAAGGAGCAAATTTGGGGGATTTAGCATAGAACCTGTCAGGCAACCCTAACGTTACTAGCAATTCTGCACCAGTGTAATAGATAGATAGATAGATAGATAGATAGATAGATAGAGATAGATAGATAGATAGATAGATAGATAGATAGATAGATAGATAATTTCATTATATAGCATGATTGGAGTAACAAGTAACTAAGAACAACTAAGTGAGAAACTCTCTCTCTGCAGCATCAGAGAATTGTCATTTTGGGAAATAAATAACTAAAACTTATTTAGCAAGAGACTGACAAAATATGTCACTTATATACACAAAACTAAAGTCCCTAAATAAAATGAGAAATCACAAACTATAGACAAAAAATAGCTGAAGAAGAATAAGACAAATCTGATCCATCAAAAATTGCAGACCTTTCAGTGATGTCTGCCTAGAATGTCCTATCCTCCACAGCACTGTTTCTATATAGACAAAACAAAAACACTATTTAAAACCACTTTTTCAAACTGGACAATCTCCAAAAACAGAACCATAAACACATAAAGAATAGTGGATTGGTGACCATCCACAAGAAGGCTGTGTTTCCATTGAGGCAGTAGATGACATCATAGAGACCTCAAGAGTGAAGCTGAAGAGGTCTCGCTGAGGTCATCAACTACCACGATGTAAACACAGCCGTAGTTGTTGGTGGTCACCATCCACTGTTTTATATAGTATATGGTTGGGTCTTATTGTCGATTTTGTTGTGTATTTTTTTTAGGTCGCTGTTTACCTTTGTGATAACCGGTGTTCCTGCTCCTAGTTCTCCCCACTGCCACTTGCTCCAGCTTTTCACTGCGCATGCTGGTGCTGGGTTTTCCCTGGTCCCACTTGCTATCTATTAGCTGTAGTGCTTCTTTTTGTTTAAATGATTAAAAAAATAATTAACTTTTGTGATGCAAGCCGTTTGAGGCTCTTCCTGTCAAAAGGAGGAGGATCCGTGATTGGCACTCACTTATTCATGCTGCCATGTTTTCTGTTTTTTTCCTGCTACAGCCAATCAAGTGAGACAATCAGGAAGCAGGACAAAGGTTGAAAAGTTGTTGTACTATTGATGTGATGTCAGAATGATAGTACAACTTTTTTGACCTTTCAACTGTCCTACAACAAGATTTAAGAAGCCACAGATTTCCATCAATAATAAGACATAACTATATACTATAATCTACTGTAGATACACAAGGCTCACTCAAACATGTGACTAATCATGTACCAAAAAAACATTCGTTTAAGGTTTCAGAATGTTTTTTTTTTTCTTTTTTGATCAGACAAGAACAGGGATGGACTTGCTGCATCTCCTGCTTTATAAGACTTCAGTAAACACAGCCTCTTCTTGGCATGCATACTGTTTCAGTACCCTGCGACATGCAATCATATAGTGCATTGCTTCTGTCCAGAAAATTTTGCCTGGGAAGTCAGCTTCACCAGAAAAGTTCTTTTTTTTTGCAGCTTTGCAAAGTTGTCTATTTACTGCAAAGTGCAATTTTGTAGGGTGGGTTAACTCCTTAAAATCATCTTAAAAGTTATTTGTTTGAGTAAGCAGTTTGTACTTGCTTATAAATAATTTTTAGGCTGTATATTGTTTTTATGATTGATTATCTTAAGTCTGTACTGTATTTGTACGTACTGTGTTGTACGTTTCCAGGTCATGCCTGTAAACAGGCCATGTGGCCAGTGTGCCCACCCAGTGATTAAATAAATTTGAATGAAATTGAACTTCTCAATGTGGCAGAACTTCATGAGTTAAGCATAGAAACATAGAAACATAGAAGTTGATGGTAGATAAGGGCCACAAGACCCATCCAGTCTGCCCATTTCTTTTTTCTACCTTATGAATGTGCCATCTGCCTTCGCTCTGTCAATGGCCTCTCTATTCATACTCATCTGTATTGCTCCCTTATGTCTATCCCATGCTTGTTTGAAGCCCTGCACTTTATTCATATTCATCGCTTTCTCAGGTAGGCCATTCCATGCATCCACCACCCTTTCTGTGAAAAAGAACTTCCTCACATTACCCCTTAATCGGCCTCCCTCTAATCTCATGCTGTGTCCTCTTGTCCTGTTATTTTTCTTATATTGAAACATGTTAGACTCTTTCACCTTGTTAATTACCTTAAGGTGTTTGAATGTTTCGATCATATCACCTCTCTCCCTCCTTTGCTCTAGGATATACATATTGAGCTCTGTTAATCTATCCTCATATGTTTCCTGATGCAGTCCCTGCATCATTTTGGTTGCCCTTCTCTGGACTGCCTCAATTTGGTTAATGTTCTTGTGAACGTGTGGCCTCCAGTACTGCACACAGTACTCCAGATGGGGCCTAACCAGTGCCTTGTAAAGAGGGATTACTACCTCCCTCTTCTGACTTGTGATACCCCTACTAATACATCCCAACATCCCCCTAGCCTTACCTACTATTTTAGTGGTCTGCTTGGATGATTTTAGGTCATCGGTGATGATGATGCCCAAGTCTCTTTCTTCCCTTGTGACTGCCAGCAACTCCTCTCCCAGCCTATAGGTGGTTTCAGAGTTTCTCTTCCCTATGTGCATGATCTTGCACTTCTTTGCATTAAACTCCAGTTGCCACTCTTTCGACCATTTTGCTAGTTTATCTAGATCTCTTCTCATTCTGCCCACCCCATCTGGATCATCTACTCTGTTGCAGATCTTGGTGTCATCTGCAAACAGACAAACCTTACCCTCCAGTCCATCTGCAATGTTACTGATGAAGATATTGAAGAGGACTGGCCCCAGGACTGAACCCTGAGGTACCCCACTTGTGACTTGCATCTCTTCTAACTGTATACCATTTACCACCACTCTGTTTTCTGCCCATCAACCAGTTTGCCACCCAGTTGACCAACTTCTGACCACCCTCAGAGCCTACCCAGCTTATTAATCAATCTTCTATGTGGAACAGTATTGAAAGCTTTGCTGAAGTCAAGGTAGGCGACGTCAACTGTTCCCCCTTGGTCCACCACTCTGGTTATCCAGTCAAAGAAATCTATGAGATTAGTTTGACAGGACCTTCCTTTTGTAAACCTATGCTGTCTTGGATCCTGTGCTTCTATGGATTCCAGGTGTTGCACTATCCTTTCCTTAAGGAGTGCCTCCATAATCTTGCCCACTACTGAGGTAAGACTGACTGGTCTGTAGTTCCCTGCCTCCTTCCTGCTACCACTCTTGTGGAGCGGGATCACATGAGCCCTTCTTCAGTCTTCTGGGACCTCTTCTGTGCTCAGAGATTCACTAAACAGTTCTGATAATGGCTCTGCTACTTTCACCCTTAGCTCCTTTAGTACCCTGGGATGTATGTCATCAGGTCCCATTACTTTGTTCACCCTGAGCTTATCTAGCACTTGTAGGACCCTTTCTTTTGTGAAGGAACTAGTGCACACCTCCCTCCCCCTGTGTCCATGGTGCTGAGCTGTGGGCCCTGCCCTACTTCCTCTTCAGTAAATACTGAGCAGAAGTATCTATTTAGGATAGATGATTTTACACGTTCCTCCTCCTCACAGGCCCCCTTATCCCCTTTGATCTTAGCAATACCCCCTCTGGACTTTCTCCTTTCACTAATGTATCCATAGAAAGTCTTGTCACCTTCTTTTACTGTTTGTGCTAGTGTTTCCTCAGTTTGTGACTTTGCCTGCCTTACTGCCTTCCCTGTTTCCATTAGGGAAGTTTGCTATGCCTCCCTGTCTTCATCCCACTGCGTTCCCTTATATTTCATGAAGGTCAGCCTTTTGGCTCTGACCTTTTCTGCTACTGTTTTTGAGAACCAAAGTTGTTTCCTTCTTCTTTTGCACTTTCTTTTCTCTCTAACACAATGGGATGTTGCTTCAAGTATTGTTTCCCTAATGCTTGCCCACTTTGCCTGTACCCCACCACCTATATTTCTTTTTGCCAGGGCTAGCTTAACTCTGTTGGCCATCTTATCAAAGTCAGCTCCTCTGAAGTCCAATATTTTTGCATTTGAATGGGATGATTTAGTTCTAGTGGTCAAATTGAATGATACCCTATGATGGTCACTGGCCACCATGTGACCTTCTACCTGGAGATCTGAGATCCTTTCCCTGTTAGTCAATACTAGATCTAGGATAGCCCTGAATTAATTCACAAAGTGAATTTTATGCACTTCAACACTCATTGTGATCCTCCTATAAAAATTCAATTTGTAAGCTGAAGAGCTAGCAAGTCCAAAGTATACAGAGCAGTTAGATAGTACATACAAAACTAAATTTCCATATCCATATTGTCTTTACTTCAGGAACATTTTGTCTCTAGATTATTCATGAATGCAGAAACAAGTACAATGGTAACACATCTTTTAACTGTAAGACACTAGAAGTACAGCACTTTGATCGCCTCAGTTTTGTACATCTGTTTCCCTGGAATAACAGGCTATATCAGGTACTTGCCTTGTGTAATGTTGTATAAAATCCTATATCCAGGAATTTGGTAGTGCTTTCATAAGCAAAAAAAAAAAATACAGGATATGATCAATTGTTTTCATTGTAAGCAGTTTCGGTGACAATATCTAGGTAATGGTGGCACTTGTATTAACTTATAAAATAATTCAGAAATCCTTTTATAATATTCATTAGAGAAACACAGCATTTTAATTTTTTACAGTAAGGTCTACTAATATTCAGTTTTGTTTTATACCTTATAAGAGCTATCCTGGAGTTAATAATAAAATCAGCTTCATGTAGTTCAAATCAAAAATAAGATTCCAGAATCCAACTCACTAGTGATAAAAAAAAAAAATCCAAAAAGTTAAAATGTTTATTAGACCAAGGACCAATTATTCAACACACCCGACTGTACTACAATGTACTGTCCCTCATCCATATTAACTTTATTAAGTGGATCAAGGCACAGAGGACCAAGTTCTCCCACTAATTAGGATATTTCTGTCAATGACTGTAAATCTGACTGATAGCTAAGCGCAACTGATAAAGGAAAAAAATGCAAAAGACATCTTTGTTCTTTTCGCTACATGAGTGGACTGGGGGGGGGGTGTCTTCACAAAGAATAATGCATTGCCAATAAATTGATTTCATTTTTTCTGCCACTGTGATATGATATGGCCAGGGATGGCCAAGCAGAGCAGCAACAGGTGTACAGTACTTTTCTGCTGATCATTCTGGGGAGGTGCTGAATGCAGGGCTTGTCATTAGATTTCCATGCATCAGAAACTTGCTTTTCTGCTTTTACCTTTTTTATTATCTTTCTTAATTTTGCCATCTTTTCCCATGATGGCATCCACTCCTCAGTGTCACACTTATCCATACTTGTGTGTGCTGTAAATGATAGCATACTTTCAAGCTCCTCTTGTTCTTCATCCTCCTCTTCTGCATTTATTTCCTTACACTCTTACTCTTGTCTTGCTTCCTTCTGTATCCTCATACTTCTTCCCCAGTCCTTTTTTTCTTTTCATGAATCATGAAAATAATGATAGCATCCTTGCCAGATCAACACTTACTGTCACCCTCATTACATGATGATGGCTGAGCAGCAGCATTGGGATGGGTAGTATCTCTGATGGATACACACACACAGACAACAATGCACTACACAAATGCTGATCATGATGTGCTGCTGTACTCTGAGGTAATATTGCCAAAACAAACACAAAAGAAAGCACACACCACAGGCAAGTCGATTTACCCAAAAGACTTATTGTGCCATAATCCAGCGGTCAACATCCCCAGCACTTCAAGGATGCTCTGTCTCTTCATCAGGGTTTCTCTGCTGAAGAGGCACAGTGTCCTTGAAGAGCCAGATTGCTGACTACCAGTTCATCTGATGGAGCATGATTTGGGTTTGGGAGCATCTTATAGTATTTTAAACTACAATGATAATTGTCCACACCCACAAACACACATATGCACATATGCATGTGCACAGATGGCTGTGGTGGCAGCTTTTGTCATGTTGTTTGTAAAAGATGGACAGAGGTTGGACTTGCCTTTACAAATCTGGATGGATGCATTCTATCCTGAGTATAATAACTGGAATCATTGAAGGAAAAAGATAGGAAGGCTGCTGTTCCTTTGGATTACTCAGCTTGCCATAAGGGCATCAGCGGTCAGTGTCAATTGGTGATTTTGGCTCAGTCCAAGGGGGTCTGAGCCAATTGAGAGGCCCCATGTGAGAAGCCAATAGGAGCAACAGGGTGGGATTTTTGAAACCACAGCCTGGCTATAAAGATAAGCCCCGCTGCAAGGCTGGAAGTCCAAGAGGAGCTGTAAACACTTTGCGCTGCATGCCAGCGGTGGAAGAGGGGCAGCTGAGGGCTGTATTGCTGCATTGGCAGTGTGAGAGGAGCAGTTGAGGGCTGGGCAGATGGCCATGGGTGCGCTGTAAGACCATCGGTGGCCAGTGATGACTGGTGCTTTCGGCTCAGCACAAGGAAGTCTGAGCCAATTAGGAGGCTCCAGGTGAGTAGCCAATAGGAACAACAGCTTGTGATTTTTGAAATGGCAGCTGGGCTATAAAGACAAGCCCAACTGCAAGGCCAGAAGTCCAAGAGGAGATGTAAACACCTACATTTTCTCCCACCTCCCCCCACAGTACCTCATTATTAAATGGCTTTTGGGCTCCTCCCAGTAGGCCTGACCAATAGGTAGAGGAAAAGGGAGGGGTTTGGAGGAGAAGGAGTCAGCAGGAGACAGTGGAGCTTCATGAGCTGGAAGTGTCCAAATGACTGAGGCTGAAGCTATAGCTGGGAACATATGGCTGCAACTCGTACCACAGCATTTAATGGTACTGTATTGGCTTGTACATTGAATGACTGTTATAGTCACATTAGGTGTAACTGTAGCATTTGCTGGGGCTGCATATGAGGATAGGCCTAAGCAACTGAAGTGATTTGTGCTGACAGCTGGCTAACTTGTGGAACCTGTGGGCAGGATTGGAGAGTGGCATGGGGCAATAAGGCGAGGCTGGCAGTATAACCTAGAGGCTAGAGTAACGAGCTGTGAATGAGCTTGGCATATCCAGTAGACAGACCTGGGTTTGATTCCCACAACCTCCACTTGCATACTGTGTGACTTTGAGCAAGTCACTTGACCTCCCCAGTGCTCCCGGGTCTCCCATGAAAACAGGTTCCTGTGCTTCGTGGGCCTTACCTGGTTGCCAAAGAATAAAAAAATAAATAAATAAAGGAGGGGGGCTCTTAAGATGGTATAATTATAGCAAAGAAATTATAATATAGAAGTGGGACCCACTGAAGAGGCTAGTTAGAGTGGCCAAGGCTTCTAGGGAGCTGAGACTGGCACAGAGTATTAAGGAAGGAGTAAAGAACTACTTCAGATACATCAATGAGAGAAAGAAAAGCAAGGACCAGATTGTGAGGATCAAGAAGGATGGGGGTTGGGTGGAGAAGTGGGAGGATCAGGCAGATGCACTGAATGAATACTTTTGCTCTATGTTCATGAAGGAGAAAGGGGAGCAGATACCTCAGGTGAGGGGAGGAGTGGGCAGGGGGGCAGGGGGCAGGGGGAGGGGAACTGATATAGGGATTACAGATGACAGAGTTCTGGAGGAAGTAAGGGCACTGAGGGTGGACAAGGCACTGGGACCAGATGGAATTCACCCTAGGGTACTTACAGAACTAGTGGAGATCCTGGCAGGATCACTGGCTGACCTGTTCAGTACCTCCCTGGACACAGGGTATGTACCAAAACACTGGAGGATGGCCCATGTGGTGCCCATTCACAAAAGTTGCCCAAAGGATTGATGAATCAGGCAACAACAGGCCATTGATCCTCACATTAATTGTGGGGAAGCTCATAGAGACAATCCTAAAAGAGAGTCTGGTGACCTTCTTTGAGGGAAATAGACTCCAGGATGGTCAACAGCACACCTGTCATCTCCTCAGCATGGGTTTGTCTCGGGCAGGTCCTACTAGACAAAACCAAATTAAGTACTATGACTGGGTGACCAAGGAACTGGACAACAGCCCTGCGGTGGATGTCCTGTATTTGGATTTCAGCAAGGCCTTGGATTCTGTGCCACATGGGAGGCAGGGGGGGAAGCTGGACTATATTGGGGTGGGGACAAAGATGATCATCTGGATAACCAACTGGCTGAAGGGAAGGCAGCAAAGGGTGGTAGTGGGGCGGGACTCTCGTCACCGAGGGAGGTGACTAGCAGGGTACCACAGGGATCGGTACTGGGACCAGTGCTGTTTGGGATATTCCTAGCTGATATCTCACACAGGATCCAGAGCAAGATCAGTCTGTTCACAGATGATACAAAGGTGGGAGCTGTGGTAGACGACATCAAAGGGAGGAGGGAGTTGCAGGATGACCTGACCAAACAACTGGAGTGGTCAGAAACATGGCAATTGGGATTCAATGCCAAGAAGTGCAAGACACTGTACTTCAGAGCTAAGAACCAGAGAAGGAGCTATCAACTGGAAGGGGTACAGTTGAGAAGCACAGAGGAGGAAAAAGATCTAGGGGTTCTTATAGCAGGGAGCATGAACAACTCAGATCAGTGCAGAAAGGTGGCAGCTAAAGCCAACAAGATGCTGCGGTGTATAGTGAGGGGAATCTCTTCCAGAAAAAGGGAGGTAATCCTCCTCTTGTTCAGGTCATTGATCAGGCCACACCTGGAGTACTGTGTGTAGTACTGGCACCCATTCCTGAAGAAGGACATCAGATTGTTGGAGGGGGTAGAGCGTAGGTTGACCATTATGATGCAGGGATTGGAGGGAAGATCCTACGATGATAGGCTGAATGAGCTGTACAATTATACCCTGGAGGAGAGGAGAGATAGGGGGATACGAATAAAACCTTTAAATACTTCAAGGGGATAAACAAGACCAATACTGAAGGGATTTTCCAAATTAGAAGAGAGAGGGACACCAGAGGGCATCAGCTGAGATTGGAGGGGAGAAGATTCAGGAGGGAAATCTGGAGGCATTTTTTCATCGAGCAGATAGTAGACAAGTGGAATACACTGCCCGAGGAGGTGGTATCCAATATGATGGTCGGAGGTTTTAAGAGGGGTTGGAACAGAGTGTGGGGTGGGAGTGTAATTATGAAGTGGGGAGGGAGGGTGGGGCAGCTGCCATTTAAGGGTTAGCTGAACAATCAAGCAGACTAGATAGACCACAAGGCCTGTTTCTGCTGGTGTTTCGAATGTTCATGTATCACCAGATGCACTGTGCAACCATCTGAGGAATCTGCTTGAAGTGCGAGTGGAAGTAGTCAACTGCTTGGAACAGACTCCCTGTCCATGTCCCAACTCCATCCTTACCACCACCAATTGTGCAACTGGTATTTTGTGGAACTGGCATGATGGAACCTTTTCCTGCTCACTTTCTCCCCCTGCATCCCTTTCTCATCCAGTTCTTTTCCTCGTAGAAACACAGAATGCCCATTTATCCCTACATGAAATGTCTCAGTACACCCTACCTGATTTCTGGTTCTTTCTCCTTCCCCCCATTCCTTTCTACTAAGATTCCATTATGCCTGTCCCATGCATTCTTGAACCCAACCACTGTTTTTGCTTATTTATTTAGTTTTTGTTTACCGGGTAAGTGTACTAGCCATGGCAATGACTATTTTCAGGCATGACCCGGGAGGGTGCAGTACATCAAAGCATACAAAAAAACATTTCATGACAAGTGCAACATACTTTACAATAGTATACATTACATTTCAAGTATGACAAAAAAAAAAGATATGACAATGGTATGTATTTATTTACAAGAATGACATGCATGTCAATGCTGGACAGGGGAAAAGAGAAAGGAAAACGGTGGCAATCGGCAAGGTAGGAAATAATTACAGTATGAGGAAAGGAAGTAAGCAGAAAGAGAGAGAGTGGCTACCTACAGGGTAGAAGCAATATTGCAGTAGTAAAGCAGAAATGTATCCAGAAATACAGATTACCTAATATATATGTTGAGGAAAAGATAAAATGTAAATGCTGTAGTGTTAAAATGGAGTTGACAGTTGAGAGAAACTAGGGAGTACAGGAGTAAGGAAGATAGGAAGACCAGGAAGAGGATAGGGAACAGGTAGAAGTGGGAGGTGGGACAGACAGGTGGAGGGAAAGTGCAATTAAATAGTATAGTAAAAGTTGCAAAGCCAGGAGAGACTAGGTAGGGCAGAGGTGATAGCTAAGAGGGTTTGAAACAGCTGCACATGCAGAAGGACTCAAGATGGGAATGCAAATTTTTCTTGAAAGTTTCATGTGATGGTACTTGACGCGTGGCTCGAGGGAGGGAGTTCCAGTATTGGGGGCATGGCAGGTGAAAGCATTCACACCTTTAGAGGTATGGTGCCTAGGTATGAAGATGGGGGCATTCTCAGAGGATCTCAAGCCATAGGAGAGAGTTCTGATTTTGAAGAAGGCCGCAATGGGTTTTGGTATTTGTAGCCTGGCAATATTGTCTATGACTGATCCATATGCAAAAAGCTGTAGCTTGAGTGGAGGAAGCCATCCCAGTTGTGAATAAAGGAGACATTGGTGTTTCAGCTTATGTGAGGAGGACAAATAGCGACAAATGTTGTTGTACATTACATCCCACTTTCGAAGACTTGTTTTGTAAGCGGAGATATATGTAGCCGCTCCATAGGTAAGTGAGGGCAGTAGATGCTGTGCTACAGCAAGCCTTACCAGGGGTAAACGACAATCAAGCATGCTAAGCTATGCCAATTTTAGTGTTTACCTGCTTACAGGTTAGCTGTATGTGTAGGTCGAAACTTAGTGATGGGTCAAGTGTGACACCAAGATATTTGAAAGAGTCCACCACCTCGATAGTTAAGCCATTTGGGGAGCAAACTTAAAATTTTGGATGGGCATCCTTGAGTTTGGAATGTGATCTGAAGAGCATGGCTTGGGTTTTGGACTCATTTAGTACAAGTTTGTGACTAGATAACCATTGTTGGGTGAGCTGAAAGTCGAAAGAGAGTTTACTATTTATGTCTTCAATGTTTTTTGTACTGGCTAGGTTGCTATATAGCACAATGGCAGACACCCACATACTCTCCTCACTCTTTCTGACACCTCCACCTCCTTACCCTCACTGAGACACCTGGGGCCAGATTATTGAGGCTGATTATCTGCTGTGAGTCCCTCAATATCAGCAATTTGATGCATAAGACTTTTTGCAATTAATCATGATTTTTTCATCTCTGAAAGTAAAAGATGTCTCCTAGACCACATTTCTGTGATCTTGCATGCAACATATTCATGGACACATGCACACAGCTTTCCACCTCTTAGATCTAATCCTTGATGCAAGCCACCAGAAAGAAGGTATAAATGGTGTTAATGCATCTGATATTGGAAAATACAGCACAGGCTGGTTCATGAGGATCAGTGCATCAGGTACACCAATCTCCATAGCCACAGCCAGAAAACAGATCTTGTACTGAATTTAGAAAATATGGTTCCAAGTGTCTCACTGCAGCAGCCTTGCTCACTTACTTTTCATTCACAGTCAAAAAAACTACACACATAAAAATAGATTTCTGTGCCCAACCCACCAGCAATTAAATTGTCAAAAAATCCTTCAACCCCCTGCACCCGTCCCAGTCTGTTAACCCTTAGGCTGCCAACAGAATTAGAACGTACTGTATAGGAATCTTGGACTGACATATCAGTCCGCAGCACAGCAAAGGTTAAGTTCACCCTGTCCAGATACTGATGCAGGAGGCAAAAATATAAATACATATGAATTTCTGTGCCATCTACGCAACCAGCATACAGTAAAAAGTAATTGCCAAATTAATCTTTCAAAAGTCTATCTGCACCTTTTGCAGTCTGTAAAATGCACCTTTACCTGCTCTTGCTTCAGCAGGGTCTTTTGCTTCCAGTATAGGCTTATACTTCATATTTTCCTTCTCTCACCTCACCTCTCCTCTCCTCTCCCTCCCTCCCTCCCTCCCTCCTCTCCTCTCTCCTCTCCTCTCCTCTCCTCTCCTCTCCTCTCCTCTCCTCTCCTCTCCTCTCCTCTGCAGCATGATTTCACTGGCTGCCTGCTTGAAACTGCCATTTATATGCAGTGAGAATTAACTAATTGAAATGATAATGCTACTGATTTCAAATGTTTTCTGATCAAAAGTCACTCTTTCTCACATAAAAGGAGTTCCTTTAGTAACTAGTTTTTTCTCTGTGAGAGATGAGAGGAAATGGAACTAAAGTGCGTATAGCCATGGCGCTCTTGATCTTCAGCGTTGCTGGTTGGCTGCTGAAGGTCATGTGCTTTGCAAACAACTTGGACATGCTCAGTGTGTGCTTTCTGTTCAATGTCCTGAGTGATGAAGCTGAAGTGCCAAAATGCTAAAGGTGAACTAAATGTCTTTGGACCTGCTTTTCCAGTGTACAAAATGTTGGATTTTGGCACATTCACTGAATACAAGTTCAGCATCAGCTCATCATTACACTTGATAAGAAAATGATATTTACCATGCTAAGTTATTAAGTTCAGAATTAAAGTGATCACTATTTGTTATGTAAAATAAAGTCTGTTGGCCTAAATTCATGTATTCTGCCCGTACACCCCCAAACAGACACAGTCCTGTCCATAGTGTCTGTCATTTCCCTCTTCTAACTAGCTAAGAAAAGTGCTGGTTCCCTTCTGACTAGAAAAAGCACATCCCAAATTTCAGTCACTGCAGGCTTTCATAGCATCAGCTTATTGGCTCCTGATTGCCTGAAATTTGCAGGCAAACTGTCCATGTAGGGCACGTGCAGCATACATGCCTTACTTGCATGAGTGCATGCACTCAAGACTGGCTGTTATCTCAGCCCTTTGATTCCATTTCCCAGAGTCCTGGCATCAGAAGGCAAACTGGATGGCACAGTTATGTTTGTTTACATTTTCTCATATTCATTGCCCTCATTTGTAGGCAGTGCAGGCTGCTAGACAATGCCCTGAAGCAGTAGTTACATGCATTCCTGGTCCGTATGCTTGCTCTGTGACTGAGCACATCAAGCACTGAAAACCAGTTGGTTCTGTTCCTGCACTACAGGGCATCCTGTATCCTGGACATTGTGTATTGGACTAGAATTGTCCTGTTGTTAAGTCTTCAGTAGACCATGCACATCCTATTCATCTTAGGCACAACCACTGTGAGTAAGGCATATTTGGCTCCTGAACTACTTTATGATTTTGGAAGCCAACAATTCTTGAAGATGGATTTTCACATCCTCTATATTCCCTAATACCTGTATTTAAAACCTCTCACAAAAGGGTCTGTCATCATTTAGTCTGATGTAATGTTCCTCTTCATGGACCAATCCACCATCAAATTCAGTAGGGAGAAAAATGTGTTCATGTACAACAACATCTGACTCACCCATACCTTCTATCCCTCTGACATGGGTGAATCTCTAAAATAAAAAGGCTCCAGATCAATTTCCGATTAAGTACTTTTATTACTATTTACCTGAAAAGTGCACAAGGCAAATAATGCCCATTTAAAGGTACAACCTGGCATACAGTGCAATGATGCATACAGGGATACAATGTAATACACAATAGTAAATAAAAAAATATGAAAACCCATCTCATACATAAGAGGTACATGCCAAAATGCCATTCAGTTTTCCTTATTACTAATTCTAAATTGACCACAAAGAATGAAATGCCTTGTATTTTCAGGTAAAGAATTGCAATAAACAATGTAGAGTCTGCTGTTTCTTGTGTTGGGGTTATGATGAGCATGGGTGTAGACTACATACCAACTAATGTGTGGTACATAGCACAGTGCTTGTCTATACTTATGAAGTGAATGGTATATGCTTGATGTTCATAACTTGAGCTTTGGCGTTTCTCTATATCCCACCCTTGTGGGATACTGGACAGGTATAAGAGTTGAGCCCCAATGTAGAGGGTGAGATAAGAGTGCCAGAGGAGGAGGAGGAGGAGGCAAGGAATGATGGAGGGTGTTTTGAAATGCTCGAAGCTAAGTGAGCAAAAGCTTGAGGTTTAAGAAGGGGATGTGGGAGGAGCTGCACACCCCAGTGAACCTTAGGCTAAAGCCTTCCAATTCAGTGTGTGGTACATAGATCAGTGCTTGTGTATACTCATGAGCTGCATGATATATGCTTGATGTTTAAAACTTGAGCTTTGGCATATCTCTATATCCCACCCTTGCAGGATACTGGGTAGGTGTAAGAGTTAAGCCCCAAAAAGAAAGAAAATTATCTTAGTGATTATTTCCTCCAATTCTGGAGAGTGTGACCAGTAGCATGCAGGAGAGGAAAAAAACCCTTAGGGGGAAGCCTCTGAAGACCTATGGCTACTGATCTGCCCATCCTCTGGACATACTAAGAGGATAATAATTCTAAATGTGGCTAAGATTTTGTTATGGTTATGTTGAAAGATTCATTCTGATATGCTGGTCAAAGAGTCCTGTTTCCAAGATCGAGGATGAGGAGGAAGTCAATGCTGAAGATAAAGGTTCCAGCAGATGAAGAGATCCAACTTGAAATGATGTCTGGATGGAGAGACGAAGGTTAGTCCATGCCCAAGGTAGCTGAGTGAAGCAGGTGTAAAGTGTATGTAAATGGTGAGCATGGCTGAGGAATGTACCAAAGTTGCAAATTTGAGGGACGTAGAGATCATAGATGATGAAATGGTAGGGAGCATTGTGTGGCTGGGAATAATGATAAGGTAGGAGTGTAGCCCAGCTGGGAGGCTTGCATGGCTGTTGTATGTCTGTTGAAACACTAAGGTACGATTGAGTATCATGTCAGATAGAAAAACATTGTCCTAAGATGACCAAGGCATTGAGGTGTGCTCCAAGGAGATGACTGGCATAGAAACTAGGCTGGAACTGGAACACAGGTAGGTGGATTGCAGTAGAAAAGTGAATGAATGATGAAGTAAGGTAGGCTCGGATGTGGGCTGGCTGGAGTACTGGACCTCTTTGTCATGCCGATGTATGCAGTGATTGAATGCCGAAGCAACAGAGTACATCTTCGGTAGAAGGACTAAGGAATGTGAGACCCCCCACGAGGGTCTGCCTTAGTGAAGATGGAAAATGCATGTGAAATGCCACTGGGGGGCATGATGGATTCAGGATGGCGAGACCACCATGTGGGTTTGCCATCACTACAGTATGGTACAATCCAAAGTAAGGAGGCAAAACTGCTTGAGACTGCCTGTAAACAATAGAGAAATACATATGAGCAATAAGTAATGTCCATTGTGGCTGTGTTTGTGTTGGGATGGTGGGACCTTCCCACATGTCCACCATCGCTGCAGTATGACATGATCTGTAAGAAGAAAGGTGATCTTTTGTTGGGATGACGGGACACCACATGGTCCACCATCACTGTCATCATGAACAGTAAAAGGTAAGAGAACAAGACTCTTACTTGTGTCTTCCTGTAATGACATGGACAGGTGAGTAAAGCCCCTCATGGGGCATATGAGATTGGGATGGTGGGACCCCACGTGGTCCACAATTGCCATAGTATGGAATAGTCCAAAGTAAGGAAGGCGAAGCCCCCATGAGAGTTTGGTTGTAGTGACTTGGAGATACGAGTGAACTATAAGTAGGTCCCCTGATGGGGCATCTATGTTTGGTATGGCAGACCCCACATGGTCCAGCATTGCCATAGTATGCACTGGCTGAGGTAAGGATGGCGGGACCCCCACATTGTCTGCCATTACAATATTAGCGCATAAGTCCAACGTAGGAGGAACGAGATTCCAAATGAGGCCAACTGTAGGAAATGTAAATGAGGCTGCGCAAAGAGTAGATGTCCTGGCATGGGCATGGTTAGTTAGGATGGTGGGACCCCATGTGGTCTGACATCACGTTGCATGAGTAGTGTATTATATGGATGGTGGGACCCCATGTGGACCACCATCTCGTATCACCAAGAAGTGGAGATTGGGATGGGGGGAACCCACATGGTCCACCATCGCCATGGTATGGAGTGGAGTAGAGTATGTTTGGGATGGTGGAACCTCACATGGTCTGCCATCACTGTAGTATAGCCTGTGTAGGGTAAAGATGATGGAGCCCACATGGTCCATCATCACGAGATTAGCATAGTTCAAAGTATGGAGGAGACCCCAACTGATTCAATCTGCAGTAAATGGAAAGGAGATAGAGTAATGAGTAAAGTCCTTTTGTTGGCATGTTGAAAGGGATAGTGAGACCCCCCCCGTGGTCCACCATTGCAGTATTAGCTCATAGTCCAATGTAGGAGGATGGATCGCAAATGAGTACACCTGTAGTAAATGGAAAGGAGGTTTGAGCAAAGAGTTGATGCCTCCTTGTGGGCACGAGTGGTTGGGATGGCGTACCCCCATGGGTCTGCCATCACTGTAGGTAGTGTGATAAATTGTGAGCTTTCTAAGGTTCCCATGGAGGCCGAGCTGAACTGGAGAATCCCATGCAGGATGACTGGATGAGTTGAATGGAATTGCCAGGAGGCCATTGATATAGAAGGCTGGATGCTGAAGCCCTTGCAAGGAAGAACAAGGCAGGTGCATAAAGTACAGTGTGGTCTGCTCTGTGATGGCGGGCCCCCACGTGGATCCACAATGGCTGCAAGATTGCATGATTGAGGTTGCACTTAACCTGTCGTGTTTATGAAGTTCTCAGGTTAGTACACCAGGGGGACTTCATGGAGGTCTGCTAGAAGACAGTATGTAAAGTGACCGAGAAATGAGCTAGGCCCCCATATGGTCTAGCTACAGTAGCAGAACCTCCATGTAGGTCTGCCTGAGAAGGAGTAGAAGTGAGTGGGTCAAGCCAGTCCTCCATGTAGGCTGGCTGGACCAGCAGAAACCCCCATGTAGTTCTGCCCGAGGAAGGAGTAGAAGTGAGGGAGTCAAGCTAGGCCTGTATGTAGGCTGGCAGGATCCCCATGTAGGACTGTCTGAGGAAGAGCTGAAGATGATGAGTCAAGGTAGGCCTCTGCATAGGCTAGCTGGTAGAGATGCAGCGAATTTAAAATCCACTGGTGAAGTGAACACGAAGTGGCCACTTCGCGTTGACACTTCACTAAGCAGAGTGGCCCATAGGAAAGGCTCACTTCACCTTGTTATTATTACTTCGCATTGCCATTCCACCTTAAATACGAAGTAAGGCAGAGTGACAACAATATTGGCAGCATCCCACCCACACAGTCACCAGAATGAAGGTGTATCCCTAAAGTGCTACTGTATTGTGTCCAGAAAACTTCCCAGTTCTGATGAAGTGAAATGAGAGTGTAACAAGAAATGCAAAGTCTCCTAGATTTAATGGCGCACTCAGTCATGCATGCAGTGGTCAGGTCACACACAGAGTCACCAGAATTAATGTGCATCCCCAAAATGCTACTGTGTTGTGTCCAGAAAATTCCCCAGTGCTGACGAAGTAAAATGAGAGCATAACAAGAAATGCAGTCCCCCAGAATCAATAGTGCCATGCAAATGCACAAACAGATTAAGATTGTGCTGCACACTCAAGGGATGCATACAAAAAGGCACAACAACACCTAGCCAGGGCTCACAAGTCACAAATCCAAATCTGGAAAAGAATACATTTTGCCAGTTGGGGGATTAGTGCACTGCAGTAACAATCCACTACCAGTAATGATACCACAAAGCAGTATAAAAAATTCATGCAGGTGTGGTGAATAGCTGGGTCACACTGCTGCAATTACTCTGCAACACAGTAAAAGGTGTCAGATTTAATGGCACACATCACACACACACTCACACACACTAAAGTAATGCATAGCAAATTGAAAACCTTTAGTAATATAACCAAATGTTTTAAACAAACTGAAATTGTACACTGCTGCACCACAACAATCATCAAAAACATTTCAAGAATTACTAAAAATATTACTGTGTGTACATAAACACAGTCATACAAGAAAAATATAACCAAAACAGAAAGACTGCAGTTTTCTTCAAGTTAATCTAACTACAACACAAAAACGCCCCTCCCCAAAGCATACTTCACAGTACACAGGCTGACTGTTCTAAATTAACATTTAAAATCCACACACAACAATAAACACTTGATGATATGAGCACAGAAGTGTTTTCTACAATCAATGTACTAAATTTTGAGGAAAAAATATTACTCAAAAAGGTATTTTAAACAGCAAACAGCTTTTATAGGTTTTGAATCACAGAGCTCTGACAGCAAACTGCCTCCAGCTATCACTGCACACACACTACCCAGGCCAGAACTGAGGCTGTGCTCAGAGCTTCAGATAACTGTATTTTAGACATATTTTACGTCCTAAAATTTGTCAAAAATGTCCAAAAATAGACTCCTTGGAGTCATTTACATCCCTATGTAACATCCATGTTTAAGGGCTGACATCCATTTATTTCAGCTGTGGATGTCATTTTCTTTTGGATGTGCATGAGAGATATCAGCAGCAGCAGCTGCAAATTACGTTTTATTTTGGTTTTACTTTCCTGTGTGATCCCCCTGGCTCCACCTCTGCCAACTGGAGCGAATCGCTGCTGGCCACATTTGCGAATGCACAGGCAGTTTGGTGCCATTGTGTGCTGCCACTCATGGTGCGTAACTGCGTGCATGTGTGCTGGCTGGGAGAAGAGAACAGTGGTGCCAGAGGAAGGCAAGCATGCTAGTGGTGCTGTCAGTTTACAGAGAAGCAGTCAGGACTTGGGTGTCAGCGCTGGAGGACCATGGATCAGATGTGTGTGGCGGAGGGGCTGTATTACCTTTAGGTTCAGCCAGGGAGCTGCCAAAAACAGAACTTTAGTTTTTTTTCTCCGAGTGTGTACTGTGGGTGCCAAGAAAGCAGAAGTGCGTGGAGGGGGCAGGGGCCTATTAGCAGGGTTGTCAGTGCCTCAGTGGCCTGGCTGGATCAGACAGTGGCTGCAGTATGCAGCGAGCTATGCAAGATTAAGTCAGCCATCTACAGAGGTGCAAGAATGCAGGCCTTTTAAAAGCAGATAAAATGCATGGAGGGGGGGTAAGTGAAACAGAACACTGTAAAAAACAAAATCTTCAGAAGATTTTGAAGACATGTTTATCCCTTGTAAATGAGCCTCAGCTCAATGGTACATGCCTTGTCCATGTTTGAATAAATATTTTATTACTAGTCTACTACTACTAGCATACATTCATTCTGGTTCAAATTTGCAGGATGTTTCATTTATCTGATATTTTATCCATTATAGAGAGGCTTTAATATCCCCCAAATTACAATTTGGGCCCCAAATTCTTTGTACAGAGTAGATAATGAGGAATCTGTCATTTGCTTTACCAGTTGTCAAAACTACCCAGGACTATGCTTGCAGCCAAAGTTAATCAGGGTCTTGTACTAATATTGATTAGGGTAGATACAGTTTACATGTAGTGAGAATCCACTCTAGAAAATATATCTGAGAGTGTGGAGCTCACGCAGACTGTGTTACCTGTACTGACTGAAAATCCTGAAATCTGTGAGAAAGTTTCACTAACTATTCTGGCATTTCTGTTTCACAGCTGGGTAGGCAGAGGCCCCAGAAAAGGAAAGCTATTTTCCTAAAGAGCTGCTGACGTCTCTAGGAAAACATAATAAGACAAAATTCAGATTGTATGTATATGATATAGATTTCTTTGCCCCTTGTTTATTACTCAACTGAGAGTGATGGATACTTGAACAGCCGCCACAAGAGGTAGTATTGGCAAATACTGTGGGGATGGGGGTTGGGGGGCAAACATGCATGGGCTAGACACAGGAAACTACTGATGAATAATAAGGGTGGGAAGTGTCTCAGGAGACCACTTAAGAGTCTGCTGGTGCAAAATAAAATAGGCAGACTGGGTGGACCAAGAGATTCCTTTTCTGCCAATACAGTCTATGTCTCTATGTTTCTGTTACTGAGTTAAGGGCACTGGACTGAGCTGTATCACTGCATGATTATACAACAGGAGTGGGTCACAGGACAGGGAGCTGAGCTGGCCTGTGTCAGTGCTTGATTATACCACAGGAGTGGGTCTCTGGATAGGGAGCTGTGCCATCCCATGATTATACCGAAGGAGTGCTGAATGAATGTTGTTGGTCAGTATGTTGGGGGTAAGAGGCAAATAGTGTGAAAATACATGTTGGCACAACAGGACCTGGGGATTTCTGTCAACAACTCATTTGCCAGTCAGTATAGCTCAGTTGGCAGCACATCTGCCTCTTGGCCAGAAGGATAGGTTCTAGCCCCACACTGGGACTTGGGATCATACCAAGAACATTGGCACCTTCATAAAGCACTAGTAGGGGGGTGGCAGTACAGTTGTCCTGCAGATGAGATGTTAAACTGAGGTCCCTGTTCTACCCATCTCTGGTGCTGTCCCTGGTGGCTGTCCAGGAGAAAGTAAAAGACCTCAAGGTACTTTTACTAAGAGTAGAGGATTTTCCCTGATGTCCTGTCCAATAATCCCCTTCCCTTAAAACCTGTTCAGGCAGTTAAGAAATGTATTTCTGTGAATGTGGCATGGATAGGGTACAATGAGAGATCCAGAAGGCCTATGACTTCAGAAACTATAGGACTTGGAGTATTTTGACTTCCAAAATTTGTGGACTGGAATTATTTTGGCTTACAAACATTGACAGCTGGGAGTATTTTGACTCCAGTAAAGCTCAAATGACTTCCAAATTTCAACCCTTGGAAGTATTTGACTTCCACCCAAAAATAATTATCTGAAGCCCTGGCTGTGCTGAACAATCTAGAGCCCATGTGACATGCAATCCCATTAATAACTGCATAATTTCATTTGGAACTCAATTACAGGGTGAAGTGAGGTGAATTACATTGATTTCAATATACTTTGCCTTAAAACTGGTGGAGAAGTGGTTTGGGGAAGGTGGAATAATGCAAAGTCATTGGTTTCAATGGACTTCGCATTCCTCATTATGAAGCGAAGTACTCCGCTTCACATTTTTAAGTTCTCCACGGATTCTGCGTTACTCAGTGAATCACTTCACGGAGCAAATTGGAGCCACTTCCCCCCACCACTACTTACAGTACTGTAACTCACATGCTATACAGGAAGGAACATGAATGCCTATGGCTGCATTTCCCCGATGAGTTGTAGCACAAAAATTCCCGATTTAAAAACACTTATTAATGAGTATAATGATGGAGTGGTGAAGCCTGGAGAGATACTACAAAACATGCTTACAATACATCCAAGTAACTAGTAAAAAAATTAATGTTGTGATTTGTGACGTGATCGTGAATCATGATTTGTGACTGCATTTGTGACCATAATGATGATGAAGAATGTGATTCGTTGTCGGTGGTGTGAGATGAACAATACTGAACTGTATTGGGAACGCGAATGCCTACGGCTGTACTTCCCCGATGAGCTGTAACACAAACTCCCTGACTTAAAAACGCTCATTAATGAGTACAATGGCGGGATGGTGAAGCCTGGAGAGATACTACAAAACATGCTTACAATACATCCAAGTAACTATTCCAAAAATTAGTGTCGTAATTTGTGACATGATAGTGAAACATGATTTGTGACCGCATTTGTGATCATGATGATGAAGAACGTGATTCGGTGTGAGATGAACAATATTGAACTGCATTGGGAATGCAAATGCCTATGGCTGTTCTTCCCCGATGACCTGTAGCACAAACTCTCTGACTTAAAAATGCTCATCAGTGAGTACAATGGTGGGGTGGCGAAGCCTGGAGAGATACTATAAAACATGCTCACAATACATCAAAGTAGTTAAAATATTAGTGTTGTGATTCGTGATGTGATCGTGAATTCAATTCAATTCAATTCAATTCATCTTTATTTTTAGAAGGCACTTTTCTTAAAATCAAAGTGCCTGTACAAATTCACAAAACAATAAATACAATAAAATTAAAACTAATATAAATCCTTAAAAGCTATGTTAAAAATGTGGGTTTTCAAAGCTCCCTTAAAACTAGAGACGGTCAGACGTCTAGCACCTGATGAGGTAGAAATTCCACAGGGTTGGTGCCATAAAACTAAACGATCTAGCACCTGATGTTTTCAAATGAACCCTGGGAATCTCTAGCAATCCCTCGTCAGTGGATCAGAGGGAGTGGGAAGGATTGTAGGAGCAAAGGAGCTCTTTCAGGTAGGTAGGTCCCAGATCATGTAGGGCTTTATAGGTCAGTAAACCGACCTTGAAGGTGATTCGCCAAAACACTGGCAGCCAGTGCAGTACGCGAAGCACAGGCGTTATATGGCTGGATCTAGAAGATCCAGTCAACAACCTGGCTGCCGCATTCTGCACTAGCTGCAGACGGTGAAGTTCAACCCCCGATAGCCCTAGGTATAAGAAATTACAGTAGTCAAGACGGGAGGTAACAAAGGCGTGGATCAATGTTGGAAGGTCCTCTGGAGGAACCAGGTGCTTCACCTGGCAATATTCCTCAGATGAAAAAGGAAGTTTAATGACCGCTGACACCTGGGATTTAGAAGTGTCAGGTGGTGCAATTATTACACCAAGATTCCGCACCGATCTGAGGTCGCCAGTTGAACACTCTCAGCCATAAGCCTGAGGGTGATCCTCCGCAGACCCGCCTACAGCGACCTTTGTCCACAACCAACACCTCAGTTTTCTCCGGGTTTAACCTCAGCCGACTCCCATTCATCCAGTCTTGGATTTCTTCAAGGCAGTTATTAAATACCGACAAGGCAGCGTCCTGGCCGGGCACAAAAGACATATACAGCTGGGTATCATCTGCGTAGCAGTGAAAACCCAAACCGTATCGTCTAATGATTTGAATCATGATTTGTGGCTGCATTTCTGACCATGATGATGAAGAAAGTGATTTGTATCATGAGTGACTCGTGATGATGGTCCTGACTTAAAAACGCATATTAATGAGTAAAATGTTCATGCAGAATTATGCACCACACCTGTCCAGTACTCTGCAGGGAAGCCAAAGAAACAACTGTAACTTAAGTTACAGATAGAGATTGGGCCCTAAAAAAAGATGCAGATTCACAGACAGATTAAGATTGTGCTGCTCACAGAAGAGATGCAGATGCAAAGGCACAACACCTAACCAGTGCTCACCAACAGAAATTCAAATCTGGAAAGAAATACCTTTGCTGGCTGGGGTGGGCTGTGGCAGGGGCGGTCAGTGTACTGCACTGCTGCAGTAAAAGTCATTAGTACTAGTACCAGTAAAGATACCAAAAAGAAGTACATGAATCACACATCTGCAGTAGATAGCAGGTTCACATTGCTGAAATTATTATGTAGCACAATAAAAGGTGTCTGATTTGATGACAAGTTACACACATACTCACGCACACACTAAGTAATGCATAGCAAATTGAAAACTTTAGTAATATAACCACATATTTTAAACAAACTTAAAATTATACACTGCTTCACCACAACAATCACCAAAAAAATTGCAAGATTATTGAAAATATTACTGTGTGTACATTAACACAGTTATACAAGAAAAATATCACCAAAACACAAAGCACTGTCTTTTTCTCCAAGTTAATCTACCTACACCACAGATATGCCCCTCCCCCAAAGCACACTTCCACTGTCTCTCAGTACACAGACTGAATGTTGTACGTTAACATTCAAAATCCACACACAAACAATAAACGCTTGATGATAGGCACACAGGAGGGTTTCCTATAATCAAAAACTAAAGTTTCAGCAAAAATATGACTCAAAAGGCATTTTACACAGCTTTTAGAAGGTTTGAATCACAGAGAGCTATCAGAGCAGATTGTCTCCTACAGCTTCACACACTACCCCCAAACTGAGGCTGTGCAGAACAATCCGACCCATGTGACCTGAAATCCCATGAATCACTGCAAAATGTGCCTTTGGAGCTTAAAACAAGGCAAAGTGAGTGAAGTACAGTGTTTTCAATGTACTTTGCCTTAAGAATGTGGAGAGTAGTGGTTTGGGAAGGTGGAGTAACACAGTCATTCTTTTCAATGAACTGGTTACCCGATATAATGCAAAGTATGCTGGCAGCGTTGCGGAACTACTCCATAGAGTTAACGCTTCACTCTGCAAATCACTTCATGGGCTAATTGGGGCCCTTTTACCCCTCTCTACTAGCTGGACTAGTAGAAGCCAGGCTGGAATATAGAGGCTTCCATCAAGGTTAGGCAGAAAAAGAAGGCTGCAGGAGTGGGGTATTATGTCTGTAATAAGCTGGCAAGTTTGTCATTGAATAATAGGGATTTAAGGTATGAAGTAGGTCACACGCTAGTTGTTAGACACGTTCAGGAGGAAATGATCCATATTAGTCACCCAGTGGAGCAGACTGTATAGCTCTAACTGCCACTTGAATGATTTGTCTCTATCTAGGCCATTTGCCTTTTATATTGTGAAGTCTAGTTACCCGTAAAAGCAGAAATCCCGAGAGGGGAATCAATCCTGAGGGTAATCCCTGTATCATGCCTCCCATCTGTCCCTGATAGGTAGGACATCCCAGACTACCTCTGAAATATCCAGAGTTCCACCTAGCGATCAGATAGGAGGCACTAAAGAGTAGAAATGCAGCAGAAATAATGCCAGTGGATAAGGTTACTACATACAGTAGGTTTCGTTTGAAACACAGTGCATGAAGAAGCAAGATGACAGCTGGGGGCCCAATTACATTCTAAAAGGCTATGGTTAAGAATCTTGGTAAGTACTGTATTCACCAGCAGAGGACTTGAAGGCAGACATTGATGCCATCAGTAGTGCAGCTGGGGTCCAGATGTAGGAGTTCATAGTGCAACATGAAGCCAGGCGTGGAGGGTGACATCAAACTCTGAAGTGCCGGCAGGGTGACCAAGAACTGAAGCAGGCTACCAGGAGACCCATGGTCAGAAGATCAGGTGGAAAACAGCAGCAGGCACGGTCCGACCAGAATGGAGTCTTGAAGAACGGCGATGTGGTGGTGGTCCAGAATACTGGCAGAAGCAACAAAGGTGTAGTGGCTGGTGAGGGAAAGAGAAGACCCCAAAAGAAAACAGAGGAATGAAGGTGACAAAGGAAAGGGGTACAGGGCCAGAAAGGAGAAACAAACAGGGGAGGAAGTGCAAGCAAGGGGTGGACAATGGAGAGGAGGGGCAACTGAACAGCAAGCAAGCAACAAAGGCAGGAGTTAAAGGAGCAACAAAGGGAAAGGGTGCACCAGGGAGGAGGAACGGAGATGAGGGAGGCAAAGGAAAAAAGGAGGGGGGAAGGGAGGAAAAGAACCCAGCCCTACCAGCCACACAACCCAGGAGGCATGCTGTTTCAAAATGCTAGAAGCTGAGTGAGAGGAAACCTGAGGTTTAAGAAGAGGATGTGGGAGGATCTATTGCCCCCCACTGAACCTCAGGCTAAAGTCTTCCAATTATAAAGATACTCACATAAAAAGAGAACTATTTATGATCCAGTAGTATTAATTCTAAAACAGACATTTTGGAAACCAAATATATGACAGAGACTGATTCTAAGACATGGATCATGGAAATGAAAGGACAAACTTTAATCTGATAAATAAGCATAAACTTGCAACATTTTAAATAATAAAGCAGTGTCCTTACTTTCCAATCTAAGCCAAAACTAACTGAAAGTATTCTAATTGTCTTTCTAACTATCATGCTAATGCAAGAAGAGCATTATCTAGTGTGTGTGTGTGTTGTTATGTGGACCATGCATTGCTTAATGTTGGGTCAGTAAATGGCAATCTGGGACAACCTGCAGACACAGCCTTCAGAATTTAAGGCATGCTTGAACATCTATCTCATGTGGTGCTCACTGACTAATTTGTATTTTTATTCATTCTTCTGTTCTTCTTAAAGTTAAATCATTGGAAAGAAAAACGTTGATTTTCAGGGAAGAGGGTCTGATTCAGCAAAGCAAACAATGTGCTATCCACACCACTATTTCTAGTATATAATTGGAACTTCCAAATATCATTGTGGCAATGTGGGGCCTTCTAGTCCCAACTAACAAACTTAAAATGCTCAGACCAAAACACACATTGATACATATAATTTTTTGACAGTTAAGGACTGCCTGACCCATCTAGTCTGCCCATTTTTTTTCTATGTTTAACTTATGCTGCAGACTGTAGTTGATCTGTGGCTTTCCTACTCTTCCCTTTTTTTAGGATTCCCTTGTGTGCTCACCATAAATGTTTGAATTCTTCCACAGTTTTTGCCCCTACCATCCCTGCAGAGAGGCTGTTCCAAACATCCATCACCCTCTCTGTAAAGAAATACTTCCTCACATTACCCCTGATTCTTCTTCCCTCCAGCTTCATCTCATGTAACCTAATTCTTGTCCATCTTCTTTTCTGAAAGATATTATCCTCCTGTACCTGTCAGGGAGGCCCAGATGGTGGAGGCATTTAAAAGGGGTTAAAAACTCGCCAGTTCTGCCTGTTTTTCCCAGACTAATCAGAATAAATATATTTTTAAGACAATATTTATCATTTTAAGTGTTGCATTATATATTGTATGTTGTATTTGTTTGTATTTTATTTAATTTGCACTAACCCTGCCTGTTCTCTTTTTATGTATGGTGCCCAGAGCCTACGGGATTAGGCGCCATATAAACAAATGTGCCTTGCCTTGCCTACTTTATTGATCCCTTTAAGGTATTTATACAGCTCTATCATGTCCCCCTCTCTCTTCACATCTCTAGAAAATACAGATTGATGTATGTCAGCCTCTCCTCATTTGACTTCTGGTGCAGTCCCTGTACCATTTTTGTAGCCCTTCTTTGGACTGCCTCCACTCTGTCTAAGTCCTTCCTGAGGTGCAGCCTCCAAAACTGGACACTGTACTCCAGATGAGGTCTCACTAATGATCTGTATAGTGGCATCACCACCTGCAGGCTCTTCTAACCACCTTCTCACACTGTCCAGTCACCTTTAGATCCTCAGATAAAATTATTCTTAAATCACTCTCCTATTTGGTGGCCAACAGTACCCCCCTCCCCTGGGGTTCACATGACTTAAGTGCATACTTTTTCACTTCTTTGCATTGAATCTCAGCTACCATACGTTTGACCAATCCTCCAGCTTGTCTAGGTCCCTTCTTATTCTCTTCAGATGCCCTGGTGTGCCTACCCTATCGCAGATCTTTGTGTCATCTGCAAAGATGCACACCTTCCCCTCCAGCCCCTCTGCAATGTCACTCATGAAGACATTAAAGAGCACTGGGCCTAGCACCAATCCCTGAGACACCCCACTGATCACCTTCCTTTCTACTGACTGAACTCTGTTCACTTACACCCTTTGTGTCCTACCGCTCAGCCAATTTCTAACCCAGTTAACCACCCTGGATCCGACTTCCAGGCTGCTCAATTTGTTTATTAGCCTTTTATGCAGTAGGATATTGAAGGCCTTGCTAAAATCCAGGTAGGCTATATCAACCGCCCCTCCCTGATCAGAGTCAGTGTGTGTTACTCACAGACAGGACTTGAGGAGTTTTTTTTGTAACAAAATAAGTGGAGTGAGTAGTGGAGAAACTTGCTGAACATGTGTTTTTCTTTTTGTATATAAGGTAATTTGAAAGCACAGTAGCCCACATTTTAAGTGCCTTAAACGAGAGCTGTGTTTTTGCCCTGTAGTTTGGGGGCTAGGTGATAATTGTTTGGATTGGGGCCCCTGCTAAGTGATAACTTGGAGGAGGGACAAAGTGAATCAGAGTTCTAACTGCATGTTGGTTTGGATTGCACTGTAAGGACTCTCACTCAAGTTGCTGCATTAAAACAGAGTCTGTGTGTGTTACTCACAGACAGGAATTTTTTTTTCACTTCTTTTTCCCTCCGGTCGCTGGAGTGATGGCCTCTCTCAGGTGTCATCCCGGTTGTCTCCCACACAGGCTGAAAACCCCTCACTCTGGGTCCCCTCCTGGATCTCCACAGGTGCCTTACCTCTGCCTGGTGATAGACCTCTCTGGCTTAGCCCTCAGGGTAGGGCCACCACTCCTACAGGTGCCCTAGACATCCAGTATTACCCAGACATTGGAGGCACATACAGAGGATCGGGACTCAGGTGGGCGGGGTCCGGCAAAGGGTGTGGGGGCCAGGGTGCACAGTCGCCTACCACAATCCAGGGCATTTCCTTGTTCTGGTGGTTTCACCCCCTTCCCCTTAGGTATGCACAATTGTGCAATGATGCCCGGTGGAGGAGATGTGCTTGCTCCTGAGCTCGTTCCAGCCGACGTGTGCCCTGCACCACCTTCCCTCTTGTGTGCAGGCTGTGACACTGTACCCCCCTTTGCTGCCAGTGGGTGCTCAAGTGCTGTGTCTTGCATCACTCCCTCCTCAGGAGAAGGCGAGCTGTCAGTGGATGCTCAAGCCTTCTCCTCCCCAGCTGACCCCTTATGGCCCATGCTCATTCCCGAACACAGGTCGCCAGCGTGGTGCGAGATGTGGTGCCCAGTGCCTCAACCCTCAGCGCCTCTGGGCTGGTTCACAGACAAGACTTCAGGAGGGGTTTTTTGTAACAAGATGAGTGGGGTAAGTTGTGGAGAAACTTGCTGAACTTGTGCTTTTCTTTTTGTAAGGTAATTTGAAAGCACAGTAGCCCACATTTTAAGTGCCTTAAACTAGAGCTGTGTTTTACAAAGGAAAGTCTTTTTTTACCTGATTGTTTTTTGTAGACACTGAGTACCAAAGGAACAACCCCCCCAACCACCCCCATTCCCCAACCACCCCCAGGGTGCTCTACCATTATAGTGGAAGGTCAAGCCACACCTACGTACAGATGCAGGAACAGTTAGGCAGCACAGCACAAGCAATAGCCTAGCTGGCAAATAGACAAAATTACAAAGGGTGTAGCAACAACTAGGTCCACAAGGACACATACAAGAGGAGGAGAGAGAAGCTGTAAGTCACTATAGAAGGAGAGAAAGACAGGAAGAGAAGGGGAGGAATATCAGCAAGTGCAGGATGATGCAGGGAGTGGTACAGTGCTTTAGCTGTGGTACAGCAGTCTTCAGAAAAAACATTCTGGTTACTGCAGTACTGCCCCATTTGCAGACAACTCTCTGGGCTGAGGGCAGAGGTTATAAGTTTCGGGGCTGAGCTGGTAGGAATGCTGGGGACCTTCACTCCCACCCAGAGGCAACCAGGTCCCTAGCCAATGCCACAACAGTCACCAAGGCAGATGGCAGGATGGACTATGGAGGGCTCAGAAAGGTTCAGGGAAGGGAAGCAGAGACACATCCTCCATCCAGTCCAGTTCATGAACCTCCATACAGTGTTGGAGGAACAGGACCGCCCTGCAAAGGAACCTGAGGCAGAGACCAGGGTGAATGTGAGGGTCCTGCAGCAGGGAGATCCAGTGGTGGGAGGAAGATAACCCCAAAGGAAGAAGAAGAAATTACTCCTGTTGGGGAACTCAGTTGTCCTGGGAATGGATTTGGGCACATATAATAGAGAGTAAAGGGAAGTAAATTTCCTTCCAGGAGGCACAGCCTGGAAGGAGGGGGAGTGCATCCAGAGGATCGCTGAAGCTGTGGCAAGGAGGGGAGGGCTGTAGGTCATTATCCACTTGGAGACAAATGACCTATCCAAGTATAAGGCAAGCTTGAAGCAGGTGAAGGAGGACTTTACAGTGGTCGGGAGGGTGCCTGGGGAAAGTAGCAAGCTCTGTGACATTTTCAGAGGTGCTGCCAATCAATGGCAGAGGGGGGAAGAGGAATCTTTGCATTAGTAACTTCAACACATGGTTGAAAGGCTGGTGCAATGAGAAGGGGTATGGCTTCTTTGGGGACTGGGGACCCACCTGGAGTGATGCAGCCCTGAACAGTGGGGACAGACTGCATTTCTCCAGCAAAGGGAATGCAGCCCTCAATGGACAATTTAAATGCTTTGCTGATGAGCATTTAAAGTAGCCTAGGGGGAGGGCAACAGGAGCTGGGATACTCAGGCAGCCCACACTCCACATGATAGAGAAAGCAAAACAATGGATCAGGAAGAGGAGTTCATAACAAGGTCATTGGGATCTAGCAGAAAGAAACATAGAAACATAGAATTTGACGGCAGATAAGGACCGCTTGGCCCACCCAGTCTGCCCATTTCCCTACCTGATGGATAAGCTGCAGATCCTAGTTAACCAGCAGCCTACTTCTTCCTACCCCAACCCCCTAGAATTGCCTTATGACTGTCCCATGCATGCTTGAATTCCACCACTGTTTGTGACTCCACAACCTCCTCTGGAAGGCCGTTCCATATATCAACCACCCTCTCGGTGAAAAAATACTTCCTTAAATTACCTCTGAGCCACCCCCCTTCTATCATCAAATTGTGCCCCCTTGTTCTTGCACACCTCTTTTTGTGAAAGATGCTACCCTCTTGGACTTTGTTGATTCCCTTGAGGTACTTGAAAGTTTCTATCATGTCCCCCCTCTCCCTCCTTTCCTCGAGGCTATACATGTTAAGCTCCTTAAGTCTCTCTTTATATGTCTTCCAGTGCAGACCCTGCACCATTTTAGTTGCCCTCCTCTGGACAGCTTCCATCCTCTTTATGTCTTTGCAGAGATTGGGTCTCCAGAACTGCACACAGTACTCCAGATGGGGTCTCACTAGCTGTCTGTACAGAGGGATAATAACTTCCTGTTTTCTACTGATGATGCCTCTCCCTATGCATCCCAGTATCCCCCCAGCCCTCCTTGCTGCCCTCTCCACATTGCTTGCCCACCTTTGGGTCATCTGATATGACTACGCCCAGGTCCCTTTCCATTTTGTTGTTGTTAGTATCCACCCCTATTGTGTACTCTTCCCTGGGTGTTTGTTTCTCAGGTGCATTACCTTGCACTTCTTAGCATTGAATCTAAGCTGCCATACATTTGACCATTCCTCTAACCTTGCCAAGTCCTTCTCATCCTTTCCACTCCACCTTGTGCATCAACTCTGTTGCAGATCTTTGTGTCATCTGCAAACAGACATACTTTCTTCAGTCCCTCTGCAATGTCACTTATAAAGACATTGAAGAGGACTAGTCCTAATACTGAACTCTACGGTACCCACTACTAACCCCTCTTTTTTCAGAGTGGACTCCATTTACTATTACTCTCTGTGTCCTATTGTCCAGTCAATTCTTTACCCAGGCTGTCATCTTGGGACCCCTCCCAGGCTGGCTAGCTTGTATATTAATCTTCGTGTGGGACTGTGTCAAATGCCTTGCTAAAGTCTAGGTAGGCCATGTTCACAGCCCTCCTGATCAACTACTTTGGTCACCCAGTCAAAGAAATCTATCAGATTTGTCTGGCATGACCTTCCGCTGAATCCATGCTGCCTTGGGTCCTGTGCCCCTCTGGCCTCTAGATATTTAACAATTCTTTCCTTCAGAAGTGATTCCATCATTTCCCTACCACTGAGGTTAAACTAACAGGTCTGTAGTTTCCTGCTTCTGCCTTGCTCCCACTTTTGTGAAGGGAATCCATCTGCCCTCCTCCAGTCCTCGGGTACCACCCCATCCTCCCATGATTTGTTAAAGAGGGTAGTCAGTGGTGGTCACTAGTTCTACCCTTAGTTCTTTTAGAATTCTGGGATGAATCCCATCAGGCCCCATTGCTTTGTCCACCTTCAGTTTTAAGAGTTCTTTCAGAACCCTTTCTTCTGTAAATGGGCTGGTATCAACTTCTGTATCCAGAGTGTTTCTATTGTTTGTTTTAGGTACCTCCCCCTCTTCCTTTGTAAATACTGAGCAAAAATATTTGTTTAGTATCTCTGCCTTTTCACAGTCACCCTCTGCCCACCCCCCCTCCCTTTATTAAGCCTCACTATCCCTCCCTTGGTCTTCCTTGGCTCCTGATGTACCTATAAAGGTTTATCCCCTTCTTAACTGAGTTGGCTATCTTTCCTCGGTTTGGGCCTTTGCTGTTCTGACTGCCTTCCCAGCTTCCTTTTGCTTTAACTGATACAGTTCTCTGTCCTGTTCCTTCTGTGATTCCTTGTACTTCCTGAATGCTTTCTTTTTCTCTTGAACCTTCACTGCCACTTCCTTTGAGAACCATAGTGGTTTCTTACCTCATTTCGTTTTGTTTATTTGCTTTACACAAAGGCTTGATACCTCTGTGATGGCAGTTTTTATTATTCCCCATTGTTCTTCCACCCCTCCTTCCTGCCCATTTGCTAGTGCATTCCTTAGGCACTCACCCATTTTTGACAAAGTCAGCCCTCCTAAAATCCAGTACCTTTGTCTTTGTATGGCTTGACTCTATTGCTGTGTTTATTGTGAACCATACTGTTCGATGGTCGCTAGTTCCCAGATGGCTACCCACTTCTACATCTGTGATCCTCTCTTCATCTCCATTTGAGAGAACCAGGTCTAAGATTGCTCCCTCTCAAGTGGGCTCCAATACTAGTTGTCTAAGGCATGCCCCCTGTAGGGCATCTAGAATAACCCCACTCTTAGAAGTGGCTGCTGCAACTGCACTCCAGTTAACATCTGGCATATTCAGATCACCCATCAGCAATATCTCCCCTTTTTCTGCCATTCTAAGTATACTTTCTATCATTTCCTTGTCCATTTCTTCCCCCTGAGAAGGGGGTCTGTATACAACCCCTGTGCGTATTGTGGTGCCATTGCCGGTCTCCAAATTTACCCACAGTGCTTCTTCTCCTCCCTGTTTACCCTTTTGTTCTGTTGCTTTGATTCCTTCCCTTATGTAAAGAGCTACTCCTACTCCTCTTTTACCCTCCCTGTCCCTCCTGTAGATAGTGTATCCTGGTATGTTTACATCCCAGTCATGGTTTTGTGTGTACCATGTTTCTGTGACTGCCACGATATCCAGATGTTCCTCCTCCATCAAGGCCACTAATTCAGGAAGCTTGTTACTCAGACTATGGGCATTGGTGCTCATTGCTCTCCATTTTTTGATGGCTTTACCTTCTGTTGCAGCATCCCCCACTGACCTTTCTACCTTCGTCTTTTTCTCATTTAGTACCCTGTTTTGTAGGGGGAGGCCGGGATTTTCTGCTGCTTATCAGTGCCTCCCCTTGACTAGTTTAAAAGCTTGCCAATGAAGCATTTAAACCGATTGCTCAAAAGACTTGTTCCTTCTTGGACAGATGCAGACCATCCTGCCAGTATAGGCTGGTGTCCCTCAGGTGGAACCCCAGTCCCCAATGAAGCCAAACCCTGTGCTCCACACCATTTTTCAACCATTCATTAAACTACGTGGCAAAAGTACCCTCACCTCACTCATGCCATTGACAGGCAGCACCTCTAAGAAGGATACTGTGTGCTACTTGTCTTAGGCCCTCCCCAATTCTACAAAGTCCTTCTGCACTGCTCTAATCTCATGATGAGCCAAGTCATTTGTCCCTAGGTGGACAATGATGTCCAGCTCAGACTCCCGTGCAGCTGTTCCCGTGATCCTGAGGATGCACTTCCTGTCCCTCCAAGCCATGGCACCAGGCAGGCAACTTACTTCAGTTTTCCCTGCCCCCCCAGTTCTATCCCCTAATAATTGAGTCCCCCACCAGGAGCTGCTTCCTTTCCTTGTGGTGTCCTCTGTCTCCTTCCTGTTGGCCTCCCTTGTGACAGCTGTCCTCAGCCTCCTTAGTCTCCTCTGTGGGTGCATCCATAGGGGAGCTATGCTCCCCCAGAATGGTGTGTGGATTGTGGAGTGGAACAACTGACTGGGTGTGCCTCTGTTCCACCATTCTCACCCTTCCTGAGCCCACTGTGGTCCAACTGCTGTGTTTTCTTCGCAACCTCTGAGGTAGTGAGGGTGGCTCTGGTGCTCCCTGGATGGGGGAGGTTCCCTTCCTACCATCCAGTGTGGCCTGGGGGAAGGTTCCCTTACTACTGTCCAGCATGGCCTGAAGATGGGCAACTTCCTCCCTCAGGGCAGAGAGTTGTCTGCAAATAGGGCAGCATCTCAGCCTCCAGAAAGACTCCCGGAAGACTGCTTCCCCACAGCCATTACATTGTACTACTCCCCACATGTTTATCTACTTTTCTTTGTGTGTGTTGTGTGTGTGTGTGTGTGTGTGTGTGTGTGTGTGTGTGTTTGGTTTGTTATATAGAAATATATATATTATACAATGTGTATGCTTATATTGTCAGTGCAGTGTGCTAGAGAGGATATGACAGTGATATGCACCTTCACTCTTGAGAAATGATGTCAGAACCCCAGGTATAAAGGAACTATTTCCGGGGTGAGGGGTGGGAAGGGGTTGGGCCTAAACTGTGCCCTCTCAAAACAATCAGCTAAAAGCTCTGACCCAGCACTGCGATGAGTGCCTTCCTGTCAGCAAGATGCCCTACACAACAATTTGACAGAGAAAATACCCTGCTAATCAAACAGAGAAAAATCCAGACATCCAACTCAGACACAGGTAACCCTCCCCAGCCCCAAAACAGCCTGGTGGTTTGTGCTCTGAAAGCGGTCAGCCCCAAAATAAGTCAGCTGTGCTTTACACTCTTCCTGCACTGAAAATCTTAAGAATTAAGCCAACTGATTGACTAGTGACACCTGTGATGTAAGCAGGCCTTTCAATGTAGGCAGGCTGCTGTCTGATTCCAATACACAAAATCTTTCAGTGAAACCAGGGATAAAAACTTAACTACTCAGCCAGCAGGACACTTTTAAAATGTTGCAAAAATATCCCTCTAAATCCTAGGTCTCAACCCCAACAATCAAGCAAATTCAGTTGTATCTCACCCCCTCTGGTTATAAAATTACTACACTTTTAATGGAATCCTGCAATTCTCTGCTTAATGCCAATAAGGAAAAGAAAATGAAATTCTTTGTAGAAAGCGTAGCTCCCCTGTTTTACAATATTATGCCTTACCAAGTTTCCAGCTCCTAAATGAAGTTATAGTTTGTTCTTTGCAGTGTTGCAAGGTTCTCAGCTTCAGACAAATCAAAAGTCAGACTGACTCTCTCAGAAAGAGAGTAGGAAAGGAATCAGGAACACAAGACAAAAAATATCAGGAAAGGGGGGAAGATGCAGGGGACCAAAAACAAGAAGCTAGAGAGGTTAGGCAATAAAACTTGGAAGGTCATGGTGACAAATGCACACAGCCTGGAAAATAAAGTCCCTGACATGGAGGCCTTAATAACTGAAGCTGACCTGGACATAGTAGCAATAACTGAAACCTGGTACACAGCACACATGAGGCAGTATGGCGCAGTGGTTTAAAGCTCTGAGCTGCAAATCTGGAGACCTGGGTTTGAATCCCACAGCTCCCACTTGCATACTGTGTGACCCTGAGCAAGTCACTCAACTTCCCTGTGCTCCCAGGCTGTACCTGTAAGCAAGCCTTCAGCTTAGTGTGTCTCACCTGGCTAAATAATAGGAAAAAAAAGAAAGCTAATCATAAGTGGGAAACAGATGTACTAGGATATGTTCTATTCAGGAGGGATAGGGAGGGCAAAAAGGGAGGGGGAGTAACCCTATATGTCAGAGATGGTATAATATCAACACAGGTATAGGGTAGGCAGTGTTGATCACCCATCAATCTGGAAATGGCACAGTAATATGCACAGGGGAGATATACAGGCCTCCAGGACAGGGAGAGGAACTGAAGAGGGAGCTAGTGGAGGAAATACGCGAGTTGGCAATGGAAGGTAAAATTCTATTGATGGGGGATTTTAATATGCTAGACATGGACTGAAACAACAGTGTAGCTGCTTCAGCCAGAAGCAGAGGCATCACTGATTCACTCCTGGAGGCTGGACTCTGGCAGCTTGTTCTTGATCCCACCAGAGACAGAGCAATTCTGGATCTAGTAATGACCAACGGGGATTGAATCACAGATATCCAGGTAGAAGGGCAACTGGGATCCAGCAATCACAACACTGTGTGGTTTAGCATAGGGACAGAAACTCACTCAAGTCATACTAGGACAAAGGTTTTGGATTTCAAAGATGCTGATCAAGGAGCAGGGAGGAGGCATGGAACTATAGGCCGGTCAGCCTCACCTCAGTAGTGGGGAAAATCATGGAGACATTGCTTAAAGAAATGATAGTGGGGCATCTAGAAGGCATCAGAGCCCAGGACAATAAGCAACATGGATTCACAGTGGGGAGATCATGTCAGACAAATCTTGTTGATTACTTCAACTGGGTGAGCAAGAAGGTAAATCAAGGTGGGGCAGTGGACGTCGCTTACCTAGATTTCAGCAAAGCCTTTGACATCGTCCCACGTAGGAGGCTGATAAACAAGCTGGATTGGTTGGACATGGGGGACAGGGTGATAAACTGGGTTAGAAACTGGCAAACAGACAGGAGGCAGAGGGTGGTGGTAAATGGGGTGCAGTCTGGGGAGAGAGGGGGTGACCATTGGAGTGCCTTAGGTATCGGTCCTGGGGCATGTCTTGTTCATTGTTTTCATTAGTGATATTGCAGAAGGGCTGGAGGGAAAGGTCTGCCTGTTTGTAGATGACACCAAGATCTGTAACAGAGTGGATACCTCAGAGGGGGTGGAGAAAATGAAGAGGGACCTGGGATAGCTTGAAAAATGGTCTGAGGACTGGCAACTGAAGTTTAATTTAAAAAAGTGCAAAATGATGCTTCTGGGATACAGAAACCCTAGGGAAAGCTAGAGGATGGTGGGGAGTTGATGAAAGTCACAAAGGAGGAAAGGGACCCGGGAGTTATTATTTCAGATGACTTGAAAATGTCAAAGCAGAATGCTAAGGCAGCTGGGAGGGCCAGTGGCAAGCTGGGGTGCAGAGGCAGGGGTATCACCAGAAGAAGGAGGAAGGTAGTGATGCCAGTATACAAAACCATGGTTAGGCCTCACATGGAGTACTGTGTGCAGTTCTGGAGACCGCACCTTTGTAAGGACATTAACATGCTGAAGATGGCCAGAGAATGGCGATTGAGATGGTACAGGGCTTGCAACACAAGACTTATGAAGGCAGATTAAGGGACCTCAATATGTACTCACTGGAAAAGAGGAGACATGATAAAAACATTAAAGTACCTCAAGGGTATAAACAAGGTGCAAGGGGAAACATTTTCCAATACAGGAGGTGCACAAGAATGAGGGGGCATGACATGAAATTTGAAGGTGGGAGGTTAAGAGGGAACATGAGTAAGTTCTTTTTCACAAAGGATGGTGGAAGCATGGAATGGTCTGCCTCAGGAGGTGGTGGGAGTGAGCGCTGTGGATAGATTCAAGCATGCTTGGGACAGGCATAGAGGAACCACAGAGGTACAGCAGCGGGTGGGTCAGAAGCAATAATCTAGTACAATGGCTTATGGGCAGATTTAATGAGCCAGGCGGTCCTTATCTGCTGACAATTTCTGTTTCTGTGTTTCTATGTTGATCATTCTCTCTTGTCACCCAGCTGAAGAAATCTTCCAGATTTGTTCAGCAAGACCTGCCTGCTGTGAAACCATGCTGTCTCGGATCCTGCTGTCTGCTGGATTCATGGTATGTTACAGTCCTGTCCATGAGTAATGATTCCATCAGTTTTCCTACCACTGAGGTTAGGCTGACTGGGTTATAGTTACCAGTCTTTTCCTTGCTCCCACTCTTATGGAGAGGGACAACATTTTCCCTCTTCCGGTCTAACAGAACCACAATCTTTTCTAATGGTTTGTTGAACAAGGCTGGCAGTGGTCCTGCTAGCTCCTTTCTTAGTTCCTTTAGAATTCTGGGATGTATTCCATCTGGCTCCATTGCTTTTTTCAGTTTTTTCTAATTCCTTTAGGACTCCCTATATTGTAAACAAACTGGTATCTATACTTCTCCCCTTGGTATTTCTTACACATAGCTGTGGTCCCTCTCCGTCCCCTTCTACTGTGAACACTGAACAAAAATATTTGTTCAGAATTTCTGCTTTTTCCTCACTTCACACTTTTGAATACAGATACAGCCAGCACTGACTATTGCTTAAAGTATCCATCAACTTGTTTCCATTTCATACCTTCATCACATTTCTAAAATGCTTCCCAATATGGTTGGTTAATCAGTGTATATTTTAATCATGTATTAATTAATTCATGGATTAATAAATTAGTAGAACATCTTCCTCTGTAGTTGATGAAAACCTGGTAAATGAAAACTCTATATTTCAATGGTCAGGCAAAAGACCATGTATGAAATGCAAATGTATAACAGAAGCAAAAGAGATGTGAGAACTTGTATTGCCAGGATAAAAAAAAAAATATGAAGCTCTGGACATCTTAGTTTTGTAATGACATTATCTAGTAGAAAAAAAGCATTCCTGGAAGCATATTGATTAACAATAAGGTTCAAATATTCAAATGGGTAGTGTGGCACTAACCAAGTTAGTGCTGTGCTAACCAGTTAAAAATGCAAGCCGACGGTAGGGGGTCCATATTCAAAGTCCCATGGTGCATCTTGCCAACCTGACAGCACGACCACATATACTATACCACAGCTCCCATGCAAACAAGGGATCCCTAGGCACTCTGGGTTTCAGCAGTATATTCAGAAGTTTTTGGCAGTACTAAACAGTTTCCATGGTAGAACTATTTAATGCTGCTTAAACCCTGTCCTTATCTGCACAGAGGTGCCCTTCCTGTAATTACCACCCTGGTAGTCGAGTGAATCCCTAACTCTAATAATCCATCCTTTAATGATATCCATGATCATTAGTGGTCTACTGGACACAGTGATTTAGGAATTTGGCTTGGTCTCCTGGACCTCCCCTGTACCAGCAACCACCCCTCTACCTGCCCATATTGGACTCTCACCTATGCATCCCCTAAGCCCAAACACCATGGCCAAAAAACAGTATTTGAGATAATAACTGACACAGCCCCACTGACCACCTTGGCTGGCCACAGTCTGAATGACTTAGAGTGGTCATCCACTTGCTTTAGAAATAATTTATATATTACAGTAAGTGCATGATTGCTCTGTGCTGTTCAGATGGCAGTCAACTGAGGTGGTGAATGGACCACTGTGCTGGTCATCTTCTCAAATGCCATTTTTCAGCAATAGTGTCCAGAGTAAAGGAGCTGCGGGGTTTACAGTTCAGAGTGGGTGAGTCAGGAGCGGAGTCAGTTGCTCATTCAGGTGAAAGGGGTCCACTACATCACCAGGTAACTAGGATGTCATTAAAGGACAGACAATAAGGGGTGGGGACCACTAAACTACCAAAAATATGGAATATCACTAAAGGATAGGTATGAGGGGGTTCACTAAACCAGCAGGGAACTGGAATATATTTAAGGGACAGCACTTGGGGGGGCATTCACTGCACACGTTAATGACCCCAAAAGGGTCATACAAAAAGCACATAGCACCATGCATGACCAAATGGCTCCTTAGCATGTCAGGGCTGAATGTGGCTCAAAACAGCCCTGGCACTTTCCTGTTTGTGATGCACTAATTCCATTCACCTCCTTTGGGCCATATACATTGTTGGGATCTGGAAGAACAGCCCATAGTTGCTGTCAGTTGCACCACTACAAACTCACATTTAGAGTGCAGAAACTGTTTTAATATCGCCCCAGGGCCAGTCATGTGCTATTAGTCGCACAGCTCTTGTCTACGTAGTGCATATGGATGGCTTTGAATATGGGGCCATTTGAATTTAGCACATGCCACATTACATTATTTTTCTGTAGAGAAGCAGTAAATATAATAATGCTACCTTTAGGGATTCAAAATGTACTTAATGTTTGGTAAGATGTCATTTTTTGGGGGGGCTCCTTCCCCCGCTGCTTGATTAGCCACTCCTTTGGGCTGTCAATGGACCCCTACTGGTCTGGTCTTCCCCCTTCCTGCCACCCACTGCTAACCCTGATCCCATGGTCCTGTATGTGCCCTGGTATCCCTTCACCGGAGGAGTGCCCTGACCTGGATAGAGACAGGGAGGGGAGACTAAGGTTCAAGCTAGATCCAGGGCATGGGGTTACGGGTGAAGTTATGAGAGTGCATTCCTCAAGGACTCTGTGGCAGAGAGGGTTCGGCAGCCATCGTCTAGCCACTGAGTGGCTGCTTTTCCATTTTTGTCCTTCACCCAACCCCCACCCACAATGCAGCTGCATGTCCACAGCATCCTGTCTTGATGCACTGCAGTACATGATCACCCATGCTGCATAATGCACCTGTCACTATGGATTTCCAGGAGCTGCCATACAGTGATGCAGGCTTGCTTCCACCCCCTGGGAGGGGATGTTCCTAACCCTCCCTGCTGGTGTCCGCTCCTGCTGTCCCGGGCTCAGGCGTGAACCCAGGTTGCCAGAATTCTGAGCAATCCCCCATCACTCAGTGCCACAGAGCTGGCTGTAAAGTAGTTTTTAACTGAAAGAAACAGGCTCTGTCCAAGAATATAGGATATTTATTTTAATCACAACAAATTTGACAAAATGTTTTTAAAATTGGGAACGAAAGGGTATGATTCTTTTTTTCCCTGCTGTTTAATACTAGAACGATACACAGAACTGGAAATGTCATCTAAAAGTTGATAATTTTGATCTGAGAGACAAGTACAGATATTTCTAGACTAGTGATTTGTATAAGAGACATCAATACTAGAATGAAAAGGATATCAAAGATGTAAAGAGTCAGCCAACTCTTCCCAGTGAAGTTGTGAAACGAGTTTAAAAATTACTTCCGAATGTACCATGTAAATATGACGTACATAATGGTAATTATTCTAGAAACTTACAAGTCTTTGTAGTCTCTGCTTGGAAAGTTGCCATTACACTATAAAAAAAAAGGCATGGGGTCAATATGTTGCACGGCAGAATGCCATGTGGCACAATCTCGTTGTGCGATTACTGGGTTTCTTTTGTTCTGTGAGGGACTCTGCCCCCCACACCCCCCCTTATGGGGTGCTGCACCCCCTGGACCCCCCCCACTAAATATTCTAACTCCGAGGGGGTCCAACATGGAATGTGCACAGGTCCGGGTTTAGTCACAGCGCCGTACGCTATGAAGCGTATGACATTATGACCCGGTGAATAAAAAAAAGAACTTCTTAAAATAAGAAACAGTAATCTAAAAAGTGCACACTTTAATTAGACAGGTAGAATTTGAACTTGGCCCACCCAGTCCACCAAGTCCACCCACTTTATTCCCTGCCTATACAATCTTTGCAGACCCTACTTAATCTCCAGCTCCTTCCCCCCTTGCCTCCCAAAAAGATACCTTTGTGCCTATCCCATGCATGCTTGAAACTCACCACGTTTTAGCCCTCACCATCTCCACTGGAAGACTGATTCAGACATCCACCACTATTTTGGGGAAGTACTTCATTACATCTCTCCTGAATTTATCACCTTCCTGCTTCTTTGCATGTCCTCTTTCTCTCACACATCTTTTCCTCTGAAATATATTCCTCTCTTGTACCTTATTCACCCCTGTGAGGTATTTATAGGTCTCTATAATATCTCCCCTTTCCTTCCCTCTTCCAGGGTGTATATATTGAGGTCCTTTGGTCTCTTTTGTAGAGCTTCTGATGCAGACCCAGCACCATTTTAATTGCCTTCCTCCTTACTGACTCTACTCTGTCTAGAGATGTGGTATCCAGAAGTTGACACAGAACTCCAGGTGGGGTCCCACAAGTGATCTACACAACAGACAAACCACCACTCTCCTACTGCAGTTGATATCCCTCTCTATGCACCCCAACATCCCACTGGCCCTACCCTCTGCCTTGTCACACTGCCTTGCCACCTTGGGGTTATCAGGTATGATTACACTCAGATCACTTTCCTGTTTGGTGACCATCAATACCGCTTCTCCCATTTTGTGTTCCCGCCTCTAGGTTTCTGTGTACCAATTGCATGATTTTGCAAATGTTCTTGCACTAAAACCCAGCTACCATGCCCTTGACCACTCCACAAATTTTCTCAGGTCTCTGCACATTCTTTCCACCAACTACATAATGGTCCACTCTATTGCAGATTTTGTTCTCATCCACAAAGAGTCAGACCTTCCCTTACAGCTCATCTGCAATGTCACTTATAAAGACATTTAAGAAAACTGGTCCCACTATTGAGTCTTTAGGCACCCTGATGGTCACCCTCCCTTCCCTGGAGTCAACTCCATTTACCAACACCCTCTGTTATTTCTCCCTTAACCAATTTGTTGCTCAGTTTACTACCTTTGGACCCACTCATAAGCTGCCCAGTTTCCTTTATGAGCCTCCTATGTGGAACCTCCCTATACTGATTTACTGTAGTTCCCTGGTCACACAGTCAAAGAAACCTATCAGATTTGTCTGACAGGACCTCCACTCATTGAATCTGGTCTTCTGACATGCTGGATTCAAGATACACCACAATCCTTTTCTTTAGCAGTGACTCCATTAGCTTCCCTACCACTGATGTCAGGCTGACTGGCCTATAGTTGCCAGCCTGCTCCATACTATTGCTTTTATTGATCATGACTACATCAACCATCCTCCAGTCCTCTGGAATCACTGCTGCTTCCAATGAGTTGTTAAAAAGGACTGTTAGAGGTGCAGCCAAAATACAAGCCAAATTATCTGCCAGTGGGGTAACATAAATTGATATATATCTGAACAGGACTTTCTTAAATGAAAAACAATTCTTGTTTTACAAAACAAATAATTAAATCCTAGATTAAGAATTCCATATGCTCTTGGCAAGGTATTAAATCTTATACCAAGATATCTAGTCTTATTTAACATATTTAGTCTTATTTCAAGATACTGAATAATGATAGTCTTATTTTAAAAATCTAAATCTATATATATTTATATATATATTTATTTATTACATAGCCTTACCGTACAAGGGATTTTAAAGTTTACAGTATATTAATGCATGTCATCCAGAATTGCTTTCAGATTCATAACCATCTTACTGTAGTATTACTACTGTATTAAGTTCAGGACACTCTGTGTTCACATCCTCTTTTCATGTTAAGTATCCTACCGGGTCAATACTTGCATGTAAGACAGCACGGTATTAAGTGAGCTGTATAGTGAGTAACTGGGATTACAGCAACAGGGATAGAACAGCAGTAGGGGAATACTGCTACCCCTCTCAATGCATACAGATCAGGAGCCTGGACAAGTTGCCATGTGCTGGGTGTCTGGTTGAGCCGCTCCCATGGAGGAGTGTCTAGAGCACCAGCACACGTAGCAGTCAGGAGACCTTGAACCACAGTTCGGTCCCCCACCAGGTCTCCCCTGCTACATCTTTTTGCCACATTAAAAAAACAAGGTACCCCCCTCCTGAGTTTCTCCCCATCCCTGAGGTGCCCCCCAAGAGTTAGTTATTTACATTCCAGGGGGTGTGGGGGCAAAGATCCCTGTAAAAGCACATGAAGACCAATTGTGATCAATGGGGTGGTGCACGGAACAGGTCGGTGTTTTACCCAACTCTGTTTTTGTTCAGTGCTGTCTAGCTGTGGCATTTTTAGCCATGCTGTTTTGCCATGCATGGTTATGACTTTGTGCTGTTAAGTATAATAAATTGCCACAGTAATCATGGTAAACAGGGAGTCTTGGGTTCAGGTCACCAACACCACCACTTTCCCCTTTGCTGCCCCTCTTTTAAGTTCCTCCTCAAGTTCTCTGTCCCTTTTCTCCCCTTGCCTTGGAGGCCTATATATCACCCCTAAGAACACTTTCCTGCCTGAGGCTGGCATGAGTTGCACCCATACCCACTCATCCTCCCCACTGCTACCCCTAATATTTCCATCTTCTGCCACTTCATTGTCCTCACTGACAAAAAGGGCAACTCCTTCAGCCCTACCAGTTCTTCTATCCCTCCTGAACAATGAATATCCTGGGACCATCATCTCCCAGTCATTTTTATCGGTGGCCCATGTTTCTGTGATGGCTACCAGGTCCACATCAGACCTGCTATCAGCACCTGGAACTCCCCGAGTTTGATGTCTAGGCTCCTGGTGTTAAGGCATACCCCCCATTTGATCCGTGTTCTAACTCTGTTACTGTTCTTTTGCTTTTTGCATTTTCTTCCCTCCTTGTTTGTGCTTATACCTTTTTCTTTCTACCTCATTGGTATTCCTTCCCTTGGTCTTGTAAATCCTACTGTGCTCCCTGTACTCTATTTACAGTTACTGTCCTCTGGATGTGGGGAAGTTCTATTTAGGATCTGTTTTTGCTCACCATTCACCATGCATCCCCTAGACCTGGACTCCCCTGCAATCAGTTTAAACATCTGATGTACTGTAGATGTCAAACTTCTTCCCCAGTGTGCTAGCCCCCTCTCTTCTCAGGTGAAGTCCATGATCCCTGAAGAGTCTGTCCCAGAAGTCCCCCTAATCCTGATAAAGTGGTACCCTATGTCCAGATACCACCCTTTAAGTCATTAGTTAAGCTCCTCTATTTTATTACTTCTAATTCTGTGTTGCCTCCCCTCCTTGCCCACACAGGGAGGGCCTTGGAAAAGGCCAGGGAGGCTGAGTGTGCTGCCAATCTGTTTCCAGGTCTCTGGAAGTTTTGCATCACTGTCTGTACCGACTGGTTGGCCACATCAATGGTACCCAGATGTACCAGCAGCCCAAGCTCCCCCCCCCTTCCTCCCTAGTCTGTCTAAATCCCTTTTGGCTGATGCTCCAGGTAGGCATCAAACCAACCCTCTCCCATCCTACCCCACCCCTATCTCCCTATCTATCCTTCCTGATCATTGACTTTCTGACCACTAAGATCTTTCTGTTAGCCTTAACATAGAAACATAGACTTTGACGGCAGATAAGGACCACTTGGCCCACCCAGTCTGCCCATTTCCCTACCTACTGGATAAGCTGCAGATTCTAGTTAACCAACAGTCTACTTCCTGCCACCCCCACTACAATTGCCTTGTGTCTGTCCCATGCATGTTTGAATTCCCCCACTGTTTTAGCTCCAACAACCTCCCCAGGAAGGCAGTTCCACACATCCACCACTCTCTACGTGAAAAAAGATTTCCTCACATTACCCCTGAGGCGTCCCCCCTCTATCTTTAAATTGTGTCCCCTTGTTCTTACACATCTCTTTTTTCTGAAAGATGCTACCCTCCTGGACTTTGTTGATTCCCTTGAGGTACTTGAATGTTTCTATCATGTCCCCCCATTCCTTCTTTCATCAAGGGTATGCATATTAAGCTCTCTCAGTCTCTCTTCATATGATTTCTGATGCAGACCCTGCACCATTTTAGTTGCCCTCCTCTGGACTGCTTCCATCCTGTCTATGTCGTTGCGTAGATGAGGTCTCCAAAACTGCACACAGTACTCCAGATGGGATCTCACCAACTGTCTGTACAGAGGGATAACCACTTCCCTTTTTCTACTTGTGATGCCCCTTCCTATGCATCCCAGTATCCCCCTGGCTCTCCTTACTGACTTCTCACATTGCTTACCCACCTTTAGATCATCTGATATGACTACCCACAAGTCCTGTTCCATTTTTGTTGTTGTTAGTACCTCCCCTGCTATTGTGTACTCTTCTCCTGGGTTTTTGTTTCCCAGGTGCATTACTTTGCAATTCTTTGCATTGAATCTAAGTTGCCATATGTCTGACCATTCCTCCAACCTTGCCAAGTCCCTTCTCATCCTTTCTACACCCCCTTGTGTATCAACTCTGTTACAGATCTTTGTATCATCTGCAAAGAGGCATACCTTTCCTTCCAGACCCTCTGCAATGTCACCTATAAAGATGTTAAAGAGGACTGGACCCAGTACTGAGCCCTGAGGTACTCCACTAGTGACCCCCCTTTATTCAGAATGTGTTCCACTCACTATTACCTTCTGTGTCCTGTTGTGCAGCCAGTTTGCAACCCAGGCTACTGCCCTGGGACCCACTTCCAGGCTGGATAACTTGATTATTAATCTTTTGTGTGGGACTGTGTCAAATGCCTTGCTATAGTCTAGGTAGGCCATATCCATAGCCCCTCCCTGCTCTATTACTTTGGTCACCCAGTCAAAGAAATCTATTAGATTTGTCTGACATGACCTTCCTGCTGTAAATCCATGCTGCTTTGGGTCCTGTGCCCCTCTGGCCTCTAGGTATTCAACAATTCTTTCTTTCAGAAGTAATTCCATCATTTTCCCTACCACTGAGGTCAAATTTACAGGTCTGTAGTTTCCTGCTTCTGCCTTGCTCCCACTTTTGTGAAGGGGAATCACATCTGCCCTCCTCCAGCCCTCAGGTACCACCCCATCCTCCCATGATTTGTTAAAAAGTATGGTCAGTGGTGTCACTAGGTCCTCCCTTAGTTCTTTTAGGATTCTGGGGTGAATCCCATCAGGCCCCATTGCTTTTTCCACCTTGAGTTTTAGGAGTTCTTTCAGTACTCTTTCTTCTGTGAATGGACTGGTGTCAACCCCCCTACCCAGAGTGCTTCTAATGCCTGGTTTAGGTAACTCCTCCTCATCTTCTTTTGTGAATACTGAGCAAAAGTATTCATTCAATATCTCTGCCTTTTTACTGTCTCCCTCTGCCCATCTCCCCTCTCTCTTATTAATCTTCACTATTCCTCCCTTAACCTTTCTATGCTCCCTGATGTACTTATAAAAAGGTTTTATCCCCCCCTCTTAACTGACTTGGCTATTTTTTCCTCAGTTTGGGCTTTTGCTATTCTGACTCCTTCCCACTTCTTTCTGCTTTAATTGATACAGTTCCTGTTGTGCTCCTTCTGTGATGCCTTATACTTTTGAATGCAGCCTTTTTCTCCTTAACCTTCCTGCCACCTCTTTTGAGAACCATAGTGGTTTTTACTCCGCTTTTTTCTTATCTGTTTCACACAAAGGCTTGTTGCCTCTATGATGGCAGTTTTGATTTTTCTCCATTGTTCTTCCACCCCTCCTTTTTGGCCATTTGCTAGTGTATTCCTCAGGTATTCACCCATTTTGCCAAAGTCAGCCCTTCTAAAGTCCAGTATGCTTGTTTTTGTATGGCTTGTCTCCATAGTTGTGCTTATTGTGAAGCACACTGTGCAGTGGTTGCTTGTTCCCAAATGTCTACTGACTTCTAAATTTGTGATCCTCTCTCCATTTGAGAGTACCAGGTCTAGTATTGCTTCCTCCAGAGTGGGTTCCAACACTAGCTGTCTAAGGCCTGCCCCCTACAGAGCATCGAGAATGACCCTGCTCTTTAATGTGGCTGCAGTACATGTCATCCAGTTAACATCTGGCATATTCAGGTCCCCATCAACAGTATCTCCCCTTTTCAGCCATGTTGAGAATGTCCTCTATCATTTTTTTGTCCATTTCCTCCCCTTGAGATGGGGGTCTGTATACAACCCCTGTGCAGATTGTGATGCCATTCCCTGTCTCCTATGTGACCCAGAGTGCTTCTTGTCCTCCCCCTTTACTTTTTAGTTCTGTAGCTTTGATCACTACCCTTATGTATAGAGCTACTCCACCTCCTCTTTTCCCCTTCCTGTCCCTTCTGTAGACTGTGTACCCCGGTATTTCTCCCCTTGGGTGCCAACATGATGTCCCCCCCTTTCCCCTCAACTGACCCAGAGCCCCCACTGGTGAAGCCTGGAGCCTGACCCTTCTCCAGGGGTGCAAAGTGATTTGTTGTCTGGATGGTACTAGGCTGGACAACCTTTTTATGGCTGCCTCTCCCCCCTCCTGTACCCTATCACTCCCCACACCTCTGGACCAGTGGGTCTCTGATGGAGTGAGGTTCTGGGAGGTGACTTCTTGCTGAGCTGAGTGTACAGCTTAGATATCTCTATCTTTGCTGCTACTAGCCTGGCATGGAGCTTTGCTATTGTCCTGCAGAATGTGCAGTGCCCCTTCCTACAGGGCACATCTCCAGAAAAGAGTTCCCCACAGTCCCCACATCTGAGTGCATAACCCTGAATCACATCCTATAAGGAACTGTATTGGCAGGAGAGAACCTTGCTTAATATCACTTAGTTTGGATTGTACAGGATTATCATATAAGATACAGTGACAGTGTATGAGTCAAGTATCACAAATATGACCCTGATATTGTCAGGTAATTAGGCTATACCACAGATATAAATGTGAGAAAAAAACAGCCTTGAGAAGTTAGAGAATATCAACTGGTGGAATTAATCCCTCACCACTAGAAAAAAATATACTGTATATGGAGTACTTCCTACACCTCTCTTACTCCCTTAACCTTACATAAATATAGTATATAAAATTATATAAATACCTATGTCATTTTTATCATATTTTATTATCCAAATGTTAGCAGAAAATCTCAAATTATAGAATGCAGTATACTCAATATAAGGAAAACTCTTGTGCATTAAAAAAGACAACCAAAGGTAAGGCAACAAAGGGTTCTATATATCCACAGTTTTCATATGAATAGAATATATGGAAGAAAGTATGAAGGCATTCCTATAGGTAACTTTTTATATAAAGAAGAAGCTAGAAGAGGCATGTTTACTTAATAATTAGCTGAAAGATGTATGATATGACTCAATTGTCCCCTAGTATCTTAACAATGGAATGCCTCTATGATATTATTACCCAGATAATGTAGCAACATGTACTGAAAAAGCATTGGGTATTGAAAGGAAAGTTAAAGGCAAGGTAACCAGGGTTTCAAATATTTAACTTTTCTGAATGAAATAATGCTGCACCAGTTGCAATTAAATAAATATTTCATATTATGGGCTATAAAATGTTTAAAATATTTTAGTATGAAATACTTTGTACAATATGTTTGCAATTGTGTGTAAATATGTAAAATGATAGCTACAGTATGTGTAATTAATATATTACTGTGTAATATTTTTTGTAATGCCAAACAGGTGAACAATAAATGTATTACTACTAATTTATATAGTTAAGGTTTTGAACTTTGCTATTGTCCCTGGAAATCTAGCACCATGTATTAGCATTAGTTTTAGAGGGACAGAAATTATACCATTAGTTTACAATAGTTGTGCACAATCAAAAAAAATGTTATAAAACACATTCTATTTCAAGTTTGCATCAGTACATTCATTGGTAAATCAGTGGCATGTTAGAAATAGTGGAACCATAAGTTTATTGCAGGTTCAGGATGAACTGTCTTTAAAGCTGTTGGTGAATGTATGAGATGGTCATGTAGCTTGTTCCAGTCATCAGTCACATTTAAAATGAAGGTGGCTCTTCCAAAAAGCTCTTTTCTCCATTGATACACTTGTTTAGGTGAGCACAGATAGTTGCTTTTAGCAGTGGTATGAAGAAAAGAAAGTTAATCATTAGCATAATGTTGTGTATGTTTATATAGTATGGGAAGCTAATGAAACCCCATAATTAGTAATGAAGGACTCAGCTAGTAACAGAATGTTGCACATATACTATCGTATATTGCTGAATCTGGTAGTTGGTCCCGATACAAATGAGAAAGGCAGATTTGCATGGCTTATTTATAAAGCACATTGATGGTATGGAGTACAGTGTTGGCGGTGCATGGAACAGAAATATTTGTGGCTATATAATCTTTAGAAAATGTATTCTCAAGAGTATGGCAGTCTGTATTCCTTAACAGTGCCCCAAAGACAAATACTGTATATCAGCTGATAGAATCTATATAGTGCATAATATAATAGACACAGTAGATGTGGACATACAGTACTTCATAGAATTTACAGTGTGAGCAAAAAGAGAGGTGGAGTGTATTCATAAATGGATTGTAACGTTTGCTCCCTGAAAACTGATCACCACACAGCCAGGCACATTGAATCAACACAAATAAATCTTGGTGCTCAGGGCAAGTGTTTGCCAAGCTATCATATGACTGCCCATCCTAGGGTGATTTTCAGTGGCTTTTCCTTCAGAGCAAGAGGTTTTGTTGACCTGTAGCATTTTATGACCTGCCCAGTCCTTAGTCATATGTCTTTGAGAGGGGCCTAGAATTAATGTTTTCTGTTAGCTTGCAAATGCTCATCTTCACACTGCCAGTGTTCCATGTGCAGACCAAGCTGACCATTTAATGCAGTCGTGTACTGTGGGGTGAAATGAGGGCTAACATTATGTCAATGAGAATGTGTAAGTACAGTACATTGTTTTCTTCAGTTATAAAGAAAGAATAACAATCTGCTTTGTAAGATCATTTGGATAGTGCTTTCTGAGTTAAAAAAAAGAACAAGCACACTTTGGGGCAGAACAGTAGCTTTCCAGATTCCCCATGGAGAGTGAGATAATGTATATTGTAATTATTATGAATTTTGGTTATTTACTTAAAAATTCAGGACATTGTATTACTTGCAGTGAAAACAAAATCACACATACAAATGTTTTCACCCCCCTTGATTAGTTAACATGCATGCACATTATAGCCTTTTTTTCTGTGCACAGTGCCTAGTTACAGTACTTCAACTGCTCTCATTTAGTGTCATGGCAGTGTGTACTGCATTTCTACACTTGTAATCATTTCTGATGCTGGAAATGAATTGCTCACCTACTCATAAGATAAAGCTACTGTGTAGTTATCATCCCATCAATCTACTCTTGGGAGTTGATCGCAGCACAGTGCCCTGTAGGTTTGGGTTTTCTGTCATCTGTAATAGTAAAAACAAGCTTTCATTTTGTGTAGACCAGTGATAAATATATGGTAGACAATCATACTTATAGGTAATATATCCTTCCTGCCACATACCTGGATATTCTTTTGTTGAGAGCAGTCAAGTTCACATGTAGGAACATAAAAAAAAAATCAATGACATGAAATTGAGTGTCACACTTACAGTATAATGTATCTGGGTCATTATATGCAACACCAGGGAAAATCAAAACAGTAAGGGAGCTAAACAGTTTGTGTAACACTGGGAGAAATCAAAAACACAGAAGTCTGAACCATTATATGTAACACTAGGGGGCTGAAAACTAAAAGAGAAGCTAGCCTATGAAATGTTATAATGCAGACTTGTGCTCAACGGAATGGGGAGTTAAAAAAATGTTACCCATTCAATGCCCATAAATTCTGTATATCTGAAATAAAACACATGATGAATCCCTATTTGAACTCACATGTTTTTGATGTTGAGCTCTAAAATATTACTTTTTCATGCAGATATTTTGAAACGAGAAAATAGAAATCCAGAATTTTTATTTTGATAATGTAATTCAGTGCCGAAATATACAGTAAACAAGGCATGGCCATTTTTTTCTTATTTTGCAAATTGATTGGTATTGTTATAATTTTAGGTATATTCAAGATTTAATAACTATTGCAAATAAGAAAATAGAAATGTTTATGTTTAGTTCATTGGTTTAATATCAAAGCAGCTAATGATTTATTCATGACTAGGAGCTAATGAAGAACTGTACTGCACCTGCAAACAATGTTACCCAGTAGAAGCTGCTTTTTTTTAAAACTGGTTCTACTGCTGTTACTGTTCTATATATAAAGACTTTGTATTTTTCTCAGTGGATGTTTCTTCTGTAGACAGTTGTGTTATTTACTCATTTAGAACTGCATGATGTTGTTATGCCCTTGCCGAGCTCTTATATTATTATCACAACACATATTTGATCTACTTTGGAATTCTACTGCTGGGAAGGACATAAACTACATCATACAGTTACAAAATGGTACTTATCACCAGAGTGTGAATCAAGTATGCCCACTGAGGTTACTAACAGGGCAATAAAGACTGAACAATAGCAGAATTAGAAACAGAACTTAAAAGCTGCTGTTATTGGGAAAATTACTTCTAACAACTGGAATTCATCAGTGATGCCTAATGCAAAGTGTATCATCTCACCCTAGAGTTGTGCCACAGAGATCAGAACTATATGCTAATTTTGGAATTTAGACTGTAGTTCTAACTCTAAAATGTGGTCACCCTCCCCATAGTGACATAATTCCAGATTTGTTTCTCCACCTGAAGAGATCCATCACTCCAAAGTGTCTTCACCCATCTGGTCACTTTTAATTACTTTTATTCACTAAGAATTTTAACACATTATGATTTGGTTAGTTATTTGACACTATGCATTAGTTAGGGTGTTTAGTTTCTAAATTTGAAGAAAGTTGTAGTTTCTCAGGTTCCCAATCGGTTCCCAGAAACTGGAGAAAGCTGCATTAAATGTGACTCCTTCCACCTGATAAACCAATCAATTTTTATGAGTTAAAAATAAACAGGTTTAATTTTTTTAATAAATAGCATTTTTGGAATGTTTTATGTAAAGGAACCAAATTAACTTATTTTAGATACTATTTGTAATTGGTATGACTGATAAGCTCATAAGAAACAGGGCCCATGGGATTTAAAAATCCTATTTCAAGTTTCTGGCAAAGGCAGATTGCCATAAGTGCTGATGTGTCTTAGTCAAGATCACATCTTTAAAAAGTGTGCACTCTATTTGGAGTTTTGCCTCAAAACACAAAAGAAAAGGGCTGAAAAGAAAGAAGTGTTTATGGCTTCTCAGTCTGCCTTTGTGTCATCAAAACACAAAAAAGCCTCAGAGGGAGCTCCCAATGATGTTTGCAGCATGTTTCAGGGAGTTCTTCTCCTTATAAGCAGCAGATTCTGTCAAACAGGACATAAAGAAAAGAAAAAATCTGCTCATCTATCTGAAAGGCATGGCAAAGATGGTAAAGATATAAGGGTGTCCAAAAGGGGGAACTTTGATTCCACTGATGCCAAAAATACTATTTGAAGAGCCACAGAACAGTTACTGGAAAAAGTGCCTTATAAAAAAAAGAAAAAAAGAAAACCATATCCCTTCCACACCTCCTGCAAATGATAAGGAGCAAGCAATGGAACAGAAACAAATCGCCTTAGCAGAGGGCATGACAAAAGTGTAATAGTTTCTTTTAGGCCTTTCACCCCCCCACCCCTTTTTCCCCAGGCTCCAGTTCCAATCCATCAGCCTGCACTGGAAGAGGAAATGCATACAGAGGAGAATGTGAATGAACCTACATAACTTAACACCTCTCCTAAACAAGATTTTTGTTCTTCTCCCCATGGTTAATGAGAACTATCCCTCTTTAGGCAGACTGGGTGGGACAAGCAGTTCTTCTGCTGACGGATGCTATGTTTCTATATTTTTATGTTTCAGTCTATGGGAAAACTTTTCAGTATGCCTACCCTCCCCAGAATCTGGTTCCAACCCAGCAGGCTGCTCAGGAGGAGGAACTTTATTAAAACAATGAAGAAGGGAATGTACCTGTAGAGCCTTAAGCTACTCCTGAGCAGAACTGTGGTTCTCATCCCATGGTTAATGAGGGCTCTTATTCCTCTTTTATAAAGCAAATGATGGATACCCTCAACATCCACTCTGAGGAAACAGAGGAGTATAAAGCGGAACCAGAATTCATGAATGTGATGGAATTAACTTCCTCAAGAAGATGCTAGTCTCAATACACAAGTCTTTCCTCAAGGCCACCTCCAAAATCATGTCAGCACCATATTCAGAAGCCAGCACTGACAAAAAAAATAGAAATGAAATGAAATATAAGGTAGACAATCAATCAATCTTTATTTAACCAGGTGAAACAACTTGAGCAAAGCTCATTTACAAGCTGAGCCTAGACAAGGATACAATAACAAATGACAGCAATAGAATACATCAAACAAGGAATACATGACAGTCAATATATCAATGCAACACAGTAAATATAGTGGAGGGACACTCATTCAAAAGTGCATAAATCGCATGATCTAGGTTGATAAGTGCTATGCTGGTTATGTCGGTTATCTCACAGGTATGAACTAGGTACCCAGTATAATTATTTCACTCTATTGTAGTTGAGAGAGGAATAGCTGGAAAGTGGGAGCAAAATTCCTTCAGGAATGAGAAGGTAATGGTTTCATGAAGCTGAGGACTCAGAGGGAGGAAGAAGGGGTAAGGAAGTAAAGGGTGATGGTTTCATGTAGCTGAGGCCTGGGGGAGAGGAAGAAAGGGTATCAAGAGCAGGATAGACACATAACAGAGGAGAAGGGGTTATGCAAGACAATTACATTGGTCATATAGGGAACGTCTGAGTAGGGCTTTGAACTTTACCATGCTGACCAGTTGTGCAAGTTTAAGGGTTTTTTTCTAAAAAATTCCAGGTGGTGGGGAGGGCGTGACATATCGAACTAGGTCCCTTCTAAGTTCTGATTCTGAGATTTAATAATGTTATATAGGAATATTTTCTAAGTGAATAGCTCCCCTATGTAACAGATAAGAGGTTGCAGATATACTCCAGAAGCTTATGAGTTAAGGCTCTAAGGGTCCAAATGGCTGCATCCCTGCCCACTAAGGAATAGAGGGAGCAATGATGCATATTATAGGTGGAATCGGATATAAACCTTAAGGCCCTGTGATAAAGTGTGTCTAGTTTAGACAAGGCATTCAAGCATGCATGGGACAGTCATAAGGCAATTCTAGGGGTTGGGGGTAGGAAGAAGTAGGCTGCTGGTTAACTAGGATCTGCAGCTTATCCACTAGGTAAGGAAATGGGCAGACTGGGTGGGCCAAGCGGTCCTTATCTGCCGTCAAATTCTATGTTTCTATGTTTCTATGTAAGGCATTACTAGAACCTTGACTATAAATGAAGTCTGCATAGTCTAGAAGTGGAAGGATGGTTGCTTGGCCCAACCTAGTTTTAGCATCATAGGTAAAAAGGCGCTTTGTGCAAAAGAGGATGCCCAGTCTCTGCCTTAATTTTTTTGCAAGCTCTTCTATGTGGCTGGCAAAGGAGAGCTTGCATTCAAGTCAAAACCCCAGGTATTTCAATTTCTCCACTAGTTCCAGGGACTCTCCTAGGAGTGTAGTAACAACTAATTTTGCACAAGCTGCTTGAAAACTAGTAGAGTAATCTTGGGAGGATATGAACATAGCCTTAGTTTTTTTTTGAGTTAAGCAGCAGTTTCAGCCGTAGAAGATTATGCTGCAGAATATCAAATTCTTGTGGTGGAATAGTGGCAGGTTGTTCAAGTGTAGGTTTGGAGACATAAATAACTGTGTCATCCACAAACAAATGGGGCCATATTCCAAAACGCATGGAGCAACTCACAGGTGTATGCAGGTTACTCCATGTGGTGCTACATCAGGGACGCTGTGCCCTATTCTAAGACAGAAAGGGTCCCCGGCACATATGCCCATGACTTGCAGCAGCCACAGGCTACCACCAAGGGAATGGTGCTCTGGACCTGGGTGCCGCAAGTCACGGCACACAATCTACAACCCTCTGGAGTCCCCCACCCTGTAATGCACACAAATGCACCTGGGGCATTGGGGGTGGCTGGTTGGCTCTGGTGATTGGGGGGGCACAACATAATGAGGACCAGGGGGTCCCCGATGTTTGGGGGTGTTGGCATGACAGTGTAGGGGGGGCATGGTGGGCACACACATGTGTTTTCCATGGTGCTGTGGGGGGACATCCATCACTGTGCCAGGACAGATGCCCTTTAGATCACCTGTTAGCAGGTCTAACCCCACTACACCACTGCCTCTTCTGGAATTGTGTAAGTGGGTTACTGAAACCACCCTTCTGGAATAGGGCGCAGTTGCTGCTGTAACCCACACTTGTGCCATGCCATTGTTGGCTGCAGGTGTAGTGTGTGGTATAGACCACCTTTGGTGCAACCTGCATACGGCATGGCACAAGCCAAGACTTGGAATCATGACTTGCATTATGCCTGGTGTAATTTGCGATTTGCACCATCAGGTTCAGTGTAAATCGTGTTGAGCCAGGCATGACACCTTCTAGAATTGGGCTCCTTGACTCTTGCATTATTTATTCTGACATTGAGATTATTGATATAGATCGCAAAAACCATCTGCCCCAGTATGGATCTATGTGTGACTCCTCTCAGGATTGATTTCAGTGGTGAGGGTACACCTTGGACTTTCACCTGTTGTGGTCTACTTGACAGGTAGCACTGGAACCATTTCAAGACAGAGTCATGAAGGCTGATATTGCGTAATTTGGATAGTAGCAGGTTCCTGGTCTACCAAATAAAAGGCCTTCCTGAGGTCCAGAAATAAGGCATCCACTTGATTTTTGGAATCCAGAGCCAGCTGCCATTCATTAGTTACACAGGCTAGAGCAGTTGTGCTATGAGTAGGCCAAAAACAAGATTGGACTCAGTTAACCTGATTGTGAGACTCCAGATAGTTTCATAGTTGTGCATTGACTATTTGTTTTAAAAGCTTAGAGAATATAGGAAGGAGATATATAGGCCTGTAATTGTTGAGGTCACACTGGTCCCCATATTTGAATAGGGGGATGACCTGTGCTATTTTCCAAGGGTCAGGGAGACATCCTTGTGATAGAGACATGTTAAATAAATGGGTGATTCAGGCAGTCAGGATACGGTATCCTAGTTTCAAAAAGAAGGGGTTAAGATGGTTTGCTCCAGCATTTTTTTGGGTGTCAAGTGCAAGCAATAGGCAATCAGCTTCCTTGTAGGAAGTGAGGCTGAACTTAAACTTATCAATAGGTGTGTTAGCTATAGTCACCTGACTTGTCCGGTCTGAGATAGAAAATTGGGGGAGTAATTTACTGGTCGGTGAGGTGTCAAAGGTAAGAGAGACTGTTGCAAAGCGATTATTGAGAAGTTTCAAAATGGAGGGTTTGTCCGCAGTGGATCTGTCACCAGTAGTAATTTTGGTAGGAACAGAGGGAGAAGTGTAGTACCCTTCAATATTTCTCAGGGTTTTCCAGAACTGGGCAGTGTTGGTTGAAGAAGCATCCAGTTCAGTCTTGTAAAAGTTAGCTTTCTCAGTCCTGATTGATCTTGTGCACTGCTTCCTTATACTGTAGTTTGAAAAGCTAGCCAGTCAGCATTGAGATTAGACTTTCGGGCATGCTTCCAGAGATAATCCCTATAGCATAAGGCATTTTTTATTGTGTCATTGAACCATGGGCATGACTGTTTCCTAGTTCTAACTTTGACTACAGGGTCATGTTTATTAATTGCTTTTGAAACAAGTGCATAGAAAATGTTGCAGGCCCCTGAAGCAGTTTTCACAAGGTACAAGTATTGCCAGATGTGGAATCGAACCACTCAGGGTCATGGGTGGTGGACTTCGGGACATCAGATTTTATAAAGATAGATGTCTGTTTCAGGGATGACCTGGCATGGAAGGTGGCCTGAGTGGGGTAGAGGAACAGTGGGTGAAGGTAAAACGGAGCATATTAAAAGACAACGACCTTTGCATCAAGCAAATGAGCAAAATAAAGAGGAAAAAGAATCCTCTATTGTTCTGTAAAGAGGTGGCTGAAAAGGCAAAGGCTAAAAGCAAAGCATTTTGAAGGTATAAGGAGACACAGAGGAAGGAAGGCAAGAAGATGTATCAGGGGAAACAGAGGGAAGCAGTGATTGTGCTAAGGATCATAAAGGTGCAAACTGAAGAGAGAACAGTTCAGGAGGTAAAAAAAGGGAGAAGACATATTTTAGGTATATAAGTAAAATCAGTGAGAGGAAGTGGGATTTTAAGGTTAAAATGGGAAGGGGGGCTGTGTAGAGGGGGATGAGGAAAAGGCAAACATTCTGAACAAATACTTTTGTTCAGTGTTCACAGAGGAACAAGGAGGTGAGAGACCACAAAAAAAGTAACAAAGCTTAGGAGGGAGGGAGGTAGACACTAGTCCTTTTTTGGAGGTGAAAGTACAGAAGGGACTTGTCAGTCTGCAGGTGTGCAAAGCAATAGGACCAGATAGGGTGCATCAGGGTTATTGAGGGAGGTCAAGGAAATAATGTCTGCACTGCTGACAGGCCTACTTAGCAACTCACTGGAAACAGGGGTAGTTCAGGATGACTGGAGGAGAGCAGATGTAGTCTCATTGCACAAAAGCGTTAGCAGGGAGGTGGCTGGTAATTATAGGCCAGTAAGCCTCACATTAGTGGTGGGAAAGTTAATGGAGTCACTGCTGAAGAAAAGGATTGAGGAATATCTTGAATTCAGTGGGTTACAATACCCAAGGCAGCATGGGTTCATGGGGAGAGGTCATGTCAAATGAATCTGATAGATTTCTTTGACTGGGTGACAAAGAATTTAGATCAGGTTGGAGCAGTAGATGTGGTCTACCTAGATTTCAATAAGGCTTTCAACAACATTTCTCATAGGAGACTAGTAACCAAGCTGGGTAGCTTAAGAGTGGGTCTAAAGGTGGTAACTGGATAAGAAATTAGAGGACAGGTGACAGAGGGTGGTGGCAAATGGAGGTCACCCTGAAGAAGTTCAAGTTCAAGTTTATTGCAGGAAAGATTCCATTGAGCAAGCTCATTCACAAGGAGGTCCTGAGGCACATACACATACAGTTCATAATTACATAGACAGGAGATATAAAATGTAGGACAACAAAGAAAAAATATATAATACAAGAGGTATACACAGTAGAAGTCCTTATGCTATATATGCAGTACATTCCAGCTTTTACCTTGCCCTGAATTACGCAACACATTTCAGCTTAATAAGTAGAGGGCCAGTTGGTACCTAGGAAGTTGACTTGGCGTTGGGAGCCTGGTAGCACCTACATATGTCTTTTAATTTAGAGATACCTAGTGTTTTGTAGGAGTTAATTGATACAATGCTGGTTAGCTTCAGCATGGCTTGTAGTTGTTTCCAAATGTTTGGAAGGGCGTATGAGACAGCTCTTTGGCCAGCTGTGGTACGTATCCTGGGAACATCTAGTAGGATAAGGTCAGATTTCCTTAGGGAGTAGGTGCTATGCGAGATGTGTATGAGAGACGTTAAATAGACAGGCAGTTTGTGGAGTAGTAATTCGAGGGTCCAAATGCCAGCATGCAGGAGGCATCTGGTGGCAAGAGAGGTCCACCCAACTGCTGCATAAAGATCACAGTGGTGGGTTCTGTACACAGAGTTAGTAATGAAGTGAAGAGCACAGTGATAGAGTATGTCCAGTTTAGATAGGCTCAAGGTTGGGGAGGAGATAAAGATACAGTAATGTCTTTGTAGTCAAGCAACGGAAGGAATGGAATGTTGCTTGAACAAGTCTATTGTGGGTCACGAGAGAAAAGAGGGTCCTATTTCTAAAGAAGAAACCCAAGTGTGCGTTAAGCCTCTTTGATAGATCCTCGATGTGGTCATCGAAGGAAAGCTTGTTGTCTATCCACATACCTAGATATTCAAATTTAGGTACGACTTCCAAGGGTTCACCTAGGGAGGTAACTATGAAGGTTTTAGGTGGGGTAGGGCACCAGACAAGGCAAGTCTCGAGAAAATCATTGTCTTGTTTTTTTTGGCATTTAAGAGAAGATTGGCATTGATAAGATTGCTTTCTAACTGGATAAAGTCAGCTTGGAGTGTTCCCTGGTTTCAGTTAAGGACGAGCCTGATGCGTACAAAACCGTATCGTTGGCAAAGAAATGTATGGTAGAGTTCTTTATGTGGGAGTCAAGGTTGTTGATGTACAGGGAAAAAAGGATTGGTCCTAGGATGGAGCCTTGAGGGACTCCTCTGGCAATTGGAAGGGGGACAGATAGTAGACCATCAGCTTGGACTTTTTGTATCCTTCCCGTGAAATAACTGTTAAACCACTGTAAGGTAAGTGGAGTGGCACCTATGTAGGCAAGACAGATGATTAGGAAGTGATGGTCTAGAGTGTCGAAGGCCTTACTGAGGTCTAGAAAGACTGCACCAGTAACCTTCTTGGTGTCCATAGCATGGATCCAGTCATTAGAGACTTTAGCCAAGGCTGAGATGGTACTGTGCTTCAACCTGAAGCCAGATTGGCCTGGGTTTAGGAGTGAGCACGATTCAAGGTGATTTTTTAGTTGGTTATATATAAGTTGTTCCAGTACTTTGGAGAGAATGGGCAAGATAGAGATATGACGGTAGTTGTTTACGTCACAAGGATCTCCTGATTTGAAGAGAGGAAGAACATGGGCAGATTTCCAGCAGGATGGAACAGTGGCTGTGGTAATAGAGAGGTTGAAGATGTGAAGGATGGGGGCTGTGAGCTGGGCATAGCCTAACCGCAAGAAAAATGATTCAAGGCCATTGTACCCTGCACTTTTCTTGGTGTCAAGGCTAAGAATTATGTCTTCGACTTCTTTGTAGCTAAACAGGCACAACTGGAAGGGATGAGGTGGAGTAGCATGTGTAGAATCTGGGCTAGTGTTGCTATTCACTCAGCTAGCATATGGGGAGGAGTCGAATGCCAACCCGGCAGTGGCAAAGTGAAGGTTAAGTTCTTCGAGGATTCGCAGTTTATTTTCAACCTTCCCGTCCTTGACCAGAATCTTGGTGGGAAGGGATGAAGCAGCAGGATGGCCTTCAATGGATCTCAGTGTCTTCCAGATTTTTTGGGAGTTCCCTTTGGCCTGCTCCAGACTGGAGATGTAGAAGTTTGCTTTAGTAGCACATACACTTTTAACACAGGCATTTCTGGCAGTTCTAAATACCTGCCAGTCTGCCTGGTTCTTTGTGTGCCTGGCCCTAGCCCATAGTTTGTCTCTATTGGTAAGTGCAGATTTGAGCTCTTGGGTGAACCACGGATGCGAGATTTTCCGCACCCTCACTTTAATAAGAGGAGCATGCTTGTTAATTAGGGTGGTGAGGTTGTCATTTAGGACAAAGACGGCGGCATCAGCAGATTTGGCAAGATATAGGTCTTGCCACCTGATCGTAGCAAGATCAGTTTTGGAAGTTTATTGAGTTGAATTTATGGAACAAGCATTTGATTCTGAATTTAGGGTGTTGCTGGGTTTTAGATTGGAATCTTGTACATAGAACGATACTGTGGTCACTCATGTCATTATGGAAAACTGCAGAATGTGAGATTTTATGGGGATGTGAAGTTAAAATGACATCTAAGAGTGAGCTGTTGGCAGAGTTAGAAGCATTGATTCTTGTGGGTTCATTTACTATCTGTGTAAGACCCAGCTCATCACAGATGGCTTTAAGGGAATGGGATTTAAGAGTGAGCCAATCCATATTGAAGTCCCCTAAGATTATTGTTTCCGTGTTAGCAGCCAAAGTTATGGATTTCAACACGCTAAGAATTTCTGTGCCTCCTGACGGGAGTCTATAGCCACCAATGATTGTGATGCACTCTGAGGATGGAAGGTGAAGTTTAAGCAAGCCAATCTCATATTCCTTGGGCTTAGTTTTACAGAAAATGCTGCTAACATCAAATTTTGATTTGGTATATACAACCCCCCTCCCTCGAATCCCTATCAGCCCTAAAGGGCTTGAAGCCTGGTATAGCAATTTGTGGATCAGTGTTGGTCATTTTTAGCCATGACTCGATAATTATAATCAGATCTGGGTCAGTGTGGGCTGCCCAAACTTGAAGATGATCAAGTTTTTTGAGCAGGCTTAGAATATTGACCATCATCAGTTTCATCCCAGGAGCAGCTGCAAATCCGACGGAGAAGTGATTTGAGTTGGGGGACCTGGATTTAGTTTGACATTGCCTGAACAGAAAAGGAGAATTAGAAACATTTTCTTGAGGGTATTTATTAGGTAGAAGTGGGCTCTTTTCATATGGGTTCTTGTGTGGTGTTCAGTCATTGAGGTACATCTAGCCAGGGCATAGGAGATGCTGACATGGCCGTTCAAGGCTAGCAGGGGAAGTGCATGGAAAGACATTGGCAAAGGGAGGAGGGCCAGAGGAGAGGGATGAGAATTAAAATGAAAACCCGACAGATTAAGAGTAGGGAAGCAATATGAAGATGCAGCAGGAACTATGATTGTGGGTTCCCAGGCTGGGATGACTTCTGATTTAGCATGGATCAGTGCTTTATGAGTCATACTGTTTGCCAGGATTAGAAGTAGAATGATAATGCAGGCCATATTGCCCACGATTGAGTACAGTGATTTGTGTAGAAAGACCAAGAATCCCTAAGTGGCAGGTCTGTATAACCTGCTAATGGAAAACTAGCCATTTAAAAAAAAAAAAACTTCTATTACACACTTGAAATGTCTTGGTCGGTGGCTGGCTGGGTGCCGGCCGACCGTGGGGGAGCTGAAGCAGCCCCGTTCAAGGGCAGGCAGCAGGAGATAAGAAAAAAGAGCAGGTCTTAAATAGCACAGAGGTTAGGATGGGTTTAGATTTGAGCAGTTTAGCAAGACAAAAGGGAGTTAGACTTTTTGGCGCCAAGGCAGATTGCTTGGATGGGGGGTGCAGGAGGAGCACTGAAACAGAAGAGGTGTAAGCACTTTGAAAGACTAGTAGAAATTACAATCCAGCTAATATAGTTGAAAAACTTCTACTACACACTTGTAACGTGCCTAGTTCTATCTAAAATCTATTTGTAAAAAGTGCCAGGTGGCAGAAGCAGGGGAAAAGTCCTGGCCAATCAGAGCGGGTTTGCTGGAAGCGCCCATGTTCCTATTGGCTGCACTGTCCCGTACCTTCCAAGAAGTTGCAGGTGGGTGTCCTGGTCTTGGTTGGTGGCTGGCTGGGTGCCGGCCGACTGTGGAGGAGCTGAAGCTGCCCGTTCAAGGGCAGACAGCTTCCAAGGAACTGCAGGCGATCGTCCTGGTCTCGGTCGGTGCCTGGCTGGGTGCCGGTTGACCGTGGGGGAGCTGAAGCAGCCCCGTTCAAGGGCAGACATGACCAGTAGGGTGCCTCAAGGATCAGTTCTGGGAACAGTCCTCTTTAATGTTTTTATAAGTGACATTGCAGAGGAGCTGGAAGGGAAGGTATGCCTCTTTATTTATAACACCAAAATCTGCAATAGGGTGGACACTGTAGGGAGTGGAAAGGATAAACACAGACTTGAGAATACTGTAGGAGTGGTCAAGGTTATGGAAGCAAAGTTTCAATGAGACAAAGTGCAAAATAATGTACTTATAGCACTGAAACACAAGCGTGAAATACAAAACTGATGGTGTTGTATTGACAACCACCATGCAGGACAGAGACCTTGGATAATCATATATAATGACCTAAAGGTGGCCAGACAGTATGACAAGGCATTAAGGAAGGTAAGTGTGATGCTGGGGTGTATAGGGAGGGGTATTGCCAACAGAAAGGGGGAGGTATTGCTGCCTCCATATAGATCACTGGTAAGACCCCACCTAGAGTACAGTTTCAAGTTTGGGAGACTACATCTCTAGAAGGACATAGAGAGAATGGAGATGGTCCACAGAAAGCCAACTAATGGTGCAGGGTCTGCAAGAAAAGATTAAAGGACCTCAGTAGGTACACTGTGGAATGGAAGAAAGAGAGGGGTTATGATAGAGACCTTTAAATACCTCACAGGAGTAAATAGGGTAGAGGAGGGAAGAATTTTTCAGAAGAAAATGTGTTAAAGAACAAGGTGACATGCTATGAAGCTGGAAGAGGTTAGATTCAGGAGAGATGTGAGAAAGTTCCTCTTCAGAGAAAGAATGGCTGATTCCTGGAACATCCCTCAAGAGGAGGTGGTGGGGTTAAAAACAATGGTAGGGTTCAAGAATGCATGAATAAGCACAATGGAATCATAGTGGAAAGGAAGGGTGGAGGAAGAAAGAGCTGTAAATTGGGCATGGCCTTCTTTAATAGTGTAGGTAAGGAGAAATGGGAAGACTGGCTGGGCCAAGCAGTCCTTATCTGCTGTCAAATTCTCTGTTTCTATGTTTCTATGCAATTTCAAGAAATCCCAAAGTTACAGAGGCCAGAGCTCTTCCTAGCTTATTCCCCAATATAAAGAAATCCCACAGGAGCTGGAATTAAAGAAATTGCTGCAAGCAGAGGCAATAGAAAAGATACCTGTTTCTCAATGGGGAAAGGGTCTTTTCTCAGGGTACTGCCTCACCCACTAAAAGAACGAAGAATGGTGACCCATTCTAGATTTAAGGTACCTGAATTGACATATCAAAAGGGAAAAGTTCAAGATGACTACACTGAAACATAGAAACATAGAATTTGATGGTAGAAAAGCACCGCTTAGGCCCATCCAATCAGCCCTTTTTTCACTACCTACATTATTATCACATACTTTACTTGATCTACAGCTCTTTCTCTCTTCTTCCTATGCATTTGTGATCCCCACCACTGTTTTCTTCCCCCACCACATCCACTAGAAAGCTGTTCCAGGACTCCATCACTTTTTCTGTGAAGTAGTACTTCATCACATCTCTCCTGAATCTGCCCCTCTCCAGCTTCAAAGCATGTCCCCTTGTTTCTGAGCACCTTTTTGTATGAGAAATACTTCTGACTTGTACTTTATTTACCCCTGTGAAGTATTTAATGATCTCTACATATCCCCTCTCACCCTCCTTTCAGTCAGGAGATTGGTTGGGTCTCTTAATCTGAAGGATCTCAGGTTCAAGTTAGGGAACACCAGTATCAGTGCACAGCCTTAAGCTTTGACCTCGCATCAGCATCAAGTGTTCGCAATGTGCTTAGCTATGATGGCAATCTGCCTAATTAGGCAAGTTGTAGTGTGTTTTCCTTACCTGCATAACTGGCTAGTCTCATGACAACTAAAGGAGTAAGCAGTGTGCTTGATCCAGATGGTAAGGTGCTGCTTGGAAAAATTGCATTTCATAATAAACTTGTAGAAGTCCAAGACAGAACCTGTTCATGTTGTAGACCCTACTGGAGCAAAGCTGAATACCCTGCAGGGAAAAGCATGATTTCCATAAAACTGGGTAGCAATCCTGATTCCCAAGACTTAATCATTCATTCCAGGTCACTCAAGGTCTGCAAGGGATTTTCTTAAACTCCTGAGGTGCATGGCTTCAACTACAGCTAGTGTACCACGGGCTCACCTTCAGATGAGGAATATACAGTATCAACTGGACGACCACATGTCCCAAAGTAAGATACCTTGATATAACCAGTGTTGTGACAAATAATTTTGTGTAATTACTGCAGTGGTGAAAAGAACAAGGCAACTTCAGAGAGGGCATTCCTTTCCTCCACCAATCCCACTCCAGGATTCTTACAACAGATGCCTAACTCTGAGGAAGGGGTGGTCTTCTGCTGGACCTCATGGTAAATGTCATCTGGACTCCAGAGGAGCACATAAACCTCCTCTAGCTCAAAGCAATGTTCCTGTCAATGCAGTCCTTCTTCTCCCAGTTAAATGATCAGTCAGTGTGGATATGGTCTGATAGCACCACAACTATGTGCTACATAAACAAATGAGGAGGAACATGACCTTCAAAACTGTGCGCAGAAGCAGTGAGAATCTGGAACCCAGCTTACTGTCGGGATGCCAGATTTTCTGCAGTACATCTGGCAGGGATAAAAAATATATTGGCAGACTCTCTAAGCTGAATCAGTCAGGGAAACCATTAATGGACTATTAATCAGCAAATACTTGCTTCAATTTTCAGAAGATGGGGGCAGTTATGATATAGATATATTTGTCACATGGGACAACAACCAGCTCTGAAAAAATTGCTGCAGGCATTCAATCAGGGCACAGTTCAAGAGGATTCACTATCCCTGATACAGGCAGGGAGGAAGGTTCCAGTATGTCTTCCCTCTATTTCCCCTCATACAGAGTTTACTCATGGAGCTCCAGAGAGAACAAACAACAGTGATCCTGATAATCCCAGACTGGGCCAGGCCTGGCATGGTACCCAGTGTTGATGACTCTGTCCTGCAAACCCCCAATTATCCTGCTACTGAGACACAACCTGCTTACTTTGTACAAGCATATATGTACTTCCTGGCAGGATCCCATTATGATCTGCTTGTTATTCCCATGATGGGGGACTGTGGTGTTGCAGTGGGGAACTGTGGCTTGAAGTAGGGGATGGGCACTTGAAGGAGCCAGCATTTATGTAAATTCATGAATTTCAACTTTCTCCTCATTAGTTTTTTTCATTCGTGCCACTACAGCGCAAGTCACATTAAACTGTTCCTCCAATGAATTGTTTTAGCATCTCTGACTGAGTTGCATAAGTGTTGCTGGATCCAGAAATAAAGCCCTGCACAGTTTCTTCAGAGTTAAGACTCAGATTTGTATTGTGACTGGACTGCAGCTGCAATCCAGCCGAGTTGCAAACACATTTTATAAACATCGCTTTTGAGCTAGTTAAGCACTGAAAAAAATGCAATATGAGTTGCCAGTGCATTGTCAACTGTAAAGAAGCATTTGTCATTGTTGAATGTTGTCTTGCTGGCATTGGCATTGGTAGTGCAGGAGTTAGAGAGATAGAACATAGAATCTGATGGCAGATAAGGACCGCTTGGCCCACCTAGTCTGCCCATTTCCCTTCCTAATGGATAAGCTGCAGATCCTAGTCAATCAATGGCTTACTTCCTCCTACCCCCCTACTAGAATAGCCTTGTCTGTCCCATGCATTCTTGAATTCCCCCACTGTTTTTCCTCCATGACCTCATCAGGAAGGCTGTTCCATGCATTCACAACCCTCTCTGTGAAAAACTACTTCCTCACATTACCTCTGAGCTGTCCCCTTTTATCTTCAAACTGTGCCCCCTTGTTCTTGCACATCTCCTTTTATGAAAGATGCTGCCCTCTTGGACTTTGTTAATTCCCTTGAGGTACTTGAAAGTTTCTATCATGTCCCCCCTTTCCCTCCTTTCCTCAAGGGTATACATATTTTGCTTATTTATTTATTGATTCAGAAAATATCTTTGAGCACAAGCTCTTTTACAAAGGTTCCACATCATGGATTGCAAAACAAAGTACAATAGGAGAAAACAAAGGTACATCACAATGAATGACACAGCTTGGATTCAGAACTTAACAGAATAATTTGAAACACAGGTACAAGTTAAAATAACAAGAAAAACACTTTATGAGGGAGGAGGGGAAAATAAGCAGCCACAAAGTGCATTGTCAGTAGATCAGAGGGACGGGGATAGCTAGTAATGGGGTGGAGAAAGGAGGTACGAGAGAGAGAGAGAGAGAGAGGTAGATACTGCGTGTAGAGGTGAAGGGTGGGGGAAGAAGGGTGAAAGCTATAGGAGAAATGGGGGGTGAGGGAGGTTGAGTGGAGAAGACTTACTAGAGTAAATGGTGGGGTGTAAGGGGGCATGGTAAGGCAGCCTGCATTAGTAGTCACTGTTAGGGAAACTCACAGGACTGGGAGTTGGGGAAGGGGGGATGGTGGGGTGGCAGGTGCCAAAGGAGCTTGACATAAACTGATTGCTGAGACAAGTCATGAGAAGGGACAAAGGAAGGGGTTCCTGAGGCCTGCCTAGTTCTTGCTCGGGGGCAGAGAGAGCAGGCTTGGCTGGACTTAGAGGCAGGTGCACTTAGAGAGTGTAATTAGGTGCTGTTTGAGGTCAGTTTTGAATTGGGCCAGACAACTGGTGGCCAAGAGGTGCCCGGGGAATTCATTCATCCATCCACAGGGGGGCCCGGTAGACTAATGCACTTTGCCCAAGTGAGGTGCGATGGAAGGGGATAGCCAAGGTCCCTCTAGTCCTACCTCTGGTGACCTATAACGAGTTGGCCGCCTTGATCAAATTGCCTACACAAGGTAGTGTTTTACCCAACAGAGCCTTCTTCCCTACGATGCGTCTGGAATTTGACCCTGTTTCTTAATGACAGCCAGTTTGCATGTTCGTACAGAATACAGGTGTGAATGCCAAGCTCAGCATCCAGGGTGAGTCTGCAGGCTTTATTGAGCACAGTCTGAACCTTCTTGAGCACTGTATCTGTTGCCGCCCCATAGACCACTAGTCCATAGTCAATAGTAGATATAATGGAACTGTGGACTGAGAGGTGGAGGGCCCCCAGAGAAAGTTTTTGCCTGTGCCTGTACAGGACACCAATCTTGGTATTGTCTGTCTTGACCAGAGAGTCAATATGGTGTGCAAACATGAGGGTATCATCTATTATGACCCCCAGATACTTGAACAAGTGAACTTGTTCCAGCGGCTCACTGCATGAGTTGGAGATGATGAGGGGGTGGTGCATATTTTTGTTGTGGGGGCTAGATGTAAGCATGGCCTTGGTCTTCTTGTAGTTTAGTAGCAACTTATGACTATAGAACCAGTCCTCAAGCTTGGAGAAGGAGTTCTGCAGCTCAGATTGTAGGGCAGCCTGAGACGTGCTACTGCTCAGGAGCACAGCATTACCTGCATATAGTATTAGTTTGGTGTTGCAGGCTGTGGGAAGGTCATTTAAGAAGAGGCTGAAGAGTAGGGGCCCCAGTATTGATCCCTGGGGTACCCCAAATGATACCTCTCTTGTGCTGCATACTGTTTGCCCAATTCTGACACATTGATTTCTCCATATCAGGTAGTCTTGGAACCAACAAAGGGCATTGGGCGCCACACCCATGTTTTGCAGTTGGGTCAGTAACAGGGGGTGGTAGACTGTATCAAAGGCTTTGGTGAGGTCAATAAAGACAGACCCCACCAGTTTGCCTTCATCCAGGGCCTTATATGCATAGTTTGTGTAGTCCAGCAGGGCAGTGGTGGCATTGTGATTTTGTCTGAAGCCATGCTGGCTGGGGCATGGTAGATTATACTTATTGAGGTAGTTGATGAGTTTACCCACCACAATCTTTTCCAGTGCCTTGGACAGGAGTGACAGGATCGAGATGAGTCTGTAGTTGGCTACCAGAAGCTTGTCGCCTCCTTTATGCACTGGCATAACTTGGGCCTGCTTCCAAACCGCAAGGAATTAGGCAACGACCAAGGACTTACTGCACTGCATGGTAATAGGCACTATAAGAACGTCCAGGGTGAGGGATAGAAGTTTCATGTCTATCCCGCTACTGCCCAGTCTATTCTTACCTAGTACTTTCTTGACCATGGTTAGGGCCTCCTTCACTGTCACCCTTTTAAAGTAGAAGGTCAGGTGAGAACACTCAGTAGATACATTGTTGGAATGGTTCAAACCACATTAAGCTCCTTTAGTCTCTCTTCGTATGTCTTCTGGTGTAGACCCTGCTCCATTTTGGTTGCCCTCCTCTGGACAGTCTCCACCTCATTTATGTCTTTGCAGAGATTTGGTCTCCAGAACTGCATGCAGTACTCCAGATGGGGCCTCACTAACTGTCTATACAGAGGGATGACAACTTCCTGTTTTCTATTGGTAATGCCTCTCCCTATGCATCCAAGTATCCTCCCAGCCCTCCTTACTGCCTTCTTACATTGCTTGAGCACCTTTATGTCATCTGATATAACTACCGCTAGCTGCCTTTCCATTTTTGTTGTTGTTAGTATCCCACCCTCCATTGTGTACTCTTCCCCTGTGCTTTTGTTTCCCAGGTGCATTACTTTGTACTTCTTTGTGTTGAATCTAAGCTGCCATACATTTGACCATTCCTCCAACCTTGCCAAGTCCCTTCTCATCCTTTCCATCCCTGCTTGTGTATCAACCCTGTTGCAGATCTTTGTGTCATCTGCAAAGAGACATACATTTCCTTCCAGTCCCTCTGCAATATCACTTATAAAGACATTAAAAAGAACTGGATCCAGTACTGAACCCTGCAGTACCCCTCTAGTAACCCCCCCCTTTCTTCACTGTGGCCTCCGTTTACTATTATCCTTTGTGTCCTGTTGTTCAGCCAATGTTTTACCTCGACTACCACCCCAGGACCCATTCCCAGGCTGGCTAATTTGTTTATTAATCCTTTGTGCAGGACTGTGTCAAATGCCTTGCTAAAGTCTAGGTAGGCCATGTCCACAGCCCCTCCCTGGTCTACTACTTTGGTCACCCAGCCAAAGAAATCAATTAGATTCATCTGACATGACCTTCCCACTGTGAATCCATGCTGCTTTGGGTCTTGTGCCCCACTGGCCTCTAGGTACTCAACAATTCTTTCCTTCAGAAGTGATTCCATCATTTTCCCTACCACTAAGGTCAAACTGACAGGACTGTAGTTTCCTACCTCTGTCTTGCTCCCACTTTTGTGATGCATAATAGGAATGTCAGTGAAGTACTGAACTGATGCCAACCCCACCCTGCAGAGACTAACAGGTATTGGGGTGTGCCTTTGCGTCATCAGCCATAACTCTCATGCCATTTCACCTCACTCTACCCTGCAGACACTGACAAGTGTTGCGTTGTGCCTTGGGGTCTTCGGGCCTTACACTCACCCCATTCCATAAGAAAATATGCCGAGATGGGTGCAGTATAGGAGAATGGGGTGAACTTTTGTGGCTGAAGAGTCCAAGACACACCTCAATGCCTGTCACTGGTTGCAGAGTGGGGGTGATATGGCTTGAGTATTACAAGTGACAGTCCCAAGTTACACCCCTGGCACCTGTCAGTCTCTACAGGGTGGGGCGTTACTGTTGGAAATCCTAACACCCTGGGCATTTGTTGGTATTTTCACTCCAAATTTTCAACATGGGCTTTTTGTGACCCCACTTCATGAATAGTGGCACTATGAGTTTGTTAGCCGAAAGGAGAATTTGCACAATGACTGCACTATTTGGCACCACATGTGCGAAAACACATTTTGGGCAGGAAGTGAAAAATGACAGTTGTACTGTTCATGTGGAGGTGTAAAAAAAATGTCAATGTTGAAAATCTGGAGTGAAAATATGAAACATTGGTGCTCACGAGCGTGCGAAGAAACTGCACAATGCATGCATGTAACGCAATTATTTTGGGATTTTTTTAACCAGATTTTCAACATAGGTATTTTGGGACCTCCACTCATGAAGAGTGGCTCTGTGATTTTGTTAATCTGACCCAAAAGTTAATTTCCCACAACAACTGGGCCATTGTGCGCCAGATGAGCAAAAACACATTTTGGGCAGGATGTGAATAATGACAGCTGTACTGTTCATAAGGAGATGTACAAAAATGACAATGTTGAAAATTTGGAGTGAAAGTATTAAAAACTGCTGAAGTTATGAGCATGTGTGTAAACTGCGCAATGCACGCTTGTAACACAGTAATTTTTTGGAATTTTTTCACCAGGTTTGCAACATAGGCTTTTTGGGACCCCACCTCATGAACAGTAGCACTGTCATTTTGTTAGTTGTTCCCAAAAGGTGATTCCATGTAGTGACTGCAAAATCACCTTTCGGGATTGAATAACGAGATAACAGTGCATTAGTTCATGAGGTGGGGTCCCAAGATCCCCATGTTGAAAATTTGCATTCCAAATTCAGAAAAATGGCTGAGATATCCCCTAAGCTGAAACCCCCACATTGATGCCATTATACAGCTTACTGGCATGTCTTCATTTTGTAGTTCGGCTTTGAAGAGTCCAGACGTGTTCCAGCGCCACTGAAGATTGCAGTGCCGGACCACCAGAAGTAAGTATGGGGTGAGTAGGGGTGTGGGGATGTGGGGTGCACAGAGGGTGGGTGCAGGTTGGGGAAGCAGGGTGCCATACACAATGAGGGAACATTTTCTTTTTTTTTCAGGTACAAAATAAAAAAAAATCAGACATCACAAGACCATTTTCTTTCTTTACAGGTGAAATGAAACAAATGTTGGCCACACTGGGGTGGGCTCCCATTGTGCCAGAAAACAGGTGTGGGCAGAAGAACATGCTGACACAGTTGGCATTCTGTGAGAGGCAGCACACTGTAGAGAGCACCCAATGTGCCACACAATCAGTATGTTTATATGCACCCAGTTAGCCAGCAAATGCAATGTTGCTGGGAAAGTTCATCAGAAACATGCTTTCACTGGCTAACATTGGTTTTCTGGCAAACCATGAATTTATATGCAGGTTTTTGTTACTGTGATACACCCAAAATCACCTGAAGAATTTTCAGTTTGCAGGTTAGAAAAACTGCATATAAATGCACTGAATGTGGGGAGGTGGGAACATGCTGACATGGGGATTGTACCCCCAATGTTGGCTGTGTTTGGGGATTCTGTTGTGTCGGCTGCTGCCTCTATGTTAATTGAAATGTTTCACAAGGAAAGGCACACACAGGAAACATGTCATCTGTGTTGCAGCATGACAAGCTTTTCTCTGATTGCAGTGGCATATTTATTTCAAGTTGGTTGCAGTGGCATATTTATTTCAAGTTGGTAGCACTTTACATAATTCTTGCATCAGTGCTAGCATGCTGGCTAATTGGGGAATGAGGGACGCACCTACTAAAGCATGCCCTGCGTTCTCCAGCACTGACACACATCTCAATGTGCTAATACTACTGCAAAATGTTGCTTGCTCCTGAGCAAGACAACATAAAAACAATGCTAAACTAACTCATTGGTGAAACAGTTTAATGTGACCTGTATTGCATATCTCATATATCATAGTATGCCTCACATAATATTTACTGGTTAGGGTCAATAAACCATTGCTGGCAGACCCTCTCAAACTCTATAATTCACACAAGTGAATTACAGAGTTCCGTAAACCATGGTTTCAAAATAGCCAGGACTGCATCTGACCCAGAAACTGTCCTTGCGTAGCCGTCACTTACGCTCCCTCGGTAACTGCCAGCACAAGTGACAGGCTTCATAGCAAATAAAGACAATGAAAGCCTGGCAGAGTTTTTCTATTAAAACTGTCTCAATGGCTTTCTTCTAACCCCAGGTACTTCAAAACACGTTTCGTCCCTCAAGCCTCCTGTCACTGATGCCTGCCCTTCACATGACCGGCTGCCATCATCTGATCGGGTGCCTAAGAGACGATTGATGATGAAGTTTTTATTTATTTATTTAGTTATTTAACCAGGTAATAGCACACTAAGCTGAAAGGTTTTTTACAGGAGCGACCTAGGAGCACAAGGAGATTAAGTGACTTGCTCAGGGTCACACAGTATGCAAGTGGAAGCTGTGAGATTCAAACCCCAGGTCTGGTCTGCTGGATGTCACTAGATTTGCAGCTCAGAGCCTTAGACCACTGCGCCATACTGCCAGTTCATCAAAGAGGGGCTGGCTGTGGTAATGTGTTTGAGACTCACAACTGCACAACTGGGATTGATGAAAAGAGCATCAGTGGGCTGAGCAGCGGCAACCTCTCACTTAGTGCCAGCTTTCTTTGGACCCTGCAGAACAGCAATGGCTCCCCACTGTGATCTGAACGCTAATGTTTTCCAACAGGTCAGTACCAAAATTGGGGGGGGGATAGGAAACAAACACAGCCTTCTCAGTTTTACTGAACTAATCAATGGGTACAGAGATTGAAACTTCACTGTTGCTGCCCAGAGATTAAAACTCCACTGCTGCTGCACCTGGATAGCAACTCACCTTTCATCACCTTCTCATGATCTCTTCTATACCTATCTAGAATCAGTAAATAAAAAAAAATAAAACATGGGGAACTGTGTAAATTCAGATTTAATGTAGATCCTCAGTGTACGATGCCCAGATAAACCCCTCAGGCTTCTCCCTCTGTGTTTATGGCGCATCGCACACCTCGGGTGTGCATAAAATCCTCATATACCATGCTTCCCCATGCATTATTCTATATGTAATAACTGGCTTAGGCTTTTCCCCATAGGGAAACTGGCATAATTTGCCATTATAAGGAGCATTTATAATAGCAAAACATACTATGATTTCCTAAACTATCTTGCATGCCAACCTACTACAGCTCTTCCGGGTTTTCACCACTCACCACCAGATTTCTTCATCAGTCAAAACTGCACCGTCACTACTATCTTTAGGTGGTAAGTAACTATTTAAAAAAAAAACTTCCTAACAAAAATCACACCGTAAAGGGGACAAAAAAACAAGAAAAAGTAAACTGCTGCTAAGCGACCGAGGACTCGGCTAAACATCATCCAGACTGCAGCCGCACCAGACCATTTATTTTATATAATTGGCTGTGGTGAAAAAACTAACCCAGCAATCATATAGAATGGATATGAGTGGTGTGTGTGTAACTGAATTTTACATTTCGGGTTGGATGCCTGGATAAACCCTTTGAGCTTCGCTGTCAGGATTTATATGCCATCCAACCCTTCGGGTGTGTGTAAAATCTCATTACACACACCACCCCATACTTTAATCTCTATTTAATTTACCATATGCAGAGAAGATTTAATCAGTATCTGAATATGCACTGGACTATCTAATTTTTCACATTGCCTACTAGTGGCCTACCTGTGTTACTGCATTGCTCAAATAAACAGCTATTGGAATCATCCAGCTGCGAAAGAGACCTTGATATATTAATAAACAACAAACTGTCATCAGATTACCATTGTAGTAAAGCGGTTAGATCTGCTAATATTGTAATGAGACAAATTAAAAAAACCTTTATTAGTAAATCAGAACATAATTTGATACCACTATATAGAGCTTATGTTAGACCCCACTTGGATTATGGTTCTCCCTTTTGGAGTCCTTATATAAAAAATTATATAAATTGTCTGGAACAAATACAAAGAAGATTAACTAAATCTATTCCGAGATTGAAAAATAAGTGTTATGAGACCAGGTTACAACAGATTGGTCTCTATCCCTTAACACTGAGTAGAGAAAGGGGAGATTTACTTCTAATGTATAAGTTAGTTCATAATTCCAAGTTATTTAACACATGTGGATTGGCATTTGCCAAAAAAAGAATTGTGGGAAGATTACACACCAATCAACTAAAAGTGGAGTGGGCCAATAATAAAAAATACGACAACTTCTTTAATATAAGGGCAGCAAAATCTTTGAATTCTTTACCACCTACTGTTGTAGACTCAGTTAATTTTGACACCTTCAGAACTAGGCTTGATCTCTTGTTATTATCCTAGAGATATGACTAAATATCCCACTGTTGCGGGAGGACAATCTAGATGGGCCTTGTGCCTTCTTTTGTCCTAATTTTATCCAGTAAATCCAGTAAATAGTGGTCAGTACTGAGAATTTTGAATTCCCCTGTGTCCTTAAATTTTGTGTGCACTGTTTCCTGTTTTACACTCTTTTTGGGCCTGCTGTTATAGCAGTTTCACAGTTGCTTCCAGTGCTATTAGCTTGAATGCCACAAATAATTTGGTTTCTTTATGGAACTGGTTGGCATGCATTCCCATATACTATATTGTGACATCATGCTGTGACATACAAATTGATATTGTGCCCAGCTTCTCAGACTCACATGAGAGTCTGTTGATTGTTTAGACTAACTTACCTGGATGTTTAGTCTTCTTTTGTGCTTGACATGCAATATAAGAAACCAAAAAGCTTGTGTGACCTACATGAGGGTCTAAAATGCTTCAAACTCTGAATTCATGTTTTCCTTCTTATAACGAAGGCATGCCAACCACAACCTTTAACTACTATGACTCAGGGCTTTCCCTGTGGCTGATGGTCTCACTCTGCACCCACAAAGTCCACATCTTGAGCATGTGAAACTCGGGGCAGTGTCTTTCTCATCTTGACCTTAGTGGGAATGTCCTCACACTGGGTGGAGCTTTAGCTGTGCAGATATATTGATGGCACCTCTTGATGTGGAATTTATGACTTCCACTGCCAGGAGTGGGGCCCTTAAGATGACGGTGCTCCTTTAGCTAGAAGAGTGGGTTCAGCTGCACCTTCTAAGCAATTCTCCCTATGACTGCCTCTGGTTCACCTGGTTTGTTCTTAGATTGATAGGCTTGCTGAGTGCCTTAGTGGTAGTAACTCTCCTCCTCCCATCTTGGGGAACCTTGGTTGCAGAGAGCACTCACAACCCTTCATGTTGTTGCTGTTAGAAGGATAGAGTGAGAGCCTTTCTCCAAATTGGAATATTTTCCACCTCCCCTGAATTTGGTTTCTAAATTGCAGCAGCAGAGTCATCACTAAATAAAATATCCAAAAGCCTGGAGGGAAGGTGACCTAGGCCTTGGACCCACCAGAGGTTTTCTCCTCAAAGTGGGTTTTTCCTCTCCTTTGTGCCAAAGGACATAATGCCAAGTTAGATTTTAGTAGCACATTCCCTAGATTACTTTGGTAGGTTTCCACTGTTGGATAGAGATGGATGATGGCCCTCCTTTGCTGTTCCCTCTCTCCTTAGGAAGACATGCCCTCTTCTTATCTAATTGTTCAGACCTATAAGAAGGTCACTATTCATTCCCATTGTCTCCTGCTGACCTATGTCAAGGTCATAAATACATGATACCTACTTAACCTATGTGAAGGTCCTGAATATATGATACTTACTCATCACCTTCAGCATTGCTTTCTGCTCTACATTCCTCCCATCCTCAACACTTTTAATAACCATTTTGCAACCGCAGGACTTGCATTTGATACCTCCCCTGCCAATAACCTCTGCTCACAACTCGGCTTACTGGACTCATCAGCTTCGGTCACAAGCATGGGGTTCTCCCTCCAGACCACCACTTTGAAAGAAGTTGATCTTCTCCTACAACTGCATACCAGGAAGAGTGCTGGGGCAGACCATTTAGACCCATTCTTCCAAAAGCTTAATCATCCCATACTGGCAGTGCCTATCATGCATCTCTTTAACCTCTCCCTATTGAAAGGCAATATTCCTTCCCCATGGAAAACTACCCATGTTATCCCTCTTTTCAAGTCTGGAGACCCTAGTGACCTGAATAATTATAGGCCAATCTCTTTACTCCCCATCCTATCCAAACCTTTGGAGAAAATAGCGAGTGTGCAGCTCAGGAACTACCTTGAAACTACTAACCTGTTAAACTCATTACAGTCTGGTTTTGGGCCACATCATAGTACTATCTCAGCCCTTACAAAAGTGACCAATGCCTGGTAGTGTTCTCTGGATACCAAGAATATAATTTGCGCTGTATTTCTGGACTTAAGCACGGCATTTAGTACTGTCAACCATGATCTACTCCTTGTTTCCCTCAAAAATATTGGCCTTGACTCCCTATCCTTGAGATGGTTCTCTAATTATATTACAGGGTGGCAGCAGCAGATAAGGGTGGAAGGGGAACTCTCATCACTGAAACCTCTACTGAGGGGTGTACTGCAAGGCTCTATATTGAGTCTGTTGCTCTTTGCAGTATACATCAACAGAATCGACGCTGGCATCAAATCTGCCAACATTCACCTCTTTGCCGATGACATGGTACTTTATATTGAAAGATCTTCCCAGCAAGCAACTTGCAGGGATCTACAACAGGAATTTAAATAACTACAACTACAACTATTGCAAAAGAAACTGCTTCTGAATGCAAAAAAAAAATGCTTTTTTCTTCTTTTGCACATGCTAATAACCTTGCAATTCAAGGAAACATACCGCAGATGTATACACTTCTTGGCAAACCACTGGACTAGGTAACAAAATTCAAATACCTGGGGGTTTGGATAGACTGAAAGCTTTCCTTTAATGATCACATTGATGAGCTGATAAAGAAGCTTAGGCAGAGGCTTGGCCTCTTTTACAGGCTCAAATACTTATTAGCACTGGAGGCTAAGAAAAGACTGGTTCAAACCACTTTCCTCACTTTATTAGATTATGCAGATTTCCTTTATAGCCAAGGCACTGCCACTTCTCTGGCCAAACTTGACAGACTCTACCACACAGCCCTGAGGTTTATTACTGAACTTCAATACTCCACACATCACTGATCCCTCCATGCTGCAGTAGGTTGGTCATCCCTTACAGTACACACAGAAATACAGCCCTCCGGACATCCAGAGCTATTGCTAAGTTGCTGCCCCAATATATCTTGGACTGTCTTCCACTAAGTGCGGAAGGAAAGTATGTCCTAAGGAGTTCCTCCTCTATCTCCGTTGCAATACCTGAGTTCAAGTCGCACTTTGTTAGGTCTGAAATAAATCACACATTACCTGCATTATAGAACAACCTGCAAAAAACCTTAAAATTGGCATACCCAATGAAATTATCAGCCTTCAAAGCACTTTATTCTTGTTTGATCAAGGAATCCTATAACTGTTTCCCCTGATGTTACAGTCTCCCCTGTGCCCTCCCCGGCCTCAGATTCTATCCATTCCAGGTGCATTCCTTCCCTGGTAATCCTGCCCATCCACACCTGCAATGTCAGAGCCTACCCTGACTGTTCGTTCTATCTATCTATCTATCTATCTATCTATCTATCTATCTATCTATCTATCCTGATACCGGAATCTCCCTCTCCTTGTCCTCTTGGCATCAACTTACTCCCCCCCTTCCTCGCATGTCCTCCTCTGCCACCTGTTCTTGGTGCCTTGTACATAGCATTCTAACTGTTGCCATCTATCCCCTGCAATCAAAGGCCCTTACGGGCACCCCTGCACTTATACATATATACCCTTGTACGTCCCCCCTCCCCACCCGTGCCCCACCATGTACCACTCACTCAATATTTGCCTTCAAACGTGCTCCATGTATACTCTAAATATGGTTGTATAGGAATAGTCTGTAATTACTGTAGTATAGGTACTTTTACTTTTACTGTTCATTACACATGGTATTTAGTTTATTGTCTCATTTAAAAAAAATGTACTCCTACGCTGTTATAAACCTCTTGTGTGTATTTCTAATTATATGTAATGACTATGTAAGTGTGTGTTCCTTTTTATGTATTGATTATGTATCTTGCCCAGGTCCATCTTGAAAACGAGCTTGCTCAATGGTGCTTGCCTGGCTAAATAAAGATTTTGATTGATTGATTAATTCTTTTTGGGACTCCTTCCAGGACAAAATCAGACTCAAGGTATGGTGAAAGCGCACCCTATCGGATTGCAGGCACCACCTGGCAGTCTCAGCTGATTGGCTCCCCTATCTCTCTCTCTCTCTGCTGACAGGGCTCCGACTGTGAAATTACATTGATTTTTTGCTGTTTAAACTGAAACCTGCCTGTGTAATGGAAGGAAAAAAATATAAATCTGTGTTTGAAGTTAGAGTGCTAAGTGTTTGCAGCTCCTTTCTGAATCTGTGAAACCCCATGCCCCCCCACCCCCCACTGGGCCAGGTCTCTTTGGTGTCCACTTTCTCCAGGGCTATTGTTCTGCTAAATCTCCCCAAACCACACGTCTCTTACTGTCTTCTAAATTTTCAGTCTCCCCACCATCCCCCCCCCTTCACTGATTAAATACTCTCTCTGCCCACCTCTTCTTTGAACCCACCCCACCAGCCTCCTGCAGCCTTCCATTGGCTCCCCTCTACTCTAGAATTCCCATTCTCTCTCTGTTTCACCTCCTAGGCCTATTGGACATTCGCCTTCCTTGGGGCCAACCAACACATTTGTCCCAGCCAATATCTGGCTCCTTTCTCCTTGTAATTACCTCCTTTTCTAAGAAGCTGCTAAAAATATCCCAGCACTATGTCCACCGTGGCTAGTGTTTTACCTCTACTCAGTTGTCTATTCTTCTGTCTCCCACCCCTCCTCTCCACCATGCCACCTACCTTTCCCATGCCCCTTCCCCCTACTTGGCACATATTGTAACTCCTCCTGCCTCCAACCCTCGTTCTCTCTCTCTCCTATCCACTCCTACCTGGGCACACTCCACTATACATCCCCCCACTTCCTAATCAGGCCCTCCCCCTCCTGGACTCTCCTGCACCTACTTGCTTCTCACCCCACCCCTGTTACCCACACATATGTCCACCCTTGCTCTCATTCACGGCAGGGCTCTTCCATTCCAAGCTACCTCCGTATACTAGGTCAACACCTATCCTTCACCCTCCTCCCCCTTCTCATAGTGGGAGACATACACCCAAATCCGGGACCCTCGATCACCACATCCTTACCAACCTCAGCTGGCACCTCCACCCTGCATTCCATCTGCTCCCAACTGCCAGGTTACTCCCTCCACAAAGGTCTCCGTCTCCTTCACCTAAATATTTGTAGCCTACCACTTAAAATTGACCAGCTACAAGTTCTCGCTGCCCTACATGCCTCTGATATCCTCATCCTCTCTGAAACTTGGTTTAACAAAAACATTTCCAACTCCTTGGTCACAATCCCTGATTACATGACGGCTCGCCAGGACAGGGCTACGAGAGTTGGCGGCATAGCCATCTTCATAAGTTCGGACATACGCTATGAAATAATCTTATCTAAAACTGAACCTAAAGAGTATGAACTCTTGCTGCTCCAGCTCACACTACCTTTCTCGCTGCCCATATTCATTGCCAGAATCTACTGCCAACCAGGCACCCCTGCCACAACTGTTACTGACCTTCTTACACAAATCAGTTCACGAGCATCCACTGGGGAATTATATACTACGTGTGACCTTAACCTAAACTGGTTAGCCCCGGCCCTCAACAAAACCCGTACGGATGTCGCTGCCCTCAGTTTAACCCAACTCAAAACTGAGCCCACCTGCCTAAACCTTAAATCAGGTAACCACTCCCTTATCAACTGGACTCTGACCTCCCATCCTCACAGAGTTGTCCAAACAGGCCTACTCCCTGACTCTATGGGCGATCACCATGTCATTTACCTTGTTCGCAAAATCCACCATCTCAAATCCTCCCCAAGTTCTTAGTCCAATGGTCGTTCAAATCCCTAAACCTCGTTCCTCTCCTAAATGACCTTGTCCTAGCTAACTGGCTCCCCTCCCCCCTCCAACCTGATAGATGACACCCTACTTCACTTCAAAACGTGTTCCTTAAGATATGGGATTCCCACACCCGCTTCGACATATAAGTGCAGTACCACCTGCTGGATCTCCAGAGCTCACAGCTTGTATGAATGCCGTGACTCAGCATGGTGAGCTTTCAAAGCCTCAGCCCTACCTCAGGACCTCTCCCACTACCGGTATCTGCGCAACATGTGCACTACAGCAACTGGGCTAGCTAAAGCAGAGTACTTTAGATCCTACCTCCAATCTAACCTTAATAGCCCCTCCAAATTCTGGAAGGTCATACACTTCCTCTTCTTACCCCCAGCGGCCAAGCCCTCGCCTCTCCTTAGTGTAAACAATTCCAATCTCTCGGATCCTATCTCAGTCACTGCTGAGTTTAACTTATATTTCTCCACTTGCACTTCCTTGCTACTTTCCTCCTTACCCCCCATGTCACCATCTCCACCACCTACAGGGCAAAAACTACCTCAAAATACAGGTATTTTCTCCTTCAGAGAAATCTCTCCGGATGAAGCTCTAGAAGCCCTGCTAAAATTAAGCCCCTCAAATGGGAATTCCCAGGATGGACTAGACCCCAAACGTCTGTTCCTCTTGGCCTCTGCCATAGCCACCCCTATTGCCTACCTCCTAAATCTATCCTTCACCACTGCATCTATCCCTCTGTCCTGGAAGTGTGCCATTGTCATCCTTCTCCACAAGGGGGGGTGCCTCCTCCTCCACCTAAAACTATTGGCCAATCTCCCTCCTCCCTGCTCTGGCGAAGCTGCAAGAACACTTAGTGCTTACCCAGCTAACCTCCTATCTCGCTGACTCAAAGTTCTTCACACACTACCAGTCTGGATTCAGGAAAGATCACTCCATTGCCTCCTGTTTACTAAGGCTCACTGACACCATCCAATTTGGAATGGATAGAGGTCTCATCACCTCTACCATTTTCATCGATCTGGCCAAGGCCTTCGATACAGTCTCCCACACTCTGTTACTATCTAGCCTCTCTGACTCTGGCCTCTCCACATCTGCTACTGCCTGGTTCAGTGCCTATCTTACAGACCGCACTCAATCTGTCAGGATTGCAGATGCCATATCCCTTCCCCTTCCCATGTCGACCAGTGTCCCCCAAGGATCGGTGCTTGGGCCTATACTATTCTCAATTTTTCTAAACAACATGCCCCAAACTTGTTCTGCCTCTTCGATCCACATGTATGCTGATGATACTGTCCTATTTTCTTCAGGCTCCTCCCCAGCCTCAGTTGCCTCAACCCTCCAGGTGGATTTTAGCAAAGACCAGCTCTGGTTTAACTCTCACCAGTTCTCTCTAAATGCAAAAAAAAAACTATAGCTATGGCTTTTGGTACATCCCAACAACTAGCCTGGCTCCCCTCCCTCCCACTTTTTCACACCCTTGATGGGTCAGAGCTGGAAGACGTCACCTCCTTTTGGTACTTGGAGTTTGGCTTGACTGCCACCTCATCTTCGCATTCCATGCTGACTCTATACTAACAAAACTCTGCCCCAAGCTCGGAGCTTTATATCAGAACCGTTCTAGCCTCCCCTTCCTGGTCCGTCATGAGCTTATCCAGAAGATGATACAGTACTTCCCTCCTTCAATTATTGTGATATTGCTTACAATGCCACCCACAAGTCAGTTTTATCCAAACTGTATACCCTTTTTAATGCTTTCTGACAGTTCTCTTTTGACGCACCTCCTCACACCCACTGCTGAAAGCTGTACTGCTCCCTTGATCTTCCCTCCCTTGAGAACTGCCACCAAATACACTGTGCCAAGTTTATCTTGAAGAACTGATTTGGTACCCTCCCAGTGTACCTGACCTCTGTACTATCGCCCCTCTGTCACCCACCTATGCTCTGAGGTCCCTAGACTCCTGGCTCCTGTTAGTCCCCAGACGTTGGACTCAAACCGGCCAGGCCACCTTCTCTCACTGCTTCCCTCAACTCTGGAACTCTTTCCCTTCTGAATTTCACCACTCTTCCTCTGTTATCTCACTGTCCTATGCCCTTGCCAACCACTGCTCAGTAAACTGCTCCTGCAGCTAACTCTCCAATCTATTCTACCTCAGACACTCCTATATTTCTTCTCCCAGTAGGCCCAATGGTGCTACTTTGCTAACCACACCCAACTATTGCACATGATCCCAGCTTTTGAGCTAACTAGCTTGCACTTACCCCTATCTCATTATATACCACAACCCAATACCTTAACAGGATTTTCTCATTGTAACTGTTTACTCTCGACTATTAGGGTATATCTATTAATCCACATTCACCTATTTCTGTCAAACATTTTCAGCTTTATTATCTAATTATATGTTTTCAAGGTATAAAGCATGACTTTCTCATGTAATTGCTACTATACTACAAGTAAGGGAAAATTGTCATCTACACCCAACTATTTCTGTCAAATGTTTTCAACTGTATTGTAATTGTATGTGTATATGTCAGGACCTGGACTACCCTTGTCCTCTTCCCCACTGTACCCCTCCCCCCAGGTCGCAACGTGAGATGAGCAGTTCTTGCTCAGTGTGCTTTTCCTGGTGACACAATTTCAATAAATAAATAAGGGAATCCTTCCCATAGCACCTCCAAGGGTGGAACCTTTCTCCAGCATTCCTTGCCTTTGGCATCCCTACTGGGTGGTATTCCCTAAGGAATGAGAGGTGAATGGCCACAAAGTTTTATTCTCAAGTTGCACAAGCACAACACTACACTGTGTTGCGTAAGCACATTGAAATGAAAGGTATAGCCTGTGGTTCAATGGGCTAAGCAACCAGCCATGCCCCCAGCCTGACCTATTTAAACTCTGTCCTTCCCACTTCACTCAGAAGCATTATTTCTTTGCCCCACCATCCTCCCCATCTCCTCCAAAGGCTCACTTCTCTCCTCGGGAGCTCTTTTCTAAGGTACCTTTAGCCTAAGGACACCTCTGGGGTGGAACCCTTCTCCAGGGTTCCCTGCCTTCAGCATCCCTATGGGGTGGTATTCCACAAGGAACGAAAAGCGAATGGCCACAAGAGTTTATTCTCAAGTTGTACAAGCCCAACAGTACACCAAGTTGCATAAGCACCTTGAAGCACAGTATAAACACATAAGAAAAGCTATTTTTCTCTGTTGAAGACTCGTTTTGAGTTGATGAGCCAGGAACTGTTTGTTTGCCATGTCTCTCAGTATGGGGAGAAAAATCTACTTTTCTTATGACTCTTTGACTCCAGATTGCTTTCCTTAAGATCTTGACTTAAACTGATACATTTTCTTAAGTGATTATACTTATGGCAATTTGTATCACTGTCCCTGAATGCAATAATTTGGTTGTACCTGGTTTTCCTGTATCTTGACTGCACCCATCATACTGGTTTTGAGCACTCATTTTTGTGGTTTGCAAGGTTAAATTAATTGTCTAGCAACCTGATTTTAAAAGGGTTTTAAAAGGCCTTAGTCACTTTCACCCCCTGTGAGGGAACTAGTTCCCCCCCCAATGGGACAAGAACATTTGCCTTGCACAGCTGATGATGGAATATTCCTTTGAGCCTATGGCTACAGCAGCATTAAAACGTGCCACCAAAAAAGCAGCTTTCCAAGTAGCCATGGCATCTGCCAAGAGGGTAAAAAAAACTGCAAGTCCTTTGGACAGATCCAAGTGACATACCTTTACACAATGACAATGTTGTCCTTAGGACAGATAGAAAATTCTTCCTAATGTGATTTCAGAATTTCACCTTAATAAGGCAGTGATCCTACCTGTGCTCTTCCCTGAGCAGTCGAGCACAGGTAAGCTGCACTGCCTTGACATAAGCAAGGCACCGACTGGGCTGCTACAGTATATGAACTGGAGATAGGCTTGTCTGGCAGCACACAGCTCTCTGTTAATGACAGAGAGGCTGGCAAGGGTAACCCAGTAGACAGGAAGACTATCTCTTATTTTTAATAGTCTTCTGTGTCCTGTTCTCTTAATGGAAAAGCTGGTAGGGAATCTCCAAGAGGCCAAAAGGCACAGTCTACAAGGGGCACATCTGCGTCTATGGCAGCTACAAATGTATCCCCTTCAAGGTAATTATAAAGCAGCTACAGTACCTGAAACACAGTCCACAGCTTCACACAGCAGTGCTGCCTGAGCATACATGCTAGGAGAGATGCCAGTTTTGAAGCTGTTGTCTTACAGAACCTTTTTCCTACCTAGGTTCTAGACCCATCCTCCCAAGGTACTACTAGTGAGCCTGCACTTTGTATTAGGCACCACTGATGGATTCCAGTTGCTAGAAGAAAAAATACTCAATATAATAATGTTGTTTTTTCTGTGGAATCCATCAGTGATCCAATGCAAACCCTGACACTGCCTCCCCTTCTAGAATTACACAAGAATCAGTTGTTGTTGTATATATGTACCTGGACATTACTTTACAGTTTTCATATTTTTTAAATTTATGGTATTTTTTATGCCAGTTACTGTATACGTGCTACATATTCTACCTGAAATTCTAAAAAAATTTTTACATTTCTGTCATTGGATAGATTCTGGTGGTCACTGCAGTGTGAACTAATTCTAAATGCTAACATTAGCATACAGTTCCACTCTCCTGGGCACCATTTTGGGGCAAGATAATGCACACTGTATTGCCTCACTGATGGATCCTATAGAAGGAACAATATTACTATGGTGGGAATTATTTTCTTGTAGGTTTAGCAGAATCTTCCTATATTACACAGGAAAAATCAGGTGCAAGTACTGCAACTGCACCACAAGCATTTCTACACTTGAAAGTGTCACAAAACTAGGAGCAACTACACAAATATAAAACTAACTAAATTATTTCTATAGAATGTAAATAAACATTCCTGATTTCTTCACATCTTTAAACTTGCTGCATTAATTTCAATTTACAAAACTGGTTACACATTCTTTTTTGTATGACAGCACTCTACACTCCACTGTGCAGTTAGCAAACAATAAAAACAAACCCTACCAAATCATCTAAAAATAAAAAAAATAAAAACATAACTTTTTTCCAAAAAAGAAAATAGCCGAATAGTTGCTATAATTCCCCTTACAATCTTATATTTCTGAGGTCTAAATGCCAGGCCTAGGGAGTCAACAATCTTCATCTGTATCTCAGACTATCAACAGCCATCATCCAGGCATGAATCCACAGGAAATGCATGCTTCTGTAGGTGTTATTGCTTAAATAGCAAATGCTAAAACAGCAGGGCAATATTAAAACATTTGCACAGGTGCTAATGGGGCTTTTGTTCCAAGCAAAATGGTGTTTGTCCTAGATCCCCACATTCAAAAAGGGGCCTTTGCACGGCAAAGTAGGTTAATGCCTCCAAAACACATAATGTATGAGAGTGGGCAAGAGGAGGTTTGTGACCATGAATAACCATGCTACCATATATTCAGCAGTTTTGCACTGCACAACAGGGTTTAGTGTGGTCCTGTTGTGCAGTTCAAATACAGCTGAACACAACCCTGATGTACTGCCGCCACCTAGCCAGTTGTCCACTGAGGAAGGACACCAGCCCCCTGTGGTCCATGACACTCTTCCCTCTGATCACCAGGCAAACCTATAGTTACCACTTCCCTGGAGCTAGTGATCCCGACTCTCACTGATCACCAGCCCTTAATGAAGTGCCAACATTCCCTGGTGCTAGGGGTCCCCCTCTTTCTCAGATCGCCGGCCTGTAATGGAGTGTCAACATCCCTGGTGTTAGTGGTTCACCCTTCCCCCACTCACCATCCCGTAATGACAGTAAAACATCTCTGGTGCTAGTGGTCCCCCTTCCCTTCAATCACCAGCCCGTATTGAAGTGCAAACATTCCTGATGCTAGTGTTCTGCCCTTCCTCTGATCGCTAGCCGGTAATTTAGTGTCAACATCCCTAGTTGTAGTGGTTCCCCCCTTCCCCCGCTTGACAGCCCATAATGAGCATAAAACATCCCTGGTGTTCGTGGTCCATCCTCCCTCCAATCACCAGCCCGTAATGAAGTGCCAACATCCCTGGTGCTATTAGATCCCTCCTCCCTCTGATCATAAGCCCTTAATGATTGGTAAAACATCCCTGGTGATAGTGATCTTCCCTCACTCTGATCCCTGCTGTCACTAGCCCAAACTAAGGTTATAACAGCCATGGTGCTACTGATCACCCCATCACAGATCACCAGCTGTAGGACAACTGACAACTCTCCCTAGTGTCTGGCTGTCCCCCACGGCACTGAACGTAAACATCCTCAGTCACCTTTCTGATATCCACAGTGCTATGGGTGCTCATATGGCGACCATTGCAGCCCTCCATACACCTCATCCGCTGGCCGCTGCATGTCCAGGCAGGGAGTGTGCATCTTATTTGTAGGACATGGTGATGTTTCCTGTCCTATAATAAGATGAGCACTCCCTGCCTGGACATACAACTGCCAGCTGAGGAGGTATGTGGAGGGCTGCAACTGTCCTCGTATGTGCAACCGTGGCACTGAGGATACCAGTAAGTTATTAGGGAGGTGGTGTTTGATGCCATAGGGTGCTACTAGACACCAAGGTGTGTTGTCAGTTGTCCTATAGGCTGACAATTGATGAGAGGAGGACCACTAGAACCAGGGCCATTATAACCGCATTACCAGCTGGCAATCAGAAGGAGGGAACCACTAGCACCAGGGATGTTGACACTTGATTATGGGCCAGTGATTGGGGGTACCACTAGCACAAGGTATGTTTTACCCTCCTTGCGGGCAGGTGATTGGAGGGAAAGGGACCACTAGCACCAAGGATGATGGCAATTCATTACAGGCTGGTGATCTGGGGGGACAGTAGCATGAGGGATGTTGATACTTCATTACAGGTCTGCAGTTGGAAGAAGGGGGGAACCACTAGCATGAGGGATGTTGACACTTCATTATGCACTGGCAATTTTAGAGAGGAGGGACCATTGGCAGCAGGTATCTCTACACTGGTCTGGGACTGGGCAATTGGGGGGGGTGCCACACTATCCTGCCACACTATCCCACCTCACTAGCCATGCAAATGAGCACATAATAGGCATGCAACTAGCCCCATAGCACCTTGCATGCCCAATGGGCTTATTTGCTTGGGTCCCTTTGAGTACTGCACATAGTGCTCCAGCATTATTCACTCTGGTGGTGTATTTTGGGATCAATGTTGGGGCAGTGCTTCATGGCTTATCACTGTGCAGACATGGTCCCATATTCAGTTGAATAGTGCAGGTGCACTATTATGAACATATGAACATATGAAATGACAGCAGAAACAGGCCTCATGGTCTATCGAATCTGCTCGATTGTGCAGCTAGCCCCTCAAGTTGCAGCTCCTCCACCTTCCCCTCCCCATAACCACCCCTCACTCTGTCCCACCCTCTCTTAAATCCTGCAACCATTCTACACCATACCACCTCCTCAAGCAAAGTGTTCTATTTATCTACCATCCTTTCTGTAAAAAAGTGTCTCAAGATTTCCCTCCTGAGTCTCCCCCCTCCAGTCTCAGCTGATGCTCTCTCATGCCCCTCCCCCTCATGATATGAAGAATCCCTTCTGTAGTATTCCTGTTAATACCCTTTAGGTACTTAAAGGTTTTGATCACATCCCCCATCCTGTCTCTTCCAGGAAATACATTTGCAGCTCTCCCAGCCTCTCCTCATAGCATTTTCCCTCCAGTCCCTGTATCATCTTTGTTGCCCTACGCTGTACCCCCTCCAGCAATCCGATGTTCTTCTTCAGGAATGGACACCAGTACTGCAAGCAGTATTCCAGATGCGGCCTGACCAGTGACCTGTACAGGGGTAGGATCGCTCCCCTTTGCCTGGAGGAGATTCCCCTCACTATGCACCCCTGCATCCTGTTTGCCTTTGCAGACGCCTTCCTGCACTGAGCTGAGTGTTTCATACTCCCCGTTATTAGTACCCCTAGATCCTTTACCTCCACTGTGCTTTCCAATAGTACCCCTTCCAACAGATACAGTATTACATCCTTGGTTCCTTACTCTGAAGTGCAGTACCTTGTACTTTTTGGCATTGAATCCCAACTGCCATGTCTCCCACCATTCTTGTAGTCTGGTCAGGTCTTCCTGCAGCCCCCTCTACCTATTTATGTCATCTACCACTGCACCAGTCTTAGTATTGTCTGCAAACAAACTGATCCTACTCTGGATCCCATTTGAGATATCGGCTATGAATATCCCGAACAGCACCGGTCCCAGTACTGAACCCTGGGGCACCCCACTCATAACGTTCCTTGGTGATGAGAGTTTCCTCCCCACCACCATCCTTTGCTGCCTACCCCTCAGCCAGTTGGTGATCCAGTTGACTATTTTTGTCCCTATCCCAATGTATTCCAGTTCCCCCCACCAGCCTCCTATGTGGCACCGAGTCAAAGGCCTTGCTGAAGACCAAATATAGGACATCCACTGCATGGCCCTTGTACAGTTCCCTGGTAACCCAGTCATAGTACTCAATTAGGTTTGTCTGGCAGGATCTGTCCAATACAAAACCATGCTGCTGGCTGTCTTGGATCCCATTGTCTTTCAGAAAGGTCACCAGTCTCTCTTTTAGGATTAACTCCATGAGTTTTCCCATGATTGCAGTGAGACTCACCGATCTGTAGTTGCCTGGATCATCCTCTGGGATACTTTTATGAATGGGCACCACATGGGCCATCCTCCAGTCTTGTGTCGTGCATCCTGTGTCCAAAGATATATTGGACAGGTCTGCCAGTGGTCCCACCAGGATGTCTGCTAGCTCCCTAATTACCCTAGGGTGAATGCCATCCAGCCCCAGTGCCTTGTCCACCCTCAGTGCCCTTAGTCCCTCTGTAATTCCTGTGTCCAAAGATATACTGGACAGGTCTGCCAGTGGTCCCACCAGGATGTCTGCTAGCTCCCTAATTACCCTGGGGTGAATGCCATCCAGCCCCAGTGCCTTGTCCACCCTCAGTGCCCTTAGTCCCTCTGTAATTCTGATATCAGTCACCACGCCCCCCCCTTGCCCACTCTACCCTTCTCATGGGGTATCTGCCCCCCTCTTTCCTTCGTGAACACAGAGCAGAAGTACTCATTCAGTGCCTATTCCTGGTCCTCCCTTCTCCACCCCTCCATCTTTCTTAATCCTCACAATCTGGTCTTTGTTTCTTCTTCTCTCACCAATGTATCTGAAGAAGTCATTTTCCCTGTCCTTGATTCCCTGTGCCAGTCTCAGCTCTCTGGAAGCCTTGGCCACTCTGATTAGTCTGGTAACCTCCCTGGGCTTCTTCATGTACTCATCTTTGTTCCCTTGCCCTCCTGATTTCCTAAGCCTTGGGAATGCTTTCCTCTTTGCCCTCACCTCTTCAATTACCTTCAGAGTCAGCCAGCTCAGATTCTTTGCTCTCCCCTTCTTGTCCTGGTGCAGGTCTCAGTAGCCTCTGCCAGACCTTTCCTTAATGATATTCCATTTTTGGCTGGCACTCATGCATGTGTTTTTTTGCTGTCAATATTCTTTATTAAGTTTCCATTTTTTTTAGACATGACATACATACACATTCCCAGATTAATCCAAGATCCACAAATCCAAAACTGGTTGTGTAACCTATATACAAATAAAACTATGTACACATACAGTAATGGGGTTGACACTCCATTGCACTCAACACAGTCTGATTAACTTGAGGGAAAAACCTCACTTTGCCACCTGGAAAGAGAGAGCTCCACCTATTTTTCACCCCAGCAAAGCGTAGCCCAGAACCTGCTAATAATTCCATAAAACTACAGGAGCTAGACACAAGGCACTCATGCATGTGTGAATTCAACCAGATGCTCAGACAAAATTTCTCCCATCCTTTTAAAGTATGTTCCCTTAAAATTGATCACCCTGGTACCTGTTCCTCCAGTTACCCTTTCCATACTTAGTGTGAACCACACCATATGATGTCGCTCCCAGCCAGGGTGTCCTCCACTCCCAGATCCTTTACAGCCTCCCCATTTGTTAATACCAGTTTTGGATTCCTACCCTCCCTAGTCGGCTTGCAGACCAATTGCACCAGGAAGCAGTCCTGCAATGCATCTCTCAGCTCCTTTGCACACATGGTGGTTGGGGTGTTCGAGTCCACCCGACAGAGGTTGAAGTCCCCCACCACTACAATGTCCTCTTATCTGCTCTGCCAACTCCCTATCCAGGTCATCCTCCTGAGCTGGTGGCCTGTACACTACCCCCACCCTTAGTGTCTTTTTTTTAGAGTCTTGAAATTGCATCCATAGGGCCTCTGTCCTGCCCTCCACCCCATCCTCTCTCATACACCTTATCCCCTCCCTCATGTAGATTGCCACAACCCCCCCTTTTTCCCTAGTCCTGTTCTTTCTAAATATTCTATACCCTGGGATCATCAGATCCCAGTCCTGGTTCTGAGTGGCCCATGTCTCTGTGATGGCTGCAATGTCCACCCTCCCCACAGCCAAGAGAGCCTGTAGTTCTGCTGATTTGTTACCTAAGCTTCTCACATTCAACAAGACCACCCTCTAACCGGTGTCTTTCTCCAACCACCCTGGTCCCCCCCAATCCCTCCTTGCGTCCACACCTCAAATACCTCTCTGATAGTTTGGGGAGTAGACATGCTTGGATCCCCCTCTCAGATCCGTGTCTACTAGCTGTCCTCCTGCCAACCCACCACCTAGTTTAAATCTATCCTTGGTGCTTTGTACCCTCAAACCTTTGTTTTAATACCCCTTTCCCCTCCCCGCTCAGGTGCAGCCTATATCCTGCATATAGATCCTTATTTTCCCAGGTATTGCTCCAGTCCCCCACTACCCCATTAGACTTATTAGTATTGGACTGAGTATATCACCTTCTAGCTCCCAGGCAATTGCAAGGCATAGTGCAATGGTTTGTGCTTCACTTTGCAGTATTATAGATATCGGGCCCCAGCAGTCTCTATGTAATTCATGGTATGAGCTAATTAAGAAGATATAGAAACAGACAGTGTTGGCAAAAAAAGACCATTGGTCCATCCAGCCTGCTTATTTTACCATACATGGTATGGTCCGTACTCTATCCTATGACATTGTGTCCAGATGGTGTTTTTGCCCTCCTTCCTCCCTTGCTCCCTACTTTACTGCTACCCCCCATGAAACTATTACATCCGTCACTCTGTCCTAACTGTGTTTGAACTGTTAATGTTTTTTGTGCTCACCAGCTCTACTGGTAGACTATTCCATGGCTATTCCAAGGGTCACCCACTCTATCAGTAAAGTAATACTTTCTCGCAGCCCTCCTGAAACTCTCCCCACCACCTTACATTCATGTCCCCTTCTTTTTGATCAACTATTTCTGCTAAATAGTTCCTCACAGTTTACCTTGTTTATTATAATGCATCATATAATATTTTAATTTTTCCTGAAATACTAGGTTCTTGTAGTCAAGGCTATGGGCCATCCATGTACGTTTTAGAGAATATTATATTTAAGTGTGTTATGAATGGTATGACACAGCGATCTGGTCAAATGAGTGGCACAAAGTAATTTTTACCTATATCAAAATTTCTAGCCATGTGGCACTTTGGGAAACTGACCATTATTACTTGGGAACCTACCAAAATGCAGATTTCATACGTAAAGCACTGTGCTGTACCTGTCAGCTTATCCAACATTTTCTTTACCTGATGCCAGAAGTGTTGAATGTGCAGATAGTGCCATAGCATTATGGTTAAGAATTCCATTTGGCCATTTTACACACAGATTATTTATCAGCTGAGTTTTTCACCATTTTGGGTTTTTTACTGAGATAAAGTTCAGAATAAATTACTATAATTCTGAATTGTATCAAGGTCTTGGTTGTGCCTACAAAAAAAGTTTCAATTATTTTTAAAGTTAATTGTCAATTTAGTTGCTCATTTACATGACCTTACCTTTTTGCCACACAAACATAATTACTAGGCTACAAGTGACCTCAAACACTCTGCACATTGCAAGTGAATAACAGCCAGACTAAATCAGATGCTGGGCTGGGTCATTCTGCCACTGCACAGGTCACTGGTAAGACTACACCTGCAGTACACAGTACAGTTTTGGTGCCCATATCTCAGGAAGGATATGCACTTGCAGGAGACAGTCCTGAGAAGGGAAACAAAGATGATCCAGGGCCAGCAGGGCAGCACCTGTGCGGAGAGGCTCAGGGATCTCAACATGTACTCTCCGGAGGAACGAAGGGGAAGGAGAGACATAATACAGTACCTTAAGGGCATTAACAGAGTGAGCACTGACGGTATCTTCAGCCTTAGTGCAAACAAACCAATGTGGGGCACAGCCTAATGGTGGTAGGAGGAAGGTTCAGGAGGGTGAAGAGGAAGCCCTTTTTCAACAAGAGGGTGGTGGCCCAGTGGACCGAAGTGCCACAGCAGATGGTATCTCTAAAAATGATGTGCAGCATCAAGAGGGGGTGGGAATGGATAAGGAGAAAAGTTGCAAGTAGAAGGGACAAGTGGGGTGGGAGAGGGGAAGGTTGATGAAGGTTAACAGAGAAATGGGGAGGTGGAAGTTCATTTTGTAAATACATAGTGATCTGCACAGCTGAGCAGTCTAGAAAGGCATTAAGGCCGTTATCTGCTGGTAGGTTTGTATATTCATACATAAGCTCAGAACCCTGGAGTGACTTTTAAGTTCACCATGCACACAAACCTCTTGCTACAAATGGTTCTGAGATGGGTACGACACTGTGTGTGCAATGCAGAGTGGTCTGCAATGAGTGAGACAGTGGCAGACCAAACATCAGGCAGGCTGACAGGCTAATGTTTACACAGTTTTGGTTTGGGGGGTGGAAACTGCATGGAGATCAAAAGAAAAAGCTGAACAAATAATATGGTTGCTTTTTCCTTCGATCCACAGGACACCGCTTAGCAAACAGCTGATCATTGTCATAATTAGACTAACGTCAGCACTTTCACTTTCAGCACCACCAAAGACAGTATGTCCCCCCACCAACATCGTTATCAAGCAACAGTAAGCAGCTTGAACTGGGACACATGCAGTATTCAGCTGCCACAACACTCATGTCAACACTATGTTTACGGCAGCATTCAAAGCCAAGTACTTCTGTCCTCTAAGATGTACAAAAAGGCCATTCCCCAGACTCCACTCTATTAGAAAAAATCCTACCACTTCCTCACTCTGTGAGCTGTCCCACCTGACACCCTCGGTTCCCAGGTCCCTGCTCTGTTAGAGAAAAAACACTCCTTCTCCCTCTTTCTGTGAACTGTTTCACCCACCACTCTCTGTTCACCGGTCCACACTCTATTAGGGGAAAAAAATCCCCTTCCCTCCCTCTGTGAGCAGTCCCACCCACCTCCCTCCATTCCCCGATCCCTACTCTATTAGAAAAAAAAAACTCCTGCTCCTTCCCTATGTGAACTGTCCCATATGCCACCCTACATTCCTCGGTCCCTGCTCGACTAGAAAAAACCCTCTTGCTTCTTCCCTCTGTGAGTTGTTCCATCTGCCACCCTCCATTCCTGGTTCCCACTCTATTAGAGAAAAACACTCCTGTTCCCTCCCTCTGTGAGCTGTCCCACCTGCCATCCTCCATTCCCAGGTCCACAGCCTACTAGAAATAAAACCTTGCCACTCCCTCCCTCTGTGAGCTGTCCCACCCACCACACTCCATTCCTTGGTCCCTGCTCTATTAGAGAAAAACCCTCCTGATCCCTCCCTCAGTGAGCTGTCCCACCCACCACCCTCCATTCCCTGGTCATTGCTCTATCAGAAAAAAAACTCCTGCTCCTTTCCTCTGAGCTGTCCCACCTGCTACCCTCTGTTCCCTGGTCCCCACTCTATTAGAAAAAAAAAAACTCCTGCTGTCCCACCTGCTACCCTCTGTTCCCCGGTCCCCGCTCTATTAGAAAAAAAAAAAAACTCCTGCTCCCTTCCTCTGTGAGTTGTCCCATCTGCCACCCTCCATTCCCCGGTCCCCACTCAATTGGAAATAAAACCCTCCCATGCACTCTCACTATGGACTGAAGGCTGATTGAAATTTGTTGACCAGGAAAAAAAAAAAAACAGAGTAAAGCAAATGCCTTGTTTTATTCTAGGTCATAGGAGGTAGCAGGATAAATACATGACAATAGTAATACCAATGGAGAATTTTTGGCATTGACAAATGTTTGTTTTCCATAGTTTTATAAAACAGCTTTTGATGGAGCTCATTCTTAAGATTCCTGCGATGATGCAATACATTTGAATTCTCATGACCATAGAGCCTGCAACACAGTTGGGCAACAGCATATTTTTTTTTAATATGTTTATTTGTCATCCCCCCAGCCCGGAACTCTCCCGGGTCACTTCATTCACCAACTTCACACTACCATCCGTCCCATTCCCTGCCATCTTCAAGGCCATTACATGGCCTCCACAGGCCCCAGGGGAGTAAGGACCCAGGGAGACTGAAGGGCACTGGCAGGGAACCGGCATTGGATATGTGGTGGTGGCACTGGAAGGGTCGTCTCCTAACCGGATGGGAGGTATTTTCTTTGTATAGCCCCGAGATCCCATATCCCTTTCCCTTGTGGGGTGCCCATCTGATGCTATGGTGCATGGCAACCCTGCCGGTGTCAGCCACGCAGTGTACATGTCAGCCAGTGCTGCCACATCACCCCCGGTCTCCACTAAGGGCCACTGGCATGCTGGACAATCCCATGCCCTCCACACAGGAGAGGAGAGGAGAGCAGCCCTGTGGGTGCTCATTCCTCTCCCTCCCCTGCTGACCCCCAGTGCCCCAGCTCGCTCTCAAACTCAGGTCACCAGTGTGGTGCGATGTGTGGCATTCAGTGCTACAACTCTTAGTGCCACTGGTCTGGCTGCAACAGCAATGTTTGATGTTTAGACATCTGGGTGCATTAAGAATTTATAAGAATTTCAATTGCATTTTTTGAATTGTTTTAAACATCAAGATCATTGCCTTTGTAAGATGGAAAATAGGGAAAGAAAATATGGGCCAGATTTTCAAAAAGTGGTCCAGAAGATATGCATCATTTGTAGTACAATTGTGCAACCTGTGACAAAAAGTTAGCAGAAGTGTTGTGAATTTTAAATTCATGGCTGAACTGTGATTAATTCACCAGCTAAGAGCTATGCAGAGTTTCTGAGTAGTGCGCATTTTGCAATTCACTGCAATAGCACACATTTTACTACATGGATTGTCACACTTCATGCTGAACTTTAGGAATTATGATGCTTAAAACGTTTGCACACAGCTAAGGTTACACCATGTAAAATGGTCCAATTTTTTGGTGATATTGCTGCAACTTCATGTTCTTAGAACCCCACTTTCATCAAAAAAGTGATGCATTCATCTATGCACAGTATGATGGGTGCATTTTTTTGGGCCATAAAGCAGGCATATTACAGGGGCACGGTAGTGCACCTATTACTTAGAGTTGAGTCTGCTATTTAATGTTAAACCCCTATTTTTGCAACTTGAGAACTTTGGCGCTGGTTGATGGAATAACACAACATTTGGCATGCACAGTCAGTATGTCAAAGTTTTAAGATGAGAAGTTTCCTGATGGTATCCTGTCCATTTTCTGAGATGTGGAGTGCTAAAAAGGAGAGAAAACAAAATATACTGAACATTGTATATTTTTTTTGTGTTCACCTACAGCCTAGATGGTGTGGAACTTTTTCAGGAAATGTTCAGGGTTGAAGGGGTCTATGCAAAGGCTGTGCCTACGGAAAGTTTCTTGAAAAAATATTAAACAGTTTCAGAGTTAAAGGATTGTGAGTTAACTGACAAGTGCAAACTGTGAAAAAAATATTCAAGGTGCTTATTTTCATAATTTATCTGTCGTAGGAAAAAAAAGAAAGATTTTGTGGGAAAAAAATACCAATCACGTTGAAAAAAAATATTGATTGTGATGGCCACCAATTTATTTTTTCTTTAAAAAAAAACTCACAGACATTTAAAATACACAAAAAGGATATATTAAAACAGCAGCTGAGCCTAGCTAAATGGAAACTGATTAGCTAGAATCTGTGGTTGTTTTTTGACAGTTACTCTTGAAATATCTTTTCTGGGCATCCCAAAATCCAGGGTGAACAACATAGCAAGATAAGCGATTCATATGGGTTCTCTGTACGAAAAAAGCATGCCATTCTTGAATACTGAAGCTGCAGCTGGAGTCATGCTGCTGGCTTCAGTTCAAGCAGTGAGAAGACAATACCCTGCTCTCTCTATCTTTCTCTTTGTCTATCTGTCTGCCTATCTGTATGTCTATCTAGCTGTCCATCTATCTATCTATCTATCTATTTATCTATCTATCTATCTATCTATTCTATGTTAAGCAAATCAGGGTGCTCATCCCTAGTATCGCTTCTATCTTTCCCCACCCCTCCAAGTTACACACTTGTTCTTCCCAATGTTTACATAAATTTCAATTTGTAAGTTTACTGGTGCACCCACCCACACCCACCTCTTTTTGTAACCCCAATTCCCTCCAGATCATCCCCCTATTCCCACTGTGTAGGTGGTGGCAACAGGGTGCACCCCATGCTGCCACCAAACACTAGCCTGACACTGGTATGCCCAGTCCCCAGTGTCAGAATATCACCTGAAATAAAGAAAACCATCCCTGAACTTTTTTCTAAACCTGTAAAAAAAGAAAATGGTCCCTCAAAGATTGCATCCCCACCCACTTTACCCTGAATCCCCACTGAGTGATCACCACATCACACCCCCACCACACACCTCACACACCATCATTTACTGGTGTGTGCCCCATGGCATAAATCCAGTCTCTGATCAATGTCATGTCTTGCTGCTGGAACTGCCAGCTGCAATATGAGAAAATAAGGCGTGTTTGGTATAATGTATTTCAAAGGGAGCATGAACTTTGATTCATAACTTTGTCATTTTTATTTTTGCTTGCACACATGTGCAAGAAACATAGTGTCACCATAAGAGTTTTCGTAGGTGTGCCTCCCCCACTTCCAATGCCCTGCTGCCTTTTGCAAGTGCGGCCGCACCATGCCAATAAATGTCATAGCTGTCTTTGACAGCCACTCAGATGCAGTGGCATACAGCTGAAAGTGAAAAACCACTGCAATCAGTGGTGGTAACATGTAGGCAAATTGCATACTACCATCGGTGGTATGCAAAGTGCCTACAAGTTGGCACTGCACTGAAATAGCTGTCATAGACAGCTCTTCCCCCCCCCGTAACAAGTAGCACACTGGGAGCCCACCCCAGCATGCTCATGCACTCCCCCCACACACATACACACACTGTATGGCTGACGGGGGTGCCCAATCCCCCATCGGCTCTGCTGCACCCTCCCCAAACAGACTTCCAGGTGTCATGCTGGGAGACACCCCAGCATGGCAACAGTCTGTAAGGCTGACGGGGGTGTCCAGTCCCTGTTGGCTCCACTGCACCCCCCAACCGACTTCCAGGGACCATGCTAGGAGCCCACCACAGCATGGCAACAGGCTGTAAGGCCAATGGGGGTGTCCAATCACCCATTGGCTCCACTGCACCCCCAACACACTTCCAGGTGCCACGCTGGGAGCCCACCCCAGTGTGGCAACAGTCCGTAAGGCCAACGGGGGTGCCCAATCCCCTGTCGGCTCCACTGCCCCCAAACAACCTTCCAGCTGCCATGCTAGGATCCCACCCCAGCATGGCAAAAGTCCCATGTCGTCATTAAAAAAAAAAGACCTATAAGAAAAAATGGTCCCTCGCTGACTGTCTTGACCCCTTCCCCAACCCACGCCCACCATCTGAGTGCCCCACCTCCCCACATCCCCACCTCACCCCATACTTACCTCTGGAGTCTGGTGCAATGATCTTCGTGGACTGGGGACACGCCTGCACGCTCAAACTGACCACTAACTGAAGAAATGCCTGTAAGCTGTATAATGGCATAAATAGGGTTTTTAAACTTTGCGCATTATGTCCAGAGTTTGGGATGCCACCATTTTCATCATGGGGTTCTTGGGACCCCACCTCATGAACTCAGTCACTGTCATTTTGTTATTTGGTCCCAAAAGGTGACTTTGAGGTCATTGCATGGAACCACCTTTCAGGACAAATTTACAAAACAGCAGTGTCACAGTTCAAGAGGTAGGCCCCCAAAAACCCTATGTTGAAAATTTGGTGAAAAAATTCCCAAAAATGACTGTTTTACCAGCATGCATTGCACAGCTTTTACACACTGTCATAACTGAGAATTTGTAATATTTTCACTCCAGATTTTCAGGATTGCCATTTTGCCACACCTCCTTATGAACAGTACTGCTGTCATTTTTAACATTTCACTCAAAATGTGTTTTCACACATGTAGCGCACATTGGCATGGTCTGTTTGCGAAATCAATGTTCAGGACACATTGAGAAAAACACAGAGACACTGTTCATGAGAAGAGGTGCTAAAATGGCTATGTTGAAAATTTGATGACAAAAGTCCATAAAAAAACTGTGTTACGTGCGTGCATTGCACAATTTCCATGCACCCTAGTAAGTTTACGAATTTGTAATATTTTCAGTCCAGATTTACAACATTGACATTTTTCAGACCTCCTTATGAACAGTACATCTGTCATTTTTCACACCCTGGCTGAAATGTGTTTTCGCACTTCCAGCACAGAATAGCACGGTTGCTGTGTGAAATTAGTGTTCGGGATAGATTAAGAAAATTACAGTGACACTGTTCATGAGCAAAGGTCCCAAAATGCCTATGTTAAAAATCTGCTGTAAAACATCCTCAAACTAATTTCATTATGGGTGTACATTGAGCAGTTTCTATGCACACTCATGACTTCACCATTTTTTTCATATTTTCACTCCAGATTTTCAACATTGCCATTTTTTACACATCCTCATGAACAGTTCACCTGTCACTTTTCACATCCTGTTCTAAATGTGTTTTTGAACCTGTGGTACCAAATGGCGAAGTCACTGTGCAAAATCATCTTTCGTCTAACAAAGTGATAGTTTCGCTGTTCATGCAGTGGGGTCACAAACAGCCAATGTGGAAATCTTCAAGTAAAAATACCAGGAAATGCCCAGGGCATTAGGGTTTTCTCCCGTAATGCCCTGTAGGGACTGACAGGTGTCAGCGGTGTCACTTGGGATTGTAGACAGTAATGCTTATGCCACTGCACCCAACCATCACCCTCTAGCGAATGACAAGCATTGAGGTGCACCTTGGACCCTTTGTCCCCAGTGGTCATCCCATTCTCCTGTACTGTGCCTATTTCAGCATATTTCCTTATGGAATGAGATGAATGTAAAGCCCAAACACCCCAAGGCACATCTTTTTTTTTTTTTTTACTTACTATTTTTCTGCCCCCTTCTTCGCTGCTCCAGGATCCTTTCTTCAGGGTTTTCCTAGGTTGTGCGAGCTCCTGTAGTTCGGCCCTGGGTACCTCTTATTCCGGGTACCAGCTGCCTACCCCATCCTGCCATGGTTTACCTATGGGCGGGGAGGAGAGAGCCATCCCTTACCCTCTCTCACACCTCAAGACTGTGTCGGGCAGTCAGCTGGCCCCATCTCTAGAACCCAGTTATGGATTTTCTCGGGACAACCGGAACCCATCTACAGGAACCTGGGACAGGGTATTTCCATTTTTCTGGTCCCAGCCCTCAAGGCATCCATATGCTAGGGAAGCCTAGGGACCAAGCACGTCATAACACGGTTGTGCTCCGGCTTCTGACAGGCACCTCCCCACCCTTGTCTGCAAGCTACCTTCACTGCACCTCCACCAGTGGTCACCCAGGTAGCAGTATAGCAGCAAGATTTGCATCCCACCCCACCCAGAGGAGGAGGAGAGCAGCCTTTCAGCGCTCAATCCTCCTCCCCCTGGCCGACCATCCAGCTGCCTGAGTCTGCTTCTGATCCCAGGTCACTGGAGCTGCGAGCGGTAACCCTACCGCTGTGCCAGTGGGCCGGCTCACCCCAAGGCACATCTTGACACTTGCCAGTGTATGAAGGTTAGGGTGAGCTGAAATGTCAGGACCGTCATGGGTGACAACCCAAAGGCACACCTCAATGCCTGTCCATCTCTGCAGGGTGAGGGTCAAATTGGTGTCAGTTCAATACTTCAATGCCATTCCTATACTGCATCTGTCTAACTCCTGCACTTCCACTGCTAATGCCAGCAAGCAAACATTCGGCATTGACAAATGTTTGTTAATATTTTGACTTCAAATTTTCAACATGGTGTTTTTGGGACTCCATCTCATGATCAATGGTGGTAAAAGCATGCACAACTAGCCTGATAGGGGATTTTGCAGTCCCTTTGCGAAATCACCTTTCATGCAGGATTTGAACATTTTCACAACCCTTGTTCATGAGACATGAATGATGTTTTGATGAGGATTTGATCATTTTTACCTACTGAGTTTATAAGGTGGGGTAATACGAAGGTCATGCTGATAATTTTATGTACAAATATAGTAAAATATACAGCTTATGGGTGAACATTCTAGTATTTCAGCATTCACCCATAACTCTGCTAATTTTCAATATTTTGACTTCAGAGTTTCAGTATAGACATTTTTCCACACCAGCCTATAAATGTGATAGGTGTATTTTTTTTTAAATCCTGGATGAGACATGTTTTCGCACTTCAGGTGCAAAATAATGTTATAAGGGGACTCATAAAAAAATTCTTGAAAATTACATATATATATATATATATATATATATTTATGGCAAAAAACTCAGTTTAATGCATCAATTAGGGTTGTTACACAGCAGCAAAAGTGAGGAAATTCAGTGTTAGGGTTGCCTCCCCTTGCACCCCATGCCCACCCTGTCGGGGTGTGCATTGGGGTAGTTGGCCTTAACTCTCACCCCATTCCATGTTTAAATAAGCTGAGGCTGTGCAGTATAGGAGAATGGGGTGAGAGCTAGGCCAGATAATCCCAACTCACACTGCAATGCCTGTTGGTGGGGTTGGGGTGGGCTTGGGATTCATTGGGTGGCAACTCTAACACTGAATTTCCTCACTTTTATCACTGTGGAACAACCCTAACTGATGCATTAAACAGAGTTTTTGTGCCATGAATTTCCCTTCTTTTTGGGAATGTGCACTAGAAATAGTGAAGGGTATGTGGTGGTGGTAGGCCCCTACAATCCCACCATGCTGCCCATGTCTGCGTAATAACTGTAAAAGTAACACTAATGCTAACAGTAATGGTAACAGTGAGTGAAACGCAAATGGTAATGGTAAGTGTAACACCAACAGAAACATGATTGCAAATGCAAGCTCTAACTGTCATGGTAATGCAAATGGAAATGGAAATGCAAGTGGTAATGGAAATGGAATCGCAAATGCAAATGGTAATGGTAACAGTGACACAAATGCAAACGTGAAAGGCAACGGTAATGGTAATGGTAAATGTAACTGCAAATGCTAACTGTCATAGTAAAAGTGTAAATAAAAACTGAAATGGTAACATAAATGACAGCACAAATGCAAACTGTTACGCAAATGGTGAGGGAAATGCAAACGTAAATGCAAACTGTAATGCAAATGGAAATGGTAACAGCAAGCTGATATAAGGCTACAGGTGCAAAAAGTCTGTATCTTACTTCATTTACAAGATAACGTCACAAAGGCGATGTGATCCAACAGTAGCGAAAATCTGTAGCTTGCCTCGTTTCCAAGATAATGGCACAAAGACGATGTGAGGCAATAGTAGCACAAAGTATGTATCTCGCTTCATTTCTGAGATAATGGCACAAAGCTGATCTGAGGTAACAATAACAAAAAGTCTATATGTCGCTTCATTTCTGAAATAAAGTCACAAAGGCGATGTGAGCCAACAGTAGAGAAAAGTCTGTATCTTGCTTCGTTTCCGAGATAACAGCAAAAAGGCGATATGAGCCAACAGTAGCGAAAAGTCTGTATCTCGCTTCATTTCCGAGATAACAGCACAAAGGCTAATGTGAACCAAACCACTGAAAAGCACCTCCCTACCACTAGGGCTACGTACTCTATAAATTTCAAGCCACTAGCACCATTCATAACGCTATGCACAAAATAAGTGCATCATGCAGTATCTCCACAGATTAATTATGTTCCCAACATGTAAACAGTGTAATTCACATCTCCAGGACATCCATTCAACACCATCCAAATGTCATGTAAAAAGACCAAACTGTTCCAGAGATATTCAATTTTTAAGTTTCTGCACCTTTAAGAAGTCTTCCACTACAATACGGCAGAAATCGCTGCCGAAAATGCAGTAAAATGGTGGAACTCACAACAAAAAAATCTCTGACTGTGAAGGGGGGGCAACCTGAATTGCTTATAATTCTGGAACGGAACCAGATTTGTTCACCAAATAAAAACTGGCATACTCCCTGAATCAAGGGCTTTCTATGTGCCAAGTATTAGACCAATCAACCACACAGTGGCTGCACTATGCGTCACGTGAGACAGTGCAGAAAAAAGGCAGAAACAATGTTTTGCACTGTACTACACAAAAACCATATGTACCAGTGAAATATAAATAGGTAAATAAATCGATGCACCATTCCACTCCATATATACCAAATCTTATTCAAATCTCTTCAAACAGTTGCAGAGCAGCACGAGTGTAAGACTTTGCACAAGTGGCGAAAAAAAAATTGAGGTGGGCACCTCATTCTGCACAAAACATATGCAGATGTCAAACGAAAATTGATAAATACACAGAAGTACCATAGTAGACCAAGTATTACAAATGTTAAAGACATGCATGGAAACGCAAGTGTTAACGCAAATGAAAATGGTTACGCTGCAGGTAACATAAACACAAGCGCAAACGTTAACCCAAACACAAATGGTTATGCAAACAATTAACGAAAACTCAAAAAACAGAAATGGTAATGTAAACACAAATGGTAATGGCAACAGTGAGGTAAAAGAAAATATTAATGCTAACGGTAATGCAAATGCAAACACAATCGGTGACGCACACAGTGATGCAAACAGAAATGATAACGCTAACGGTAAGACAAATGCATGCATAAATGTAAATGCAAACACAAATGGTAATGCAAATGGTAACGGAAACGCTAACGGCAATGAAAAAGCAAACAGTAATGAAAACGGTACCAAAAATGCAAATGCTTATGCCAACATAAATGCAAATGGTAATGAACACACAAACGGTAATGTAACTGGAAATGCAAACGGTAACACCAACAATGAAGCCAAAGGAAACAGTAACGCAAACTGAAACGCAAGTGTAAATGCAAATGCAAATGGTAACGCACATGGTGATGCAAAAGTAAAAGCTAAGGAAAACAGCAACGGAAATGCAAATGGTAACTGTAATGCAAACACGAGTGCAAATGCAAACGTAAAGAGTAATGCACACAGTGACATATACAGAAATGCAAACGCAAGTGGTAATGTAAATGCAAGAGGAAAAGCTAATGCTCACAGTACCGCAACGCACATACTTATTTTCTCAAAAAGGTGCATTCAGAAGCATAGTAAATACAAAGAATGTGCGTATAATAATGGCCCTCGGAGCAGAAAATGAGCACTTAGAATACTAAATTGCTTATATCTCAGAAAACGTATGACATAGAAAAAAAATTAAATGTTCATATTATTTATGACTTTTCAGGCTAGTTTTGTATTGGGAGACTAAGCATTTTTATAACAAAAAGTCCGTATCTCAAAACGTTTTCGAGATACGGGACCCGTAAGGTGCGTCAGATGCCATAATATTATCATAGGGAAAAATGGTCAACTTTGGAGTGCTGTAACTTTGCAGTTCTGTAATATTTCGTCACCAAACCATCAAAAGGCACATCTGTTGGATGTTAGCTTTCTTACCTGCAAATTTCAGCCCCAAAGACCAAACTGTTGTTTTGCTGCAGGGTGGCAAACATTTCCTGTTGTTTTGGCCATAGTGCCTCAAAGTACTTTTGCAAATCATGACACTTTTGTAAATAAAATCATGAAAGTGTTGCATATTCGAAAGTACTTTGCAACACTACTGTTTACAAAAATCTAAAAAACATATTTCTGGGGTGTTTAACCCCCCAAAAAGACATGGCTAGCATCCCCAGTGCTCGACTAGGTGAACACAACAAGAATTGTGTCTCTAGAGGGTCCCAAATTTAAACACCAAGCATTTCTCTGACCACCAACTGAAAAATAATGTCTGACTCACGAAAGTAAAAGGGTAATTTGCGACAGTAAAAACTGCATTTGCAACACTTTCGAATATTTTGTTAACTTTTCCCATAGACTATAATGGGGAACAGTTTTTTTGAATAACTTTTGAACTGTTTAATATTTTTTCACAAAATCTTTGAAAGGCACATTAGAGACCATGGCTGCATGTTCTCTGAAGGTTTCGGACTGATCGCACAAACCATGTAACCTGTAGGTGGGAGCAAAGAAACATGCGAAACCCCATAATTTATGCATTATTTGGTGCTCTGTAGCTCCTCAAGTGTACATCTGACCATAATGAAGCTTGACTGGTCCAGAGATCTATGGTACCAGACCCTGCATGCCAAATTTCAGGCACATCTGTCACATGGTTGCAAAGTTATTAAGCTGCAAATTTCAGATTAACCTTAAATGGGGTAGTCAACCCTAACTATAGTAGCACTACCGTGCCACTACAATATATATATATATATATATATATATATATATATATGATATAACAAGAGGTCCCTGCTTCACTAAGAGACTCATAGTTCAGCATCCTTGGGCATCCATGTTTTATCTCCTTCACAAAATCGGCAACCCTAAACATCCTATTTTGTCTGCCTGCTCCTGCCTCATATCTCTGCATTTTTGGACAGCATCAAGAGACCACTCATTGAATCCCCACCCTCCTAAATTAAAGACACTAACCATGATCTCCAATTATTTGACAGGTGAAGATTCAATGGCTTTTATCAGCTCATCTTCACCCTGTACATCAAATCTTTATACACAGTGATCTCCACATTAAAGGCTTGACAGCTTTGCAGCATTTTCTGAATAATTATGATGTCCAGCAGCCACCCACACACACACGCACACTTACCCATCTGGCGGAACTTGTTGTTTAACTAGATGCTTTTTCTTTCAATAACAGTTTTTTCAGCATGTCAGTGGAGTTGCCATGGGTACCAAGATGGGTCCCAGCTTTGTCAATTTGTTTGTGGGTTGGGTGGAGGAACAGTTTTTTCTCTCATTCACAGAGACTCTGCCTGAACTCTACAAATGCTACATAGAGGACTGTGTACAGGCTACCTCCTGCTCCAAAGAGACCCTCCAAATCTTCTTGGACAAGTTTACCACAGCCCATTCTTCCCTTCAGTACACTGTTGAAGTATCCTCCTCTACACTGCCTTTTCTGGATATCAAACTGTCAGTGCAGAACACTGGCCTGAAGACATCAGTTTATTACAAACCCACTGACTCATGGAGTTTCCTCCTCCACAGCTCCTTCCATCCTAAACATGTCAAGAAAGGCCTGCCAGCCATATTTACAGTTTCTTAGACTTCGCAGGTTATGCAGTGAAGATGATTTTGCTGAGCAGGCCTAAATAATGCATTTTTTTTATTAGCAGAGGATACCCTAAAAGTTCAGTGAACAGAGCCCTCTCCCAGGACAGAAACATGCCCTGTAACTTTGGTCCCCGTAGGAAGGATACTGTCATGCAAGAACAATGACAAATTCCACTAATGCTTCCTTTCTATCAGAGTACACCTTCTCTTCACAGGATCATCACCAGTAACTTTCCTAGAAGGTAAAATACCCTGTTTATGTAGACTATCCAATTTTAATTTAAAACTATCAATGGACGTACTTCCTACTGTCTCAAGTGGTAGATCATTCCAAAAAATGGTCATTATGGATGAAAGTCTGACTAGCTCTGAAAAAACCTATGAAACCTATGGAATGGGGTGAGTGTTAGGCACACTCCTCACACCTGTTGCTGCTTGCATGGAGGAGGTTGGGTGTTAGGGTATCACATCATATGGGCAAACCAAACTGAGTGACTCGAAAATGAGTGACTCAGTTTGGGCACCCGTAGGAGTAGTGACGGTGGAAGTATAGCAAAGGGGTTGGGATAAGAAGGGATCAGGGATAGAACAGCGATGGCAAATAACGTGGCTTTGCATGGTGAGGTGGGTTAAATAGATGAGTGCAGCCTGCTGCTGTCTAGCTGATTGCCTGGTGTAGAGGGTGTAGAGGGTGTAGATGCCACCTACAGTACAGATGGTTCAAGGTTCTGGACTGGCTGTAGTGCTCTTTTAAAACTGTGTGGGTGTTATTAATTATCTTTTTTTCCAGTCTGTTGCTCCAGTCGCAGTATCCCCCCTGCTCAGTGTCCGCCCCCCAGCAGAGTTTATTATATTTATATGGGGGTTGCGGAGTTGGGTTCCATGCTGATTTTGAATTCAGCGTCATGTACTCACTCTCGTGCGAGTCATCATAGTATTTTCACTATTATTTATTTTAAAAATATCAGATTTACATACCTTTGAGTCAGGGATTCATTTACAAAGGCACCTCATCGAGATGAGACAAAGACAGTACCAGTAACAGGTCATAAAACAATAGTTCAGAGAGCAGACAGTTATAACAATAATTCACTGGAGATACACGGGTAGCAGCAGTTAAACAGTATACATAGTTTAGGCACACAGGCACCACATCAGGAGAGACCAATACAGTTCTATGATATAAAATAGATAAAAACAACTGACATCAGGAATCACAGATTAGCCCAGAATGTTCACATGAGGGCTACAAGTAGTCAGTGGACCTTATCATGACTGTGGACAGTTGTCTGGGGTGGGGATTATGTACAGTTGCAGCAGTTGGAGCCAAGCAGGTGGCCTCTGAGGGCAGCCTTGAAAGGACCTAGCTTAGTGGAGTCAGCTATGTTGGCTGGGAGGGAGTTGAACCAGGTGTGCCCTCTATAGCCAAATAATCTCTGAGCTAGAGACGTCCTGGCCCTAGGGGTCAAAAGTGAGGTCTTGACAGTGCTGCAGGTGGATACCAAGAGGGAGGCCTGGTGGAGGAAGGCAGAAACTCTGGTGGGGGGGGGGGAACCTGAGCAAAGTATTTTTGACTAGGAGGCAGGTTTGGAAGTGGAGTCTTTTCTTGAGATTGAGCAAATTGGTGGTGGAATACAGCAGACAGGTATGAATGTGCCTCAGGGCTCCAGATAAGAGCCTGCAGGCCTTAATAATAGATTGCTGGATTTTAGCAAGGGCAGTATTGTCGTCAGCAGCATAGATGGGCAGATCATAGTCTACTAGAGACAGGACAGAGGAGGTGATGGTTAACCTGACAGCCTCAGGGGGGGAGGCAATCTCTGTGGCAGTATATGAGCCCAATCCTGACATTCGTGGCAGCAGATAGGGTGCTGATGTGGGAGTGGAAAGTAAGGGCCGAGTCAAGTGTGATACCCAGGTACTTATAGGAGGAAACCTGCTCAATGGGGTGCAGTGTGCTAGGTAGTGTTACAAGAGGGGCTTCACTGGCTTTGCTTTGGCAATGTGAGAAGAGCATAGCCTTGGTCCTTTTTAGGTTCAGGACCAGTCTATGGGCAGTGAACCAATGCTCAACTTGATGGAAAGAATGCTGGAGGGTGGTCTGTAGACTGGTGGGGTTGGGATATGAGGCGAAAAGCACTGCATCATCCACATAGAGGAGAATTCTACTAGAACAGGCAAAGGGGAGAGTGTTAAGATAGAGGCTGTGGAGGAGGGGGCCCAGGATAGAGACCTAGGGGACACCAGCATGGATAGGATGGGTGTCAGATAAAGTGCCATTGATTTTTACACACTGTCCTTTGGCAGAGAGGTAGCTGGTGAACCATGTAAGGGGACCAGGGGAAAAGCCAAGGCATCTGAGAGAGTCAAGCAGGAGGGGATGTCAGACCATGTCAAAATCCTTGGACAGGTCGATGAACACGGCCCCGGCGGGGTTGCCTGCATCAAGCGCAGAATGCAGGAAGTTAAAGAATTCAAGTATGGCAGTAGTGGTGCTATGACCAGCATAAAAGCCAAGCTGCTCTGGGCACAGAATATTATGCTTGGCCAGGAACTCCATGAGTTGATTCGCTACTGCTTTTCCCAGAGCCTTATAGAGTGGGGGGAGGATGGAGATTGGTTGGTAGTTACCGGGAAGGGACTGAACCCCACTTTTAAGAATGGGTGTGATGATGGCAGTTTTCCAGTCACTGGGAAACTGACTTAGGCACAGAAAGTGGCTTAGTAGATCAGTAAGGGGGACCAGGATAACATCCAGGACCAGGCGTAGGAGTCTAACATCCGAGGGGTCAGGGCTGGGGCTATTACTATTGATGGCTTTTAGGAGATAGGGTCTGGCTTCAAGTGGGGAGATGGTGGGAAGGTAGAATGGTGTGTGAGGGAGGGACGGTGGGCTGCTGAGAGACTGGGACAGGGTCAAAAAAATTGTTGGGCATAATGGAGCTAAGGTCCGAGAAGGTGGAGTTTAGGCAGTCTGCAATGCCAAGGGGGTCGGAACAGACAGTGCCATTAGCGGAGAGTTGGGAGGAAGGGGGGAGCACGATTTCCCATTCAGCTCTTTAACATTGTTCCAAATGTTTCTGGCAGACCCCCATGAGGAGACAAGGGTGAACCGGTAATACTGAGCTTTTGCCTGCCAGATGGCTCAGGTACACTTATTGCACTCTGTGTTATATGCTTGCCTGTCAGCCAGCTTGCCAGATTCCACAGCGATGTGCCATAGGTTGTCCCTCATTTTAAGTTTCAGGAGGAGGAAGGGGTGACCCAAGGCACATTTAGTTTTTTGGTGCACGTTCTAGTGAAGGGGGCAAAGAGGTGGCAGGCTTTACTAAAGGAGTGCATAAAGAAGTTGAGGGCCTTGTCTATGGATGGTGCATGGCTGATGGGGGACCAGTCCAGTTTGGCAAGGTACAGTTTAAGGTTACAAAGGCCACCAGGGAGGAGACACTGGTGCTGGATGGTTCTCAGGGCTGACTTACTGTTGGTAGAGGACCAGGAGAATAAGACTGGGGAGTGGTCACTGAGTGAATTAGGTAGGATGTTGATATCCAGGACTTTCTGGGGGTGGTTGATAATAATGATATCCAGGAGGGTGCTAGTACCGGTAGAGGGGTTGTGCCTAGTGGGGTGGGAGACTAGCTGGGTCATGTTGAGGGTGGCAAAAGAGTCTCTGGTTTGAGAAGCAGAATCTTAGAGCCAATTGATGTTAAGATCTCCAGTAATTATCTACCCTTCTTTGGGTGGTAGGCCTGAAAGGTAATCAGTAAGTGACTGGACGGCAGGGTCTTGTTTTCTAGGGGGAATATAGGCAACAGTGAAAAAGAGCGGGCCCTTAGCAGCATTGGGGGAGATTTTTAGCATAAGGGCTTGTTCCCACTGTCAAGTTTGGGAGGTGGCAGCACATGTCGAAGAAGGGTGTCACGCATGTAAGCAGCATAACCCCACCCCCCGCTTGCCCACCTAGTCTTCCCTGAAGAGGGTATACCCTGGGAGGGACACAAAGGAATCAGGGGTGGATTTGGATAACCAGGTTTCCATGAGGACGATAATGTCTGGCTGGTGCTGAGTAACCCAGCACTGGAATGCCACAGCCTTTCTGAGGAGGCTGCAAATATTTAAGGAGGTGATGTGGAGACCTTGAGACAGGGCAGGCTTGTTTAGATTGGTGAGCATAGGGAATGGGTTAGAGCAGGAGTTCTAACACTTTGTCATAGTGAGCCTCCCCCAAGCCCTGGAAAAGATTTTGAGCCTCCCCTGATATAGAAATAATTTTGGGCCTCCCCATAGTTAGAACAACTATCATACTTTGCACATTACAGGAAGAATACAGTGAAGTGCATGTGAGTAGTTGAGTTTATCCTCATTTTATTGAACTTATTATTCTCCGTCTCTATGACCCCCAGGTCAGCCTACTCGCTCCACACTTCTGACTTTTGGACTCTTATTTACCCCTCATTGCAATACCTCCATGAGTCAGATTGCTTTCTTTGTCAGTTTTACCCTGCTCTTAAACACCTTCTCGGGGACCATTTTGCTCCCTCCTGCTCTTGGTCCTAGTAGCTCTCTGCTTAGCCTTTGTATTTGTGCTTTTCTGCGGCCAGTATAATGGGTGGGCTGTTACCTTGCTCCTATTCATTTGCATTATTTTGAATTTTGTTTTGCACAGTTTCCAAGAATTGTATTTTCCCCATCTCATACCAGGAAACAAGTGTTTGTTGAACGTGTCTTTCCTGGTAACCATTTTGTACGTAAATTCGTATGCCATTATTCACTTTCACTTCACTGCATGCTTTCATATGAAGCATCCAAAACTTGACGTTAAAATACAGTACATTTTAAGGCTTGCTTGAGCCTCCCCTGGAACAGGTTGGGGCCTCCCCTGGGAGGCTGGCCTCACCATTTAAGAAACCCTGGGTTAGAGTGAACGTTTCCAGACAATAGCAGTATGAGGGTGATTATTTGGACTAGGGATGATAGTGACTGAAGCACTGCACAGGGCGTCTGGACAGGGGACCAGACACCAGCTTGCAGGGGATGGATAAGGTATGGAGGGTGGGAATGGCAAAGAAAAGCAGGGTCCTGGGTGGGTGAGGGAAGGAGGCAGCAGCAGAGGCATTGGTAGGAGGGGGTGTGGGGGGTGTCAAGCTTGAGGGGAGCCAGGGAGAGGTGGCACAGATAAGTGGGGGGAGTACTGTGTTTGGTGGATGTATGCCCTAGTTATGGAGGGGCTTGTATTAGGAGAATTAAGATGACCATAGATAGTAGGGGGTGTGAGTACCCAGTGCACATGGTGCATTGATGAGGATAGGAGTTGCGTCATGCTGGACTTGAGTGTGACTGCCACTATGGAATAGTAGTAGGGCCCCGGACTTTGGAAAGAAAGGTACCAGGTTTAAATCACGGTATGGGAGGGGCAGAAACAAGCCTGAAAGAGAGGACCCGGGGGGTGAGTGGAGGCCTGGGCATGGTGTTGTCTGAGGGTAGAATGGAGGGTACAATAGTGACTCATAGTGGTCAGCAGAGGAGGGGGGACTGGGAGCAGCCATGGCAGGAGGGAGGGACACTTGAGCAGGGGAGATGGAGGGGGGAGGTTATCTAGCAGGGAGATGTAGTAACTTAGGCAGTAGAGATGAGGTACAAGACAGAGTGCCTATAGGGAGGTAGAGATCAGAGATGGGAATGAGCAGCAGGTACAGGTAGGAAATGAGAGGACAGGTGTGAACCCTCTGGTGGGTGTCAAGTATAAGCTGCAAATGGAGAAGTGGGGACTTAGAAAAGGAACAGGCAGGAAGTCACATGAGAGGGGAGGGTCTGTAACTTGAGGGTCAGGTGGGTGGGGCAGTAGATGTAAAGTATCAACAGGCTAACACCCCCAACATACAGGCTGGAAGGGAGGCAGCATTACCTCTTGAGCCCTCAGAAATGAGGCCTGCCCCTGGGAGAGTGATGCAGTGTCTGGCTTGCTGGCAGCTGGGGAGGGGTGACTCTCTGAAGAATATAAGGGGAACAGAGAACAAAGGACTATCATTAGTATGCAGTGGGAATCTGTTTGCCTAAAAATCCCTACTGTGCATGCGCAGGCTGTTGTGCTCTATCCTGATAGTGGGATCATACTACACATGCGCGAACCCACAGACCAAGATGGCGAGGAGGCCAGAAACAGCGAGCAAACAGGTAGGAACACCGAAATACAGAGCTAATACAGTCAATCATTCCCAAGACACAGTAACAGAATAATCAGGGCACTTGGCAGTAACATGCAACAGGAATCCCGTAGTACCAACAGCTACCACAGTAAACAGCGGTCCTTAAAGTACCCCCTGAGAAACCCACAAAAGCAGCAGAGAAAATGCTCAACTTGGCAGTCCAAATACAACCAATACATGTGCAGGGGCATTAAAACAGTGTCAGGATCCAAACACCCCCAACAAACAGGTAGGAAGGGAGGCAGCATTACCCTTGAGCCCTCAGAGATGAATCCTGCCCCTGGGAGAGCGATGCAGTGTCTGGCTTGCTGGCTACGGGGCGGGGGGGGATCTCTCTGGGGCCTCTTGAGCCCTTGGAGATGAGTTCTGCCCCTGGGAGTGTGATGCAGTGTCTGGCTTGCTAAGGTGTTAAGGTTGAAAACTCTAACAGCACATTTCCAAACGTTTGTTGCTGGAACCCTAACTGATGCATTAATGAAGTTTTTGCCAAAATATAAATATATATTGGGGCACAATAGCACATCTATAGTTAGAGTTGAGTAGCCTGTTTAATCTTAAACCTCAAATTTGCACATTGATATATTTGGTTCTCTTTGAGGAATGAGCTGAAATTTGATATGTGTTGTCTAGGGGGCAAATTCTTGATGTGTGGAAATTTTTGTGATGATAGCTTTTGTGGTTTCTAAGTTCTACATGTGTCATTTTTAGAAAACAAACAATTATTTTCCTATACTTGACATTGCTTTTTTTGCTCAAGCCTACAGCCAACATGGAAAGGACGTTTTGCCCCAAACTTGCAGGGGACATGTGTAATGTCCTGCGGCAGTGCCTTTGAGAGGTACTCTATGTTAAAAAATATCAAAGGGTTCCAAAGGTATATGGCTTTAATTTTTAGTGTTTTCTGACTTTGCGCATGTGCAGTAGGATTTCTGAGATAACGTGTTGTGGCAAAAGTAAAATTTTGATGCCACAAATGCGTGGGTTGCTTTCATGCCACTTGTTTGTCATGGCACTAAACAGTATTTTTATGCCATGCTAACCATCATCTTATTGATATTTTCCACAAACTATCAAACGTGGAAAATACATACAAATGCTGTGATTTTTAAAAAACAAACATCAGAACCTAGCTAAATGAGAAAACCCATTTAGATAGATTCTGATGTTCCTTTATTTACATTAGGGCCATAAATGTGTTTTCTGCGCACTTCAAATCCTGGGTGCTCAGCTTAGTGAAAGGAGTGCTTCCCCCGCATTCTCTGTATGAGAACACAGGGAATTTATTGACTTCTGCAGCCAGAGCTGAAGTCATGCTGCCAGCTGCAATGTTAGCCATGAGCCACCCTTTAGTCTGGTGTCTAGTTGCACCCCCCACCTGCCAGTCACTGTCCACATAAACAAAAAACTTTATTCCCTGGTATCTAGTGACACCCCCACTCTCCGATTGCCATCCCATAATTCTTATTACAGTCCCTCATGTCTAGTGGCACCCCCCAACTGCAACCACTGTCCACCTTATTTTAGTAGTGTTACTCCCCCTCCCCAGCAGTGTGGGACACTAGGGAGCCCACCCACAGTGTCCTGAAATATTTCTTTGTTGTTACCCTGTAAAAAAGAAAACAGTCCACTGACATCTTTTATTTTTTAACTGAAAAAAAGAAAACGGTCCCTCATTGTTCCCTCCTTTCCCTTCCCCCTACCGAACCCTCCAACTGAGCACCCACCACCCCACTCTCCTTTTACCCTATATTTACCACCTGAGGTTGAACAGTGTAATCCTCTGTGGACAGAGACATGTCTGCACTCTTCAATGCTGAACCATGAACCGAGGAATTAAGGTAAGTGCCATATACTGTATTTCAATGGTGTTTTAAACCTATTGTCATAACTTTGCCACTTTTGGGAATTTTTTCACCAAATTTTCAACATGGCATTTTTGGGTCCCTACGTCATGAACAATGCAACTGTCATTTGGTTAGTTAGGCCCGGAAGGTGATTTTGTGGTCACTGCACAAAATCGCCTTTCAGGATTGAATAATGAAATTTCACCACCAGTGTTCATCAGGTGTGTTCCCAAAAAGGTCATGTTGAAATTTTTGGGAAAATTTCCTAAAAATGGCTGTTAATGCAGGTTCATTGAAAACTTTCTATGCACGTGCATAACTTTGCTAATTTTCATTAGTTTGACTCTAAATTTTCAACACAGCCATTTTTTTCACACCACCTTATGAACATTACAGCTGTCATTTTTCATATCCAGTCAGAAATGTATTTTTCCAGCTGTGGCATGGACTGGCATTTTGGCATGGATTTATCATTTTTACTATGGGGTTTATGAGGTGAGGTCAAAAGAAGACTGTTGAAAATTTGGGGTCAAAGTATGAAAAAATTCCAAAGGTATCACCGTTCATTGCAATTTTATTTATGTTTTATTTTTATTTATTGTGAACTCGGAATTACAACTCTTTGAGCCAAGAGCTCATTTACAAAGGATCCTCATCAACACTTATGGAGATGCATTTTATTGTAACAGCATAATTACAGCAGGCAAATTGACACTGGGGTTGTACTGCTAACACAGAGTTTACATAGGAAGTGGTAGCAAATGCATTTATGGTTTACACAAGTCAAGACATGAATGAAGCAGTTGGTAGCACTGTCAATTTCCCAGTGGAGGTACACAATGTGCAGCCATCTGAGAGAAGTTAAGTGCAGAGAGATAAGTTAGGGTTTGGCAAGCGCAGGTAGGTGGGGGGAGTGGGAGGGGAAGAGGAAGAGGTCAGGAAAATGGGCTAGAGGTAGTGTGGGTGTACTGGACAAAGGGCAGGTGGAGGGGAGGAGTAGGGGAAGAGGAAGTAGACAGGTGACCGGGCAGGAGGTAGTGTGGGTGAACTGGACAGAGGCAGATGGGGGAGGTAGTGAGGGGGTACTGAACAAAGGACAAGTGGGGGGAGTTGGTAGGGAGGGGGAGAAGGGGATGGGGAAGGGGAGTAAGTGCAACCCAGCCAGAGCAAGTGGGCAATTGAGTGGAGGCCCAGATGCTGGGATTATGTTTGACACAAGCAGCGGACTGGAGGAGAGATGGACTTAGGTAATTCAGATTTGAAGTGCCCTAGGCATTGAAGGCTGGTGATTGTGTTTGGAAGCTTTTTTAGCCAGGTGGGAGTCCATACATGAAGGCACATCTCCCCTGGGCTGATTTCCTGAGGGGAACAGCTAAGGCATGCCAGGAGAGGCTTCTTGTAGCATGCTCACCTGGGGCAGGTCTGCATAACACCTGCAGGGAGAAGGGTTCCAGTCCCAGTAGGGCCTTCTTTCCTAGTAAGCAGGTCTGGAGCTCTCTTCTATCCCAGAAGGGGAGCCACTTTGTCGTTATGTAGATCTCGCAGGTGTATGTGATGCAGTCTACAGTCAGGAAAAATATGCATGCTTTATTAAGGGTAAGGTTGACTTTGTGTAGACTAATGTACGTGGTAGCACCATAAACCACATTTCCATAGTCCAGGATAGGCAGGATTGTGCCATTGACTGCCTGGAGCCCGGCTTCAGGGGTGAGACAGAAGCGGAGTCTGTAGAGTGTCCCCAACTTACTGTTTGTAGCCTTAATGATATTACTTAAGTGTTCTTCAAAAAAAAAAGGGACTCATTGATTGTGACCCCTAGGTACCGGAAAAAGTGAACCTCTTTGAGGGTGGAGTCTGTATTGAGTGCTATTTTAAACAGTGTGGTGGATTTCCTCTTCTGGCAACTGGTAAAGGCCATTGTCTTAGTCTTTTTACTATTGAGTACTAGGAGGCTGCTGTTAAACCATTCCTATAGCAGGTCGAAGTTGCACTGTAGGTTCCTGGTCAGCATGTCTTGGCAGGAGCCTCTAAGGAATAGCACCATGTCATCTGCATAGAGCAGGACTTTGACAGAGGTGCACCCATCTGGGAGATCATTTATGAAGAGGCTAAATAGAAGGGTGCCCAGTCTTGACCCGTGTGGGACCCCGATCTTGACTTTTCTGGTCTCTGAGATGGTACCATTAATCTTTACCTTCTGTGAGCACTCAGACAGGTAGCTGGAGAACCATCCAACCGTGTAAGAGGACAACCCAATGCAAGTTAACCTGTGGAGCAGCAGCTTGTGATCCACAAGGTCAAATGCAATGGATAGGTCAATATAGATTGCTCCAGCTAGTTGTCCCTTTTCTAGTGCCTTCTGGACATAGCCTGTGAATTCAGTGAGGGCCATGTTGGTACTGTGCCACTTTTGGAACCCATGTTGTTGCAGGCTGAGGAGGTTGTATTTGTGTAGGTGGGCAGAGTGTTGGTCTATAATTATTTTTTCCAGTGCTTTGGAGAGACGAGACAGGATGGAGATGGGCCTATAATTGGACACGTAAGCAATAATACCCGACAGGGTGGGCATTATTGGGAAATACCGGACCGCCCAGGGGCATGATGAGGCCCGACGCCGCAGGCGGAGGGCCTTATAGCCCCTGGAAGGTCCGGTATTTCCCAATAATGCCCACCCTGGAAGGTATTATTGCGCTTAGGAAATGGCTTCACTGTATTTAAAAAAATAGCCACACAAAGAAATGATTGTTTTTAAAATGTTAACTTTTATTTTGTGTCAATAAATACTAAGAGAGGAAAAGTAGTGCAGAAGAAAATTGCCAATGGAATTGTGTTTTTTAAAACTTTTTAATAATAAAACTTTTCAAACGTTTTGAACATTTAAACTTTTACAAAGAATTGCAGCTGTTTTGGGATATTTATTTTTTATTTTCAATAAAATTAACTGGTACTGAGAAGGTGCAGTTCATTAGATTGAAGGAGCTCTGTACTGTTGTAATTCCAGTAGATGGCGTTGCTTACTTTGCTTTGCTGGTGCTTGCTTGATTGCTTGTACTGCTGGTTGGAGGTTTTCCGGAGAGAAGGGCGCTCCAATTTTTTCTGTCTTCTTCCTTTGGTCTCCAGTATGATTTGAGGCTTTGCTCACATCTGTGACCAGTAACGGTCATAATTTCGTGCGACTGTAGACCTGCGTTTGACAGGATTTGCACAGCAGAGCTACGAATACTGTGGTTAGTGTATACATGGCTAAGATTTGCTGCTTTACTTATTTTTTTCATCATGTCGCCGAGGTAGTTTTTCCCTAGCGGTTCCTGCGTGTACCAGGTTGTCTGCGTGTTGAGGAACTCTTGTGGAGCTCGTCTCGGGTGGAGGTACAGTGCTTTGGGGTTGGGAGGAAGTTTGCTGATGTATTTTTTAAATGCTGCGACTGGGCAGTCGGGGTTGTCAGGAATTGCATACATGCAGCCTCTTTGGAATTCTTTGTTGGTTTCTAGTGGGTCTTTGTGGTTTTTGCTGTCAGGGTTGTAAGCCAGGTTAACGAACTCTTGATCATGATGGTCTTTCTGCAGTTCAGAGGAGGAGGGGGTGAGCTCTCGCAGGCCTTCTCTACCGCGCCGGGCTGGGTGTAATTGAATTTCAAACCAAACACGGTTCAGCAAGCCCGGCTCAGTGTCTACGGAGAGTGCTGTTGATTTCCTGAGTTTTGCCAGATCTGTGTCGGAGATCGGTGGGTGGTGTGCAGAGTGATCCTTTTTTTCTTTTCTGTATTGTTTCAGGATGCTTTTGAAGATGTTGTTGCTCATTTTAAATTGAGGGTCTGTGATGAGGTTTATGTTTTGGCATATTGCTGAGCTGTTTAGGTGCCTGTTAAGCCCTGCTCAGAACTGCAGTAGTAGCTACCGAAGTACTGTTCCGCCGGTTGTTTTTCTGACTTCAGCATAGAATTTACTGAAGGTCTCATTTAGGATACTGGGGCTATCTGTTTCCCAATTTATTTTAATGCCACTTTCTTTAGCCCAGTCATGAATCACTGACAGTGCCCAGGTTGTGGTTTTGCGAGTATTGATTTCTTCCTGGTTTTCTTCGATCTCTGTCAGCTGAGTGGTAGTGACTGAGACGTGACGTTTTGTGGTGCTGACATTTTGGTTTTTTCCACAGCTTTTCATCCATTAGTGACTCGTCTCCCTCAGATGATTCCTTGAACAACTGCTCAAGATCTTCCTGTGCCATCATATTGGAGTTTACGTGAGGTATGTTGTTAGTTGGAGCTGTCATTTGCTTTGCTAGCTTTGGTCTTGTCAGTCGAGTTGGAAACCCGCGCTTCGCGGTGATTACAGTGTCTTAATTGAAGAATGCTTTGTTCGTGTCATTGATTTGATTGGGTGATGTGGCACCTCTGTTGTCATGCTGTGGGACTTGATTTTTACTGGGCATTATGTAAAAATAATTGCCCAGGTTTGGTGCCACATCAACCAATCAGATTGGTGGATTTTTTTAAGCCATTTTCTAAAACAGAATCATCCCCTCCTTTTAGAACTGGAGTGACCAGGGCAGTTTTCCAGGTTGATAGGAAGGCTGACATCCAAAGTGACATATTAAAAAAGCTTAGTGATAGGTATGACCACTTCAGGGATGGTGACTGAGATAAGTTTCATATCAATCCCATCCCCACCTATCCTTATTTTACCCAGCAATCTTGCAAGGTATTTAGCAGTGTTCTTGGTGAAGAATGGTGAATTTCCTTGGTGAATTTCATTATGACCACTCATAATTTTGGAAATTTTAAATATTTTGACCCCAGATTTTCAACATAGCCTTCTTATTACCCCACCTCATGCATGTCACCGCTGTTATGTTTTTTAAATCCTGCCCAAAATTTATTTTTACACATGTAGTGCGGAATGGTGTTGCAGTTACACAGACTTATGTTCTTGCAGAGATTTGAAAATGTTCTGTACTGGCAACATGAGGTAGGATAATATGATGGCTATGCTGACAATTTGGCCAGTGTTGCCCTATAAATGGAAACACAGGGCCCAGAGGACCCTGTGTTTCCACAGCTACATACATACATACATACATATATGCATCTACAGAGGGATGGGAGCACAGGGCTAGGAGGGTCCTGTGCTCCCACAGGCAAATAAGGATACATTTACACTATCTCAGAAAGTAAGGAAATAAATTAGTAAAAACTTTTAATGCTCTAGTTAGGGATAAAGCCATAAAAGTAGGGTAATGTGGCATTAGGGATTTCAAAGTTAACACCCCACATCCACCTTGCACACACCAACAGGCATCGGGGGTGTGCCTTATGGTCATCAGCCCTAACATTCACCCGATTCTCCTATACTGTACCTATCTCAGTTTATTTACTTATTGAATGGGGTGATCATTAGGGCTTACGACCCCAAGGCACACCCCTGACAACTGTTGGTGTGTGAAGGGTAGGTGTGGGGAGTTAGCTTTGAAAACCCTAATACCACATTTCCTTACTTTTGTGACTTTATTCCTAACTAGGGCATTAACAATTTTTTTTTACAATTTAAATATATTTAAAAATTGGCAAAAATTAATTCTGAAACCTGATTGGCTGAGACAGGCTCCAAGTTGGCATACCTTTTCTTCCATTCCCTCTGCAATGTTGCTAATAAAGACATTGAAGAGGACCAGTCCCAGTATTAACCCCTGTGACACCCCACTGATTATGTTTTCTTCCTCTGAGTGAATTCCATTTACCACCACCCTCTGAGTTCTATTACTTAGCCAACTTAGTACCCATTTTATTATCTTTGAACCCATTACCATACTGCTTAGCTTGCATTTATTTTTAACATTTTTGTAGTTTTTTCCCCAGTTTGAGCCCCTCCCCATTCTCTGGCACATTCCGAGACCTCCTGAGTTGCCACCTCCTCCCACCTGTGCTCTCACTGGACCTCCACCCAGTGGTAGCGGAACTATGGGTGGGGTGATGAAATTCCCCTGGAGAGGAGATCAGCTATTAGGCTACTCGATTCTGATCCTATCTCCCCCCCACTTCAGCACTCCAATGCTCTGAGGTCATTTCCAATCCTGGGTTGCCAGCACAGCACAAGGTAAGGCATAGTGCCTCAACCCTCTACACCACCAGGCTGGCTTGACTAGTTTGTTTACCAGTCTTCTGTGTGGAATGGTGTCAAAGAGACAGCCTGCTGAGGCTGAGAGACAGAGCGAGAGAGAGAGAAAGCAGCCATAGCTTCCTTAAATCAAAGAGGTTATTTTCTAGACTACACTGAATTGAATTATTGCTTTTTAAACCTGTAAGTAACTAGTATAGATTCTGTTTTTGGGGTTCATTTTCTTAGTTTAACTTTAACTTGCCAGGGAGAAACTGTAGCTGGGAGATATTTGCAGTCATGTGTGACTAGACCTGTTACATAACCTCTGTCAAATAGGTGTCTGAAAGGAAGGAAGGCACTCCCCGGGGTGAAGGGTTAGAGTTGTAGTTGATTGTTTTTGGAGGGCATAGGTTTACTACCACCCACTCTGCCCCTCACCCCACCTGCTCCAAGTGCATAACTTCCTTTACAGCAGGGGTTCTGAAATCACTTCCCCCAAACTGCTAACAACACACACCTGTTCATATCCTTAAATACACAACACACTGAATAGCAGGTAGAGACACTCACAAGCTTGCACACACTAAAACAAGAAGAAAAAGGAAAAACATCTGTAACAGGAATGGACACAGACATGTGGGGAGTGGTGCAATGCACTGGCTGTGGAGCAGCAGTCTTCTGGGAGACATTCTGGAGATTGCATTGCTGCCCTATTTGTGGGCATTGCTCTGGTCTCAGCGAGGAGGTTGTTCATATCCATGCTGACCTGGTAAGGATTTGGAAAACCTGGCCCCCACCCAGGGACCACCCATGCCACCTCCACTACCTCAGAAATTGCCAAGAAAGAGGAGTGGTTGGACCACAGTGGGATCAGGGAGGGTGAGGTTGGTGGAACAGAGGTGCATCCCTTCAGTTGTGCCTCTCCACAATTCATTCACAAATCTGGTGGAGGATGGTTCCTTTATGGAGGCACCCACAGTGGAGACCAAGGAGGATGCTGGGAAACTCCACAATGAAGACCCACAGGAGAGTGGCACAGGACCACACAGGGGAAGGAAACAACTCCTGGTGGGGAACTCAATTGTTAGCAGGCTAGAACTGGTGGAGGGAAGGATGGGGAAAGGGACGTAAGGTGCCTGCCAAGCACCATGGCTTGGAGGGACAGGAAACTAATCCTTAGGATCGTGGGAGCAGCTGCAAAAAGGAGTGAGCTGGATGTCATGATCCACCTAGGGACCAATGACCTGGCTGAGAATGGGATCAGAGCAGTGCAACAAGAGTTTGTGGAGTTGGGAAGGGGCCTTAGACAAGTAGCACACATGGTAACTTTCTCAGAAGTGCTACCTGTCTATGGCATCGATGAGGGTAGGGTACTCCACACCATGGGATTCAATGACTGGTTGAAAAACTGGTGCAGAGCTCAGGAATTTGGCTTCATTGATGACTGGGGCTCCAGCTGGAGGAATACAGACTTATACAGGCATGATGGTCTGCATCTATCCAGGGGGGGAACCAGGATCCTAGGTGATTGGTTTAAATGCTTCATTGGCAAAAATTTAAACTAGCCGTTGGGGGGCAGGCATTGAAAAAGAGAAGGGAAATCCTAGCCCCCATAAAAAATCAGGGTGGTTAGTGAGGTAAACACTAAGATAGAGCAGTTGATAGGGAGAAGGGCAGGGGTAAAGGGAGAAAAAGACAAAGGCAGTAAGGACAGGGATGGGGCAAAAAGAAATAAAGCCATAAAAAAATGGAGGGTAATGAGTACCAATGCCTGTAGTCTAGGTAAAAAGCTCTCCGAAATGGTGGCCTTGATGGAAGAAGGATGCCTGGATATTGTGGCAGTCACAGAAACATGGTACACAGAGAACCATGACTGGGATATCAACATACCAGGATACACAATCTACAGGAGGACAGGAAGAGAAGAAGTGGAGGAGGAGTAGCTCTCTATGTAAGGGAAGGGAAGGGATCAAAGCAACAGAACAAAAGGGTTAACAGGGAGGACAGGAGGCACTGTGGGTCACCCTGGAGACTGGAAATGGCACCACAATCCATACAGGGGTTGTATACAGACCCCCATCTCAGGGGGAGGAAATAGACAAGGAAATGATAGAAGGCATCTTTGGGATGGCAGAGAAAGGAGAGATATTGCTGACTGGGGACCTGAATATGCCAGATGTTAACTTTAGCACCTTTAAGGCAGCCACATCCAAGAGTATGACTATTCTCAATGCCCTACAGGGGGCATGCCTCAGACAGCTAGTTTTGGAACCCACTCAGGAGGCAGCAATCTTAGACCTGGTACTCTCAAATGAGGATGGAGAGAGGATCTCCGATCTTGAAGTGGGTAGCCACCTGGGAACAAGCGACCACCAAACAGTGTGGTTCATGATAAACTTAGCTGTAGAGTCAAGCCATCCTAAAGTGAAGGTACTGACTTCAGGAGGGCTGATTTTGTCAAAATGGAAGAGTGCCTCAGAAAAGCACTAGCAAACAGGTAAGAAGGTGGGGTGGAGCAACAATGAGAAAACATCAAAACCGCCATCACAGAGGCAACACGCCTTTGTGTGAAGTAAGTAAACAAATCAAAATCAAAGAAAAAACTACTATGGTTCTCAAAAGAAGTGCCGGGGAAGGTAAGGGAGAAAAAGGTAGCATTCAGGAAGTATAAGGAAACACAGAAGGAGCAGGACAGAGAACTGTACCAGTTAAAGCAGAAGGAAGCAGGAAAGACATTCAGAATAGCAAAGGCCCAAACCGAGGAAAAGATAGCCAACTCGGTTAAGAAGCTGGTTAAAACCTTTAATAGGTACCTTATGGAGCAAAGAAATACTAAGGCAGGGATACTGAGGCTGAATAAAGAGGTAGGTGGTTGGGCCAAGAGCGATAATGAAAAAGCAGGGATACTGAATGAATACTTCTGCTTAGTATTCACAACGGAAAAGCAGGGGGAGATATCTAATCCAGTCAATAGAAGCACGCTGGATAGGGGGGTTGATATTAGTCCTTTTATAGAAGAAAGGGTTCTGAAAGAACTCTTAAAACTGAAGGTGGATAAAGCAATGGGGCCTGATGAGATTCACCACAGAATTCTAAAAGAACTAAGGGGAGAACTAGTAACACCACTGACTACCCTTTTTAATAAATCATGGGAGGATGGTGTGGTACCTGAGGACTGGAGGAGGGAGGATGTGATTCCCCTTCACAAAAGTGGGAGCAAGACAGAGGCAGCAAACTACGGACCTGTCAGTTTGTCCTCAGTGGTAAGGAAAATAATGGAATCACTTCTGAATGAAAGAATTGTTGAGTACCTAGAGGCCAGTGGGGCACAGGACCCAAGGCAGCATGGATTCACAGTGGGAAGGTCATGTCAGACAAATCTAATTGATTTTGTTGACTGGGTGTCCAAAGTAGTAGATATAATAAACAAATGAGTCAGCCTGGGAGTGGATCCCAGGGTGGTAGCCTGGTTAAAACACTGGCTGGACAACAGGACACAGCAGGTAATAGTAAATGGAGCCCACAGTGAAGAAAGGGTGGTTACTAGTGGGGTACCACAGGGTTCAGTAGTGGGGCCGGTCCTTGTTAATGTCTTTATAAATGGCATTGCAGAGGGACTGGAAAGAAAAGTATGTCTCTTTGTAGATGACACAAAGATCTGCAACAGGGTTGATACACAAAGTGGGGTGGAAAGGAAGAAAAGAGACTTGGCAAGTTTAGAGGAATGGTCAAATGTATGGCAGCTTAGATGCAATGCAAAGAAGTGCAAAGTAATGCACCTGGGAAACAAAAACCCTGGGGAAGAGTACACAATTGGGGGTGAGATACTGACAACAACAAAAATGGAAAGGGACCTGGGGGTAGTCATAACAGATGACCTAAATGTGGGCCTGCAATGTGAGAAGGCAGTAAGGAGGGCTGGGGGGATACTGGGATGCCTAGGGAGAGGCATCACCAGTAGAAAACAGGAAGTTGGTAGCCCTCTGTACAGACAGTTGATAAGACCACATCTGGAGTACTGTGTTCAGTTCCGGAGACCCCATCGCCGCAAAGACATAGACAGGGTGGAGGCTGTCCAGAGGAGGGCAACCAAAATGGTGCAGGGTCTGCACCAGAAGACATATGAAGAAAGACTAAAGGAGCCTAAGATGTATACCCTCGAGGAAAGGGGGGGGGGCATGATAGAAACTTTCAAATACTTCAAGGGAATCAACAAAGTCCAAGAATCTAGCATCTTTCATAAAAAGAGATGTGCAAGAACAAGGGGGCACAATTTGAAGATAGAGGGGGGATGGCTCAGAGGTAATGTGAGGAAGTTTTTCTTCACAGAGAGGGTTATAGATGAAAGAAACAGCCTTCTTGTGGAGGCTGTAGAGTCAAAAACAGTGGGGGAATTCAAGAATGCATAGAACAGACATAAGACAATTCTAGTGGGGGTAGAAGGAAGCAGGCTGTTGATTAACTAGGATCTGCAGCTTATCCATTAGGTAGGGAAATGGGCAGACTAGGTGGGCCAAGCAGTCCTTATCTGCCATCAAATTCTATGTTTCTATGTTTCAAAGGTCTTACTGAAGTCCTAGTAGTCCACATTCACCTCTCCTCCCTGATCCACCTCCCTGGTAACCCAGTCAAAATAACTCGATCAGGTTTGTTTGGCAAGTTCTTCCGCATGTGAACCATGCTGCCTTCAGTCTTGCAATCCACTGGTCTTAAGGTATTCCACTGTCCTTTCTTTAAGTAGAGTGTACATAACCTTGCCCACTAGGAGTAGGTCAGGCTTACAGGTCAGTAGTTTTCTTCCGCATCCCTTTTCCCACTTTTGTGTAGTGGGACCACATCCGTCCTCCTCCAGTTCCACGGAACTTCCCCCATATCCAGTGATAGACTGAACTGGGCCATTAGAAGTGCACACAGTTCCTCCTTTAGTTCCTACAGTATCCTAGGGTGAACCCCATCCAGCCCCATAGCCTTGTCTACTTTAAGTTTTGCTAGTTCCCTGAGGACTCTGTCTTCCATAAAAGGGTGAGTGTCCACCTCCCATCCCTCAATGCTCTTCTCCACTCTCTGTGCCCCATGAACTACCCTTTCCTTTGAAATTACTGAACAAAAGTACTTATTCAGCATGTCAGCTTTCTTCTTGTTCTCTTCCATACCCCCATTCCTTTTAGGTCTTACTATCCTTGCCTTGCTTTTCTTTTCCTTTTTTTTTACTTAAAATGCTTTATTTATTTATTTTTACTTAGCCAGTTAAGGCCTGAACACAGCAGGACAAAATACAAAACATTACAGTGCACAGCCCCACAAATCCCCCTCCTCCAAACCTGTCCATGGCATCAGCATGTCTAACTACTATAGATACATCCCAAGACACTGTATCAGGGTGTTCTTACAGAGTACAGGGTTTGCTATTTGCTCCAGTGCCTGTCAAATTTGGGCAAATGATTATTTACACTAGCAATTAACTGTTCTACAGATAGGTTGAACAATAGCTCCTGCAACCACTCAGAATAAGATATGTCATCTCTGTCCAGCCAGTGCCTAAGTACCAATTTCTTCACTGACATGGCTATCATGACTAGATGATACTTCCTCTCTATGACAGGTATGAGAGAGTAATCTCCCACAAGACAGGCAAGTGGCTGTATGTGGTCAGCTAGTCCCAGCAAGGGATCTACCCTCTGCTTAATGAGAGACCAGAGTGGGGCTACCTCAGGGCAATCCCCAAAAATGTGGAATAGAGAGCCCATGCCTTGCATGCAAAGTTTGCATGTTGAGTTGGGGGATCTACCCATTTTGAACAGTTTTACTGGGGTATAGAACATGTTATGAGTAATTTGGAACTGCATTAGTCACAGTCTGTCCTGAGATATAAACCTGTGAGTGTCTTGCCAGATTCTGGCCCAAATGAGTGTATTCTCCGGAAACTGATCAGCCCAATATTTAGAAGACCTATCCAGTTGTGGGAAAACCCTTTCTAGTAACCAGGAGTAGATACCTGAAACTGCAAGAGGTTCTGTGGCAGTTGAGCTGAGGTGCTGCAAAAATCTTCCCTCATCCACTGCTTCTTGCTTTAATTGTGAGTTAGCTATCATATGCCTGAGCTGGAACACTTTAAAGTTCGAATGGGGACCTAAGTTATGGCATCTAATAATATCCCTTGATACATGAACCTGTCCATTATCCCACAGGTCAGTTATTAGTTTCCCAGCCAGCTGTGGAAGCCAGGAGGCTTTAACCATTTGCCCACCTATCTTGTAGTTCAGGTTAGGACAGGGAAGTGCACTTCTGGGCATGAACTTTCACTGAAACTCCTATTGGGGTGTCTTTCAGTGTTAAAGGAAGCAGTTTAGGGGATATATGCAAGAGAGCAGGGGGTGATAAATCTCTAGCCTTTATGAGGTCCTTTTTCAGTGCTAGCCACAGGGGACAGTACTGCCCTGGGCCTAGGTCTTCAATTTGATCCAACCATCTTAGGTATTTTGCAGCATGGCTCACCCAGTAGTAAAGCTTGAAGTGGGGAAGTCTCAACCCCTCTTTAAGTTTAGGGGTGCATAGCCTACCATAAGCTATATAGGCCTGCCTGTTTTTCCAAATGAATGTAGTGATCAGGGCATGTAACTTAGAGAACCATGACTATGGCAACCACAAATTCAACATGTTGAGGTGGTAGAATATGTGAGGGGTATATTCATTTTAATTAAACTAATTCTGCCCCAAAGCGACAGCGGCAACTTCGTCCATCTGTCTAAGTCCTGTTTGATGACCTGCACCAGAGCCTCTAAGTTACAATCCCTGGAGGATTTGGCATCTCTTATTAGAATAATACCTAGATATTTCAGTTTTGTGTGCTTCCACCGCACACCAAGGCCATCCAGTTCACTTTTGTGGCTGATCATATTTGAGGGGAAAACTACGGTTTTCTCCAGGTTCTGTCTGTAATTTGATAATACTCCAAATTCCTGGATCAGGTGCAGGGCCCTGGTCACTGAAGCTCTTGGGTTCAATAGGTGGAGGAGTAAATCATCAGCATATGCTGACAGTTTGAACTCTTGAGAGCCAACAGTTATTCCCTGGATCTCTGGGTCCATTTTGAGCCAAGCTAGCAGGGGTTTCAAGTACAGGTGAAATAAAAGAGGGGATAGTGGGCAGCCCTGCTTGGTGCCGGAAAAGAGAGGGAATCTTGATGAGAAAGTTCCATTGCAATATATACGGGCACTAGGTATAGTGTGTAAGGATTGGATCCATTGCACAAAGAGAGGAGGTAAGCTGAGTCTATGAAGTGTTCTAAAAAGAAAATTCCAGGCTACTGTATCAAAATATTTCTCAGTGACCAGAGACATCAATACAGCCGTAGATGCTTTGTCCTGGGACGCAGAGAAAATATGATCCAGTTTCCTCAAATGATCTGAGGAAGACCTGCCTGCCATGAAGCCCACTTGTTCTGCATTGATCAAAAAAGACATAACCTGCCCCAATCTGGTGGCTAAGATTTTCGCCAGTATCTTAAGGTCATAATTCAGTAGTGATATTGGTCTGTAATTTGAGACTAGTTCCAGATCCCTCCCCTCTTTGTGCAAAACAACTATCAGGGCTTCGAATAGATGAGGATCACTGAACTATCTTGTTAATATGGATTGGAAGAGATGGAGCAACCATGGAGACATTTCCTCTCCCAGTTCCTCATAGAAATTGAGAGAGAATCCGTCTGGACCAGGGGATCAATCCAGTGGTAAGGCACGGATCGCTGAGCGGATCTCTGCTTCTATGAGAGGAGAGATCAGCAGGGGCTTTTTTTCAATGGAAAGACTGGGTAGAGGCAATCCCTCCAGGTATGTATCAACTCAGTCCACTAAAGGGGGGTTGGGCCTGGCACTATATAAGTCTGTATAGAACTCTTGGAATTACGCCACAATAGCCCCAGGGCTTGTTTTGAGGGTGCCATCTACCTGCGATTTAATTACATTTATCAATCTCGAGGCCTTCTGCTGCTTGACCCTCAGTGCTAACAACCTACCTGCCTTCTCTCCCTGATCTATGTATGTAGAATTCATTTTAAGAATAGTGTACTTGGCCTTTTCCTCCAGCAAGTCATTGTAATAAGTTTGTCGTCGAATCAGCTCCTGCCATTATGTCTTATTGGTGGAAGGAGAGAGATTTTTTTCTAGCTCTCTAATAGTCCTCAGTAATTCTTGCAACTTTTGTTCTCTTTTTTCTTTTGCCTAGAGGCAATCCTTATGAGTTCACCCCTTAGAAAGCACTTCAACCCCCCCCCCCCATTCCATGTCTGCCTGGCTTGTAGTATTCAAGTTGTCCTTTGTGTAGTGTTTGATACAGGACTTCAACCTTTCCACTACCCATTAACCTTTTAGTAGATGATTATTAATTTTCTTAGCTGTATCAATCTGCTGGTTAGGAGTTAAAGACAAGGTGCAGCATACTAGGGAGTGATCGGATATGACTTCTGGAGAGATCTGGCATTCCATGAAGCCTGAAAGGAGCTGTTTACATACTAAGAAATAGTCTATGTGGGAGGAGGTCCCATGCACTAGAGTTTGAAATGTATATTCCCTCAGCTCCTGATATAGAACCCACTAGGGATCGCTTAGCCCTAGTTTGTTTGTCAGGTCCCTAATGGCCCACTGCACTGGAGACAGACTGGCCTTTCCCTTGCCTGTTCTGTCTGCATCTGGAGAAAAAGGTAGATTCCAGTCACCACCTAGTAGAATAGGTGCAGACAGGAAAGGCAACAGGATATTGAGCAATTCTATAAAAAAAGAGGGAGTATCTGTATTGGGCCCGTAAATGGAGCCAAGGACTATGTTAGCTCTCTCCAGAGTACTGATAACAAATACATATCTTCCCAATGGATTTCAGATACATTGACTGCATTAAAACACCAAATTACTTGTCAATAAAATAGCAACCCCTCTGCTCTGAGTAGATGACCTAGCTGTATAAACCTAACCTATATGTAGCTTCCGCATCAAATTTGCTTCTATATCAAGTAAATGTGTCTCCTAAAGCAAAGAAATTTGTCCTTTGACCACTTGCAAGTGTTTAAGGACTCTGTACCACATGTTCTTGCTGTGCACCCCTTTCACATTCCAAGAAATAGCCCTATAACTGTTAGCCATATAATTCTAAAAAAACTGTCCTTAGCTGACCAACTGTAAATAACCAAATGAAAAAATTCTCTTGCTGATGCCATGGCTCCCACCAACCTCCCCCCCTTTCCCCAATACTAAACAATTTATTCCCACAAAACAATCCCGCTCTCACCGACCCTCCCTTCTTAACTTATTGAGGGTACACTTTGAACTAAGACTCACCGTGTCAAGACAACCGCAGTCACCCTGTTAACATGGACTTGCAAAATAGACTGGGTGGTGTTTAGACCCCCCCAATATGGTGCATATGTTGCTAGCCTCAGCTTTCACCATCCCACTATCTCACTCCCAACCCCCTTAGTAAGCCAGAGGAGAGTGGTAACTCATCCTCCAGCCCATAGCTGATCCCTAGACCCCTAGAGAAACTTCAGCCCTTATACCAGACTGAGCTGAATACAGAGAATAATAATCCCCTTCAGGGAATAGCATGGGGGGATGTGCCCACAACACCTGAAGTGCTGGAGCGTGGGAATTTCTGTTGGCTTGGCCACTTGGTCAGGCTGGGGTAGAAGTGATTCACTGTGGCTGCACAAGGAGAAAACTTTTGGGGTGTCCCATTCCCCACCTAGTGTCACTTTCAATAATGTTTCCTTCCCATTCCCAGACATTGACATGCAATATAATTGCCCTGTTCCAGGCCCAGGAAATATTAGGGGGAGAAGAACCTTAAACCAGTAACATTAAGAACAATAAAAGTTGTAAAGAATATTATGAATCAAGAGGAAATATAATCTTCCCAGTCTAATTAGGCAAAGTCACAACCTGTATGGACGCCATTAAATCTTGCAAATGAGCGCACAGCTGGTGCATCTCAAACTTCAGTGACCTGCAATATCAAGGCACATGTATCCAGGCAGGAGGACTGATCATGAAGAAATCTTTCTGCAGCCTTATGAGGGTGCGCACGTACGAACAGACAGCATGCCTACAGAAATGCTGTGGCTGCACCAGAGAGGTTGTGTGCAGCAATGTGGTGCAGGGAGGCCGACAATGTCACTGGGTTTTGATGCACAGGCTACGAATGCACAGTCCCCATAATTCTATGAATTTTATCCTCTTGACTGATGCAGAGCCAAAAAGCCAGGAGTGGGAGTAGAAAACAGCAGAGTACATGCCCAATCTGCTCCGGCAGTGAATCGCTTGCACATAACTTCTTCAGTGGACTGCAGTCAGCCAGTTCCCATCTGCATTTAGCCCAGACCTCCCTACGCAACCAAATACTAGTCTGTTAGCCCATGAACAAGTCCATGCATGGCAGTAAAATATTTTACATTCCTTAAGGGAAGAACATTATTAAACTCACTTTTTCACTTCCTTGCAAGCCCCTTGGCAGAAGCTTCATCATAGACAGACTTAACCCCTATAAGGAGATTTCACTTCTTGAACAGATCTATTAGTAGATGTTGTAAATCCTGAGCTGCCTGCTCATTCAACTCAAATGAGTCCCACTTGTCCTGTACCCAGACTTAGAACTGGACCGGATACAGCAAGTGAAAGCACATTCCAGCCGGGATAAGTCAGGAGACAGTGGAGTGGAAAGACCCCCTTTTCTGGTGTACTGATGCTGGCAGGTCTTGTGATATGTGAATTGTTTGACCTTCCCACATTACAGCTTGTGTCTCTCGTAGCTTCATCAGGATATGCTGTTTATCCAAGAAATTCAGCAGATGTAGAATAAATGGGCGAGTGGGTGAGCCTGTGGTTGGCTTGGGGTGCAGGGTGCGGTGGGCACGCTCCACTAATTATGAAAGCCCATTAGGAGAGGGGCCTGCTACTTTTTCCAGTAACTTTTGGGAAAATACAATGGGAGAGAGACCCTCTTCTTGCTCAGGGCGGCCGATGACTACTAAGTTGTTACAGCGACTGCGGTCCTCTAGGTCCTCCAGTTTTGGTTCCATCTTGGACAATAGCCTTGTAATAGCTTTGATTTCAGGGCTGTTAACTGCTTTCCACTTTTCCAAAGAAATTGCTCTCGCCCCCGTATCCCTCACTTGCTGGGACACTTCAACTAGATCTTTTTTCAGTGAAGTTACTTCAGATGTAAGTAGGGCAAGTGCGTCTTGGAGTGGTTTCATTTCGAGCAGGAAGTGCTCCTCTGAAAGAGGCATGATTGCAGTTTTCCTTGATGGTACTGGAGCAGTTTTGGTAGTCTGCTGCCTGGCTTTCCTTGAGGCCTTATCTGGAGAAGGTGGAGGAATATGGCGTAGGACCTCTGGCTTCATAAATACTTCCATTCTGCAAGTCGGTGCATTTTCCAACAATCTGCACCCAGGTAGGACTTTAAGGCATTATCTTTTCACAGAAAATGTTTTTACCACTGATACAGGTAATTATTTTTTACCAAAAATAGGAGCGGGAGAGCAGGAGAAAGACAGAGACACCACTTTCTCTAGGCAGACATCACGTCATGATCAGATCCTTGCCTTGCTTTTCTTCTTTTTGCTTATGTACCGGAATAAAGTTTTATCCCTCCTTTTTGCTGACTTGGCAATGTTTTCCTCCATTTGTGCTTTAGCTCTCTTAACCAACTTCCCTGCCTCCCTTTATTTCTCCTGCTAACTCTCCCTATCCTCTTCTGTCTGTGTTGTCTTGTACCTTTTGAATGCCTGCTTCTTTTCCTATACCTTCTTTGCTACCTCCTCTGAGAACCATAGTGGCCTCTTTCTTCTCTTGCTCTTAGTACCCTGCTTGAAACAGAGGTTTGTTGCCTTCTCAATGATCTGCTTTATTCTTGCCCAGATTTCCTGTACCCCACCCTTATTTTCTATTGCTGCTACATTTTCACATTGGTGTGTATCTGACAAAAGCATACTGGGGTGTTACAAGTGTTTTTGTTGACTAATAGTGTTGAACTGGACTAAACAGAATGACCTTGAAACTGGTAACCCATAAAAGGAAGCATGACTCAGGGACTCAGGGGATGGATAGAATACAGAAGGTATGGACATGCAAACAGTAATGAAATACAAGGTACTCTCAATAGAGTAATTATGGAGGAAAAGGGATACATGATACCACATGCTTAAAATAAAAATACTGACTGTAAACAATATATACTGTACACAATATTTAAATTATTCAAAACATAGAAAAAAAATCATTAGCACTGTGGGCAGTGAAGAATTCTGCCAGTGTAATTCTTGTGGAGTGGTGCTTCCACTTCCAAAATGCTTTTTAAATGTGCTGATTTACGAAATGCAATTATGTGTAAACTGTAGAATAATATGCCACAGCTCACATAATTCACAACACAATATTTTGTGGTTTGCGGAAAATGAATCTGAGTTTTATATATTCTGCAGAATGTAATTATGCAGTTTACATTCCACTTTCAACATTTCTGTATCTGTTTCTGATGGAATTCTGTAAAATTAGGTGACATTCCTGAAATCCTGCAGAATTCTCATGGAAGAGATACTTGAAAATTCCACACAGCTGTGGAAATCACCCATCAGCAACAGCAGACAACTGCACACATGCAGCTAGACGTTATGAGGAGTTCAGAATATGCCAAAAATCAGCAGTACTTATGGAGTGGGATAAAGTGGAGGGGAAGCTTTAGAAGAAAAGAGAAAAGTGGTAAAAGCACAATTAGTTATATCTGTTCTTCTACTGTTATCCTTGTTTACTGCTGCTTCAGTTAAATCTTACATTCTTTTACAAACACTTCAGTCCTTCCTTGGTGGTGCCTATATGACTAACCACTCCTCCAGATTAATGACTTATTTCTCCTGCACATTAATTAGATGGTGGTGTCTGTTAACACTTGTGATTCTCAGAAGAAAACACTTGCCAACCCCCTGAAGAGAGATGAATTCTCCTCTCTGCTGTATGTTTATTCATTCTCTTGCACTAACTCCAGTCTCTGCAAAACTATAACAGCTGTTTCTGCAAAACCAGACTGTCTAGGCATCTGAATATTTATTTTCCAAACCATAATCCTATAAACAAACAACAGGGCCATAATCTCCAGCAAAAGTGGAAGAACACAGTGTTTCTGCAGGCCTAGGCTGGATTTATGAGCATCAAAACTGCTAGAAGGAACAGATTTAAAAGTGACCCTTTGGGCAAGGGTGCTTAGCTCAAGATTAGTGGTTGCTCAGGGTGGTTGCTGTAGGGTGGGCAACATGGGGCTGGATAATGTGGGTTAGAACCCCCTCTTGACAATAGTTCCTGGGTTTGTAAGGATTTTATGGGCAAACAGGATGGATCAATGGACATTTTATGCCAGCATTATATATGTTTATATGTTTCTAAACTAACTTTATGACAGCAATGCCTCTTCTGAATCCCTCAGCAGAAGGGGCCTTCTTTCCTAGGATGCTGTATTATGTATTTTGGTTTAGGGGTGCTTTGACACATAGAAACATAGAATTTGTTATCAGAAAAAGACTGCTTGGTCCACTCAGTCTTCCCAGATGGTCCTTGACTAGTTTGCATTTGCAGACCCTAACTGATCTCTGGTGACCCTCCTTCCTTCCTGTCTATGTATTAATATTCCCCATGTCTGTCCCACAAATGCTTGAAGTCACATACTGAAATTGGCTCTACCACTTCTGCTGGCAGTCTGTTCCAGGTCTACAACTCACTCAGTGAAGTAGTACTTCCTCACACCCCTCTTAAACTGCCATCCTCCTACCTTTTCACATGACCCCTGATCCTGGTGCACATTCTTATTTGAAAGAGACTCCCCTCTTGCACCCTGTTTATCCTTGTGAGGCATATGAGGGTCTCTATCATGTCACCTCTTGCTCTGTTCTCTTCTGGGATGTACATGTTGAGATCCCAGCACCATTTTAGTTCCTGTCATCTGGCCTGCTTCAACCCTGTCTATGTACTTTCTGAGGTGCAGCCTCTAGAACAGGGTACAATATGCCATATGGGGTCTCACCAGTGAGCAATATAGTGGCAATACTACTTCCCTCCTCCTGCTGGAGATACCTCTCACTATGCACCCCAGCATCCCATTGGCCCTACCTACTGTTTTGTCATACTGCCCTATTACTTTGAGATCATTGGATATGATGACCCAAAGGTTTGTTTCCTGCTTAGTGACTGTCAATGCCTCCCACCACCATATACTCAGCTCCTGGATTCCTAAGCCCTAGGTGATTTTGCTCTTTTTAGCATTTAACCCCAACTCTCATGCTTTTGATCACTCCTTGAGTTTCCAAAGATCCATATGCATTTTCTCCATTCCCTCCTGAGTGACCATCATATTACAGATTTTCTTACCATCTGCAAAAAGGCATACCTTACTCTCCAGTTCTTCTGCAATGTCACTTATGAAGGCATGGAAGAGGACTAGATGTAGAAACATAGAAGTTGATAGCAGACAAGGACCACAAGACCCATCCAGTCTGCCCATTTTTTCTACCTTATGAATGTGCCACAGGCATTTATTCTGTCAATGGCCTATTTATTCATACTCATAAGTACTGCTCCCTTATGCCTATCCCATGCCTGATTGAAGCCCTGTACTGTATTCATATCCACCACTTCCTGAGTTAGGTTATTCCATGCATCCACCACCCTTTCTGTGAAAAAGAACTTCCTCACATTACCCCTTAATTGGCCTCCCTCTAATCTCATGCTGTGTCCTCTTGTCCTGTGATTTGTCTTATATTGAAACATGTTAGACTATTTCACCTTGTTAATGCCCTTATGATGTTTGAATGTTTTGATCATAATACCGTTCTCAGTCCTATACTCTAGGGTATACATATTGAGATCCATTAATCTGTCTTCAAATGTTTTCTGATGCAGTCCTTGCACCATTTTGGTTGCCCTTCTCTTGACTGCCTCCATTTTGTTAATTTGCTTGTGCATGTGTGGCCTCCAATACTGCATGCAGTACTCCAGATGGGGTCTAACCAGTGTCTTGTAAAGAGGGAATATTACCTCTCTTTTATGACTTGTGATACACCTACTAATACACCACAACATTCCTCTAGCCTTACCTACTGCTTTAGTAGTCTGCTTGGATGATTTCAGGTCATCTGTGATGATGATGCCCAAGTCTCTTTCTTCCCTTGTGATTGCCAGCAACTCCGCTCCCAACCTATAGGGGTAGCTTCAGGGTTTCTCTTCCCTGTGTGCATGATTGTGCACTCCTTTGTGTTAAACCCAAGTTGCCAATCTTCTGACCATTTTGCCAGTTTTGCCAGATCTCTTCTCATTCTGCCCACCCCATAGGGTGGGCAGAATAAGAAGGGAGAATGGAGCATAGTTCCAAACAAATAGAGCCACTTTCCCTGGAGCCATGGTGCTGATGTATAATGAAGCAAAGAAAGCCATGTGCACTCACACATGCCAGAAGACTGTGAAAAAGCAAAGATACACTAAATGCAATTAGCTGATTGTGCTCAGTAACTTTCATTCCCTGATAGAGCAGCAACAGTGCAGAGTGACAGGAACAGGATACTTGCCTTATGATATTGTGCTTTTGTGCACTTCTAAAATGCTGCCATGATTGCAGTAGTCATCACTTAGGAAAGGGAACATTTTTTAACCAGGAAATGTACATTAAGCTGAAGCTTGTTTCCAGGTGTAACCAGGGAGCAAAGGAAGCTAAGTGACTTGCTCAGGGTCACACAGTATGCAAGTGGGGGCTGCGGGATTCAAACCTAGGTTTCCAGGTTTGCAGCTCAGTGCCCTAGACCACAGTGCCATACTGCCTCCAGGTACATAGAGATATTCCTTAATGATGAATAGAAATGACTATTTCATGGGCATTGAGTGGTCATAGATGAAGTATAAGTGCATGACAAAGCCAAGTGTATAGTGTGATAAAAGTGATTGAAGAAACATACTTCATTTAACTGAAGCATTAAAAACTGCTGACAACATACAGTTAAATAAAGAATGATGAGGGAAATTAAATAAAGATACTAACATACAATATATAAGTCAATTCATAATGTATCCCACACAATGAGAGCATGGACAAGCTGTCAAAAAACATGATTAGATATCTTATTTAATACATTACAGACTTGAAAGAGAGCCATAATAATACAGAAAAAATTAGATCATAAGAATGGTGAGATTTCCACTTTGTCATTCAGCCCTGTTAGGACAGTGGCTTGCAATCTGAATATCCAATAGGATTTTCTACATGTTAGGCTTTGATCAATGTCCCATCTCTCAGTCCCACACTGATTGTTTCAATCCCTACAAAGTTCCATTCATGTGTACCAGTGCTGTGAGGGTTAAGGGTATATTCTGCCATCACATAATTTGAATTGTGGTTTCTGATGGACTGCATATGGTGCCTCACTCTCTCTTTTAGTTTGCGCTTAGTTCTACCCATATAGTAGGCTCCACAACAACAGTTAGTAAGGTAAAGTACATGAATGGAATCACAGCTAATAAAATGCTTAATTTCCATATTCTTTCCTTTGCTAGGGTTCACAAATGTATGTTTATTTCTGATGACCTCACATTATTTGTAACACTGGCATTTGTGGCACCAAGGTGGCAAAGTTAGCAACCAGCTGGAGGGTTTTGGTACAGGTTATATGCTGTGTGTGACCTGGTTACCAGTGTTTTGAGAGCAGTGGTCAAACATTCAGGGGAACTCAGACACAAACTGCTGTGGTTTTGGTTCTGTTCATTGTATGGTCCAATTATTTCTGATTATTTGTGTCATTCTGTCTTGGCTGTCTTTCTGACAATACAATAGACCTCTCAGTTTCCGTTGCTCTCAACAATGCTCTGAAGATGTCTTAGAGAAAATGACATAGAAACATAGAAACAGAATTTTAAGGCAGATAAGGACCGCTTGGCCCACCCAATCTGCTCATTTCCCTACCTAATGGATAAGCTGCAGATCCTAGTTAACCAGCAGCCTACTTCTTTCTACCCCCACCCCCTAGAGTTGCCTTATGGCTGTCCCATGCATGCTTGAATTCAACCACTGTTTTTGACCCCACAACCTCCTCCGGAAGGCCATTCCATGCATCCACAACCCTCTCTGTGAAAAAATACTTCCTTACATTACCTCTAGGCCACCCCCATCTTCAAATTGTGCCCCCTTGTTCTTGCACACCTCTTTTTTTGAAAGATGCTACCCTCTTGGACTTTGTTGATTCCCTTGAGGTACTTGAAAGTTTCTATCATGTCCCCCATCTCTGCCTTTCCTCGAGGCTATACATATTAAGCTCCTTTAGTCTCTCTTCATATGTCTTCCAATGCAGACCTTGCACCATTTTAGTTGCCCTCCTCTGGGCAGCTTCCATCTTGTCTATGTCCTTGTGGAGACTGGGTCTCCAGAACTGCACACAGTACTCCAGTTGGGGTCTCACCAGCTGTCTGTACAAAGGGATAATAACTTCCCACAAGTAGAAAACTGGGATGCATAGGGATAGGCATCACAAGTAGAAAAAGGGAAGTGGTTATCCCTCTATACAGACAGTTGGTGAGACCCCATCTGGAATACTGCATGCAGTTTTGGAGACCTCATCTATGCAAGGACATAGACAAGATGGAAGCAGTCCAGAGAAGGGCAACTAAAATGGTGCAGGGTATACATCAGAAACCATATGAAGAGAGACTGAGAGAGCTTAATATGTGTACCCTTGATGAAAGAAGGGATGGGGGGACATGATAGAAACATTTAAGTACCTCAAGGGAATCAACAAAGTCCAGGAGGGTAGCATCTTTCAGAAAAAGAGATGTGTAAGAACAAGGGGGCACAATTCAAAGTTAGAGGGGGGGCGGCTCGGGGTAATGTGAGGAAATTATTTTTCACGGAGAGAGCTGTGGACGCATGGAACCGCCTTCCTGGAGAGGTTGTGGGTTCTAAAACAGTGGGGGAATTCAAACATGCATGGGGTAGACATAAGGCAATTATAGTGAGGGGTTGCAGGAAGTAGGCTGTTGGTTAACTAGAATCTGCAGCTTATCCAACAGGTAGGGAAATGGGCAGACTGGTTGGGCCAAGTGGTCCTTATCTGCCGTCAAAGTCTATGTTTCTACTGGTGATGCCTCTCCCTATGCATCCCAGTATCCCCCCCAGCCCTCCTTACTGCCCTCTCACATTGCTTGCCCACCTTTAAGTCATCTGATATGAGTACCCCCAGGTCCCTTTCCATTTTGTTGTTGTTAGTATCTCACCCCCAATGTACTCTTCCCTGGGTTTTTGTTTCCCAGGTGCATTACCTTGCACTTCTTAGCATTAAATCTAAGCTGCCATACATTTGACCATTCCTCTAACCTTGCCAAGTCCCTTCTCATCCTTTCCACCCCATCTTGTGCATCAACTCTGTTGCAGATCTTTGTGTCATCTGCAAAGAGACATACTTTTCCTTCCAGTCCCTCTGCAATGTTGCTTACAAAGACATTGAAGATGACTGGTCCTAATACTGAACCCTGAAGCACCCCACTAGTAACCCCCCCTTTCTTCAGAGTGGACTCTGTTTACTATTACCCTCTGTGTCCTATTCTCCAGCCAATTCTTTACCCAGGCTATCATCTTGGGACCCACTCCCAGGCTGGCTAACATGTATATTAATCTTTCATGTGGGACTGAGTCAAATGCCTTGCTAAAGTCTAGGTAGGCCATGTACACAGCCCCTCCCTGATCTACAACTTCGGTCACCCAGTCAAGGAAATCTATTAGATTCATCTGGCATGACCTTCACACTGTGAATCCATGCTGTCTTCGGTATTGTGCCCCTCTGGCCTCTAGGTACTCAATAGTTCTTTCCTTCAGAAGTGATTCCATCATTTTCCCTATCACTGAGGTTAAACTAACAGGTCTGTAGTTTCCTGCTTCTGCCCTACTCACACTTTTGTGAAGGGGAATCACATCTGCCCTCCTCCAGTCCTCAGGTACCACCCCATCCTCCCATGATTTGTTAAAGAGGGTAGTCAGTGGTGTCACTAGTTCTATCTTTAGTTCTTTTAGAATTCTGGGATGAATCCCATCCGGCCCCATTGCTTTGTCCACCTTCAGTTTTAAGAGTTCTTTCAGAATCTTTTCTTCTGTAAATGGGCTGGTATCAACTTCTGTATCCAGAGTGTTTCTATTGTTTGTTTTAGGTACCTCCCCTCTTCGTTTGTAAATACTGAGCAAAATATTTGTTTAGTATCTCTGCCTTTCACTGTCACCCTCTGCCCACCCTCCCTTTATTAAGCCTCACTATCCCTCCCTTAGTCTTCCTTCGCTCCCTGATGTACCTAAAAAAGGTTTTATCCCCCTTCTTAACTGAGTTGGCTATCTTTTCCTCAGTTCGGGCCTTTGCTGTTCTGACTGCCTTCCCAGCTTCCTTTTGCTTTAACTGATACAATTCTCTGTCCTGCTTCTTCTGTAATTCCTTGTACTTTCTGAATGCTTCCTTTTTAGGTAGGTAAAAGGTAGGTAAAATTTATTTTTATACAGGTAATACATGTCATTTGGACATAATCCAGTTTACAAGACAGACCTGTGTAAATTACTAACTAGTTACATACAAATAATTTCCATGTTAAATACATATAAATATAAACTCCACAATATACAAACAACACGGTATACCTAAAAGACTTACACTAGGTAGATTATAAAATCTCAAAATCCCAAGGAACCTTAGAGAAAAAGAAACATTTAACACTCACAAATGTGAGCATATAGCACCTTTATAGTATGAGTAAACAATGAATAATTTGGAATTTCTTTTACCTCATCAGGAAGAGAATTCCAAAAACTAGCAGCCTGATATAGCAAAGACCTGTCCCAATATTTATTATAATGTTTACCTACAACTATCTTATTTAAGTGAACTGGTCTTGCCAATATCCATTTTTGATAGTTATTCACTGAAAATAATATTAAAGAAATTGGATGATTTACAGATGAATATTTCATTTTGTGCATTAAAGATAACCAATTACACTTATGATTTATGTCTAAAGGCGACCAGTTCACTTTCTTCAACAATAAACAATGATGAATCGGATAGTTTCCTTGTAATACATATTTTGCTACGCGATAATAAGTTCTATCTAATCTAGACAATAGAGTTTTATTTGCATTTCTATATATTAATTCTCCATATCTTAGCACTGGAATAATTAACTGATCTGCCAGTTTTTTTCTATCTAAAAAAGATAAACAATCAGTACTTCTTAACGCCCCTACCCTTCTATTTACTTTTTTAATCAGTGCAATAATATGATTTGAAAAGGACAGATAGTCATCAAATATAATCCCTAAATAACTATATTCTTTAGCTTGTTCTAATTTAGTTTGATTTCCTGTATAAATGGATAAATCATAAACAAGTTCACCATTTTTTTTCAATGGGAAATTCATACACTTTGTTTTTTTTGTGTTCATTATCAATCCTGACCTGGTGAACCATCCCTCCATTCTTCGAAAATCAGACTGCAAGTTAGTTTGTAATATTTCTTCCGTTTTCCGGATGCAATTATAACCGTATCATTGGCATAAAGTCGAATCTCTGATTTTTCTATAGTCGATGGCAAGTTATTTATGAATATTAGGAACAAAAGAGGTCCTAAAATTGATCCCTGGGGAACTCCTCTATTTACTTTCCTCTTTCTTGACAAACATCCCTGTACCTCGACTGTCTGAGAATGATCATCCAAATAAGATTTTAACCAATTTAAGGGATCTTCCCTCATGCCTATTTTATGAAGTCTTTCAATTAGTAAGGGGTGGTCCACCAGGTAGAAAGCCTTTGAAAGAGCTACAAAAATAACAGCTGTCTCCCTATTTCCCCCCAATGACTTATTTATTTGGTCATAAAATTCCAAAAGTGCTGTAGTAGTAGAATATTTTTTTTTCAAAAACCAGATTGTTTAGTTGTCAACAAACTGTATCTATCCAAATATTCCGTTATCTGGCTAGAGACAAGTTTTTCAAAACATTTCGACAAAAGAGGTGATAAGGCTATGGGCCTATAATTATTAACTTCTCACCCCCCCCCCTTGAAAATAGGTTTTACTCTACTCTCTTTCCAAGATAAGAGAAAATATCCAATTTGAAGACTCCAATTAAATAAATAAGTGATAAGTGGTGCTATATGAAAAGCAGCTAGCTTTAAGAATTTACCTTCCAGACAATCACTACCAAAAGCCTTATGAGCATTTATATTTTGAAGAATTTTATATACTTTAGTGACTGTCAAAATTTTAAATCTAAATGGAGGAAATTTATTTTGTATAAACTCTACATTAGTTTGTTCTAAGTCTAAATTAGAAGGAATTTCAAAATTTTGGAGATCTACAAAAAAATTATGTAAGACATTACAAATTTCCTCCAGATTTTCAGTAATGATATCCCCATTTTTTAATCTTAATATCTCCTCTGAGGAATCGCATCCTGGTTTAGTTAATTTCTTGACCACTCTCCAAAACTGTCTTGGATCTATACTTCAATCTATTTTATTTTTGTAAAATGAAATTTTTGAAGCCTTAATTAACCTTTTACATTTATTTCTAGCAACCTTAAAAGAAATCCAGTCCTTTTCTATTTTTGATCTCAATGTTTTTTTCCAAATTCTATTTTTGATTGGAATTTGTTTCAAGAGTCTATCATTTATCCATGGTAATTTATTTAATTTCTTCTTTGCTTTAACTCTTGGTGCATGAAAATCACATACTTCTTCAAAAGTTTGGCTAAAATATTTAATTGAAGTGTCAATATCTGGAATTAATTTACATATATCCCATTTTATTTACTAACACTATCTAAAACCTAGATTCTGAAAATCTTCTGAAGTCCTAGTCAAATTTTTATTTTCATATACCCGATTTTGATTAAACTGAGACCTAGCAAAGTAGCCCAGATCAAATTATGGTCTCCAAGACATGGTGATAAACACCCACTGCTTCAATTTCAATTTGAGTAGATACCAAAATCAAATCTAATATGGATCCATTTGTCATATTTGATGTGTACCTGGTAGGTTTTTTATGAGTTGTTTTAATCCTAGGTTAGTTACTATGTCTTTTAATTGTCTCCCTCTAATATTTTTCCAATCACAATTTAGATCTCCCATCAAAATTAATGGCCTACTTCCTACTTTATCTGCTATCTTAGTTAGAATTATCTCCAGGTCAGTTATTTTTACCCTTGGGGGTGAATAAATGATCAAAATTACCAATCCTAGGTGTCCCAGGTATACAGCTAAAAATTCTATATTATTTTCACTACCCTGTATTATAATTTCTGAAAAACCTAATGTTCGTTTTAAAAGAAGCATCACACCCCCCTCTAGTTTTTCTATCTACTCTCCATACTTTATAATCTTGAGTGCCAAATTCTTCATCTTGATGTTTGTTTGAGAGCCATGTTTCACTTAACCCTAATATACATGGATCTTTATCTTTCCAGTAAAGTTGTTAAAGATCAGATTTAGAACTAATGCTACATGCATTATCATGAAAGATTTTAAGTTCTAAATTTGAAGGCCCTGGATTCACTTCAATATCTCCCCCCAGTATTAATAAAAAACAACTTGCCCCAGATAAATTTGATATAGCATTATTAGGCCTAAAAGGATTTAGAGGCCTATAACATCCTCCCAAAGTCTGATTTCTTAATATTCTCTGAAAAGTATTCCTTCTTGGTTTGTTACAACTGTTTTTTTGTGATTGATTAAGTAAAAATAATCAATTTACCAGATATTTTTCGTTTGCAGATTTTTTTGCTGTGATGAATTCTTTCTGAGTTACAACACTCAAAAAACAGCAAAGAAATAAATATCCTAAAAAATTAAACATCAACATTTTTCAAAGAAATTTCCACAACTAAAATATGTCTAAAATTTTTTTTTAAATTAGAACCTCTATTCTAATTTACAAAGAAATTATCCTAATATCACCTAGACTTTAACATAAATTACTTTTAACCAAACATTTTAAAGCAAAACATTTCCAAATAACCAAACTAATCTGAGCCTAAAAGTCTCCCAGTTTAGAAGCAGCCTTTTTCTCTATGGAGTGGCATTCATGCCACTCACGCTTGCGCCACAGTGCTCTCACTGTGAGCAGTGCAAGTTTTTATTGCGCTCTGCCCCTCCTCTTCTCTGATGCAGGACCCTGGTTCTCCTCCCACTCACTGCCCCAGGTGTAAAAAGTCACAATTCTCCAGTTTACTGGAGCTTTAACAGGCAGGTTACATGGCTGTCCCACAGAGAGTGGAGCACTGGCACAAATTAAGAACAAAACAAAAGGTGAAACAAAGTACACAGTTCAAAGGCAGATGATCTTTTTGTTCCCAAACTGCAGACTTTAAACTTCCGATGAAAAGGGAGATAGAAAACAGCTGAAGCAGATGTAAATTTGCAGCATACCTGGTTAACCTTCACTGCCACCTCCTTTGAGAACCATAGTGGTTTCTTACATCGTTTTGTTTTGTTTATTTGCTTCACACAAAGGCTTGTTACCTCTGTGATGGCAGTTTTTATTATTCCCCATTGTTCTTCCACCCCTCCTCTTCCTGCCCATTTGCTAGTGCATTCCTTAGGCACTCACCCATTTTGGCAAAGTCAGCCCTCCTGAAGTCCAATACTTTTGCCTTTGTATGGCTTGACTCTATTGCTGTGTTTATTGTGAACCGTACTGTCTGATGGTCACTAGTTCCCAGATGGCTACCCACTTCTACATCTGTGATCCTCTCCATCTCCATTTGAGAGGACCAGGTCTAAGATTGCTCCCTCTCAAGTGGGTTCCAATACTAGTTATCTAAGGCATGCCCCCTGTAGGGCATCTAGAATAACCCCACTCTTAGAAGTGGCTGCTGCAACTGCACTCCAGTTAACATCTGGCATATTCAGATCACCCATCAGCAATATCTCCCCTTTATCTGCCATTCTAAGTATACTTTCTATCATTTCCTTGTCCATTTCCTCCCCCAAGAGGGTGGTCTGTATACAACCCCTGTGCGGATTGTGGTGCCATTGCCTGCCTCCAAATTGACCCACAGTGCTTCTTCTCCTCCTCCCTGTTTACCTTTTTGTTCTGTTGCTTTGATTCCTTCTCTTATGTAGAGAGCGCTACTCCTCCTCCTCCTCTTTACCCTCCCTGTCCCTCCTGTAGATAGTGTATCCTGGTATGTTTATGTCCCAGTCATGGTTCTGTGTGTACCATGTTTCTGTGACTGCCACAATATCCAGATGTTCCTCCTCCATCACCGCCACTAATTCAGAAAGCTTGTTACCCAGACTAAGGGCATTGGTACTCATTGCGCTCCATTTTTTGATGGCTTTACCTTCTGTAGCAGCACCCCCCACTGACCTTTCTACCGTGGTCTTTTTATCATTTAGTACCCTGTTTTGTAGGAGGAAGCTGGGATTTTCCTGCTGCTTATCAGTGCCTCCCCCCTTGACTAGTTTAAAAGCTTGCCAATGAAGCATTTAAACTGATTGCCCAAAAGACGTGTTCCCTTCCTGGACAGATGCAGACCACCCTGCCAGTATAGGCAGGTGTCCCTCCAGGTGGAACCCCAGTCCCCAATGAAGCCAAACCCCTGTGCTCCACACCATTTTTTCAACCATTCATTAAACTTCATGGTGCAAAGTACCCTCACCTCACCCATGCCACTGACAGGCAGCACCTCTGAGAAGGATACTGTGTGTGTGCTACTTGTCTTAAGCCCCTCCCCAACTCTACAAAGTCCTTCTGCACTGCTCTAATCTCATGATGAGCCAAGTCATTTGTCCCTAGGTGGACAATGATGTCCAGCTCAGACTCCCGTGCAACTCTTCTCGTGATCTTAAGGATGCTCTTCCTGTCCCTCCAAGCCATGGCACCAGGCAGGCACTTTACTTCAGTTTTCCCTGCTCCCCCCAGTTCTATCCCCCTAAAAATTGAGTCCCTCACCAGGAGCTGCTTCCTTTCCCTGTGGTGCCCTCTGCCTCCTTCCTGAGGGTCTCCTTTGTGACAGTTGTCTGCACCCTCCTTAGTCTCCTCTGTGGGTACATCCATAGGGGAACTATGCTCCCCCAGAATGGTGTATGGATTGTGGAGTGGAACAACTGACTGGGTGTGCCTCTGTTCCACCACCCATACCCTCCCTGAGCCCACAGTGTTCCAACTGCTGTGCTTTCTTCACAACCTCTGAGGTAGTGGTGGTGGCTCTGGTGCTCCCTGGATGGGGGAGGTTCCCTTGCTACTGTCCAGTGCAGCCTGAAGATGGGCAACTTCCTCCCTCAGGGCAGATAGTTGTCTGCAAACAGGGCAGCATCTCAGCCTCCAGAAAGACTCCCGGAAGACTGCTGCCCCACAGCCATTACATTGCACTACTCCCCACATAACTGTCTACCTTGTTTAGTTTATTTATTTGTGTGTGTGTGTGTGATTGGTTTGTTATATAGAAATATATGGGGGTCACGTGATGGCAGCCTAGGGAGTAGCAGCGTCTTTTGGGAGCTCTGTTTACGCCCATCGATTCAGTCAAAACTTCATTCAAAGGGGCCAAGTATCACTGAAAAAATATCCAGATACAACAATCGCAATTGGCAGAAGGTAGTCGGATAAGCATCGGATGGAAGCTTATATGAGAAAAGCGTTACAGCGACGGTCTACTCCACTCACGCCGGAAAAAGAGAAGGCCGCAAAACGGCCTAGGCAACAAACTCCGACCATCCTAAAAATGGCAGCAGCGTCGACCGCACTCTCTGAGGAAAGATTCCTCGAAGTTATTCAGCCATTACAAGTAGCAATTGCTACCATCACAGAGGACATGCAAGAAATCAAAAACTCTGTGGACTCTCTAACAAGGAGAGTTGGGGACTCGGAGGTCAGATTAACATCTTTGGAGAAAAGGCAGGATAAGACTGACCTAGGATCCACTGTAATGGGACGTAGGATGAAAAAGCTAGAGGATAAAATAGAGGACTTGGAGGGTTGCAGCAGGCGAAACAATTTGGTGATTATTGGAATACCTGAAAAGAAGAAGGAGTGCCCGATTGTTTTACTATGGTTTTCGCCAAAATAGCTGGCCCCCAAATGGAGGTGAATATATAATCAAGCGAGCCCACCGAGCCCTATGTCCACCCCTGACTCCGGGTCAATCCCCCTGGCCTTTGATCTTTAAAGTACTAAACTATATGGATAAGCAGCATATCTTATCCAAAATAAAAGAAGCTCATGAAGTGACATGGGAAGGCAAAAAAGTGCGGGTCGTACAGGATCTTCCTTACTCGGTAAGGTTGAGAAGGCAGGAGTTGCATCCACTAGTGTCCAAACTAATTGCTGCATCTAAACAATTTAGGGTAAAATATCCCACAATTTTGGTGGTGAAGAATGAGGACAAGTGGATTTCTTATGATTCTCTGTCTCAAGCGCTGTCAGGTTTGAAGGAGCTTTTCCAGGACTTATTTAAGTGAATATGATGCGATTCAGTATTGAGAGATGATCGTATGTGGTGGATTTGAACTAACTTGTTGGTAGCTCCATCATATTTGTACTTCTGCTGTTGGGGAGATCAAGGTGGTGCTGTTTTTGTTATGGCTAATGGGGACGGCGACCCATGCCGAGTGGAGCAGGAACTTTCAAGCCTCAACTGTTGTATTGTGCTCGCCGGGTAAAGTAATGGACCAAGCTGTGCATATGGTAGGGAAGGAAGAACCTACACCAGTATAAATTGAGGACCAGCAGTTATTTTGCTTGGTCTTGACTATTTGAGAGCTGCATATTAGTTTGTGGACCAGCGCAATCGGGCACTCCACGCAGTATTTCGTCACGAAATTCATAATGGAATCGACTTGGAGCTAAAATAACTGAAGAATATTCAGTAATGTTCTTCATAAAGTCAGATTACGCTAATTAAATGCCTATAATGTGCATGCCAGTTGTTTAAGCTAACTAGTGTGGATTATAGAAAAACTAAAGTGCCATAACTGTTGATATAGTGAAAGGTCCAGAATAACAATGCAGATAATTGAACATGGGATCTCTAGTTTTCTTTTAGGAAAGCACTAAGTTTTGTAAAGTGCTGACAAATGGAGCACTCCCTAGTATATATAGGGCATGGTCTTAACAAATATATTTTGTGGGAAGCAAGGGCTTATAACGCCTACGTTTTTTATAATATAGTATTTTGATTGCCTAGTTTCTAGTTATGCAAATGTTTAATTGTTGAAATTAGCATGTAGATTTGTTCTGGCATTTGGCTGTCAAATACAATTGGTGATTGGGTGGGGAGCTCAGGGACATTGCTGTTTGACTTAGGACTGTTTTTTGTAAAATCATGTGGCATATAATGTTTGGAGTTGCAGTGTATGGGAACTGGGGGTGTTTTGTTAAGGATAGTTACAGATTAAGGAGATGGGAAGTTTTGGATGGGGGAGTGGGGCAGACTGCGCTGGGTCGATTTTTAGTTGATGATGGCATCTATTATTCCATATTGGTATGCCTCTCAATAGTCTTGAGAATAAAATGAGGGGGGCATTCTACAAGGGTAAGCTTGCTCACTACTCCTGGATACTCACTGAGTTTTTGCTTAAAGTATGAGTGACAACTACCATGTTGTGAGTTGGAATATTAAAGGGGCTAAAGATAGGGTTAAAGACAGATGATATTAAAGCACCTGCAGCTATTCTGACGCAAATAAGCTTTTTACGAAAACACATCTTAGAAGGGAGGATGTGCTCCTTTTTGGAAGTTATGGGTTGGCCAGGTTTTTGGGCGGGGTGCTTCAACAAATAAAGGAGGGTAGCGATATTACTGGCCAGGAAGGTGCCGTTTAAACTGACTAAGGAAATATGGGACCCTGAGGAAAGATATATAGTTATAAATGGATCCTTGGAATCCAGCTCGGTCATTTTTGGATCGGTTTATGGTCCAAATAATGACTCTCCCTCTTTTTTTGTAAATCTATTAAATGTTATAACTGTAAACCCCCCTAAACTTATGATATTAGGAGGGGATTGGAATTTGGTTCTACAGACAGAGTTAAATAGATCCGATCGAATACGAAAGGGCCTATCTCCAGCTCAAGAGCACTGAAAGAATTTATAGACACGGCTGCATTAGTGGACATTTTGGTCTTTGCTTAACCGAAAGACAATATACTTTTTCTCTGCGGTACACAAAACACACTCTAAATTGATTATTTGCTTATAAGTTCTACAGGCGGTCCCAGGGTTACCGTGTAGGAATTACAACAGGGTTATATCCGATCATGCACGGTTGATATGGAGTTTTGTCTAGGGGCTGGGGTTAGACGCTCTCCACAATGGCGACTGAATAGCCAGCTATTAAAGATCCTGCCTCCTCTGAATATATCATGGAATATTAGTTTTTTTCTCACCCTCAATTTAGGGACGGTGGAGAAATATGACCTAGTTTTGGCTGCCCTAAAATGTTCTGTGAGAGGTGAATTTATTAAAATGGCTTCTAATAGGGCTAAGCGTCAGAGGGTCCAAATGGAGGAGCTCCTACTAGCATCAAAAGTATAGAAGATACCCTCTCCCGCACCTCTTCAGAGGAGTCGTGGTCCAGATTATATCAGTTGCAGGCACAATATGTAGGTCTACAAGCGCAGAGGGCTGAGTTATTGTTACATAGGGCCAAGCTCCAATATCTAGATATAGGAAAAAAAGCAAGCAGACATCTGGTGATGCGTCTCCATCAAGTGGAGACTTCACAATTTATTACTGGAATCTACTCTGAGGAAGACGGCAAAGTTGTTACTGATTCTCAAAAAATGGTGGAAATGTTTGGATCTTTTAACCAAGGTTTATATTCAGCAACCCCGTCTTCTTCTTTGCAGATTCAGATATGAATGTCTACCTTAGATCTGTGACTTTGCCAAAGGTTACTGCGGAGGGTGCTGCGCATTTGAGCACTCCGATTGCTTTAGGGGAAATACAGGAAGCAATCCAGCAGTTACCTTTGGACAAGTCTCCCAGTCCGGACGGGTTGTCTAGCAATTTTTACAAAGCGTACCAAAGTGTCTTGGAACCCATATTGAAGGACCTCTTTTGTTATTGGTTTGACAAGGGAATGTCAGAGCCCAGTTTTTTGGAAGCTGTGATCTCTCCAATATTAAAACCAGGAAAGGACCCTCAGAATCTCAGTAGTTACCTACCCATTTCACTATTAAATACCGATATAAAAATTTTGGCGAAAGTTTTGGCAAATAGGCTTGCTAAAATTATAGATAAATTGATAGGGAATGAGCAAGTTGGGTTTATGGCTGGAAGGTCACCCCAAGATCATATAAGAAAACTAATGCATCTTATTGTGGTAGCCAGAGATTCTGATATTCCAATGGTGCTAACTTCGCTCGATGCCGAAAAGGCATTCGACAGAGTATCCTGGGATTTTCTTTTCGCCACTTTAACCTCTTTTGGTTTCCCGGGAGACTTTGTCAGATGGGTCAAAGTACTGTATTCCTGTCCCACGGCCAGAGTGAAGTGCAATGGGCTATTATCTTCTCCATTTAAACTAGCTCGAGGCACCAGACAGGGATGCCCTCTGTCCCCCTTACTTTTTAACATATACCTAGAACCATTGCTCCTTAGATTAGCGGCCAATGTTAAGATTACCGGAATCCAAGTTGGTGATGTCAGATATGCATTTTCAGTTTATGCGGATGATATCTTATTACATTTGGAGAACCCCAAAGTTTCAATTCCCGCAGTTTTAGAGGAATTTGAGGAGTACCCTAAAATGTCCCATTGTAAGTTAAATCGGGAAAAAACGAAAGTAATTCCCTTGAATCATAGAGTTAATAAGGAGGAGTTGGTCCCCCTAGGCCTGGCATGGGAAACAAATTCTATAGTTTACCTAGGAATAAAGATTTTGAGGGATTCTATCGCTACTCGGAGAAACAACATAGACAGCCTTATGAAAATAATCTCTAAAGATCTTGAGAGGTGGCAATGCCTCCCTATTTCACTATGGGGCAGGTTAAATATAATTAAAATGAACCTCTTACCTAGGATTCTATATCCATTGAGTATGCTGGGTATGTACCTTCCTAAAATATGGTTCTCTAAGTTAAGAAAAATGCTGAGTTCATTTCTGTGGAATAAAAAGAAGGTACGTAGGGCCTACTTCAAATTAACAGTGCCTAAAGTGAGGGGAGGACTGGCAGCTCCTTCTTTCTTTGTGTATAACATTGCTCAACATTTAAGTAAGTTATATTATTGGCAGAAAGAAGTGGACCACACTACATATCTCTCTCTGTGGGTAGCTATTGAAGAGTATTTGGCATCTCAGGAAAGGTGCTCGCTGCATGCCTTGCTGTACGTCTCTCCGTCACATATCCCCAAAAACCTTAGAAATAACCCTATGGGTTGGTCAATAAAAGCCTCGCATCAGGCCCAAGCTTATCTGGTGGTTAGGTGGAGCCAATACTCTGACCAACCGATTGTGAACAACCCACATTTTAAAACTGGTGGTGTTCCAATAGCTGATGTTTTTTGGTCTCGGTTGAGACAGTGTAAAGTCTCGGAGTTATGGAGAGATGGAGAGATGGTCACTCCGGTTCAATTGTGTGGCTCTGATAGTGCTGGGAATAAAGAATCCTTTAAATATTTACAAGTTAGTAAGGCCCTATCCAAGTTTCATAAGCTCTCTCCATTAATAGACATAGGGGAAAAGGGTCCCGTTACGCTCCTCCAGGTTGCTTCTCAGCCACACAAAGTCTCAAATCTATACAAAGCTTTGCAAGGTTGGGATAATAGATCACCCTCGGGCGTTTGCTTCTATTGGGTAAGGGAACTAGGTCTCCCTGAGGATGTTAATGTGTGGGAAAAACTTTGGATTTCTTTATATAAGCTTGTCCACAGGACAGACTCAGATTAGTACATTACAATATCATGCATAATTTGTATTTGACACCATCCAAGCTGTGTAGATTTGGATTGTCGCAAGTACCAATGTGTAATAGATGCAAGATGGATGTGGGGTCCCTTTATCATATACTATGGTTGTGTCCACACATTAAAGTATTTTGGCAGGCTATCAACAACTCCCTGGACCCTATCCTAGGTTTGAGGGAGCTGTTTACTCCGGAAGTGTGCCTAGTAAATTCTTTCCCAGTAGGTACCCCAGATAGTAGGAAAGCACATATGGCTTTGGTAGCAGCAACTGCCAAACTAACTATAGTGAGACACTGGATGGACGAGAAAGCACCACTAGTAGTGGAATGGTACAGAGAGTGTGTTTTGGCTTTGCAGTTAGAGAGGCATATAGCACTTATGCGAAGCAGAGGCAAAACTTTTACCTCTCGGTGGGGAAGTTTAGAGGCCATCATGGTGATATGGGAATCACAATGTAAGTAGGATTGCAGTATTTAACTATAGTTACAATGTTGATAATAATGCTAGTCTGCGATGTGTGGGTGGGGAAGGGGTGGGTTTCCTTTTCTCTTTTTTCTTCCTTTTTCTTCCTTTTATGTTTTCTTTTCTTTGATGTAAAAGATGCACCTAATATTCTCAAGTGTATATGTTTGCTTGATATTGATATTGCATATTGGTGCTGAAATCAATAAAGAGTCTAAATTAAAAAAATATAGAAATATATGTATTTATATAATGTGTATGCTCATATTGTCAGTGCAGTGTGCTAGAGAGGATATGACAGTGATATGCACCTTGCCCTCTTGAGAAAATGATGTCAGAACCCCAGGTATAAAGGAACTATTTCCAGGGGTGGATGGGGAAGGGGTGGGAAGGGTTTGGGCCTAAACTGTGCCCTCATGAAACAATCAGCTAAATGCTCTGACCTACCGCTGCAATGAGTGCCTTCCTTTCAGCAAGATCCCCTACATGACAGTTTGAGAAAATACCCTGTTAATCAAACAGAGAAAAATCCAAACATCCAAGTCAGACACAGGTAAACCTCCCCAGTCCCAAAACAGCCTGGTGGCTTGAGCTCTGAAAGCAGTCAGCCCCAAAACACATCAGCTGTGCAGAAAGACAGACACAGAAAACAGTATTCAGCCCCTGTGGGTTTAAACTCTTCCTGCACTGGAAATCTTAACAATTGAAACAAAAGTAAAGCAAGCTCCACCTCCCTCTGTTGATTGAAAGACTGCCTTTTCTGATAATTCTAAGTTCCTT